>CM060920.1:965766107-967061107 GCA_030737875.1 Allium sativum | reverse complement strand
GGTTAAAATAAAGTGTTAGAACGATAAAAATATTATTCTTATCACATATATGACGTGCTAAAAATGATCACGAGTTAAAATATATTTTTGTTTGCCAAAAATATCATTTTTATCATATGTAGGAACTAAATAAAATGACCATGTGTTGGAATATATTTTTATTAGTTAGAAATATTATTTTTAACACGTATATGAAGTGTTAAAAATAACCATGTGCTGAAATAAAGTTTGTTCATTGAAAATAATATTTTTGACACGTATATGAAGTGTTAAAAATAACCATGTGTTAAAATAAATGTTTGTTCATTGAAAATAATATTTTTGACAGGTATATGACGTGTTAAAAATAACCATGTATGAAAATAAACATTAGTCCGCTAAAAATATCATTTTTAGCGTAGATATGGATATATATATATATATATATATATATATATATACATATGCTGAACAGGAAAATGGATTAGCTGTTGAGTAAAGAATTTATTTGCATGCCCGACAAATAGGTAAGCCTTAATGAGTTGGCTGCGCAATTTTATTATTATATAAACTCCTGTGAATGCCATTGGATGCGGTGTGCTGGTTGTTCTGTGTGAGATTATAAACGTCGCCATAGGATAGCAACAATTAATTTTGAACTCACTACATGACATACTTCGTGAAGATAGCATACTCTATCATATACCACATAAGCACTTGGAGCTTATGTGACGAGGTTGGAATTACCATACAAGCAAGAGGCTTGTATGGCAATGACTGTATTACAGGTTGAGCGGATTATGGACTGATATGGACTAAATAAAATATAACGAAAAATTTCCAGATTAAATAAAAACCCCACACTGGTCTGGAGTTGACAATAATCCCGTCTCTCTAGTTATTAGATACGGCACATGTATTATTTATTTTCCAACACTTGACAAGGTGACGAGAATTTATTCTCTGGAGTTATGATTTTTACACACCCCCTTGGACATAGAATAAGTCACTAAAAAATTCTGTATGCTGTGTCTGGATTTATTGGGTGCCTAATACGGCACAATAAATTTCCAACCCCCTCTCCATACAAAGGAGGCTATGGCGAATTTTTCCAAAATTTAAAGGCGTTAGCCAGATTTTTGAAGTGAAAACGGTTTGGAAATCGTCGAATGAATTATATATATATATATATATATATATATATATATATATAAATTAAGATAAAACGAATCACGCAGCTGCAGTTCGCGTTTTGGAATCGTAACTTTAAATGATTGTACCGTGAGATCCGACAGTTGGATTTTCCTGAAATTGGAACCGTTGGGTCCGCTTTGAAAAGATCTTTCCAACGATATAAAATTTGTTAGGATCCAACGGTTAGATTTTGAGAAATGTATAAATCAAATCTGAAGAAAAACAGCGCCAGGGCCGTGTAATGACCTGAAGCGTCGTTTAATTAAAATGAGTTATTTTTAAATAAATAAAAATAGCGATAAATCGTTATAAAATATTATAAACTATATGGAATGGAAATAAACCGATTTTACTTGGTTTATTGGATATTTTGATGGTTACATGTATTTGACATGAAAATATTATAATGAATTGAAACTTGATGTCAAATGGATTAACCATGAAAAGAATTAATTTAAATTCTGTGTATACGAGAATTATTTGAAAAGGCCGAGTTAATTCTCGTTTCAAATAATTGATCGACGATTAGAAGTCGAAGATATGAAGATGGTGCAAGACCGATAATCTTCACATCGAATGGATGGCTACTGATGCCTTTGATTGGAGTTGCTGCCTTGAAAGGGTTACAGTGGTAGCTGTCCGGACGTATTGTTGATTATTCGGATGTGCCAAGGCCTCTCTCCTGTATTGGACATATGGGAAGAGGAACAAGGTGCCTCCGGTTTCGTTCAGACCCAGAATGAACTTGTAAATGGATGTGTGTTTGACATTGGATTTTATTCTGTGTTGATTGATTTCTATTAAATATATATATCTGTTTGGTGGCGGAGAATTTATTCTCTTGCTTAACACCCTTCTCTGAGACGTACGAGCTCAGAGGTTATATATCTATAGACATCAGTCGCATGGTGTGAATTGTCAATGTGGAATGTTGAGATGCAAATGATCAAGGCTTTTGTTAACCAGAGCCTTGTGGTTGATGATCAAAGCACGACTTTAAATAACATAGCTTTGTGCATAGCGTTAATTCGCGAGCCTCACACCCCGGTATGAACCAGACACGGGAGAAGACTGCAGGGAGGACATGCGTTTCTTTCTAGCTAGAAGTCGTGTCATGGTATGGAGCCCAGACATTTTTACTTATGTGGATTGTAACGACCCGCAAATCTGTACCCTTTGAGTCGACTAATAACACCACACGTACAACTCAAATTACACAGAAATACGAACCATTATTAGAAAGAAGTTAGAGGATGAGAAATAGAAAGAAAGAAATATTAGAATAGAAGAAAACGAAGATCACAAACTCACAGCGGAACAAATAAAATATATTAGATAACATAAACTTTGAAATACAAATCAGTAACTTTGTATACATACCATTATCAGAGCACAGCAGTTACTTTTGGAACAGTTATAAACACCTGTTTCCAGATACAACATAGTACACAGCGGAAAAGAAATCTATAGCTAACTGGTGAAGCCTCCTGCTTCGAGCCCCTCCAAGTGAATCTGAAAAATCCCGACCACTTGACTGCCCGTACAAATTTGGGCACCCAAGAGTTTAGGGAAAACAAACAAAATAAACTCTGGGTCAGTCATGGGACTGGTGTGAGTAAACTCCAACCATTGGTTTAACTTTCAAAATCCTTTCAAAGAAATGATAATCGTAAGACCGATCCACACATAAACATGGATGGTTTTTACCTTACGATAACCCAAAACATTTTTGATATCAAATCCAGTGCTATTATAATAATGTCTAATCACAAGTAATTAAAATCTAGTAGAACGCTTGCATCTCGCGCTCTACATATATAATATACAATCAAACTCGCAGGCACTTATTGGAGATTGGATTCCAACTTGACAAGGTATGGGACCACCTTCCGAACGTGTATCTCTAGAGATGAATACACTGGGTTCAACAAGAACATCTTGCAACCCGGCCCACACATGACCGACCACTCATTTCGCTTGAGTGTATCGAATGTATACCACCGACGGTTGGGATCAGCAACCGCCTCCCGATAAGGGACAACATCGATAGATTAAAGAACAAATGGAATTTCTCTAGATAGGTGATCATACATCCTAATGGGTGCGACCCACATAGCCATGCTGCCTGCCCGATTTTTGTCCACTTCCGGGTTGTGAGGCTTGAGGTATGAATTATCTTCCAGAACATCTGGCCATCATTCACTTTGAATGCCACATCGTCAGATCCATCGGAAATCACTAATTGATTCCCACAAAAATACTCAGATTGTTAGGCTAAAGAAGTTTCCCTTCTATGCCACCAACTTCGTACGTTTGAAGGAACCAACGTACGTAACCCCCTTTAGAAATACTCTGTCAGACACTCGTCCATACAAGTTGTCCTGGGTCTGGACAAACCGAAGGCACTATCCCGTAAACAGGATAGCCCTTGCATAACTCCGTCTTCAATTTTCTTCAGCATAAGTTGCTTCATAACGCTTACGTCAATACGGAGTGGTTTTCAGATATCAAATCTGATCCCGGTCTCTCCATATTGTCAACGGAGGTATATATAAAAATAAAACTTTGATAGTCGGTGATTTAACTATCAAAGCAACATTCATACAATCAACGGTTCTATTTCCAAATGGAAATTCTATCAATCAAGCATCAAACAACACTGGGCCCTTTTTATATTAGTTCTTTATTTCATTATCATTTCCAATTCCCGTTTTCCACCTTTCGTGTTCTTTAAAAGTTCTATTTTCTCTCACGATTATTGGAAAACATTTCCAATATATATAATTCCTTTATTGAGAAAATATCTTTTACTCTAGCTAGAAAACATTTCTAAATCCTTTGAATTAACTGATGTTATAAACATCGTTGTTATAACTCAAATCATAAATCATTCGTTAATTAACGATATTACTAACCAACCCTTGCTATCATTCACTTTGAAATATTCAGAGCTCACAACTTTAAACCAAACATTGCTTTCAACAACCGCGTTAAAACCGCTATCTAGCATTATAAAACCCTTATCATAACCATAGCATTAAGATTGCTATTAAAACAGTTATTATAACGGCAGCGTTAAAATTGCTATTTAGATTTACCAAGATATTTATTATAACAGCAGCGTCTAAAATTGCTGCATAGATTTACAACATCTATTACAACAGCGTTAAATTCGCTGTTTAGTTTTATAAAAGCATTTCTTACAAAGACAGCGTTATGATTGCTGTTTAAGATTATAAAAGCATTTCTTATAACAACAGCGTTATGTTTTCTGTTTTGAATAAAATACCGTGTGCGACGCACACGCTTCCGTTGCTCATTTATAAACTCTGTTTATTTTAAACAATTCAAGTTCATATTTATAAACTATACATTCTTTTAACCACTTAATTCAATTTCTGTAAATCCCCTTTTTATATACATTTTATTTGCAAAGTATTCCTTGTTTTAAACTATTTATTCTTTTATTTTAAGCATTTGAAAATCTTTCTTTAAACTTTCCTCTGTACTTTGCTACATTCAAATCCATTTCAAATATTGGTTTCAAAACCGATACTCACTTTTAATTATACATTCATATTTGAACTCACCTTTTTATTTATCCAATGGTTAATGATCCACTTAATTTATATCTTTATTTATAACATTTTTCTTGGTTTACCCAATGGAATAGGTTTCCATTTGCAACTCAATGAAAAAGAAATTATTTCTAATTTGGAAATAAACTCTGCTTTTAAATTCTAATTTCCTTTTTCACATTCGATGATATTTTACGGTATCTAAAATACCAGGTTCCTAAGGCCAGGGTAAACAAACACACAAATTCAACCATGGATAATGTAGCATAACATATATCACCATCAAATAAAACAGTAAATAAAATGTTGAGGGACCCAGTTGGATCCCTCCAACCTGTTTCCCTGCATCCACAGATGTTAGTAACATCAAAAATATCGCATTAACGAAAAAATCAATCAACGATGTGATTATATCAACCAATTTATCAATTATTCAACCAAGCAACCATTTCACATTATAAAATAATTTTAAACGAGTGAGTTTACTCACCTTTGTTTCGCAGTTGACGGTTCTACTTCGGTTTCGTTTACATCACCAGGCATTTTATTTCGTCACGAAATCCCAGCAGTTCATTTCTTAGCGATATTAGTTCCACAACGTAGGCCTTGTCGATACGATTTCAACACGACCATTTTCATCGGATTCCGTTCACGAATGAAACCATTTCACGTGTTATAAGTTGAATTCGTTGAACATGATTTAAACCCTAATTGAATGGATACATTTTAATTATTAACCTAATCTCATTTTTAACCGCTAATCACGTTGTTTACACCGTGAACTCACCCTTCCCTTTGATCCAGTATTTAACGAACACGGTCAACCAACTAAAACTTCATATCGGTTTAACCAATAAAATTAAAATCAATTAACTAAAATTAATTTCAATTCTTTACTTAACTTAGTACTTACGTGATCTAATCCTTCCCCTGCTTCTGTATAAAGTATAAACAAAGCATGAACCAAGTAAAACTCAAATTTTTTTTGTCACCTTGTTTCGTCCATTACTTTGCTGATCGAAATCATTCCCGAGCTTTATCTCAGTGGCCGCAACACCACTTTCAAGCTTGATCCATCGTCCCTGTAACCCACTCAAAACCAACCAAACTCTGAAACCGGTACTGTCAATACGGTCATTCCTCACCAATTTCCTTTACCTCGTTATCACCATCAAATTAACCCGCATCCTTCTTTAAATCACGGACCGCCCACGTGCTGCTCTCCTCCCTTCAAACACGATGCTTCACCCACCAAAACTTCAACACAGCCGAACCTTCTCGTTGCCAGACCACTTGCGGTCATCATTGGTAGCGTCTTCTACATGAGCAGTCTCCCCACCTGAAACGCAGCCCTCCAAAACACCTTATGAAACCCACGCTGATATCCTCCTTGCCAACCCCATTCAACAGTTCTCACTTTCCCTTTAAAATCATGATGGCATGTTTCCATCTTCAAATCAGAACGTTGTCACAGCTCCAAGGAAACACGTTGTCCCCTACTTACAAAATGAAACCGCCTGAACCCCACGTTAACTCCTTCCATGCTTCACCATTCCAAACCAAAAGCCAACGCCAGCCTCACCCTCTCATGCTCTCGGATCCCATCATCTTAGCTTTCGCCCCTCTTCACTTCGCCAGTCAGCCTATGTCGGTAAAAGGTCCAACACTTTCTTGAATTCAAACACCACCAGATCTTGGCAAAATGTATGGCCCGCCACCAAGACCTCTGCGCCATCATTCTCAGCTCAAGCAGCAACTTCAGATTGTAGCCAACGACGAGCAGTGAGGTGGCGCTTGAAAGAGATCAGCGTGAGTCAACAAGGGAGAAAAATCGGAACAACGATTACTGAGAGTAGTGAGAGGATTTGGTTTTATTTGGAGTTGGAAATTATTTGGAGAAGTAACTGTTTTATTTTCTGTTCTAGGTGAGAAAGAATTGGCCAGTATGGTTTTTGAATAGAAATGAACGATGAGGCTTGGTGCGTTTAAATAGGTAGAAATTTCTGTGGTATCCAAGTATTAGGTGTATAGGACAGCTGTAAAATAGTCGTAGGTCTGCATTGCTTTTCAGCTTACTTTGTCGGCAAGGTTTTGGAAATAGGTTGACAATCCTTCGCATGCTATACTATAGGTTTGTACATTATATTTAAGTATAAGAGCTACAGAGATTTTCATGTATCGAAATTTAGACATGAAGGAGAAAGTTAAATGTGACAAGTCACTGTATTACCTAGAGAAGAGGACAAGCCTACGGTGAAAGCTTAAATTTAATGTACACTATAGCTTTTCCCTTGTTACGGTACTTGAAAATAAAAGTGGTTTCTGTTTACTGATAAAAAAGCTTATCTTGGTGTAAAAAGGTATTCTGAACCCAATGGGACAAGTTTCGTCGCATTCTGACATCGTATGAAAAAATTTCCTTTATAAAACCGGAAATCAACACGCGTTTAATTTTTTCACGATCACCAGATAAATCAAATCAACTTGAAACTACGAACACTGATAATAACTTTTCGATATGAACCCAACGGCACTAGTTTCGTCGCATTCTGAGACTGTTGCCCCGGTAGACTGTTTTTGGCGCGTACCGCACTGCCCTTCTGAACACCAAATTTGCCGATCTCTAAAAATAACAAACTATATACCTACCCTGACTATATCCGACGCTACGAACTCACTGGAACCGGTTTCGTGGCTTGATTCGATCGTCTGTTCAAGTTACACTCTAATATCCCTTTATTCAGTTGAATTAATTTAATTGCACTGAACGAGCGTTTACGGCTACCGTGGTCACATACGGCATCGGTTTGCCACGCAATTCAACACCGTACAATAATTTAATGATACGGTCCCAATGAAACTGATTTCGTCGAAAACAGAGTCCGTTTGCAAAACGGCTATTTTAACGCGTATATTTATATAACGATTTTCCATAGCGATTATTTCAAAATTTGATTTGGCCATAACTTTCTATTTATAACCCGAAATCTGGATTTTTCTCTTTCATATGAAAATTACAATCAATACGGTTCCAACGTTTCTTGTTTCACAGAAATCCGACTTATATCGGATCCCGTATCCTCAGTTGAAGTTCAAAACTCTATATTACGAACTGCCGCGCGATTTCGAGCTCGTTTTATATTATATTATATACTATACGTTCAACTTCGTTTTTAATCAATAAATTCCTATATATAATTCAAATAAAATATTTAAAACAAATTTAAATATTCAGAATTTAACGGCCGAAAATCCGGGTCGTTACATGGATGATGGAAAGTGAGGCGCCACATATATATCGGTCACTACAGGGTCGATGGATGGTATGGTCGTACTGACCAGATTTACGCCCCATAAAGCGGGGAAACGCATTGTTCAGGGATTATTAATCCACCTAGTGTGGACCGGCCCTGAAGATCCAAGGGTCGATGCGTTCTGATCCTGAGGCTCAGGCTGGAGAGTCTTGAATTCGGTAAGGACGATCCCTTGCCTTGGTTCATGATGGAAATCCAACTTCCAATACGACATTGTGCAGTTTTGATTGTAAACCTATATTGGTGGCATAGTGGCATGGGACGCTCATGTCATCTATGATTGATACAATATGATTGAAATCGTTTTTGAAACATATATGCACTAGTAATAATATCAAATGATTTTTATTTATACGTATCAAGCATATTTTGGCCATTATAAGGAAAAAACTCTATCCTCCAGCTTGCGTTGCATTGTGTGATGGGACTTGAGTCTTATAATGGTTTCATTTTTCTAAAAAGCATTGCGTTGTTTAATGATTTACTTTATTTCATGTACTGGCAATCCAATGGAGTAAACCCGTTCCTCGTTAGCGGCGTGGTCTTGTGATTGACCTTATTATTAAATAGGTTAAGTAAGATTTCTCATACCAGTCTCATGACTGACTCATAGTTTGTTTCACTTTGCAAACTCGGGTGCCCCTATTTTCTACACGGGCAGCCTTGTATTCAGGTTTTGGCTTGGTTCATTTTGGCTATGGATGGAAGCTGTGGAAGCTGATGATGGTCCTTTATCATTCTATTGTACTATTTCAGACACTATTATGTATTTTATGTTTGATTCCGCTGCAGACATTTTATATTATGCTGAAACTATATTTTTTACTAAGTATGATCCTATTATGCTGTGTAAATCTGATGTTGATATTATTTCTAGTGTAATTTAATGTACATTATCTGGTGTAGTTCTGTATTTCTGTTCCGCTGTTAATTGTTTATGTTTTGTATTCCACTGGTTATCCTTGCTTCCGTGGCACGGGGATTTGGGGTCGTCACAGTTGGTATCAGAGCTTTGGTTAACCATAGCTCAGGAATATAACATATTAACGAACTCGTCAGAAATAGAATCAGTAGTATTCTAGGGCAAGTAACTCATTATAGATACAACCAGTAATGTCCTAGAATGAGTATAGAAGAATGAAATACACCCCAATAGATGCATTTACATTTAAATATATGTCTCTATGCTTTACAATATCTTTTCTATTAGCCTGACTCTTTGCCTGCTATTTGCAGACATAATAGAAAATGAGTGGCAGAAACAAAAGAAGTAATTCTATGGTTCAGCAATCTAATGAACCAATCGTGCTCCCATAGTCAGAACCAGATCTAGAATTTCTAGTAAAGAAGTATCGAAATCTGGGTGGAGTACCATTCGTGGGCAAAGAATCTGTTACTGAAACACAAGCATGGATGCTTTCTTGTAAGAGAATATTTCAAGGCTTAAAGCTGAGAGATGATCAGAAAAGATTATTGACATCTTGGGAACTCAAAGGCGAAGCTTTGACCTGGTGGGAGACTGTTACTTTGGATAATCCAGAAGGTAATATTACCTGGGATAGATTTAAAGAACTTTTCAAAGAAAGATTTATTCCTCCAGAAGCAACTGAGCAGCTATATGATGAGTTCTACCATCTAAAACAAGGAGATATGACCATTCGGGAGTACCAGAATAAATTCAATGAACTTTCTCGTTTTGACCCATAGCTAATTCAAGATCCTTTGAGGAAGAATTTGAGATTTATTAATGGACTTCAAAGAAGGTACGAAAGTAGAGTAACTGCACATGTGAATCTTACTTTTTCTAAGATGATAGAAATGGCTTGTCGCTATGAGAATCTCGATAAGCAAGGTGTTTTGGATGATGAGGAGGAAGGCAGTTCTAGCAACAAGAGAAAGCTCGAAGTTGATAGTTGAGGCAAGTACGAAGCCAGAGGTCAGTAAGAAGCCTAAATTCAATAAGAAAGGGGTTAGATTTAAGGAAGAACCATTAACGACTGCCACATGCTTTAACTGCAATAAGCAAGGACATTTATCAGTAAATTGCATATCTTTAAAGAAAGGAAAGAATGTTGGATCTAAATACAATAAGAAGTTTCAAGAGAATAGAGAATGCAATAAATGCCATCAGGATGGTCACCTTGCAAAGAATTGCCGGCTATTAAAGAAATCTGGAGTAGCTCATGTAAATGAAGTAGCATAAACTCCCGCACCCTCAGCTAGTAGGGAAAGACCAGATGTTTTGAAAGGCACTTTTACTATTAAAAATATTCCTACTATAGTATTATTTGATATGGGTGCATCACGAAGTTTCATTTCAAGTAACATAGTTGAGAAGTTAAAATTAAAAGTGAGAAATCTTAAAGAAGCGATTAGTGTTCATAATCCGATAGGAGGTTATCTTGTTCTCGATTTATATTGTAGAGTGCCAATCTCTTATTCTTGTTACTAGTTTCCTATTAATTTGATCGTCATGGATTTTCCTGAGTTCGATGTTATTCTTGGGCTGGAACGGTTAACGAAATATAAGGCCGAAGTTAAATGTGTCGATAGAATTGTTAAGGTTAAAACGAAGCTTGGGGATATTATTATACCATGCGTAGGCTCAGATTCAGATAGAAAAGAATTTTGGGCTGCTCTTGAGGTTTCTCCCACTCTATTAGAAGATATTCCTGTCATTAAGAATTATGTGGATGTGTTTGAAGAAGTTGATAACTTACCTCCGCGAAGAGAAATTGACTTCAAAATCGATTTAATTCTGAATGCAAGGCCAGTAGTGCACGCAATTCGAAGAATGACCTTGAAAGAGAAAGAAGAGTTGGGTGATCAAACTCGACAATTGCTATGGAAAGGTCTGATCAGGCCTAGTTTTTCGAATTGGGGAGCAGTAGTGGTGTTTGTTCCAAAGTCAGACGGCACTCTCAGACTATCTATAGATTATCTTGACTTGAATAAGCTGATGTTGAAGAATAAATATCCATTGCCCCGTATAGATGATTTATTGGATCGTTTGAATGGAGCGCAAGTATTTTCAAGAATGGACCTAGCTACAGGTTTCCACCAATTGCGTATTGCCGAAGAATGAGTTCCTTTGACAGCTTTCAGAGGTCCAGACTTATTTTACGAGTGTTTAGTAATGCCATTCGGCTTATGTAACGCTCCAGCTTATTTTGTTGATCTAATGAACAAAGTATTCAGGGAAGTCTTGAATTAATTTGTACTGGTTTTCATTGATGATATATTGATCTTTTCTAAGTTAGCTAGCGAGCACGCTAAACATTTAGAACAAGTGTTGGAAATTCTGAGAAAGAACGTATTAAAAGCCAAATTTTCTAAGTGTATACTCTGACAAGAAGAAGTGAAGTTCCTTGGTCACGTCGTATCAAAGGAAGGAATTTCAGTGGATCCAAGCAAAATTACAACTATTCAAAATTGGAAACAGCCTAGCATGCCCACAAAAGTCAGAAGTTTTCTAGGATTGGCTAGTTATGATCGGAAATTCATAAAGGATTTTTCGAAGCAATCTAGTCCAATGACACAACTTACTAAGAAGCATGCAAGATTTAATTGGACTCCAGAATGTGAGGCAACTTTCCAAGAGCTGAAATTAAGGTTGACTACTGCTCTAGTGTTGACTATTATAGATGGAAATCAAGATTTGACAGTCTATACAGATGCTTCTCTTGAAGGTGTTGGTGCAGTATTAATGCAAAGAGGCCAAGTAGTTGCTTATGCCAGCCGTCAGTTGAAACCACATGAGAAGAGATATGCTACTCATGATCTTGAGTTGTTAACCATCGTGTTTTCTTTGAAAATATGGAGGCACTATCTTTTCGGTGAGAAGTTCGAATTATATATAGATCATAAGTCATTGAAGTATTTGTTCACCCACAAAGACTTGAATTTGAGGCAGCAGCGTTGGCTAGAATTTCTTGCTGCGTACGATCCAGATATTTTGTATACTCCAGGGAAAGCCAATGTTGTGGCTGATGCGCTTAGCAGTAAGAATGTAATCATCGCCAGTCTTATCATTACACCTTCATTGATTGACAAGATCTCTGTTCTCCAAAAAGACGATGAATTTATTCAAAGAATTAGCCAGCGAATTCAAGAAGGTAAAGCTTCATATTTTCAGCTGGATAGTAAAGGGGTTCTAAGGTTGCAAGGGCGAATTTGTGTTCCAGAAGTTCCACAACTCAGAAGAGAGGTACTAGATGAATGTTAAAAATCTAAGCTCAGTATCCATCCTGGTGTGAGTAAGATGTATAATGACCTCAAACGAACATTCTGGTGGAAGTCGTTGAAAAGAGACATCTCTATATATGTTAGCAGATGCTCTACTTGCCAACAAGTCAAAAGTAATCAACAGAAACTTGCCGGATTTTTACAACCATTGGAGATCCCAGATTGGAAGTGAACCAAATTTCCATGGATTTCATAGATGGTTTACCCAAAACCAAGAAAGGTAATGACAGTATATGGGTGATCATAGATCGTTTCACGAAGACTGCCCATTTCATTCCTGTCAGATCGTCTAGAACAGCTCAAAGTCTGGCGCAAACTTATTTTAAGAAATCATTAGACTACATAGAGTTTCCAGTAGTAATGTTAGTGATCGTGATCCGATATTTTCTAGTAAATTCTGGGAAGCATTCCAAGAAGAGTTGGGAACAAAGTTAAATCTGAGCACCGCATATCATCCTCAAACAGATGGACAAACTGAGAGGGTGAATCGTATACTAGAAGATTTATTGCGGGCCTGTATTCTTGATTTTGGTGGATCGTGGGAAGATCACTTGCATTTGGCTGAGTTTTCATATAATAACAGCTATCAAGCGAGCTTAAAAATGTCACCATTCGAAGAATTGTATGGTAGACCATGTAGATCTCCCGCATGTTGGGTAGAATCAGGCAATCGACTAGTATTGGGTCCCGACATGATTCGTGAAGCTTCGGATAAAGTCGATTTCATCAAGTAGCGACTGCAAATAGCTCAGAGCCAACAGAAGAGTTATTCCAATTCAAGAAGAAGAGATTTATCATTTACTGTTGGTGATTATGTATATTTGAGAGTTTCTCCGATGAGAGGAGTAGTCCAATTCGGGAAAACAGGGAAGTTGGCACCTAGATTTATTGGTCCATTTCCTATACTAGAAAGGATTGGAACTCTTGCTTATAGGTTTCAATTGCCTGACTGGTTGCCCGAAGTGCATGATGTATTCCACGTGTCTCAACTTCGAAAGCATGTGCATGATCCAGATCTGATTGTAGAAGAAGAAGCACAACAAGATTTGGATATTACTCCAAAAGTAGTTGTGAGAAGAGAGCCACTAAGAATTATTGGCAAAGAAACCAAGGTTCGGAGAAACAAGAAGATACATTTAGTCAAAGTGCAGTGGAGCGGTGATCCTAGAGACTGTACATGGAAGACAGAAGATGGTATCAAACAGGCTTATCCCAAGTGCAGAGTGGACTTCTCTGATTATCCCTGGTGCAAGGTACATTTACAATATTTTACATTTCCGTTTTGTTTCCTACTTTATTGTTTCTTCCTTTTCGGGGATGAAAAGCTTTAAGTGGGGGAGATTGTAACAACCCAGAAAATCAGAACCAATTTAAAAATTTTATTTCGAGTAATTTTAACAGAAATTTGCTCAAAATTTAAAAATTCCATTTTTAAATAATAATGAAGCCCTTAAAAATAGCCATTTTGCAAACGACCTTAGTTTTCGATGAAACCACTTTGATTGGATCCGGAATTTCAATTTATTGCTAGGGGTAAAATTCCATAATTTTTGGAATTAATATGTGAATGTGGCAAAGGAAAACGTATTTTGCAAATACAGTGCAAATTGGATCGACCAGAAAAAGACCATTTTTCAAACGGTCTCCAAATTCGATGAAATCAGTTTTGTTGGGACCGTATCGTCCAAACATAGCTAGATTTATTTTTCGGAAATTTTTGGAATCAGTATGTGGCCCCGGTAAATTAAAATGTACATTCAAATCTAATATTGAATGTTTTATATTTTAATTTGAAGAATAACAGACTAAAACAGTCGAATGGGCTTACGAAACATATTCCATTGTGTCCGGAATGGGGGTATTTAGCTAGGGGCGACAGTCGTTGGGTTTGATTTGGAGTTCGTATGGAGAAATAAATATTTTCGGTTTTAGGAAAGAATTAAATATAAATATTAACCAATAAGAATTCTCCATTCACTTTCTCGCTTCAGGAAAAAACCCGATAACCCTAATCTCGTCGGCGGCTACTCTTCATTCCATCTCTCCTCATTAACTCCCAATCCACTCAATAAAATTCAATGCTTCTTTGGAGGATTTCGTAGAGAATTCTCCTATCTTCAAATCCATATAAGATTCAAATCCTATAGTGGAGTATTTTATTCAAATCGGTCTCTTGAATTTCACCCGTTTGATCGCGATTTCGCCGTTCAGATCGACGTCGAGTTCACCAGAATCCTAGGCGCTGGTGCGCCTCTCCAAGCACTACAACGTGGTGCTATTCAATCTTGGCCAAGCTACACGGATTTGGAGAAAACTGCTAACCTAGTATTGAATCAAAAACTAAGGTATACGACTATTTTATTTTTTAGGTTTATAACACTTTAAAGCATTGCAAAGTTGGTTAATCGAATAAAAATCATATCTTTTTCGTATGTTATCCAAATCCAGTGAAACAAGAGACATTGGACTCGCGACATCGTACACTATATTCTAGTAGAGACTAGAACGCATTTGGAGCTTTCTACAATTTTAGAAAGAGTAGAAGCCAATGTGAGATTTCTAAATTAAAATTGGAATGGAAAAGCGATGTATAAATTATATAAGCGATGTATAAATTATATACGCGTTGTATACCACATATATGGGCGTTGTATAAATTATAAAAGCGATGTATAAATTATACATAAGTTGTATAAATCATATATGCGTTGAATGAGATTGAAATGGAAATAAATACGTTTACATATATATATATATATATATATATATATATATGTATGTATACTCCCCTCGTCCACAGACCATAGACGATATAAATATTGTGTGATGATTGTGTTGTAGAAATTGATTGTGGTTGTGAATGATTGATTGTGATTGCAACAAAATTGGTTTTTGTTTGTGGTAAATTCATTGTGTTGTGAGAATGAATTGTTTTGTGGAAATTATGGAAATGAAACCGTTGTATTGCCGCAAGGCCTAGGATAACAGAGGAGCCGTGCTGGACACGGTGCTGGTGTTAAATACCTTGCCGTTGTAATGCCGAAATTTTCTGAAATATTCATGTGTTGAAAAATATTCATGTTTGAAATGAATTGTTTAAACATTAAAAATCACATTTTTAATGTGTATATGAAGTGCTAAAAATATCCATGTTTGAAATGAATTGTTTAAACAATAAAAATCACATTTTTATTGTGTATATGATGTGCTAAAAATATTCATGTTTGAACAATAAAAATCACATTTTTATTGTATGTATGAAGTATATAAAATATTCATGGTTGAAATAAAGTGTTAGAACAATAAAAATATTATTCTTATCACATATATGAAGTGTTAAAAATGGTCATGAGTCAAAATATATTTTTGTTTGCCAAAATTATCATTTTTATCATATGTAGGAACTAAATAAAATGACCATGTGTAGGAATATATTTTTATTAGTTAGAAATATTATTTTTAACACGTATATGAAGTGTTAAAAATAACCGTGTGTTGAAATAAATGTTTGTTCATTGAAAATAATATTTTTGACAAGTATATGAAGTGTTAAAAATAACCGTGTGTTAAAATAAATGTTTGTTCATTGAAAATAATAATTTTGACATGTATATGAAGTGCTAAAAATAACCATGTATGAAAATAAACATTAGTTCGCTAAAAATATTATTTTTAGCGTAGATATGCATATATATATATATATATATAAATATGCTGAACAGGAAAATGGATAAGCTGTTGAGTAAAGAATTTATTTGTGTGCCCGACAAATAGGTAAGCCTTAATGAGTTGGCTGCGCATTTTTATTATTATATAAACTCATGTGAATGCCATTGGATGCGGTGTGCTGGTTGTTCTGTGTGAGATTATAAACGTCGCCATATGATAGCAACAATTAATTTTGAACTACACTACATGACATACGTCGTGAAGATAGCATACTCTATCATATACCACATAAGCACTTGGAGCTTATGTGACGAGGTTGGAATTACCATACAAGCAAGAGGCTTTTATGGCGATGACTGTATTACAGACTGAACGGATTATGGACTGATATGGACTAAATAAAATATAACGATAAATTGCCAGATTAAATAAAAACCCCACACGGGTCTGAAGTTGACAATAATCCCATCTCTCTAGTTATTAGATACGACACATGGATTATTTATTTTCCAACACTGGACAAGGTGACGAGAATTCATTCTCTGGGGTTATGATTTTTACACACTCCCTTGGACATAGAATAAGTCACTAAAAAATTCTTTATGTTGTTTCTGGATTTATTGGGTGCCTAATACGGCCCAATAAAATTTCAAACCCCTCTCCGTACAAAGGAGGCTATGGCGAATTTTTCCAAAATTTAAAGGCGTTAGCCAGAATTTTGAAGCGAAAACGGTTTGGAAATCGTCGAATGATTTATATTTATATATATAAATATAAATTAAAATAAATCGCGCAGCTGTAGTTCGTGTTTTGGAATCGTAACTTTAAACGATTATACTGAGAGATCCGACAGTCGGATTTCCCGAAACTGGAACCGTTGGGTCCGCTTTGAAAAGATCTTTCCAACGATATAAAATTTGTTAGGATCCAACGGTTAGATTTTGAGAAATGTGTAAATCAAATCTGAAGAAAAACAGCGCCAGGGCCGCGTAATGACCTGAAGCGTCGTTTAATTAAAATGAGCTGTTTTTAAATAAATAAAAATAGCGATAAATCGTTATAAAATATTATAAACGATATGGAATGGAAATAAACCGATTTTACTTGGTTTATTGTATATTCTGATGGTTAGATGTATTTGACATGAAAATATTATATTGAATTGAAACGTGAATGTCAAATGGATTAACCATGAAAAGAATTGATTTGAATTCTGTGTATACGCGAATTATTTGAAAAGACCGAGTTAATTCTCATTTCAAATAATTGATCGACAATTAGAAGTCGAAGATATGAAGACGGTGCAAGACCGATAATCTTCACATCGAATGGATAGCTACTGATGCCTTTGATTGTAGTTGCTTCCTTGAAAGGCTTACAGTGGTAGTTGTGCGGACGTATTTGTTGATTGTTTGGATGTGCGGGGGTCTCTCTCCTATATTGGACATATGGGACGAGGAATAAGGTGCCTCCAGTTTCGTTCAGACCCAGAACGAACTTGTAAATGGATGTGTGTCTAACATTGGATTTTATTCTGTGTTGATTGATTTCTATTAAATATATATCTGTTTGGTGGCGGAGAATTTATTCTCTTGCTTAACACCCTTATCTGAGACGTACGAGCTTAGAGGTTATATATCGATAAACATCAGTCGCATGGCATGAATTGTCAGTGTGGCATGTTGAGATGCAAATGGTCAATGCTTTTGTTGAAAAGCAGAGCCTTGTTGTTGATGATCAAAGCACGGCTTTAAATAGCATAGCTTTGTGTATAGCATTAATTTGCGAGCCTCACACCCCGGTATAAACCAGAAACGGGAGAGGACTGCAGGGAGGACATGCGTTTCTTTCTGGCTAGAAGTGGTGTCATGGTATGGAGCCCAGACATTTTTACTTATGTGGATGATGGAAAGCGAGGCGCCTCAGATATATCGGTCACTACGGGGCCGATGGATGGTATGGTCGTACTGACTAGATTAACGACCCATAGGGCGGGGAAATGCATTGTTCAGGGATTATTAATCCACCTAGTGTGGACCGGCCCTGAAGATCCAAGAGTCGATGCGTTCTGATCCTGAGGCTCGGGCTAGAGAGTCTCAAATTCGGTAAGGACGATCCCTTGCCTTGGTTCATGATGGAAATCCAACTTCCAATACGACATTGTGTGGTTTTGATTGTAAACCTATATTGGCGGCATAGTGGAATGGAACGCTCATGTCGTCTATGATTGATACATTATGATTGAAATCGTTTTTGAAATATATATGCACTAGTAATAATATCAAATGATTTTGATTTATACGTATCAAGCATATTTTGGCCATTATAAGGAAAAACTCTATCCTCCGGCTTGCGTTGCATTGTGTGATGGGTCTTGAGTCTTATAATGGTTTCATTTTTCTAAAAAACATTGTGTTGTTTAATGATTTACTTTATTTCATGCACTGGCAATCCAATGGAGTAAACCTGTTCCGCGTTAGCGGCGTGGTCCTGTGATTGACCTTATTATTAAATAGGTTAAGTAAGATTTCTCATACCAGTCTCATGACTGACTCGTAGTTTGTTTCACTTTGCAAACTCAGGTGCCCCTATTTTCTACACGGGCAGCCTTGTATTCAGGTTTTGGCTTGGTTCATTTTGGCTATGGATGGAAGCTGATGATGGTCCTATATCATTTCTGTTGTACTGTTTCAGGCACTATTATGTATATTATGTTTGATTCCGCTACAGACATTCTATATTATGCTGAAACTGTATTTATGCAAACAAATAAAAAACAAATAAACAAACAGATAAAATATGACAGTATATATGCAAACAACCAATTATTCCGTTTCAGACACAAACAACTAATTATTTATTACAGGTTTTCTAACACATCATATATGACAGTATATATGCAAACAAATGAACAAACAGATAAAATATATTTTTGAGGATTCCCGTTGGATCCCTCCAACCTGTTTTCTTGCATCCACATATGTTAGTCAACATAAATAATACCATCCTTCTTCGAGGCAGGATATCGCGGTATAGAAGGTCATCCACTAATATATATTTGTGGGGCGCATAGGGAAATCATCCGCTAATGGTACTGCGGGCATCCGCTAATGAGACTGCGGAAATAATCCATCCACCAAACCAATATATATTATAATAGTCAATCCTAAATAACTAATATATTTAAAACAACCAGAAAGCATTCAAACAAGCAACAAACAATTATTTTTAACGAATAAAAATAATTCTAAATAACAGGTGAGTGAGATTTACTCACCGTGACTTTCGTTTGTCGAATATCCCATTTAAATTCCATATTGTTGTGCCTTCGAACCGTCTCGAATAAATCCATCTTGCATCTTCTTGCCTCGACCAACTATGAACCAAACTCACTATTCCTACTCCGCTTTCCAAATATCTCAACCCCGATTACTGTAGTTACACCATCACAGACCCGCCTTCAATTTCTACAACGTCTTAAACCACCACTGCAAATGCTCCAAACAGCAGTTACTGTCTTTACTGTGACCAACTCCTTCACCCGTAGATTACTGCAAGCATCACCATCCAACATGAACACCCCATGTAGACAACTCAGTGACAGTCCAACGATATCATGCCGAGCTTCCAGTAAAACCAACAAAGGTCTGACTTGCATTCCCAATACCACAACCTACTAGGGATACCCAAAACTTCCATGAACTGTACTCCTTCTAATTGACAATCGTCAGTCCACCCATCGCCCTATCCTCCATTCGCCTGACATCACTTCGAGTTCTCCCTTGTTCCACGCTGCCACCACTTCATCGCAAACCAGTTGACATCGCGACCCCAAAACAAGGAACCGCATCACCCCCAGTACCACGTTGTTGAAATCGAACAATGGAATTTTAGCTTATTGCCCTAAAATCGAGCACCGCCAATTCATTCGTACTCTATAATACCCACGATCTAAACCCCATCTCCCTTTTGGGAATCGCGAGCATCTCCTGCATGATGTCGAGCTTTGAACTCGCGATTTCATTATGATTTTAAAATGAATTAGGGGCAACCATTTTTTGTTTGATCTGAAAAGAGAAAGGAGTGATTTGGTTACTATAGTTCTGTTCGAAATACAGAAGAATGAAATGGAAAGAAGAAGGTATGCGCGATTTATAAAGGGAGAGTGTGGTTCTAAAGTGAATCGCATGGCCTATTTTAACCCTTTTGTTTTTGAGCTTTGGTGTTTTGTTCCTGTCCACAATAAGCTATGATATTTTATTTGTTTTCATTCGTTTAGGACCGGTGTCCTTAAATTAAAATACCAACATGATTCAGAACTCCTCTCTGAACCCAACAACTGATATTCCTAGGGTTACACCACCATCATAAACACATGGGATAGGTTACGAAGTCCCATTTGATCGTCTGTAGAAGATATTAATTTAAGTCGATTTAAATTAAATTTCAAACCAATAAATTCTTCAATAATAAATAAATATTATTATTCTAACTCAAACTGAATTTTGTACTGATCATCTGAACTGTTTTCAGTTTAGTTTTAACTTCGTATTACGATAATTATATATATTCGAAATAAACCGTGTCTCGATTTTTAAATCAATAATTCAATATAAATATTCTTTTATATCATTAATTCAATATTTAAACCATATTAAATATTTAAAATAAATCCATTGAAATCTGGGTCGTTACATTCTTCCCCTCTTAAAAGAATTTCGTCCCCAAAATTGCTAAGGTAAGGAAAATGCCACAAACCCATTAACTTATCGAAAACTTACTTATGTTGATACTCAACTCTTCATTTTTCAAAAAATTTAGTTTTGACCAAAACTTTTGGTTTCCATCCGTTTATTTACTTCGAATGATTTTCAACCCATTCATTCATATCTAAGTTCTATTTCTGTATATATATCCATTTCAATTTAATAATCTCATTTGATTATAATACTAACAACCAATATATCCATATATTATAATAATTTCAGAAAATTATTCTTTTTATACTAAAAGAGAATTTTGGGTAAAATTATTTCATCTACCCATTTAAAAAAAATATCATATCGAATTCTCTGTTCAAGTGTTTATAAATTCCTATAGACGTCGTGGCGTCCCACGATTCGATCAGAATTCATAAATCACTCAACAGACTAGCTAACACAATATAAAATAATTTTATATCAATTAACAAATACGAGCTCTCATATATACTCTCAACCCATTCTAGGGTACTACTGACCCTATCTCTAATGAGCACAACCCAACAAAGCTTAGGTGTTCGCTCAACCTAAGCTCTGATACCAACTGTAATGTCCCGCAAATCCGCACTATCTGAGTTGACTAAATACACCACACGTCCAACCCAAATTTGCACAGAAATACGAATCATTATTGAAAGAAGATAGAGGATAAGAAATAGAAAGAAAGAAAAATTAGAATAGGAGAAGAAGAACAGAAACACAACACAGAATCTCACATCGCAGCGGAATAAAATATAATATATAATAGCTTTTGAAATACAAAATTTGACTGTATATACATAACATTATCATCAGAGTACAACACTTACAATATAGCGAAAATAACACTAGATAACTAACGTTGAAGCCTCCTGCTCCAAGCTCTTCAAAATATCTGAAAAATCCTGAACTACTCGACTGCCCATACAAATTTAGGCACCCAAGAGTTTAGGTAAAACAAAACAAAATAAACTCCGGGTCAGTCATGGGACTGGTATGAGTAAACAGTTTAAAACAACTTGAGGAAATAAATGATATCTCATAAGACGACGCCGTATAACACGGAACGGGTTTTTCCCTTATGAGAATCCAAAAGGTCTTTGTATCAAAACTCTTTGATATTATAATAGTGTCTAAATCAAATAAATAGAATCTTAGTGGAACGCTTGCATCTCACGTTCCACATATATAATATACAATCAAAACCGCGAGCACTTATTAGGGATTTGATTTCCAACTATGACAAGGTATGGAACCACCTTCCGCTAGTGTATCTCTAGAGGAGAATACACCGAGTTCAACAAGAACATCTTGCAACTCAGCCACACATGACCGACCACTCATTTCTCTTGAGTGTATCGAATGTATATCACCAACGGTTGGGATCAGCAACCATTTCCCGATTAGGGACAGCATTGATATAGATTAAAGAAGCAAATGAATATTCTCTAGATAGGTGATAATACACCCTAATGGGAGCTAACCACATAGCCATGCTACCTGCCCGATTTTTGTCATTTCCCGGTTGTTGAGGCCAGAGGCTACGATTACTTTCCATTCATTGATAACATGATCACTTTGAATGCCACATTATCAGATCCGTTAATCATTAATTGGGTTTACACAAATATTCTGGATATTATGCTAAGGGAATAAATTTGTTGCCACCATATATATTTTTACAGTCCAACATATGCGATCATTGGAAATATTCTGTCATACATTCGTCCATATACGTTCGTTCTGGAATTGAACGAAACCGAAGGCACTATTCCGTACATCCATCCCAGGCAATCTCTATCTAGGACTTATACAACTGCCCTTGCACTTTACTCCGTCTTCAATTTTCTTTGGAATATATGATTCGCAACGCTTATGCCAATACGGAGTGGCTCTTTGGATAAGAATCCAACCGGTCTCTCCATATTAACAACGAAAAAATGGTCAAAACTTTGATAATCGGTGATTTAAGTAACTATAAAATGGAAAAATGTCCGTGTACACACAACGATCTTATTTCCAAATGGAATTATCGAACACATCATCAAACATATATATATATATATACTCATATTTTCTTGTTTTCTATATTAAGAAAATATATGTTATTAACTCTAGAAAACATTCCCATTGCATATTTACATATCACTATTCTTCCACATCTATCAGACTCTAACTGTAAACTAGAAAGCGAACAACTTCCTAAGTATAAACCCCGAAGGCCGAAACCAACATCAGATCGATACTCAAAAAGTCGTTCAACTCAACTAATTTCCAGTTAGTTTCTAATTCTGCTTAACTCTATTTCTTTAACTCCATTTGATTAACTTCTTATCAACACGATCATTTTAAATTTGCAAATCATTTGCTTTTAAATCAACGTTCACTTTAAAACGTATATCTCCCAGGATTTTACTTATAAAATTCCTTTTCGTTTATAATATTCTATTTTACGTTTGTTTCATTATCGAATTCTATATATATCGATATATCGATTTCTAGTTTATCAAATCTTCTTGAAAATATTCTAACTCCTTAAATTCCCGAAAAAATTCTCCATAACCTCCTTTGTACGGGGTTACCGGAAAAGTCAAACCTTGCCACATAGGCCTCTCCATTCAAAAAGAAAATCAAAAAGCCAAGCGGCTAGCCGATACGGCGCATAAAATCTCATATTCAATTTAAATACGTACCTTTTTGTCGAATATTATATTTATACCTCTTCTAACAGTTCATTCCAAACCTATCTCATGTATATTCATACATTTCTAATTCATTTCAACTTAATACACTCGTTTTAACTCAACTCGTTAATTAATTCGTTAATCAACTCTCTTGCATATTTCACTTTCATATTTGAATATAACATGTTCAAATATATTTTAACTTACTTATAAACTAATCAAATTCTATTTTCCAACTCAGGTTTCATATTCGATTCGAATATGAATTCACAAGTTTAATTTACTTATTCAAAGTCAACTCGATTATCTATTTATCCTTTAACTTGGTTAATTCTATTTGGGAATAATTTATTTTTATAAATCCGACATAGTCGAATTCAAACATAAATCCTAAGGATTTATTTAACTTCATTTACATTCCGATTATCGAAAAAAATCTGTTGTTTATTATTTAAAACCATTCTAAGTTCTCATTTTGAATTCACATTTGAATTTAAATATTTAAATTATCCAAATTATAATTTTTTTCTTTTTACTTACAAACACCATTTATTTTACTTGTTTATATATTAAACAAGTCTCGCTTTCAAAATCATTTGAAATAAAATAAATTTCCTCTTTTCAATTCACATCTGAACTTACCTTTTCCCAAATTATCTAAACAATAATTTTTCCCATTTCATTTATAAATACCGTTTATAAATTCACTTCCATTTCCTGTATTATTCAATTTATAAACATTATTTTATAAATTTCAGTACTTTAGTTTCCTTTATTATTTTATTTATAACATCGTTTATTTCAGTACTTGTTTTATTTATTCAAAACAATTCAATATTGTTACTCCATTCGAATTTCGAATTTTTATTTTAGAAAATAAAAATTTCCCTTTAAATCTCAAACATCCTTTCTATGATATTTTTATAAATAAACACTTAGGCCCAGTGGTATTTAAACACACAAACAACCAATTATTTATTACAGGTTTTCTAACACATCATATATGACAGTATATATGCAAACAAATAAACAAACAGATAAAATATATTTTTGAGGAATCCCGTTGGATCCCACCAACCTGTTTTTCTGCATCCACATATGTTAGTCAACATAAATATTACCATACTACTTCGAGGCAGGATATCGCGGTATAGAAGGTCATCCACTAATATATATTTATGGGGCACATAGGGAAATCATCCGCTAATGGTACTACAGGCATCCGCTAATGAGACCGCGGGAACAATCCATCCACCAAACCAATATATATTATAATAGTCAATCCTAAATAACTAATATATTTAAAACAACCAGAAAGCATTCAAACAAGCAAGAATAATTATTTTTAACGAATAAAAATAATTCTAAATAACAGGTGAGTGAGATTTACTCACCGTGACTTTCGTTTGTCGAATATCCCGTTTAAATTCCATATTGTTGTGCCTTCGAACCATCTCGAATAAATCCACCTTGCATCTTCTTGCCTCGACCAAATATGAAGCAAACTCACTATTCCTACTCCGCTTTCCAAATATCTCAACCCCGATTACTATAGTTACACCATCACAGACCCGCCTTCAATTTCTACAACGGCTTAAACCACTACTGCAAATGCTCCAAACAGCAGTTACTGTCTTTACTATGACCAACTCCTTCACCCGTAGATTACTGCAAGCATCACCATCCAACATGAACACCCCATGTAGACAACTCAGTGACAGCCCAACGATATCATGCCGAGCTTCCAGTAAAACCAACAAAGGTCTGACTTGCTTTCCCAATACCGCAACCTACCAGGGATACCCAAAACTGCCGTGACCTGTACTCCTTCTAATTGACAATCGCCAGTCCACCCATCGCCCTATCCTCCATTCACCTGACATCACTTCGAGTTCTCCCTTGTTCCACGCTGCCACCACTTAATCACGAACCAGTTGACATCGCGACCCCAAAACAAGGAACCGCATCACCCCCAGTACCACGTTGTTGAAATCGAACAATGGAATTTTATCTTATTGCCCTAAAATCGAGCACCCCCAATTCATTCGTACTCTATAATATCCATGATCTATACCCCATCTCCCTTTTGGGAATCGCGAGCACCTCCTGCATGATGTCGAGCTTTGAACTCACGATTTCATTATGATTTTAAAATGAATTAGGGGCAGCCATTTTTGTTTGATCTGAAAAGAGAAAGGAGCGATTTGGTTACCATAGTTCTGTTCGAAATACAGAAGAATGAAATGAAAAGAAGAAGGTATGTGCGATTTATAAAGGGAGAGTGTGGTTCTAAAGTGAATCGCATGGCCTATTTTAACCCTTTTGTAATAACCCGCAAATTCTGGGCCAGTTTAAAATTTTTATTTTGGCAATTATAGCGAATTTTGATTATTTAAAATGAATTATTTTAAATAATATCGACGAAAATTTATTTTGAATATAATTCGAACGTATATATTATACGCGTCGTCGTTAGAATATAATAATTATATATATAATTATTAATAGAATTGAAAATGGCGCGGTAGTTCGATAATTCGATTTCAAACTTCAATTGAATGTACCGGGTGCAAAACAATCCGGATTTTAGTGAAACCAAAAACATTAGGATCTAATTGACGATATCTTTCCAACGAAGTTAACAAACTGAGATTTCACTTTATAAATGATAAGATATGTCCAGTTGAAAATTCTGAATAGTCGCTATGGAATTCAGGCCCTTGAAAATGGACATTTTGCAAATGACCTCGGATTTCGACGAAACCACTTTTGTTGGATCCGCAGTGTCAAGTTATTGCTAGGTTTCAAATTTCATAATTTTTCGAATCGATATGTGAGCGTGGCAAAGGAAAACGCGTTTGACCAGTTTCAGTTGATTTTAATCGACTGGAAAATGGCCATTTTTCAAACGGTCTCAGAATTCGACGAAACTAGTTTTGTTAGGACCGTATCGTCAATACGAAGCTAGAAAATATTTTTCTGCAATTTATAGAGTTAATATGTGACCCCAGTAATTTGAAATGTACGTTTAAAATTCAATATAGTGATTTAAATGTAAATTAAACGGAAATTGATTGAAACGATCAAATCAGCCAACGATACATATCCCATTGTGTTCGGAATGGGGGTAAAACGCTATGGACGACAGGCGGTGGACCTCGTTTAGAGGTCGTATGAAAAAGTCAACTTTTTGAATTTGAAAATTGAAATTAAATTAAAAATATATATTCACCCTTAACTCTTCTCTCTCCTCTCACTTCAGTCGATTCAGAAATAAAATAAAAAAACCCCGATGGAGTCTGAAGCCGCCACTCCTCCACGACGCACCTCCCATCGCATCCGCCGCCGCCTATTGCATCGCACCCCCTTCCTCCTCCAGCTACCAGCAACCGCGGCCTCCCTCTCTCTTCCTTCTCCGATGAAGCAAGCCCTAAACCGAGCCCCAAATCTGCCCCGTCCGCCGCCGCCATGAACCCAGTTCGCCTGCGCCGCCCCCTTGGACCACGCGCCACCAGATCCCCCCCGACCACTCGACAGCGCCCCCCTGTAAGTTTTTTTATTTATTTATTTTATTTTTATTTTATTTAAAACATAAAAGAAAACTGTTTTTTTTATTTTATTTATGTTAAAACTGTTTTTTTATTTATGTTAAAACTGTTTTTTTTATTTATGTTAAAACTGTTTTTTTTATTATGTTAAAACTGTTTTTTTTATTATGTTAAAACTGTTTTTTTATTATGTTAAAACTGATTTTTATGATTTTAAAAACTGATTTTATCTTATTTTTAAAAACTGAAAACTTATTTTCATTTTAAAAACTGAAATTAATGTTTTAGGAAAAAAAGAAAAAAAAGATTGAATTTCTATCACGAGAAGATTAGATTTTTCTTCGCTTAAAGAATAGATATTTCTTTGAATGAAAATAGATTTTCTTTGAAGTGGAAAATGGATTTTCCCTAGAATTGAAAAAGAGATTTTCTTTGAAATGAAAGATTAGATTTTCTTGGAATTGAAATATTTTTATGAGAATAAAAATATGATTTTTATATATTGAACTTCGATAGAAAAATGGAATTTTTATATATTGAACTTCGTAATAAAAATTCGATTTTTATATATTGAACTTCGTAATAAAAATTCGATTTTTATATATTGAACTTCGAAATAAAAATATGATTTTTATATATTGAACTTCGAAATAAAAATATGATTTTTATATGTAGTGGCTACGGGCAACGAATATGACGAAAGGGCAAGAACGTTGAAGATTTCCTGCATTGGAAGTGCCGTGGGGCTAGGATAACTATAGGTGAGAATTTCTCACTCTTCAATATATTTTCTAGTTATATATATATATATATACTAGGATGCAGACGGTGTTTAGTAGCACCCGACACAATCGTCCACAGACCATGGACTTGTTTGTTTGGCTGTGTTGTTAGTTAGATTGTTTGGGTTGATTTGAATTGTTTGGTGAAGTGAAATTGATATGATTGATGTGTGAACGGCGTGGGCCTTCACTAGACCGGGGATAAGGCTAGGCCTCGTCCCGTTTCTAGTATCGTGCCGTTATGCCGCCGAAATTTTCTAAAATATGTTAGAAAATAAAAATATCATTTTAATGTGTAAATGAATAATAAAAATTCACATGTTGGAATAAAATGTTTTATCGTTAAAAATATAATTTTTAACGTGAATATGAATGTAGTGAAAGTGAATAAAATAAAATATTCATTTACAAACCAGACGGTTTGTTTATGTACACCTATTTGAATGACGTTGATTGGGTCAATAAATTTTACACATCGCCCAACTGCACAAATAAAATATGTGTTTGATTGTTTGAAACCCCACACGGGTGTTAGGATGAAATTTGAAGTTCACTCATCCTGATTGATTAAATATGTCGATCGATTGATTGACAAGCTGCTATAAGCGTTAAATGTCTATATTTGATGCTTATACAGTGTAGTGCACTTTGGTTGATGGTTGATTATTTTTCAATGCTATTATATACATGTGTTGTATGAAAATCCATATAATTAACATTATATGGTGATTGATTGGGCCTCATTCCAATTTAGAAAATAAAGAATATTATAAAATAAAAGTTCATGTGTTGACAGTACTCATTCATTGAGATTGGTCATGTGTTGAACGAAATATTTTAGTAATAAAATTTACACCTTTATCGATATAAAATAAAAGTTCATGTGTTGACAGTACTCATTCATTGAGATTGGTCATGTGTTGAACGAAATATTTTGATAATAACAACTATTTTGAAAAGGAAATATTTGAAATAGAATATTTGAAAATAGAAATTTATGAAGCCGCGTTGATTAAATTGACGCCATTTTGACGTGAACGATATTTATATCGATTTTATTCATTTTAAAATGAATATTGAAAAGTGATTTCGAAATCGAATATTTTGAAATGAATTGAATTGAAAACGATTTTGAAATGAATTGAATTGAAAACGATTTCGAAATGAATTGAATTGAAAACGATTTCGAAATGAATTGAATTGAAAACGATTTCGAAATGAAATGAATTGAAAACGATTTCGAAATGAAATGAATTGAAAACGATTTCGAAATGAAATGAATTGAAAACGATTTCGAAATGAATTGAAAATGAATTCAAATTGAATTGAAAGCAAATTGAAATGAATTCAAATTGAACTGAAATTTGAATTGAATAGAAATGAATTTTAAAACGAATTTATAAAGAAGAATTCAATTTTGATTTGAATTGAAATGGAAGTCGAAATTGCTTTTGAAATGAATATTAAAACTATTTATATAATTCGTTTTAAATAGAAATCGACGAAATATATATTATATATATTATATATATAATATAATGGCCTGAATAGAACGCGCCGCGCCGCGGCAGTTCGTAAATTTCGACCATTTATTTCAAACGGACATTACGGGAGATCCGACCGTCGGATTCTCCTAAAACCGGAACCGTTGGGTTCGTATCGAAAAGAGTTTTCTAACGAATGTTAGAAATTTGAAATCTAACGGTTGGATTTGGAGATACGTCCAAATCAAATTCGAAAAAGGTCGCTGTAAGTGCAGTTCGATGGCCGTTGATGGAAATCGACTGTACGGGCCTTGATAAATTTATTAAAAATAGTAATAATTTGTGTAAAATCATAAGAAATGATTTGAGAAGAATTGGGATGAAAAACTCCATATTTGAAACGATAAAAATAGATTTTTATCGAATTGAACTAGTTTTGAACTGGAATTATAATTCTATTTATTTTTAAATAAATAAATTGAATTTAAAAAGGGTTTTAAAAATAACCAGAATATCCAATGATTGCATTGGAGTGGATTTGAATCGAAATTGTCTTCGGAATATTTCGATGTTGGAATTCGTGATTATACAGATGTTGTTATGGAAATTTGAAAGATATATATTTATATCGTTATTTCCAATACGACATTTGTTGGTCGTAGAATTCGATATTGAATATAAGCCGATATATTTTCTATTCAGAGCCTTGTATTGAATATCGAATGTGATTTGGGTTTGTCGTGAATGGTGTCTTCACTAACACTGTTCTTGAACCCAGTTGAGAAATGATTAAATCTTTTTATTTAGATTTAATGAAGTGTACCAATTAAACGATATTTAATTGGAATTGAATTGGTATTGATTTTTGGGTTTATCGTGAACAGTGTTTTAAATAACACTCGTTCTTTAACCCGATAATTAATGGAATGTGATTTTGGGTTTATCGTGAACCGTGTTTTAAATGACACTGATTCTTTAACCCAGTCGAAGATTAAAACTAAGTGGAGTTTTAATGAATCTTTAATTAGATTGAAATGATCGAAAATGGAGTATCACTAGTTTTGCTCCAGGCGATAGTTAAATCTTTAATTAGATTTGAACGTGAAATGGTAATTGAATTTACCGATAACACTGTGGTGTTAGATATGAAGTATTACCAGTTTTACTTCATGGGATGAATAGGTTGGGATTGGGAAATTAAAACAAATGATTACTTCGGTAAGGTTCGTTAATCCCGACTAGTTTTGAATTGATATTCAAAATAGAATAAAGAATAAATTCAAGAAATTTATCTTGGATAAAATTAATGGGAACCTTTCCCTATGAATGTGAAATCAGAAACTAACTGGCGGTTAGCTAAGCAGAATGGTTTTCTGGATATTGATCTGATGTTGGTTTCGGCCTTCGGGGTTAATATTTGGGGAATTATTCTCTTGATTAATTTACGGTTAGTGACTGATGAATTGGAATGAGGCGTATGTTGTGTTTGTGTAACACTTATTTAAAGTATACGCGAGTTATTCGGAAAGACCGGGTTTATCCCATTCTGAATAACTGATACGACGATAAGTCGAAGATGAAGACGATGGTCGAAGACCGGAAGTCTTCACGTCGTTTGGGTAATTACTGATGATCTTGATTGGGCTGTACACCCAAGAAGATGGAAACAGTTAGTGATCGTCCAGACGTACTTGGAGATCGATGGATATGCGGGGTACTAGGTGCCTCCGGTTTCGTTCAGACCCAGAACGAACTTGTAAATGGACTGTGTGTCTGACATTGGATTTTAGTCCGTGTGATTGATCTCTATTAAATATATATCTATTTGGCGGCGGAGAATTTATTCTCTTGCTTAACGCCCTTCTCTGAGACGTACGAGCTCAGGGGTTATATATTGATGGATATCAAACGCATGGAGTGAATTGCCTGTGTGGCATGCCTAAGTGGCAATTGATCGAGGCTTCTGTTGAAAAGCAAAGCCTTGTGGTGATGATCAAAGCACGGCCTTTGTGGCGTAGCTTTGTGTAACGTTTACCTCGCGAGTTTCACACCCGGTATGAACCAAAAACGGGAGACGGACCTCAGGGGGGACATGCGTTTTCTTTCTAGCTAGAAGTGGCGTCAGTGGTTTTACACGCCCTGACGAGTTTGACTTATGTGGTTGTTGCTGTTGCGAGGCGCCTCGGTTTGATCGGACGATCCGGGTCCGATGGAGTCATTTAGTTGGCTCACCTACGCCCCAAAGGGCGGAGAAACGTATTGTTCAGACATTATAATCCACATCGGTGGACCGGCCCTGACGATCCAAGGTACGGTTGCGGCTGTGCCTGAGGGGCGGGCTAGAGCGTCTCGAATCGGTTGAGGACTATCTTTTGCCTCGGTTCATAGACGGAAATCCAATTTCCAAATACGTGACTTTGCGGTTTTATTTGTAAACCTATATATGGCGACATAGTGGCATGGGACGCTCATGCCGCCTATGATTGATACTTATGATTTGAAGTTGTTTTATACACTATGCACTTATAATAGTATCAAATGATTTGTTTTAAACGTATCAAGCATTCTTTGGCTGTTATAAGGAAAAAACCCTATCCCCCGGCTTGCGTTGCATTGTGTGATAGGACCTGGGTCTTATAACAGCTTCATTTTTCTTTATTTAGCATTGCGTTGTTTGTTTTATGCACTGGTATCCTTGGGAGGAAACCCGTTCCGTGTTATACGGCGTGGTCCCTTGATTTACCTAACTTTAAAATAAAGATTAACTGTTTTAGTTCTCACACCAGTCCCATGACTGACCTGGAGTTTATTGTTTTAACCTAAACTCTGGGTGCCCCTATTTTGACACGGGCAGCTAGTAGTTTTGGTTTTGCAGATTATATTCACAGGATCCTGGTTTACAGCTGGAACGATATCCGGAAAGCTTTGTATCCGTATATCTCATTCTAGTTGTGTATTGTATTATCTTTCCGCTGCTATGTATTTAAATGTAATTTAAATCTCTGATATTTCTGTCTAATATTCATTTATACTCTGTATATTCTTGTAATCTGATGCATTGTGGTAATATACAATGAAATGTTCTTCTGTATACGTTCTGTTGTGGCTTGTTCTCGAACTATCCGCCGCTTTCCTTTATGGGGAAGTTGCGGGTCTTTACAGTTGGTATCAGAGCTTTGGTTTACAAAGCAGAGAACAAGGCACATTAGAACCATATGAAAGAATTCATCAGATATTGGATTAGTAATATCCAATTAGAATGACTCGTTAGAGATAGGATCAGTAGTATCCTAGAACGAGTGTGAAGAGTAAATTTTTAAAATAAAAGTGAAAACAAGTTTTGTTTTGAAAATTTAAATCAATTATTCGTATTTGGTTATTTATTTATATTGGTGTGGACAATCCAGTATATATAGATTTTGCGTATACGTCTGATCCGCGTGTATTCGAAGTTTTAATATATTGGATAGATATAGAATCATACTCTAGTGGCCCGAAGATGATTCTGATGGTTGAGTACTCATCGTCAGAATTTATATTCGTGTGACGAAGGTGTGATATCTATATATTTCCATTAGACTGGTGTGAGAACCAAAATTAGATAGGGCCTATTGTTGTGATTTGGCATCAAAAATCTGATTTTTGACTATATATCAAAGTTATGAATTTGAAACGTTAAATTCACTAATTGATTGATGTTTGTGTTGTTTGTTTATTTGTTTGCTAATTTTTAGCCATTTAGCCTAACTGAATCACATATTGAATTATATTGAAAATTGGTTGCATTTGCTTGCATATACATATATATCATTGAACAGGTCATAGCAAGGAGGCTAGAGCAGAGAATAAAATTTGTTTGCCCGACAAATAGGTACATGTTTACTACATAATTTCCTGTTTTGTTTGGGTGATGATGATTTTGTGAGCCTATTGGCTAGCCGCTTGGCTTTTTCTTTTTCTTTTTGAGATCTGAAGGACCGGGGAAGCTATTTGAAATTCCCCGATGCTCCCGGTGCAGGGGAGGTTATGGCGAAATTTTTCGAAAATTTAGGGTGTTAGCCAAATTTTTGAAATTTTGAAAATTCTCAGAAACTAAAGAGTTGGAGAATGGAAGTCAGATCGAGCGTAGAGTTGATTAATCAAACCACTTTCGACTTTGTTCCTTTTCGGGGACGAAAAGTTTTAAGTGGGGGAGATTGTAATAACCCGCAAATTCTGGGCCAGTTTAAAATTTTTATTTTGGCAATTATAGCGAATTTTGATTATTTAAAATGAATTATTTTAAATAATATCGACGAAAATTTATTTTGAATATAATTCGAACGTATATATTATACGCGTCGTCGTTAGAATATAATAATTATATATATAATTATTAATAGAATTGAAAATGGCGCGGTAGTTCGATAATTCGATTTCAAACTTCAATTGAATGTACCGGGTGCAAAACAATCCGGATTTTAGTGAAACCAAAAACATTAGGATCTAATTGACGATATCTTTCCAACGAAGTTAACAAACTGAGATTTCACTTTATAAATGATAAGATATGTCCAGTTGAAAATTCTGAATAGTCGCTATGGAATTCAGGCCCTTGAAAATGGACATTTTGCAAATGACCTCAGATTTCGACGAAACCACTTTTGTTGGATCCACAGTGTCAAGTTATTGCTAGGTTTCAAATTTCATAATTTTTCGAATCGATATGTGAGCGTGGCAAAGGAAAACGCGTTTGACCAGTTTTAGTTGATTTTAATCGACTGGAAAATGGCCATTTTTCAAACGGTCTCAGAATTCGACGAAACTAGTTTTGTTAGGACCGTATCGTCAATACGAAGCTAGAAAATATTTTTCTGCAATTTATAGAGTTAATATGTGACCCCAGTAATTTGAAATGTACGTTTAAAATTCAATATAGTGATTTAAATGTAAATTAAACGGAAATTGATTGAAACGATCAAATCAGCCAACGATACATATCCCATTGTGTTCGGAATGGGGGTAAAACGCTATGGACGACAGGCGGTGGACCTCGTTTAGAGGTCGTATGAAAAAGTCAACTTTTTGAATTTGAAAATTGAAATTAAATTAAAAATATATATTCACCCTTAACTCTTCTCTCTCCTCTCACTTCAGTCGATTCAGAAATAAAATAAAAAAAACCCGATGGAGTCTGAAGCCGCCACTCCTCCACGACGCACCTCCCATCGCATCCGCCGCCGCCTATTGCATCGCACCCCCTTCCTCCTCCAGCTACCAGCAACCGCGGCCTCCCTCTCTCTTCCTTCTCCGATGAAGCAAGCCCTAAACCGAGCCCCAAATCTGCCCCGTCCGCCGCCGCCATGAACCCAGTTCGCCTGCGCCGCCCCCTTGGACCACGCGCCACCAGATCCCCCCCGACCACTCGACAGCGCCCCCCTGTAAGTTTTTTTATTTATTTATTTTATTTTTATTTTATTTAAAACATAAAAGAAAACTGTTTTTTTTATTTTATTTATGTTAAAACTGTTTTTTTATTTATGTTAAAACTGTTTTTTTTATTTATGTTAAAACTGTTTTTTTTATTATGTTAAAACTGTTTTTTTTTATTATGTTAAAACTGTTTTTTTATTATGTTAAAACTGATTTTTATGATTTTAAAAACTGATTTTATCTTATTTTTAAAAACTGAAAACTTATTTTCATTTTAAAAACTGAAATTAATGTTTTAGGAAAAAAAAGAAAAAAAAGATTGAATTTCTATCACGAGAAGATTAGATTTTTCTTCACTTAAAGAATAGATATTTCTTTGAATGAAAATAGATTTTCTTTGAAGTGGAAAATGGATTTTCCCTAGAATTGAAAAAGAGATTTTCTTTGAAATGAAAGATTAGATTTTCTTGGAATTGAAATATTTTTATGAGAATAAAAATATGATTTTTATATATTGAACTTCGATAGAAAAATGGAATTTTTATATATTGAACTTCGTAATAAAAATTCGATTTTTATATATTGAACTTCGTAATAAAAATTCGATTTTTATATATTGAACTTCGAAATAAAAATATGATTTTTATATATTGAACTTCGAAATAAAAATATGATTTTTATATGTAGTGGCTACGGGCAACGAAGATGACGAAAGGGCAAGAACGTTGAAGATTTCCTGCATTGGAAGTGTCGTGGGGCTAGGATAGCTATAGGTGAGAATTTCTCACTCTTCAATATATTTTCTAGTTATATATATATATACTAGGATGCAGACGGTGTTTAGTAGCACCCGACACAATCGTCCACAGACCATGGACTTGTTTGTTTGGCTGTGTTGTTAGTCAGATTGTTTGGGTTGATTTGAATTGTTTGGTGAAGTGAAATTGATATGATTGATGTGTGAATGGCGTGGGCCTTCACTAGACCGGGGATAAGGCTAGGCCTCGTCCCGTTTCTAGTATCGTGCCGTTATGCCGCCGAAATTTTCTAAAATATGTTAGAAAATAAAAATATCATTTTAATGTGTAAATGAATAATAAAAATTCATATGTTGGAATAAAATGTTTTATCGTTAAAAATATAATTTTTAACGTGAATATGAATGTAGTGAAAGTGAATAAAATAAAATATTCATTTACAAACCAGACGGTTTGTTTATGTACACCTATTTGAATGACGTTGATTGGGTCGATAAATTTTACACATCGCCCAACTGCACAAATAAAATATGTGTTTGATTGTTTGAAACACCACACGGGTGTAAGGATGAAATTTGAAGTTCACTCATCCTGATTGATTAAATATGTCGATCGATTGATTGACAAGCTGCTATAAGCGTTAAATGTCTATATTTGATGCTTATACAGTGTAGTGCACTTTGGTTGATGGTTGATTATTTTTCAATGCTATTATATACATGTGTTGTATGAAAATCCATATAATTAACATTATATGGTGATTGATTGGGCCTCATTCCAATTTAGAAAATAAAGAATATTATAAAATAAAAGTTCATGTGTTGACAGTACTCATTCATTGAGATTGGTCATGTGTTGAACGAAATATTTTAGTAATAAAATTTACACCTTTATCGATATAAAATAAAAGTTCATGTGTTGACAGTACTCATTCATTGAGATTGGTCATGTGTTGAACGAAATATTTTGATAATAACAACTATTTTGAAAAGGAAATATTTGAAATAGAATATTTGAAAATAGAAATTTATGAAGCCGTGTTGATTAAATTGACACCATTTTGACGTGAATGATATTTATATCGATTTTATTCATTTTAAAATGAATATTGAAAAGTGATTTCGAAATCGAATATTTTGAAATGAATTGAATTGAAAACGATTTCGAAATGAATTGAATTGAAAACGATTTCGAAATGAATTGAATTGAAAACGATTTCGAAATGAATTGAATTGAAAACGATTTCGAAATGAAATGAATTGAAAACGATTTCGAAATGAAATGAATTGAAAACGATTTCGAAATGAAATGAATTGAAAACGATTTCGAAATGAATTGAAAACGAATTCAAATTGAATTGAAAGCAAATTGAAATGAATTCAAATTGAACTGAAATTTGAATTGAATAGAAATGAATTTTAAAACGAATTTATAAAGAAGAATTCAATTTTGATTTGAATTGAAATGGAAGTTGAAATTGCTTTTGAAATGAATATTAAAACTATTTATATAGTTCGTTTTAAATAGAAATCGACGAAATATATATTATATATATAATATATTGGCCTGAATAGAACGCGCCGCGCCGCGGCAGTTCGTAAATTTCGACCATTTATTTCAAACGGACATTACGGGAGATCCGACCGTCGGATTCTCCTAAAACCGGAACCGTTGGGTTTGTATCGAAAAGAGTTTTCTAACGAATGTTAGAAATTTGAAATCTAACGGTTGGATTTGGAGATACGTCCAAATCAAATTCGAAAAAGGTCGTTGTAAGTGCAGTTCGATGGCCGTTGATGGAAATCGACTGTACGGGCCTTGATAAAATTATTAAAAATAGTAATAATTTGTGTAAAATCATAAGAAATGATTTGAGAAGAATTGGGATGAAAAACTCCATATTTGAAACGATAAAAATAGATTTTTATCGAATTGAACTAGTTTTGAACTGGAATTATAATTCTATTTATTTTTAAATAAATAAATTGAATTTAAAAAGGGTTTTAAAAATATCCAATGATTGCATTGGAGTGGATTTGAATCGAAATTGTCTTCGGAATATTTCGATGTTGGAATTCGTGATTATACAGATGTTGTTATGGAAATTTGAAAGATATATATTTATATCGTTATTTCCAATACGACATTTGTTGGTCGTAGAATTCGATATTGAATATAAGCTGATATATTTTCTATTCAGAGCCTTGTATTGAATATCGAATGTGATTTGGGTTTGTCGTGAATGGTGTCTTCACTAACACTGTTCTTGAACCCAGTTGAGAAATGATTAAATCTTTTTATTTATATTTAATGAAGTGTACCAATTAAACGATATTTAATTGGAATTGAATTGGTATTGATTTTTGGGTTTATCGTGAACAGTGTTTTAAATAACACTCGTTCTTTAACCCGATAATTAATGGAATGTGATTTTGGGTTTATCGTGAACCGTGTTTTAAATGACACTGATTCTTTAACCCAGTCGAAGATTAAAACTAAGTGGAGTTTTAATGAATCTTTAATTAGATTGAAATGATCGAAAATGGAGTATCACCAGTTTTGCTCCAGGCGATAGTTAAATCTTTAATTAGATTTGAACGTGAAATGGTAATTGAATTTACCGATAACACTGTGGTGTTAGATATGAAGTATTACCAGTTTTACTTCATGGGATGAATAGGTTGGGATTGGGAAATTAAAACAAATGATTACTTCGGTAAGGTTCGTTAATCCCGACTAGTTTTGAATTGATATTCAAAATAGAATAAAGAATAAATTCAAGAAATTTATCTTGGATAAAATTAATGGGAACCTTTCCCTATGAATGTGAAATCAGAAACTAACTGGCGGTTAGCTAAGCAGAATGGTTTTCTGGATATTGATCTGATGTTGGTTTCGGCCTTCGGGGTTAATATTTGGGGAATTATTCTCTTGATTAATTTACGGTTAGTGACTGATGAATTGGAATGAGGCGTATGTTGTGTTTGTGTAACACTTATTTAAAGTATACGCGAGTTATTCGGAAAGACCGGGTTTATCCCATTCTGAATAACTGATACGACGATAAGTCGAAGATGAAGACGATGGTCGAAGACCGGAAGTCTTCACGTCGTTTGGGTAATTACTGATGATCTTGATTGGGCTGTACACCCAAGAAGATGGAAACAGTTAGTGATCGTCCAGACGTACTTGGAGATCGATGGATATGTGGGGTACTAGGTGCCTCCGGTTTCGTTCAGACCCAGAACGGACTTGTAAATGGACTGTGTGTCTGACATTGGATTTTAGTCCGTGTGATTGATCTCTATTAAATATATATCTGTTTGGCGGTGGAGAATTTATTCTCTTGCTTAACGCCCTTCTCTGAGACGTACGAGCTCAGGGGTTATATATTGATGGATATCAAACGCATGGAGTGAATTGCCTGTGTGGCATGCCTAAGTGGCAATTGATCGAGGCTTCTGTTGAAAAGCAAAGCCTTGTGGTGATGATCAAAGCACGGCCTTTGTGGCGTAGCTTTGTGTAACGTTTACCTCGCGAGTTTCACACCCGGTATGAACCAAAAACGGGAGACGGACCTCAGGGGGGACATGCGTTTTCTTTCTAGCTAGAAGTGGCGTCAGTGGTTTTACACGCCCTGACGAGTTTGACTTATGTGGTTGTTGCTGTTGCGAGGCGCCTCGGTTTGATCGGACGATCCGGGTCCGATGGAGTCATTTAGTTGGCTCACCTACGCCCCAAAGGGCGGAGAAACGTATTGTTCAGGCATTATAATCCACATCGGTGGACCGGCCCTGACGATCCAAGGTACGGTTGCGGCTGTGCCTGAGGGGCGGGCTAGAGCGTCTCGAATCGGTTGAGGACTATCTTTTGCCTCGGTTCATAGACGGAAATCCAATTTCCAAATACGTGACTTTGCGGTTTTATTTGTAAACCTATATATGGCGACATAGTGGCATGGGACGCTTATGCCGCCTATGATTGATACTTATGATTTGAAGTTGTTTTATACACTATGCACTTATAATAGTATCAAATGATTTGTTTTAAACGTATCAAGCATTCTTTGTCTGTTATAAGGAAAAAACCCTATCCCCGGCTTGCGTTGCATTGTGTGATAGGACCTGGGTCTTATAACAGCTTCATTTTTCTTTATTTAGCATTGCGCTGTTTGTTTTATGCACTGGTATCCTTGGGAGGAAACCCGTTCCGTGTTATACGGCGTGGTCCCTTGATTTACCTAACTTTAAAATAAAGATTAACTGTTTTAGTTCTCACACCAGTCCCATGACTGACCTGGAGTTTATTGTTTTAACCTATACTCTGGGTGCCCCTATTTTGACACGGGCAGCTAGTAGTTTTGGTTTTGCAGATTATATTCACAGGATCCTGGTTTACAGCTGGAACGATATCCGGAAAGCTTTGTATCCGTATATCTCATTCTAGTTGTGTATTGTATTATCTTTCCGCTGCTATGTATTTAAATGTAATTTAAATCTCTGATATTTCTGTGTAATATTCATTTATACTCTGTATATTCTTGTAATCTGATGCATTGTGGTAATATACAATGAAATGTTCTTCTGTATACGTTCTGTTGTGGCTTGTTCTCGAACTATCCGCCGCTTTCCTTTACGGGGAAGTTGCGGGTCTTTACACCTTTTGTTTTTGAGCTTTAGTGTTTTGTTCCTGTCCACAATAAGCTATGATATTTTATTTATTTTCATTCGTTTAGGACTGGTGTCCTTAAATTAAAATACCAACTCCTCTCTGAACCCAACAACTGACACTCCTAGGGTTACACCACTATTCTGAACACACTGGGATAGGTTACGAAGTCCCATTTGATCGTCTGTAGAAGATATTAATTTAAGTCGATTTAAATTAAATTTGAAACCAATAAATTCTTCAATAATAAATAAATATTATTATTCTAACTCAAACTGAATTTTGTACTGATCATCTGAACTGTTTTCAGTTTAGTTTTAACTTCGAATTGAATTAACTTCGTATTACGATAATTATATATATTCGAAATAAACCGTGTTTATATTTTTATATCGATAATTCAATATAAAAATTCTTTTATATCATTAATTCAATATTTAAACCATATTAAATATTTAAAATAAATCCATAGAAATCTGGGTCATTACATCTTTCAAGAATCCACAGTATTGAATCAGATTGGAATGCATTGAACCCTAGCGCACTTGGTGATGGAAACACCACTATTAGTATCGACAAACGCCTCTTCGAAGTCGTCGAACAGATCGAAGGAGATAAGGGAAAATTCCCCACTTTTGTCTCGTATTTTTCTAATTAATACTAAAATGGTCAGCACCTATTTTTATCTATACAATAACAAAAAAGGGAAAAATCTTAGTACGTGGTTTACATTTTCAAACAAATAAAATCAATGTTTGATATATTATTCGTTAAGAATGGTTCTTGCGTTTTCAAATGTTTTGTTGTGTGACCCTATAGGTTATTACAACATTGGCAATAATTTTAAATCATATTTAAAATTATAAACAGTGAGCGACATCTAGTAATACATCGCTATTACCTAAGTTATAACAAAATCAATGATTTGATACAACCATTTCAATGACTAGTGTTTCAACATAATTTAATCCTTTTAACAATTATATCCAATATTAAACTCGAGGCATGGAACATAGCATCCTCTTTATAATTTAATCCTTTTATCATGATCGATGAGCAGATTGTATAAAACAAATCAATATTCGTGCATGGCCATGCATTTCATAATCATACTCAATCAAGAGGCCCACAAAAATCTCTACATATATTACAGGGTTAAATTCCATCTTGATCATTCATATTATTTAATTGATTTGAGATGTATCTGATAATCACCTTTATCGTCTACTCGGTTAAAAGTAACTTTTGATGATATCAAAGCATAAATTTCCTCGAATAAAATATATAATGATTTTAGGTCTGAGGACCATTACATCACTGTCACTGTAAGAATTACTTATAACACTACTAATTATATTTTATGAAGTTTTCTCATGTTAGGTCAGCCAATATACTATTCTCTAATACATATTTACGTGTTGACATTAATATCTCATATATTAATGATCAATGAGATATGATTATCAATCAATCAACATACTAGTTTCAATGTTTTATTATTGTCATATATTAACAATAAAACTCGACTAGGGACATTTAACAATTATAATACTTATTATTATATTATATAATCTCATGTTCAAGTCAATTACTTGAAACTATATAATTCTGTATTATTATTCTAAAGACTTTCATTATGTTAATGTTTATATTACGCAGTAAATGTAACATAACAGAATATTTTATTCAAAATAAAATGTAATCTCAATAGTGTTATTAATCACATCAAATGGATTGTCTCTAGGGCACAAACTCTAAAGCAGGCTTTCTGCAAATCTTTGGAATTTATTTAACCAATGGCTTACCTGATTTTTCGTGCTCCACCCAGTCCCACCGAAGAGACTTGGCTTAAGAAGGAATCTATTAAACATTTTCCCCATTCATTAAATCCTCCTATAGGATTAGATGTAGAAATTATGAAAGACTAAGTCAAAAGGTGAAGCATGAAGTTTGGAAATATTATGAAACAAATGGAAAGATGATGCTTATCTTCGTATTTTTGAATACTTCAATAAATTTAAACTTTTAAAGAGGGAGTTATATCATCTAAAAAAGTATAATGCTAAATACAAGAAGGAAAACTAAATCCTTACAAGAACTAATAGAGAATTCAATTGATCTCTCAAAACTCAGATTGACTCACTTGACAATGCGAGGGACAAAGAGGTAAAGCTCAAGAACATGCTCCAAACTGTCCTTAAACGTCTTTTGGACTCTTTCTTGTTGCAAAATTTGATTGAGAAACTTAATAATTTGTGAATTTTCTTTACTTTTTCGTTACCTATTTGTTTATGTACACTTATTCACATGTAATTTTAATCAACCGCTTGATTGAAATCTAATTATAGCATTCATTTGCCTTCTAACTTACTTACTTGAGCTTATTTCTTATGTTTCATTTTCCTACTTACTTTCTCTTGTTAAACAAAAAAATATAGAAACCCATACTCGGGTCTGGAAACAATTAATAAAGGTGAAACTATTTTCAACTTGTAAGAGATCTGAAAACCTGATTCGGGTAGAGAAATCGAGAATCCCTTTTTTTGGAAATAATAGAGTAAACAAAGCCATCTTCGACTTGTAGAAGACCGAAACCTAAATTCGGGCATTAGAATAAAGAAACCCGGATATAATCTTATGGAAATAATTAATACGAATGAAGCCTCCTTTGGTTTATAGACATCCTAAAAGCCAAATTCGAGAATTAAAATTAATAATAGAAGTCTGTAAACCTTTTTCTGGAAATAACTAACATAGACACCTTTGGTTTATAGAAAGCCTGAAACCTAGATTTGGTTAATAAGATTATATAAATCTAGAAATCTTCTTTTGGAATTAATAGATATGGACAAAGCCTCCTTCGGCTTGTAGAAGACCAAAAACCTAGATTTGGGTATTAGAATACCAGAAATCCAGAAACCTTTTTATGGAATTAATTAATATGGATGAAGCCTCCTTTGGATTATAGAATACTCAAAACTCAGAATATGACTTCCGATGGAGAACCCAAAATAAGAAATTCTACTTGGCTGAAGGCGAAATTCCCTTTCAATTACAGATTAACTTAAAATGCCCATGTTGTAGTCAAGGCACTTCCTAAAAGGGAGGAGGGGTAAGCCCAGAGGATGCGCTCTATACCCATTAAATTCCTCGGTATACCAAGGTTCTTCCTCAAAGAGGGAGGGGGTAATCCAGGGAAAATTCGTCTGGTTCCAAGTCTTAGGTATACCTAGATGCCTCCTGGAGGGAGGAAGGTAATCCCGAGGGTTGTATCCAGCATCAACAAGCCTTTGACGTAGTTAAGACGCCGTATGAAGGAGGGATGGTTAATCCTAAGGATATCTACCCTGTTCTGAATGAAGCACATTCTACCTTTGTTCTTTTAAGAACAAGCCCTGCCTCTGCTTCGGCATAAGCATGCCCAGCCCCTACTCTAAAGATGAGAATGCCCTGCCTCTGCTTATGTCTTTTCCCGTAGAAGGGAATGAAATCTCAAAAGGAGAAGTTAAAGCAACCTAGCCACTGCATCATAAAAACCTTAAATGGGAAAAGAGTTTGTTAAAATCGAAAGTGCTTTCGCATTGTCTCTAGAAGAAGGTTTTTAGATTTTTTATCCAATACCTGAATCAGGGGTTCGAGTCTCTTAAAAGCCGAAGATGGATTTATTTGTATTAATTATTTTCAAAGGCAGGTTTCTAGATTTTAGTATTCAGTACTTGATTCTGGGTTTCGGGTCTCTTATAAGCCAAATATGGTTTTGTTTATATTATTTACTATCAGAAGACGGTTTCTGGATTTCTATTATTCAATACCGGAATTTGGGTTTCTGGTCTCTATAAATCAAATATAGTTTTGTTTATATTAATTACTTTCAGAAGAAGGCTTCTAAATTTCTATTTTTCGATACCCGAATCCATGTTTCGGATCTCTTATAAGCCAAGGAAGGCTTTGTTTATATTAATTACTTTTGGAAGAAGGTTTCTAGATTTTTATAATTCTAATACCCGAATTTGGGTTTCAAGTTGCATATAAGCCTAAGGAGGCTCTGCTCATATTAATTATCTCGAGGAAAAGACTTATGGATTCCTATTACCCAAATCTGGGCTTCAGGCTTCATTGAATACCGAAAGATATTTCAATCTTCTATTATAAGCTTAAGGAGACTTCGACTGTAATTCCAGAAAAGGTTTTTCGGATTTCTTGTGTTGTGATACTTGAATCTAAGTTTTGATTCATCTATGTGCCAAAGTTGGATTCAAATATATTAATCACTTTCAGGGAAAAGGTTCTGGATTTCTATTATCTACAATTAGGTTTTGGATTTACTCTGGATGAAAGATTATATCAATTGATTCCAAAAAATATTTCTAGGCATCTATCTAATTAATACTCGATTCAGGGTTTCGGCTAATATAATGCTTAAAGCGTCTTCGATCTGCCGCTATAAATTTCCTATTCCCACTTAGTTTATATCAAAATTTAGCTTTCAAAAATTCTAAATATCAAGAGAAAATTTGGTTCCCAATTAGTACCAAAAGACTTCTATAAGCCAAGAATGACTTTGTCTCTTCGTTTACTAATAGAAGAATGAATTTTGGATTTTCGTTATTAATAGAGTAAATGTCAAATTTCCCCAAAGAGGGCTTCGCTTCCACTATTATCAAAAAAATTGATATTTTATTAACTAAATGCAATTGAATGAACTTACAGATATATGTTATTATTGAAATCTATAAATCTAACACTAATGATAACACGAATGATCTTGTAGGTAGGAAAAGGACGAAAGTATTCACAGTCTTTGTCCTAAAAAACAAAAGCTTCTTTCACACTAGGTGGTTGAATGTTAACCAGAAAAATTCTTAGGCAAACAGGGTGAAAGAAGGCAAGAATAAAGAAGGAAGCTTCCAGAGGGAGCAAGAAGAAGTCAAATTCCTTAAAAATTTATTAAAAAAAAGATCCTTGGAGAAAGCAAAAGCTTCATGCTAAAGCCAAAGTGAGTGTCATCACTTTTCAAGGAGGAGAAAAAGATAAAAAAAAAAGACAAGGAGGCAGTCGATGTCATAAAGAAAAGCCCCTTTCGGCGACACATAGGGCATATCCTTCCGAAAATATTTTCCGTACCTGAAAACAAGGCATAAACTTTAGAAATCTAAAAAAAGGGTTTTGGAGAATTATTCACTAGAAAACAACTTTACTTTCAACAGAAGACTCGTTGCACCGAAAGGCGTTTGCATAAGGATAAGCTGTTACCAAAAGCCGAGATCCTGCATGAGCGCATTCTTCTCTCAGCAATCAAACCCACTTTCCGAAAGATACTCTTCTAAAGTGCCACAAACACAAGCCGCTTAATAGCAAAGGCGCCTTCCTTGAGCTCTCGAGAACGCCTCCAAAGAAGCATTCAGACAAAGCCTATCGAGTGAGAGGGGTCAACTCGCACCTATATATACGACCCTTGAGGTCCAAAATTGGGATAAGGAATTCATTCCAAAATTCGTAAACACAAACTGCGGAGTGTAGCCACAATTTCAAAATTAAATTGGGAATTTTCCTTTTTGTAATCTTATTTGGCAATTTATAATAAAAGAAGGAGAATTGAGATTCTCAATCTGTAGATTTTAATTTTAAGACAATGGGCTTGAGCATTTTGAACATTAATTTATTTAATAGTCGAGTGCACATGATTTTAACTTCTAATTTCTTACACTTATCCGAAACCATGTTGCAAAACCCATAAAGAGGGGTAACACATTTAGGGATGACAGTGGTGTAGCGTTATCTGAAAGGTGTAGGGAGAATCGCACTGATAGAACTTGATTTCCTTTGATAGATATAATTGAACTACCCCCTGCTTAATGGGTTCTACAATATGAGTTTATTTATTTATTAAATATAGGACATGGTCTTCCTAATGGAATTACTGATTCTTCAAAAGGAGGATGGGGTCAGATATCTCATAAGGTTTCAGTAAGATATGACATACAATACCTTAGGCCCACATGCCTTTGGTTACCCTGAAGCCCAATGCTAGATAGGTTTACTTATCCCAAAGAAAGGATTCCGAATGAATTAAAGGGAAAAAGTTGGTTCCTTTCGGAATGGTTTGTAATGACAAACCCAGTACGAAAGCATTTTCTTCCATAAATTGGCAATCATGGTCTTTTTGGGATGCTAACCATTATTATGGCTAATCTGTAAATCAAAAAGATATGTCACGAGTATTTAATATTGGGTCTCACGTTGGTCTAAAGATGCAGAGGGAGCCGATGGCCTTTCTTAGAGCTAAGTTAGGAATGTTTGCATAGAGCCATGCAGATGTATATGGGGTCTCTCAAAGATAGTGAGCCACTCATTGAACATTAACCCTCGCTTCACTCCTATCAAGCAAAAAAGACGAACTCAAAAGCCCAGAATAGTCAGCTACCAAAGTAAGAAGTGGATATATTAATATAAAACAAGTACTAGAGAATCAATGTACATGGACTAGGTATCTAACCATAAGATTATTAAAAAGTGAAACATAAAATGGCAATTTTGCATGGATTACTCTATTTTTTATAAACCATGTCCCAAAAATAGTTTTCCTTTGCTAAGAATTGACCAGGTTGAAGCTGGAGTAGTTGGACATGGATTATTATCATTTATGAATGACTTTTCAAGATACAACAAAATCATGATGCATGAACCGGATTAGAAGTATTCAAGTTTTTTCACCAATTTAGGGTTGTACTACCATCGTGTAACTTTAGGACGTGTGGGCGACCTACCAATGACTCATGAATATAATGTTTAAATCACAAATTGGAAAGACCATGGAAGTACATGTAGATGATTTGCTGGTAAAATCTCGAGTGACTATAAATCACATGGACAATTTGGCCAAAATGTTTGAAATACTGAGAAAATATAAAATGAAACAAAATCCTCTAATTTTTTTTGAGTCTCCTTTGGTAAAATTTTAGGGTTCACGGTAAGTGCTCAGGAGCATCAACCTAACCTGATATAAATTACAGCACTGAGGAATGTTCAGGCCCCAAGGAATGAGAGAGGACCTCAAAGCTTAATCAAGAAGATCGCAGCCTTGAGCTGATTCATCTCAATGGCCATATTCATCCTATTTTTTGACGATTTAGAGAAAGGAAAGAAATTTTTGGGTCGACAACTAAATGCCAGTTAGCCATTGAGGAGTTACTCATACATTTGAAGGTCCTGCCAATGCTTTCTAAGCCAGCAGATGGAGAAGACTTGTTCATTTACTTGATGGTGTCCCCTTATGTTTAAGCACCACACTCATGCCAGAGGAAACATTAGTCCAGAGGCCAGTATATTACATCAACAAAAGATATACTAGCATCGAAGGAAATCACCTGAAGTTGAAAAACTTGCATATTTTTTACTGATAGCATCGAGAAAGCCGTGAGTTTACTTCCTAGCCAGTCCTATAAAACTGGTCTTCGGTAAACCTCTATAACTAGTCCTACTTCATCCTGAAACTACAAGAAGATTGTAGAAATTGAGCATCAAATTAAGCTAATATGACGTGACATATAAACCCCAAAGGGCGATTACTGGATAAGCACTGGCGGATTTTGTTGCTGAGATCGCTATCAGGGAAGATGAAGAGAAGAAAGAAACTGAAGTGGTCGCACAGTGGAATTTGTTAACTGACTGTGCGATGAGCGAGCACTGTTCAGGAGCGATATATGTCTTGAAGACTACCAAAGGATGATTCATATGTTATTCTCTGAGACTGAAGTTTTGTGCCACCAATAATGAGGCTAAATACGAAGCACTAATAGTGGGTATGAATATTGCAAAGGAATTGAACATCCGGACTTTCCATATCATTAGTGACTCGCAGATTATCGTCTGTCAAGTCCGAAGAGGTTTCTAGGTGAAGGGAGGGAATCTAGCCCTATATTTATCAAAGACTTGGGAATTGCTGAATGATTTCAAGCATTCCATCACTCACATTCTCTGGGAGGAGTATATGAAAGTCAATCTTCTTGTCTAGTTCACAAGCTCTGGAGAAGCTTAATTCCTAGGCTTAGTACAAGTGGAGGTCCTAACTAATCCAAGCACCGAGAAAGTGGATGTGGAGTGGATCATGGAAACGATCAAAGATCCAGAATTTTGGATGACCCCAATTAAGGAGCATTTGATCCAAGGAACACTTCCCACAAATCCATTAGTGTAAAAGAAGCTCGTTGAAAAGGCATCGGGATTCATTATGCATAATGGGAGCATTTACAAGCGAGACTTCAAAACACCCCTGTTGTGATCGGTGAAAAGGGAGGAAGCTGAGAGAATCACTACAGAAGTGTATGAAGATGAGTGTGGAGACAACTCTTGAGGTCAAAACTTTGTTAAAAAGGTGTTGTGATATGGATATTTTAGCTGGATCTACGCATAATGTAGCCGACTATGCAAGGCAATGCGGTAGTTTTTAGAGATTCTCCTAGATCCCAAGATCCCTATCCACGGACTTTACACAAATGGTCTGCCTATGGCTATTCGTAGTGTGGAGAATTGACCATACAGGAATGCTCTCGATGGCTAAAGCTGGAGCCAAAAATGCAATCATATCTCTTGCTATTTCACAAAATGCGTCGAAGAAAAATCGTTAGCCATGATTACCATTAAAAAAGCTATTGACTTTGTAACTAAAAACATTATTTGCAGGTTCGAAGTACTACAGAGTATCGTAATCGATAATGGAAACCAATTTGAGAGATTTGAATTTTAAAACTTATGTAAGAGGTTTCATTTTGAAAAGAGCTTTGTCGTAGTTGCATATTTGTTGGCAAACAAGCAAGTGAACGTAGTCGATAAGATCATCAAATCCACTATCAAAAAGTTACTCATAAAGGCTAAAGGAGGCTAGATGATGGTTTCCACTGGCATTATGGGCTTATCGCATGACTCACAAATTTGTGACTAGGCATACACCTTTATGTCTGCTATACGGTCTAGAAGTAATAATACTCATGGAGCCAGAAGTGCCTACGCTTCAGTGAATATTTCAACCAAGTTAAATATGAGAAACCATTACTCGAACCTCTTGATTAAATCGATGAGAATAGAGAATAAGAAGAACTAATAATTGTACATACCCAAAGTGGGTAGCAACGCATTTCTATGCTAGAGTTCTCCATCAAACTTTCAAAGTCGGAAACCTCATCAAACGGGTAATGAAAAACACTGGAGTATTCGGGACAAACTGGGAAGGGCCCTATGTGATTGGTCAGAAGCTTTCAGATGGGACTTTCAAGCTCACAACAGTAGATAAAATCCCAATTCCTCGAGCTTGGAACAACAACCATCATCGACCTTATTTTATTTTAAAATTTAATTCTTAATATTTCCTTGCAAAACAAACCACCCATATTCACTGGTGGCATTGTTCTTAGACTTATCTCTTTTAAGTATCAATTTCTTTTTTGCTTTTAAACCATTAAAATTGTGTACTTTCAAAAAGTTCAAAATCAATTTGAAACTATAGGTTTATGAAATGCTAAGCTATTATCCATATGGACTCTAAGAAATACAGTGCACTCTGAAGTTATCAGGATAACAAAATCATTAGCGGCTTATCTGAAGTTACATGCATGAAAAGTGTAACGCATTCTTCAAGATCCAAAGTAAGATTGGAAGGAATTATCAAGTGCAACACGATATCCTAGGATAATCGAATGAAACTCACAGAACCTCATCTTTGAATTCGCCAGTGCTAGGAAATTCCTTTCCTTAAGGAACGTAGTCCAAAACATCAATTATGAATCTTAGAAAGCAGAGCGCAAGAGATATCCAATAGACCTAGGAAATCCCTACTTTGGTGAACATAGTCTAACACGCCAAAACACCGATGTGGACCATAGAATGTGGAGGCGGGAAGTGATCAACGACAGCAGAAAATCCCGCACCATCATCGAGACACACTCACCACAGTTGAGAGGTACCAAAAGCCCTTACCATGCCGAGGCACAAAACTCGATCGATACCAAAAACTTCTTGCCTTGGGGAGCAAAATCCGAAAAGATGAAAGGACAACTATAAGCCTTAGAAAGCAGATGCAGGAAGTAATCAGTGTTATCAAAAAACTCTTCTTACACAGTGAGGATTTCACCCTAAGGCTGTGGGATCGTCGGACATCGATCTAAAACTCTTCTCGCACGGTGAGGATTTCTGCCCAAGGCCACCGATCGTCAAACATCAATCTAAAACTCTTCTCATGTAGTAAGGACTTCATGCCGTGGTCGTCAGATCATCGTACATCGATCCAAAACTCTTTTCATGCGGTGAGGATTCATCTCAAGGTCACATGGTTAGGATTTTACTCCAAAGATGTTGGATCATCAGACCAATCCAAAACTCTTCTTGCATTGAGGATTTCACCCCGAGGCCACCAAATTGTCGGATATCGATCCAAAAATCTTTTTGTATAATGAAGATTCTACTTCGAGGCTGTCGAATCCTCTGATATCAATCCAAAACTCTTTTCATGTGGTGGTGACTTCACCCCGATGCCATCGGATTGTCCTACATAGATCCAAAACTCTTGTTGTGTGTTGTGGACTTCACCTTGAAGCAGTCGGATCGCCAATAACATCGACTCAAAATTCATGGCGTTAAACCATCATCCTGACCAAAGGCAAATGAGGCCCGCAAGATAATAGAATTCAAAAGTCGTAGAACAAAACAGCTAAGTTACGTAACATTGGGATGAACCCTTAGTTAAAAGAGAACATACAATGATCAACCGTCCCTCAATCGTTCTAAACTAGGGGCAATAAAGAAAAATAATTCTGAAGAAGTGCAGGTAGACCCATTTTACGAGGGGGCTTTACCACCTGTAGTGGCTTTGAGACAGAGGAGTAAACCATGGGTCTACTGCGACAAATAGGGAAACTAGACACAACAAACTTAAGTGGTTTGAAAAATCGGGAAGTACGAAGAGGTATATTGTAAGTCAGTAACAAATAAGTATTAGAAATGATAAAAATATAGAACATGAAACTGAGATTCGTATGAATAAACAACAACATTTTATTACTGCATGGATTTTATATACAAAATGCTACTTATTCAAATAGTGGGGATCGACACTTGTAAAATTCCAGCCAAGAAAAATAAAATTGTATATGACTACAAAATGAAAATAAAAATAAACTCCAAGATCAACACCATGCACAACTTCTTCTTGACACCCTTAGAATACTTTCCTATCTTGATAGTCAGTTTAGTAAGCCTATCTGGCTTTCTAGTAGAAGGACTAGTGTCAGCTGAAATGACAGGAGTGTGCCCGACACCAATGGTAACCTCTGGCACACACGTTGTGCTCTTTTGGTTTCTTATGAGTTGCATGCTTTCCCTTGCACCGACCCTTGGATATATCCTTCTTTTCTCGAGTAGCACTGCCCTCCTTTTCCACCTCTTTCTCCTCTAGCGTTAAATCTTTCTGGTTAATGCTCATTTCGTCCCATCTAGAAGATAGCACACGGTAATCCGATCCGGGCCATGCAAAGCTTCGATCTATTTTGAGTGAGGCCCTAGATGGGAAGTGGAGATTGGGAAGAGGCGAGAATTGCAGAAGTAATAGTGGAGCTGGTGAAGATTGCTTCAGTCTCTGCAACCAGAGGCGGAGGGAGCTTATAGCTGGTGAGGTCACGTCACCTCACTAGGAAACGCAACTCAAATTAAAAAAAATACCCACTAACCAAAACACAGCAAACAGGAATGAAACAACTTTCAAAAAATGGCGACCGACTCCGAAATACGCATGGCAAATACGATCGGGCCCTCTCCCACTGTTCCGCCCGCCATCCCCTCCTCCTCCAGGACAGCCACCGCCGCCGAATCACCTTGGATGCCCTTCAAACCCCAATTCTTCTTGGTCGACCTCGTTCAGAGCAATTGAAGAAGGAGATTTCCAGATAGTATCTCACCGGCAAAATTGATCACGTTAGGAATCGACTGATACGAACGGAATCAACTCCGATGTCATGGCCATACAGGCGAAGAGCTCGCAACCAGTGGGTGATGAAATTAATTGTTTGGTAGCTCAAAACATGGAGAATCAAACACCAGCAGCCAATATAGACAAACCCTAGATACTCTGCTTCGCTGAAGACAAGCTTTCAGGTGCATGAGAAGACCGCCTCTACAGATTTTAACCAAGAGAAATTTCTTCCTTTGGAAACTACAAATAAAATGGGGAATCCAAAGAATAGAAGGAATGCTAACATGGCGGGTTATTCGATGGAAAACACTCTTCTACCTCTGCCTGGAATCACGAATTCAGATTTGGGAGGTGAGACTTCGAATAACAAATTCAAGCCAACAGTAAGCAGATCTTGGAAAGACATCATCATAGGTAATCACATTCCAGACGATATTCCGCTTATGTTTTATTCTTAAAAAAAATTCGGGGACTATCGCCCCCCAACCACCCTCGTTTTTCCATACTGTGACGTCACCAACATTTATTTCTGGCTCCGCCACTGCCTGCAATGCAGGACGAAGACGGGAGAGTTGTCAAGATATTGATATGACCACAAGTGGGGTTAGAGCAGATTAAGGAGCAAACATGGAAGAAGTTAGCTATAAGGAAGAATGTGACACCCCACGTCCGTTAATGTCACTCACAAAGGGAATGCATTAAGTTTCGTGAAGCGTTATAGGTAAATAGAAACATTACAAGACAGACATATAAAATGACAGCTGAATTAAAAACTTTATTTATCATAAAGAGTGCTTCAAAAACATTACATGTCTGAAATACACAAAAACCATTACATCATAAAAACTACTGTCTTGTACTTTAAAACATCAGAGTACATAAAAGAAGCAAAATTCCCCAAACAAAATATAGTCATAGCAACAAGGATAGGAGCTTGAGCCATACATCTAAGAAGCTCTAGCAAAATGTAAGCAGAATCACGGTCAAGCCTGACTATTCCCACACTGAGAAATTGGGGGGGGGGGGGGGAGGGGACGGAAGAAAGAAGAGGAAACAAAAAGGGTCAGACATAAAGTCTGGAAAGTCTAGTTATTTTTAGCAAGTAAATAAGTAAAAGCAGCATGATAGGCATATAAAGTGGATAAGAAAGATAACACTACATAATGCAGGTATGACAAAGTAAACAGGATAGAGTGTATACGCTTCCCTAGTGATCACTCAGACTCTCTTCACTTATACTAGTATAACCATAAATGATATGATCCCAACAACCATCAAATTGTACACTTAGGCATACATCCAAATGTACCCTAACTACTACCCTAATCGATCGGCTCTCTAATCCGTGTAGATACTCTATGTCGACCCCACCATAGGATGTATCATGTCCTATAATGGCAACCCTTCGCTGATATGCACAACCATATCTACAGGTGTCACGGTCGTCTTATCTCCTTCTGCCCGGTCCATGCACGCACATGACCTAGTTGGTTTGCGCCGCCCACACCGTCCTCCACATTTGGATCTCTTACAATCAGCCCAGTAAGCATGCCCCACTCCGACCTAGGGAGGAGTACTCGTTTTGATACTTATTAAGGGTTACTGACTAAAACGGGTGCCCCATACAATATGATACAAGCTCTCCCTTTGTCTTGTATCCCCACTAGGATTTCTATCGGTTAAGTATACCACATAACCCTACCATTTCTACAAGTTATGCTTACCCTAAAAAAGGTGTCTTTAATTACATAACTTCAACATTTTCACAGGTTATGCTTACTACTAGGTGTCTTTAATTACATTACCCTATCAGGTTAAGTTCGTGGGCCTATATGTAAATATTACCCACCCCCTCAGATTTACTTAACCCACCCTCTGTTCAACCAAATTTACTTAACCCCAATTTAAATTCATGTTCATACAATCCCTATGGATTCAAATAGGTTAAGTATTTAAGGTTTATTACCATATTTACATTTATGGTTACAGTATGCTAGACCTCCCACATAAAGACTACCATTTGTGGATGTTGGACATGCCCGGCGGGTCCGGGAAGACTTATTCCACAAATCGGGATTAACCTCGTGTCTTAGCACATTTCGTGTTTGTGCACTTAAACCTCTCACATTAGATTCAACACTTGCGGTCGCTGGATATGCCGGTCGGTTCCGGGCAGACTTCCACTGCAAGTGGAATCTAACCTCGTGTCATATGTGCAGTTACATTTTCTAATTACTGTAATCTTAGTTATTCCATTATTACCAATTTTTACCTATGTCGTTATAGGTTTCATGCCCCTTTTTCCCCAATTATATTCATAGTGAATTATATGTCCAAATTCATGTTCATAATCATTATCCAAGTTATGCCAATTTTAATGTTTTCCCCCGTTCCCTAACTAACGCATTCGCGTATATTTTGCGGCATGCCTAGGCTAGAAAGTAGCCCGACCATAAACAATAAAAGGGAAAGGTGATGGGAAGATGACAATAGTGATTATTCTAACATAACTGGCATAAAGATATACTGACATGGTGATAAAGTGGACATATAAGAATAGATCTGTGAACTTGTGATAATTAAACTAGTACTAACGTAGTAGGAATGTCATAAGAAGCATAACAAGATCTAAATAATAATTTAGATGTACAACTAGTTCAGATCCATATGATAGGCACAAGGTGATCTAAATAATAAGCCAGATCTAAAATCAAAGTAGATCTGTCCTGATAAAGATTTAGATCCAAGTCATAGTATGTCATAACATCATAAATTCACAAGTTGCAATAAATCCGATATGATAAAGATTGAGATCCAAGTCATAACTAATTCAAAATGTCATAGATTCACAAATTACAATAGATCTGGTATAATTTAGTCGCAAGAACGGATCCAAACTACAGTGCATCATGTTTACTTTTAATCATTTAAATCTAAAAATAACTTAGAACTCACAATGTTTAGATTTAGAAAGTAGAACTAGAAGAGAAGATTGTTGAGTCACAGATCTACGCTTGAATCCTTAATCTTTGATTGCAGAAGAAGAAAAGAGTCTGATTCAGTCCTGGCACTGACAGCGTTTGGCCTTCATTGATTTCCAGTGAAGAAAACAAGAGAAATGAGCCTGTATATATAGCTGCCATCCCCCAGAATCCGACCTGCCACCTCAGCCCTAGGGGGGTCGACCCCCTCTTGAGCGGTCTACCCGGGGTCGACACCCCCCTAAGGGGTCGACTCCCCTGGGGCGGGAAAACAGTCGCCTCTTTATTTTCGGATTTCAAACTGTTTTCTGATTTATCTGATTTATTATATATATATATATATATATATATATATATAATTCTTCTGTGCATATACAAATTCAAACCCCCATAACTTCTTCATACGGTGTCCGTTTCACGCAAACCAAATGTCTATCTTGACCAGAATTTTGAGACAGACGCAATGGCGCAATACGTTTCCCTTAATTCTGAATATTAAATTAATTATTATTAATTTATACTCTATTAGTTATATTAAAATACGAGGTCTTACATTCTCCCCTACTCAAAGGATTTCGTCCTCGAAATCTCCAAGTCAAGAAGAATGTATATCCTACCATCCATCACCCATCTACTCATCCACCAATCACAGGCATCCATGGTCCTTAAAGACTTCTAATGATTTATATGAACATATGCAAAGGTGTGTGTATATGTCCCAATACTAATGCGAAGATCAGTCGGTCTACTGATTCAGTCGACCTCCTTAATGCAATGTATGATAGTGCCATGAGTCCAACATGTATACAATAATCCTATTATATCATGTAAGTTCTACATGGGTGCACAAACATCCATCCAAATGCAACATCCATATGATGATACATTCAATTTCATCCATAAAAGAAAAGCAAACGCACACACATCCATATGCAATATGAGAGTGATTGAGCCGATCTAGTGCCAAATGTGTGTGTATATGCATCCACGAGCAACCACTAGCAAACACTTGCATCCATCAAACATAACATGTCTCAAACACATGTTTACATCCATGGGATTCCTATCTAAAGGTCGGAAATTCTATCGATAGGATGTACTTAAATGATAGAAACAAGCACAGATAAAACTTTGGAAAAAAAGGGGTTAAGAACATACCCTCGAGAAGAAAAGGGTACGAGGCACGAATCTTGTCTTCGGTCTCCCAAGTTGCATCCTTTGGGTTATCTCCACATTGAACCTTCATCAACTTGATTTCTTTGTTGCGTAGCTTCTTAACTTCCGATCCAAGAATACGGGAAGGAACTCGTCTGACTGTTGCCCCCCGTTCTACCTCTACTTCCTCCAATACACTCGACTCAACTACTTCCGCTGTATCATGCAAACACTTACGCAAGTGAGAAATGTGGAAAACATCATGAACGCCAGATATTCTCTCTGGCAGCTTTACTCTATAGGCCATTTGGCCAATCCTTTCTGTTATGGGAAATGGCCCTACGAATCTTGGAGCCAATTTCCCTACAGACCCAAAGCGAACCACGTTCCTCAGAGGTGACACTTTAATGAAAACCGTATCTCCTACTTCAAATTCAATATCAGTCATTCTCTTGTCAGCGTAGAATTTCTGCCTATCTTGATCTGTCTTCATTCGCCGTCTAATAAGATCTATCTTCTCGGACGTTTCTCTAACCATATCTGGTCCAAGCAATAGTCTTTCTGTAGATTGCCACCAACAAGTCGGTGATCTACAGGGTCGTCCGCATAGGGCTTCAAAAGGTGCCATGCCAATACTTTCTTGAAAGCTGTTGTTGTAGGCGAATTCTACTAAAGGAAGATGCTCCTCCCAAGTACCTCTGAAGTCTAGAATACACAGCCTTAAAAGATCATCTAGAACTCTGTTCCCCTCTCCGTCTGCCCATCGGTTTAAGGATGATAAGCGGTGCTTAAACGTAACTGTGTACTTAATTCTTCTTGCAAGCTTCTCCAAAGTTCGCTAGTGAAGATGGGGTCACGATCGCTTACGATGATGGAAGGTACCCCATGAAGATGGACAATCTCACGAACATAAACCGCTGCCAACCATGCTGCCATCCTCTTACTCTTAACCGGAAAGAAGTGAGCGCTCTTCATAAGCCTATCCACCACGACCCAAATACTGGTGTTGCATTTCTTCGATATAGGCAAACTATCTATGAAATCCATTGAGACGCTCTCTCATTTCCACTGCGGAACTTCCAAAGGATGAAGTAGACCACCGGGCTTCTTTTGCTCAGCTTTAACTTGTTGGCAGATCAGACATTGAGAAACAAACTCTGCCACATTTATCTTCATCCCAACCCAAAAGAAAACCTGCTTCATATCCTTATACATTTTATCTCCACCTGGATGAATGGTCATCTTAGAGTGATGAGCTTCTTCTAGGACTGTCTTTATCAAGCTCCCAATTCGGGGAACACAGAGCCTTCCATCTCGTCGCAATTACCCTTTATCGTCTGTGGAGTATCTATTGAGGTGACTAGAAGTCTCCCCTTTATTGAGCCTATCCAAGATGTCTGAAATCTATGGATAATTTCGCTGTGAAGATCCTATCTGATCCATAAGAGTAGGTCGTATCTCTAGCGATGCAAACAAACCAGGCAAAAGCTTGTTGGAGGTTCTAAAGTCAAAAGTTGATATAAACTCCAAGCTTTTCCTCTCTACAAACAAAGGACTTAAGACCATCCTCTATCTACTCAGTGCGTCTGACACTACATTACCCTTGCCAGGGGTATAAGCAATCTCAAAATCATAAGAAGCTAGAAACTCCATCTACCTTTGTTGCCTCAAATTGAGATCCTTCTACGAAAACAAATACTTGAGAGATTTATGATCGGTGTACAACTCGAACCTCTCTCCAAGCAAATAATGACGCCATAGCTTAAGCACGAATACTATGGCCGCTAGCTATAAATCATGGGTAGGGTAGTTCTTCTCATGAACTCTCAATTGTCTACCCCCATAACACACTACCTTCTCTTCTTGCATCAGAACCGCACCAAGCCCTGTACCACATGCATCAATGTAAAATGTAAACACTTTGTTCCCATGGGGCAAGGTCAAGACTGGGGTTGTTATCAGAGCCCTCTTCAGTCATTGGAAAGCAACATCACAATCTATATCCCATGAAAACGCCATGTTCTTCTTCGTCAGCCTGGTCAGTTGGGTGATATCTTTGCGAAGTCCTTAATGAACTTCCTATAATAACCTGCTAACCCCAAAAAGCTTCTCATATCTGTTGCATTCTTTGGAATATGTGAGCCCTGAACTACAACCACCTTTGCAGGATCCACTGCTATCCCATCTTTGGAAACCAATTGCCCTAGAAATCTCACCTCTTTTCTCCAAAAATGGCATTTGGAGAACTTTGCCTTAAGCTGATATGCATGGAGGGTTTTCAAAACTTCCCTCAAATGTTGGGCATGCTCTTCTTCGCTCTTTGAGAAGATCAAGGTGTCATTAAAAAAGACCACGATAAATTTATTTAGAAACTCCCGAAACACCCTACTCATCAGATCGACAAAATAGGCGGGTGCATTCATTAACCCAAAAGGCATTACAAGCCATTCAAAGAAACCATTCAGAGTCCTAAAAGCAGTCTTATCTATACTGTCTTCAGCCACCCTCAACTAATGAAACCCCGTAGCCAAGTCTAACTAAGAAAATACCGAGGCACCAACAATTTGGTCAAACAAGTCATCTATCCTCGGAAGCGGGTGCCTGTTCTTCTTTGTGAGTTTGTTCAACGCTCTATAGCCTACACACAAACAAAGTGAACCATCCGCCTTAGTTGCGAATACAACTGGAGCACCCCATTCAGATATGCTTTGTCTGATAAATCCTTTTAAAGTAGCTCCCCTACTTGCTTACTCAGCTCCCACCTTTCCCTCGGAGCCATATGGCGCACTGGTAACGCAACTAGCTTTGCATTGTCCACCAGATATATACGGAAATCGATCTCGCGCCTTGGAGGTAAACCCCACACCTCATCAAAAATATCAGAATAATCTCGAACTACTGGAACAGATTGCAAATCATTGATCGATGCATCAAGAGATTCTAGGAAACTAAGCATAACAGACCCTTATGGGTCACAAGAAATCTCGAGGGTCCTCCCATGACAAGTCAGAAGCCTAGCAACCCTCCTCTCATAATACGGAATGTACGTGGTAAGCCAATCCATCCATAGAATCAACCCATAGCCCATAAACCTGAGCACATACGCGTTGCACTCGAACTCGACGCCTAAGATAGATATTCTCAAACCCTGATAAATCATAGATAAATGAGCCGAAACACCAATGGGGTTTGAGACAACAATGGGATCCGCTACCATACTAGTATTTAAGTGCAGAGATTCAACCACAGAACTAGATATAAATGAGTGTGGAGCGCCATAATCAAAAAGATTTATAATAGGATGACTGGAAAGAGAAATCAAACCTTCCACGGAAATTTTCCTACCTCTATCCGGAGCACTGGTTGCGAAAGCATTCACCTGCCCCCCAGAAGCTCCTACCCTTTGACCTTGTCCCTGTTTCTTCGTGCACTCCCTAGCAAAGTGTCTGACCTCTCCACAATGGAAGCAAGAATTCTTCCTCCTTTTACAGTCCTTCACCAAGTGACCTTCTCGCCCACAACTGTGACACTTCCTCTTATCCTTAGCCTTGTCATTCTTTCTACCTTTCTTTGGTTGTTGTTGTTGCTGCTGCCTTTTCTAGGGCCATACCTTCTTGTTTTGCGTTGTTTCCACAGCCTTTACTTCCTTCTTTTCTCCCTTGTCTTCTTCATGTATCAAGGCCATATCAATAAGCCTTTCAAAAGTAGCTCTCATTGGAATATGGGACATAGCTAACCCATGAAGGGGTTCATTCAGCCCTTTAGCAAACCGCAAAGCTTTCATATGCGAAGTGTCCACTAGTTCTAATTCAAAGATTACGAACAAACCCTCGGTCTCCTTGAGCCACTTCCTTGCCTCTATGAATGTTTCGGTTCCATGGAATGGCTTCCCTCCCATGGCACAGAAATCTTTGTAGCTCTTAGCGAAATTATCTGCTCTTGGAGAAGGAGGAGGAGGAACGAAAGGTGCAGCTAAGGGAGGAACGTCAGCTTGACCTCCTACAGGCGTCATGGCCTCTAGATACCTACGGAACCAACCTGGCATCGTAACGCCCCAAGGAATATTAGGTTCTCCAGATATGCTGAAAAGAAAAGGGAAGAGATTTAGACAAAGGATCGAAGGATATTACATATAGCTTTGGGGAATATGTTTCCAAAATAGACTTTTCTTTTTGAAAAATTCTTTCTTAAAACCATTTTGAAATTAATTTTCAAAAACTTTTATCCAATCTGGTAACCTTCAGCTCTGATACCAAGTGTGACACCCCACGTCCATTAATGTCACTCACAAAGAGAATGCATTAAGTTTCGTGAAGCATTATAGGTAAACATGAACATAAATATTACAAGATAGATATATAAAATGACAGCGGAATTAAAAACTTTATTTATCATAAAGCATTGTGGTTCAAAAACATCACATGTCTGAAATACACAAAAACCATTACATTATAAAAACTACTGCCTTGTACTTTAAAACATCAGAGTACATAAAATAAGCAAAATTCCCCAAACAAAATATAGCCATAGCAACAAGGATAGGAGCTTGAGCCATACATCTAAGCAGCTCCAGCAAAATGTAAGCAGAATCACGGTCAAGCCTGAGTATTCCCACCCAGAGAACCTAGGGGGAAACGGAAGAAAGAAGAGGAAACAAAAAGGGTCAGACATAAAGTCTAGAGAGTCTAGTTACTTTTAGCAAGTAAACAAGTAAAAGTAGCATGATAGGCATATAAAGTGGATAAGAAAGATAACACTACATAAGGCAGGTATGACAAGGTAAACATGATAGCGTGTATACACTTCCCTAGTGATTACTCAGACTCTCTGCACTGATACTAGTATAACCAGAAATGATATGATCCCAACAACCATCAAATGGTAGACTTAGGCATACGTCCAGATGTACCCTAACTACTACCCTAATCGATCGGCTCCCTAATCCACGTAGATACTCTGTGTCGGCCCCACCATAGGATGTATCACGTCCTATAGTGGCAACCCTTCGCTGATATGCACCGCCATATCTATAGGTGTCATGGTCATCTTATCCTCCTCTGCCCGGCCCATGCACGCACATGACCCGGTTGGTTTGCGCCACCCACACCGTCCTCTACATTTGGATCACTTAAAATCAGCCCATAAGTGTGCCCCACTCCGACCTAAGGCAGAGTACTCGTTTTGATACTTATTAATGGTTACTGACTGAAACGGGTGCCCCACACAATATGGTACAAGCTCTCCCCCTTGTCTTGTATCCCCACTATGATTTCTATCCGTTATGTATACCACATAACCCTACCATTTCTACAAGTTATGCTTACCCTAAAAAAAGATGTCTTTAATTACATAACTTCAACATTTTCACAGGTTATGCTTACCACTAGGTGTCTTTAATTACATTACCCTATCAGGTTAAGTTCGTGGGCCTATATGTAAATATTACCCAGCCCCTTAGATTTACTTAACCCACCCTCTGTTCAACAAAATTTAATTAATCCCAATTTGAATTCATGCTCATACAATTCTATGGATTCAACTAGGTTAAGTATTTAAGGTTTATTAACATATTTCCATTTATCATTACAGTATGTAGACCTCCCACATTAAGCCTACCATTTGTGGATGTTGGACATGCCGGGCAGGTGCGGGCAGACTTATTCCACAAATCGGGCTTAACCTCATGTCTTAGCACATTTCATATTTGTGCACTTAGACCTCTCACATTAGATTCAACACTTGCAGTCGCTGGATATGCCGGTCGGTTCTGGGCAGACTTCCACCGCAAGTGCAATCTAACCTCACGTCATAAGTGCAGTTACATTTCAAATTACTGTAATCCTAGGCATTCCATTATTAGCCAATTTTTACCTATGTCGTTACAGGTTTCATGCCCCTTTTCCCCCAATTATATTCATAGTGAATTATATGTCCAAATTCATGTTCATAATCATTATCCAAGTTATGCCAATTTTAATGTTTTCCCCCGTTCCCTAACTAACGCATTCGCATATATTTTGCGGCATGCCTAGGCTAGAAAGTAGCCCGGCCATAAACAATAAAAGGGAAAGGGTATGGGAAGATGACAATAGTGATTATTCTAACATAACTAGCATAAATATATACTGACATAGTGATAAGGTGGACATATAAGAATAGATCTGTGAACTTGTGATAATTAAACTAGTTCTAACATAGTAGGAATGTCATAAGAAGCATAACAAGATCTAAATTATAATTTAGATGTCCAACTAGTTCAGATCCAATATGATAGGCACAAGGTGATCTAAATAATAAGCTAGATTTAAATTAAAAGTAGACCTGAACTGATAAAGATTTAGATCCAAGTCATAGTATGTCATAAAATCATAAATTCACAAGTTGCAATTGAGATCCAAGTCATAACTAATTCAGAATGTCATAGATTCACAAATTACAATAGATATGGTATAATTCAGTCACAAGAATGGATCCAAACAATAGTCGTATCATGTTTACTTTTAATCATTTAAATTTAAAAGTAACTTAGAACTCACAATGTTTGGATTTAGAAAGTAGAACTAGAAGAGAAGATTATTGAGTCACAGATCTACGCTTGAATCCTTAATCTTTGATTGCAGAAGAAGAAAAGAATCCGATTCAGTCTTGGAACTGACAGCATTTGGCCTTCATTGATTTCCAGTGAAGAAAACAAGAGAAATGAGCCTGTATATATAGCTGCCAGCCCCCAGAATCCGACCTTCCACCTCAACCCTAGGGGAGTCGACCCATGGGTCGACACCCCTTTGAGGGGTTGACCCCGGGGTCGACATCCCCACTAAGGGGTCAACTCCCCTAGGGAGGTAAAATGGTCGCCTCTTTATTTTCTGATTTCAAACTGTTTTCTGATTTCTATGAATTATTTTATATATATATATATATATATATATATAATTCTTCTACATGTATACAAACTTCAAACCCTCATAACTTCTTCATACGGTTTCCGTTTCACGCAAACCAAATGTCTATCTTGACCAGAATTTGGAGACAGACACAATGACGCAGTCCGTTTCCCTTAATTCTGAATATTAAATTAATTATTAATAATTTATTTGCTTTTAGTGTTGTTAAAATACGGGGTGTTACAGAGAAGCATTTGGGGAAGAAGATCAGAAATTAGAAGGATTCAGATAAAAGTTTTCTTTCTGCCTATTTACTTTCTTTAGCAGTACATATATAGCAATTGCTCTAACCACCTGCCTACGTGGCTTGCTAGGAGCCATTCACTAAAAAAAAACTTTGTGGTAAAGACCACTACAATAACACGAAACTCAATAAAGAAAATGCACGCATATAACTTTCAGCAAATTACAACGAAGTGTATTATTCTCCAGGTCCTTGCATTGGTAGCTGCATATCACATTATTACTCTCCTCTAACCATATCAAAAATTCAAGCCTATAGCATGGGAAAAGCAAATATATCATCGATCTCATCCGGAGAAAACCAGAACTCCTCGAGTTTTGGAAAAGAGAAAGTATTACCAGGCACAGAGGAGTCTTTCTCCTTACTAAATTCTATCTCTACTCCTACTCATCATTACCATTATCCTCGTCAATCAAGCATTCTATCGTAGGAGCGATGATGGTTGGGACAGAAGTCAAAATCGGAATGACCACATTAGTAGAAGAAGGATCACCACATCCAAGGTCCATAGGTGGGGCCTCATAACTTAAAGAAGGTTAACCATGAGAAGCTTGGATTGAAGACCCCACTCAAGTTAAAGCTTGCCTCTCACCCTCAAGCCTAATTTCCTCTTTTCCTTTGGTAAGAGCAACTCGGGACTCTTCATCTAAGTAATATGAAACCAACACCTCCTCGTTATAATCAGCATCAAAGGCTCGAACGAGTATTTTTCCTAACCCTTAGTGAGAGTGGAAGCAAGCTTATCCTCTAGGAACGACAGGATGCCCTTGCCCATAATCGATAAAGTATAGAAGTTCAGCACAGCTACGTCCAGATGATCCACAACATCCTCATGAATTTTCTTGATAGCATCCTTCTCATCAGCTATTTTCTCCTTCACCTTCTGAGCTTGAGCAAGTTGTTCCTTGAGCTGGTGAATTTGATCAGAGGTTTGGCCTTGGTCAGTTTTAGCTTTTCGATGAGATTTAGAAATTTGTTTCTTAAGCTCAAGACTTATTACGACGGCCACTCTGCTAGCATGTATATTTTTCAATTGAAGTTAAAACCGTGTTTCGATCACCTTGTGATACTTTCTTAGTTCCTCAGCCCTCACCTTGGCATTTACCTAGCTTTTGGATTTTCCTTGTTCTCCTTCTTGAGCCATTCAATATCAGCATCTTATTCTTGTATAGCTCTTGTTTGCTCTTCCTTCTTATGATCGTGAGTCAAGATCTCAGTGTAATTGATCTTGTTCACTTTAGGCAGCTCATGAACCAACTTCTACCAAACCACCAGTTTCTCTACATCCCTTTCAAAAACCTCAATGTTCTGAAGGATAGCATCTTTGTCAGACAGTTCCAAATCTAAATTAAATTTGATTCACTTAACAAACCAGAATTTGGTAAACATCAAGGGAAGGATCGACGAATGTGGTATAAATTGTATGGAAGGACAGAAGGAAGTTAACTTAGGGCTTGCTAGGACTTGGCGATGCTCTGACGTATCTTGATCTGTCTTAGGATGCTTTTACGGTTCTTCCCTTTTAATGACCTTCTTCCCATAACAATCTCTTTCTCTCTCCCCTTTTTTCTCTGCTTCTCATCTTCCTTACTTTTTTCCCAGTCTCTCCTCTAACACTCGTTAATCTCTTTATGCCTTTTCCTTTGATCATATGTCACCTAGAGAGAAGGGAGGTAACGTTTTGGCTCTCCGGAATCTTTAAAGGGATGTTGCTTGAGCATTTATTATAGTCGCAACCCATCGAGTCTGAAATATAAAATGAGACTAGTTGGATTCAAAATTAAATAAGTGCAGAAGAAAAATTAGTGCGCTGAGTGATTCTGATCCTATGTGTGTGTCGTGTTCCATCTAAAACCGGATGCCTCCATGAACCGAGCTTCCCTATGAGAAGTGTTAGGGTTTGAATGGACTTCTAGGATATGACCGGAACATATGTCGAAGCTTGGAGTGACTAGCATATGAAGCTTCCTAAAAATCTCACTTGGGGTGATATGAATGTCATTTTGATTATCGAAGTCACAAAAATCATCCTCATCTTGAATATTAAGAGTAACAAGAGGATTGGGATCTTCGGACGCTCTAATGTTCTGACCCTTAGGAGTATCTCTCTCTTGACGAATCGAGCTAACCTTAGGTGTCTCATCCAATGACTTCTCCAGCTCCTTTCCTGAGTTGATTTTTCCTACGGTGGCATCCAAATCATTATCTCTTAAGTCTCCCCTTCCTTCTACATTTAGTGAAATCATTGCCTTGTCCTCACATTGGAAAAACTCTCCACTTCATCCTTTTGAATTAGAAACATCCCTGCATGGTCGCTAGGCTCAATTCAGCTTGACTACCCGAGCTTTCACCTCAGGGTGATTCCTTTGAAGAGCCCTCTACAACGATACCTCCTCTAGCGCTTCTAACCGAACGAGTCATGACCCTGGAACAGGTAGGAGTCAAAACTTCATTAGGAATCACCGACCGAGCAAGGTGAAGAAGCTCAAATGTATGATGATATTCGCCTTGCAACAAAAATTTCTCTTTCTTTCTGAATTTAGGACAACCCTAAAAGAATCCAAAATGGCCTGGTGAACGAGATCTCTCATGGGAATGTGAAAATCTATGAGAAAAAAAGGGGGGAGTTACGGATTTCATGTCTCGAATCCAAGGTGGATGTAATAGTAAAGTTAAACTCAAGCACTCACCTCTACGAGTCCACGAGCTACTGAATTCTTCTGGACATCGAATGAAGAACTAATTCCTAGATGTATGCATTTTCTTTGAAAAAAATCAGGATGAGTTTACAATTTTTTTGCGTCCCAATAAAATCCAAAGAGGGGTGGTCAAGTCTTCTCTTGAATAGAAGGGGATATCGAAGTTCGTAGAATGAATGCGAAAGGCTAAGTGTCTGCATGATAAGTAAAGAAAAGCACATCTTCTTCCTGGAAAGGTGATATTGCCTTCTCCTAAAGAATTATCTGTAAGAAGGAGTTGAATGGAGGAACGACGCCATTCAAGCACATGAAACGATGGCATGCAGTGTAACCTAATGGAGGCTTATCAGCAAGCTTATCCTTGGTCCGCAACAGAACATCACCTTCTAAAATTTTGAATTGCAAATGCATATTTTAAAGCATCTGCATTGTGACTATCAATGGGAACTTCTCCAACGGATAATGGATAACTCTTAGCACATGATGAGAAACATTAATCATAGGCACCACGATAATCATGGCTCCCTTGACTAGGACCCAGACTGAAGCTCTAGTATGAATAAATGAATATAGTGTGGTTGAAGTAGACTCCACAATAGAGTGGGAAAAACCCCTTCTTATGTATGCAAACGAGTTGGTTATCGCAAAGTTAAATCACACAAAGAAGCTCGTGTGTAAAACGGTTCGATGCATTCTCTTCGTAAGTGTTTATCAATAAAAGATTTTTAAAGTCCAAAATCGATGCATGTAGATCCATGAATTTTGATCATCGTTCATGGATAAGTGCAGCGATCTATTGAAACGATCGATATCCATTAGGACCATAGTCTCTCAAATGGGACATCTCACATAGACAACTAACTTGAGCCTAGATAAGCTTTCCATACCATTCCTTTTATCAGATTTACTCATTATCAATTTGAGAAATCAACAAAGAATCCATCACCTAAAGTGGGACCAAAAGCTCTTTATTTCAAGATCATTAGACATGAAAAAGTGTTATAAAGAAAACATTAGAGTTAAGCTCGACTGCGCTTCATTCAAAAATTCGAACTTAGCCAAAATTATATTAGATAGGCAAGATTACAATAAATTTCAGATGTGAATATTTAAGTTGTGTAGTTAAGTTCTTGATTCAAATAATTATTGACTCTATGAATGATTCTGAGGCATATATTTTGTTATGTGTTCAAGTCAATATGTCCATAGTCCACAGATCAAGTCTAGTCATATGCATTTAGAGATAATCCCAGTCCACGTTTGGTTCAAGGCCACATAAAGTTGAAGTTCAAGTCCATTTCAACTTAAAGCTAAAGTCAAGCTTAAGTCCAAATTCAAACTAGTGTTGTCTTGGAGCTTAAAGCTGAATTCGAATTCAAATCAAATTTTCAAACAAGCCCAAATTTTGCCAAATCATCCATGAATCATAATCCAAGCAAACATCGTGGTATGGTCCAAGGACCTAAACCAACAAGAGCCTACGGTTTCAATTCCTAAATTAGCAAACTGAAAGCAAGGGCATGATCAAAGTGGACTACGTGAGAAGCATGAGGCACGCTAGTTAGAGGCAAACTTTGGCAGTGGTAGAAGCGGTGGTGCTTGATGGTTCAGTATAGGCCTAGATCTATGGTTTAGTCGAGATGACGAAAGGTAGAAAATCGAAACTGGTAATTCACGGAGTAGAAAGGCAACGACATCAGAGACCTTCGGTGGTGATTGGCGGCAACTAGCAATCAACAGTTGTGCCTAAATTACATGGATCAACTTTTGAAAAAGGACATGGATCAGATGGAAGATATTGGAACAAGGTAAAGTGGTTTTGTATAAAGTCGGACCGAATTTTATGAGGGGGAAAGAAACTTTTATGAAAATTTTGTGAGTAAATGGGTTGATACCAATCTTTTCCCTATGGATCGGTATCAATCCAACTTATCAACAATTTTGACCACCAAAATTCATGCGCTCATTAAATACACTCCAACAAAGCACCTTGTAAAGTTTGAACTCAATAACTCGAAGTTCACGAATGAATTTGCATCCACAATTCAAAAATCCAAGTTATAACTTAACAACTATTGTACTCAAGGCAATCAGATTATGAAACTCAATGACAGATTAGTCTAGAGAACATCGTGTTTACAATAAAATTGTAATTTAGGGGAAAACATTTACTAGGCTTTTAACCCAAAAGGAAGATCCGTAGAAAATAAGTCGATGCGAACTCCAATTCAATTCAAAATCATTAACTAGGCTCAAATGAAGGAATGAAGAAGTTTCAACCTAAAATAATCTAAGTGTATGAATCAACATCGATCCATGCCCTACGGATCGATACCGTTCCATATTAGTGAGAGACGGTATATCATCAACTATGCCATCATGATCCTAAGCCTCTTATTAGCCTATACATCAAGTTCTTTAGAAATTTGGTGTTTCAAACTCAAGATAGTCGATGGTTTTAGCTGCTTAAAGAAAGATAATATGGTTTGATTTAAAAATATTAGAAAATGAAGTTAAAACCTTATGCAACTTTTCATGGAGCATCAAAAGAAGATAAAAAGATAAAAAAAATGAAGTCAATACCTCAAAAATAGCAAAGTCTATGGAACGGTACCAATCCATAGACAATGGATAACCACTTATCCATAGGCCTTTGTTAGATGAATGCTACATTTTAGGCAAGGCTTTAATGATGCTTCAGGGAACCTCTCTATAAAGTAACATGGCCTAACTAGCTCCAAAACATCTAGAAATACTCCCTCCCCCTATATAGCGGTGATATAACTTTTCCCTAACAAAACTCTTCCAAATCACTCTCTCAACTACAACATTCTCTACAGATAGCAAAAACTCTTCACTAAATTGAGCTATCATGATCTATTATGAATAGTTCCCTGCACTTGTGACTCTTGTTTTCTCTACTTTGGAGATGTATCCAACTGCTTGAAATCAAGACTATTGTAATTGGCATGGAGAACCTAATGATGAATATGATGAAAGTGGATGTAGGCATCATTAATGGGTGAACCACTATAAAATTCTTGCATCCTCTCTTTTTGCTCTTTATTTCTTTCTTTCACCATTTATTTCCATATTAGCTAAAAGGGGTGGTACTTTCATACTATGTCGATGTTAGTGACATTTTTGGCATTAATACATATCATGTTGTTTCATCCATTTAGACAAAGAATAAACTTTAAAACAACACAACCGCAATACACTCCTAACATTAAGCTTACTTCCTACATGCCTCTTGAGGATTATTCGTTTGGCTTGGAAACCCTAATCCCAACGTACTCAAATGAGCACCAAAGAGTTTAATGTGGAAAACAAAAAGTTTGTTTCAAATAAAAATTTTAGTGTGAATAATAATTTATTATCTCAAACCATAAATATATATCTAGTAGGACCACATCGCAGAACGGGACAGGATTTCCCTTCATTGGAATCTGGATATAATATGCCATTCATAACATAAACCTTGCACCTACAACCATAGTGGTTAGAACAAGACATAATATGATTATGTGAATGCAATATGGGTAAAATGTGAGTAGTCTATCATTTTAGGTTTTTGCATATCCAAATTTTACCCACCCAATAAAATTGTCTATCTACCTAGAATTATATGGGTGTCTGATTCAAATCATATATACTATCTACCTCAAATCTTAGTTTTATTAAGGTAACTATAAACGTATAAGTTTTCATAGGCCAAAAACCTATATGATTAAATTGATGTTTGAACTGGGACGATTCGCAGTAGAAAATATGAGTGAATTTAAAAAAAACTTATTTGATTACTTGGGCCATGAATCCAATTTATTTAGAACTTTTCCAAATTTAGTTTTAAGTAAAATCATGTATTATATCAGTAAATTATGGTATGGAGTTTACTTAATCTAGTTTTATGTAATATATAAGTGATATGGACGGAAAAACATATATTTTTACTCTCATGCCCAGTCTCCTTTAATGTCATATTACATTATTTTACATGTTTTTTACCAACATAAAAAATGTTTCGAAATCATCATTCACTCATCTATATTTGGGTAAAACAATCATTTTGTGTGTTTATTAATTTTGAAAAAATTATTTTTATTCTCTGATTTTATTTTTCTTTAAAATTAATGAAAATTAGAAGAGACTTCATAGATGCATACATGCACTCCAATGGCCTATAGTTTCGGGCACTTCGTGTTTAAATATATTAACAATTTAAATATTTAAATCTTGGATCAAATGTTATTAGAATGATTTAATAAGCTTTCTAACCCTTTTTTTAATTATAATTAATGATGGTAAATTTTTTTGTAAAAATATTTACAAAATATATTATTTGGAAAATTATCGATAATACGAACAGAAATTATTTCATGGATAAACAGTTTTCTTCTCAGCAAATGTAATTGAAACTGATTAATAATGGCTAATTAATTATCAAAGATGTATTTAGCAAATAAAAACATTTTACATGTTTATGGAAAACTAATATTGATGATATCATGCATGTTGTAATCAAGATATTTAGTGAATGAGCAAATAAGGAAGCATTTCATGCGTAGAGTAAAAGTTTCGAGGGAGGTTTGATGTTTTTTATCTCATTCCTAAGGCTGTATAAGGAGCTGTATATTCTTAAAAATATTCAAAAATACCTAAGAAAAAATCGAGCTTTTTTAATGGTATTTTATTCTTTTTCCTTCTTACTAAATTTCTCAAACTAAATACTAATCAACTCCAAGCTCAACCAAACTTTGCTAAAAAGCTTAGAACATTGTTCGAACATGGTTTTACTTCACAGAATTTGTAAAATTATGAAGGAAGAAGGAGAACACATGGTTCTTGATAGCATTAATGGAGGAGAAACTGGAGGAAAAGCAAGGAGAAAGAGGAAGAAAGGAGGTTGTTAGGGTTGGTCTAGACTTTGGTTCTTGAATCTTAGTTGTTTGTTCCGTTAAAGGAAAGTTAATACTTTACTTTTAATGGAAAATATAACATATGTATGTTAGTATTTAATTGTGTTTATGGGGCTTGAATTGTTGTTAACGTACGTTAAAAATATTGCCTTGAATTCTTATTTTAAAATAAGTGACATATGTAATCCATATGTGCATTTGAATGAACCAAATTATGAACTTGAATGCACTTGAATATACTTCTTCTTTTTTGCAATGTAAGCAGGGTTTTAAAAAGGACCCTTACCTCCTTTCTATTAAGTGGAGAGTAGAAAATTATGATACAAATAAGTAAAAAAAAAAAATATACTGGGAGCATAAACAAAAACCCAGCTATCTAACTAAAATAAACCTAGAAAAAAACATCTGAAATCAAAAGCTAAAACCCGGCCATTTATCCAAAATAGGTCTATCCTCTAAATTACTTAAGAACATACCACTCTAAGGTCTCATTCTCCTTCTTGTATTTTCAGAGCATACTAAAGTAAAGGCAGGTGGTAGCATTTCTTTATTTTCAAATATCCTTTTATTTGGTTCATTTCAAATTTCCTGCATAAGGGTTTTAAGAGCTAGCAAATGGCCTTTCAAGTCTCTATTTCTCCATCTTGTTGATTGGAAAATAAAAAACCATTCTATGGAATTGCTTATATTACGATGTTGATATCCTCCTAAAACTGTGATCTTTTTCCACACTTTATTTGTATAATTACATTGGAAAATAAGGTGGATGTTTGAGTTAGTTCCAAATTGGCAGTGTACAAAGGGAGATGTTAATTATTCCGAGGTGGCACAATTTATCTTGTGAGATGATTGAATTTTTGATAATTTTCCACACCATAAAATTTTGTCACTGATTGCCGGGATTGTCCCAAATCCTTGTGTGATACGGATAATCGGCAGTTTGGGTTTCCATGGTTTACTGCATGAATACATGAATAATAAAGTGGTTGGTCGAAGAGTTACCCAATAACATCATGTCTTGCTTAGCCGCTAATAAGTTGGTTGTACATACGATGTACGAAACTTCTCGGTAGTGGAATACTTCTTTATGTTCTCTCATTGTAAGTTAATAAATCAACAAGAGAAATTCCTTTATTAACTTGTGGACTTAAATATACATGTAACACAAGTAGTGAGTTTTTAAAAAAAGCACATAAGTTTAGTGGGGGATTGAATTTAATTATTCTTGACTTTGAAAGTGTACTTATATCAATAGTCGCTATGGATGCAGTTAGGAATTGTCATGTATTTGACATATTTTGTTGGAACTTCATAGGGAGACACTTAGGAGTTCTCGCAATATTTATCTTGTATTATATATATACATTCCATCTTCAAAATATTGAATAGTAAAATGTTAAGTAACATCTAAAAAATAGCCAAAACTCCACTAGTGTAAAACTTCCCATTTAACCTTGATTTTCGAGATTTTAGGAGTTTCCAAAAGGGCTTTAAGCTTAATTGAATGATTTCATTCTTTTTAAAAGAATTCATTAAATCACACTAGAGTGTTTTAAAACTAGTTATAAATTTTTACGCATTTTAAGAATTAGTTATGAATTTATGTAAGAAGAGGGTTTTATAGAAAACACGATTTTCTATGTTTTCAAACAAAATTACTGAATGATTATTCATAAGTTATATTTTGTATGATTGATTTAAAACATCTTATAAGAATTTTAATGTATAAATAATTTCTCTAAACATATTTTCAAAATATTCTCTTATAAATATCTTATGAAAGTATCTTTTTATACATATCTCCTTCTTATAAACCATGTCTTGTTTAATTTACTTAATTAAAAGTAATCGAATATTCTTAATACTAATAATCCGACATAGTATGTTTATCTATTTATGAGGGTTAATACTAATATTGAAGTAGGGGCGGAGCAGTAAAGCTTTAACCTACTGGCTTTCCTTTTGGCTAGAGAAATTAAGTTGAAAATGTCAGAAACATGTTAATCATGTGGGTTTCTCAATCATTTATTGAAATCATTAATATTATACTTAACTCTAATAAGAAGACAAGGTAGACTTATATGTTCATGAGATTTAAGATGGGATGCCTAGTGATGAGGTGATATGCAACTAGTGCTCTTATTTACCTAGCTTCGCTCTTGAATGAGGAACAGTTAAGTCGAGAATATCAGGAACGAATTAGGTATACAATACGTGATTGCTATAAGCCATCATTTTCAATGAGATAGTTGATTATTTGATTTTGAACTTAATAAATACTAACTTAAATCTTTCGAATATTTTAAAGATAAGAATAAGTTAAATGATTCTGGGTTTGCAGTGGCAATGTGTTTATTACATTTGTATTTAACACTTTTAGATTATGAACATGGAGTAAATATATCTCTAAATTGATGTTTTAAAGATAAGCATAATTAAAACGATTCTATTGTTGTGAAAATGTTTTAGTTACATTTGTCTTTAATCCTTTTAGATTATACATAGCAATATAATTAGATCTTTAAATAAATGTTTTAAAGAAATTACAAAAGGAATGGATTTGGGTTTGTACTAAACGATATTTTAGTAAACATTTGTTTTTAAACCCAAATATCATATTAAGATGGAATAGCTTAAACGATTTTAAATGTATTTAAATCTTTAATGAGATTATAAGGTAATAATAAGCATTGAATCTTTTGAAATAAATACAGTGAAAAATAGGCTTAAACTATGAAAGAGAAGGGGTCCTTAGCTAACAATATCTTTAACCTCTTTGATTACATCTGAGGAAAGTAAGTCTTACAAAGGATTTATGAATATATGTATACCATAGGGATAAGTATATGAATATTTTTTAAAGTATTGAAAACTACAAGGGAATAGTAAAATAGTACAATACATGCATATATTTTTTGAATGTAGAAACTGAACATTTACACAAATATATAAAAGAAATTTAATCAATTGGAAGTTTTCATTAATGAATGATTTTGTATTAGATGAATGAAGTTTTCCTAATTAAAAAGGTTTTAATTAATTAAAGTTTAATAAAATAGAAGAGGGGTTAGAAGTCTCTTATATGACCTGCCATTCTTTGTGTGTTAATTATGCATTTGTAATTATTTGTATATGGAAGTTATACGGCATTTTATCTCCTTGCTGTAAGCATTATCTGATTTGATTGTTTATCGGACAGTTAAATAATTGACTACAAATCTTGATTAAAAGTGGAATCTTTTTAATCTAGTGGTATAGAATGCTTTCCATACTTAATAGCCAAGAATCTAACTCAGGAAATATCTAAGAGAAACATGGGAATTATATGGTATAGTTATCTTTAGTGATGTTGTATTGTACATATAAAGTCACTTTTTCCTCTTATGGAAAATGATAAGGAGATTTGTATGCATTAATAGTTAGAAGGTGATCCCCACCCTTATGTATTATCATATTATTTTCAAAGGAACCAAATCCGAGCTTGTCGGATATAATCGATCGAATGGTTTTTGGAATGGCGGATAAGCGAGGAAGTGTATGTTAATGATATTTTTCGTCAACACCGGAGATAAGTCTATGGAAGCAGACCTAAGGGAAAACAGGGTTATTTGACTCTTTGGATAAGGTTTTTGTAAGCTCGTTGCAAGATAGGTAGCTAAATGGTTTGGGGAAAGGCTTCTTAGTGATTCAAGGTTGTGGGTAAGGTTTGTGCGGGAAGGCTCTTACTGATAAGAAAGAATAAGGTGCTTAGGAGAACTAGGTCCAGGAATGAGGCTCGCGTATGAAGCTCTCATACTGGGGAAAACATAAGGTAGTTAGGAAGCTAAATGGCTTGTAGAGGGATATTTTGGTAATTCGATAACATAGCAAGACACATACAAAAGCGCAGAAAAGAACACTATAATATGCAGAAATAGTAACAATCTATAGTGGTTCGGTTCGAATTGAACCTACATCCACTTTAATGACTTTGATGATTTTATTCATGGGGGTGGTTACATAAGGTATCCCTAAATTGATTTACAAATTAGGGTTAGCTCTCAAAGAAATAAGGGGAAGATTGTGGAACCCAAATGTCCCCCAAAATGAGACCCCTGGGGTCTTATTTATAGGCAAATTGGGCCTCCTTCTGTTATGAGCCCAGCAGAATCCTCTTTCGGATGCTAAAATAAGGTTTCGGTCGCTTTGTGGCTTCCGGTTGCGACAGAATGGTTTCGGTCCCCTTTCTTCTTATCGGTTATCTTTATTGATGCCTTCTTGCCTTCAGAATATCACTCTCGGTCTTTCAGGAGTGATTCGCTGACATGCGTTCTGGTTGTTCGATCTCGGAATTTGAGAGTTTGACTTTTGGTGGCTCGTGGTTTTGGGAACACGTGTCTCGGTCTGCGCACGTACCTTCCGGTTCTAGCTTTAGGTATTCATGACGTTTGCCTTTGTGCTTTGGAAACTTATGTTTCGGGAAGCATCACCCCTTCTGGTATTAGTACTGAGCAACTTAACGTGGATGGCTCTACTTCCTGAAGGCTTCGATTGGCTTTCGGTAAATCTCTGAAGTAAGTTCTGATCTTCCGGAGGGAAGCTTCCAGTATGTTACTTATTAACTGCTAAAGTTGCCTCTCGGTAATCATCAAGCTTGGGTCTCGGTGGCTGGCTTCAGGAAGGTTTCCTTATGTTTCGGTTTCCTGCGCTTTTAATGCTTTCATCTCCTTTTGTATAGGTATAAAGAAAGTTCATGCCGATAGTCCTTTTGCCATCCATAGTCTCAAGTGATTAGCGTTCAGAATTGAGCTCTGCCTCTCATGCCAGTACTCTTTCTTTGTATTTATTCCAGGTTTTATTTTCCTATGATGGTGTCGGTTGCTAGTGGTTTCAACTGCCTCACCGCCAGCTTGTCTCAATGTCGAATTTGGAGATAACAGTTGCAAACTAAATCTCTTTGCTGTCGGTACTAGCTCTCAGTGCTTGCTTTTGATAACGCCTTAGCCTTATTCAAGGCCCCATTTCTCCACGGCTCAGGCTTCGCCACCCAAGATCCTTTGCTCTTCTTGTTCTGAACCTTTTGCTTCTTTATATTTGTCCAGTACGAATTTTGGTGTTAACAGTTAGCCCCTTGGTATAAAGAAGCTTTTTTCTTTAGGACAAAATCCTCTGCTTCCTGTATTGCCTTTCTGCAACTCAAGAATAATTAGAATAGTTACGTCATTAATCTTGTTTAACTCAAAATAGTGATGTTAGGGGGCACAAGTTTTCTTATTTAAACATCCAACTGATTTATCCTTGTATATGTGAGATGGTAAGATGGTACCCTGATGTGCACGTAAAAACGCACATTTATATTCACATATTTATTCTTGTTTAGTTGAATAAATGAACATTTTCGGGTATTTTATACGATCAAACCATGTTTTAAATATTTTCAAAATCATCACTTATTTTGGAAAAAAGTTGTCACTTGTGCATGTTTTAATTTGTGAAATCTTTTACTTGTTCCTTGTGTTTATCTCTTGTAGGAATTTCGGAGCTAAAAGGATATATACACATGAAGAGATGAGGGAAAGCATGCATTTTCACAAAAGGAGGCAAAGAATTAATTCATTTTATAGATAGTGGAGGCCCACACCTTTCAAGTAGCCCATTTGCTCTTAAGCTTCATATTAAAGACTGAGACAAAAGGCCTCTTGACTCATTAGTGGCTAATGGCAATTAAAAGCTACATGAATGGGCATTTTGGGGATTTCCCAAGGAAAGTGATTAGGGTTTTAGAGTTTTTTTGATCATGTATATATACCCCTTTGTTTCATATATTTGGGGATCTTTTATTTAGAAAATGAAAGGGTAATTGATCGAAACAAAAGTGGCTTCCAGGCCTATTTTTTCTATGTCTCTCTCATGTTTCTTTTAATTTCTGTGCTCTACTTTATGTTAGTAGTTTAGATTTTCTTTTCTGCAAGTAGTGTAATTTTATTTTATGCAATTAGTTAGTAGTTAATTTCTTTTCTTCATTATTTACTCTCTATTTTTGTTGTTCATCAAATGTTGAAATCTAATTATGTTGAAATAATAACACAAATGAGAAGCTAAACTCCTACAATTTAGGGGTGATGAAGCTTTTCCTCTCATTGATGTAGGTTCAACATAAAATTTGTATGAATGATCTCTTTTGGGTTTAATGAGAATGGATGTTTTGTGTATTTGTGTTTCATATTGCGTTTAATAGCCTCTTTTGTTCATTTCATAACATTGAGGCTATGTTTATGACATAAACAACAAATTGCCTCTTCATCTAAAAATGTGATTATGGCAATGAAATGGGTTTAAGTTGAAATCTGATGATCTATGTTATTAACCAATAGTAAATAGATCATACTTAAATTAGATTTCAGTTTCATTTCGATGTCATGTTTCACGAAAGTTAAAAAGTTAAATTAATTGTGTATTATAGCTTGATGACTTATTTTGTGTTAATTAATAGCGCAAATAAGTTATGCTTATGATAATTACATAATTAATCTTACTTAGATTATTGAGAGATCTTCGTATTATTTTATGTTGAATGATGTAGAAAGAAAGAAAAGTGAAGTTGCCCCTAAATTGGTTTTAATCTCATAGTTTTAATCTACATTTTAGTTTACTTTTTTTTCTAGTACTAAATCACAATCCATATTTTGGTTTAATTTAACTGAATAAGATTGAAATTACTTCTTTCCCTGTGGATCGACTCGTATTCGCAACGTACTAACAATTGTACGTCGTGCGCTTGCGGTTTATTACACGTCGCAATGGTTTTCTAATTCATAGAATATTCGTCGTCGAACAAGTTTTTGGCGCCGTTGCCGGGGAAGGAATTTGATTTTGATTTTATTCTTCGGATTAATTTTGTTGTTCTATTAAAAAAAAATTGTGTGCATTTGTTTGTTTGTTTTACTTGATCTTGTTTCAATTGCATTTGTGTGTGTTTTGTCTGTCCATTTTTGTTTGTTTGTGTGTGTCATTGTGCCTTGCTTTAGTGTTCTTAGTTTCCTTTCCTAAAAAAAAAAATTTGTTCCATTTTGTAGTTAGTTGTGTGAATTGCATTTGTTGTTAGTGTTTGTTTTGTATGTGTTTTTATTTATTAAAATAAATCTTGTTTGTTTGATCATTTTAAGCATGGTGTTGGTTTTATTTGTTTATTTTTGGTTATGTTAAATTTTGTGTTGTTTGTTTTCTCTATGTGTTTGTAATTGCATTTGTGAATATTTGTTTGTGCTACCTGTCTCTTGCATCTCTCTTTTTACAATTCTTACAAAATAAAAATTTAAAACCCAATTTATTACTTGCCATTTATTTTATTTTCCTTCCTTCCTCTGTAATTTCTTTCCCTTCTCTGCCTTAATATACCCCAACATCCTCATCAAAAATCACGTCACTTTACCTACAAAAACAATTCCTTTCTATTTCTCTTTCTTCTATTCTTATCGACTCTTCAATCACCATATTCATCAACACCATACCCTCCTAACTTCCACTGTCATACAAACAAATACAACCACCAAATCCATTCATCTTCTCCTACAACTAACTCCTACACCAACGCCCTGTCGCCCTCTCTTCTAGCCACGTTCACCTACCCAAATTCGCAGATTCCGAACAATAGCCTGCCTCTTCAATCCCCTGCCATCCAAAACTACACATACACCTAACTCCTTCTCAGCACCAACTCTGCCGTTCAACCATCCATGTCAGCAACCATACAACTTCTACTGACAAACTCCATATACACATACCACAAACCAACCCTTTCACGCAACTACCCACCAAATACTTCCCCAATTCGAAAACAATCCCCATCTTCATCACCAACTTCCATTAGCTAAATAATCATCACCACCCACTGCAAAACTCCTTCCAGCATACCCATATACCCCTCTGCTATAAACAGCTCACTCATCTTCAGTCCACATCCCCTCTTAGAACCGCAAAGCCCCAATCACTAGCAACAGTTCACGCGGTCTTCAACACCACAATCCACCATCATTTTCCACACTCTACTACCGCAAACAAACAACTCCCCACCAACTCACGAACGTGCAATCCCCACTACATACTCCAAACCAAATTCAACTTGTTGTGACACACGCAACCACCCAAAATCCTTTTTCATCCTCCCACTTCAAAACACGACACCATCAACCATCCTACCAAAGCCAAATCTGATCCGGATTTTTTCAAACCCGTCACAAACTGATCGAAAACCCAAATCTAATCAACAATCAGGAGAGAACACCGAAACCCAAACCACTTCACCAAATCGCTACGCCACAACCACGGTGAAATCAAACCTCCAAAATCGCGAACCACGTAGAGCAGCAACCTACACAAATTCAAACAGAATCCGAAAAACAAACAGTTGAACTCGAGATTGATTCCAAATTTCGAATTGTGAATTTTGTTTTCGGTTTGATTTTGCACTACGAATTATCAATTTAGTGGCCCTAGGTTTCATCAGATTAGAGTAAACAAAAAGGGAACGAGACTTGCATTATATTCCAATGTTAAATGGGCTTTGCGGGCTTGTGGATTGAGATTAATTTCATTTGGTTTCTTGGGACTGCTTTTGAAATAAGCTTTGTGAATTTACACTTGAATTTGGCTTAACTTGTTCCTTTCAATTGAAAAAAAAGTAGTTATCTTGTTTTCTTATTATTGTTGCATTTGTGTTTGAGAAGTTGTGGTCTCGTTTGCTTATTACTGTTTTAGCTTTTGTTTGCATTTTATTAAAAAAAACAAATCACTTTCTATTCCATTGTATATATATCGCCTCCACTTTTCAGGTTGCACAAAGAAGAAATTGCTTGCTTGCTTAAAAAATATTACCGAAAAAAAAATATTGCTAATAGTTCTACACACTTAGGCATCGTGTTTTTACCCCGTTTTTATTTAATCGCATTGTTGTTTGTTTGCATTTGCATCAAAAAAAATTCAAAAACAAAATAAAAATTCATTCGTAGTTGCAGTGTAGTTCACGTTTAATTTCTGTTTTGCATTCATCTCATTTTATTTTTATCTTCTAAGGACATTGTTATGTTTTGACAAACTGGTTTCTTTCTAACGAATTATTTCACGATGTCTAGACTACGGCAGAGTAATAACCGTTTATAAATATTACGGTGATTTGTAAATATTATATCGTTTGTTCCTCTGAAGGTACTTAAACCTTCGGCTGCATTGCTAGGGTGATTCTTGGTGCACCGATAACTCCTGTCCGTTAACTGGCTGAGAAATCTTTTGTTGAAATTAATCTAACCGTCATTATATAATTTTAGAAAATTTGTAAATAATTAGATTGCATTCATATAGTTCCATTAGGTTCATGCATATATAAAAAAACAAAAACAAAAAACAAAAAAAGGAACAATTTTCTTTTGTGAATATTTCTTTTTCTCATACCAAAAAAAGAGTTTCTTGAAAATGTCCTAATTTCCTTATCCTCATGAATTTTACGATAGTTGTGAAAATCAATATAATGCATATAATTTTACACCAAATTCATATGGATATTTTAATAACAACTATTGTACAAATAATTTGGATTTTACACCAACAACTTTTCAAAATTTTCAAAATGATCCTGATTTTACACCACCATATTTTCAAAATGATGATCAACCCTCAAGTCTTGAAATAAGTATTCAATCTCTACTTGAAGAAAGTCAAAAATTTAATGAATCAAGACAAAGATTAATTGAAGTAATGTGCAACAATTCAAGTCAAAGTTTTCAAAATAATCAAAATTCGAATTCACTTCCAAATTCAAATAATTTTGATTATAACCCCAGCAGAATCAATTTCGATATCCAGAATGAATTTCCAATTCCAAATGGAAATGTGAATCACTTTACACATGATTTTGGCAATGGGAATAATTTCAATTGTGGTGCAACTGAAAATTTTTGTTCTCAACAATTTCAAATTGAAATTTCTCATGTAAATAATTATAAATTTGATTTTGTTGAGCAAATGAATGAGATTCACGATAATCACACGAATTTGTTATTTCAAGACTACTTGAATTTTCGTGCAAAACAAAATAATCAAATTTCAACATGTGATGAGTCAAATGATAATTCACCTTTTACCACAATCGACGATCTTCAACTAACAACTTTTGAAGTTGACGAAAATCTTAATGAAGTTGCTGAAAGCTCTGTGATTGATTTGAATTTAAATTCTCTTAAAAACGAAGACATCAATCTTCAATTTGATCTTCCTCTCTCAGATTCTGAAAATTTTGAAAATTTAGCAACTTTAGATTGTCAACCTGACAAAAATGATGAAGTTGTTAACAACTGTTTAAGTGAGGACGACTTTGATGAGCGAAAACTTCTTAAACTGATTGACGATAATGTTGTTGGGTCTGAAATTGAAAATGAAACATTTGAAAACTTTGAAATTCTTGAGGTTGAAAACAACGAAACTACTGAATTTGATCTTAAGCACAATAATGTTTTTTCTGAAACTGTTGAAACTCCTTACGACTTCACCATTTCAACTGAACCTCACTGTGATCACTTGTTTTTCAATGAAAAATTTCTGCAGTATATGAACTCTTTTTGGAATAACACGGTTTTTGAGAAAACACAATTTCAAAATTTACTGAAAATTCATTTGTTTGGTTTTAACTTTAGGTTTACGAATGAACCTTTAGTCAACAAAATTTCAGATGTCAAAACAAAACTGAACAATATTTCTCAAAACAAGTGTGGGGGTGAGAATGATGCACACATCTCTCAACTTATACATCATCTGAACAAATCTTGTTTTTCCAAATCTGAAACAAAACTTGTTGCTACAGAAATTCTCGATTTTAGGATCAATTGTAAGCTAAAGATTTTAAAATTAGCAACTCAAAAAACAAAACTTGTTTTTCCAAATCTGAAACGCAACATACCATCCTTTATGATTTGGTTAACTGTGCTTAAGCTATGTCTCTCATACTTAAAGAGACAAGTGAATCGGTCTTTAGAAGACCGTTTCATTTACTTCTTGTCAATATATTTTCTGATGTATTGCAAATAATTTTTTCCCTTTTTTGTAAATATAGGGCATATTTTTCAAAATTTTCTTTTCTTTTTATCCTTTCACTTGACTGTGAGGACACAGTCGAAATCAAGTGTGGGGGGAGTCTCGTTTTCATTATGTTTTGCATAGTTTAAGTTTGCATTTTTTCAAGGGCACTTTTTGCATATATTTTTTCATAAAAAAAAATCGCACTTCTATTTACTTTTAAATAAGACATGATGGAGTTAGCATACAATTCTGGTCTGAGTTGGACACTTAAGGATTACTGACATCTTGTTGACAAAGTCAGCGTCGGTCTGCACAATCCACCAAGCTCCGTCCCAAACTCTCACGGGTGGTATACCTTGGTATTTTCGGTTAGGTGTTTGTAAATAGTAATAATGTAAATATTTTATAATAAAGAGAGAGTAAGCAATTTAAATCCAAGCACACTCTTCACCTATTCGACCTAACTTGTTAACAAAAAGGAAGTTGAGATGCCATTTTACGATTGTTGATATCGATTATAGAATCCATTTCATATTTGCACTATGTTTCTACCAAAGCAACTGGCCAAGCTGGAAGAGTTTGTGACGATAACATGACTTTTGTTTGAAGTTTTGATTAGTAACGGACTCAAATTTCATAGTGACGACCCAAATTTGTGTTAACTCATTCGTGTAATATTTAAAAGTAAATTATCCATTTGTAAATATTCCTTTAAAAGCTTGCATTCGTCTTGTAAATATTTTCTAATCTTGCATTTTGTAAATATTTTTTTACATTCAACTTTTGGATTTTGTGGGTAGTATCCGCTGAAAACCCTCACGAGACAACACTCGTCCTATTGGGGACACCCAGAGGTTTAAAGGCTTGTTGCATACGCTCAATGCAATCGTGCTCCCTACGAAAACGGATTTAGCTTAGTTTTTACTTTATTCGAGGACGAATAAAAAGATAAGTGTGGGAGTATTTGATGTGCACGTAAAAATGTACATTTATATTCACATATTTATTCTTGTTTAGTTGAATAAATGAACATTTTCAGGTATTTTGTATGATCAAAGCATGTTTTAAATATTTTCAAAATCATCACTTATTTTGGGAAAAAGTGGTCACTTGTGCATGTTTTAATTTGTGAAATCTTTTACTTGTTCCTTGTGTTTATCTCTTGTATAAATTTTGGAGCTAAAAGGATATATACACATGAAGAGATGAGGGAAAGCATGCATTTTCACAAAAGGAGGCAAAGAATTAATTCATTTTATGGATAGTGGAGGCCCACACCTTTCAATTACCCCATTTTCTCTTAAGCTTTATATTAAAGACTGAGACAAAAGGCCTCTTGACTCATTAGTGGCTAATGGCAATTAGAAGCTACATAAATGGGCATTTTGGGGATTTCCCAAGGAAAGTGGTTAGGGTTTTAGGGTTTTGTTGATCATGTATATATACCCTTTTGTTTCATGTATTTGGGGATCTTTTTTTAGAAAATGAAAGGGTAATTGATCAAATAAAAAATGGCTTCCAAGCCTATTTCTTCTATGTCTCTCTCATGTTTCTTTTAATTTCTATGCTCTACTTTATGTTAGTAGTTTAGATTTTCTTTTCTGCAAGTAGTGTAATTTTATTTTATGCAATTAGTTAGTAGTTAATTTCTTTTCTTCATTATTTACTCTCTATTTTTGTTGTTCACCAAATGTTGAAATCTAATTATGTTGAAATAATAACACAAATGAGGAGCTAAACCCCTACAATTTAGGGGTAATGAAGCTTTTCCTCTCATTGATGTAGGTTCAACATAAAATTTGTATGAATGATCTCTTTTGGGTTTAATGAGAATGGATGTTTTGTGTATTTGTGTTTCATATTGCATTTAATAGCCTCTTTTGTTCATTTCATAACATTGAGGCTATGTTTATAACATAAACAACAAATTGCCTCTTCATCTAAAAATGTGATTATGGCAATGAAATGGGTTTAAGTTGAAATTTGATGATCTATGTTATTAACCAATAGTAAATAGATCATACTTAAATTAGATTTTAGTTTCATTTCGATGTCATGTTTCACGAAAGTTAAAAAGTTTAATTGTGTATTATAGCTTGATGACTTATTTTGTGTTAATTAATAGCGCAAATAAGTTATGCTTATGATAATTACATAATTAATCTTACTTAGATTATTGAGAGATCTTCGTATTATTTTATGTTGAACGTTGTTGAAAGAGAGAAAAGTGAAGTTGCCCCTAAATTGGTTTTAATCTCATAGTTTTAATTCACACTTTAGTTTACATTTTTTTCTAGTACTTAATCACAATCCAAATTTTGGTTTAATTTGACTGAATAAGATTGAAATTACTTCTTTCCTTGTGGATCGACTCGTATTCACCACGTTCTAACAATTGTACGTCGTGCGCTTGCAGTTTACTACACTTCACGACGGTTTTCTAATTCATAGAATATTTGTCGTCGAACATACCCTCATACTCGGGTGCTTGTGATAGGAAAATTATATAGTCATTTTTGAGAATCATATCATGTCGACTTATTTTGCATACAACATGTCAAACATTGTTTTAAACAATCCAAGTAATTATGAGGCTAGAGGTAAGCATAATATAAATTTAGAAAATCCTCCCTGTATGAGGTAAGGAATTATGGTCTTCATTTGAAGGCTTTTGAGATAGTAGACTCCAACAACCATTCTGGGTATTGATAGCCGATCCTTTCGCCAAGGATGAGGACTTAAGTTTTCTTGACCCAAATTAGGGTATTAAGCTAGAAATCCCGAACCTCTTTTCTGAAGGCGTGAATGGAATTATCGTAAACCATACTCGGGGAACCTTCAAGAGAGGATTAGAAGTCTATATCTAGCGGTAATAGCTAGTAGCTTCGAAGCCCGAAATTGGGTATTGTTGATAGATGCCCATAAATTCATCTTTGGTACTAATTAGGAGTTTCAAACTCCAACCTTGATTCAAGTGATCAGCAAAGTCTAGATATCCAAATCTATAGATAATAGAAACCCTGAACTCAATCCAGATTAAGTTATTTGCTGAAAGACCAGAAATCCACTTCTGGAAATGTAATAGAGGTCTCGAATCCAACCCAGATTTTGGTATTTGAATGAATGATGGAAATCTACTTTCGTAATGTAATAGAGGCCCCTAATCAAACCCAGATTCATGTCTTTGATCTTTTCTTTGAGTTGCCGTTTCGGCCTTTTGAGCCGCTCCTTGGGCTTTCGTTTTGATTTGCAAGCTGCTTCCTAGAGCTTTGATTGAGTTTGATGAGCCGCTTATTTGTGCTTTGATTGGCCGTTCCGGCTTTGTTCTTTTAAGCAGAGGTTGTATGTGCTCTTGAGTTCTCTCTCTGAGCTTTTGCTCCCTTCTGCAGGATGAGATTTGAGCAGAGGATGTACGTGCTCCAAGTGCTCCCTCCGAGCTTTTTGTTCCCTTCTGCGGGATGATATTTCAGAAACGTACTCCTTTTTGGAGCATTGGTTGGACGTACTCACGTAGAGCATTGGTCAGAACGTACTCATAAAGAGCATTGGTTAGACGTACTTATATAGAGAATTGGCCGGACGTACTCATATAGAGCATTTGTCAGGTGAGAACATAACTCATGCAGCGAAGAGCATATAGCTCGCGTCGTAATGAGCATATAGCTCGCGTAGTGTGAAATTATAAAAATGCTTGGAGCGGAACCGTAGTTCCGCAGATGGCCAAAGCACTGATGACCATCACATATGATATGGAAAGTGTATCCATACGAATATTTATTGACAAGCGAAATTAACCAAATGTTGCATAGCTGCTTAGCTTGAAAACTCGCAAATGAAATGTAAAACATGCCATTTGACACAAAACAAAGTTATTGTGTCAAAATCTACAACGTCGAGGCATTTCAGAAAAATCCTTCGGTGTTATGGTATCTCTGGCTTAAGTCAAGGTATATAGCATGTTTTAAAAGAAAAATAACACAATCATTCATACATTCGTCCATGACACTTGGCAGAGAACCTCTTATCCACCCTAAACTCGTAGAACTAGCTATTCTAAATACTATTCTTATTTCCTTTTGCTAAAGGAGAGGACTGGGTCCAAAGGCTATCTAGCTTTAAACCTTATACTAATCTTAATACTGCAGAAGCCCCAAGCAGGCACATAACTCCTAGTACAACTACCTAGATACAAACCATACAAAACACTCATAAGCAAGCCCAAGTTGTATACAAAACTTAGCAATTGGTAGAGCGGCAACTACTCGGTTCAGAAGAAGTGTCATAGTGGACTACTCAACACCTAGCCACCTTTCCAAAATGCAGGGCATAAAAGTGCTGGATGTCCCGAAATTTGGCAAATGCGACAAGTACGGGTTCCTGGACATATACTAGAGTAAAGGTCCGTTGATCCGTAATTGTAACAATTCCCATGAGTAGGGTTGAAAGTTCTAAGTCTAGAGGGGTTTTCCTTACCTCCGACCTCCGACCTCAAGACCTTTGCCATAAGAGTTAGCAAACCTTGATTTGGGATGAATAGGCACAAAAGCGGTCCCTACTGCAAGGTTATTCGGCTTGAGGTCGAGTGGTTGTTGAGTTGACTTTAGTTCGTCGTTGACGAATTATTCTACGTTCCCTTCTTGGATGAGCCTTTGTATTACACCTTCCAACACCATGCATTTGTCGGTTTGATGTCCATTTCTCTTGTGATATTCGCAATACTCCCCTCCCTTCAATGGTTCTGGATGATTGTTAGATTTGAAAGGCACTGAGAAGTTGACTTTCTCCTTCATCGTTGCATAGATGTGTGAAATAGGCTTGCTTAAAGTTATGGTATTGGCACTTGGTCTTTCCTCCTTTAGCTTCCTTTGGTCTTTATGACTTTTAGGCTTCCCATCCTGAAGATTTTGATGAGCGTGAGATTTTTTGTCTTCCTTGTAATATTCGTGCCTCCTTTTCGAATGATACAACTCTTCCATGTAAATGAATGTATTTTTTCGTTGGCAAAATTCTGGCAAGTCTTTGCATCCATGTATGTACATCTCTTCCCAGAAAGGTGTATTCTTAATCAACCCAGAATGGATGGCAACCAGCTTATCGCGGTTGCTCATACCCTCCTCTCTCGAGGCTTCAACATTAAATCGTTTTAAGTAAATGGCTAGAGATTCCTCTTGTCCTTGTTTTATTCTTATAAAAATTGGGTAGTCCACCACTGGATTCTTTCGACTACAAAATTATGCAGAGAAATGATAAGAGAATTGTTTTCAAGAATGGATTTCTTTCCCTTGATATCGGTGATACCACTTAACAGCTGCTTCTCGTAGTGTTAGCGGAAATATTCAACATCGCATAGTTATAGAAGCATTATGGAAATCCATATAACTCTCAATGGTAGCAAGGTTTTCTTCGGGGTCTGCATTTTTTTCATATAAGAGGCGTGGCATCTTTATACTAGGCGGAGCTTTAGTCACCCTTTCCTTCCTATCGTCCGGTGGCAAAAGGTTTATGTTCTCCTTTGAACTAGTAGCTTCTCTTGACATTTTGATGTCCCTTTGTAAAGATAGACTGCTTTGTAGATTTGATAAGGTTTTAAACTGGCTATTGAACACTTCAGGTGCTATTACTCTTGATTCTGCTTCATAAGGTGCTATCCCTAAGGACCTTTGGGCCAAATAAGCTTCGATAAATATTCTATTAGTATCAATTTGTGTTGCCAAGAGCAATACTTCCACTTCATTGCTTGCTTTTCTTGTTAAGGTTGAGGATTCCTTGATTTCTGGTTTTTCTGGATTGGTAACTCCATGACAACTTATGGCAGCGTTCATGTATGATGGTATTACCGTTTTCATGGCTTTGTCAGTAAAGGGTTCCATTCTTTCATCATTACTAATTTGCTTATCTAAGGCTCCTTTTCCTTTTCTTTCGGATAGGTTTGTGATAGTCCTCTCTGTCGTGTCTCCAGAGTAGGCTTCTAGGTTTCCGCAGCTTGAGCTTTCGGAACTGGATCCTCTAGTGTTTAGGCTCCCAGACTTTCCTTTACATCGTTATCTCGACTTTCTTCGTAATTAATGTTTGATGAAACAAGTCTTCTTGAAGTCTCTTGTGATTGATCATTCTCCTATAAAGTCTTCATTTCAAGTACTTGATGCTCTAAGACCTTAATACTTTCGGCACTTTCATCTTCATAACCCAAGATTAGAGGTTGTTTTAGAAATAGGGGTCTGTCTTCTACTGCAGTATTTGGTTTGAACGGCGGCGGCATATCTCCTTCTGCATCGGTTGTCTCTCTTGATGTTCGATTGTCTTTTTATGGAATAAAACTGGTTTGCAGCAAGGATTTAGCTTTTCCACTAAATTTGGAGGATGCCTTCGCCTTTAATTCCGTATGATAGGATTCCATTTCAAAAGTTCTCTGGGCAGAATTCTCTTCAACGGACCTCCTAGTAGCGTCAACCTGTAAAGTTAAGTATATTGCTTCCAATTCTTCATCCTTTCCCTTCGTTAAAATTGGGGGTTCCTCAGCTCTTAGATTCATATAATCGGCACTTGAAAGTATGTTGGTTCCTATAATGGAGGATGCATTGGAACCCTGCTCCCAACTCTCTTGCAACTTAACCATTTTAATGGATCCGGGAAGTATCTTGTTATGATGGAATATAAGGTGAGGATGGTATGAGAAATAGGGAGGAAGGTATGAGAGGAAAGGCTAGTGGTTTAAGGTTAAACAACCCTTTGATGAACGATACTCTGAGCAGCAAATTGGAATTTAGAAACCCCTTGTCGAGACCCTTTCTATGATCTTGCTTCTCTAAAGCTTAGTCCAACCCTGGAAGGAACAACACAGTTAGAAATGTGGCTGCTAACCACAAGGTCGGAGGTTCAAGCCCTCCTTCTAATGCCAAAATGTTAACGATATTTTTCGTTAACACCGGAGATACGTCTATGGAAGCAGACCTAAAGGGAAAACGGGGTTATTTGACTCCTTGGGATAAGGTTTTCGTAAGCTCGTTGCAAGATAGGGAGCTAAATGGTTTGTGGAACGGCTTCTTAGTGATCCAAGGTTGTGGGTAAGGTTTGTGCGAGAAGGCTCTTATTGAGAAGAAAGCATAAGGTGCTTAGGAGAACTAGGTTCAGGGATGAGGCTCGCGTATGAAGCTCTCATACTGGGGAAAACATAAAGTAGTTAGGAAGCTAGACGGCTTGTAGAGGGATATTTTGGTAATTCAATAACATAGCAAGACACATACAAAAGCGTAGAAAAGAACAATATAATATGCGGAAATAGTAAGAACACACAATCTATAGTGGTTCGGTTCGAATTGTACCTACGTCCACTTTAATGACTTCGATGATTTTATTCATGGGGGAGGTTACATAAGGAATCCCTAAATTGATTTAAAAATTAGGGTTAGCTCTCAAAGAAATAAGGGGAAGATTGTGGAATCCAAATGTCCCCCAAAATGAGACCCCTGGGGTCTTATTTATAGGCAAATTGGGCCTCCTTCTATTGTGAGCCCAGCAGAATCCTCTTTTGGATGCTAAAATAAGGTTTCGGTCGCTTTGTGGCTTCCGGTTCCGGCAGAATGGTTTCGGTCGCCTTTCTTCTTATCGGTTATCTTTATTGATGCCTTCTTTCCTTTGGAATATCACTCTCGGTCTTTCAGGAGTGGTTCGCTGACATGCGTTCTGGTTGTTCGGTCTCGGAATTTGAGAGTTTGACTTTTGGTGGGTCTCGGTTTCGGGAACGCGTGTCTCGGTCTACGCACGTACCTTCCAGTTCTAGCTTTAGGTATTCATGATGTTTGCCTTTGTACTTTGGACACTTATGTTTAGGGAAGCATCACCCCTTCTGGTATTGGTACTGAGCAACTCAGCGTGGATGGCTTTACTTCCTGAAGGGTTTGATTGGCTTTCGGTAAATCTCTGAAGTAGGTTCCGGTCTTCCAGAGGGAAGCTTCCAGTATGTTACTTATTAACTGCTAAAGTTGCCTCTCGGTAATCATCAAGCTTGGGTCTCGGTGGCTGGCTTCAGGAAGGTTTCCTTATGTTTCGGTTTCCTGTGCTTTTAATGCTTTCATCTCCTTTTGTATCGGTATTAAGCAAGTTCATGCCGATAGCCCTTTTGCCTTCCATAGTCTCAAGTGATTAGCTTTCGGAATTGAGCTCTGCCTCTCATGCCGGTACTCTTTCTTCGTATTAATTCCAGGCTTTATTTTCCTATGATTTGTCTCAATGTCGAATTTGGAGATAACAGTTGCAAACTGAATCTCTTTGTTGTCGGTACTAGCTCGTGATGCTTGCTTTTGATAACGCCTTAGCCTTATTCAAGGCCTCATCTCTCCACGGCTCAGGCTTCGCCACCCAAGATCCTTTGCTCTTCTTGTTCTGAACCTTTTGCTTCTTTATATTTGGCTAGTACGAATTTTGGTGTTAATAGTGTACTTATACGAAATTAATTAAAATCATAACCACTTCAAAACCATATACATGTTTTACGCTTTGAAAGAGGTTTGTAATTAGTTTAAAATGTTGGAGTCTATGTGGAGATTTGGGATCTATTTTAGATGCTCGAACACATGTTGTTGGTGCGACTGATTTAGCATGTGAAAATCCATGTTTGATTACAAGTCCTATTGAGATATAGGACTCAGTGTGCCATCTGAGATCTATTAAGGAATCCATGTGTGATTCCGAGACCCATTGAAATATGAAAGTGATTCATGGTCTATTCGAGAAATGGGAATCCAAATAAGGATTTGTATTTTGTTTGAGTGATGAAGACTTATGAGAAAGATGTCAAACATATGCTTGAACCGAAAATGACTTAAAATAGAGTAGGCCTCACAACCTAAGGTTTAGCGACTCATGTCAGAGTATTATCAACTCAATATCTATAAACACATATCTATTGTTGGCCAATGGGAGTTGTGTTAGGGTTCCTAGATCTAAACTACAACGGAATTGAAACAATTTCTAATCCTAATTAACTGGATCTATGCTAAAATTTGTAAATCGAACGATCGTACCTTTCAAGAGATTCACATTTCCTTGAAACGAATTGGATTGGAATACGTATCGTATCCTAGCGTGATAGGAAACGTCACCGCCTCTAGAGGAGTCCATGAACGCCATCTCTATCCCGTCGAATGGAATCAAAAGAAAGGGATGTCAGTACTAGTTGATGGAGATTTTCCGTTTTTCAATTTTTTGTAGGGTTTTTGAATTTTCTATCTGATGATAGAAAAAGGGGTTGGCACCACCTTTTAAAATAAAATGAAACCCTTAAAAATGGAGATCGATAAAATCTCATATTACCATTTCAAACAAAATTAAATATCAACATTTGATATACATATTTAATATTTTCTTAATAATGGTTCTCCCTTTTTTTATAACATTCTAATTGTGTGACCCTATAGGTTACTATAACGTTGGCAATAATTTAAACAATATTTAAATAATAAACAGTGAGCGACATCAAGTAATACGTCGTTGCTACCCAAGCTATAGTAAAATCAATGATTCGATACAACCTTTCTGTGACTAGTGTCTCGATGTAATTTAATCCTTTTAACCAATATATCCAAGATTAAACTCAAGGCATGGAACGTATCACCCTTTTTATAATTTAATTCTTTTTATCTTGATCAATGAGTAGACTATATAAAACAAATCAATATTTTAGCACAACCATGCATTTCATAGTCTCAATCAATCAAGAGTTCCATGGATATCACTACTTAAATTGTAGGGTTAAATTCCATCTAGATCATTCATAATTTTCAATCGATTCGAGATGTATCCAATAATCACCTTTATCGTCTAATAATTAAAAGTAACTTTTAATGATATCAAAACACAAATATCCTCGAATAAAATAATAATGATTTCAGGTCTGAGGACCATTACATCACTGCCACTATGAGAATTACTTATGACACTATAATTATATTCAATGAAGTTTTCTATTGTTGAGTCAGCCTAATACGCTATTCTGCAATGCATATTTATGTATTGACAATAATATCACGTATATCAATGATCAATGACACGTGATCATCAGTCAGTCAACATACTAGTCTCAACGTTTTATTGTTGTCCTATATAAACAATAAAACTTGACTAGGAACATTTAAGAAATACAATACTTATTATTATATTATATAATCTCATGTTCAAATCACTTACTTGAACTATATAATTTTGTATTATTATTCTAAGGACTTCTATTGCGTTAATCTCTGTATTACGCAGTAAGTATAACATAATAGAATTTTTATTCAAAATAAAATAATAACATCAACATTGTTATTAATCACATAAAATGGATTGTGTAACAACCTGGAAATTCTGGGCCAATTTAAAATTTTTATTTTGGCGATTTTAATGAATTTTGAATATTTAAAATGAATTATTTTAAATAAAAACGACGGAAAATTTATTTTCGACGAAGTTAAAACGAATAAATTTATTTTAATTATATAACGAGCCTGAAATGGCGCTGCAGTTTGAAAATTCGATCTCGAATTTCAATTGAATATACAGAATTCATTTTAAGTCGGAATTGGACGACACAAGAAATATTTGAATCTGTTTAATCATATCTTTCTAACGAGTGTAAGAAACTAAGATTTCACTTTAGAAGTTGAAAGATATGTCCAGTTTAAAATTCAGAAAAGTCGCTATGGAATTTATATATATTTTAATATATATAAAGGCCTTTGAAAATGGAAATTTTGCAAACGACCTCGGTTTTCGACGAAACTACTTTTGTTGGATCCGGGACATCAAATTATTGCTAGGTTTCAAAATTCATAATTTTCTGAATCAGTATGTGAGCGTGGCAAAGCTAAACGTGTTTTGTCAGTTTCAGTCAATTTGGGTCGACCAGAAATTGGCCATTTTTCAAACGGTCTCGGAATTTGACGAAACTAGTATCGTTAGGACTGTATCGTCAATACGAATCTAGAAATAATTTTTCTGGAATTTTTCAAGTTTGTATGTGGCCCCGGTAAATTGAAATGTGCGTTCAAATTCAATATATAAAGATTTTTAATTTGATTTAAATGAAAATTGATCAAAACGATAAAATTGGCGTATGAAACATATCCCATTGTGTTCGGAATGGGGGTTATTATCTAGGGGCGATAGTCGTTGGGTTCAATTCGGTGTTCGAATAAAAAGTCAACTGTTAGGGGAATAAAATATAATATAAATTAATTTAATAAAACCCCCCTCTCTCTAAAACCTAATCAAAAAAAAAAGAGCCCTCCTTTAAACTAAAACCCACCGTCACCTGAAGCTCCTCCAAATCGCCCCGTCAAGGCCATGCCCGCCGCCGTCGATGGCGTGCGCTCCTCCCCTGGCCATCGCATGACTCCGGCGAACACTCACCCTGTCGATCGATATTGATGGAGCCCCCCTTCCCTTCTAATTGAAGCGCGAGCCCCCTTCCCTTCTAAATGAAGCGCGAGCCCCCTGTTTTCCTGAAGCTGTCGCGCCCTCCTCCCCCCCCCCCAACGGCGCCGCCATTACCTGCATGGCCGCCCCCTTCACCAGACCTCCGATCCTCTCTCACCTCTGACCACCCTCTCTCCTCCCCTTCTTCCATTCGACACTCAGCACCCCCAAATCAATTTGGAAAGACCCACGACCCCCCTCCAAGTTTGAGAAACCTGCAAACCGGCTGCGAGATCCTCTGAGCACCCCGCGCGAGCACCAACACCCACCAGTCGATGACCATCCGCGAACACCACCCCTAGTCAACTCGCGGGAGGTAATTTAATTCAATTTATTGATTTTATCTATTTATTTCAGTTTAAACATTTATAAAAAAAAAGAGATTTTTATAGTAAAAAAGAAAAGAGATTTTTATAGTAAAGAAGAAAAGATTTTATAGTCAAAAAGAAATGATTTTTATTCTCTTAAAGAAAGGATTCTTTTAATGTTGTTAAAGAAGTGATTTCTCTAAACATGAAGTTAGGACTTCTATGATATGAAGTTCGATATAAAATTTTGATTTTTATATTAGTAGGAAATTAGAAATATAATTTTGATTATAGTAGAAGATTAAAAATATAATTTTAATCATAGTAGAAGATTAAAAATATAATTTTGATTATAGTAGACGATTAAAAATATAATTTTTATATTAGAGAAAGGTTAAAAATATAATTTTTATAATATAGAAAAGTTAAAAATATAATTTTTATACTAGTGGCATATTAAAAATATAATTTTTATTCATGTAGAGTAATAAAAATATAATCTTTATTAGGAGAAGAGCAATATAAAAATATAATTTTTATAACGAAGTGAAGATAAAAATTTGATTTTTATATATATGAGGTGAAGATAAAAATGTGATTTTTATATATGTAGTGAATACGGACGACGAAAGTGACGAAGGGCAAGAACGGTGAAGATTTCCTACATATGAAGAGTCGTGGCGTTGGATTTAGCTATTGGTGAGAACTTCTCACTTTAAATTTCTTTTCTAGTTATAATTATATACTAGGATGCAGACGGTGTTTAGTAGCACCCGACACCATCGTCCACAGACCATGGACTTGTTTGTTTGGTTGTTTGGTGATTGATTAGAATATTTGTTGGAATTTTGTGGTGTGAATAATGAAATTGATTTGATTGATTTGTGAATGGCGTGGGCCATTATTAGACCGGGGATAAGGCTAGGCCTTGTCCCGTTTCTAGCATCGTGCCGTTATATCGCCGAAATTTTCTAAAATACGTTAGAAAAATAAAAATATTATTTTATTGAATAAATGAAATGAATAGAAATTCATGTGTTGAAATAAAATATTTTATCGTTAAAAATATAATTTTTAACGTGTGTGTGAATAAAATAAAATATTCATTTACAAATCAGACGATTTGTTTATGTACACTAATTTGACTGATATTGATTAGGACGATAAATTTAACACGTCGCCCAACTGCACAAATAAAATCTGTGTTTGTTGATGTGAAACTCCACACGGGTATTGGGATGATATTCGACGTACACTAGTCCCAATAATTAGTTGTATGTCGATCGATAGGTTGACAGACAGTTGTGTTGTGCACTTTGGATGATGATTGATTATTTATCATTGTTGTTATATACATGTGTTGTATGGAATCCATATAATTAACATTATATGGTAATTGATTGGGCCTCATTCCAATTTAGAAAATAAAGAATATTTTAAAATATATATTCATGTGTTGAAATAAAATATATATTCATGTGTTGAAGAAATATATAAAGCCGTGTTGATTAGATTTGCGCCATTTGGACGCGAACGATATTTATATTGATTTTATACGAATATCAAAAAGGAAGTGATTTCAAAAGATAACGATTTGAAAATATTATCATTGATGATATGGAATATTCAATTTTGATTTAAAATTGAATGTGAAGTTGAAATCGTTTTGAAAACGAATTAAAAGCGATTTATAAATCACGTTTAAAATTGAAATCGATGAAGTATATATAATATTATATATATATATATATATATATTAAATGGCCTGAATAGAACGCGCCGCGCTGGGGAAGTTTGCGAATTTCGACCATTGACTTCTAATTGACGTTACGGGAGATCCGACCGTCGGATTCTTCTAAAACCGGAAACGTTGGGTTCGTATCGAAAAGAGCTTTCCAACGAATATAAGAAATTTAAAATCTAACGGTTGGATTTGGAATTATGTCCAAATCAAATTTGGAAAAGGTCGCTGTAAGTGCAGTTCGATGACCGTATATGGAAATCGACTGTACGGGCCTTGGTAAAATTATTAAAAATATCAATAATTTATGTAAAATCATAATAAATGATTTAGAAAGAACTGGGATGAGAAATTCCCTATATGAAAGGATAAAAATATATTTGTATCAAAATGAACTAGTTATGAACTAGAATTAAAATCCAATATTTTTAAATAAACAAATTGGATTTGAAGTGGTTTTAAAAATAATCAGAATTTCCAATATACGTATTTGAATGGATTTGAATCGAAATTATCGTCAGGATATTTCGATGTTGGATTTCGTGATTATACGGATATGGTTGTGGAAATTTGAAAGATATATTTATATCGTTATTTCAAATACGATATTTGTTGGTTTCAGAATTTGATATTGAATATAATCTGATATATTTTCTATTCAGAGCCTTGTATTTAATAGCGAATGTGGTTTGGGTTTGTCGTGAATGGTGTCTTCATTAACACTGTTCTTGAACCCAGTTGAGAAAAGATTAAATCTTTTTATTTGGATTTAATGAAATATACCAATTAAATCATATATAATTGGGATTGAATTGAAATTGATTTTTGGGTTTATCGTGAACGGTGTTTTAAATAACACCTGTTCCTTAACCCGATTAACAATGGAAAGAGAATTTGGGTCGTCGTGAATGGTATCTTTAATAATACTTTTCTTAAACCCAATAGAGATAAGAAAATTAGAAACTAACTGGAGGTTAGATAAGTTGAATGGTTTCCTGGGTATTGATCTGATGTTGGTTTCGGCCTTCGGGGTTAATATTTAGGGAACTGTTCTCTTACTAATTTACAGTTAGGGACTGATAGAATGGAATGTGATTTTGGGTTTATCGTGAACTGTGTTTTAAATGGCATTGGTTCTTTAACCCAGTTAAAGATTAGCACTAAGTGGAGTTTTAATGAATCTTTAATTAGATTGAAATGAAATCCAAAGGAAGATTAAAGAATTAATTTAGAAGAATTTATCTTCGATAAAATTAATGGGAACCTTTCCCTAAGAATGTGAAATTTAGAAACTAACTGTAGGTTAGTTAAGAAGAATGGTTTCCTGGGTATTGATCTGATGTCGGTTTCGGCCTTCGGGGTTAATATTTAGGGAATTGTTCTCTTACTAAATTACGGTTAGTGACTGATGAATTGGAATGAGGCATATGTTGTGTTTGTGTAACATTTGTTTATTATATACGTGAGTTATTCGGAAAGGCCGGGTTTATCCCATTCTGAATAACTGATACGACGATAAGTCGAAGATGAAGACGGTGGTTGAAGACCGAAGGTCTTCACGTCGTCTGGATAATTACTGATGATCTTGATTGGGCTGTACACCTAAGAGTAGGGAATCAGTTGGTGATCGTCCAGACGTATTTGGAGATCGATGGATATGCGAGGTACAAGGTGCTTCCGGTTTCGTTCAGACCCAGAACGAACTTGTAAATGGACTATGTGTCTGGCATTGGATTTCATTCTGTGTGACTGATATCGGTTGCATGGAGTGGTCTGCCTGTGTGGCATGCTAAGATGCAAATGATCAAGGCTTTTGTTGAAAAGCAGAGTCTTGTGGTTGATGATCAAAGCACAGCCTTTGTGGCATCGCTTTGTGTAGCGTTAATTCACAAGCCTCACACCCCGGCGTGAACCAAAAATGGGAGACGGACTTCAGGGAGGGCATGCATTTCTTTCTAGTTAGGAGTGGCGTTAGTGCTTGAACTGGCTGACGAGTTTGACTCATGAGGTTATTGGAATTGGAGGCGCCTCGGATATATCGGTCGTTCTCGAACCGGTAGAGTCAGTGGACTCATTTACGCCCCATAGGGCGAGGAGACGCATTGTTCAGGCATAATAATCCACTCCCTATGGACCGGCCCTGACGATCCATGGGGCAGTTGCGGCTGTTCCTGAGGCTCGGGCTAGAGAGTCTCGAATCGGTAGAGGACTATCTTTTGCCTCGGTTCACAGAAGGAAACCCAACTTCCAATACGACATTGTGCGGTTTTAATTGTAGAACTAGTATGGCGACATGATATATGGTACCCATGCAGTCTATGATTGATATTTATGATTGTATATAAAATTAGAAACTGACTGGAAACGAGTTAAGATAGGTGGTTTCCTGGGTATTGGTCTGATGTTGGTTTCGGCCTTCGAGGTTAATACTTAGTGAATCGTTCTCTTACTAATTTACGGTTGGAGTTTGATTAAGAATTAAAAGATGAAATTTTGCGTATCAAGCATTCTTTGGCTGTTATAAGGTAAAACCCTATCCTCTGGCTTGCGTTGCATTGTGTGATGGGACCTGGGTCTTATAACAGCTTCATTGTTCTTTATTTAGCATTGCGCTATTTGTTTTATGCACTGGTATTCTGGGGGTAAAAACCCGTTCCGTGTTATACGGTGTGGTCCCTTGATTTACCTAACTTTAAAAATAAAGAATAATAACTGTTTTAGTTCTCACAACAGTCACGTGACTGACCTGGAGTTTATCGTTTTAACCTAAACTCTGGGTGCCCTTATTTTCCGTACGGGCAGCTAGTAGTTGGATTTTGCAGATTTATATCCACAGGATCCTAGTTTAGAGCTGAAGTGATATTCGAAAAGCTCTGTATCCGTGTATTCCTTTCAGTTATGTTTTGTATTATTTTTTCGCTGCACTATTGTATTTAAATCTCTGATGTTTTATAATGTGTAATTTTTTTTATTCATGCTCTGTATATTCTTGTACACTGATGTAAATTGTTGTAATATACAATGAAATGTTCTTCTGTCTGCATTCCGATGTGTGTTGTTCTCAAGGAATCCGTGCTTTCCTTACCGGGGAAGTTACGGGTTACTACACGTGGTATCAGAGCTCTGGTTTACAGAGCTAGAGAACAAGACACATTAGAACCGAACGAAAGAATTCATCAAAGATTGGATTAGCAATATCCAATAAGAATTACTCGTTTGAGATAGGATCAATAGTATCCTAGAACGAGTGTGAAGAGTATATTTTTCAAATAATAAAAGGAAAACAAGTTTTGTTTTGAAAATTTAAAATTCAATTATTCTTATTTGAATATGTTATTTGTATTGAATTTGGACAATCCAATATACAAAGATTTTGCATATACGCGTCATGAACGTATATTCGAAGTTTTAATATACAGGATAGATATAGAATCACACTCTAGTCGCCCGGAGACGATCCTGATGATAGTCTAGACATCATCAGCATTTGTGTTTGTGTTTCGAAGGTGTGATATCTATATATTTCCATTAGGGTGGTGTGAGAACCAAAATTTAGACAGGATTTATTGTTGTGACTTGGCATCAAAAACATGATTTTCTGTGCGTATATCAAAGTTATGAATTTGAAACGTTGATCAACTAATTGATTGATGGTTGTGTTGTATGATTATTGTTTTGGTTAATTAAAATTTTTGAACCATTATGTCAAATTGAAACAAATTTTGAACTGAATTGAAAATTGTTTGAAATTGCCTGCATATACACGTATATACATTGAACAAGTCATAGCAAGGAGGCTGGAGCAGAGGAATAAAATTGTTTGTCCGACAAATAGGTACACATTTACTGTTTTGTTTGGGTGATGATGATTTTATGAGCCGATTGGCTAGCCGCTTGGCTTTTTCTTTTTCTTTTTGAGTTGAGAGGGCATGTATGGCAGTTTGGGGATTTTCCCGATGCACCCGGTGCAGGGGAGGTTATGGCGAAATTTTTCGAAAACTTAGGGTGTTAGCCAAATTTTTGAAAAATTGGAAAGTTTTTAGAAACTGAAAAGTTGAAAAACTTAAGCCATAATGAAAATAATGAAAGTTGAGTTGATTAGAAAACAACTTTCATCTTCGTTCCTTTTCGAGGACGAAAAGATTTTAAGTGGGGGAGATTGTAACAACCCGGAAATTCTGGGCCAATTTAAAATTTTTATTTTGGCGATTTTAATGAATTTTGAATATTTAAAATGAAATATTTTAAATAAAAACGACGGAAAATTTATTTTCGACGAAGTTGAAACGAATAAATTTATTTTAATTATATAACGAGCCTGAAATGGCGCTGCAGTTTGAAATTTCGATCTCGAATTTCAATTGAATATACATAATTCATTTTAAGTCAGAATTGGACGAAACAAGAATTATTTGAATCTGTTTAATCATATCTTTCTAACGAGTGTAAGAAACTGAGATTTCACTTTAGAAGTTGAAAGATATGTCCAGTTTAAAATTCAGAAAAGTCGTTGTGGAATTTATATATATTTTAATATATAAAAAGGCTTTTGAAAATGGAAATTTTGCAAACGACCTCGGTTTTCGACAAAACCACTTTTGTTGGATCCGGGACATCAAATTATTGCTAGGTTCCAAAACTCATAATTTTCTGAATCAGTATGTGAGCGTGGCGAGGCTAAACGTGTTTTTTCAGTTTTAGTCAAGTGAATATTAGGCTCACATCCCTATTTTGAAACTTAATTAGGCTCACATCCGGTCATAAACTTATTGCAAATTAGGTCCCTATTTTCTGAAAAGTCATCAAAAAAATATAAAAAAAATATAAAAAAATCACGTAAATTCGTATTTAATTAAAACATGTAAACACTAAAAAATTCAGAACAAAAAACCATCAAAGAAGGCGTCAAAAATCAAAAAAACAAAAAAAAAAACAAAATTTCCAGTTAAATGCATAATAGTATGCACATATATCACTTTCCTGCATACATCCGTGCATATTTTTCACTACATACATCTTCGTTGATTTTTATTCATGCAAATAAATGCATACATGTGCGCAAAAATTTCAAATACTTGCATACATTCGTGCAGGTTTATTTTCAGATTTTAATCTGAAAACAGCTTACGGAAAAGTTGCATACATATATGCAATTATCAGTAATAATTGCATAAATGTATGCATTTTTTTTATTTCCGTAGATTCCTGACATTATTTCCATATTTTAGAAAAAAAAATTATGAACGTACGCACATTTTAAAAAAAAAATACAAAAAGGCGGAAAAAATAAAATAGGGGGCGGGTTTAAAAATTTTCAGAACTTTGTTTTTTTTTATAAATTAGGTCCCTACTTTTTATCCTATAAAAATGTTGCACACATGTGTGCATTTTTTTGAGAAATTTGCACATTTGGATGCAAATAAGAATGAACTGAAAAATTATGTTAAATCTATCCGCTGGAAGAACTGCAATAATTGCATATATGCATGCAATAAAATCAAAAAGGTGCATAATATTATGCATTTATCTGCAGTTTTTTCTGTTTTTTTGCTGTTTTCTTCTTTCTGACATTATTTTTGTTGTTTTTTGAACTGAATTTTTTGTATAATGCATAATTTATTTTATTACTAATTTTTTTTATTTTTTTTATATTATTATTTTATAAGTTTTGAAAACAGGGACCTAATTTACAATAAGTTTATGACCAGGTTTTTTTTATATTTTGAAACTTAATAGGGACCTCTAAAAAACGCACCCTTTAGTCAATTTGGGTCGACCAGAAATTGGCCATTTTTCAAACGGTCTCGGAATTTGACGAAACTAGTTTCGTTAGAACCGTATCGTCAATACGAATCTAGAAATAATTTTTCTGGAATTTTTCGAGTTTGTATGTGGCCCCGGTAAATTGAAATGTGCGTTCAAATTCAATATATAAAGATTTATAATTTGATTTAAATGAAAATTGATTGAAATGATAAAATTGGCATATGAAACATATCCCATTGTGTTCGGAATGGGGGTTATTAGCTAGGGGTGACAGTCGTTGGGTTCAATTCGGTGTTTGAATAAAATGTCAACTGTTAGGGGAATAAAATATAATATAAATTAATTTAATAAAACCCCCCTCTCTATAAAACCTAATCAGAAAAAAAAAATGAGCCCTCCTTTAAACTAAAACCCGTCGTCACCTTAAGCTCCTCCAAATCGCCCCGTCCAGGCCATGACCGCCATCGATGGCGTGCGCTCCTCCCCTAGCCATCGCCTGACTCCGGCGAACACCCACCCCGTTGATCGATGTTGACGGAGCCCCCCTTCCCTTCTAATTGAAGCGCGAGCCCCCCCCCCCCCCCCCCCCGTTTTCCTCAAGCTGTTGCCCCCCCCCCCAACAGCGCCGCCATCGCCTGCGTGGCCGCCCCCTTCACCGGACCTTCGATCCTCTCCCACCTCTGACCACCCTCGCTCCTCCCCTTCTTCCATTCGACACTCAGCACCCCCAAATCAATTTGGAAAGACCCGCGACCCCCCTCCAAGTTTGAGAAACCTGCAAACCGGCTGCGAGATCCTCTGAGCACCCCGCGCGAGCACCAACATCCACCAGTCGTTGACCATCCGCAAACACCACCCGTAGTCAACTCGCGGGAGGTAATTTAATTCAATTTATTGATTTTATCTATTTATTTCAGTTTAAACATTTATAAAAAGAAAAGAAAAGAGATTTTTATAATAAAGAAGAAAATATTTTATAGTCAAAAAGAAATGATTTTTATTCTCTTAAAGAAAGGATTCTTTTAATGTTGTTAAAGAAGTGATTTCTCTAAACATGAAGTTAGGACTTCTATGATATGAAGTTCAATATAAAAGTTTGATTTTTATAATAGTAGGAAGTTAAAAATATAATTTTGATTATAGTAGAAGATTAAAAATATAATTTTGATCATAGTAGAAGATTAAAAATATAATTTTTATATTATAGAAAGGTTAAAAATATAATTTTTATAATATAGAAAAGTTAAAAATATAATTTTTATACTAGTGGCATATTAAAAATATAATTTTTATTCATGTAGAGTAATAAAAATATAATTATTATTAGGAGAAGAGCAATATAAAAATATAATTTTTATAATGAAGTGAAGATAAAAATTTGATTTTTATATATATGAGGTGAAGATAAAAATGTGATTTTTATATATGTAGTGAATACGGACGAATAAAGTGACGAAGGGCAAGAACGGTGAAGATTTCCTACATATGAAGAGTCGTGGCGTTGGATTTAGCTATCGGTGAGAACTTCTCACTTTAAATTTCTTTTCTAGTTATAATTATATACTAGGATGCAGACGGTGTTTAGTAGCACCCGACACCATCGTCCACAGACCATGGACTTGTTTGTTTGGTTGTTTGGTGATTGATTAGAATATTTGTTGGAATTTTGTGGTGTGAATAATGAAATTGATTTGAATTATTTGTGAATGGCGTGGGCCATTATTCGACCGGGGATAAGGCTAGGCATTGTCCCATTTCTAGCATCATGCCGTTATACCGCCGAAATTTTCTAAAATACGTTTGAAAAATAAAAATATTATTTTATTGAATAAATGAAATGAATAGAAATTCATGTGTTGAAATAAAATATTTTATCGTTAAAAATATATTTTTTAACGTGTGTGTGAATAAAATAAAATATTCATTTACAAATCAGACGATTTGTTTATATACACTGATTTGACTGATATTGATTGGGACAATAAATTTAACACGTCGCCCAACTGCAGAAATAAAATCTGTGTTTGTTGATGTGAAACTCCACACGGGTATTGGGACGATATTCGACGTACACTAGTCCCAATAATTAGTTGTATTTCGATCGATAGGTTGACAGACAGTTGTGTTGTGCATTTTGGATGATGGTTGATTATTTATCGTTGCTGTTATATACATGTGTTGTATGGAATCCATATAATTAACATTATATGGTAATTGATTGGGCCTCATTCCAATTTAAAAAATAAAGAATATTTTAAAATATATATTCATGTGTTGAAATAAAATATATATTCATGTGTTGAAGAAATATATAAAGCCGTGTTGATTAGATTTGCGCCAATTGGACGTGAACGATATTTATATTGATTTTATACGAATATCAAAAAGGAAGTGATTTCAAAAGATAACGTTTTGAAAATATTATCATTGATGATATGGAATATTCAATTTTGATTTAAAATTGAATGTGAATTTGAAATCGTTTTGAAAACGAATTAAAAACGATTTATAAATTACGTTTAAAATTGAAATCGACGAAGTATATATATTATATTATATATATATATATATATATATATTAACTGGCCTGAATAGAACGCGCTGCGCTGGGGAAGTTCTCGAATTTCGACCATTGACTTCTAATTGACGTTACGGGAGATCCGACCGTCGGATTCTTCTGAATCCGGAACCGTTGGGTTCGTATCGAAAAGAGCTTTCCAACGAATATAAGAAATTTGAAATCTAACGGTTGGATTTGGAATTATGTCCAAATCAAATTTGGAAAAGGTCGCTGTAAGTGCAGTTCGATGACCGTATATGGAAATCGACCGTACGGGCCTTGGTAAAATTATTAAAAATATCAATAATTTATGTAAAATCATAATAAATGATTTAGCAAGAACTGGGATGAAAAATTCCCTATTTGAAAGGATAAAAATATATTTTTTATCGAAATGAACTAGTTATGAACTAGAATTAAAATCCAATATTTTTAAATAAACAAATTGGATTTGAAGTGGTTTTAAAAATAATCAGAATTTCCAATATACGTATTTGAATGGATTTGAATCGAAATTATCGTCGGGATATTTCGATGTTGGATTTCGTGATTATACAGATATGGTTGTGGAAATTTGAAAGATATATTTATATCGTTATTTCAAATACGATATTTGTTGGTTTCAGAATTTGATATTGAATATAATCCGATATATTTTCTATTCAGAGGCTTGTATTTAATATTGAATGTGGTTTGGGTTTGTCGTGAATGGTGTCTTCATTAACACTGTTCTTGAACCCAATTGAGAAAAGATTAAATCTTTTTATTTGGATTTAATGAAATATACCAATTAAATCATATTTAATTGGGATTGAATTGAAATTGATTTTTGGGTTTATCGTGAACGGTGTTTTAAATAACACTTGTTCTTTAACCCGATTAACAATGGAAAGAGAATTTGGGTCGTCGTGAATGGTATCTTTAATAATACTGTTCTTAAACCCAATAGAGATAAGAAAATTAGAAACTAACTGGAGGTTAGATAAGTTGAATGGTTTCCCGGGTATTGATCTGATGTTGGTTTCGGCCTTCGGGGTTAATATTTAGGGAACTGTTCTCTTACTAATTTACAGTTAGGGACTGATAGAATGGAATGTGATTTTGGGTTTATCGTGAACTGTGTTTTAAATGGCATTGGTTCTTTAACCCAGTTAAAGATTAGCACTAAGTGGAGTTTTAATGAATCTTTAATTAGATTGAAATGATATCCAAAGGAAGATTAAAGAATTAATTTAGAAGAATTTATCTTCGATAAAATTAATGGGAACCGCTCCCTAAGAATGTGAAATTTAGAAACTAACTGTAGGTAAGTTAAGAAGAATGGTTTCCTCGGTATTGATCTGATGTCGGTTTCGGCCTTCGGGGTTAATATTTGGGGAATTGTTCTCTTACTAATTTACGGTTAGTGACTGATGAATTGGAATGAGGTGTATGTTGTGTTTGTGTAACATTTGTTTATTATATACGTGAGTTATTCGGAAAGGCCGGGTTTATCCCATTCTGAATAACTGATACGACGATAAGTCGAAGATGAAGACGGTGGTTGAAGACCGGAGGTCTTCACGTCGTCTGGATAATTATTGATGATCTTGATTGGGCTGTACACCCAAGAGGAGGGAATCAGTTGGTGATCGTCCAGACGTATTTGGAGATCGATGGATATGCGAGGTACAAGGTGCCTCCGGTTTCGTTCAGACCCAGAACGGACTTGTAAATGGACTGTGTGTCTGACATTGGATTTCATTCTGTGTGACTGATATCGGTTGCATGGAGTGGTCTGCCTGTGTGGCATGCTAAGATGCAAATGATCAAGGCTATTGTTGAAAAGCAGAGTCTTGTGGTTGATGATCAAAGCACGACCTTTGTGGCATCGCTTTGTGTAGCGTTAGTTCACGAGCCTCACACCCCGGACCTGAACCAAAAATGGGAGACGGACTTCAGGGAGGGCATGCGTTTCTTTCTAGTTAGGAGTGGCGTCAGTGCTTGAACTGGCTGACGAGTTTGACTCATGCGGTTGTTGGAATTGGAGGCGCCTCGGATATATCGGTCGTTCTTGAACCGATAGAGTCTGTGGACTCATTTACGACCCATAGGGCGAGGAGACGCATTGTTCAGGCATAATAATCCACTCTGTGTGGACCGGCCCTGACGATCCATGGGGCAGTTGCGGCTGTTCCTGAGGCTCGAGCTAGAGAGTCTCGAATCGGTAGAGGACTATCTTTTGCCTCGGTTCACAGAAGGAAACCCAACTTCCAATACGACATTGTGCGGTTTTAATTGTAGAACTAGTATGGCGACATGATATATGGTACCCATGCCGTCTATGATTGATATTTATGATTTTATATAAAATTTGAAACTGACTGAAACGAGTTAAGATGGGTGGTTTCCTGGGTATTGGTCTGATGTTGGTTTCGGCTTCGGGGTCAATACTTAGGGAATCGTTCTCTTACTAATTTACGGTTGGAGTCTGATTAAGAATTAAAAGATGAAATTTCGCGTATCAAGCATTCTTTGGCTGTTATAAGGTAAAACCCTATCCTCCGGCTTGCGTTGCATTGTGTGATGGGATCTGGGTCTTATAACAGCTTCATTGTTCTTTATTTAGCATTGCGTTGTTTGTTTTATGCACTGGTATTCTTGGGGTAAAAACCCGTTCCGTGTTATACGGCGTGGTCCCTTGATTTACCTAACTTTAAAAATAAAGAATAATAACTGTTTTAGTTCTCACACCAGTCACATGACCGACCTGGAGTTTATCGTTTTAACCTAAACTCTGGGTGCCCTTATTTTCCGCACGGGCAGCTAGTAGTTGGGTTTTGCAGATTTATATCCACAGGATCCTGGTTTATAGCTGAAGTGATATTCGGAAAGCTCTGTATCCGTGTATTCCTTTCAGTTATATTTTGTATTATTTTTCCGCTGCACTATTGTATTTAAATCTCTGATGTTTTATAATGTGTAATTTTTTTAATCATACTCTGTATATTCTTGTACTCTGATGTAAATTGTTGTAATATACAATGAAATGTTCTTCTGTCTGCGTTCCATGTGTGTTGTTCTCAAGGAATCCGTGCTTTCCTTACCGGGGAAGTTACGGGTTACTACAGATTGCCTCCGAGGAATAAATTCTAATAAGTTGATGATATTTGTTTCACGGTTTTCATGTTTATGTTTGGATGCTAGACCGCTTGGCTTATCTGATTGGCATATTTGTAACGATCCAGAGTTTTTAACAAAGTAAAATTGGAATTTTTATTACTCAATTTGAATTTAAGTTTGAATTTGACATAAATATATATGGTTAATAATATTTTATAATTTTGATAAGTTATATGATAAATTTTATTTGAATTATAAATGAGAATGATTATTAATAAGTTTGGATTTATTAATACTATTTGTCGTTCAATCAGATTTATCAAACAATAACATGAATTAGTAGTATTAGAATTAAGTGTAGCCTTTAGTTTTCATAGCATTTAAAGGGAAACGCTACCAAAATTTCACTTTCCTCCTTAAGACAAGTGTTAGGACACTTGTCATTTTGCATGCCTCCTTTCATGCATGCCTTCCACTTGCCTCCTTAGGTGTCACCCCCTCCTTACTCCATTTTTCCTATAAATACCACCCTTTCCTTTCATTTTTTCATTCATTTTCACTTCTCTCTTCTTATTAAAGCTTAAAGCCATGGTTTCCATGGCATAAATCTTCCTCTTTTCCACCATTTTTCCTTCACCACCACCTTGCCAAAGTTCATCGTCCTCTTCCTCCTCCTCTTATAAAGAGAGAGGTTAATATATAATATACTATATATATATATTGGTGAAATGATGCTTCTTCCTCTCTCCAATGGAGAGAGGAAGGGTGATCCCAAAGAAAACGTAACCGCTCTGCAGTTTCAAGCCATCTTCGTTAAAACTTCAACGAAATTCGTTCGTTGATAAGCCATTTTGTTACATCTTCCTGGAAAAAAAGGGTTTCCCTTTATGTCCTATGGAGGAAAAACAAGCGAATTCGGTCTTCAAATTCATGGGTTTTGTACCCAAATCATGCCTGCAATCGTTTTAATTTTCGCAAATTCTAACTCCGCAAATCGAATTTGGGCAAACTTCTGAGTAACGAGAACGAAGCACATCCATGGATCTCCGAGCGAAAAAAATCCCTTTAGTAATTCGACCGGCGCCTTCCGACCTCAGAAGATCAAGACACCGGAGTGGGTTCTTCTGGCGAAACCAATTTCATCCGCCTCTACCTTAAGTCGAAGACCTTGACTCCATATAACCGATCTTCTGAACAACTTCACTTGCTAAAGTGGGTTTCGATTTTAAAGCAGAAGAAATGTTCAAACCAAATGGAAAAGATTTGGAGCAACTTGTCGGTTAATTTGTGCAGCCGTTAGTCCTATAGCGGGTTATCAGATGTTTAGCAGTGAGATAATGGTCACGCGTGTCTTCCTACGGTTTGTTATAACTGCAGAAGATGTGCCTTTTTAATTAGTTATTACAACTGAATTGTGAAGAAGAGCACAAGGATTGGAGCGGTATAAAGTATGTGCAAAGATAATGCACGCAAGCGGTTGGCAGAAAGATCGTGGGTCCAGTAGTATTTTACCGTTTAGTTATTTCTAGTTGTATTTCAGATATTTCTACTTTATATGTGTGTTTGTTTTTAAGCTTCTGCTGGTTAGTATGCTAACCTTGCTTTTTATTATTTCATAATCAATAAAAGTGTACCAATTTTCAAAAAAAAAAAAATTGGTGACGAAGACGGTGCACCGAAATACTATCAGACGGTTCACTCAATTAGGCTCGCCTACAGTGAAGATTGGAAAGCTGTTTGGTGAGAACTCTTTAAACTTTTACACTGGTTTATTATACACTAATTAGTGAAGAATTAGTTATAATTTGGATAGTTAACTGGTGTAATTAGTTTGAACCGACTATAGATGTTAATGGTTGATGTTTGTTGTAATGGATGATGGTTGTGTAGTTTAGAACACACACACTATTAAGCGTTAGTGTTATAACGCTTGTGGGCAGTTATGATTTATTTAATTATGTTGATGATGGTTGCTATGGATGTTTATAATGTTTGTTGGTGTTGTTTCGCACACGCTATGACACAACAATTATGGTATTACATTGATGATCGACAAATCTCTTTCGGAATTATAAGCAATATTATTATTGAAATTGAAGGTTGATAATTGGAAAAGACACATATGTATGAATTCATATATAATGATAAAGTTTCTTTAAATGAATAAATAAATACCGGAACGTTCTAGGATGACAGAGAGGATAGTGTCTAGGCTTGGGTTTGGAAAATATAGTTTCATGTTCTCCCTAGCTATCCCTAACTGATCCGACGGATGGGATAGTTATTTTGAAGTTATTTGAATTTAGAAATAAATTAGATTTTTAATTTAATAAAATATTAAGTGAAAAATAAAAGTTGAATTTTAAACCCGAAATAATTTGGAAAATGAATTTAAATTAATTTAAATGGTTATAAATGGTTTATATAAGTATAATGGTTTTCTAAGGTATTTTGAAGTATTGAAGAATAATTTTTATTGCGGTCAAAAATAGAGCTTGTCGCACAATGGCAATTCGTGTATTTTAGTTACAAACTTTAAACGCTTATAACTTTTGCAATTTAAATCGGATTTCCACAAAACAGAAAATATTTGATTTCTATTAACAAGAGCTTTCAAATGAGTGAAAGCAGATTTTAATTTCGAATTGTAATTTTCAAGTTATGTTTAAACCCGTTTTGGAAAAGTATTTGTAAGTGCAGTTTCGGCCGTAACTATGAAATAGCCATTTTTATATTTTAAAAATATGGAAAAAGTTTGTAAAATCATTATAAATTATTTAAAAGTAGTTTGAATTAGATAATTTTGGTTTTGTATAATATAAAGGTCGTTTTGATCAAGTTAGCCGATATAACTGTTTGTAACGCTTATGAAACGTTGTTGTAACGCTTTCTTTAAAAGCAATCTATTTTGAAGTTTTTAACTTGCGAACTGTTTTCCGAACTATAAGTAATCATTTTTAAATGATTTGTGGAATGTTTTCAAAGGTTTAAAAGTATTGGAAATGTTTTATATGGAATTTAAATTGATTTATTTAGTATTAAAATGGGTTTTTCAAATTTAAATAATTGGATATAGTTGGAGATAAATCTTCGGATGTTTGATATTAATTCGGTAGACGATGACTCTTACCATTTGAGGAATTTAAAAGGTAGTTCACCATTATTCCACTTATAGTGTGAGTTGGATACGGAGATTAATATTGAGGATAAGTTGATGATATTTCTATCCAGAACTAATGTCAAAGAGTTGGATAAATCTTTTAATTAAGATACGGTTTCTCAATTTGATTGAGATAAGTTGGATAGAAATAATATTCAGATATTAGATATGAAATTCTATGGTGTAAACGTATAATATTTGAGGAATTTGGAAGATATTATTATTATATCATTATTCCGCTTATAGTATTCGTTGATTATGAGAATTGATATCGAATACAAGTATATACAATTTCTGTGTAACTTATGTTCAATATCCATTGATTTGGGTTTTGTCGTGAATCGTATCTTCAATAATATCATTCTTGAAACCCATTGAGATTGAGTTGTGGAAATTCATATCGTAATTTGGGATTTAATCAAATCTTTGATTTGAAGAAATTAAAAATAAGAAATTGGGAAGGAAGTATAATCTTTTAGTTAAGATTAAAGAATTGAATGTTGGGAAATCAGTTTAACTGGAAACTATGGTTGAAATGTGGATTAGGAATTTTCAAAGGAAACTGGATTTCGATAACGAGTTATCAAATAGAAAATTAACTAAGGCTTTGAGACTAAATTATCTTTGATTTAAGGGTTGTGTTTTAAAAGAGAAAGGTTAAATATGGATTTTGTTATAATTTGAGAATGGATTTAGAGAAGTTTAATTTAACAAATCCAAGACGAAAGGAGATTTGGTTGAAAGCCTATATGTTCCGTAATTGTGTTTTAAATTTCGCTTATTATTTGGAAATACCGGGACCATATTTATGTCTAAAAACCATTCCAAGTAATAATACGACATTGTCGAGCAATTAAAGACATGGAAGACGATATTGAAGACCGGGACCCTTCATATCGTAAGGATGACTTGCTGAATGTCTCAAATGGGTAGCTCCCATTTGCAGATGAATTTTATATCAGCTAAGTGACAAGAATCCCGAACGTATGAGAAGGAATTCCAGATTGTTGTTTTGTTCAAACCCAGAATAGACTTGTATGGATTGTGCATCTAACATTGTAATTGACTGCGTAGTACTGATCTCTGTTAAATATCTGTCTGCTTGGTGGCGGAGAATTTATTCTCTTGCTTAACACCCTTCTCTAAGACGTATGATCTGAGAGGTTATATATTGATAGAAATCAGTGATGTGTTGTGAATGGACAATGTGGCATACTTAATTTATGTGATGAGCTATGAATGATCAAAGCATGGCTTATTTAAGCGTAGCTTTGTGTATATCGTGACCTCAGCAAGCCTCACACCCCGGTAAATGGCCAAAACATGAAGAAATGCAACAGGGTTATGGGGTGTTTTCTCCTTCTAGATAAAATGTGTGCTATGGTACGGAGCCTAAGTATTAACCTATGTGGAAAACATCTACTTTTGTGGTTGTTTTTGGCGCGTGCTCGGTAAGGTCGGTATCGACTAGGAGATGACATACTCAGGCGTACTCTAAGTTACCTAGTTACAGAGGTAACCCGACCTTGTGTTGGCATGAGGAACATGAGTTGATCCTCAGACATCCCTCTAGAGGTGTTCAAAATTGGTTCGGAAGGAAGTTCCTTTGCCTAGTCATTGTTGGACACCCAATCTCCACTACGAGTCCATACGATTTTGATTGTATACCGTATGTACGTTTACTTTCTAAAGGTTTTCACACTATGCACTAATAATAATATGAACGACATTTTCACCTATCAAAGGCATTTTTGACTGCATAAGGAGAAACCTCGTCCAAATGTGGTTTTGCATGGTGTGTGCGCCAAGAGACCTTATGTTAGTTTCATTTTTCAAAAAGTCATTATGAATTTCTATGCATTGGTATTCACATGGAGTAGACCCGTTCCGCGTTAGCGGTATGGTCCGGTGAATTATCTAACTTTATAAAAAAAAACTGTTTTGAGTTCTCACACCAGTCCCATGACAGACCTGGAGTTTATTGTTCCCACACCTGGACTCTTAGTGCCTATAATTTTTACATAGGCAGCCTAGTAGTTTGGTTTGCAGTTTAAGACTTGGAGTTGGTTGGAGCAGGATTCTGGTTTTAGCTGGAGCTATTATGTCATGGAGCATTCGCATTCTTCCGCTGAGTTTAGTATCTTTTCCGCTGTGTAATCGATGAACTCTGACGTATCTCTTGTAACTCTGATGTAATATTATTGTAATGATAATGGAAAAGTTCCATTTATTTTGTGCAAATGTGTAAGTATCCCGAACAATCCGTCTTTACGTGCGGTTTAAGTGGGTTTAATTACCCGCGAAAACCGGCAAAAAGGCGGGTCGTTACAATATTTCATCTAAAGATATAGGTTGCTTGGAGGTACTTCTAACACTTATGCATGGAATTCGGATCCAGCTTGATTGTTGAGATTTCCTTAGAAAATCCATAACCGAGCAAACCTTAGTGATTTTTGAATGTGCCTTGGTATGCTGTCAATTGCAACCATTCCATTTATTTGATATGATTTATATTCTACACACTAGACATTATCTATTATATCAATATATCGAACCTAATGAATGTTTGACTGCTTTTGAGGAGAAAACCATTACAAGAATTGGTATGGTCTCAATAGGTATTGCAACATATCACATATATCTTGGTTTTCTCATGTTGGTTTACTTGACTGATTCAGATGTTATTTTCTTATAATGCTTGAACCAGACCCATGCATGTTCCAGATTTAGTTGTGGCCTCATTGGAGCTTTTGAGAAGAGTTGGAGTTCTACTTGTCGTACTATTAACTTTTGCAATATTCTATGTTGTATGTCCGCATTTGTGAGGACATATTATTATAATTGTCCAAGCTCAAAATATGTTAGTTATCAGTGATTGTTGTTTTTAAATGGCCTTATCTTACCAATATCATTTCTAATATTATATATTGTCGTTCCATTATGGGATTCCGATATTATGTTCTCTTCTTCTATGTTTTATTTTTATTTATTTTACCCTAATTTTTTGTCTTTTCGGCACCTACATGCTCAACATGTGAATATCGTGGATGTATTGGTATCGACATTTAAGAATTGAAAATGCAGAATGTTACATGTGATTTTAGAGCACAAGTTTGATGCATACCTTGGCTTTAATGACCCATCAAGAGATAGGGTAATGGAATGGCCTAACATGAATTGAGAATATTTTATATATAAGCATGTATTCATTAGTGACAACAAATTTTCTTATATTGTGTTAGTTAGACTATTGTGTAGTTCATCAATTTTGCTCGATGTGGCAAATCAATTTTATCGATATGGGTTTCTAAATACTTGACCATGATAAATCAACAGAATATTGTTTTTAAAGTTGGTAAATGAAACAATTTTAACTTGGAATATATTTTTATAAAAAAGTATAAATTTTCATAAATTGATATAGTCATTTATGATGTGTCTATTTATTAGAAAATAATAATATTCTATTATTGACATTTTTAGTTGATTAGTTATGCTCGACCAGTTTATGAGCATTTACCATAGTTGGTTGATTCACAAGTATTTTACCTTTCACAATGCGGGTTGGGTAGATTGTAATGTATGGGAACATTGAATACAAACACCTTGTGAATTAAGTTTCACAGTTTGATTATTCAATTATAATGTTGGATTAAAATTGAATTTTAACAAGACTTGTTCGTTTTAATCTAAAAAAAGTTATGCATTTGTGAAATGAACTAGATAAAGAAGCAGCTTTATACAAATATGATCTGCAAACTAAAGATGATTCAAATTGGATATGAACTTAAATCCCGAAGTTTTTAAATGGTTTTTAACTGTTCAGAAGTAAGATACTTTTATGTTTGCTAATTAGAGTGGCTCGAAAGTGACTAAAAGTGAATGGGAGATTTATTTTCTTGGTAAGCACTTCTCTCTAGTATTACCCTTCTTAGTAAATGTGATATATGATATCATTGGTAGGACCAATTCCTTATATCATTATGTTATTACTCTATATATATGTGTATAACTCCCAAAAATTTTAAAGAGAAATATTTTAAAAATATGTTTCGAAAATGATTTGGGGTTAATCCCGCAAAGAATCACTTGATATACAAAATATATACGTATAAGTTAGTATTTCAGAATGTTTGAAATAAAAACTGGTGTTTAGTTCTAAAGTTTCTAGAAAAAATTTGATATTAACTATTTATGTAGAAGAGTGTTATATGTTGGATGCCTAAGTGGTAGTGAAATAGGCCAGAATAAATAATAAAAGCTTTTCATATTTTAACTTTTTGGTAATATATGATTAATAAATTACTGAACTTTATTAAGTTATTTGTTGGACACATGTAGACTACGCACTATGATTGCACGGTTGTGCATTATGTTATGATGTGTCATTTGGTAGATTTGATTTGCTAGATCAAAACAAGATTTTCAATGGTTTTGGATAGTTGGTAACTTCCAAATTGTTATATAACTTGAAGTTTAAATGGCGCGAAAATATAAAAATGAATTTACATAAAACTTGAATTAAGAAGATAGCAAGTTAAAGCAAGTTTTAAATTTACTGAACATAATTGTTAAGTAACAAATTTGATGTCTATATATACTCGTAGATATAGTGGACTACTATCTATATAAAAATATGAAAAAAAGTACTCGTAGTTAAGGAAACAATTGGATAAATATGTAAGTTATATTTAGATCATTGCATATGCTTGGATGATCTTGGTCCAGATTCAAATACGTGATTTTGAGGTGATTTACACTAGGTCGAACAAGAATCTTTCTGTAACGACACAAGGAGAAATTCGACTGAATTCCGACATTGTCGTACATAATCCTGTATTACTTGCCAAAACTCAAGTACCGAAAAAACCGGATAGTTAACAGAGAGAAATTAGAGAGTGGGAAGTAGAAAGAAAAAAATATTGGAATAAAGAAGAAGAAGAAGACAAAATCAATATAAAATCAGAGTAGAATAGAATCTCACAGCGGAACAAATAAAATATAATATATCAACAACTCTTTACGCAAATGAAAACTATATATGATTACAACATTAGAGTACACACTAGATCAATACAACTCACACAACGCAAATAATTTAATACCAGTAGATACGTGATTATGTCTCGACTCTAGCTCCTCCTCTGAAGCTTCAAGTAAGATCTAACCTGGAAACATACTCGGTATGACCCGAGTACATTTTGAAGCAAAGCAAAATCAACCCGAATCGGTTCGGAATACTTTCAGTGATAAATTCATAACACAAACAACTTGCTTAACTTTAAGAAATCCTTTGAAAGATTGGAACTCTCGTAAGACACAACCACCCATAAACATGGCACCTGTTTTTAGCTTACGATAACCAAAACACTTTTTGTATCAAAATCCAATGGTATTATACTAGTGTCTATCAAACTACAATTAAATAGGAATATAGCCGTAAAACTTGCATCTCACTTTCTAACATAGTTAGTACACATCTAAAAATGTACGACTCGTATTAGAGTTTGGATTTCCAACTTGAAAAGGTCTGGGATCACCTCCCGATCATTGTTTTCTAGAGAGAAAACACTGGGGTTCAACAAGAACATCTTGTACCTGGCGAGACGAAATGTATCGTTATTTTTGGGTCGGTTGAAGCCACATGTCCCTCGACAACTATATTTTCCATTCCAAATACATCAACCAACTTACACTTATTCGGTGTAGAATTTGCAACCTGTCAAGTAACAATAATAATTGATTATATAAACTATTTGAAACGCATTATCTTGCGAACGAAGCGGAGCTAATATTTGAACTACAAATGATATATTACCATAGGAATTGATACCGAGTTCGTCAAAGGACTGAAAGATGCTTGATTTCTTACTTTCTCAATAATTACTTTAGATTATGGCCAAGCTACTTTTTTACCAACGGCTTCTCCAACATATCTCATATTAGTCGTTGGCTTCCATAAAAAAGCCTACATTTTTTTTCGGTTTGTCTATCGACATTAGCTTGGCGGATGGTCCAAGAGGTATACCATTAACAAGTTTTTTGGATCACTATCGTAGATTCATCCTTCCGCAACTATTTTCCTATCCAATCATAAATCTTGCATTTATTATCTTCGCTTCCCTTCTGGAAAAAAATTCTTCTATCAATAACAAAAATTACAATAAAGTAATTCAAAATTTTAATATCTTGGCCCGAAAGATTGCATATTATTTCTATTGCAATTATCCGCAAATAGGTTTTGCCACATGATCTAGATTTGCAAGTTGCATATTATTTTTATTTCAAAGCTAAAATAGAAACTAAATTTAAATGTTACCACAATGTCTTCGTTATCTTTTTCTATCGTGCGCACGATTACTCTATCAGTTGGCCATGCTACTATCATATTCTTAGCTTCTCCAACATGTGTCATTGTAGCCGCGGTCCTCCACAAATAAGCATCTGTTATCTTAGGAAATTCTATCAAAATTTTCATAGCATTCGGTCCTAAAGGAACTTGGTGTACAAACTCATTCGGATCACTTGATAAAACTCTTCCTTCGGCAACTATTTCATCACACCCATTACAATCCAATAAATCACATTTTCCATGCATTTTCTCCTGATTACCCTATAATTAATAAAAAAACTTAAGATTATATTAAAAACCAAAAAAAAATGTTGCAATGAAACTTAAAGTTACCATTTCAGATGTGCTTGCATCAGTCCAATTTTCTATACCCTAATAAATTAGTAAATAAGTTAGCACTTTACAACACAAACCGCTCTAAACAATAATATGTTATATCATATAATGAACAAACTACTGATATTTACCAAATTGTTCACTAGCATGCGAATTGTTTGCTTCAATTCCAAAATAGTATCCTGACAGTCGGTTAGTTTCTTATCATTAGCCTGTGATAAAATGTAACAACCCGTATTTTTCGATAACACGTTAAATCAAGAATCAAGACAGAATTAAATTATAAATTCTGAATCAAGTAAAACGGGCTATGCCATTGCGTTCGTCTCGGAAAAATACGCGAAATAGAGTCCGAGTTTTCGAAAATCAGAGTCCGTATGACCCGTTAAAGGCCCAAAGAAGATTTCTGGGAATTTGAATTTCGGAAAACAGTTTTGGAAATCAGATCTGGGGCTAGGCGGGAAGTTTCCCCGCCTAGGCCATGTCGACAGGCCTGTCGACTTGGGCCAAGACCAAGTCGACAGCCCTGTCGACTTGCCTGTCGACAGGGGGTGGCCGGGGCAAGTTGCCTGGCGCACCTGTTTGGCTCACCTGGTCTTGTTCTTGGGCTGATTCTGGAAACTTCCGAGATCTGATGGTCCTAATCTATCCTAGGGTTAATCTAAGGGCCTAAAACTATCCTAATCTCTATAAAAAGACCCTAAACCTAACCTAAATCCCTAAAAATCAAACCTAGCAACTAAATGCTGCCAAAATCAATCTTGATCATGGCCTCCATCTCCAATCCCTAGAGCCTATGCATCCAAATCAAGTTCAAATCAAAAGGTACAAGCTTGCTACACCAAATCAAGGCCAAATCAACATTGCTATGCGAGTTCCATGACGATTCTTCAACAAAGGAGGCACCTTTCTTAGCCAAGATGATTCATGCTTCTTTGCCTAGGCCTAACTATGTAAGTTCTAGCTACTTTTGGATCAAAACGGTATTTTTAATGTTGACATGGGATAAAATGAGGCTAAACATGATTATGCGAACCTATATGAACCTTACCTTGCCTCTCGTGTTCATATTTATGATTTTAGGCCATGTGAGTGACTTAATCATGCCTCTCATGCTATGCATAACCTAGTTTAACTTGCAAGTTTGGATCTTTATGCATGAAATGCTAGCATGAACCTTTAGGAACCACTTTATGTGTGAAACATTGGCCAAGACAAGATTTTGGGGCTTATGCATGTTTATGAACCCAAACCCCTTATGCTAACATGCAAGTTTGTGGCCAAATCCTTTATGAGATTATGCATGCTCGTGGCCAATCCCCCCTTTTAAGTTGTGCATGTTTATGGCCAAACCCCTTTTGATAATATGTATGTTTGTGGCCAAATTACCTTATGACACTATGCATGTTTATGGCCAATTCCTTTATGATGTTATGCATGTGGAAGCCAAGCCCTTTTTGGCATCATGCATGTTTTGAGACCAATATGTGACATAGTATCCTTATTATGTTGACTCGCTTTGCTTGCGTTGGGAAGACACGATTTTGGGTAGTTAGATAAACATGAACATGTGTTTATACTTGAAAATATGACTTGAAAGATGACATGGAAGTTGACATGTAAGTATGCATAAAAACATGAGCTTGGGAATTTACCTATTAAGTTAGGTCTACCCTTTGGGAATTTACCTATTAAGTTAGGTCTACCCAAATGCTTGAAAACTTGTAACATGTTTTGGAAACATGATGAACTTAGATAATATAAGTATGGCCAACTCGAGGTTGGGTTGAGTTTGCAACGTAAAACTACCCGGAACCGACCGGCCTAACTAGTAGTTGCAACAATAGGACCCAATGTGAGAAGTTGGTCATGTCGCGCTTAAGACCCGAGGTTAGACTAGGTTGTGGTGTAAATCTACCCGGACCCGCCCGGCTTAACTAGTAACCACAACAAGGTCTAATGTGAGAGGTTGAGGGTGCATTAATTAAATTAATGCCACATAATAGGGTTAAGTTAATTTGATTAATGGGGCTTAACCAAATATGATATGGACAAATGGGTTAAGTAATTTGATTAGACTAATGATACTTAACAAAACATGATAAGCTTGGGTAGGTTAAGTAACTTGATTTGCCTAATGACACTTGACCATTTCTATACGACTAGTGGACGGGATTAAGTTAACCAACACTTAATCAATCCAACACGATAACGTGATAAGGTTAAGTAAATTTTCTTAATGACACTTAACCGTATAATACAGTTAATGGATGGGGTTAAGATGAGGCTTAACTAATCTAAACATGGTAATCGGATGGGGTTAAGTTAGCCTAGACTTAATTAATCCAACTTAGTAATTTAATGGGGTTAAGTTAAACACTTAACTAATTTAACACGATGATTTGATGAGGTTAAGTGACCTATACTTAACCAATCCAACTCGTTAATTTGATGAGGTTAAGTTAATCTATACTTAACCAATCTAACGTAAAAACATGATAAGGCTAAGTCACGAATCGCTTGAATACGCTTGACCGATTTGACTCGGTAATTTGACAAGGTCAAGTTAATTTATATAGTTAACCAATCTAAAATGATAATTAGACGAGGTTAAGTTATGGATTACTTAATAGACTTAACCAACTTGACACATGGTTTGTAGGGTTAAGTCTTGGACTTGGATACTTAGCCAATTTTGACATGGTTTGTAGACGGGCTAAGTTATGAACTTAAGTGACACTTAACCCATTAGATAAACCCTAATTCGGAGGATTAGGTAAATAACCATAGTTAACAAGGATTATGGAAATAAGGCTAAGTGGTAAACCTTAGTTAGGGGAAACTAAGTAATAATTCTTAGTCAAGGAAATCTGGACCATTTCTTAGATAGATTAGTAACTCGATACGTTAGGTCAACGTTTAAGTATGCGTGAAGGAGCAGGCTATCTGATTTAGATAAAGGCTCCAACGAACTGGGTAACGAAGCAGCGGCTTCGGGGAACGTGAGGATATTCTTGGGATCCCTCTGTGAGCTGCCAGGTCATTATACTAGGCTCACGAGAGGTTGAGGTCTGCGGTAGAAGAACCAAGAATATGCCTTGGTTGCTATGCGAGCGACCTAAAGACTGGGGTGGATAGCAGTGAGTCGACGAATACATAAGGTGCCCGAGATAGCAAGTTCGTCGATCATCTACCATCTTGAGTCAAGCGTGTACGTACGGAAAGGCAGGGAACACCCAACAGACCATAATTTGCTATCTAATTATGGGTGAGGTAGGCCGTAGGATGTGGGCTGGCCGGAGTGTAGTTCTCATGCAAGATTTTCTCTTGTGTTGCCTTTCATTAGTTGAGGGAGGGGTCTCGTGGGACCATAGCCACGTGTAGAAAAGCAGACCTTAGTATCTGCATCGGCAGATAAATCTAAAGCTCCCGACTGAGTCCTGTATTTCTGGTATTGCCCTGTGACAGGACTCGGATGGCACGATGTGATGCATGTGCATACAGTTATAGAAAAACGATTCACGATGAATGCGTGGGAAAAAGGGCGCGGTTGAGGGTTAGCGTAATCCCTAGTGGCCTAGGTGGTTTAACCCAAACCGACATACGAAAGCGTGCAATAGGTAAGCGTAATCCCTAGTGGTGCTAGGTGGCGTAAGTCCTAGTAGTTCAAACGATGATTCATATGTAAGAGCCTAGCTAGAACAAGGGTGACAGTCCAAACGACTTCAAGGATAATACGACATGAGGAAGCCCGTACGAGGTACGGCAAAGGACTGAACTTATATACATGGAAAGAAACATATGATTTGAGTAACCTATATAGGTGATATATTAGGTTGACATGGACCATTTCACGACTTTGAGCAAGGGACGTTCATGGTTAACACATGACGCGGGTAGGGATACTAGTACGAGAGGTGCAGAGCAAATATACATGTTAGAACTAGGAAGAATATACATAATAGATACCGTGGGATGTTAGACGGTGTAGATACCTTGGGATAATGTACTCGATAGAAATCTGACGATGTGATACCTTGACTTATCATAACACCGTAGTTATCATGATACCTTAGTTTACTTTGCCACAGTAGTTCAACCGGCTATCCTGGTTTGTCTATCTTGTAGTTATCCTTATGTTTACTTTCAGTTTATGCATGTCATGTTACCTTTACCTGTTTTTATACTGGAAGTAGATAGGACTTACTCAGTCTTTTTGACTGACCCATTTTGTTTCGCCTCTTTTCTTCCGTTTCCCCCCCCCCCCCAGGTTTTAGGGAGGAAACAATGCTGTTTAGTTCGGACTTCTTCTGCTTGAAGGTCATCATGGATGGCTTGGACTTCTCTTAGCTATGGCTACTTTACTGTTTTACTTGGGGAATAATTTATTAAAAAGTCTTTATGCTTCTTTACTATTGCAAGACAGGTTTTGATGTACTCTGATGTAAAAGGCTTTAGACCTTATTTATTCATGTTATGAAAGTTTGATTTTACTTCCGCTATTTATATATGTTCTGTCTTGTGATATTTCTGTGCATGTTTACCAATAATGCCCCTCTAAAGCTGGTGCATTCCTTTGCGAGTGACCCTAGCGGAGGCGGGGTGTTACATTTGGTATCAGAGCAGAAGGTTACCAGACTGGGCAAAAGTTTTTAAAGACCTTCTGAAAATTATTTGAAAACCCGTTTACAAAGAAGCATTTTTAAAGAAAATTTTCTTTTAAAAAGAAAAGGCTATTCCCCAAAGGCCATTAGCATTATCCTTGTTTCCTTGATTGAATCTCTTTTCCTTTCTTTCCTCCATCTGTAGTCACAGTGGTTTTAACTGCGACTAGTCTTTTCTATCTACGGAAGTGCTTTCCATGCGATGGAGGTGGTTCTCGAGAGACCAGTGACCGCGTTATAAGAAAGGATCGTGAGAAAGAAGGATAAAGGATACGAGCTTAAGGATGAGCAACTTGTTGGTATGGCTTAGTCCTTAAAGGAGGGAAAAAGATGAACAATGAAACCCATGACGAGAGGGTACCTTTGGCATAGTGAAACGGGATAGATAGTTAAGTATCATGGGACAAGGACAAGATCATCGGGAGGGCAATAGTATGCTCTCATTTCTAGGGTACCTCAGAAGGAGGGTAACGATCTTGTTAAAGGTTTAGCTTTTCTTCTCTATCATCCCGTTGGGACTTTGTTTTGATCACCGCATCTTTTTAAGTCCGCTTCGATAGTTGAGTCTCTGCACCTTAGTACTAGCGTAGTAGAGGATTCCGTTTTTGTCTCAAGTCCTATTGGAAGATCGGTCCATTTATTCATGACTTGTTTGGATTTGAGAATGTCTATGCCAAGTATTGAGCTTGGAAATAATGCTTATGTTTATAAGCTATGGCTGGATTCTAGGGATGAAGTGGTTATCCAGTAGGGGGTGCCACTCTCGGTTTTGATAGGAGGGTAGTTAGACCTTTTGACTAGCCTTGGTAATGCCCTCAAAGTATCGGGTAACCTTTTTGAGGTTCTGTCATGACTAGTTACTTAGAATTCCTTGATGCCTTTATTGGAAATTTGAAGCCCGATCGAGTGGTGTTCGCCAATAAGACGGATGGTTTACTTCATTTATGCATGGGTTATAGAGATCACCCTAGTAAGTGCGCATGATAACCTGATTGACATTTGTTTACTTTCAAGAGAAAGTTCTTCTACATGGAATGCCTTATAGTATATAAACGAGATCCAAGATTCACTAGTGAATTTTGGAAAGCTTGCATGAGATCATGAGTACGCAGTCCTGTTTGCGCCAAGTATTCTAGAAGGAGAATAAGTGCAAGTGGAACGAGAGGCGACGAGGAAATGAGTTCCAACTCATGTTGTGGAAACAGGAAATAAGAAGCTGCGAAATCATGAAGTAAAAGGGGCGGTCAAGGCACGATGAAACTAAGCTCAAGGTAATGCGACTCAGGAGACTGAAGACTAAATACGTGCATGATATCTCTTTTGGGAATATATCCTCGATCCCTGTTTTTCTATTGAGCTTGCTTGTAGGCTATCTTTTATGGACATCCTCTCGGTCCTATTTTCTGTTACAAACCCCGTAAGGAGTTTGTCCTGTTTATCTTCTCGACCCTGTTTCAGGGAATCTTAGGTAGAACCCTATGGATGTAAACATGTGTTTGAAACATGTTATGATTGATATGGTTGCAAATGGTTGCAAGTGGTTGCTCGTGGATGCACGAATTTACATTAGATATTAGCTCGACTCGGTCACATTTCATATTGTATATGCACGAGTATTTATACTTGTTTATGGATGAAGTTGAATGTGTTATCATGCGGATGTTGCATATGGTTGAATGTTTGTGCACGCATATAGTGTATATGACTAGGACTATTTGCATACATGATGGATTCATAGCACTAAACATATTTTAGCATTCAAAAGATTTTTCAGGCCTGATCATTAGCATTAGCTAAGGAACATGTACACACACGTTTTGCATATATTCATACAACATTAGAAATCATCTAAGGACAATGGTTGCTTGTGGATGATGTTTTGAGTAGATGGATGATGGATGGTAGGATATGTTCTTCCTAACTTGGAGATTTCGGGGACGAAATCCTAAAAGGTGGGGAGAATGTAACAACCCGTATTTTTCGATAACACGTTAAATCAAGAATCAAGACAGAATTAAATTATAAATTCTGAATCAAGTAAAACGGGCTATGCCATTGCGTTCGTCTCGGAAAAATACGCGAAATAGAGTCCGAGTTTTCGAAAATCAGAGTCCGTATGACCCGTTAAAGGCCCAAAGAAGATTTCTGGGAATTTGAATTTCGGAAAACAGTTTTGGAAATCAGATCTGGGGCTAGGCGGGAAGTTTCCCCGCCTAGGCCATGTCGACAGGCCTGTCGACTTGGGCCAAGACCAAGTCGACAGCCCTGTCGACTTGCCTGTCGACAGGGGGTGGCCGGGGCAAGTTGCCTGGCGCACCTGTTTGGCTCACCTGGTCTTGTTCTTGGGCTGATTCTGGAAACTTCCGAGATCTGATGGTCCTAATCTATCCTAGGGTTAATCTAAGGGCCTAAAACTATCCTAATCTCTATAAAAAGACCCTAAACCTAAGCTAAATCCCTAAAAATCAAACCTAGCAACTAAATGCTGCCAAAATCAATCTTGATCATGGCCTCCATCTCCAATCCCTAGAGCCTATGCATCCAAATCAAGTTCAAATCAAAAGGTGCAAGCTTGCTACACCAAATCAAGGCCAAATCAACATTGCTATGCGAGTTCCATGACGATTCTTCAACAAAGGAGGCACCTTTCTTAGCCAAGATGATTCATGCTTCTTTGCCTAGGCCTAACTATGTAAGTTCTAGCTACTTTTGGATCAAAACGGTATTTTTAATGTTGACATGGGATAAAATGAGGCTAAACATGATTATGCGAACCTATATGAGCCTTACCTTGCCTCTCGTGTTCATATTTATGATTTTAGGCCATGTGAGTGACTTAATAATGCCTCTCCTGCTATGCATAACCTAGTTTAACTTGCAAGTTTGGATCTTTATGCATGAAATGCTAGCATGAACCTTTAGGAACCACTTTATGTGTGAAACATTGGCTAAGACAAGATTTTGGGGCTTATGCATGTTTATGAACCCAAACCCCTTATGCTAACATGCAAGTTTGTGGCCAAATCCTTTATGAGATTATGCATGCTCGTGGCCAATCCCCCCTTTTAAGTTGTGCATGTTTATGGCCAAACCCCTTTTGATAATTTGTATGTTTGTGGCCAAATTACCTTATGACACTATGCATGTTTATGGCCAATTCCTTTTATGCATGTGGAAGCCAAGCCCTTTTTGGCATCATGCATGTTTTGAGACCAATATGTGACATAGTATCCTTACTATGTTGACTCGCTTTGCTTGCGTTGGGAAGACACGATTTTGGGTAGTTAGATAAACATGAACATGTGTTTATACTTGAAAATATGACTTGAAAGATGACATGGAAGTTGACATGTAAGTATGCATAAAAACATGAGCTTGGGAATTAACCTATTAAGTTAGGTCTACCCTTTGGGAATTTACCTATTAAGTTAGGTCTACCCAAATGCTTGAAAACTTGTAACATGTTTTGGAAACATGATGAACTTAGATAATATAAGTATGGCCAACTCGAGGTTGGGTTGAGTTTGCAACGTAAAACTACCCGGAACCGACCGGCCTAACTAGTAGTTGCAACAATAGGACCCAATGTGAGAAGTTGGTCATGTCGCGTTTAAGACCCGAGGTTAGACTAGGTTGTGGTGTAAATCTACCCGGACCCGCCCGGCTTAACTAGTAACCACAACAAGGTCTAATGTGAGAGGTTGAGGGTGCATTAATTAAATTAATGCCACATAATAGGGTTAAGTTAATTTGATTAATGGGGCTTAACCAAATATGATATGGACAAATGGGTTAAGTAATTTGATTAGACTAATGATACTTAACAAAACATGATAAGCTTGGGTAGGTTAAGTAACTTGATTTGCCTAATGACACTTGACCATTTCTATACGACTAGTGGACGGGATTAAGTTAACCAACACTTAATCAATCCAACACGATAACGTGATAAGGTTAAGTAAATTTTCTTAATGACACTTAACCGTATAATACAGTTAATGGATGGGGTTAAGATCAGGCTTAACTAATCTAAACATGGTAATCGGATGGGGTTAAGTTAGCCTAGACTTAATTAATCCAACTTAGTAATTTAATGGGGTTAAGTTAAACACTTAACTAATTTAACACGATGATTTGATGAGGTTAAGTGACCTATACTTAACCAATCTAACTCGTTAATTTGATGAGGTTAAGTTAATCTATACTTAACCAATCTAACGTAAAAACATGATAAGGCTAAGTCACGAATCGCTTGAATACGCTTGACCGATTTGACTCGGTAATTTGACAAGGTCAAGTTAATTTATATAGTTAACCAATCTAAAATGATAATTAGACGAGGTTAAGTTATGGATTACTTAATAGACTTAACCAACTTGACACATGGTTTGTAGGGTTAAGTCTTGGACTTGGATACTTAGCCAATTTTGACATGGTTTGTAGACGGGCTAAGTTATGAACTTAAGTGACACTTAACCCATTAGATAAACCCTAATTCGGAGGATTAGGTAAATAACCATAGTTAACAAGGATTATGGAAATAAGGCTAGGTGGTAAACCTTAGTTAGGGGAAACTAAGTAATAATTCTTAGTCAAGGAAATCTGGACCATTTCTTAGATAGATTAGTAACCCGATACGTTAGGTCAACGTTTAAGTATGCGTGAAGGAGCAGGCTATCTGATTTAGATAAAGGCTCCAACGAACTGGGTAACGAAGCAGCGGCTTCGGGGAACGTGAGGATATTCTTGGGATCCCTCTGTGAGCTGCCAGGTCATTATACTAGGCTCACGAGAGGTTGAGGTCTGCGGTAGAAGAACCAAGAATATGCCTTGGTTGCTATGCGAGCGACCTAAAGACTGGGGTGGATAGCAGTGAGTCGACGAATACATAAGGTGCCCGAGATAGCAAGTTCGTCGATCATCTACCATCTTGAGTCAAGCGTGTACGTACGGAAAGGCAGGGAACACCCAACATACCATAATTTGCTATCTAATTATGGGTGAGGTAGGCCGTAGGATGTGGGCTGGCCGGAGTGTAGTTCTCATGCAAGATTTTCTCTTGTGTTGCCTTTCATTAGTTGAGGGAGGGGTCTCGTGGGACCATAGCCACGTGTAGAAAAGCAGACCTTAGTATCTGCATCGGCAGATAAATCTAAAGCTCCCAACCGAGTCCTGTATTTCTGGTATTGCCCTGTGACAGGACTCGGATGGCACGATGTGATGCATGTGCATACAGTTATAGAAAAACGATTCACGATGAATGCGTGGGAAAAAGGGCGCGGTTGAGGGTTAGCGTAATCCCTAGTGGCCTAGGTGGTTTAACCCAAACCGAAATACGAAAGCGTGCAATAGGTAAGCGTAATCCCTAGTGGTGCTAGGTGGCGTAAGTCCTAGTAGTTCAAACGATGATTCATATGGAAGAGCCTAGCTAGAACAAGGGTGACATTCCAAACGACTTCAAGGATAATACGACATGAGGAAGCCCATACGAGGTACGGCAAAGGACTGAACTTATATACATGGAAAGAAACATATGATTTGAGTAACCTATATAGGTGATATATTAGGTTGACATGGACCATTTCACGACTTTGAGCAAGGGACGTTCATGGTTAACACATGACGCGGGTAGGGATACTAGTACGAGAGGTGCAGAGCAAATATACATGTTAGAACTAGGAAGAATATACATAATAGATACCGTGGGATGTTAGACGGGGTAGATACCTTGGGATAATGTACTCGATAGAAATCTGACGATGTGATACCTTGACTTATCATAACACCGTAGTTATCATGATACCTTAGTTTACTTTGCCACAGTAGTTCAACCGGCTATCCTGGTTTGTCTATCTTGTAGTTATCCTTATGTTTACTTTCAGTTTATGCATGTCATGTTACCTTTACCTGTTTTTATACTGGAAGTAGATAGGACTTACTCAGTCTTTTTGACTGACCCGTTTTGTTTCGCCTCTTTTCTTCCGTTCCCCCCCCCCCCCCAGGTTTCAGGGAGGAAACAATGCTGTTTAGTTCGGACTTCTTCTGCTTGAAGGTCATCATGGATGGCTTGGACTTCTCTTGGCTATGGCTACTTTACTGTTTTACTTGGGGAATAATTTATTAAAAAGTCTTTATGCTTCTTTACTATTGCAAGACAGGTTTTGATGTACTCTGATGTAAAAGGCTTTAGACCTTATTTATTCATGTTATGAAAGTTTGATTTTACTTCCGCTATTTATATATGTTCTGTCTTGTGATATTTCTGTGCATGTTTACCAATAATGCCCCTCTAAAGCTGGAGCATTCCTTTGCGAGTGACCCTAGCGGAGGCGGGGTGTTACATAAAATGAACTTGGTGAGAGTTATTCCTCTTCCATTGCTCTTAAACGCCCTGGTTTATCTTGTCCTAGCACTTGTGAAAGAGCGTCATTGCTTGGGAAACTAGATGTTGATTCACTTTCACAACGTTTTACCTTCTCTTGTAATAAAAATATGCGGATATATATACTGAGAATGCGCAGTTTTTAAAATGTTAAATAAAAATAATGTTTAATGTGACAATAAGTAAACAAAAACACTTACAATAACCTCTGCAACATCCTTGTTAACCAGTTCACCATTTTTTCGAATGCGAGATTTAACCTAAACTTGAGATCCACAGATGGAAGAAGGATCCTCACTCAGCATTTTCTGCATTAAAAGAAGATTAAATTTTAGACATATTTAACATTGATTAAAACTGAATATATGAAACAAGCTAACTCGTACAATTTTAAATCCAAAATAGTTTCTCACCATGTCTTCAGTTAGTCGAGCTGTTCCTTTGCAGCTGCACGTATGTGGCATTTGCTTCCGTTTCATAGCTTTGTATTTCTTACTTCGTGTCTAAAAAAATGGTGGCATTAAAGTTGTTTCAGACTTTCTGTAATAGTAATAAACTTTTAATAAAGATTTCTCATGATTTATTGCCAATAGTAGAAGGTTGGGATGGCACTAGCAAATGGTGGCATTGACCCATTTTTGTTCGTAGACATATGTTCCAAGTTTCTTTTTATATATTTTCTGCTAAATATAAAGATAGCAGCTTTTGGCATAGAAATTTTTAGTGAATATATTATGACTTATGTTAAGAGTGATGCGTGCTTAAAATAATTGAATAAACCTGGCTAATTCAATATTAGTATGCAATTACAGTATAAATATACAATAAATTTTAGTCTGTAACATAGTGTTATTCAATCATATTGGGTAAAAGGAAATAACTGAATAGACCTAGCTAAATAGCAGATTGGGTAAACATTGAACAACCTTAGAGTTGAATTTTGTATGTTTAAAATATCATACTACGAGCTTTTTTGTTGCGCCATCTAAACTTGTCAAAAAATCATCAGCTTCGACTGCAGTCTGCAACTATAGTATAAATATACGGAATTTGACATGGTTTGAATATGGCGCAATAATAAAAGCATACAGTATGATATTTATAGATAATATAATTTAAAATTTGAAACACGAGCTTTAAGATTGTTCATGGCGTCCTTTTCGCTGTAAAAAAACACAACCTCAAGATTTGATTTTTATGCAAAAATGATTTTCATTGCATTTAGCTTTATACACAATAGTTAACTACAACTTAACATGCATTGCATCGTAACTCGTGATAGGTGTAAATGGTTTTCCTTAACATGCATTGCAGCAGAGTGGATTTGGAGGTGTTCAGGCAATACATAACACAGTAAGAAGAAAAATATTACCTTAAAAGCTGAACTTGTTTTCAACTTCACAAAATCTCTCTATTCGTTCATGCTGTAGATGTTACCTGGCTTTAACTGTAGTATTTCCTCTTTGGTTTTTTCTTTTACCAACTGCCTAACAAATCTACTTTTTTAGGCCCTCCAAATAGCTCCCATTTGCTGAAATATAGACACTTTCTGCCAGTCTTCATCCAATTTGAATCTAGCCTAATATCAGTATGCAGAACGAAAAGCACGGTTAATCAAGATGGCGGTAATGTCTCTTGATATGATAAATCTAAATTTGATATTAATATAAAGATACAACATCTATAGGTTAAAAAAACATAGATATGGTTTGCTAATGCAATAAACCTGTAATATACTGAAGGTTATTTCCCTACAGCATTTTAGGACTGCTACTCAGACTATCATTCTCTGGCTGAACCAAGATTTGAAAAAATTAACATTCTTGGAATTAAAAATTAGAAATTATATGGTAATTTGGCTCTTTGAATACGATGACAGAGACAAAAAAATTTAGAACACAGGTTGAAACCCAAGAATACATCAGTCATGATGTTTTCTAGTTCAAAATATGATGTTTTCTGTGTTATATTTGTATTTCTCCACTTCCTAAGCAACTTGAAATATTTCTAGTTGATAGCATAGAGTTTCTCTGAATAAACATTAATGGGCATGTAACTTCAGAACATCTTCATCATTTTAATGTGGTACATAATTTATCAACTTAAATTGCATATGTATTAAAGACATGACAGTGTGCACAACCAGACTGGTCCCAGAAACTGCGCATAAAACAAAAAAGAATCAAGTTTTGCTGAAATTAGAACATGAAAGGAAACGATCCAAACATAGAAGAGTAAAAAAAAAAACTGTTGATATCAACAAGAAGTTAATTTCAGTGCACATTCCACAAAATAAAGTTAACGAACAGGAAGAAGACTCCACAAAAATTGTATGTGAATTACAATAGCTCAAGAAACCGTCAATTCCAGAAGGGTTCCCATTTATTTTCAAAGGTGTGAAAGTCCTCTTCCTCCTATAATAAGAGTGATTAAAGAAGCTACAGCCTTCACGGGTTTTACAAGCATAATAGTATTGACATGATTGCATGATTATTTGATCTTTCCCAGCACCCGGAAGAAAACTAAAACATACATCATCGTCCCATGCAAAAGGCAATTCAATATTATGTTCTCGCCAATAGAGCTCATCGTCCCATGCTATTAATGTTTATTCATGAGCAGCTCTATGTTATATTTGTATTGCAGACTGTGCTCCCACTTATCATATCACCCTTTTTAAATAAGTATATGAGCTTGAAAAGAGAGCTTCAATAGAAAATATTGCGTTTTGAGACTCTCCCTATAGATAGACATTACTTTTCAAATCACTTACAAGAAATCTATCCCATACTTATTGATTTTAATTTTTATTTTCTAAGGGAAGAGAAAGTCTAGTGGATCAATGTTGCTAGTAGATTTTAAGGCTAAAAAGTTATGTAGTGTTAGTGATAATTCTAGTGAATAATAATAATGAGTTATATTCCTATGATTTCCAAAAACAATTCTGTTTGAAGTTTGTATTTTCTAAAGTTTGTAATAGTTATTGTTCAAAACAAATGCTCTTTAGTCTTTTACTAGTTAATTTAATTATTATTATTTTACTTGGAGATTTATTTTTACTTTGGTTGTCACTGATCCCGATCTTTCTAATAAGAAGAAAATGCTTATAAGTGATGATGTGGAATAAACTTTAAATTTTAGATTTCCTAACAACACCGTGGCTCATAAATGGTTTAATCTTTATTTTTTTCATAATGTTCTTCTGAATTAGACTAGTTTTTCATGTATCGTTGAACAAATAAACTTGTCCTTTCGCATATGGAGTACATATTATTCTTAAGCTATAGTTTAGGGAACGCATTAAACACGATAATAAAAAAATTGCTAATTAGAGTCCTAATATAAAAAACTATGCTACTTTGGAAAAAACCAGTAAATGACGTGGTAGCGCTAGCAATTAGAACCGAGAACCGAAAAACCGACCCGACCTGACCCGACCCGAAAAGACCCGGACCCGAACCAAACTCGACGGGTCTTGGGTCGGGTCTAGGTGATGAAAAATACAATAAAGACCCGATAAAACCCGACCCGAATTGATCCGACCTGAAAGACCCGACCAGAAAACATTGAAATATATGTATTTTTAGTGTTGCTACCCAACAGAACGCGAACCGACCCGAAGCTTGGGTCGGGTCGGGTCCAGATTTTGAAAATGTATGCTTTAGACCCGACAAAACCCGACCCTCCTAGACCCGAGACCCAATGGGTCGGGTCCGGGTCTATCGGGTCAGGTCTAATTGCCACCCTTATGTCGTGGTAAGCGGTTTATTGAAAGTCGAAGCTTACTCTCTTTTTTTTTTAAGAAAAACTTTTCACCTAATTCACTACTACAAAAGTGGGCATATTCGACATTAATATGTGTGCGTCGCATGAAAAGTGTGGCGAAAGCTATGTTTACTTTGATCTTCTGCAACAATATTCATATGTTGTTGCATTAAACGTGAATGCACTGTTGCGATTGGAATTCTAGAGCTGTGATGTGCAACACTGGTTCAAAGCGTTGCGTTACACTAGTTAAAAATACACATCATCAATCCGCGTCCTCATAAATGATAAATCACAACCATCAATCCACTTTAATCAATCCACGTTATCCTTCTTTTATTTCCCGCTAGGCAAATTCTATTTCAACCACATAATTAGTTAGTAGCCCCCCATTTTATCAAAAAAATACGATGACCAAACTGCCCTTTTACTGTTATTTTTTCTTCTTCAGTTTTTTGAACACCTCGTAGTTGCATTACGTGGTTTTTTGGTGTACCTCGTAGTATGTCTACGTGGTCCATGAATGAACCACGAAGATCATCTAAGTGATACTTTAATGAACCACGTAGGACAACTACGAGGTACAGTGAAAAACCACGTAGTCCTCCTACGTAGAAGGGTATTTTTGGTTTTTTTTTTTAAAAACGGAGGGCTACTAACTAAATTTGTGGGTTTACTGATTATTTCATGATTTTGGGGCTACTACCTAAAATGGTGTGGGTTGAAATAGAATTTGCCTTCCCGCTAATATTTTCATTTCCGCGGTACATTTTGTTCTCACCAAATCCTTATTCCCAATTCCACAGTCCAGCTCATGAAAACAAAACCTCAGCAAACTCCTCATGTCCAAATTAGGGCACATCGAACTTCCTATCTTGACGCAGATTCCAACAACTTCCTATCCCTCCCTTCCTCCCCCTTCACACGTCAGCTTCCGCACCTGCGCCGTCGGAAACACGTACAGAAGAAGGCTCCCGAAGTACGCCATCGGCACGCTACTTACCTCTTCCAGATTTCAGCTACTCTTCAGAAAATTTAGCAAGTATTTGAGTTTGAGCGCTAATTCCAGTTTAACCCATTTTTGTTAGCTCTATTTTATGTTAATTAGATCGGGGTTTATGGTTATAATTGTTGAAAATATTATTAAAGCCTGGACTTCTGATTATATGGTGGTGGTGAAATACCAAGGTAAAGAATTTGTAGCTATCTCACTTTTTAAGCTGTGCACAGCACAAGTAAAGATTTGTAGTTGTACTTTCACTTGCCATGTCATTGATCTTTGATCTGTTTTGTAAAGATTTGTAGTTGTAATTTCACTTGCCATGTTATTTCTTTTATATTTATCCAACAAAGAATAAAGAACTGACAGAACTGCAAACTGACCGTAGTATTTCGTTCAGGTTACAATTGCTGGTGATGTAGAGTCCATGTCATAGGGAACAAAGAAACTGCTTTCCCAGTCATAATCCTCAATACTCACCTGAGACTTCAGCTTGCTAGCTAGTTCTGAATTACAGAAATCAGCCTTCAAGTTCTCTGTGTAGTGTTGGTTCACCAATTCCTTAACTTTATTTGTAAGTTTTTATCTTATTCCATGGTTCTCAACCTGTACGTAGCAGTTTATAGTATGTACTATGTACCAATTGCATTACATGGTATGTATCTATAAATTATGCCAGCAACAAACAACAATTTTATGCTTACCCAGAAGAATCCCCAATTAGTACAAGCCTCATGTAACTGTGACATAGTTTTATTCCTCCTCTTACCATTTAGTTCTTCTAGGTTAATTACTGGAATCCCCATTTATTCTAACAAAGTTTATATTGTTAATATATTGCAAAATTTTCTAAGTGTCCACTCAGGAACATTTTGGTGCCATCCGTATCAGTACATTAATTTTTGAACATACTTTAAGAGAACCCAATGGATCAGAAAACTCCTTAAAGGAATTAAGTTGTTTATGTCCACTCCAACACATATATGCATTAATTTAACCAATTGCATGTGTTGATTTATTCCCAGTTCTCCTTTCGAGTCTTATTTTACAATGTTTGCTTTTGTTTCACTCATTTTAAATAAATGCGACAACTATTATCTTTCATCGGTTTGCACTACCATTTATGTTTTGTTAGTATTATATGGGAAGTCCACGTATTTTCTTTGTCTGTATGCCTGTGAAAACAAGATGCTTCTTATCTTATTTTGTGGGCGATCTAGATTTCAGTGGCTTAATCAATATTTATATTGTTCCAACTTGGCATTGGTTTTGGATAATGAGTCAGCCTTCAATAAAATTTTCATGGAGATTGTCGATATTCATGTTATATATTGCCTACTTTGTTACATGTGAAGTCAAACAGTAGGGTGATGAATGTATTTTGCTTCAAATTGAAGTACTCTTGTTCATTTTTCTCATTCTATGTATATCTCGCTTAATTTCTAAGTTTAATTGTTGCTTCTTTTTCAAAATTATCATGGTGCATGATGCATCATTTATGTGTGACTGAAATGGTTATGCCTTAATTTTACAGTTTCCAGATCACCGACTATGTTCTCTTTGCTTTGATTCTTCACCGGTTTTGCATGTGTTTTAACTTCTTTCCATTGTGTTAGGTTTTCGACTGGATTGAGTACATTATGCACACACTGACTTCGGTCTCTTGTGCTTGTTTTGGTAGTTGGGATCGGACTGTCAACTACTTCTTCTTCTTCTTTGCGTTTGTCTTTGTTGACAGGGATGGAGAAGAATGATTCATATGACTCTTCTTCGTTAGCAACAATGGCAGCTTCTTCATCCTCGATCTCAAAGTCATCATACTCCTCGTCATCGATGTCTTCATCTTCGTCGTCGGTGAGTTTATCGTCACTGCTTTCGCAGTTGTGGTGTTGCTGCTGCTGATGAGGATGATTATGATGTTGACGATGAAGTAGACGTTGATGATGAAGATGACAAGTGAGTTCTAATCCTCTACCACTGTTTTACCATTTTTATTTCACTTACTAAAATTATTGTTGTTTAGAGTCGCTGTACACTATAAAATTAATATTCTGGATATTACTTCAGATAGCCTAAATGCTATATAGTCATAAATGAGCTTTGTGCTCATCTGGTTTAGTAGAATGAAGTTATGTGGAAATAACATTATAAATGAGCTTTGTGCTCACTGTATCTTCCTCCCCTTGTACCTTGGACACTGCTGAATGTTGGATGATATTTTCAGTCACGAGGCAGTCATTTTGAATGCTGCTTGACGTTTTGTAAAGTGATAGTCACTTCGAATACTAGTTGATACCATTGGTTAAAAAATAAATTAGTTTGGTTATGTTAATAAATGATAGGATATGTTAAGAAACGTTGATACCAATGTCAGCATAATGCGTTGAAGTCATATTCAAGTGAAGAAACCATAGGCTTGTTTATGAACTAACATTCAAATTAGTACTTTCACTGAAGTAAGAATAATCATTTGCAGTTGTATGAACTACCATTTCTATTGCTAAGTTAATTCAAGAGCTTTTTATTTCATAAAATGTGCCCCATGTTCATTAATACAATTTTACTCTAAGACATATAACTTTTTTTATTTTTATTTTGCAGTTGTCTGATTAGTACTTTCCTATTGAAGAGCAAGCTGAAATCGTTGGGGTCTAAATTTGTTAATTATGGTCCATGCTCTTTCTTTTCGTCCCATTTTTGTTGCTCAGTGATGTAATGACCTTGGACTGATGCCCGGATCTGTCAGTGTGGTTGCTACCAAGTACGCCAAGCACTTGGCGTTGATGTTATGAAAAGAAAATAATCCAAGTTAGCAACCTTTAAGGGAGACGGTCTAGGTTTGTGAATTACAGTCACATCATGTCGACGAGGTATACGCTTGATGTAGATTTGAAGGATGTTGCCACTCTTGGTGCTCTGCCGACGAAGGATAAGAAAGTTGAAGCTTGAAAGGAGGTGAAGAAGCACTTTGAGGAGAGGTTCAAGACTGGAAAAAACAGGTGGTTTTTTACAAAGTGGAGGTTTGAAATGTTTTATCAATTAGTGCTTAGTATTTGTGGTATATTTGAAGAGTTTGTATGGTATATAGAATGTTTTGGATGATTTGAATGTGATGATGAATGTTTTGGATGGATTTATTCTATATACAAAACTGGTACTACAGAATTTTTAATTAAATTGTTGTATTTGCTTTCTTCTAATGTAGCATTTGTTTTCTTTACTGTTGCATTTGATTTTTTTTCTGATGTTGCATTTCATGGTAATGGTGTTGCATTACATTATGCAGTTGTGTTGCATTAAATAAATAATTATTAATTCTACTGTGGTACGGCACGTGGGACCCATAGCTGACGTGGTATGTGACACGTGGACAGTTGACATGGCGTGTGACACGTTGGCAGTTGACGTGGAGAGCTGATGTGGCGTGTGACATGTGGGCAGCTGACATGGAAAGATGATGGGGCTCCACTATAGTGACCTGGTAGCTAGGCTTTAGATTTTGCTTAAGGCAACGTTGTACGTTGTTGCATTACATGCATATACTGTTGCAATAGGGTTATAATGCAACACTTTCTTTCCGTTGTCATAGATGGGCAAAAGCGTTGCCTTAGATGGTTAATGCAACGGTCGCGGATGCCACGCTCCCTGGTGTTGCCTATTTGAAAAAATGAGCTACGGCAACGCTTTTTTGATCTACGGCTACAGAAAAATAGTGTCGAATATGCCCACTTTCACTTTTGTAGTAGCAATTTATTTTATAAGCAATTCGTACCTAGAATTTATACATAGTTTCAATAGAGAACCAAACTATAAAATCACTGTATTTAATCATCATGTTCACGAAAAAGAAAAAAATCACCATGATTGATAAGCTAATGGTGTAGCACAGGTATAAGTTAGTCTCATATTACTGTTTATCCAAGCTATGCTATGTTGTCTAATCCCTACAACTTGTATTTGTACTCTTTCATCACTTCATTTGTTGTACTGTACTGGGCACGCACGTAATGTCAATACCATGTTGTGCGCTTGTTATCCCTCCTCCTCGGCCGATAATATTGAAAGCAGCTTTCACAAACGGACTACACGGCTAGAAAATACCCAAAATTATATGAAAAGTACATGACTCAATTAGGATAAGTTAATAGATAGCTGTTACTTTAAATTTTTGGTTAGGATTTGTGCACGTCTGAAATCCGACTGGCAAATCATTGTGAACCACAAACCTGGATTATTTCAGGTTGGACCACGAGGTAATGGGGACATGAAAAAAGGTAGCCTGCCATCTCAGTAACAACTTTCAAACATAAACCTCTCGAAATAGAAACCGAAAGAAAAGAACTTCTATTGGTGAATGCTGTGTTTGGTCAGCTATTAGCTAAACTATGATTAAAAATCAGTCTCATATTACTGAATCATAGTAGAACTAAATCATACCTAAATGAACTCCCACAGAACAATTTTTCTACCATCATCAAGTTGCCTCCAATCAGCGAGTGTAAACGGAACAACCCCTCGGACTAATGGCCCTAAATAAGAAGATAAGACAACCGATCCAGGGCCTATTGGTTCTGCCATCGCATTAAAATCTACTTCAACTCTACTCATATCATCTGAAGGAAGTCTTTTCATTTTTGTCGGACCTCTAGTAGTTTTTTTGCCATGCAGACATGCAAGTGTATCATGAACCCGTACATCAGCTTCCGCTGGAATTTCATTATTTCCATCAACTGACATTGCATGATCTTCATTTGCTTCCATGTTGCCTTCAAATGCATTAGCTCCTGTTTCGTCTTCCATCGCATTCAAATTGCTATGCTCGATACGCTCTTCCCAGGCTAACCGCTCCTTTAATGCTTCTTTTTGTTTTCCGTTTACTTTCTTCTTCTTTGCCATTATTCTGCTAATTTAAAAAAGCATATTCAAACCGAATATTAAATTTAACATTTAGTTTGAGATCCTAATTTTAGAATTAAAAATAAATAACATGTTTTTTTTTTATAGATTTGCGCTTATTTCATACACGTATGACATTAAATGCTTATTTAATATGTGTTTGAAATCAATAGCTTATTTAACAAAAGTCAAATGTCAAGTGAAATGTATATTCAACTTTTAAGTCACAGCTGTGCTCAAAGCTGAATTTTGTTTGTTGTACAATTTAAAGTCATATCAGCATCTCACCTAAAAAGAACAGAGAAGGCAAACTCCAATGTCATCACCAACACCAACGCAAACCATGCCACTCACATGTAAGAAAAATGTAGTAATAATCCACAGGGTAGTCCACAGTTTGATAATTGCGCAGAAATTGCAAACAATGATTTTTTTTTAGCCATATACAAATAAGCAAATGAAGAGATGCTTCAGTTAATCTACAAAGCTCATGTTAAAATGCCAACATCTGACTCTTACTCCACTCGTCAGTGTTGCATGATACGTTTTTCAATGTGATTTCAAAAAATTGTACAGTATAACTGCCCAAGAAAACACTGTTTATACATGCTCGTATATTTCTACATCTATTCTTTGCATAGAAGACATATATATGATTCACGACAGTTTCTACTTTAGATATAATTAGTAGATCTATATATTTACTTTTTTATAGTCACCAAAAACTAATCACTCACAAAATGCAAGGAAAGACCGAGACATGAAACCAGTCCCCATAAACAAACAAAAGAAATAAAACCCCCATAATAAGTACACTGAGGTGGGAAAAAAAAGGTCCACATCCAGGAGTAAATGTATTAAACAACATTAATATATACTCAATATAACAATGCGAAAATGTTGGCACTATATAAAACATACAACAGAGAATGTAACAAGCTGTTATAAACATGGATACAGTACAATACATCTGATACATTAATAGGATAGCATGTACAGTAATCCATATCATAGTATACCAATCATGTAAAAAAGACAATTAAAAAATTTATGAATTTTTATAATGTGACATGTTTGAGTATTGAATTCACCATTATTATGTAGTGACAACAATTCATAACAGTAAACAACTTGGTAAGCTTGCAAGAGCAAGTTTCCCACGTGAATTCACTAACAGTTGATGACGCAAATTAATATGCATCATAATAAAGGCATTAAAATGTGTAAAATAATAATTATAAATTTTGTATCCTCCACTAAATTGTGTAAAACAATAAGCAGTTTAAAATAAACAATTGAAAAAAGACCAAACCTATTGAAAAAGCTATTAGAACCTCATAATATCATTATTTAAGAAAAAGGTATTAAAATGTCGCCTTGAATAAATCCTTACTCGGTAATTTATGTTCTAGTTATTTTATGGAGGGTTTAAACATGATGTAACCTAACAGCTTTTACATTGTTTCTGATACTATCTTTCTGTGCATTCATGTAAAAGAAGATAATGAACAAAACATATAACACAAATAAGTTACAAATGTTTTATATAATATGTCGCAAATCAAAATAAATAATGTATATTTGTATCAATGTTTCCCCTGAAATGTACCAACTCTAATCAAATATCTTGTTTTCACTTGATAATGTACCGATACTATAATGAATCGAAATACCTTATTTTAACTTCTCAATTATCCCTTTGCAGTCATCTCTTAAATAGCTAACATCCTCACTAGAATCATCAACATCCATATCACTTTCTCTATAGTATTCCCCGACATAGTCAACTTCATCAACCGATTCATTTGTCTCTAAATCATGAAAGCCTCTTGGTGGTGTTTTCATTACCACATACCTATTAGACTCATCGTTGTCTTTCAAGTAAACAACTTGCTTCGCTTGGGATGCAAGAATATGTGGATCTTTTGAAAGAAAGATTGATTCTGATGTAAATTTACAAGAGTGAATCCATCTTCAACTTTTACACCATTTCCTACATTTGCCCAATGACATTTAAAAACCGGAATATAAAAGACATGATAGTCTAATAAAAAAATATCGGTCGGTATTCCATAGTAAGTAACTATGTCAACCACTTGAGATGTATATTTTGGACTTGCTTTACACATGGTAGTGGCATCATAAGTAACTCCACTGTTTTGAGTTTCTCCACCAATGTCCTTTGTGTGAAAACGTTGTCCGTTGATGATATATCCTTTATAGGACAAGACATCATTCTCTGGACCGTAAGCAATCCATTTTAACATTTTATCATGATCATCGGAGCCAATATATATCTGTACAAATATATTTAATAATACGTCATGACTTTGCAAAGCCGATGTTAATTTTTTATAAAATTTAACTAGCCTTCTTTTTAATCCAATCGGCAAAGTTATTTGCATGTTTTTTCCAAAGCAAGGTTGCATTTCTTCCCAAACGTTGGTCTGAATCTTGCAACTCCTTCAAATGCAAACCAATAAAGAAAAAATTATAGCTTGCATTTTCATAAACGAACAATACTGACATAGGTTTAAATATACTTACTCTAAAAACGGTTCAACCATTGCCATATTCATTAATACAGCTAAATGAGCATTTTTTTTTTCTCATTACAAGATAATGTAACTATCTTGGAAGCGAATATCGGACGTCCTTCAAGTATTATAGAATTATCATAGTCCTCGTTTCGAACACCTTTCTCTTCCATTTGTCCTGTTTCTTTTAAAAATTTACCAAAATATCTCATGCATTCTTCAGCAAGATAGGATTCGGCAATACACCCTTCTGGTCGTGCAGGATTTCTTACATAATCTTTAAGTGTTTTCATATATCTTTCAAAAGGGTACATCCAACGAAAATGAACCGGACCACACAACTGTGCTTCTCTTCCAAGATGAATCGCCAAATGTATCATTATGTCAAAAAAAGAGGGTGGAAAATATCTTTCGAGTTCTCATAATGTTATAATAATTTCATCATCAAGTTGCTGTAGATTCTCTCAATCAAGCACGTGCTGGCATATTCTATTAAAGAATGAACATAAACGAACTGTGGTTTCCCTTGGTTTCTTTGGCAATAGTCCTCTTATTGCACCCGACAACAATTGTTGCATTAAAATATGATAATCATGAGATTTTAACCGACTAATTTTGCAATCTTGTAGCGACACACAATTTTTAAAATTTGCGCAATAACCATCGGGTCCTTTGAAATCATACAATCTATTACAAAATGTTTTCTTCCCGCAATTTGATAATGCATATGGCGTAGGAGGAAGATACATTTTTTTTCCCACGAGGTTGTGCATAAAGTTCATGTCGAATCCTCAAATCCTCTAGATCTTTTCTTGTGTTAATTCTATCTTTTGATTTACCATCATGTAGCATCGTGCCTAAAACACTTTCACATATATTTTTTGAAAATGCATGTATGTGCTAGTAGTACACACGGATCGTGTAATATGGTATATAACAGACAAGTATAAGATCATAACGAATCACAGATATAAAAGCGAAAATGCAGTAAAATAGAAAAATCACACCAGAGATTTTTATACTGGTTCGGAGCACCGTCCTACGTCCAGTCCCAGACTTCTATCTGGATTTTCACTCAAACAACCTCACTTCACCCGGAGGAACAGGTATACAACACCCGAGCAGACGAACGCGATTTCACGCCTCTAATAACACTGAGGACTTCAACACTTCCCTCTCACAACACCGAGGACTTCAACAGAGATGAATATAACTGTTGTTGACTATATGTGTTCTCAATAACACAATTTTGTCACTTGTAGTACATACTTCCTATAATCTTATCCTCAAATAGTATATTTGTGTATACGAAGATTTGGAAGTGAATATCGTATTGAATCAAAAGAATATTACATAAATTCTAGGATTTAAACGATATATTGAAGAATATGATCACTTTAGCACTTCGAGAGTAAGAAATTGAGATCAAGAGAATATAGATTAAATAGATAGAATTTGGAGATTGGAATGAAGAAATCATGAAGTTTATATAAGGAATAAACAGTTGTAACCATTTGTGAAAAGTTACAAGCAATGGTCATGATCATCGGTGAAGAGAAAGAGAAGCAACTCTTGAAGAAATGGAAGTGTCTATATGAAAGGTTGCTTCTGTTTAAAAACGGTCGACAGGTTCAAAAGAACCGGTAGACAGGAATTTGAATATATATATATGTTATGTGTATATGTGTGCACATTTATTGTGCAAACTGGGTAAAAATGGTCGACTGGTCATTTCTGGGCGGTCGACCGGTTATGCCCACTTTGCACAATTAATGTGCATATATATACATATATGTGTGTGTATATATATATATATTGATTATTTGAGGATAGATTTTAACATGAATAACACTTCTAAATAATCAACTTCTAAAGTAAAATACCACATGTAGATCTTCCTCTCTTGAAATCAATGAATGTCTTCTTTTTGTCATCGATCACGGCTATTCCTTTTGTCAGAAATCAAAACTCCGTAAAATTCTTGACTCAACATTCTCCCCCTTTTAGATTGATGACAACATACTTATGAATCTCCCCCTGTATATGATCTCCCCCTGTATATGTGCCTGTAAATCTATATTTTCCTGCATATACACTATTAGCACAATTTTCTCCCCCTTTGTCATCAACAAAAAGGAGTTGATAACTTGAAGTAAATGATACTAGAGAGAATTATAAGCAACATGAACTACTACCACAAAAACAAGAGTCGTCAAAAGTCACAACATAAGATCATACAGAAGTCTAGTACGAATTAAACTACGGCACTATTTAGATACAAGTGCCGGATAATGTTTTAAAGCAAAATAAAGTTCTAAGTACGTAGAAAGAGATAAAAGGGATAAACTAAGAAGACTTATTCCGACTCCGTCTCGTCTTCTTCTTCCTCTTCTTCTTCTTGTTCACCAAGTTGAGTTTTCCCACGTCCACGCCCATGACTAGTTCCCGAGCTTGCCCCCTCTTCCGAAGATGTCCAATTAAAAGAAGGTGGAGCTGGACGTTTTCCGGGATCTTGAGCTTGCATGGATGAAGATAATGCACCACATGAAATTGCTTCCCATAAAGATCCGAAGAAAGACTTTATTTTGTTAAAGCGCTTTTCGTTATTTGTATCCATTCGTTTAAGTCGTGCTTCGAGAAGGAATTGATTGCGAGCAATAGTTTTAAGACTCTCCTTTGTTGAGGAAGATGATCGTAGAAGTTTAACTTCCTCAGGTTTTGGGCGGGATGGTTGAGATGAAGCTCCTTCATGACCTTGTTCTTTCCATTGTTCAAATGGCATAATATTGAAATATGGAATGGGAAGTTTCATCCTTTTAATCGATGCTTTGTTAATGCATTTTGGCTTTGAAACAGTCGACTCAGGAGGTTTGATGCCACAATCAAGTAATAGACGCATGATGTATTCATTGTAAAATAGATGCGGTCTAGAACTCTCATTGACTTACAATATCTCGTCAAATATCGTACTTATCCAGTTGATGCGAACATCTCCGTAGATTGCATATAAAGCTTTGAAATTTTCCTTATAGGCGGCATCAAAATTTCCTATTCTCGGAAAAAGTGAGTGCATAAGGGTGTGATGAAGAACTCTCGCGGTAGGTCGTAAACTAATTGATTTTGTACTGTCCTTATCATCTTCGATGAATTCATGGCTGATACGATTACGTACATGGACATTACAAAAATTACTTGAGAATTTTTCACCAATAAAGGAAGAACCAAGAACCTTTTCCATTCTTTCACACGAGATTAAGACTTGTTTGCCACATACTACGGACCAAAGGCATTGAGTGGGATTATCGGGCTTGAATTTCTCTAAATTGAGGTTAGCATAGAATAACTTGATCATAAGATGATTAATTTCCACATTGTTTTGATCAAAGTCAATTAGGTTATGAATATCTGCTCTCTTTGCTAAAGGAAGAACACGATAACTAGAGAAATATGAGAATTTACGAAACAAACCCGGATGAATTGTAAAATCCTTCATCTCATTCCACCTTTTGAGTGCAATTAGATCCACAAGCCACTTTTTGATAGAGAGATCGATTGGTTGTGTTTCGGAGGAAGAAGCTTGCTTTAATTTCTTTTGTGGAGGAGCCATTAGGATGAGATTTGAAGAAGAGTTGAGTTTTAGGGTTATAAAGGGTTTTTGGAGTTGAAAACGTATGAAGTAAAAGTGAAGAGATGGTGTGTAAAATCGTTCATATATGGACGTTGAAAAACAGTTTTGCCCGAAACCGGTCGATCGCCTGAATTACACTGGTCGACCGTTTTCAACCAGAAGACAAAACGGTCAACAGGTGGAAAATGGTCGGTCGACTGGTTAGTCTGGGAGCCGTTTTTCAAGTTTTCTTGCTCTATTATTGGTTTTTAACGGTTCATACATAATTGATTTTATTCAAAAAGGAGATACATATATAGTAGTATATGAAATAAATACGAGAAAACAAACACAATATTAATTAAAAAAATCTAATGAGAGGTAGAGGAGTTGTGCTCGGTAGACTCTTCTTTGACATTGTTAATTCACGGTGTCCATGGCGACCACTTTTCTTTTGCCCCTTCATTACGATTGTAGTTTCGTTCCCAAGAGTTTGGGCTTCTAGAGGATGAAGGTGCATGTGGAATTGGCTCGTATACGCCATGTTTGTTTGAACCACAAAAGAATGATACCATTCATTCTAAAAGAGATAGACGTTCTGAATTTAGTTGTTGCTCATAATGTAGTTGTCGTTGAAGATCGATTTGATGTTTTTGATAATGATGAATCTCGTTGATCTTCTCTTTGGCGCGGGGTGAACAAAACAATGCTTTCTTCGCACGTTTCGAAGTTGGCGTATTGCCAGGAGAATGAGTGCATTTGTGATGACACTTTGATTTGTGTTTTGGTGTTTTGGGAGAATAATACTCTTCCGACTCAGAACTTGTGACAGAAATATGTGATTTTTGAGCACACTCATCACAAATATGTGCCATGATGAACTATACAAACTATATAAACTATAGGCTCAGATAGGGAGAGATGAAAAGAGAAAGTTTGACAAGCTTATATAGAAGTTCCTATATATAAACTTCTGGAGGAGAATTAGTAGGAAAACTTGGCCGGAGAAAAAAATGAGAAGCTCATATTCAAGTTTAAAATATAGTAATAGCTAAGATTTTTATTTAAAAAAATGAAATGTGAAAAGAACTAACAAAATATAACATTAGTAATAATAATATTACTTATCAAGTTCTTTTCGAGAAATGAGACCGAGCTCTCTATGTAATTTAATGAAACTTGACTCAAGTAGAGGCTTAGTGAAGATGTCCGCTAGTTGATTATCAATTTGGACATATTCAACACATATATTTCCTTTTTCGATATTGTCTCTTAGGAAATGATGATGGATATCAATGTGTTTGGTTCGAGAGTGATTCATTGGATTTTTACAAAGATTTATAGCACTTGTGTTATCACAGTATATAATAGAATTTGATAAATGAATATCAAAATCTTGAAGTGTTTGTTGCATGTATATTACCTGAGTACAAGCGAGAGCTGCTGATATATATTCAGCCTTACACGTTGATAGTGAAACACAATTATGTTTCTTACTAAACCAAGAGACAAGTGATTTTCCAATAAAATGGCATGTACCACTTGTACTCTTTCTATCCGTTCGAGATCCTCCGAAATCAGCATCGCTATATGATACTAATTCGAATGGACATTCTTTTGGGGAGAAAAGACCGAAATCTTTGGTATTATTAAGATAATGAATTATACGTTTCACTGCTCGTAGGTGCGATTCTTTTGGATTTGCTTGAAACCGTGCACATAAACAAACACTCATCATTATATCTGGATGACTAGCTGTAAGATATAGAAGAGAACCAATCATGCTTCGATATAATTTATGGTCAACATTCTTACCATTTTCATCTTTTTCAAGATGTGTAGTTGTACTCATGGGAGTAGGTTTACCAGATGTATTTTCTAATCCGAAGTGCTTGATAAGATTTCCACAGTATTTTTCTTGATTGATAAAAATACCGTTCGGAAGTTGTTTGATTTGAAGTCCAAGAAAATATGATAGTTCTCCCATATGAGACATTTCAAACTCTTTGGTCATAATATTTGCAAACTCTTTGCAGAGTTTATCATTTGTTGAACCAAAGATAATGTCGTCTACATATATCTGGATAACTAGAATATCTTTTCGAGAATGTTTAATAAACAAAATTTGATCGACTTTGCCTATTTGAAATCCTGAGTTAATAAGATAGCTACATAGTCAGGATATTTTTCATGCACGAACAAAGGAGGTTGATCGACATATACATTCTCTTTGATAAATCCATTAAGAAAAGCACTCTTGACATCCATCTGATAAAGTTTGAAATTATGGTGAAAAGCAAAAGATAACAGGATTCTAATAGCTTCTAGTCGAGCAACTGGTGCAAATGTTTCTTCATAATCGATACCTTCTTCCTGATTATACCCTTGTGGCTACTAACCTTGCTTTATTTCTGGTGATATTACCTTGTTCATCAGCCTTATTTTTAAAGACCCACTTAGTACCAATAACTGATTGATCAGTTGGTCTTGGAACAAGTTCCCAGACATCATTTCGCTCGAACTGATTTAGTTCTTCCTGCATGGCAATGATCCAGTAATCATCAGTAGCAGCCTCTTTTGGATTCTTAGGTTCGATGTTTGAAAGAAACGCGACATGACCCATTTGATTGAGTTGACTCCTTGTTCTGACTTGTGATGTTACTTCTCCGATTATATTTTGAGTAGGATGATCTCTTAATATTCTCGGTGGAGATTGCATCCTTGGTGGAGATTGTATCCTTGGTGGAGATTGTAACTCACATGTTGAGGAATATTTTCAACAACTATTTCTGGGTCAGAATCATTTGTGATGATAGGATTATCAGTGACTATTGTTTCGTCATCATTTGATATATTTTGAGGATGCAGATAGAATTCATCAAAAGAGACATGAAGTGATTCTTCAATAGTTTTGGTTCGTTTATTGAATATACGATAGGCCTTGCTTCGTTCCGAATAACTGACAAATATGCCTTCATCGGCTTTTGGATCGAATTTACCGAGATGGTCTTTCGTATTTAAGATAAAGCACTTAGAACCAAATACTTCGAAGTATGAGATGTTTGGCTTTCTTTGATTAAATAATTCATAAGAGGTATTCTTGGTGTAGGTCGAATGGATACACGATTCAAAACATAACAGGCAACTGCAACGGCTTCTGCCCAGAAATGTTTTGGTAAAGTGGTTCCATTCAATAATGTTCTTGCACATTCTTATAAGGTTCAGTTTTTCCGTTCTACAACTCCGTTTTGTTGTGGAGTTCTAGGAAACAAAAAATTATGATATATACCTTTCTTTGTACAAAAATGTTCAAATTCATTATTTTCGAACTCTCCGCCATTATCACTTCTTATATTTTTAACTTTAAGCCCTTTCGATTTCTGAATTCCCTTGATGAAGGATTTGAAATGTTCGAAAGTGTCACTTTTGTTTTTCAAGAAAATTGTCCAAGTGTAACGAGAGTAATCATCAACAATTACAAACACATATCGGCTATGATTTATTGACTGAACCTGAGTTGGTCCAAATAAATCCATATGCAATAGCTCAAGTGGTTGTAATGTTGATATGACTTTCTTGGATTTAAAAGAAGATTTAGTCAATTTTCCTAATTGACATGCGTCACAAATGTTGTCAACCTTAAAGCTTATTTTGGGTAGTCCTCTAACTAGATCGTTTTTGGCTAGCTTGTCGATAGTTCTGGAGTTTATATGACAGAAGCGTTTGGCCATAGCCATGGATCATTATCATTTGCTACAAGACACATATCTGAATTATGATTAATATTCATATTCAGAATATATATATTTCTGTCTCTATATCCTTCGAAAACTAAATTATGGTCTTTATCTAAGATACTACACTTATTATCTGAAAAGGAGATTGTAAAGCCCTTATCGCATAACTGACTAATACTAAGTAAATTGTGTTTCAAATTTCTAACTAGCATGACATTTGTAATAAGAGGTAAGTTAGATGTACCGCAATTGCTCACATCACATTTGCCGACGATATAACCTTTTGAATTATCTCCAAAAGTGACGGAGCCATCATCTAAATATGTAATATTTGTCAATAAGCTCTTGTCTTCAGTCATGTGCTTCGAGCAACCACTGTCCAATATCCACTTTCCTCTTTTCTTAAGTGGGACCTGCAAAAAATAAAATTAAATCCATGGTACCCACTTTTTATGGGGTCCTAAGAGTTAGGTCTTAGGAGTCCAAACCCGTATGGGTCCGGTATCCCCTTTATATATATAATTAGAATTGAAATGCATAGAATTCATAAAATGCTGAATATATTTGTTCCTAATCAAATTATTATTTGTTTTAGGAACCCATATCTTGATAGTTTTGACATTTTTCTTTTGAAAATTCACAACTGATTTTGGCTTGGAATATAATAAACTAGGATTTTTCTTATCTTTATCTTGTTTTACATTCTTCCTTTTGAAACCAAGATGTTTCTGGGTTTCTTGTTTCTTATATCCCAAACCTTGTTTGTTTGAAGCAGATTGTGAACTTTCAATGTTCTTTGTCAAATTTTCTCGACCTTCGTTGAAGTTAGAAACATTTTGAGTAATATTATCTAACTTAGTTTGTAAACTAGCCTTTTCTAGGTCCAGAATTTTGACTCTAGCCTTAAGCTCATGATTTTCAGTAGTAAGAACATCGTTTTTCTCTTTTTGAGTTTCAGTTTCTTGACTCAAAAGAGATAATTGAGAGTCAATATTAGATGATGATTCTTGAATTTTTTCAGGTTCTTCTTCTAATATTTTCTTCTCGTCTTTTAACATATCTCGTTCAAACTCTGCTTTACTCAAATCAGCTCTGGCTTCTTTGAGTTGACGTTTCATGTTTTTATATTTGACTATCAATTCAGCATTAATATCAAGTACTTCATCAAATGTAGGAATTTGTACCTCATCTTCTGTTGCCATAAAACAAACGTTTGCTAGTTCATTTTCTGAATCACTTTCACTTTCTAATGAAGACGTGTCTGAATCATCTCATGTTACTGAGAATGCTCGTTTCTTTGATTTGTCCGTCTTATATTTGAATTTGTCATTTTCTGACTTCTTTTTTTCTGGACAATCCGTGTGCATGTGCCCCTTTTTGTGGCAGTTGAAACATTCTACAGCGGATGATGATGGTCTATTTGATCCAGTCTTCTTTTTGCTATAACGACTAGCTTTATATTGCTTTAGGAATTTTTCGAAACCTTTTGCAATGAACGCTAGGTCTTCATCTTCATCTTTTTCAGCATGGAATGCTACATTTTTCTTTTCTTCTTTATGTTCCTTTCTAGTTTGCAAATTTGCTTCATATGACATTAGGTTTCCTATCAATTCATCTGGCTTCATGGCGGAAAGGTCATTAGCTTCTTTAATTGCTAATACTTTTCCTTCCCACTCACTAGTCAGAGAATGTAGGACTGTTGAAATAACATAAAAATCGGAATATTTTTGTCCTAAACCAATAAGTGTATGATGGATAGTTTGAAACCGTGAATACATATCATTGATTGTCTCATTTGGCTTCATTTTGAAATTTTGAAACTGACTTTTCAGCATGGCTATTTTGGCTTGTTTAACCTTGTTAGTACCTTCATGAGTGGTTTTTAGCGTTTTCCAAATTTTATATGTGGTTGTACATATACTAACACGGTTATATTCATTTTGGTCTAATGCACAAAACAACATGTTTATTTCTTTTGCATTTACAGTTGCTGCCATTTTCTCAGCCGGTGTCCATTCTGAATAATCAGTTGTTGGATTCACTATTTCCTTTTGGGTAGCATTCCAGGCATCATAGCTATTTTATTGCATAAAGAATGCCATACGTGTTGCCCAATAGCTATAGTTGAGACCATTAAAGAATGGAGGTCTTTGTATTGATTGACCTTCCGTGTAAGTGTTAGTGCTGGTGCTTGCGTTATTTGCCATATTACTAGAATATATCAAATAACTGTGTTACGGTTATATGATGACCGTGCTCTGATACCAAATGAAAATGCGTGTCCGTGCTAGTAGTACACACGGATCGTGTAATATGGTATATAACAGACGAGTATAAGATAATAACGAATCACAGATATAAAAGCGAAAATGCAGTAAAATAGAAAAATCACACTAGGGATTTTTATACTGGTTCGGAGCACCGTCCTATGTCCAGTCCTAGACTTCTATCTGGATTTTCACTAAAACAACCTCACTTCACCCGGAGAAACAGGTATATAACACCCGAGCAGACAAACGGGATTTCACGCCTCTAATAACACTGAGGACTTCAACACTTGCCTCTCACAACACCGAGGACTTCAACAGAGATGAATATAATTGTTGTTGACTATATGTGTACTCAATAACACAATTTTGTCACTTGTAGTACAGACTTCCTATAATCTTATCCTCAAATAGTGTATTTGTGTATGCGAAGATTTGGAAGTGAATATCGTATTGAATCAAAAGAATATTATATAAATTCTAGGATTCAAATGATATATTGAAGAATATGAGCACTTTAGCACTTCGAGAGTAAGAAATTGAGATCAAGAGAATATAGATTAAATAGATAGAATTTGGTGATTTGGAATGATGAAATCATGATGTTTATATAAGGAATAAACAGTTGTAACCATTTGTGAAAAGTTACAAGCAACGGTCATGACCATCGGTGAAGAGAAAGAAAAGCAACTCTTGAAGAAATGGAAGTGTCTATACGAAAGGTTGCTTCTGTTTAAAAACAGTCGACAGGTTAAAAAGAACCAGTAGACAGGAATTTGAATATATATACGTTATGTATATGTGTGCACGTTTATTGTGCAAACTGGGTAAAAACGGTCGACTGGTCATTTTTGGGCGGTCGACCGGTTATGCCCAGTTTGCACAATTAATGTGCATATATATACATATTTGTATATATATATATATTGATTATTTGAGGATAGATTTTAACATGAATAACACTTCTAAATAATCAACTTCTAAAGTAAAATACCACATGTAGATCTTCCTCTCTTGAAATCAATGAATATCTTCTTTTTGTCGATCACGGCTATTCCTTTTGTCAGAAATCAAAACTCCGTAAAATTCTTGACTCAACATTTTTCTCCACATGCATCACGTCTAAGTCATGACGTAGGGGAAGCTCCTACAAAAGACAAGAGTGCAATATTTCAATGACATAATATTTTTATTATTACTAAAGTGTAAAAAAATTCACACTAACCTCCCAGTATGGCAAATCGAAAAAAATTGACTTTTTTTCCCATCTTGATAGCTCCATTTTCATAGGATCAACTCCAATGTGAAAATTAGTGTCTCTTTTCTTCAATGGTCTCTTCTTAATTTGCATTGTTTTCTTCTTTTTTGTGTTTTTTGGGTCTTTAATTTCCTTTCCGAAATCATTTGGGAAATCCTTTAAAATTTTAAAGATATTTCTTCCAGTTAAAATTCTTGGTTTACTTCCATTTTCTATAGTATTGTCAAACCAAGTCTTTTTTTTCCTCATTGGATTAGAAGGATATAAAAATCTTCTATGACCCATATACACAATCTTTCGACTATGATTCAACCAACGATGATGACCACATGAAGGACATGCCTTTTTACCCTTTTCACAGCATCTAGCGAGATTTCCATAAGCTGGAAAATCATTTATCTTCCATAACAAAATTGCTTTTAGATTAAAACATGTTTTAGTAAATGCATCATAAACTCCAACTACATTGTTCCACAAATGACACAAATCTTCTATCAATGGCGCCAAATAAACATCTGTATCATTCCCCGGTTGCTTAGGGCCAGGAGTTAGTAATGTTAGCATAATATTTTCCTTCTTCATGCATAAAAAAGGTGAGAGATTATATGTTACAAGCATTATTGGCCAACAACTATATTTAGAATTTAACATAGAAAATGGATTGAAACCATCGGTAGCAAGACCGAGTCTGAGATTGCGAGGGTCATTTGAAAATGGTTTCCATTTCTCATCCACTACATTCCATGTTACAAAATCTACAGGATGACGCATTTTTCCATCATTACTTTTGTTATTAAAATGCCATCTTAAATCTTCCGCCATAGTTTGCGATCTAAACATTCTCCTGAATCTTGGAATTATTGGAAAATATCGTAATACTTTTGTCGGGATCCCTTGCATGATCTCTCTTGTACTTTCATTAATCTTCCATCTTGACGATCCGCATTTCGGATAGTTAATCAAATCTTTGTAATCTTTTCTAAAAAGGCAGCAATCATTTTTACAAGCATGAATTTTCTCAAATCTCATATCAAAAATCTTCAGAAATTTCTTTACCTCATATAAATTTTTAGGAAGTACATTATTTTTGGGTAACAACAATTGTTGCACGTTCAAAAGCTTATCAAAACTACTATCAGATAACCCTGTTTCACATTTAATATTATACAAGGCAACGGTGACATATAGCTTTGTTTGATCTGCACAATCGGGATATAAAGGGGTTTCCGCATCTTCTAAATTTGTCAATAAATCGTCTTCTCGTCTCTGCACATCATCCTCATTGTTGTCATTAGTAAAAGAAAAATGGGTAATGAAATCTTCGTCTTCATAATGAATCCCTTTAAATAAGTCAAATGCACCATCCAACTTAATATTTTTTCCAGTATCTACTTGCTCGCCATGATTGTACCATCTACCGCTTTTATATTTAGGATCCATTCCCCTTATAATCAAATGCTTGACAATGGTATTTCCAAATTGGTATGTAATGTTTCGACAATCTAAACAAGGACACAATTTTTTTCCACGTTTCCCAAACTTCTCTTTGCAAAATCCACAAACTTCCTAGCCCTTTTCTCGTACTCAATGTTAGTTCTATAATTAAAGAATAATCATAAAATAAATAAAAATTGACATGCAAAATAAAATAAAATAAAATCTTCACTTGCAAACACTAGCAATTACCTGTGTAGATGCACCCAATTTTTATCCATTTTGAGATGCAAATTACTTCAGCAAAAATGTTTCTAAAATTTAAAGCAATAATTAGTAATTAAAGGAAAGTCGTACAAATCATATGAAAAGCAATGAAATTTAATTATAGCAGGACTATTGTTTACAAATCATACGAGATTCCATTGTTTTTTTTTTACCATTTTTCCCAGCATTCTATGTATATTTTTTATAACAATAGCAGTCCTATTGTTTACTTTTTAATTTTCAATTTGAAATTAACAAAGAATTAAAAATCGAAAGAAAAAATAATCAACATTACTATACTAAATTGACCTAAATTTAATGTTAATTGTGTATTGTGTGGTTTGAGTGCTGAAAATCTATCCCATTTATTTTTTGAATGTCCTTATACACAGACACATTGGCTTGACATCATGAGAAGGTTGGGAAGTGGAGGCGTTAGCATGGACAGTACTTCGGAATGAAGAAGATTGGATAACCAGACAAGTCATAAGCATTCAAGAGGAAGAATATTAGGTTATATACTCAAGAAGTTCATTGCAGTGGTGTGGAAAGAGAGGAACACTAGGATATTCTGTGCGAATGGTAGTAAGGCAAGTGGGTTGTTTGGAATGTGTTTGAGAGCTGAAATAAGGAATGGGCTGAAGCTACTCAATTTTACTTTTGATCCGGGCATCTACGAGAGACTTTTATGACTTGGCTCCTATTTAAGTATATAAGTGTCTGTGTTGTCTTCTTGTGATTTTAGCGTCGTGTTTCTATGTTTTCTTGTGTGTGTTGTATCTTTTGTTTCCTTTCTGACGGTGCTCCAATATAGTGGTAGGGGTCCACTCAACCCCGTCGGCCTTGCCAAAAAAAAAACTACACTACTAACCTTTGATAACAAAACCGTTTGCTTAAAAGCAGTGGGTAATACATATGTGCTAATAAACTCTAAATTTCTCATTTTCAATTCAGGTGTATGTCTGATCATGTATAATGGTTGATCATAAACTATATAGTTAGTAAAGATTTTCGACACAAGAATAAAAAGTTTGAACATTTCGTAAAAAAAAGGAAAATAAAAAATAAAAATAGACAACAAACTGGGAGAATGCATTTTTATTTCCACCATAACCATGAATGCTTCAATGTATAGTTTCAATTCTCAAAATAAACAAAGTCCCTAAGTTTAATCTTTACACAATCACAGTTATCTTGTTTTTTTATAAAAAACTTCTACCGGTAAAAACTACTAGTTTTTTAGTTAAATAGGACATCTACTGGGCCTTATTTTTTAACCTGACGATAGCTCAATCGCTATGCACAGTAATCCTTATAGTGTGAGCCTATAAAATACCATCAATGGTTAGAAGGAATCCAAGTTCCAGCACTTCAATCTAAGCCCTTCAAGCCTAACTTCAATTTCAATAGATGTAAAAAAATGCAATTTAACATGCAAGTGTACAAGGATCAAATTTTTACTTTTTACATGCAATATTGATCCAGTAACCGATCTCTTGTAGTCAAATATTTATGGCAAAGCTAGTTACTGTAGTGGGTGTGGATATTCATCAAGATCCAACCATGTATTGCTTTCATTTCTTACATTATTAATACACAACCCTTGATTTTAGGTTTCTCAAAATAGGTTGTTAGCAAATTTCATTTGTTAACATTAAGTTCAAATCGTACTTCCTATGTTGGTTAAAAAAATTAAGCTTATTTTAAGTCTATCATCCGTGCTATTTATCCTCATTGTATCTCATAAAAGGAGGATAAAGAGAAGGGAAACTTTAAACTTTACTTCGTAAAGTACATGTATCCTACTCAGCATCAACTCATCTAAAAGCATCTACCTTTGATGTTGAAAAGACAGCATCTACTTCTCTTGTATAGAGAAGTGTTTATTTTCCTTGTTCTTGATAGTCTATATTTTAAAGTTACTGTATGTTCAATCACACGTTACACCATGTTATTATATATTTAATGACAATTCGTTATAACTATGAAAAAGTAGTGATACATATATTTGTAATCTGTTTTGATTCTATAACTCTGCACAGTTCTCTTCATAATTCACAGTTTGATATTTAATACAACTAGTTGCTGCCTTTTGAAAGTTAAAACATAAGATGAATGTAAAATAGAAAATATCTAACACTTCCATACCCTACATGGTTCACTTTAGGTAGGTTATAGTGGTTGAGCATCATGTTGACGACTGGGTAGTTGGCTTGCCTTTTCCTTCACAAATACTTCACTATATATACCATTTGAAATCACACCCTAAACAAACATTTTAGTATTTTACCAAACAAACAGACTATGGAAAATACAAACATTTTCTATCGTTCATCACTTTTACACACAAAGAGCACCAGAAGAAATCTTTGAAGAAGCTTCACGATCTCAAAAGACTTTCTGAATTGCTGCAATTTTTTCAGAAAGCAGCTTGATGACGGGTACGACATATACATGTACAAAGGAGACACTCCTTTCTACAGTGAAGAGTGCAGGAAAGAGCAGATTGAAATACACGATGGCATGGAGAAGAAGAACGTTTAAAGTACAAAGAAAACGGTGAGGTATACCATGAAGGAAGCTGATAATTCAACTTCAGAACCGAAAGAGGTCCAACAAGCAAGCGTTTTGGCTGCTGTTGCCACTACTTGACAAGAACAGTTTTTGGTACAAAGTGTATGAAATTTGAAATGCTTATTCTATTTTATGAGCAAAATATTTATCTACAAATTGCGAAATCATATGCCTATAACTACAGTGGCATACTGGGTGAGTAACATAGATAAAAGGGTGCATTAAGAATTTGTTTGTGTTAAACTATAACATATAGAGATTGATAAGTCATCTGAAGACCATGCCATAATCCATTATAAGTTGTAAAGATTGATAAGTCACAGAATGTTTTGGATCTACTGATTATGGATGATAGCACTATCCTATTTAGTGTCTGGCATGCATGCACGTTCTATTTCGAAGGCATTGAATAGAAAAAATCTTGGGTAATAACTAATCGGTCAAATTAGAGAAAAATGCAGATCTTTACTTAAAAATTAAAATCATGAAAATTAAGCATGGAATCCTTTAGCAAATTAAGCATTACATTTAACATTATTAACCAATAATTAAACTAAGCCCACTTCAACATAGTTTTAAACAACTAGAACAATAAGACACAAATAATCTAAATAACATTCCGACAGCTTAAAACTGAACAAATTATCCATCTAAGCATTTTGCAATTTATACATAACACAGGTTTAATAATAGAATAGTGTTTTTCTTCAGTTTTATGACTTAATAAAATATCCATCATGGTTTTAAATTTTCCATCAACAAAAATTTGCTAAATAAGAATAAAATTAAGTTAGTGAAACCACTGATGTTTGCTTGTATGGGACCGTCCACTTCCTAACAAAATGGGTACTTTTAAAAGCTATCCATCATGGTTTTATAACAACCTTATTTAATTTTTATTAAACATAGTTGATTTTTAAAAAAATTAATTAATTTTTGTAAAACTTACTTAACAAACACTTAGAAATTTCTTTTGGCGGTCCGAGCATGCAGTATACCCATTGATACACTGCACAAAGTTATAATGATACTTTAACTTGGTCATAATATGTAACTCAACCACGAATCCATTCTGCTTATATAACACAAGCACGAATCTATGCTACTAAATAATGATATGAATTAATCAGTTCCTTTCTCTGTTTTTGTACTTTTAATAACTCGTATATAGGCTAATAAATATGACTTGTTATCTAAATAATTTCCCTAGCTTGCAGTAAAATTTATTACTGCAACTAGATCAACACAATAGATAGCATGAATTGTAGGGCTTCACCGACCGAAATATGCGAATAAAAAATTGTAGATCTAGAATCCTGTAGTGGAAATCATGGGGGCAATCAAATTATTGGTGTAATGTCCCGACTTTTTCTAGCTTTTGATATTTGATTTTAATAAGGAAATTAGAATAAAATGTGTATATTAGCAAACTAAAATAATTATATACATATGTGTAAATACATATATGTACGAATATACTAAGAATGTACATATTTAGTTATGTTTTAAATTTAAAAACATAATGTAAATATGCAAGTATAAATCATAACATGAACATAGATTGATAATAATTGCAAATAAAACTTTAACATACACATGTAAATAATAGCATGCATATATATATATATATATGTGTGTGTGTGTGTGTTATTAACATGTTCAAAGTAGATTTTGCAAACTAAAACCTTAAAACATCCATATGAAAGTATAGGTATGCATGTTTAGTTATGGTTTAACAAAGAATTCAAGTAAAACCCTTGCTACTAATGATGACATAAGTTATATGCAAGGAAAGGAGGACATCCTATTATTTTAAAAAGGTAAGGGGACTTGAAATAAATAAGTTCAGTAAAATATGCATGTGTAGGAAGAATTCAGCCCAAACAATATTACATGAAACATATAACAAAATATTGCACATGTCATGTTTGACTAAATGACCAAAATGGAAAATATCTAAGAAGACACATGAAAACAAAACCAAGTAAGCTATGTAAAGACAACAACTTTAATTTGATTTAACATGAATAGTGTAGCTAAACATAGGGATAAACCATTACTCTAAAGGAAAGCCATGCAACTTGCAAATAAAGAAATCATCTTAGGAAAATATCCTAAGACTTAAAGATTAAGAAACCCATTTTTTATTGCTAAAGTGTAGGGAGTAGGCGTAGGCAATTAAATGAAGCATGGAGTGTATATGACATGTTTCTTTTTCTTTTGGATTGGTGAGGGCCATGGGAGGCTATTTGAAATATCCCGATGCTCCTGGTACAAAGGAGGTTATGGCGAATTTTTCCGGGAATTTAAGGAGTTAGAATATTTTTAAGATAATTTGATAGTTAGGAATCAACGTATCGATATATATATAGAAGTCGATAAGGAAGCAAACTTAGAAATAGAATAGTAAAATCAAAAAGGAAGACTAAGAATAAAATCTAGTAAGAATAGAAAGAGGAAGCGTATACGTGTTTAAAAGTGAATAAGTAGTGGTATGGTATTGATTATTCGAGTAAGTAGTCATATCTGTTTTGACGTTATAAATGTTATTCAGTCAAGGTCTGAGAGGTAGTTATACCCCAACTTGATTGATTTCATTATTAACAAATAAATAGTAAGATTTCAGGCTCGAAGATCAATGTTGAATAAGAGTTAGTTGAATATAGTATTTGGGTTGTCGTAACGATGTTTTACACAACTTCCGTTTTAACCAAAATAAGTGTAAGCTTGGAAATATAATAAAGAATATTTCCTAAGTATGGAAATAAACGAGATCGGAAGAGAGATAAGTAATTGGAATATTTTCCAATTTTAATAGCATGTATTTTCTAAAGTTTAGAAAATAAAGGAAGGCGATATTCAGAAATGTTTTCCCAATAACATAAAAGGGCCAATATGGTTATTGCAAATATTTGGTTAACAAATATTGATAAAGAAATAGAGAAGTGATTTAACTAATGGAATATTGATTATGGGCTCAGTTGAATTTCAAAAAGGAAATTTTGATTTTTGAAAAAGTAAACTGTTTAAAATTCCCAGGAAGAGACTGTTTGAATTAAGAACAAATTTAAATAGAAGTTTGCGGAAGTAAGCTGAAATTGAATTGAAACAGTTAAGTGAAAACTGAATGGAAATAGAACGATATCAGGAAAAATTTGTTCTTAAATAAAATTGGATTGTCGAGATAAGAATCTGAAATGAAAATTGGATTGGGAAGTTAAGAGTTTGAAATCGAGAATGGAACTCGAATTTGAAATAAAATCCGACTTAGGATATAAGCGAATGGTTGTGTCGTGGATAAAAGCAGATGGGAATTTGATTGGAATGATCCTTGTATCCGCTGAATTGATAACAGGTGGAAAGGATATTGATATGCCCGACAAAAAGGTACCAGTTTATATTATATATCGGGTATGAGATTTTGATGAGCCGAATTGGCAAGCCGCTTGGCTGTTTGATTTTCTTTTGGGATGGAGATGGCCCAGAGAGGCGAGTTGGAGTTTGACCGATTGACCAGTACAAAGGAGGTGCTGGCGAAATATTTCGAAGAGTTAAGACGTTGGAAAATTTTCAGGATCTTTGAAAATTTTCGTTGATAAGAATTAAATAAATTTTTAATTAAAATTAAATTGGTTCAGTTGAAACTGAAGTTAAGAAGTGAACAAATATGTTCTAACCAGTCGATAGGGTCGTTCTCTACCTTAGCAATTTCGAGGACGAAATTATTTTAAGTGGGGAAGATTGTAATGACCCGCATTGGCAGAGGTATTATGATTATTTTATTTTATTATATAAATGGTGGTTTAGTGAATTAAATGGTCGTGGAATTAAATAATGATGAAAATTTAATTAAAATAATATATTTAATTCTGAAATAATCAGAATTGGCCGAAATGACGATATGGTGTGAACCGGATCATCTGTGATATTTAATTCAGCTTGGAATTGAATTTGAATAACGAATATATTCAATCGTCGACAGTTGAACGTATAGTTTATAATATAATTATAAACGAGCTCGAATGGCGCTGCAGTTCGTAAATTGGCGATTCGAACTTCAACTGAATGTACATGATTCGTTTTAAGACGGATTTCAGTGAAACAAGAAATGTGTGGAGCTGGTAGAGTATATCTTTCTAGTGGAAGAGAAAAATCAGGATTTCGTCGTGTAGATTTTGAGATATGTCCAAATCAAATTTTAGAATAGTCGCTATAGAATCGTTTATCGACTGTAACGGTATATTCGATATAACTAGAGATCGAGTTTGAATTTAGACGAGGTTCTTTTGGGAAATAGTGATAATTTAATTTTTAGAATTTTATTGAAATTTTTAATTAATTTAATAAGCAACTTTTTATTTGAAAAATTTTGCACCCTGAAATCAACATTTTTGGGTTTCACAATATGAGTTAACCTACCGACGTTATTACATTTTTGGAATCCTGACACATCGCTGATTACAACGGTATATTTATTTCAGTTTGCAGCGCTCGTACATGAGTATAATTATACGTAGCAGGGTATATGAACATTCATAACTTAAAAGCAATTTAAAAATATGCACCACGTTCACTTCTTACTTTGGAACCACGATCATTCCTTCTCAGCCATATTTTCTTTTCTCCGTTTCGTGGCCCTCAATACTCCAAAAAAAAAATCAAACCAAAATGCTATAAATACATGAGATCTCTTCCTACTCATTTCCGAAAACCAGTAAAACAAATAATATAAAAATAAATTTCGAAAGCTGCTGCAGCTCGGGGAGAAACTGCCGTGCGATTAGTGTTAATGAGTTAATGAGTTAATGAGTTAATCGAATAGAAAGTAAAATGAGTTAATCGAATATAGTTAATCGATTAGTGTTAAAGTAAAATGAGTTAATCGAATATAGTTATTCGAATAGAAAGTAAAATGAGTTAATCGAATATAGTTATTCGAATAGAAGCAAATGAGTTGGCATTCGAAAGGAGTTAAATCAAATAAGTTATTCGAAAGGAGTTAAATCGAATAAGTGAAATGAGTAAATCAATAGCGTTAGTAAAATAGAGTTAATCCAATAGTGTTAGTCCAATAGAGTTAATTGATAAGGGTTAATCGAATAAAGTTAAGTGAAAAGAGTCAATCGAATATAGCTATTCGAAGGAGGGTTAAGTAAGGAAGTTAGTAAAGGGATATAAAGTGAACTTTGCCTATTTTAAAGTTAGAAACGTTGTTCAGTTAAGGTCTGAGAGGTAGTTCTACCCCAACTTGATTGACTCCATTTTTAACTAAGGAAAAGTTAAGTTTCGACAGTAAAGGAAATGGTTTGAGTTGGCATCGCGATGGTTTGTTTAAACATCTGTCTAAGTCCAATGAAGAAGCTTTGGAAATGTTTTCCAAATAAGAAACCAGAAATGTTTTCTAATAAAGAAAACAAGGAATGGAAATGTTTTCCATTGTTAATAACATATATTTTCCAAATTTAGAAAATAAGAAATATTGAATATAGGGAAACAGGAGATTAGTAAATTTATGAAATAAAGAGATAAATGTTGAATGATGTTTTGATCGATATAAATTTCCATTTGGAAATAATATCGTTGTTTGCACACCTGTTTTTCTTCGATAGTTAAATCACAGACTATCGAAGTTTTGACCATTTTAACGTTGTTAATATGGAGAGACCGGTTGGATTATTATCCAAAGAACCACTCTGTATTGGCATAAGCATTGCGAAGAATATATGCCAAAGGAAATTGAAGACGGAGTTATGCAAGGGCTATCCTGTTTACAGAATAGTGCCTTCGGTTCATCCTATTCCTGGATGACTTGTATGGACGGTTGTCTGACAGAGTATTTCCAGACGATCACATATATTGATTTCTCCAACCGTACCAAGAGTGGAAGCGGAGAAGGAAACTTCTTTTAGCTAACACATAATGTATTGTTGAGGTTGTCAATCGGTGATTTGATGGATTTGATGATGTGGCATTCAAAGTGAATCTGGTGTGATGATAAAGCGTAGCTTCTAGCCTCATCATCCGGTAAATGACAGAAATCGGGCAGGTAGCATGGCTAAGTCGGTCGCACCGAAGTAGGGTGTATAATCACCTGATCTAGAGTTTCATTTACTTCAAAAAATCTATTGTTGATGCTGTCCCATTCGGGAAACGGTTGCTGATCCCAGCTGTTGGTGATATACATTCGATACGCTCAAGCGAAATGAGTGGTCGGTCATGTATGGCCGGGTTGCAAGATGTTCTTGTTGAACCCAGTGTATTCCTCTCTAGAGGTACACGAGTGAAAGGTGGTTCCATACCTTGTCATAGTTGGAAATCCATTACCCAATACGTGCTTGCGGTTTTGAGTTGTATACTATATATGTAGAACGTGAGATGAAAGCGTTTCTGCTAGATGATTATCTATACTGTGGTTGATAGACATTATTATAATATCAAAAGGTTTTTGTTATAAAGATATTTTGGATTCTCATAAGGGAAAAACCCGTTCCGTTATGCGGCGTGGTCTTATGAGATATCGTTTACTTGTTCAACTATTTTTAACTGTTTACTCACACCAGTCCCATGACTGACCCGGAGTTTATTTTGTTGTTTTCCCTAAACTCTTGGGTGCCTAAATTTGAATGGGCAGTCAAGTAGTCAGGATTTTTCAGATACACTGGAAGAGCTGGAGCAGGAGGCTTCAGGATCATATAACTATTATTATTCCGCTGTGTTGTAAGTGCTGTACTTTGATAATGATGTATATTCAAATACAGATGTATATTTCAAAGTTATGTTACATATATTATATGTTATTCGTTCCGCTGTGAGGTTCATGTCACTCTGATGTTGTGTTCTTCTTCTTCTTCTTCTTCTATTCTAAGTTTCTATCTTATCTTTCCTCACCCTCTAATTTCTTTCACTAATTACCAGGATTTTTCGGTGTTTTGGTTATCGACATCGTGTTTATGTCGATAACCAAAGTCATTGAAAATCCGGGTCATTACACCAAGATTCACGATTTTTAGCTCCATATATTTAGTGCTAAAATTGGAAATATGATTTGAGAATAAAAATTTAATTTGCGAACCTGGATCAATGGAATCGGAAACTGTTTGTAACAACCCGAAAATCTGGCCCAGTTTAAAATTTTTATTTTGGCAAATTTAGCGAAGTTTGAATATTTAAAATAGATTATTTTAAATAATATCGACGAAAAATTTATTTTGAATATAATTCGAACGTATATATTATATACGTCATCGTTAGAATATAAATAATTATATATAATTATAAAAGGAATTGAAAATGGCGCGGTAGTTCGATAATTCGATTTCAAACTTCAATTGAACGTACCGGGTGCAAAACAATCCGGATTTTAGTGAAACCAAAAACATTAGGATCTAATTGATGATATCTTTCCAGCAAATCCGAAAAATCAAGATTTCCTAGCGGGGATAAAAAGATATGTCCAGTTGAAAATTCTGAATAGTCGCTATGGAATTCAGACCCTTAAAAATGAAAATTTCGCAAACGACCTCAGATTTCGACGAAACCAGTTTTGTTGGGTCCGTGATGTCAAGTTATTGCTAGATTCCAAATTTCATAATTTTTCGAATCAATATGTGAGCGTGGCAAAGGAAAACGCGTTTGACCAGTTTCAGTTGATTTTAATCGACTGGAAAATGGCCATTTTTCCAACGGTCTCGGAATTCGACGAAATTAGTTTTGTTAGGACCGTATCGTCGATACGAAGCTAGAAATAATTTTTCTGTAATTTTCTGAGTTCGTATGTGGCCCCGGTAATTTGAAATGTACGTTTAAATTGAATATATAAAGAATTATATGTTAAATCTAACGGAAATTGATCGTAACGATAGAATTGGCTAACGAAATATATCCCATTGTGTTCGGAATGGGGGTAAAATGCTAGGGACGACAGTCGGTGGGCTCAATTTTGAGTTCGAATTTTAAAGTTGCTTTTTCGAAATTAAAATAAAAAATTAAAAAAACCCTCCTCTCTCCTCCTTAACTATTCAGCCCCCCGTTGACCGATTCAAAACCAAAAAAAAAAGGGGGGTCGATCCCCAAACCCGCTCCTTCCACCGATCCTCCTACCTCGCCGCCGCCTAGGGCAGGCGCACCCCCATCCGACCATCTCCTGACCTCGCGCCTTCCTCTCCCCTCTCGCTCATCTCCTTCGCCTTCCCTCTGGAACCGACGCCATCGCAGGACCCACACCCCGTCGCTGCACCACCTCAGCGCGCCACCCGATTTCCCCCCCCCCCCCCCAACGCTCCTCCACCGATCCTCCTACCTCGCGCTGCCCCTCTGCCTTCGATCCCCCTTCGAATCCAAGCCTGAGGACCAACCGCGACACCTCTTCGCGCACCACCACTCGACGACAGCCACCACCGACGCACTGCTTTGCTCCCCTCCGGCACGACGTTCTTCTTCCTCCCCCTCTCGCAGTTCGACAGCGAAGCTTTTTTTTCTTAAAATCGATGTAAATTTTGTTTTTGATTTATTTTAAATAATTAGCATTTAGATAATCGGCCTTTTTGTGGATGGACATTAAATAATCAGTTTTTAGATTTTTAAAAATGAACAAGGTTAGTTTTTTTTATTTTATTTTAAACAAGTTTTGATTTTTAATTTATAGAAAACTAAAATTTTTATATATGATATTTAACTCTAATAAAGATATGATTTTTAATTTGCTAAAAGATTTTATCTTTATTTTTGAAAAGCTTAGATCTTTATATATACTATAGCGAAGGTAGAATGTGATTTTTATTTATATAAAAGCTCGATGTTTGGTTAGATAAAAATTCGATTTTTAACTAAAGAAAAATTCAATTTTTATATATTGAAAAGCGATAAAAATACGATTTTTCTATATATGAATGTGAAGCAAAAATACGATTTTTCTATATATGAATGTGAAGCAAAAATACGATTTTTCTATATATGAATGTGAAGTAAAAATTCGATTTTTCTATATAGGAATGTGAAATAAAAATTCGATTTTTATATATTGAATAACTGAGTAAAAATTCGATTTTTATATATTGAATAGCGAAATAAAAATGTGATTTTTATTTATATATAAACAGCGGGAAAGGGACTGCATTGGAATTTCAAACAGATCCAGACGGTTCAGAAGCAAAGCACGGCGGGTTGGAAACCTCGGTGAGAACTTCTCACCTTTCAATTTAATTTTTCTAGTTATAAATATATACTAAGATGCAGACGGTACTTAGCAGCACCCGACACCCGTCATCCACAGACCATGGATGGCTTGTTTGTTTAATTGTTTGGTTGTGTAGTTGGTTAGATTATTTGGTTTGAATTGAATTGTTTGGTGAAATGAAATTGATTTGATTGATATGTGAATGGCGTGGGCCTTCACTAGACCGGGGATAAGGCTAGGCCTTGTCCCGTTTCTAGTATCGTGCCGTTATGCCGCCGAAATTTTCTAAAAATAAGTTAGAAAAATAAAAATATCATTTTATTTAAAGAATGAACTGAATAGGAATTCATATGTTGAAATAAATTGTTTTTATCGTTAAAAATATAATTTTTAACGTGAATGTGAATAAATAAATATTCATTTACAAACCGGACGGTTTGTTTATGTACACCTATTTGAAGGACATTGATTGGGACGATAAATTTTACACATCGCCCAACTGCACAAATAAAATCTGTGTGTGATTGTTTGAAACCCCACACGGGTATTGGGATGATATTTGACGTACACTAATCCCGATTGTGTAGTTGTTTGTCGATCGATTGATTGACAGGCTGTTATAAGCGTGGAATATTTATATTTGATGCTTATACAGTGTAGAATGCACTTTGGATGATGGTTGATTATTCATCGTTGTTGATATATACATGTGTTGTAGAAAACCCATATAATTAACATTATATGGTAATTGATTGGGCCTCATTCCAGTTTTAAAATAGAAATATTTGAAAAAGAAATAATTGAAATAGAATATTTGAAAATAGGAATATATGAAGCCGTATTGATTAGATGGACGCCATTTTGACGTGAACGATATTTATATCGATTTTATTCATTTTATAATGAATATCGAAAGTGATTTCAAAATCTGATATTTTGAAAAGAAATTGAATATAAATGAATTCGAATTGAAATGGAATAGAAATGAATTCGAATTGAAATTGAATTGAAAACGAACTGAAATTGAATTAGAAATCAATTCGAATTGAAATCGATTTGAAATGAATTTAAAACGAATTTATATTGGAATATTCAATTTTGATTTGAAATTGAATATGAAGTTGAAACCGTTTTGAAAAATGAATTTTAAAACGATTCATAAACTACGTTTTAAAAGGAAATCGACGAAGTATATATTATATATATTATATGTATATATATAATATAATGGCCTGAATAGAACGCGCCGCGCCGCGGCAGTTCGCGAATTTCGACCATTGACTTCGAACGGATATTACGGGAGATCCGACCGTCGGATTCTCCTGAAACAGGAACCGTTGGGTTCGTATCAAAAAGAGCTTTCTAACGAATATTAGAAATTTGAAATCTAACGGTTGGATTTGGAATTATGTCCAAATCAAATTTGAAAAAGGTCGTTGTAAGTGCAGTTCGATGGCCGTTGATGGAAATCGACTGTACGGGCCTTGATAAAATTATTAAAAATATTAATAATTTGTGTAAAATCATAAGAAATGATTTAGAAAGAATTAGGATGAAAAACTCCATATTTGAAAAAATAAAAATAGTTTTTTATCGAAATGAACTAGTTTTGAACTAGAATTATAATTCTATTTATTTTTAAATAAATAAATTGAATTTGAAATGGTTTTGAAAATAACCAGAATTTCCAATGATTTCATTGGAGTGGATTTGAATCGAAATTGTCTTCGGAATATTTCGATGTTGGAATTCGTGATTATACGGATGTTGTTATGGAAATTTGAAAGATATATATTTATATCGTTATTTCCAATACGACATTTGTTAATCGTAGAATTTGATATTGAATATAAGCCGATATATTTTCTATTCAGAGCCTTGTATTGAATATCAAATGTGATTTGGGTTTGTCGTGAATGGTGTCTTCATTAACACTGTTCTTGAACCCAGTTGAGAAAAGATTAAATCTTTTTATTTAGATTTAATGAAGTGTACCAATTAAATAATATTTAATTGGAATTGAATTGATATTGATTTTTGGGTTTATTGTGAATAGTGTTTTAAATAACACTCGTTCTTTAACCCGATAATTAATGGAATGTGACTTTGGGTTTATCGTGAACCGTGTTTTAAATGACACGGATTCTTCAACCCAGTTAACGATTAAAACTAAGTGGAGTTTTAATGAATCTTTAATTAGATTGAAAAGATCGAGAATGGAGTATCCCCAGTTTTGCTCCAGGAGATAGTTAAATCTTTAATTAGATTTAAACGTGAAATGGTAATTGAATTTACCGATAACACCGTAGTGTTAGATATGAAGTATTACCAGTTTTACTTCATTGGATAATAGGTTGGGATTGGGAAATTAAAACCAATGATTACTACGGTAAGGTTCGCTAATTCCGACTAGTTGAATCGAAATTCAAAGGAAGATTAGAGAATAAATTCAGGAATTTATCTTGGATAAAATTAATGGGAACCTTTCCATATGAATGTGAAATCAGAAACTAACTGTCGGTTAGCTAAGCAGAATGGTTTTCTGGATATTGATCTGATGTTGGTTTTGGCCTTCGGGGTTAATATTTGGGGAATTATTCTCTTGATTAATTTATGGTTAGTGACTGATGAATTGGAATGAGACGTATGTTGTGTTTGTGTAACACTTATTTAAAATATACGTGAGTTATTCCGAAAGACCGTGTTTATCCCATTCTGAATAACTGATACGACGATAAGTCGAAGATGAAGACGGTGGTCGAAGACCGGAAGTCTTCATGTCGTTTGGGTGATTACTGACGATCTTGATTGGGCTGTACACCCAAGAAGATGGAAACAGTTGGTGATCGTCCAGACGTACTTGGAGATCGATGGATATGCGGGGTACTAGGTGCCTCCGGTTTCGTTCAGACCCAGAACGGACTTGTAAATGGACTGTGTGTCTGACATTGGATTTTAGTCTGTGTGATTGATCTCCATTAAATATATATCTGTTTGGCGGCGGAGAATTTATTCTCTTGCTTAACGCCCTTCTCTGAGACGTACGAGCTCAGAGGTTATATACTGATGGATATCAAACGCATAGAGTGAACTACCGGTGTGGCATGCCTAAGTGGCGAATGATCAAGGCTTCTGTTGAAAAGCAAAGTCTTGTGGTTAATGATCGAAGCACGACCTTTGTGGCGTAGCTTTGTGTAACGTTTACTTCGCGAGTTTCACACCCGGTATGAACCAAAAACGGGAGATGGACCTCGGGGAGGGCATGCGTTTCTTTCTAGTTAGAAGTGGCGTCAGTGGTTTTACACCCCCTGACGAGTTTTACTTATGTGGTTGTTGCTGTTGCGAGGCGCCTCGGTTAGATCGGACGATCCGGGTCCGATGGTGCCATTCGTTGGCTCATTTACGCCCCAAAGGGCGGAGAGACGTATTGTTCAAGCATAATAATCCACATCGGTGGACCGGCCCTGACGATCCAAGGCCCACCTGAGTCTGGGTCCTGAGACATGGGCTAGATTGTCTCGAATCGGTAGAGGACGATCCCTGGCCTCGGTTCATAGACGGAAATCCAACTTCCAAATACGTGACATTTGCGGTTTTATTTGTAGAGCCTAATATGGCGACATGATATATGGTACCCATGTCGCCTATGATTGATACTTATGATTTGAAGTTGTTTTATACACTATACACTTATAATAGTATCAAATGATTTGTTTTAAAACGTATCAAGCATCCTTTGGCTGTTATAAGGGAAAACCCTATCCCCCGGCTTGCGTTGCATTGTGTGATAGGACCTGGGTCTTATAACAGCTTCATTTTTCTTTATTTAGCATTGCGCTATTTGTTTTATGCACTGGTATTCTTGGGAGGAAACCCGTTCCGTGTTATACGGCGTGGTCCCTTGATTTACCTAACTTTAAAATAAAGATTTATAACTGTTTTAGTTCTCACACCAGTCACATGACTGACCTGGAGTTTATTGTTTTAACCTAAACTCTGGGTGCCCCTATTTTGACACGGGCAGCTAGTAGTTTTGGTTTTGCAGATTTATATTCACAGGATCCTGGTTTACAGCTGGAACGATATCCGGAAAGCTTTGTATCCGTATATCTCCTTAAGTTGTGTATTGTATTATTTTCCGCTGCTATGTATTTAAATGTAATTTAAATCTCTGATATTTCTGTGTGATATTCATTTATACTCTGTATATTCTTGTATTCTGATGCATTGTTGTAATATACAATGAAATGTTCTTCTGTTTGTGTTCTATTTTGTCCTGTTCTCAAACAATAGGGCGTTTCGAACGGTCTGGGTCGGTTTAGCTACTGGTTCGGACCGAGCGAAATTCCTTCTCGTAACAGTTGGTATCAGAGCTTTGGTTTACAAAGCTCAGAGAACAAGACATATTAGAACCATACGGAAGAATTCATCAGATATTGGATTAGTAATATCTAACGGGAATGACTCGTTAGAGATGGGATCAGTAGTATCCTAGAACGAGTGTGAAGAGTATATTTTTAAAGTAAAAGCAAATTTAGTTTTGAAAATCTAAACCAAATATTCGTATTTGATTATTTATGTGTATTGATTTGGACAGTCCAGTATATAAAGAATTTGCATATACGCCTTGCAAACATATATTCGAAGTTTTAATATACTGGATAGATATAGAGTCATATTCTAGACACCCGGGGATAATTCTGATGATGTGGCCACATCATCAGTATTTATATTCGTGTTTCGAAGGTGTGATTTCTATATATTTCCATTAGACTGGTGTGAGAACCAAAATATAGCTAGAATACATTGTTGTGAATTGGCATCAAAAACATGATTTTTGTATATATATAAAATTATGAATTTGAAACTCTAATTCACTAATTGATTGATGTTTGTGTTGTTTGTTTAATTGTTTGATAATTTTGAACCATTACGCCTAATTGTATCACATATTGAATTATATTGAAAATTGGTCGCATTTGCTTGCATATACATGTACTTACATTGAACAGGTCGAAGCAAAGAGGCTAGAGCCGAAGAATAAAATTTGTTTGCCCGACAAATAGGTACATGTTTACTACATAATTTACTGTTTTGTTTGGGTGATGATGATTTTATGAGCCTATTGGCTAGCCGCTTGGCTTTTTCTTTTTCTTTTTGAGATCAGAAGGCCTATATGGCAATTTCGGGATTTTCCCGTGGCTCCCGGTGCAGGGGAGGTTATCGCGAAATTTTTCGAAAATTTAGGGTGTTAGCCAATTTTTGAAGAATTTGAAAATTCTCAGAAACTGAAAAGTTGGAAAATGGAAGCCGGATCGAACGTAGAGTTGATTGATCAAACCACTTTCGACTTTGTTCCTTTTCGGGGACGAAAAGTTTTAAGTGGGGGAGATTGTAACAACCCGAAAATCTGGGCCAGTTTAAAATTTTTATTTTGGCAAATTTAGCGAAGTTTGAATATTTAAAATAGATTATTTTAAATAATATTGACAAAAAATTTATTTTGAATATAATTCGAACATATATATTATATACGTCGTCGTTAGAATATAAATAATTATATATAATTATAAAAGGAATTGAAAATGGCGCGGTAGTTCGATAATTCGATTTCAAACTTCAATTGAACGTACCGGGTGCAAAACAATCCGGATTTTAGTGAAACCAAAAACATTAGGATCTAATTGATGATATCTTTCCAGCAAATCCGAAAAATCAAGATTTCATAGCGGGGATAAAAAGATATGTCCAGTTGAAAATTCTGAATAGTCGCTATGGAATTCAGACCCTTAAAAATGGAAATTTCGCAAACGACCTCGGATTTCGACGAAACCAGTTTTGTTGGGTCCGTGATGTCAAGTTATTGCTAGATTCCAAATTTAATAATTTTTCGAATCAATATGTGAGTGTGGCAAAGGAAAACGCGTTTGACCAGTTTCAGTTGATTTTAATCGACTGGAAAACAACCATTTTTCCAACGGTCTCGGAATTCGACGAAATTAGTTTTGTTAGGACCGTATCGTCGATACGAAGCTAGAAATAATTTTTCTGTAATTTTCTGAGTTCGTATGTGGCCCCGGTAATTTGAAATGTACGTTTAAATTGAATATATAAAGAATTATATGTTAAATCTAACGGAAATTGATCGTAACGATAGAATTGGCTAACGAAACATATCCCATTGTGTTCGGAATGGGGGTAAAACGCTAGGGACGACAGTCGGTGGGCTCAATTTCGAGTTCGAATTTTAAAGTTGCTTTTTCGAAATTAAAATAAATAAATAAAACCTCCTCTCTCCTCCTTAACTATTCCGCCCCCCGTTGACCGATTCAAAACCAAAAAAGAAAGAAAAAGGGGGCCGATCCCCAAACTCGCTCCTTCCACCGATCCTCCTACCTCGCCGCCGCCTAGGGCAGGCGCACCCCCCATCGACCATCTCCTGACCTCGCGCCTTCCTCTCCCCTCTCGCTCATCTCCTTCTCCTTCCCTCTGGAACCGACGCCATCGCAGGACCCACACCCCATCGCTGCACCACCTCAGCGCGCCACCCGATCCCCCCCAACGCTCCTCCACCGATCCTCCTACCTCGCGCTGCCCCTCTGCCTTCGATCCCCCTTCGAATCCAAGCCTGAGGACCAACCGCGACACCTCTTCGCGCACCACCACTCGACGACAGCCACCACCGACGCACTGCTTTGCTCCCCTCCGGCGCGACGTTCTTCTTCCTCCCCCTTTCGCAGTTCGACAGCGAAGCTTTTTTTTACTTAAAATCGATGTAAGTTTTGTTTTTGATTTATTTTAAATAATTAGCATTCAGATAATCGGCCTTTTTGTGGATGGACATTAAATAATCAGTTTTTAGATTTTTAAAAATGAACAAGGTTAGTTTTTTTATTTTATTTTAAACAAGTTTAGATTTTTAATTTATAGAAAACTAGAATTTTTATATATGATATTTAACTCTAATAAAGATATGATTTTTAATTTGCTAAAAGATTTTATCTTTATTTTTGAAAAGCTTAGATCTTTATATATACTATAGCGAAGGTAGAATGTGATTTTTATTTATATAAAAGCTCGATGTTTGGTTAGATAAAAATTCGATTTTTAACTAAAGAAAAATTCAATTTTTATATATTGAAAAGCGATAAAAATACGATTTTTCTATATATGAATGTGAAGCAAAAATACGATTTTTCTATATATGAATGTGAAGCAAAAATACAATTTTTCTATATTTGAATGTGAAGTAAAAATTCGATTTTTCTATATAGGAATGTGAAATAAAAATTCGATTTTTATATATTGAATAACTGAGTAAAAATTCGATTTTTATATATTGAATAGCGAAATAAAATTGTGATTTTTATTTATATATAAACAGCGGGAAAGGGACTGCATTGGAATTTCAAACAGATCCAGACGGTTCAGCAGTTCAGAAGCAAAGCACGGCGGAGTGGAAACCTCGGTGAGAACTTCTCACCTTTCAATTTAATTTTTCTAGTTATAAATATATACTAGGATGCAGACGGTGCTTAGCAGCACCCGACACCCGTCATCCACAGACCATGGATGGCTTGTTTGTTTAATTGTTTGGTTGTGTAGTTGGTTAGATTATTTGGTTTGAATTGAATTGTTTGGTGAAATGAAATTGATTTGATTGATATGTGAATGGTGTGGGCCTTCACTAGACCGGGGATAAGGCTAGGCCTTGTCCCGTTTCTAGTATCATGCAGTTATGCCGCCGAAATTTTCTAAAAATAAGTTAGAAAAATAAAAATATCATTTTATTTAAAGAATGAACTGAATAGGAATTCATATGTTGAAATAAAATGTTTTTATCGTTAAAAATATAATTTTTAACGTGAATGTGAATAAATAAATATTCATTTACAAACCGGACGGTTTGTTTATGTACACCTATTTGAAGGACATTGATTGGAACGATAAATTTTACACATCGCCCAACTGCACAAATAAAATCTGTGTGTGATTGTTTGAAACCCCACACGAGTATTGGGATGATATTTGACGTACACTAATCCCGATTGTGTAGTTGTTTGTCGATCGATTGATTGACAGGCTGTTATAAGCGTGGAATATTTATATTTGATGCTTATACAGTGTAGAATGCACTTTAGATGATGGTTGATTATTCATCGTTGTTGATATATACATGTGTTGTAGAAAACCCATATAATTAACATTATATGGTAATTGATTGGGCCTCATTCCAGTTTTAAAATAGAAATATTTGAAAAAGAAATATTTGAAATAGAATATTTGAAAATAGGAATATATGAAGCCGTATTGATTAGATGGACGCCATTTTGACGTGAACGATATTTATATCGATTTTATTCATTTTATAATGAATATCGAAAGTGATTTCAAAATCTGATATTTTGAAAAGAAATTGAATATAAATGAATTCGAATTGAAATGGAATGGAAATGAATTCGAATTGAAATTGAATTGAATTGAAAACGAACTGAAATTGAATTAGAAATCAAATCGATTTGAAATCGATTTGAAATGAATTTAAAACGAATTTATATTGGAATATTCAATTTTGATTTGAAATTGAATATGAAGTTGAAACCGTTTTGAAAAATGAATTTTAAAACGATTCATAAACTACGTTTTAAAAGGAAATCGACGAAGTATATATTATATATATTATATATATAATATAATGGCCTGAATAGAACGCGCCGCGCCGCGGTAGTTCGCGAATTTCGACCATTGACTTCGAACGGATATTACGGGAGATCTGACCGTCGGATTCTCCTGAAACCGGAACCGTTGGGTTCGTATCGAAAAGAGCTTTCTAACGAATATTATAAATTTGAAATCTAACAGTTGGATTTGGAATTATGTCCAAATCAAATTTGAAAAAGGTCGCTGTAAGTGCAGTTCGATGGCCGTTGATGGAAATTGACTGTACGGGCCTTGATAAAATTATTAAAAATATTAATAATTTGTGTAAAATCATAAGAAATGATTTAGAAAGAATTGGGATGAAAAACTCCATATTTGAAAAGATAAAAATAGATTTTTATCGAAATGAACTAGTTTTGAACTAGAATTATAATTCTATTTATTTTTAAATAAATAAATTGAATTTGAAATGGTTTTGAAAATAACCAGAATTTCCAATGATTGCATTGGAGTGGATTTGAATCGAAATTGTCTTCGGAATATTTCGATGTTGGAATTCGTGATTATACGGATGTTGTTATGGAAATTTGAAAGATATATATTTATATCGTTATTTCCAATACGACGTTTGTTAATCGTAGAATTTGATATTGAATATAAGCCGATATATTTTCTATTCAAAGCCTTGTATTGAATATCAAATGTGATTTGGGTTTGTCGTGAATGGTGTCTTCATTAACACTGTTCTTGAACCCAGTTGAGAAAAGATTAAATCTTTTTATTTAGATTTAATGAAGTGTACCAATTAAATAATATTTAATTGGAATTGAATTGATATTGATTTTTGGGTTTATTGTGAACAGTGTTTTAAATAACACTCGTTCTTTAACCCGATAATTAATGGAATGTGACTTTGGGTTTATCGTGAACCGTGTTTTAAATAACACGGATTCTTCAACCCAGTTAACGATTAAAACTAAGTGGAGTTTTAATGAATCTTTAATTAGATTGAAAAGATCGAGAATGGAGTATCCCCAGTTTTGCTCCAGGAGATAGTTAAATCTTTAATTAGATTTAAACATGAAATGGTAATTGAATTTACCGATAACACCGTAGTGTTAGATATGAAGTATTAACAGTTTTACTTCATGGGATGAATAGGTTGGGATTGGGAAATTAAAACCAATGATTACTACGGTAAGGTTCGCTAATTCCGACTAGTTGAATCGAAATTCAAAGGAAGATTAGAGAATAAATTCAGGAATTTATCTTGGATAAAATTAATGGGAACCTTTCCCTATGAATGTGAAATCAGAAACTAACTGTCGGTTAGTTAAGCAGAATGGTTTTCTGGATATTGATCTGATGTTGGTTTCGGCCTTCGGGGTTAATATTTGGGGAATTATTCTCTTGATTAATTTACGGTTAGTGACTGATGAATCGTAATGAGGCGTATGTTGTGTTTGTGTAACACTTATTTAAAATATACGTGAGTTATTCAGAAAGACCGGGTTTATCCCATTCTGAATAACTGATACGACGATAAGTCGAAGATGAAGACGGTGGTCGAAGACCGGAAGTCTTCACGTCGTTTGGGTGATTACTGATGATCTTGATTGGGCTGTACACCCAAGAAGATGGAAACAGTTGGTGATCGTCCAGACGTACTTGGAGATCGATGGATATGCGGGGTACTAGGTGCCTCCGGTTTCGTTCAGACCCAGAACGGACTTGTAAATGGACTGTGTGTCTGACATTGGATTTTAGTCTGTGTGATTGATCTCCATTAAATATATATCTGTTTGGCGGCGGAGAATTTATTCTCTTGCTTAACGCCCTTCTCTGAGACGTACGAGCTCAGAGGTTATATACTGATGGATATCAAACGCATAGAGTGAACTGCCGGTGTGGCATGCCTAAGTGGCGAATGATCAAGGCTTCTGTTGAAAAGCAAAGTCTTGTGGTTGATGATCGAAGCACGACCTTTGTGGCGTAGCTTTGTGTAACGTTTACTTCGCGAGTTTCACACCCGGTATGAACCAAAAACGGGAGATGGACCTCAGGGAGGGCATGCGTTTCTTTCTAGTTAGAAGTGGCATCAGTGGTTTTACACGTCCTGACGAATTTGACTTATGTGGTTGTTGCTGTTGCGAGGCGCCTCGGTTAGATCGGACGATCCGGGTCCGATGGAGCCATTCGTTGGCTCATTTAAGCCCCAAAGGGCGGAGAGACGTATTGTTCAGGCATAATAATCCACATCGGTGGACCGGCCCTAACGATCCAAGGCCCACCTGAGTCTGGGTCCTGAGACATGGGCTAGATTGTCTCGAATCGGTAGAGGACGATCCCTGGCCTCGGTTCATAGACGGAAATCCAACTTCCAAATACGTGACATTTGCGGTTTTATTTGTAGAGCCTAGTATGGCGACATGATATATGGTACCTATGCCGCCTATGATTGATACTTATGATTTGAAGTTGTTTTATACATTATACACTTATAATAGTATCAAATGATTTGTTTTAAAACGTATCAAGCATCCTTTGGCTGTTATAAGGGAAAACCCTATCCCCCGGCTTGCGTTGCATTGTGTGATAGGACCTGGGTCTTATAACAGCTTCATTTTTCTTTATTTAGCATTGCGCTGTTTGTTTTATGCACTGGTATTCTTGGAAGGAAACCCGTTCCGTGTTATACGGCGTGGTCCCTTGATTTACCTAACTTTAAAATAAAGATTTATAACTGTTTTAGTTCTCACACCAGTCACATGACTGACCTAGAGTTTATTGTTTTAACCTAAACTCTGGGTGCCCCTATTTTGACACGGGTAGCTAGTAGTTTTGGTTTTGCAGATTTATATTCACAGGATCCTGGTTTACAGCTGGAACGATATCCGGAAAGCTTTGTATCCGTATATCTCCTTCAGTTGTGTATTGTATTATTTTCCGCTGCTATGTATTTAAATGTAATTTAAATCTCTGATATTTCTGTGTAATATTCATTTATACTCTGTATATTCTTGTATTCTGATGCATTGTTGTAATATACAATGAAATGTTCTTCTGTTTGTGTTCTATTTTGTCCTGTTCTCAAACGATAGGGCGTTTCGAACGGTCTGGGTCGGTTTAGCGACTGGTTCGGACCGAGCGAAATTCCTTCTCGTAACACTGTTACCGTGGAAGCCTCAGGGAAGTTAGATGAAGGCGCGGATGGATCTTGGTCGGCGCTGATGGTCTGAGGAGGACGGACGAGGTTGAATTGTGTTTTCGGAAATGTTTTTGGGCATATACTTTGATCGCATCGTGTCCGGTGTTGGGGTGATCGGGTGAAGTAAGGATCAATGGAGGGGTACTCTGGAGATCGACGAGTTGATCAGTCGTGGCACCAGTGGCTCAAGTGGACGGCGGTGATTGGGAGAAGTCGATTTTGGGGTCGACCTGAAACTGTGTTCGAGCATTTAAGGGTGGCTGAAGAGGTAGTATCGAAAAGAAGAGGGTTGGAGCTGGAGGGATTGATCGATAGTGATACTGGCTGATGATGTGACGTGCAGCGTGGGTGGTGATGGGTCTCTGAGGGGAGGATCGTCGGGGCAAGTGCACAGGTGCACATGTGCACTACGGTTTGGAGTTCAAGAAGAAGGATTAAAAGAGAAAAGAGAGAACGGGTTCATAAAGTAATGGGCTTGGAAAATTTTAGGGACCTGGGTGTAAATAGGGTCCAGCATTTTAAAACGTGAGTCTCTGGTCTTCCGGGCCTGGGCCTGATAATAATAAGAGAAAGTTTATATTTAAAATAAAGTTTAAATAATATATATATATATGGGTAAATAAGGTGTATGGATTGTTTTTAAATTGGGCTTGGCCCATTATACTTAAAAGAGAAATGTTTTAAGTTAAACTTAAAATAATATATTTATACATTTAAGTTATGTACATTGACATATAGGCTAGAATATCCTTTTACATACATTTGACTTGTATGTGTGTAGCTCAGACGATCAATAGTACATAACTCGTTTTAAACCAATTCAACGAATTAATTTATTAAGTAATTAAGAGTGATTGAATTACTAAGTATCATGTAAAATTTATCGAACAAAAAATCTAGTTGTTGAGCTGAATTAAATTAGATAAAAGGAAAAGGGATAGTATAACCAAAAGAAGAGGGTTCAGCGACCGAAGGAGTTAAATAGTAAATGTAAGGAAATGGCATTAGTCTAAAACACGTTTCATGGGCCGAAGCAATTGGATTAGAATAAAAAGAAGGGGGGAAGAGAGAGTAGTCGGTCAAAGTGTATTTAGATTTTGGATCAAGATAAATTAAAATGGAAACGAGAAGAAAATATAGAATAAATAGAAGTAAAAAGGAAATAAGATAAGAAAGGAGATAAAATAAAGGAAATATGTATAACCAAATTTATTAGTGTTGTTTAGGAATGAAACGACGATGTACGAAGTGTGACAGAAGGCATAAATTGCAAAATAATGGTCGTATAAACGAACTAACATTTTTGTATAAAATTACCGTGTGCGAGGCACGTGCCTCAGTTGTTCATTTATAAAAGACATTATGTACATCGTTTCGAATAGTCCGGGATTAATATTCCACTTCGACTCGATTTAGACGTCGCGTGTCAGAGACCGTTGAAGATTATTGAAGACGAAAATATGCAAGGGCTATTTTTATAGTGCCTTCGGTATGTTCAGTCCCAGGACAAACCAAACTGGACGAGTGTCTGACAACGTATATCAGTTAGATTCTACACATCGAATTTACATAAATATATTACGTTGGTGGCGGAGGAATTCGTTTCTCTTAGCTTTATTGCCCGCAATATATTTGGGAAATCGAATGAGTGTTTCTGATAGTTATGGCGATGTGGCATTCAAAGTAATTGAAGAAATAATCTGTCAGAAGGATAAACGTGACCTCAAACTTCACAACCAGGATGTAACAAAAGTTGGGCTAGGAAGCATGGCTAGTTGGGTCATACCCAAGCAGGGTATATTATCACCATCTAGAGAACTTCCATATTTAACTTCTTAAATCTCTTTTCGCTGCGGCAACCTTCGGAATCGGTGGGTCATTCCCAACCGTGGAGGTGGTAATATATTCGTTACACTCAAGTTGAATGAGTGGACGGTCATGTGTGGCCGGGTTGCAAGACTTTCTTGTTGAACCCTAGTGTATCCTCTCTAGAGTACGTTGATCGGTAGGTGCTCCCATGCCTTGTTTATTGGAATCCAATCTCCAATAAGCGCTCTGCGACTTTTGATTTTATACGATATACGTGAACGTGAGATGCAAGCATTTCACTAGATGATTATTTATTTGATATAAACTATCGAAATATCAAACGTTTTGATATAAAATACTTGGGTCACTACCCATATATTAGTTATAGACTGGTCTAAAGATTTCTAAAGTAAATGAATCTGTCAATGGGAAAACTTTATCCCTTATTTCCCTGTTTACATATTTTAACTGTGTTTACTCACACCAGTCCCCTGACTGACCCAGAGTTTATTTTCTGTGTTTCCTAAACTCTTGAGTACTCATAACACTTGTTATGAGTAGGCAAGTAATTTAGGTAAGGCAAGTGGAACCCTATGAAGTTCAAGTTTCAAGACCAGTAGTGTACCTATATCTATGTATCCAGTGTAGTCATCTGTATTATCCTAGTCATGATGTATAATTATGATGTTGTACTATGGTAATGTATTATGATGATGTACTATGATGTAGCAGACCCAGTATTGTAATATATTATGTATTTTGTGAAATTCCGCTGTGAGATTCTGATATTTTCTTATTCTTCTATTCTATAAGTTCTACCTTTTCTATCTCATCTTCTAAATTCTTTCAATAATGACATGACTTTCGAGGCATCGAAAATCGCGCCGTTACAATAGGGCTTGGATGATTTTCGTAGTTAACAAGCCAAGCTGTTTTTCTAGTTAACACTACATGCAATATAGATATTTGTATAGTTATACAATTAGTAATAATAAGATTGTCTGTTCTTGCATGTTAACACAATATCCCTAAGTATTTCATTTTAAAAATGCACGTACAGATCTCATGACAACTGGAAACGTTCCTTATAAGCAAAAAGCATGTACACTAAATGAGTAGTACATAAATGAAAGCCAAACACTCTTAATATTATAATACATTTTCAATATGTGGATCATGCCACATCTAAGTAATAAAGGCAACTCACTTCATACACTCACACTCCATGCAAACACATGCACACATGTTAATACATACAGAACGCACACACTCGAGACATGCAGACCGACGTAGCGTGGACACTACACCATATTCGTCACAGACAAATATGTACAACACACAATGCAATCAAAAATGAAGGGTTCAGATAAATAAGAGGAAGGACTCTTTTAGTCATGGCCCTTCAATCAATAGGTGTAGAACTAATATTTGAAGTACAACTGATTTGTTAGCTATATGGTTTAGACATAAATAAAATTAGAATTATTAAAGAGCCAAGTATATTTTTAGTTTGGAATAAAAATGCAAATGCTTACTTAATGTGTTGTTCTTGCAATATCTGAGCTGCAGATTTTACAATCACTTCTTGTTTTGCTTAAGTACAGTCCCACTTTCTCCTGCTTTATGTTCTATTTTGACTATTGTGTCTTCTTTGCAAACTTCAGTTCTTATTTCGAAGTCGAGAGCAGGGGAAACAACTTAACAGTTTGTGACAATTAAGGCCCTAAAAATTGTGTTTCATCTCAGCATAACCTATAAAAGAAACTAACAAAATAAATCATGGTAACAAGGGACCAAGATTTAGACTAAATAAATTCCTATACGCTTGCTAGAGACTTGAAAGGTTTTCCCAGTTTGGTGTGAGCCAACCAAACCAATAAAGTTCCAAACATACTTCAACCAAAATTCCATTACCAAATCATTATAACCACTTCAAACGTTTTTAACTCAGTCATAGCAAGCTAAATACAAGTAATCTATCATAAATGAATGAATATATTTATCAAAAACAAAACCCATTTTCGAAATGACTTAATTTCCAGCTAGGCTAGCAGCATGTACAAAAGCAACTTAAGACTATAGAAAAATCAACGAGACACAAAATGTTGGCAAAGGAGCGAAGTAGTTCACTTCAAAATTTTCAACCAATCATGACTTAATCTCAGTTAAAACTTCACATTTAAAACTGAAACCTAAATGTAATATTTTTATCTTAGTTACTATTTTTACTCAGTTAAAACTGAAACCAATCATGACTTAATCAATGAGACACAAAATGTAATGTTTTTATCTCAATTAAAACTGAAACCTAAATGCAAAATTTTCAACCAATCATGACTTAATCTCCAACATGATTCAACCAATTAAAACTTCACAGTTAAATTCATGTATTTTGAAGGACTAAACATTTAGAAGTAGTTCGCTTCAAAATCTTCCAAAATTAGATTGCAGAAACTGTGTAATACAGGGCTCAGTAATAAAATCGAATTTTGTGAATACTCATGTTTTTGCGCATTAAAAGTCCACCAAACAGCGAGTGGAGCGAATTTATAAAAAAAACGAAAGTACTACTATTAACGGTTTCGAAAAAACTCATAGTTGATTTAGAAGAGTCGGAGTGAATCGGGGGGAGATGCTCTCGATTTATCGTTGATTGGGTCGGAGATGAAGGAATTGATGTTGGATTGAATCAGTAACAACCCTGATTTTGGAACCAATTTGAAATTTTATTTTTAATGGATTTTAAAATTTTAAAATGATTATTTTGAGAATTAACGATTTAAAATTTATTTAAATCATATATAGAACGTATAAATTTAAAATTTAATTAAAATGAACTCGAAATAGCGCGGTAGTTTGAAAATTTGGTTTCAAACTTTAATTGATTGTACAGAATTCAAAATAAATCGCATTTCAATAAAACAAGAAACGTTAGAATATATTTAACTATATCTTTAAGAAACTGAGATTTCATTTTATAAATTGTAAGTTATGTCCAGTTTAAATTTAGAATAGTCGCTATGGAATTTATATATTTTTTAATATTATATATAGCTCTTAAAAATAGCCATTTTGCGAACGATCTCCGTTTTCGACGAAACCACTTTTGTCGGATCCTGAACGTCAAATTATTGTCAAGTTTAAAATTTCAAGTCATTTGGAATTAGTATGTGAGCGTGGTGAATTTAAACGTGTTTTCAATTTTAGTTTAAATTTAATAAGCTGGAAAAAGGCCATTTTTCAAACGGTCTCCAAATTCGACGAAATTAATTTTGTTAGGACCGTATCGTCAAAACATAGCTGGATTTCAATTTTCATAATTTTTGGAGTCAGTATGTGGCCTCGGTAAATTAAAATATACGTTGAAATTCAATATGTAACGTTATATTAATTTATATTTTAATTTTGACAAAAACTGATCAAAAAAATCAAACTGTCTTATGAAACATGTTCCATTGTATCAGGAATGGGGGTATTTGGTTAGGGACGTCAGTCGTTGGGTTTGATTTGGAGTTCGGATCGATAAATAAGTAATTGGAGAATAAAATAATATAATATATATAAATAAACTAAAACCCTAAATCCTAATTCAGCCGCCGCCTAGGGTAAAAACCGATGGCATAAATCGTTCAAAAATTCGTCCTCCTTTATATTCAAATCCATCAAACGATTCAAGAAATCTTCAGCGGGAAAAACGTAGAGCTTGGAGAGGGCTTCAATTTGGTACGGGTTTGATGGGTTTTAGTCTTGGGGTCAGTTCGATTTTTGAGCCTGAAGTCGCGTCGTTCGAGGTGGTTTTCCGACGTGGTGGGGCCATCGAGTGGTACGCTGTTCAAGGCGGAGGTGGAAGACGCAACAGCGCGTCGTAGGGTGGTCGGCGATGGAGGCCCGGTGGCCTTTGGTGGCATGCGGCGGCGGTTCTTGAAGTCGACGGTGGGTTTGCTTTAATCGGTCTGAGGAAGATAATTAAGGGAGGGTAATTAATGCTAATTAATTTATTAATTAGTTTAATTATGTATTTAATTAAACAACCATATCTTTTTCATACGTCGTCAGAAAATTGCAAACTTAGTCACGTTGGAATCGTGGCGACGAACTCTACAACATGGAACTGACAAGAACGAAAACGGAGCAAGTTGATTTTTAAGCTAAATTAAATGTTCGTTTAATTTAGTTTAAAAATAAATCCTCCAATAAAGACTGACGGAGTGGAAATCAATGTGAGAACTTTTTCACTCAAAATATTTGTACAGTTATTTATTTTATAACTGAATGTAGTGATTGCCAGTATTGATTTTTATCAGTTTTAATTATCACAAATGTTCTACGGTGCCTGTTAGCTCACATTCATTGTTGTTTGAAAACCCATGGATGATATGATTGACTGTATTGTGTTTTGTTTGTGATATTGAAATGTGTAACATATTAAAAATAATGTTAATAAATTTGTGGTAGTTGAAACTAAATTATAAATATTCATTTATAATTTAAACAGTGAAAATTGGCTAATTAGAAAAATAATTCGAATCTAATTAGAATTGGTTAAATTTATTAACCAATGATTAATTTGAATTCATTGTAGTTGGTTGAAACCCCACACGGGTCTAGGGATGATAATTAATTCACATCTCCCTTGGATTTAATTGTATGTCAACCGATTGATTGACAGACTGTGATAAGCGTTATTTAATTATTTAATGCTTATACAGTTGTAAATTGCACACTGGATGCGAATTGACTGTTTAGTAGTTGTTTATCACTATTTTGAATACATGCGATGTATGGAATCCATATAAATAAAATTATATGGCAATTGATTGAGCCTGATTCCAATTCAGAAATAACGAATATTTTAGAATAATATTCAGTGAAAAGTCAAAATATGATTTTGATGTCCGATTTTGGATGGACACAAAAATATTGAAATATATGAAGCCGAGTTAAGTAGAAGTGCGCCATTTTAACTCAAACGGATTTTTCTGTCGATTTTATTCATTTTATAATGAATATCGAAAAGATTTGATTTCAAAATCTGATATTTTGAAAATATTATCATTTTAATATTATAATGATATAGAATATTCAATTTTGATTTAAAATTGAAAATGATGTTGAAATCGTTTTAAAATGAATTTATAAACGATTTATAAAATACGTTTTAAATGGAAATCGACGATATATATATATATTATTATATATATATATATATATATATATATATTATATAGCTTGAATAGAACGCGCCGCGCAGCGATCGTTCGCGAATTTCGACCGTTGACTTTGAATTGACATAACGGGAGATCCGACAGTCGGATTCTCCTAAAACCGGAACCGTTTGGTTCGTATTGAAAAGAGCTTTGGAATGATAATAAGAGATTTGAAATCTAACGGTTTGCGAATTTCAACCATTAACTTCAAATGGACGTAACGGGAGATCCGACCGTCGGATTCTACTAAAACCAGAACCATTGGGTTCGTATTGAAAAGATCTTTCCAATGAATACATGAGATTTAAATTTGACGGTTTGATTTTAAAATATGTCAAAATCAATTTCTGAAAAGGCAGCTATGGATGCAGTTCGGTGGCCGATATTGGAAACCAACTGTAAGGGCCTTAATAAAATTATTAAAAATATGAATAAATTATGTAGAATCATAATAAATGATTTGAAATGATTTTGGATGAAATATTCCAAGTTTGTAAAGATAAAATATATTTTTATTTGAATAAGTTATTTATCGATTTGAGTAAAGATCAGAAAGGAATTGAAATGGTTTTAAATAACCAAAATTTTCCAATGTATGAAATGGAAAGGATTTAAATGGAAATAATCTTCGATTATTTCGATATTGAATTCCGTGATTATACAGATATTGTGGAGGAATTTGGAAGATATAGATATCGTTATTTCAAATACGATATCCGTTGGTTTCAGAATTTGATATTGAATATAAGTCGATATAATTTCTATTCAGAGCCTTGTATTTAATATCAAATGGTGTTTTGGGTTCGTCGTGAACGATGTCTTCAATAACACTGTTCTTAAACCCAGTCGAGAATAGAATAGATCTTTCAATTAAGATTTAGAGAAGTTTACCAATTAATTAATTAAATTGGAATTGAAATGAAAGTTGATTTTGGATTTATCATGAACAATGTTTTAAATAACATTTGTTCGTTAACCCAATTAACAGTGAAGTGAGGATTTGGAATTTATAATCTTTTAATTAAGATTTAATGGAAAATTTTCCAAAGTATAGTTTTCCAACTTAAAATATTAAATTGGAATTGAATGGAATTCGATTTGGTAATAATCGAGATAAGCTTCTGTAAAGGAAGAACGTTACTATATATGGAATTTAAAAGGCTTTGCCGTTTTCCATTTATATTATTAGTCTGATACAGAAATTTATATCAATTATATATTGATCTGTTTTCCGCGAAGATTCCATATTTAATGGAAGTTGATTTGGGTATATCGTGAATGGGGTTTTAAATGACATTGGTTCTTCAACCCAGTTAATGATAGAATTAATTTTCCTAAAAGTTGAACAACCATTAAGTAATGAATTTCAGAGATTAAAACTAACTAGAGTTTTAATAAATCTTTAATTAGATTTGAATGAATAGATGGTAATTAAATTTACCAAAACATGAGAAGCAATGTAAACCAAATATACTTGGTTGTTGATATTGATTGTGATTGCTTGGTTGTTTGGATTGTGCTCGACCAGTTTATGAGCCAAATATGCTTTTACATTTATCATTGGGTTGGGTAGAAATATTTGTATGCTAACATCTTGTGAAACACTTCACAATTTGACGTTGAGATGTTTAGCGATGTGGTTGAGTTCATTTCAAATTTAATGAATGATTTTGAAATGAGATTTTCTTAAGTGAAAAGAAATGTTTTTTTCCCGATTTTGGACAGGGAATGTTTTATAAACAGAAAGTATTTCGAGGGCTAAACCCGAAATGATTTGGAAAAGTATTATGGTTTTACATTATAGTTAACCACATATCTGATTAGTTGCTATTGAAGATATCTCTGTTTGGTGGCGGAGAATTTATTCTCTTGCTTAACACCCTTCTTTGAGACGTACGAGCTCAATGGTTATGTGATTAATAGTGGCTGATCATATGTGTGAATTGCTAATGTAAAGTACTATAGTTTGAAATTACTTGTGATTATTATGTTGTGAAATGATTTTCCCTACTTCGGGATATAAAATGATTTAGTATGTGGCTAAAGATTCGGGTAACCCTGACGACTAAAAGTATGAGTATTATGACAGTGTAAGTCTTCCCCGAGGGTGTGGGATGGTGCATCATCAGTGTAGCATGCTCCACCGTGGGAGGTGCACATATATATTGAGTGCTAAGGTGCGTGACCTTTACCTTGTTTGATGGGAGAAACCTCCCGATATTTGGTTGCATACTGTTTGTATGCATTGTGATGTTTTGGAATTCATATTTCCATATGATTTTGGTTTGAGATCCCGAAGTGAAATCTACTTTGCTATGAAAGTTAGATATGTATTTCAAATGATTTGAAATAAGAAATCGGGAAATAAAGTCCAAGGAAATAATTTATGTAAAGCGGATTGGATTTGGAAAATCTAAGTTTGGGGATTAAGCCTAAATGGGTAGATTGAGGAATTACATGTTGTTTGATGCATTGTGGATCCATAAGTTTATTATGTATGGTAGTTGTGTATGCGCTGGTATTCGTGGGAGGAAACCATTCCATGACATGCGGCGTGGTCCCATGATTTACCCTATTTAAAGTAAAAGTTTATAACTGTTTTAAGTTCTCACACCAGTCCCATGACTGACTCGGAGTTTATTGTTTCTACCTAAACTCTGGGTGCCCATATTTTCCACACGGGCAGCTAGTAATTTTGGTTTGCAGATATTTCTTTTCACAGAATCCTGGATTACTACTGGAGCTATATTCGGAAAGCTTTATATCCGTGTATCTCTTTTAGTTGTGTTTGATGATGCATTTCCGCTGTGCGTTATATTTATGTATATATATTTCCGCTGTTTTGTAATTTATAAATCTCTGATATTTATTTTTTCGTTGTATATTATTTATTTGAACTCTGATATTCTTGTACTCTGGTATATTCTTGTACTCTTATGTAAATTGTTGTAATAGCAATGAAATGTTCACATGTTTGTGTTCCAATGCGTCGTGTTCTCAAAACAATCCGGGCTTCTCCGTCTCTTCGGGGATCGGGGAAGTCTAGGTCGTCTCAGAATCAGAGATTGGATGATGGCCAAGTTTTACTGAAATGAAAAAAAGAAAATTTTGGGGATAAAGTTTGAAGGGGACGGAGAGAATTTTTTACTTTCGCGGCCTCACATTTCATTTAAGCCCTGCGCTAGGTTTTCGCTCCCGCTCTTTGTATCATCAACATTACATAGCGGAACAAACATTAATATAGCATAATTATTTTGTTATTTTATTTGCTTCTTTATATAGCACAATTAATGCACTATTTTATTTTCTTTAACTATTTTATTATAGCACTTTAATGTAAGGCAATGATATAATGCTATCTATATCATATTTTCTTGTAGTGATTTAACTTGAGTGTACTGAATATATTGTCACCTACGGTTGGCCAACCACCATTTTCGGAAGATACAAAAGCGACAGAAGAAACAAATGAATTTTCTCTAGATGGTGACGATACACCCTAATGGGAATGGCCTACGGAGCCATGGTGCCTACCCGATTTCTATCATTTCCCGGTTGATGAGGCTTGAGGGGATGATTACGTTTTAGAACATTACATTAACTTGGAATGACACATTGTTAGATCCATCAAATCACTAATTGATTTACAAAAATATACTCTGGGTGTTAAGCTAAGAGAAGTAGCCTTCTTCGCCAACAAACTTGGTATATTTGTAAAAATCAACGTATGTGGCTCTTAGGGAAATACTCTGTCAGGCATTCGTCCATACAAGTAGTCCAGCAACAGGATGAACCGAAGGCACTCTCCTACCACATCCCATATAGGAATCATCCCAAGGATCGGTAGCGAGTAGTCCTTGCATTCCATAGATTTCAATCACAACGGAATCACAGTGTATCGCTGATTGCAAGTCAAGAATTATAAATGGTTCTTCTGTTTTATGAAGACCTATGGTCTTCAATCCCTTCATCTTTATAAGCATCCCTACAAGTTAGTTTCGAACGCCAAGTCGGTTCAAAGTGGTTTTGGGTCCAGTTCTCATCCCGGTCTCTACGAACTAACACGTCAAAAGTCCAATAGGATATTTCATTGATAATCCAGGTTTTGACTATCAATTCAAACAGTACGGTCAAGTACATTGGCAGCTCAGACCCTTTAATTAAAAGCAATTATTAAAACTATTTCATCGATTCTAAAAAATTGATTCTATATTCTTATCTCGACAAATCACTTTTGTTTCGTTATTTTGAAAACTATAACTATATTCTTAATTCTTTTGAATAAACGTATTTACCAATCCCCACTTATTTCCGAAAATATCGCTATATATATAGCCAATTGTATAGATTTAATCATCAATTCTTATATAGGCTAAAACAAACGTCATATGCCACATTGTTCATTATATAGGCCTCAATGGTTTTATTTAACTTCAAACCTTTCAGATTAACGTTTAAAAACTTACTTATGGAAAAAATAAACCATTTCCAACATTTTTACCATTACAAACTAATACCATCCCTTGATAATATGAATTCGTTCAAGTTGGGGTATTTTATTTACCTTTCAGACCTTGATGCGATAACATTCTTACCTTAAGATAGATAAAAGTTTGTAACACAAAAACTGATACTAATAATAATATCACAAGCTCTATTTATTATTCAATCAAAAATATGGTTTTTATAAATCATTCTTTACTTTGGAAAATCTTAATTCATTGATTAACTGAATTGCTTACTAAGATACAAACCTTTTGTTTTAAACCTCTTAATACAATTCTATTTATAACTTGGATTACTATAACTCATTTACCAAGTCTTTTATCTAAAACCATTTAACATTATGTTATAAAATTAATTTGGATTTTTATCACTAAAATCCAATTGCCTCCTTTTTATATTATTGAAATCTTTCTTCACTTACAAATGTTTCCAATTCTTAAGTAAACGTTTATTTTAAAATTATCACCTTCTTAACTTCTTTTACAACCCTTATTTACAAAACTTTGATTTATTGCCAAATCATTTAATAAAATTCCCTTACTAGATCGAACTAAAGTTTTATCGTAAGCATGATTACCTTCTTAAATAATTTAAATTAAAAATGAATCCTTTTAATTACTATTAATTAAAATAATAATTAATTACAACTTTAATCGAAGTAAAGGTAGTTTACTCCTTACTAACTAAAATAGATTAGTTAATCACCTTTTAAATTAATAAATAATAACTAACAACATTAATGATTATCAATTCGATAATCATCTTTTTAAACATCGTTATTTAAAAGGTAAATTATACTTTAAGAAATCTCATTAAATTAGAAAAATTATTTGTTGAACTATTTTCATTAAATTAATTGAAGACAAATTAATCTAATAACCGATTTCAATTAGAACAGTTGACTTAGTCAACTTGAAACCATCAATTAACTTGTTAATTGATTTCAATTTATCCCTCCCCTTAAATTAATTAATAATATAAATAATTTAATAATATCGCTTAATTGTTTTATAAAAACAATTATTCTAAATTATTGACCTTTCATTTAGTATCTGGCTTACTTGCTTATAAAACTCATTAAAACATTAAAATTGCTATACATAATATTTTATAACTACATATATAAAAAATCACATATATATATATATATATATATTTATAGAACTTCTATTTTTATAAAAAATAAAATTGGAAACTTTGTTCGTAACACCCCACCTCCGCCAATGCCACTCTTGCAAGCACACTAGCTTTGGAGGGGCGTTAAACAAGGTAAACATGCATGCAGATATCACAAGACAGAACATACAAGTAAAACAGAGTAAGTAAAGCAGCGGATAACAAAAAAACTAACATTTCAAAACCATAGTCAAGTTACATCAAAGTACTGAGTCATTATTTTCCAACCACTACAAGTCTAGAAACATAAACTGAAAACTGGAAATAACATAAAGTAAACTATCCCCAAAGTAGAATAAAGCCATAGCATGCTCAAGTCCAAACCGTACATGAGCTATCCAGAAAAGCAGGTAAAGATCCAAGCTAGGTACCAGTGTTCCCACCCTGTAAACCTGTGAGGGGGGAGGGAACGGAAGAAAAGAGGCGAAAGAAAACGGGTCAGTCAAAAAGACTGGTAAGTCCTACCTACTATTAGTATAAAAACTAATAAAGTTAACTAGACATGTAAAACGGAGATGAATCATGGGGTGATAACTGGCATAGTGAAAAGTTAACAAGATAGATCAAGTGTGGCATCGCATATACAAGGTTAAGTTGCACTAGGTGTACTAGTATTCTAATCCATGTCAAGTATAAACAAGAAATGATCCCTTGGCCCAAAGTTGGCCCACATTATGAGATGACCTAAATCAAGGTCCAACTACTCGATCTAGTCGATCGGCTCCCTATAAGCCTAACTCGTCGTGTATCGATGTCATACGGCTTAATCGTGGAATGTAGTTAACTGTGCAAGGTCCACCCCAGGGTGTATCCAGCCCTAAGGTGTAAACCACAGACACAATTCAAGCACGCACAGTCTAATCCTACTGGTGCCCATGTTCAACTCCGGACTTAACGTGCACGACCATGGTCCGCCTGAACAACCGGTGCACCCTTCAGCCGTCTCTTTTGGTCTCTTACAATCAGTCCAGTAATCGTGCCCCCACCCTAGCCTAGTCCAGGGTATCCAGATACTCCCAAGTGGGTTACGGCTGAAAAGGACCTCGTAACTAGGATTTCAAGCGGGTTAAATGTGGTTAACCCTATCCTAACCATGTATTGAGTCGGTCAAGTGTATTCAAGCAGTTCATGACTTAACCCTATCAATACATCGTGTTTAATTGGTTAAGTATTCAAGTAGTTCATGACTTAACCCTACCAACCCATCGTGTTTAATTGGTTAAGTATTCAAGCGGTCCATGACTTAACCCTATCATGTGGCATTAATTAACTTAATGCACCCCAACCTCTCACATTAGACTTTGTTGTGGTTACTAGTTAAGCCGGGCGGGTCCGGGTAGCTTTACACCACAACCTAGTCTAACCTCGGGTTTTAAGTGCGATGTGACCAACTACTCACATTGGGTCCTATTGTTTGTAGCCACTAGTTAAGCCGGTCGGTTCCGGGTAGATTTATGCTACAAACTCAACCCAACCTCGAGTTGGCCACTTCCATGTTTTCTACATGTCATGTCCACGTTCATGTTTTCAAGCATAAACACATGTCAAACTTTCATGTCATATTTTCAAGTCATGTTTTCATGTTATTTAAGTTTGCCCAACTACCCATAACGTATTCCCATCGCACGTAAATTCGCATCAACGCAAATAGATCAAAGAGGGAACATAACAATATGACAAGGTGGGCATAAGATGGCAAAGTCTATCACAAGTTAAACATGGTGATATTTGAGGTCAAAAGGGGTTCAACATACTAGCATATGGCCTCAACATGTATGATAACATAAAAGGTGACTTGGCCTCAAACATATCAAATAGCATAAGGGTGATTTGGCCACAAGCATGCATAATAGCATAAGGGTGATTTGGCCATAAGCATATTAAGGAACATGAGGGGTTAAGGTTTGGCAACAAGTTAAACATGGTGGCATATGAGACAAATGTGTTCATAAACTTGCATATTACATTATAAGCCTCAAAACATGCATGATATCAACTTTAGCATAATAGGTGAAACATGGCCATAAATGACATAGGATGATAGCTAGTGATTCGCATATAACATCATATGCAAGATAACATAAGGGTTGTGAGAGTTTCTATGTTGCTTTATGCAACATTTCAAATCAAAGCTCATAGCTTTCTATGTACAAAGTCAAGGTGATAGCTTTACAAACATGCATGGAATAAATCTATGCATTACATGATAGAATCAAAGCTCATAGCTTTCTATGAACAAAGTCAAGGTGATAGCTTTACAAATATGCATAGAATAAATCTATGCATAACATGATAGAATCAAAGCACAAATCATACTTAGGCCCAAACTCAAACTTGCAACATGTCATATTTAACTTCACAGTTAGAATCTAAGAGTAGAATAGGGCTTACAATGCTATGAAGACCTATGAAATAAAATAAAATTGAGACGAAGCCACTAGCAACTCTAAAAACCCCCAATCGCATATAAGCTCCAAGTTGTTTTGAGAAACAATAAGCTCCTTTGATTTGTATGAAGAAAGATCCTTGTTTTGATGAAGAAAGGTGACTCTTTTACTAGCTTAGGACACTCAAACTTTCATGAAGAGGATGGAGGCCATGATATGAAGATGAAGGCCATGATCAAGAAGCATTTTGGCATAGTCTAGTTGTAGGAATGATTAATGAGGGTTTAGGCTAGGTCTTAGGGTCTTTTTATAGAAGATTAGGTTAGTTTAGGCCATAGGATTAACCCTAGTTCAGATCTGAGCCTTTAAAATCCGTCACAAGCCTCCAACCATGTCTTGAGAAACAAGTCAGGTGCACCCAGGCCAGACTGGCCGACCACCCAAGTCGACAGGGGTGCCGACTGGGCAGTCGACACGGCCTGGGGTGTGTCGACTCCCAAGTCGACTCCCCAGTCGACTTGGGGGGTGGTGGGAACTTTTCCCGCCTATCCTGCCCAGCTGAATTTTGAATTCTGGATTCAAATTTGAACTTTAAAATTTTCTGAAAACTTTGACGGGCCATAACTTGGTCATACGGACTCCGATTTTCGAAAACTCGGACTCTATTTCGCGTATTTTTCCGAGACGAACACAATGGCACAACCCATTTCCCTTGTTTCAGCTTTTATCAGTTAATTCTGCCTTGATTTACGTTATAACATGTTATTTAAAAATACGGGTTATTACATTCTCCCCTCCTTAATGGATTTCGTCCCCGAAATCTCTAAGTTAGGAAGAACGTATCCTACCATCCATCATCCATCTACTCAAAACATTATCCACGAGCAGTCATTGTCCTTAAAAGATTCTAAATGCTGTATGATCATATGCGAAAGGTGTGTGTATATGTACTTATCTAATGCGAAAATCAGGCGGTTACTGATTCGGTAAACCTCCTTAATGCAAAGTATGTTAGTGAAATGAGTCCATATGTATGCAAATTCCTAACCTAATTCATAACCTCTATATGAGTGCACATAACATTCATCCATATGCAACATCCACGTGATAACATAACAAGTTTCATCCATGAATAAGTATAAGCACTCATGCATATGCAATATGAAAGTGTGTGAGCCGATCTTAGTGCCTAATGTGTATCATGCATCCACGAGTATCCACTTGCAAACACTTGCAACCACTTGCAAACATCAAGCATAACATGTTTCAAATACATGTTTCATCCAAAGGGTTTCTACCTAAGGTTCTCATGACAAGGTTAACGAGATAACAAGATAAACATGGATAGCAAAAGAAAGATATGCTAACTAGGAAAAGAGATTGAGAATGTACCCTCAAAAAGAAATGGATAAAGCCCACGCATTTTATCCTTGGCTTCCTAAGTTGCATCTTCATCGGCTTTATTCCACTGAACCTTTACTAACTTGACTTCTTGATCCCTTAGTTTCTTAATCTCCGTTCCCAAGATATGAATCAGAGCTCGCCTCAAGGTCGCCTCTTTCTATACCTCTGTGTCTTCAAGAATACTTGGTTCAACTACCTTGGCTGACTCATGTAGGCACTTTCGGAGATGCGAGACATGAAAAACATTGTGAACTCCGGCCAGCTTCTCGGGCAACTCCACCTTATAAGTCATCTTCCCAACTCTTTCTATAATAGGGAAGGGTCCTACGAACCTTGGTGTCAGCTTCCCAACTGCTCCAAAAGGAACCACATTTCGCAAAGGAGAAATCTTCACAAAGACCATATCTCCAATTTTAAATTCTAAGTCTGTCCTTTGCTTGTCTGCATAGGATTTCTGTCTGTCTTGGGCCGTTTTCATCCGTCTTCGAATCAGTCCAACTCTCTCGGATGTGTCCCTTATCATGTCGGGCCCAATTATAAGCTTATCCGTCGTCTTCCACCAACATGTTGGTGGCTTGCATGGCCTCCCATACAAAGCTTCGAATGGTGTCATTCCTATGCTTGCTTGGTAGCTGTTATTATAAGCAAACTCTACAAGAGGAAGGTGGTCTTCCCAAGTACCACCAAAGTCAAGAACGCAAAGTCTCAAGAGATCTTCTAGCACTCTATTCACCCTTTCGGTTTGGCCATCCATCTGGGGGTGATAGGCTGTACTTAGATTCAATCGTGTACCTATCGCTTCTTGCAAACTATTCTAGAACTGGATGGTGAAGATTGGGTCACGACCGCTAACTATGCTGGAAGGAACTCCATGTAATCGCACTATCTCTCGAAGATAAACAGATGCTGGACCTGATGCGGTCCTCTTGTTCTTTACTGGAATGAAATGAGTGCTCTTCGTGAGTCTATCAACTATGACCCATATCCCATAAAGCCCAAATAGTTTGGTCAACTTAATGGACATCTTCACCCCAACTATATATCACAAACAGGCGAGTCATACTCCTTATGGGGTTTGCGACAGAACTAAGATTGAGAATAGGACCGAGAGGATATACTTAAAAGATAGCATGCGAGTAAGCTCTACAGAATAATAGGGATCAAGGATTTACTCTTAGAAAGAGATATAATGCGCGTATCTAGTCTTCAATCTTCTAAGCCGCATTTTCTTGTGCTTAATCCCATCGTGCCTTGACCGTCTTTTAACTTCACAATTTCGTAGCTCTTAATTCTTATTTCCAAAATATGAGTTAGAACTCATTTCACCGTTGCCTCTCATTCCACTTCCACTTATTCTTTTCCTAAAATACTTGGCTTAAACATAACTGCATGCTCATGGTTTCATGCAAGCTTTCCGAAATTCGTTAGTGAATCCTGGATCTCGTTTACATCCTATACGGTATTCCACGCAGAAGAACTATCCCTTGAAAACAAATGCCAATCCACGTTGCCAAATGTACTTACTAGGGTGATTTCTCTAACCCATGCTTAAGCGAAATGGACTATCCGCCTTAGTGGCGAACACTACTCGATTGGACTACAAATTTCCAATAAAAGTGCCAAGGGATTCTAGATAACTAATCATGACAGAGCCCTAAAGGTCACATGAGATTTGGAGGGTATTACCGAGGTGAGTCATGAGCCTCGCAACCCTATGTTCAAAGTCAAGAATGGCTCCATATCCGACAACCAATCCACGCCCACAATCAACCCGTATCCCATAAACCCGAGAACATAAGCATTACGCATGAATTCTACGCTCAAGATAGAGATTTTCAAATCCATACAAATCGCAGATAGATGGGCGGAACCCCCAATCGGATTTGAAATACTAACGGGATTTTCAACTAGACTAGTACTTAGGTGCAAACTTTCAACAAGATCAGAAATAAAACTATGCGATGCGCCAGAATCAAATAAGGTATGAATAGGGAAATAAGAAATGTAAACATGACTTTCTATAGAAACACTACCTCGATCAAAAGCTGGAAGAGCGAGGGGAGCCTGCAACTGCCCTCCAGAGGGTCCTGCTTGCTGAATTTGCCTTTTCCCTTGTCCTCGCTTTTTCGGGCAATCCTTACTATAGTGTCCAGACTCTCCACAATGAAAGCATTCTCCCAACTTCCTTTTCTTCTTCCTACAGTCTTTGGCTATGTGCCCAGTAATCCCACAGAAGTTGCACTTCCTCCTTTCTCTTGACTTGTTGTCCTTGCTGTTGTTACTCTTGCCTCCTTTTCCGGAATCTACCTTCTCGCCTTGAGACTCATTTGCCTTGACCTCCTTCTTGCCCCTCTTATCTTCCTCTTGAAGCAGGGCCATATTTACCAAACTCTCGAAAGTCGTCCCCATGGGTATATGAGACATGGCCAAACCGCGCAATGGCTCATTCAATCCTAGAGCAAAGCGTAGGGCCTTCTTCTGAGCTGTGTTAACCAAGTCTAGACCGAACCGAGCAAGTTGATTAAACGTATCCACGTATTCCCTAACTGTCATGTCCCCTTTCTTTAGAGATAGGAACCTCTCCATCTGAAGGTTCTCTTCTGTCGATGATAGAAACCTCAGTCTAAACCTTCTCCTAAAGTCATCCCAAGTCTGAATTGGCCTAGTAGTGGTGGTAACTACCCACTAATATGCAGCTTCCTCTTTCAATAACCATACCGCTAACAGAACTTTCCTACGGTCTTCTATATCAAAGATAGCAAAGAGGTCTTCAGTTTCCTTTAACCAGTTTCTTGCCTCAACAAAAGTCTCCGTCCCAATAAAATTCTTGCCAAGCATCGCCTTAGAGTCCTTACAAATCTTCACGAAATCCGCTTGTGGATGCGGAGGAGGAGGAGGAGGAACCTCAGCTACGGGAGGAAGAGAAATGTTAGCCACGGGGGAAGGAGGAGGAATGTTCGTGGGGCCGGCTTCATTCGCCCTTGCCTCCATGTACCTTCTAAACCAAATAGGTACTGGTACGCCCTCCAGAATGGCAAAATTATTGGCCATACTGAAACGAAGAAAAAGATAGATTGAGAACGAGGAAACAAAGGATAGTGCTAATGGCTTTTGGGGAATAGCCTTTTAAAATAAACTAGACTTTTCTTGGAAAATACTTAATTGGTTTTGAAAATAGTTTTTCAAAAGGTAAGTTTTTAAAAAAAAAATCTTTTGCTCAGATCTTGTAAACCTTATGCTCTGATACCAAATGTAACACCTCACCTCCGCCAATGCCACTCTTGCAAGCACACTAGCTTTGGAGGGGCGTTAAACAAGGTAAACATGCATGCAGATATCACAAGACAGAACATACAAGTAAAACAGAGTAAGTAAAGCAGCGGATAACAAAAAAACTAACATTTCAAAACCATAGTCAAGTTACATCAAAGTACTGAGTCATTATTTTCCAACCACTACAAGTCTAGAAACATAAACTGAAAACTGGAAATAACATAAAGTAAACTATCCCCAAAGTAGAATAAAGCCATAACATGCTCAAGTCCAAACCGTACATGAGCTATCCAGAAAAGCAGCTAAAGATCCAAGCTAGGTACCAGTGTTCCCACCCTGTAAACCTGGGGGGGGGGGGGGGACGGAAGAAAAGAGGCGACAGAAAACGGGTCAGTCAAAAAGACTGGTAAGTCCTACCTACTATTAGTATAAAAACTAATAAAGTTAACTGGACATGTAAAACAGAGATGAATCATGGGGTGATAACTGGCATAGTGAAAAGTTAACAAGATAGATCAAGTGTGGCATCACATATACAAGGTTAAGTTGCACTAGGTGTACTAGTATTCTAATCCATGTCAAGTATAAACAAGAAATGATCCCTTGGCCCAAAGTTGGCCCACATCATGAGATGACCTAAATCAAGGTCCAACTACTCGGCCTAGTCGATCGGCTCCCTATAAGCTAACTCGTCGTGTATCGGTGTCATAAGGCTTAATCGTGGAATGTAGTTAACTGTGCAAGGTCCACCCCAGGGTGTATCCATCCCTAAGGTGTAAACCACAGACACAATTCAAGCACGTACAGTCTAAACCTACTGGTGCCCATGTTCAACTCCGGACTTAACGTGCACGACCATGGTCCGCCTGAACAACCTGTGCACCCTTCAGCCGTCTCTTTTGGTCTCTTACAATCAGTCTAGTAATCGTGCCCCCACCCTAGCCTAGTCCAGGGTATCCAGATACTCCCAAGTGGGTTACAGCTGAAAAGGACCTCGTAACTAGGATTTCAAGCGGGTTAAATGTGGTTAACCCTATCCTAACCATGTATTGAGTCGGTCAAGTGTATTCAAGCAGTTCATGACTTAACCCTATCAATACATCGTGTTTAATTGGTTAAGTATTCAAGTAGTTCATGACTTAACCCTACCAACCCATCGTGTTTAATTGGTTAAGTATTCAAGCGGTCCATGACTTAACCCTATCATGTGGCATTAATTAACTTAATGCACCCCAACCTCTCACATTAGACTTTGTTGTGGTTACTAGTTAAGCCGGGCGGGTCCGGGTAGCTTTACACCACAACCTAGTCTAACCTCGGGTTTTAAGTGCGATGTGACAAACTACTCACATTGGGTCCTATTGTTTGTAGCCACTAGTTAAGTCGGTCGATTCCGGGTAGATTTATGCTACAAACTCAACCCAACCTCGAGTTGGCCACTTCCATGTTTTCTACATGTCATGTCCACGTTCATGTTTTCAAGCATAAACACATGTCAAACTTTCATGTCATATTTTCAAGTCATGTTTTCATGTTATTTAAGTTTGCCCAACTACCCATAACGTATTCCCATCGCACGTAAATTCGCATCAACGCAAATAGATCAAAGAGGGAACATAACAATATGATAAGGTGGGCATAAGATGGCAAAGTCTATCACAAGTTAAACATGGTGATATTTGAGGCCAAAAGGGGTTCAACATACTAGCATATGGCCTCAACATGTATGATAGCATAAAAGGTGACTTGGCCTCAAACATATCAAATAGCATAAGGGTGATTTGGCCATAAGCATGCATAATAGCATAAGGGTGATTTGGCCATAAGCATATTAAGGAACACGAGTGGTTAAGGCTTGGCCACAAGTTAAACATGGTGGCATATGAGGAAAATGTGTTCATAAACTTGCATATTACATTATAAGCCTCAAAACATGCATGATATCAACTTTAGCATAATAGGTGAAACATGGCCATAAATGACATAGGATGATAGCTAGTGATTCGCATATAACATCATATGCAAGATAACATAAGGGTTATGAGAGTTTCTATGTTGCTTTATGCAACATTTCAAATCAAAGCTCATAGCTTTCTATGCACAAAGTCAAGGTAATAGCTTTACAAACATGCATAGAATAAATCTATGCATAAAATGATAGAATCAAAGCTCATAGCTTTCTATGCACAAAGTCAAGGTGATAGCTTTACAAACATGCATAGAATAAATCTATGCATAACATGATAGAATCAAAGCACAAATCATACTTAGGCCCAAACTCAAACTTGCAACATGTCATATTTAACTTCATAGTTAGAATCTAAGAGTAGAATAGGGCTTACAATGCTATGAAGACCTATGAAATAAAATAAGATTGAGACGAAGCCACTAGCAACTCTAAAAACCCCCAATCGCATATAAGCTCCAAGTTGTTTTGAGAAACAATAAGCTCCTTTGATTTGTATGAAGAAAGATCCTTGTTTTGATGAAGAAAGGTGGCTCTTTTACTAGCTTAGGACACTCAAACTTTCATGAAGAGGATGGAGGCCATGATATGAAGATGGAGGCCATGATCAAGAAGCATTTTGGCATAGTCTAGTCGTAGGAATGATTAATGAGGGTTTAGGCTAGGTCTTAGGATCTTTTTATAGAAGATTAGGTTAGTTTAGGCCATAGGATTAACCCTAGTTCAGATCTGAGCCTTTAAAATCCGTCACAAGCCTCCAACCATGTCTTGAGAAACAAGTCAGGTGCACCCAGGCCAGACTGGCCGACCACCCAAGTCGACAGGGGTGTCGATTGGGCAGTCGACACAGCCTGGGGTGTGTCGACTCCCAAGTCGACTCCCCAGTCGACTTGGGGGGGTGGCGGGAACTTTTCCCGCCTATCCTGCCCAGCAGAATTTTGAATTTTGAATTCAAATTTGAACTTTGAAATTTTCTGAAAACTTTGACGGGCCATAACTTGGTCATACGGACTCCGATTTTCGAAAACTCGAACTCTATTTCGCGTATTTTTCCGAGACGAACACAATGGCACAGCCCATTTCCCTTGATTCAGCTTTTATCAATTAATTCTGCCTTGATTTACGTTATAACATGTTATTTAAAAATACGGGTTATTACATTGTTTCAGTTATAAAATAATTTTTATAACTTTAAATACGTCGATTCTCCTGACGGCGAATTAACGTCTTAAAACACGATTTTTAGATTATTTATTGCCAAATCAATACTGTTTATTGATTTAAAACACAACAACGTTGAATTTCAATTCAACATCCAGACATGTTTGAACGTTAATGGGGTTAAACAGTTCATATATGAATAATATGAAATCAACTAACAACAAAATATTTGAGGAATCCAGTTGGATCCCTTCAACCTATTTTTCCCTGCAATACAGTTCATAATAACATTTAATAATTGCATATGAGATAAGAATTTTAATCTAATGCATTTAAACGATGGAAATATAATAACGACAATCAAACAGACTAACAAACAATAAGCATCCATAGCATACAATCATCCAATTTATACTATCAACGATAGATTACAGTTATATGAATTTAATGACATCATAGAATTCCAGGAGGCGCGAGAGTTAACTCACCATTTGTTTTTGATTTGACGATTTCTGGTTGTTTCATTTAATTTTAAAAAAGCGTTTAAAATTAAATGAAATCACAATTGCTTCCGATTCCAACCAAACCAGCTCGACTGCGTAGTATTTTTCAGTGTGACTCCAACGACTTGTTTTCACGCAATTTTGTTCACGAACGAACGAGTTATAGCTATTACAAAATTTGATTGTTATAAACAGCATTAAATTCAAATTAACTAAACTTAATTAACTAATTAATAATAACCACGGTTTAACACCTTAATCACGAGATTTAGGTCGCGATATCTTTCTTCAACAAACCCGACTTCTTCAGGTAACAATGGAAAAGCTCCATCCCCAAATTCGACTGGCGCCGACAAACCTGACCACCGGAGCACCAGCGAATGCCACCACTGTGTCCCCCATTCCTAGGCGCCCCCTCCGCCAGTAGCCATCTTTTGCCAATCGCCAACGTTAGTCCCAGTTTTCGAGATGAACGGAAAAGACATTCACTCCGATTTTGAATGCCTCTGACCATCGTAAACGCCCAAACCGCCGTCTTTGCCTCGACCATCCCCACGTTTATCCTTCAGGACTCAACTCCCCTCGACATCTCCCTTTGCCAGAAATTCACAAATTTCGATCGAAACCCCCAAAAATACAAACCATGTTCATCTTATAAATTCCGACACCACAAACCACCGCCGAGCTCTGGACTACCACCAATACCTCCCTTCTACAACTCTCCTTCAGACCACATCACGTGAAACGGACCCCATCTTCGTCAGTCATAAAAAAAGTGAAACTGCACTTCCTCGTTGTTTTCGAGGATTCCGACCACCAGACCTCACTGTTGGCCACAAAATTTTACCAGTAGGTTGCCTTATACATCCTCTCCATCTTTCTTGTTGAAGACTTCCTCCGATTCAACAAAGTTTGAAAGATAAAAATTAAAATTGAAAACGGGTTTAAATGAAAAAAAATGCGGCTGTTGAATTTGGGAATTAGGGTTAGGTTAGGTTAGGTTAGGGTAATTTATAATGAAGATATTTTGGATATATTATTATTTTATTCGATTATTTTATTAATTCATGTCTATCGCCATTTCCGATTGACGTTTCTTTATTCGTATGATCACATACGAACTCAATGCGGTGAAAATGAACATCATGCTATAGTTGACATTCTGGACCCAATGAAACTTGTTTCGTCGAAATCCAAGTCCGTTTGCAAAAACAAAGCTAGTTTGAGTTCAAATTATTGATTTATTTACATTTTAATTTGCGTCTCACATATCAACTCCGATTGACACGAAACTTGAAATCTAGCAATAGTTAACCATTGTAGATTTAATATAATTCGTTTTGTTGAAATCCGAGGTTGTTTGAAGAATTGCTATTTTTAAGGTCTAAAGTAAATCGAAATAAATCGGTTTCAAAACAATTCAATATAATAATAAAAAATTATTATTATCATGTGTATTCAAATAGAGTTTCATATAACATATTGAATTTCAAGTTAAATCGATATTCAATATATTAAAAATCCTTCCATTTTATTTAATAAATCGTTATGGTGTATAAACGATTCCATAACGACTTTCTGAAAATTTGATTTTGATATAACTCAAAATCTACAATATGAAATCTTGATTTTTCTCTTTTATTAGAAAATTATAATTCAATAGATCCGGACGATTCTTGTTTCAAAGAATTCCGAGTTATATTGGATCATATGCATTTAATTGAAGTTCAAAACGTAAAACTACGAACTACCACAAAGTTACAAGCTCATTTTTAATTGAAATTGTACGTTCAAACTTCGTTTAATAAATGAATTTTTTATTATAATTTAAATATCAACTTAACTAAATCTTTTTATATTATCCAATTCATATTGTATTGCAAATCTAACTTATTTCGACTATTTCGGAATTAAATTTATTATTTTATAATTCAAATTAAATTAATATTCAAAATCATTGAATTCAAGTTTATTTAAATCCCAAATCAACATTTAAATCTATTTTAAACGTTTAATTTCACAGTTAAAAATTCAAATCGTTACACTTTCACTAGATTGTTGACGGCGAACACTGAAAATGGATTTTTGATACAATCCTGAAGTTTTCTATTATGTCATATGGCTATGCAAAGAAAGCGAAGGTCTCTTGTTAAGGAGCTAGATTGGAGTCTGCACTAGTGATGTTAAGTGATATATACTAGTTCGTAAGTGAATTCTATGTAATGGAAATTAATTAGATCAAACACTGCGTACAAATGATCATTATGCACCGTAAAAGATTTACTTCATCTATATATTGTGTTTGTTGGCTGTAGAGATTTTGGGAAATGACAATTCAATTTTTATAAGGTATTGTGAATTGTCGATTAAGTAATAACATAAGGTGTTAACCGTAAGATACACTTAGAAGGCTGTTTATCATCCTTATGCGATAAGAATGTTTGGACTGAAGCAAACCATAAGCTTTGTTTGCTAGTAGATGTGATATTGTTAAACGTCAACATCTGATTGATTTTATGGTTGCTCCTGTTGCATTTCGAGGATGAAATATTCTTAGTGGGGGAGAATGTAACGACCCGGGAATTCTGAACCCTTCGTATTTAAGTATATAAACTACTTAAACATTCGGATATTGGATTAAATCATATTGAAATAATTTTATAAGCATGTTAACCTTTCTTAATCATAATTAATGATTTTAAACTTGTTTTGGTAAAATGTTTACAAGAATATATTCTTTGGAAAAATATCGATAATATGACCGGAAATCAAACTATCAATAAATAGTTTTTTTCTTAGAAAAAAATGTTGAAACTTTTTGTGAATGTCAATTTAATCATTAATGATGTAATTAGCGCGCGCGCACACACATACACACACACATATATATATATATATATATATATATATATATATATATATATATATATATATATAATATTCTTGGCTAACTAATTTTGATGATGTCATTCTTGATGTAATCAAAATATCTAGGAAATAAACAAGTAAGCAAATAGGGTTTTGAGTGGCTTTTGGCCTCTTCCCATCTCATTCTAAGAAGACAATGACTTCTTCTTCCTTCTTGCCAACTTTGCCAAATTATATTCAGGTCCACTCCAAACTCAACCATAAGTTTCCAAAAACCTTAGAACACCATTAGAACATGGTTTAGCTTTAAAGAAGTTAACGAAAGGTGGAAGAAGAGGTAGAATACATAGAGTCTGAGTGTATTAATGGGGAGAAATAGGAGGAAAAACAAGGCAGAGCTAGGGGAAGGAGGTTGGTAGCTTGGATATAGACTTTGGTTCTTGGATCCTGTTTGTTTGTTTGGCTAACGATTAATTAGCACCTCACTTTGAATGGAAAATGTAACATATGCATTTTAATACCGGTTGTGTTTATATGGCTCGAATTGTTGTTAACTTATATTAAAACATTGGCTTGAATTCTTACTTTAAAGTAAGCGACATGTGTAATCCATCTATGGATTTGAATGAACTTACATGAACTATGAACTTGAATGGACTTGAATATACTTATATGATAAGAAGGAATGTCTTGAAAAAAAGTACATAAGGTTTAATAGGGGCTTGAATTGAATTAGTCTTGAATCAAAAAGTGCACTGATAGCGATAATCGCTATGGATGCAGTTAAGAATTGACGTGTATTCGACAAATTTCTATGGAACTATCTAGGGCAATCTTTACGGGTTTGTCACCATATTTATCTTGTATTACATGTATGCTTGCCATCTTGAAAATATTATATAGTAAAATGTTAAGTAACATCTCAAAATAGGCAAAACGTCACTAGAGCGAAACCGTCTTATTTAATCTTGATTTTTTAATTTTAGGAGCTTCAAAATGGGCTTTAAGTTCAAGTGAATAGATTCATTCTTTCTAAAATAATTCATTAACTCATACTAGAGTATTATAAAACTAGTTAGAGACCTTCATGTGTTAGTGTTGTTTTTTGTTAAACAAGCACCAACACCCCATTAAGTATAGAGCAAGACGGGTGTGTAGCGTAGGGCTGTCAATTCCCTACACGACCCGAAAGCCGTACGAAAATTAGCAGATTAACCCGACCCATTTAGTTGGCGGGTCATTTTGGGGTCAACCCGAATTTGACTCGTTTATAAACGGATGGGTTTAGGGTTGACCCGCTAACCCGATTTTGACCCACGTAACCCGATTATATGTTTTATCTCTTCTGTACTGTTAGTCTTTTGTGTATGTCGTTAGTTAGTCTTATATGTATGCAGTAATCAGTATGCTTATATATTCTTGTGTAAGCTATTATATTGTACTAATTTATTCTTATATGCTTTTAGTTATATTTACTTATAACTACTATATCTCTTTCATATTGTTAGTTTTTTATCTATTCAGTATGCTCATATATTCTTACGTATGAAGAAGGATTTTTGGATATGGTGATTTCATGCTTTATATATGTGCTACATGTTGGTGCTTTTGTAACTTGTTGCCTGTTGATGATTTTGTAACTTGCTATCTGTTGGTGATTATATATAGTATTGCCTATTGGTGATTTGGTTCTTTTGTCTTTTATGTTAGTGAGCAATATTTGTCAACGGGTCAAACGGGTAAATCTGATCCGACACAACCCAATTAGTTAAACGGATTACACGGGTCGGGTCGGATCAATCCTTTATAAACGGATCAAGTTAGAGTTGGAAAAAAGTGATCCATTTAATAAATGGGTTGGGTTAGGATTGAAAAAAAATGACTCATTTAATAAACGGGTTGACTCGACCCGTTTATAAATCAATCCGAACCCGACTTGATCTGATCCGAACCCGACCCGACATAACTCGTTGACGGCCCTACAGTGTAGCGTGGTGCTACACAGCAGACACCCCATTAAGTATAGAAATATCACAAATTATAAATTCGCAACCACAGAATGCGGAAATAGAAAATGAACGCATATATTTTAATTATGATTTGGCAAACACTAACCTAGGTACACTTGTGTAATTATGTTTATAGTTGTAGATTACAGTTACAGTCCTTAGAGGTAGTGAGCCCTTTATTTAAATTCCTCTTTTATCTTAGATAGGCGAACAGATTCTGGTAATGATAAACTATCGAACAAGGCTGCAGATCTGGTAAAGAATGTCAGTACAGGGTAAATAATCTTGCAATCAACTTCACTATGCCTGCCGTTTAACATTCACAGAAAATGTAAAATCCATAAAAGCAACCAAGTTACACATCAAATAAACAAGAACTCACACCCACCATCTGCATTTCCCTTCTTAAAATCTTAACCACTGGATGTTGAAAATCAGAGATGTACACGGTCGATTAACTAAACAGACCAGTTAATTTAAACGGTTAACTAATGAAATATACCGGTTCAGTTAACCGAAACCGATTAAATTTAACCATGATCAACCAATCAAGTTTACCCTTCCGAACCCATCGGTTAAAGTTAACCGCTGTATGGTTAACCATTTGACATTAGCAGTTAACCGTTGTTTAACTGCAATATTGCAACATATCATAAACAATACATTACTGATTTTACATTTGAATCAATCCACAACTTAAACTAACTTACTAAGTTTGCTACAAGTCTACAGTCGTTTTCCGTTGCATAAAATACTGCAGGTGAACAACATTACATAGCACATACAGTGGAAGAAAAATCAGAAAAGCCAAAAATCACCCAACAAGTTCTCGAAATATCTAGCAATAGCAATATGAACACTCTATAATAAGTAAAAATCATGCAGATGTTCAAAATTATGGTTTTCAAATGGTCAGAAGTTCCCTTAAACCTGCAATATTACTGCAAAGCGGGCAAAAATAAGACAATGATGGACTTTGCATTATTTGGAAAATATAGTAATCATCTTTTACTTTCCACTACTATATTGTCATCAGCAACAAATAGATACGGGTAATGTTTCACAAAAGATTTTGATTTCTTATTTTGTAACTTTATTCAGTATTGCAGATAGAAGAAATTACACCATAGTTTATTTCAGAAAAATCCACTGTTGAAACTTGAAAATCAAAGTCTATGGCTGGAAAAGGGCATCCTTGATCATGGATTCACTGAGCCCAACTGTTGATTATTACACACAATATGCAGATCTAAGCTTTGTTTGTGACATTGGTAATTTGGTATATCATCAAGAGGAAGGATCAAAGATTTGAAGGGCAACAATTACACACAAAATAAAGTTGCTAAACCTCTTCTGTCATATCTTACTGCTTACCCTTATTAGTTATTTCGCAAAATTTATATTCATGTACCCAACAATTGTGCAAGAATAAACATATTATTTTAGCCCCTTGCAGGTAGAACACATGAATCAGTTAAATCTTACTATGTACAAATAAGCTGCTGACAAATCAAGCTCTTTTTTTTTTTTTTTTTTTTTTGAGCTTATATATCAACTTAGAACTTACATTTGTTATGATAGTTCATGTTGATATATCCACCAACCAATCCAGAGGGAAATCAAGCTCTTCTTTTACTGAGCCTCCATGAGTTAGGCTCGTGGTACCTATCATACAGAGGCTCGATCCTCTCCTGTCTTTTCCTCTTACTCATCTTAGTGGGATCAGCTGCCCTGTAAAACCTTGGCGCAAGCTCTACCAGCCATTTGGGATCGATTATAGTAACCTCGCGCACATATTGTTTTGTGGTCATTACATGTTCGTGGTAAATAACCCAATCCGGCTGACGTTGAAATAGTGCACTGCTTGGATGGATGTACACAGGCTGGTTTCCCACTATAGTTCTGTATCCTTCCTGTGGATCTTTCCTCGCCGTCTGAAAGAAGTAGCCTGCTGTTATAGCTTTTTGAATTTTTGTGAAATTTTTGCCACAGCTCACAATGTCTAGTTTGTACCTGGGAATTAAAAGAAATAGAGTGAGTATTCCCCCCCCCCCCCCCCCCCTTAAAGATTTAATCGGCAACTAAAATGTTCGTGCAGACCTTTATTCGAACACCAGAAAATATTTTACACAAACAAAATTTCCCCAAAACAATACAAACCAGTTTTTACTTACCACGCCATTTCAATTACAACATAGCCCAGGCTAATAAAATAATTGCTTTATTAAATATAGGGGTCTTGTACAAGGTAACATTCAAGTCTTAGGGCTATGCCTGCATGGTTCTAAAATTTACATAAGGATGTCACAGGTGTGGTATCTACTGAGTGAAAACCCTTCAGATTTAAATCATTAAATCTAATCAACAGTAATAGTAAAAAGTAGACGATGCGAATAAAATCTCATTCATTCGGTGGAAAGTATAACATAAAAAAACATAAATATCATAATTTTTGCCTCTTTGGTATGTGACAAGATGTTGAGATCTGATGAAACATTTTTTTTTCATAGCATAACATCATCCATTAAAATGACGAGGCTTGATGAATGGTGAAATCAAAAGGAAAAAAGAAAAAAGTGACAAAATTTTGATTCTTGTTTGTGTTTGACTAAAGCTTTCTAATTTCTCTGGTTAAACTTTTTTCTATCTAAGATTATGGATGATAGCAAACTCTTAGCATCAACGTATAATTTCAACACAACCTTGATACCCATTCGTCAATTGTGAGAGAATCATAAAAGTTAGGATTACTATGATGTACTAAGTGTTCGAAATGTAATAATGCATTTTGATTTTTCTTTTTCTTTTGTATACTGTACAATCAAACTTATCCTACTATGAACAATTATAGCTAACATACGATCGATTGAGGACTCAAGACCACTTCCATTGAGTTCGAATGGTTCGTTACACGCAGAAAAAGTACATGAATCGTTATATTTCAAGTTCCGATGATTTGATGGTCAAAACAATCTCGAAATCTGCGTAAATTGTCATCGTGGGGTGCAGTCTCAAATTGCGACGAAAATTGTACCATCAGAAATCTGTGTCGTCGAAGTGATTCACGACGCCAAGTTTCGTAGCAATCGGATGTACCAATTGATCGCGTAGTATTAAAACACGAGTCAGATTTAATTCGGATGTACCAATTGTACCATCAGAGTCAGGACTACTCTCAATTTGACGTGGACACACTCTGTTTCCCTCTTTTCTTACATATTGAAACGTTGTTTGCCCCCCCCCCCCCACCCCCCGTTCTCTTTTTTTTTTTTTACTTCCTTCCCACGTGACTCCAACTCGTGTTTGCCCTTCCCCCCCCCCCCCCCCCCTCTTGTTTTCCCACTTCCGCTCTCTTCGGCTTCTGCAAAACTGAACGATCGAATAACCCTACTCAACCGCCTTTCTGATTTGCCCTTCAACTTGCCCAATCGCCAACGCAAATTGTTAGATCCGCCGCAACTCGTAGGCGTAGATTTGTCACCGTAAGACGTCGGCTAACCCAGACAACTGCTATGCTTTCAGGTTCTTTTTTTCCTTTATACCTGTTCGATGTCCAGATTTTCTACCCTGACTGAACCGTTTTTTCAAACATTTGATTTCATCTAAAATTGTTTAATGCCCAGTGAATGCCATCTCATTTGCTTACCGTTAAGGTATCTAAGCACTTTTGAAAATTTGAATTCTAGAGTAAAAGTGTAAATTCTGGAGAGATAGTATGCGAGAGAGATGAAAAGCCTGTTGTTCGCGCCCGGAGATTACATCTACTTCAAATCTTACGTTCCCTTTTATAAGATCTCCGTAAGCTATTTATTCTTAATTATGTTACTTTTACTGCTAATCAAGTTGACTTGCTTTAAATATGATCCCATTAGAACATGGAAGAACGATCCTCAATTACGGTATTTTTCTAATATATTTCTGCAGTTGGACACCACTAAGCTAAATATTTCTTGGTATCAAAATATCGTACACCAACATATCTGTGAAGCTAACATTGATAATGGGAAGGTACTTATCAGACCATATTATAAAAAAAGCATTTTGTGCTTTATTTCTGGTTTTCATATAATTTAAATTTTCCTCTATATTATTTCAATTTCATAGATATAACATTTTCTGTTTTATGAGCTTGAACACTGACCTTGACTAAAGCTATGGACTATGGCATTGACCGATTTAATTGCATTTTCGAGTAGTCACACGTTATTTTCCCATTTTTCGTAGAGCAATCCTTGATGTACACTGATTAAAGTTCGTGTGATGTCTATTCCCTCTCAATTTCGGATCGGAAAGAGAAATAAATTTACACATCAATCTACTGTTGCGCTATCTGGCTTTTTCAGAATTTCTCCTCCTGTTGTTTCAATATAGTAATAGAGAGTCAATCTCCCTTGGACACTGGTAAGTAAATCTACCCTGTTAGTTAATCAGTCCATGGATGATTTATTTTTGAAATATTATGCTGTATTGAATTGTTTCTTTCCACGCTTTTTTAATCCCCAATGTCGGTATAATTGTATTATCATTCAAAGAATGTGAGTTGATGGTTCCATCCACGCTTTTTTAATTCGGATTAATGGTATAATCTGCATATATCTCTTAGTTATTTGTTTTACCATAAAATAAGTGTTTTTGACTGCTACTTTGAACCAAAAGACAAGCAGATATTAGTCATGTTTTTCACATCTAACCTTAAAGTTTCAACCAAAAAAAAAATAGTATTTTGCACATTGTTACTTGATTTGTTTTTTGCTCTTCATCTAACTTAAAAGCAAGTGTTAATTTCTTTTTAACATCACAGCTGTATTTCTTAACTTGTTCCTTATGTAAGCATGAGTATTCATACCAATGAATCAGACCATAACACAGTACATATGTTTAGAAATTAATGACTTATGTTGCCATTTAATATCAAATGAAAATTAAATTTTTGATTACAAAGTAATATAATGAAGCTTATATTTCGATCTTACCACGATACTACGAACATACTGTTTTAAAGCTACAAAATGAAGTTCGGTCCCAAGTAAGGTTTAAGGAGATTTTAATGCTTATTTATTTACTGTCAATAAGTTATCTTCTGAGGACATTCAAACAGTTGAATGCACCCACACGATTTGATTAAATTGTAGATATTTAGTTTATATTGTTAATTAATTTACAAACTAAAAGAAGAAAAACACCACAGTCACGAAACTGAGTTTAAAAAGGGTAACCAAGCGTGCTGAGTCCAATAACACTTCATCAGACTTACTGCAGACTAATGTGCCCTCTTAAAATAACAAATGTAAGCAGCAACGTATTCGGGTTGATACCCGTATTTGTTCTTTCCACTATTGTGTAGTCTTTCGGCCTTGGACCGCCTTTGTATTTGCTTTTTCCAAAAAAGAAGACTACATAATTTTTAAAAACTGGGTTTTACTTCCAGATTACTGTGTTTTGGATAATTGATTTTACTTGGTTTAAAAACATAATTTGAAAATTTGTTTACACATCATTGTTTTCCAGGGCACCTTTTTCTAACACTTATTTTACAAAATGTACTATTGCACTTTCAAAAACATTTTGTGCATGTCAATTTACTGGCCAAAAATGATTAATATTCCATGCAACAAACTCATCCACATATTCAACATTTTTCAGGATATCAGGGTTACACCTAAATGTTATACTAACCCAAAAATATATTTAGCATTGCAGGATGTTATTGCAACTCTGCTTAACCAGGCCTTCACTTCAACTAAAATTCTAGACAAGAGATAGAGAAATTAAGCTTACATGCTTAATGGAATTGCATTTTGTTTTTTCTGTTTATTTCCACTGTATGTCATTCTGTTCCTTTATTCCTCTGAATTTTTTCCCCTTTTGTAGCACTGTATTTACCTGACCTATGTATTCTTTTTCTTTTTCCCTAAATTACCATGTTCTGATTTGTCTGTAAAACTATTCTGTTTTATGCCCACCTCTATCAGATTCATATTCAGACTATGCTTGGGTGCATTTGTTTTATGTACAAAAGAGTATGTTTAGATTTTTAATACCGCAATTTATATACTGTATAGCTTAATATGCACTCCCAAATGACCTGCTCTTTTGCAATATTATAATGGACAAATTGACACCATTAATCCGAAGTTTCACGTGTCTTCCCTTATTAATCCAAAGTTTGGGTTATTTTTAGTTAATCTCAAGTATTGGGGATCCCTTCCCATATTGATTTCATTTACTTATTAACATGTTTAAGTCGGTTTCAAGCTTTTAACTAGCCCAAATACACGTGAAACTTCGTATTAATATGTGAAGACACATGAAACTTCAGATTAACTTTCCCAAATACACGTGAAACTTCAGATTAATATGGGAAGACAAGTGAAACTTCGGATTAATGGTATCAATATGGAAAGACACGTGAAACCGGCTAAATATGTTAATAGGTAAATGAGATCAATATGGGAAGGCACCCCCAATACTTGGGATTAACTAAAAATAACCCAAATTTTGAATTAATATGGGAAGACACGTGAAACTTCGAATTAATAGTGTCAATTTGTTCTATTATAATTTCACTGCTTTTGATTTATTTATTTTATGGGTCATAGAAGATGATAAAATAATTATCACACATCCATTAATTGTTGTCACTATAAATTTAACAATAAGACGCCATTGAAACAATATAAATTTGGAGAATAAATTTCTAACTGATTAAAATTATTCATATATTTTTCTGCCAGATAACCTATTAACCACACATTGACTACGATTGACATATGTTAACATAATATAATATTTAAAACTATTAGTTGAATTAAACTAGAACTAAACAATCATCATTACCATATTTATGGGTACATAGATGACACCAAAAATACTTGAGATAGTGAAAATAAGTTGTATCGATGTTCGAAGCACAGACCATAGGAAATACAAATGAGAAAACAACAACCCGTAGAGTGAGGAAGAAGCAGTCCAACGGGATAATTATTCATGTGAGAAATTTTTATTACAACTCTCTGTTCACTCACTTTTAACTATTTCTGCTTTCCATACAATTTCCATCACACTACTAGCATGACTCCAGCAGTGTTTCCTTATACTCTTTTCTACTCTTCTTCTATATATTTTTCCCAACCATTGATATCTCTGCATTTACTGCCATATTCCAAGACACAGAAGATGAGACTCCGACCACCCTTATAGAACGGTCTGTAGATGGAGGGGATTTTTTTTAAACTACGACATGAACATATTACAAGCCACAGTTCTCAATGTTTATTTCCAACATATTTGTTTTCAGACTGTGAAATAGTTCTTCTTATTTGTTTGAACTGTACTTTTAAATATCTCCATTTCAATTTCTGCATGTACTATCAATGTAAGTAATTTGTTTTTTAATTTCTGACGCGAACACTTTCCATACTCCTACTCACTGTACTCTACTCCACTTATAATTCTATTTGCCACAGAATGAAAACAATGACTGTTGTTAACCGATATGTGCTTGCTCACTAAACAAACATCCCTACCCAACCATTTCATATTTGTCAGTTAATTGTACTGGCACGTACCCGTATGCGAAGCAAGGGGCTCCTACTAGTTAATATAAATAACCCAAAACCCTGACATCCTATTAGTTGCCCACTATTCACTCGTTTCTTCCCTCTCCGGAATACTGTTATGCTCCTAAACCATGGTTGCCTATTTCATAAATTTTTGAAAATTATTCCGACTTAAAATATTGGGCAACATGCACGTGTTTCAATCTTAAGTAGAAATAACAATTCATATAAAATCATATTTGTTTTATTCATAAGCACGTGGCGTTTGAGTTTCAATTCAAAGTCATTATTTAGAACAATACAATGAGTAATATGTACACAAATCGAAAATCACTTTAATAGTTAAGAAATGTACTCAGGCCAGGCATATATACATCTGAGTCAAGGACATAAAATATCTCCTAGAGCACCAAGTGTACACCTAAATTAGTAACTTCCCTCTGCACCTAAAACATAATATTAAGTATTTACAGTAATCTTGGAATGTTTTTAGATTTTGATTCAAATATGTTAGATGGTAATGCAAGGATTGTGTCTATGAGTTGATGGACATTTCATATCTTAGGTTTAACTGAATCTTGCGTAGGCGTAATTTGTACCACCAGACATACATTGACATGTGGTATTCTATATACTACCTACAATTTGCAATACGATTATATACTACCGTCCTAAGTACCCAATTTCGAAACAAAAAAAGGCTTCTTCGCCCATATTTCTTTTATTGTCCATCCCCCCCCCCCCCCCCCCTCTTGCTCAACGTATTAAATCTCGCTCATGGAAATATGAGCAAGTGGGCTGGTATTTAATCCAAATATAGATAAAAGAGATGCGCATATGAAAGGAATATAACAAAGACATACTTGTCCATGATACCAAGAAGTTGTTTCCTCACATCTTGCGCTCTCCTGAGTGAACGTGACTGCACAAAGTTCTCCAAACACCATGGTCCAGAGAAATTCTTTGCTTTCCAAGCTTCGTAAACTGCAAGTAGTGTGAGATGGTCACCTTCAGGCTGAAAAAACTTGGCTCTTTTCTGATCTGCCTGCGCCTGCTTCTTCCTTGGCCTGTAGAATATGTTTTGAGTTTGTATCATTGCAATTATTGTCAGTATTTCATCACTGCAACCAAGATCCACACTGGCTAACAACATTTTCGATAATGGGGGGTCAAGTGGAAATTCTGCCATTTTTCTCCCCAATTTGGTTAATAATCCTTCTTCATCCAGTGCTCCTAAACTATACAACTGCTCCATGGCTGATATCAGTCCTTGTGGTGATGGTGGATCCATAAAATCAAACGACAACATATCCTTTACACCCATTGCCTTCATCGTCAAAATCGTCGCTCCAAGATTAATTCTTTGAATTTCAGGAATGCTGGTAGGTGACATTTCATTTCGATAAGCACTTTCAGTGTACAGCCTATAACACTTGCCAGGTCCAGTACGTCCAGCTCGACCTGCTCTTTGCTTTGCTGACGCTTGTGAAATAGGAGTTATCACCAATGAATCAAGCCCCTGTTTCGGATTATATACATTCTGCTTCGCAAATCCAGGATCAACAACATAAAATATACCATCAATTGTCAAGGATGCTTCTGCTATATTCGTAGCCACAACCACCTTCCTCTTGCCAGGAGGTGCCGGATCAAAAATTTTCGACTGCATTTCACTAGGTAAGGCACCATAAACTGGCAATATAATCAGGTCAGGGACATCTTTTCCTATACCCTTCATCTTATCATGCAGAGACTGACATGCATGGTCAATCTCTTCCTGACCGGTTAAAAACAATAGAATGTCTCCTTCGGGTTCTGTTAAGTGAATCTGAAGCACGGTGATTAAAGCAATATCTAAATAATCGCTTTCAGGCTGCTTTGCATACAGAATTTCAACAGGAAATGTTCTGCCAGGTATGGTAAAAATATTACAATTGAAGAAATATCCAGAGAATTTTTCAGCATCTAGTGTAGCAGAAGTCACAATCAATCGCAAATCAGGCCTCCTCTGAACGAGTTGCTTCAGCAATCCAAAAAGCACGTCTGTGAATATAGTTCTCTCATGAGCCTCATCAAGCATAATAACGGAATACTGTGACAAGTTTTCATCTACCAAAATCTCACACAGCAACATGCCATCAGTCATATACTTGATTACTGTTTCAGGACCCGTGCAATTCTCAAACCTGATCGCATATCCAACTTCTTCTCCTAGCCTGCAACCAAACTCCTCAGCTACCCTTTTAGCAACTGACATTGCAGCCACACGCCTAGGCTGGGTACACCCAATTTTGCCCCTACTAGTGTAACCTGCCTCAGCCAAGAACTGAGTAACTTGAGTTGTTTTGCCAGATCCCGTCTCACCAATAACAACCAAAACTTGGTTATCATGAACCGCCTGCACAAGCTCTTTCTTCAGCTTGTATATAGGAAGGCCTTGTCTCTGATCCTGGACGGAAAGCTTCGATCTATGACCAAAAGTCAAGGCCTTTCTATATGCATCCTTCTTCCATTCAGGCATATCATATGCAGATAAGCCAAAGCCAACACCTCTCAGTTCTTGTGCTAAATGCCTTTCACCCGTTTCAGGCATCGGGTCTTCCCAAGGTCTATTAAGATCCTTAGGTATAGAATCTAACATGATTCTTTGTTGTTGCTCTCTCACTTCTCTCCTCTCCTTGATAAGTGCTGACTGCAAAGCGGCCGCTCTACTTAATGAACCTTCAGGGTTTTTCAATATTTTGACTGGTGACATGTCACTTGAGATCCTACTTTGCCCTTTTAAAAATGCTGGTTCATCCTCATTTAACTCAATCTCGAGCTCTTCTTCTGCCGCTTCTTCCAGATGCAACAAGCCATCTGCATCCTCGTCAAAATTAGGGAAGTCTTTGATATCCATTACTTCTGCAGCTATCAACTGCTTTGCCTCCCACTTTTCAGGTGAACTCATCCTCTTCAATGGCCTCCTTGATCTCACATTTTCATCCTCTTCAACGATCGTAATACCTGAAAGCCCGGTTCTTCTGGTAGGTCCATCATTACCCGCACTAGTTGGATTCGCCCTAAATGCTTCATCACCAGCCTTCTGTTTCATAGGCAACAAGTCTTCCCCGGTTTTCTGATCAACACCCCTCATCGCCCCATACAACTCAGGCTCATCCAACCGTTTCCTGGAACCTCCTCTTCTGTCATCATGGTCAATGGACTTCCTGCTTTTGGACTTGGACGGCAATATAAGGTGAATGATAGCGAGGAGATTTTTCACGAAATAATCCGGAAGTTCGGCTCCGTTCTCCTTCAGCGCTTTGTCAAATGCCTCAACTGAACCAGATTTGCAACCAAGCTCAGTGATGAACTCAGCCAGAACTTTGTCAGAGAGTCCAAGATTTGACTCTAGCACGTTGCAGACCTGGGATACCAGCGAGAGATACTCTAGCTTCTCCAGGAGGGCTGCAGCAGAATTCATCTGAAGGCGGAAAAGATTGCGGTTCTTGCAATTTCGGCTACTAGGGTTCTTCTATTAAATCGGATATCGTATTGTTTACGTTTAAGGGAACGAATTCGGATGAGTAAACTGCGGAAAGTTACAGGTTCTTTTATATTAATAGATGGACCCCTGATGAACAAAGCCCAGCCTATTTAATAATTTTAGCATATCAATAATAATGAGTGCAGGCGATTCTTGCGATTCAAACATATTTGATAAAATCCCCAAATCCATGCAAAACATTAAACATCGACTAAATTCATGAAAAGTTGTGTTATAACATAGTTTAGGATATATTCAACTTTATTAGTGGTTGTTTTATAAGTGTAAACTTTTGATATGAACGCGAACTTCTAAAACTATCCTTATGTAACTTTAGTTTCGTATGTTATTTGAAAATAGAATCGAAAGATTAAACCATTCAATTATTCAGACCGCATTTCTTCGTGTATTAACAAATCTTAATATCTCTTAAAAATATGATTTAATAAATAGACATTATTTGCGTCATCGTTTTTTTTATTAATTAACAACATAAATTAGAATTTAAACTAATAAAAAATTAAATACTGCAACTTAAAAATCCATATTCGATTAATTACACATGATTTTAACATTGAAATATAATTAAATATTCACACAAATCATCTTCTCTTGAATGTCTTAAAGATGCAAAGTTCTAAAAATATAATTCATGTGCAAAACATGTATCGTGATCATGCGTGAAGCAAATGTCGTAATGTCGTGATTAATATGAACTATAAACATAGTCCATTACATTGATTATTGCCCTTATGTAAGCAATATGCATTTGGCTACATATAACCTAGACTATTTTTTACGAATCTACATTTGGCAAAGGCATGCGTGAAGGTTTTCTATGCACAAAATGAACAATAACATTTTGCTGTACTTCATGTTTTTCACTGAGATAAAAAACACAAAAACGTTTTTAATGGAGCGTACGTACCATTTCAAGTTATGTGCTTGTTACTTCAAATAACTAAATTATTTGTAACAACAGGCTTTTTTGACCCTCAAACATCAACATTAATACATCAACGGTATTCACATGTCAAATATTCAAGTGGCGGAAAGACACGGATCGTTGTGAAAAGGGAGGAAGATACAGAATAGAATGTCACAACAGATTGAATGAATTATAATATAACAATGATCTTCATACAAAAAGAAATTATTAGGTTACATATATACGTTAGGTTACTAATCTACAATCAGCTTGGACAATTATAATAGTTTATCCTTACAATAGTTAACACATACAAAAGCATACCAGAAAAATAATAAAGAATACGAGAATACGCCATGGGCCTTCCAACTTCTCTACCGAATCTCCAAATCAATCCAAAATCTACCTTGACAAATATAATTGGTCTGACCCGATCATTTTAAGAAAATAACACTCAGGTCGGTTTAGTAAACCCATATGAGAAACTTGGATCATTGGGAAATGATTCTATTAACTTATAGAATCTTTAAAACAAAAGAAATCTCGGAATATCACACCGCACATGAACACGAACGATTTAACTTACAATAATCAACCGCTTTTGTTACAAATCCAATGATATTATAATAATGTCTATAATATACAAATAAATATTAATTATAGCTGAAATTATTTCCATTTTTAAATTCCAGCATAGTAAGTTTACAAATAAAAACGTAAATACACGTATTGCGAATTGGATTTCCAACAATGACTAAAGTAGCGTTACTACAATAAAAATACCCTATTACAACGTCGTTTTTACAACGGGCAGCGGTTGCTCGTTGTAATAGAAGACTAATACAACGGTCCACTCATGACCGTTGTAATAGGTATCATATACATCGCACTTTTTGCAACGGGCAATGACTGCCCGTTGTAATAAAATGCTTACAACTGTCTTTTCATGCCCGTCGTAACAAATGTCGATTTTACAACGTTCAAAAAATATCCGTTGCAATAGATGTCAGTTTTACAACGATCATAAAATACCCACTGTAACTGATGCCAATTTTACAACGCTTACAATGCCCATTGTAATGTGTGTCAATTTTACAATGGACAACGGGCTAAAAATGCCCGTTGTTAACGATATTTTTCGTCAACACCAGAATTAGGTTTAAGGATGTGGACCTAAGGAAAGTGAAAAGATCATTTAGTTCCTACAAGCTTGAGTTAGTTTACCGTTTCCTAGATATCAAGGTTTGAGCCCAAAGATTAGTTACTCTTCCCTCAAAGGGTGAGTATCACACTTACGGGACTCAAAGACCAACAGTTACCTTGGGACAATGGTTCCCTAAGCACAATGCAAATTAGAAAGCTAAGCGACTTGTATGAGGGTATTTTGGGTCAATTGACTTGTGCATGGAGCTTTATCGTGAAGAAACATTAAGAGGTTGGCAACATAAGGGATAATAGAATTCATTATATTAATCTCAAGTATTGATTCTTTTTTTATTGATCACTTTATATAGTACATAGAAGTTTCTAAGTAAATTCCCCAAATCGATTTAGAAACTAGGATTTACTCTATGAGAAATGATTATAAGATTTGAGAACCAAAGAAGTTACAGGTTCTTTTATGTTAATAGATGAACCCCCTAACGAACAAAGCCCAATTTATAATTTTAGCATATCATTAATATTGAGTGCAGGCAATTCTTGAGATTCAAACATTTGATAAGATCCCCAAATCCATGCAAAACCTTAAACATCGACTAAATTCATGAAAAGTTGTATTATACATGGTTTAAGGTATATTTGTGTTTTCTGCCGACAACTTTATTTATGGTTGCTTTATAAGTGTAAATTTTTGATACAATCGCGAACTTCTAAACTGCCCTTATATAACTTTAGTTTTGTATATTATTTGAAAATAGAATCTAAAGATTAAACCGTTCTAGAAATTCAGGCTGCATTTCTTCATATGTTAACAAATCTTAATATCACTTAAAAATGTGATATAACAAATAGACATTATTTACATCATCGTTTTTTTATTAATTAACAACATAAATAAAAATTTAAACTAATAAAAATTTAAACTAATAAAAATTTAAATATTGCAACTTAAAAATTCATATTCGATTAATTACACATGATTTCAACGTCAAAATATATTAAATATTCACACAAATCATCTTATGTTGAATGTCTTAAAGATGCAGAGTTTCTAAAAATATAATTTGTGTGCAAAACATGTATCATGATCATGCGTGAAGCAAATGTCGTAACATCGTGATTAATATGGCCTATAAACATAGTCCATTACATTAATTACTGCCCTTATTTAAGCAATATGTATTTGGCTACGTATAACATAGACTGTTTTTAATGAATCTGCATTTTATGAAGACATGGGCAAAGGCTCTCTATGCACAAAATGAACAACAACATTTTGTTGTACTTCATGCTTTTCACTGAGATAAAAAACACAAAAACGTTACGTACCATTTCAAGTTCTATGCTTGTTGCTTCAAATAACTACATTATTTGTAATAACACGCTTTTTTGACCCTTAAATATCGACATTAGTACGTCAACAGTATTCACATGCCAAATATTCAAATGGTGGAAAAACGGATTGTTGTGAAAAAGGAGGAAGATACAGAATAGAATCTTACAGCAGAATGAATAAATTATAATATAACAATGATCTTTATACAAAAAGAAATTTGTAGTTTACATATATATACATTAGTTTACTGATCTACAAATCGGCCTGGACGGTTATACTAGTTTGTACTCACAATAGTTAACACACACAAAAGAACACCAAAAAAATGGAAAAGAATACGAGAGTATGCCTTAGGCCTTCCAACTTCTCTACTAGAGCTCCAAATCAGTCCAAGAATAACTTGACAAATATACTCGGTTTGACCTGAGCATTATAAGAAAATAACACTCAGGTCGGTTTGGTAAACCAGCATGTGAAAACTTGGATCATTGGAAATTGATTCTATTAACTTATAGAATCTATGAACTAAAAGATATCTTAGAAGATCATGTTGTACATAAACACAGACGATTTAACTTATGATAATTAACCATTTATAATATAAATTCAGTGATATTATAATAATGTCCAGAATACAAAAATAAATATTAATCATTGCCGAAATTATTACCGTTATTAAATTCCAGCAAGTTCACAACTAAAACCATAAATACACGTATTGGGGATTGGATTTCCAACAATGACTAATGCACTGGGGATTTGATCTATCGATTTTGAATTTGATCTGGTTCTTCCATTTTGGTCAAATTGAGAAAATTAAAAATTATATTTTTATTTCATTTCTCGTCTTACCTTTATTCCCAACTGCCCAAATAATATCAGTCAGGCCCACATTCTTCTTTCCTCTTCCTCATCTACATAAAATACTTTTCTACAACTCCAAACGTTACCGACAATATTTCTAGCTATAGTTTCACATTTGATTTAAAATTAACAGACGAAGGAAGACTTTTATTCATTGTTTTATTCTCAATTAATTTCTACAAATAATTGGTCCTCCGGTGTTAGACACAATTTTGTTCAATCGTGCCTAACACCCCAGTTGTGTGTAATCGCATAACAAGTCATAGATCACATAACAACATAATATAATAAAAGCAATAAAAAATACAAGATTTTTATAGTGTTTCAACAAATTTTAATCTATGACCACTTCATGTAATCTATTGTTTACACCGCCAGATTACGCTACAGTTCGACTTCAAATGCAAGAGTGACGAGAATAAGAAGTTAAGGTTGAATATGACAGGGTCCCGACATAGAGAAGATCCCATTTTCAGATCCTTTGATGGTCTACTTTTAGAGGAAGAATGCTGTCCGATCGATCCAAAATTATATAGAGGAGCCTAGCTAATGGAAATGATTCAGTCCATGAAGCATGGTTCGAATCACCCCTATATTGAGGGATCGATGCTGATCCCTTGGGGTTGCACCCAAAGGGTTGTAACCGCCATGGTGGGTCCCTTACTTTTCCTCCTTGCCACTTCTTTCTTTGATGATTTGAGCCTCTGATTTTGAGTTATTAATGAAGTTCTGGTGAAGTTTCTAAATTATGAAATCCTATGTCTTGGATAGAGATCGACCCGAAACTTAGCCAAATCTCCATTACAATTTCTTTGCTTCGAATTCATACTGATCTGATACTTTGCCAAATTATGGGCTATAATCCAGCTTGTTGTGGAATGATATTTGGATGAATCTGGTTATTATTAGCTTTATATAGTCATTCATACTTTATTTCAGAGTTATCCAATATTCAAATCCAATATGTAACGACCTTTTAAAAGGCGGGTTAACACTTGCCCCCTAAAGCATAACTTTCAGTTGAAGATGTATTTTGTATGAGTCTAATGTTTGCAATCTTTGTGGATTATTCTTGAGTTCCATGGCTATTTTGAGTTGTTATTAAAGTTCACTATCTCGTTGGATCATTTATATGTTTAACAACTTTTCGAGCTGGTAATATGGCTTTGCCGAGCAATTATTGAATTCTGCGACCTCTCTAGATCGATGTTTGGTACTTGCGACCTCACCCAGTCATTTCTTGGAGTTTCGACCTCACCGGATTGATTTTCCATCTCTTTAGATCCTTTCCAAGTACGTCTCATGATTAACTATATCATTGTCATCTCATGTCAAGCGCCATCTGCATCTAATGATCCTAGAATCGTCGGACTCTTATCGAGTGTTGTGGCGTCGATGGTCCAATTTTTGAACATTTGGTGTGATTCATGTTTGATGATCCGTAACCCAGTCAGGTTCTTGCCAAGCGTTAGCCATACTTGATCCATAACCATGTCGGGCTCTTGGCAAGTACTGTCGTACTTAATGATGTATGGCCTAATCGGAATCTTACTAAGTACCATCGTGCTTGATGATCTATAACTTTTTATGCCAAGCAAGATTTGCGGTTGGCGATCCTGATCAGATTATCCAAGTTATAGAACAACCCGACCCTTTATAAGTGTGGCAGCATTTGATGATCCTAGCCTCATCGGGCTCTTGCCGAATACGATGGTACTTGATGATCAAAATCAAATGAATTTGCGTCTAGACATGTTCGACCCTTGCTAGGCGTTGTTCACCCTTGACGATTCCAATCAAGTCATCTCTTCAAGAAATGACTTGACCCTTACCTAACACAATGGTGTTTGATGATCCTAATCGAACAAATCCAAATTCGGACCCATTTGACCCTTATCAAGCGTTGTTCACTCTTGACGATCCCGATCTAGTCATCTCAACTAAAAATGACCTAACTCTTGTCAAACACGACGGTGTTTGACGTTCCTGATCGAACCATCTTGTTGAAAAAATAAAAAAATCCTTGCCAAGAGCGGCGACACTTGATGATATGGACCAAGCCAACTTGTTTGAGGAACGTATCAGCCCTGGCTGAACACAACAGTGCTTGATGATCCATTAAGTTCCTTTAACATCGAAATTCAGTGATGGTTTCATATTTGACAAGCATGAGTGACACTGGCCAAATAGTTTTATTAAATTTATGAGAGCAAGAGTTTATTACAATTAAAATCCTTGGTTTATCATTATCTCGGAGCTTGCCTAAGGATCTCACTAGTTCTCATACAAATGTAAGTGGCTTAATTGTTTTTTATTACAAGTTGACTAAAAAAAAGATGGTATGTCACCAGCTAAGAGCATGCCTAAGGACCAAATCCTGATCTTGTGCATAGGTAAGCCGATTAGTCGTTTATCTCTCGATTTCCATGCCATCAGTCGATGACTATCCCAATGTTGAACTAGGTCCACCACGATTCTACGCGATCGGTGGTTGCTTTAGTTCTGTCAATGCAAATCTGTCTATGACCCACTAAGGTAATTTCTCTTTCCTTACTAGTTCCTCTACTTCGTATTTCAAGTGTTTGGATTCATCGGTGTCGTTCCCATTGATATCATGAAATTGGTTGTGTTTTCAAGAGGTTCTTTACCTTTTTGAGGGTTCTCTCCTTTTTGGTTTCCTATGGATTTATACAAAACTTGATCCTAGGTCTACTAGTATATCCATTCCAGAAAAGCGTTTATATTAGTGTATAAAGATAATTTAGGTCCTCTCATTTTGTTTTTTGAACAACCACTATCATTATTGGCCCTCCATTTTCCATTATCTGCTACAGGATTGGACATTCCTCCGTCCTTAACTGCATTAACTATGAGGGTCGCGCGATCTTCCCTCGCATCTTCTTATCGTAGAAACTTATCAGCTTCATGATAGAATTGGCCAAGAACCCTTGGCGGAACCCTTTCCAAGGATATTTTAAATTCAAAGTTGTCCAAAATGCTAGAAACTGTAGCTATCAAAACATGGATGGATCTGGTCAATCCATAGAAGACACAGCTATGTTAAATCTTTCCAAAAGCTTATGTAGAGTCTTTCCAATTCTCTACTTAATGGTTGTGAGGGTCATCACATTTTTCGGTTGAGAGATATGGACTCTAAATTGTTCAACAAAATTTTAAATAAGATTGCTCCAACTTCCAACAGAGCCACTTTCTAGCTGCCGAAACCACATGGCATCAATATCAGAGAGAAAGAGTACAAAGCACTTGGCCATAACATCATCAAATGTCCTCATTACTTCCATGTGTCATATGTTGTTTGACGAGATGGATGATAAGATCCTTCCTTTCATCATAAGCCTCTAAAGCAAGTAACTTGAAATATGGTGGATTCCTCGAATTTTGTATATTCAGAGTGAATGAACTTCGACAAACACAACCCCATGTGACGAAAAAATCAACCCCTTAAAGCTTATCTTATCATATCTGCAACTCGACCATTATAATCAATAAGCTATTGCCGGTCATCAAATCTAGCACCCACCACTCAAGTGCCTTAGGTATCCAAACCTGAGAGTTTGCCTCCAGTTGCCAAAGTTGGGTTGGTATCAACTTCATCTCCTTGAACAAGACCAGCCCCTTCTCGATTAAATCTAGAATTTCCACCTAAGTGCGCATGAATTCCATTTTCATCATGTAAATCCAAGTTACTCAGAGTGTCTTGAGCCAAACCAAGGCCTTCATAGGGGTTACTCTCGGTCCAAGTCAGGTTAATACTGACCCAAGGTGGATCGGTATTGATTCAAAGTGATGTTGGGGGACACCCCCGAGTCCAGTCTAAGCTCTTGTGTGTTGCTGGGTCTAGTGTCAGCAACTTTGTTCTAACCTTCTGGTTTTTGAACTTGTCCAGTTCGATTGAGGAAATCAACCTTCATTTACTTCAGTTTTTCAACAAATTTTTCTGGCATTTTACGTGGCTTTAAAGTTGATTCACCTCCTCATCCATTTCCTTCTTCATGAGATAGGATTTCCAATAGAGGAAGCCTCTTAATTAACTTCCAAGGTAGTTCCTTTTGGTTGTTTATCTGTTCTTTTTTTTAACCATTGTATCGTTAATAGAAAGTTTCCTTAAATTCAAGTAGTTGCTTCTTACCTAGCATGCCAATCAAACACGATTTTGGTCAATCAAGCCTAGCAACCTAGTCATATGTAATCGCAGAACAAATCATAAACCATGGAACAGTAGGATAAGTAAAAAAAATAACAAACAAAAGGTTTTTATAGTGGTTCGATAAACTCTAGCCTACGCTCACTTTATGTAATTATTATTTATACTGCTAGATTACAACATAATTCGATTTTGAGTACAAGAATGAGGAGAATAATAAGTAGAGGTTGAATAATGATAGAGTCCCTACATAGAGAAGTCAAGAGAAGATCCCATTTTTGAGCCCTTGATGGTCTATTTATAGAGGACGAATGAAGTCGGATCGATCCAAAATACCATAGGCCTACCTAGGGCAAACGATCTGACCCATAAGGTAGGGTCCAGATCGCCTCCATATTGGGGGATCTACGTCGATCCTTCGAGGGATGCACCAATACGTGCGACTCCAAGGTGGGTCCCTTACTTTGCCTTCTTACCTCTTCTGCTTTTGTTATTGATTTAAGCCTTCGATTTTGAGTTATTGACGAAGTTATGGAGAATTTTCTGAAATTTGAAATCCTATGTCTCGGACAGGTACGATCCAAGGCTTAGCCCAATTTACAATCATGTTCCTTTGCTTTAGATTCACATCTATTCAATACTTAGCAAAATTATGGGCTCTAATCCAGTTTTCCCCCAAAACAATATTCGGGTGAATCTAAATGCTCTTAGTTATATAGAGTCATTCGTACTTGATTTTTGAGTTTTTTTGGGAGGTAAATAAGAACTATTTCAAATATTCATATAATGATATTTGTTGAAATAGCTAATAGACATCATAATAATTCATAAGGCAGAGGTTAGTGCCATCACCCGCAAGGCACCTGTAAGTTTCCTTCTTTGTGTAGCGTCCATTTGTTATCTCAGTTTTTTTTTTCTTTTTCTTTTTTGAAGAAAGGAATATAATATAACAAAAGGGAGAATCTAACCATTCTCCAACGGCTCAAAAAAAAAATAGTTCTTGTAGAAACCATAAACCGTGCACATACACAAATAGTAGAAACATAACAATAAACATCTTTAATACAAAGAATGCCAAAAACAATATGGAAAATACCATACTAGGCGAGGCAGGTGAAAACACTACAGACTGACTCCAGAGACAAGAGCGATGCTGAAAACTCCAAAGCTCCTCAGAAAACGAGAAAATAACAAGAACAACGTGTATGCCCTCCTAGGAAGATTACATGCATAGACTGGAAACTCTGTACTAAATGCTTCATAAACTCCGAGAGCTCCAGATCCACAAGCTCCAGCATATCTAGTTGAGACGTAGCACCTCCAACAATATAGGATCCCAGGTCCATGCCAAATACAAAACCTAAATCACCAGGTCCTGCAGTAGTAGCACACAACATTAAATATTAAGGGAGGGTGGGGTAAGTGAAGTTAGTAGCAAAGAACCAAGAAAGATCCTTCTTAGGAATCAACCGATTCCCGCCCTAGGAGTAGACGGTACCTTAGATATACCAAAGGTACTTGCTAATCTCCTTGACTGGGAACCAATAATTCCCTTGAAGGCCTACCCCGGAAAGCAAGGAATGCATCATTCCTTACTCTCTAAATGATGGTAGGAGGATCCATCGGCACTTCATCGAATATTGCCTTATTCCGCTAGCACCAGATAAGACAAGGTATCAGACGAAACAGAATGGGGCGAAAAGATTTACCTGAAATGTCGGTCCACCAAATTCTTAGTAAATCCAAAAGCGTAGTGGAATTACCTCAGCAATCACCAAGTTTTAGAAATAATTCCAAACAGATATGGCACACGAACTAAGAAAAAACAAATGAGTAACAGTTTCCAAAAACCAGAATTGTAGCAACTACAACAGGAAACGGTTGGGATGCCGATCCTTTGAAGGTTCTCATCTAGTGGTAACCTATCATAAAGGGTTCTCCATATAAACAAAGAGATTTTCGGGGTAATCCAAACATCCCAGATGAAAGAGAACAAAAAAAAACTGGAGCCGGCGACCTCACCGAATTCCAAGCCGCTTTAATCGAGAAGGGACTACCGTCCCAATCGGTTCCACCACCATGTGAATTCAATAAGCCCTTCACGGGTTGCATTCGTTTCCACGTCTCACTCGCATAAGATGGGACACCAGTGAAATTCACGTCCAACAGTCTGTGGTATTTAGGGCGGAGGAACGTCGCCCAAAGGGAGTCATTCGCTCCAAACCTCCCCCACAGCTTGCAAGCAAAGGTAGAACATATGTCCTTAGGGTTACGGAGGACCAAATCTCACTCACACCTGGGACGACAAACGATGTTCCACGAGAGGCTATGACCTTGGATATAACATTATTAGAGAAGTTGCACAAGCAAATTGGGCGAAAATCCATGCAAGTTCAAAGATTTTCGCACTTGGGAATAAGAACCAAGTTGGTGGAAGTCTACCCCATTGGTAGATATCCACCAGAGAAGAAACACCTAATGGCAAGACAGAAATCTGACTGGATAATCGGTCAGACAATCTGTGACACCCCACGTATGTTAATGTCACTCGCTAAGGGAATGCATTAAGTACCATGAAGCGTTATAGGTAAATAAGAACATAATAGCACCAGATAGACATGTAAATAGCAGCAGAATTAAAAACTTTATTTAAATCAAAACATCATGGTCCCAAATACTGATTTTACATCATAAGTAACTAATTACATTAATAATCTGTCTTGACAAAAATATCAGAGTACAAAAGCATCATAGCATAAAGTCTGGCGAGTCCAGTTACTTTTAAATATAAATAAATAAAAGTATCATGGCAGGTATACAAACTGGAAGAACAAGATAACAGTAACAATAACAAGTGTGACCTGAGCAAGATAAGATGAACAAGATATATAGCGCTTCATAAATACATTTCTCTGCACCGCGCAGATACTAGTATATCAGAACTAGAATGATCCCCACTAATACGGCTCCATTACATTTTCTTGATTATTAGGTTACTTGGGTTAATAGCACTCAAGACTTATACGCGCATCATTCTCATTTACTTTCCTATGGATTCACCTACTACAATATATGTAGCTATCTCTCAATATTGAGATACACCCCATGGTAACCCACTCGCACACACTCCACCGTAATGAACGCAGTCCCTCGTCCTACGCCGGAGTGACGTACGGATCCCTATATAACAATGTTACGTTCCGTATATATCTATCATTACTATGCTACGTAAGCGTATAGACTTCCACCATCGATCGAATCGGATTCCTTATCGGAATAATGCCTTCTAGTTTACGATACACCACCAAGAGCAGATATGCATGTATCTAGACTGTCCCACATATGTACTGTAATTGTAGCTCGATGCCTCAATCGCACGTCCTCTAATGTGCACCGAGTTCCGCGGCAGGGCGATACAAGAAACACGGAACTCCTTCGGGAGCTTTTCCATGTCTGTACAGGCTCGTCTTTAAAGAGCCTCTATATACAGATATACCTAGGGTCTGTTTTCGTGGTGGCTATGGCCCCACCTCGGCCCCTCCCTAAACTAGTAAAGACTACAAGAGCTAAGCGACCGCCCCTAATAACAACCAATCTAGACATCCATGTGGCATCAACCCTCAACCCTGTACCTCGATAGTGAAAGGTGAAATGGTATCTTAGGTTTAGCTCTGGTCTTTCGCATCCCGCTAGCTTTCGATAACGGATATCCGACGGTCTACTATCCTTGTTGGTCGTGACCCTCTTTACCTCCTCGTGAGGCAACCGTCGAATCACCTTGGTGTCACCTCGTCATAGCATTCTGACTGCATAGCTACATCTCTAGTCAAGGCCCACCCACCTAGTAGTTACGCGCAGACCCAACCTTTGCGAGTAAAGCCTAAGACATCTGTCACCGCACAAAGGACTACTAGGAGCACCTTACGTACTTTAGGAAGTCACATGCTTCCCCTTCCCATTCCTTTGGATCCGTCATAACACTTAGATGAATGTGCGCTCCCCTCGTGTCTTATAACACCTCGATGATCTACCCCGTTGGGTTATTCACCCTCAAACATACGGACTGGTCCAAGCGCCCTTCTTTAATATGTTGTTAGACCCTATGTCTAAACATTCTTTTACGCGCTTGCCTTACCTCACCGGGTTTCCATTTAACATGGTTATTCCCATTCATATTGAAGTCTTATTCAAATTACCAAGTTTCTCCTGCTTATTAGTTTCAGTCATATAACTTAATTCATTTAAGTTTGTTAGTAAGCCCACAACATGTTACTTTCTGGATTGTGGCCCAAGGTTTGTAATCCACAATCTATTTTATATTCTTGCCTGGTTACATCATTACAATAACATGTTCTCCTTAATACATTGTTAAGTATATCTCAATTCATATGTTTCCTAATTAACATGTCACTTACCATTTATGATTAAATATGACTTATTTATTTTGCAAGTTTTCCTCATTCTTTCCTCATTTAATCCTAAATTCAGTTTACACCGTCACTACAACTTATCGTTGTTTACTTAGAAGATTATTACGCATATCTAATTCCATCATTTCTACAAGTTATAGTTACCCTACAAGGGTGTCTTTAATTACATAACTTTATTATATTTTACACCGGTTATGTATACCACTAGGTGTCTTTAAGTAAATAACCTTATTGGGTTAAGTTCATGGGCCTATATTTAAATATTACCCACCCCCTTTATTTTACTTAACCCACCCATTACCCATCCAATTTTACTTAACCCTAACTTAAGTTCATAATCGTACAATCCTTATGGATTAAATTAGGTTAAGTAGTCCAGTTCATTACCATGTCCAATTATGGTTATAATGAGCTAGACCTCCCACATTAGGCTTACAACATGTGGATGCTGTATATGCCGGTCGGGTCCGGGCAGTCTTCTTCCACAGTTGGGTCAAACCTCGTGTCTTAGCCCGATTCGTATTTGCACACTTAGACCTCTCACATTAGGTTCAACTTTAGTGGCTGTTGGATATGCCGGTCGGGTCCGGGCAGACTTCCACCACTAATGCAACCTAACCTCGTGTCATAAGTGCAATTACAATTCCTAATTGTAATTACTAGACATTCCATTTTTATCCAAATCTACCTATGTCATTATAGGTGATTATTTCACATTTTTCCCATATTTAATTATATACCCAATTCACTATTCAAATCATAGACTTTTACACCCTTTTTCAATTCACCTTTTAATTATGCACCATATGCTATTTCTCCCAAGTTATAAGTCAAAGCATATATATATATATATATATATATATATATATGTTATGCAAAAAACCCAAATCTACATATTTTCCAATTTATGTCCCTAGTTCAAATTCACATATTTCAATACAAGTTGTGCCCAAATTCATATTAACGTATATTCCAATTTACGCCCAAATCATATTTTACATAATTCATGCCAAATCATATTTTCCAATGTTCGCCTAAATTCATATTCATGTTATACAACAAGATATATGTCCCCAAATCCATATTTGTATATTTCCATATGTAACACCCCACATCCGTTAAGGTCACTCACAAAGGGAATGTCTTAACTTCAATGGAGCATTATGGGTACTGGAATAGAAATATTATAAGACAGACATATATAAAACAGCGGAAAGTAAAGTGGAAGTATTTCAAATCATTTATTAAATATAAGTGTTTACAAGAAAAGCCCATCAACTTCCAATACCCAATTACATAGTTAAAATATCTGTCTTGCTAAAAAACAAAGAAGCATAAAAACAAACTGCAGTATTCCCCAATAAAGCAAAACAAGCCATAGCCAAGAAAAATCCAAGCCTTGCATGAAAGAGCCTTGGAACTTGATAAGGTCCGAGCTAAGCTGTATTCCCACCCTGCGAACCTGGGGGGGGGGGAACGGAAGAGAAAGAGGCAAAACAAAACGGGTCAGTCATAAAGACTGAGTAAGTCCTTGTGACTTTCAGCATGAAAATGAGTAAAGATAACATGGCATGAATAAACTGAAAGTAAACATAAGCATAATGACAAGGTAGGCAAGATAAACTAAGATAACAAGATAAACTATGATAACAAGATAAACTAAGGTAACAAGATAAACTTCGGGCACGATGAAACAAGTATAACATCCCATAATTCCTATCAAGTATCCCACCGCATGGTTTCTATCAAGAGTAACATCGCAAGGTTTCTAAGCTTTACCATTAAAACGATATCTATTTGCTCTGCACTACCTAACTAGCATCCTCATAAGTGTCTTACATGGAATGATCTGTATTCCTACTAGTGTCCCAACTAGTGTTCTGTGTAACAAGGATCCGTACCCCCTACTAGTGTCCCAACTAGTAGCCCGTGTTATATAATAATTACAACGTGATCCCAATCCCCGCAATTACGGTAGCCTTCAGGTGTACATCGATTATGAGGATTCCACCTTGATCACCCCAATGGCCATGTATATATTCGATGCACCCTTACTACCTTATCGATCGGCTCCTTACTTGACCTAGTTCTCGTTTGTGTCACGCGGCCCCCTATTTGTAGATACCTGTGTTGGTCCCACCATGGGGTGTATCAAGTCCCATGGTGGCAACCCTGACACAATCAAGATGCATAACTTTATACCTACTGATGCCCAGTGGCTAAATTTTCTACGCCGAAGTGTGTGCACGCCCACACTCCGTTAGAACCTGCACTGCTGCACCAACCGTCGCTAATTTGACCTCTTATAATCAGCCCAGTAATCGTGCCCCACCCTGCCTAGCTCAGGGTTCCGTTGATACCTAATGTGGGTTACTGCTGAAATGGGTCCCCGTTACTAGGTTTTTCTAATGGTTAAGTCTGTGGGCCTATATTATCTGATATTACCCACCAACCCTGATGTGTACTTAACCCCGTTACTGATTCAAGCATGTGTATTTAATGGTTAAGTGTATGTGGGCCTATATTTACTAATATTACCCACCAACCCGATATGTACTTAACCCTTCTACTCGTTATGTTACCATGGTTAAGTGTTTACCTTAGTTAACTTAACCTTTCTTGCTTATTATGTTTGATTGGTTAAGTGTGGTTTATTGACTTAACCCCGTTCGTCTATCTGGTTACATTGGTTAAGAATTTTCTTGTTAACTTAACCCCGTGTGTTACTTAACCCTACCACGCATCACATCAGATTGGTTAAGTGCATGTTAACTTAACCCCATCCACTAGTCATATTATAACTTAGCCCACCCGCTTATCCTGTTATGTTGGTTAAGTGTTACTACTTAACCGCAACCACTTGTCTAATTAACCCATTGTATTAGTTAAGTGTTCTCATTAACTTAACCTCACTCTCTAGTCCAGTTTAATCATGTTATAATGGTTAAACATTTGCTTAACCTTACCTACTCCCGTAGTCAACATATTAAATTGGTTAAGTGTCCAGATTAACCTAACCCTACCCACCAATTTAGTTAACATGTTGAAATTGGTTAAGTGTTCTAGTTAACTTAACCCTACCAACCCTAGCTCAGCTCTAGTTGTCTTATTAGGGCACCAACCTCTCACATTAGACAGATATTGTTGTGGCTGCCGGTGTGCCGGTCAGGTCCGGGCAGTCTTATGCCACAACTCAGTCTAACCTCGGGTCTTTATTGGGCCTAATGCTTAGCCTCCCACATTGGATAGGTATTGTTGTGATTACTGGACAGCCGGGCGGGTCCGGGCAGGTTTACATCACAACTCAATCCAACCTCGTGCTAAGCATATTCGTATTTTCTAATTTACATTAATGATGTAAATTATTCAAATTCAAATTACTGCCCAATTTGTTTCCAATCAATCTCATTAATTTAGGTATATAATTAATACCATTTTATGCCATAAATCACTTATGTGATTAATGACTAATTTATGGCAAGTTTCCTAAAAATTACCAATTATCTTTATGTCCATAATTTACATTAATCAACATTTACTATTATGGCCCACCTTCCCTTTAAATCATGTTTATAATTTTTGGTATGTAAATCATACCAAATTAAATGTCAGTAACCATGATTATGCTAAACACGACAATTACATGTTAATTGACATACGCCCACATTCCAAATTACATGCTCATTAATGTATGTACCCAATTCTAGTTGGTTTATATATGTCTAATTCTTGCCTGTTTACATGTATGCCAAGTTTATGCAAATTTACGCATATCAAGTTCTAGCCAAATTACACATATATCAAGATCCATGCCAAATTTCATATGCCAATTTACATATGCCTAATCCTAGACAATTTACATATATACCAAGTTTCATGCCTTTTTACATATGTCAAGATTCAGAATTTACATGTTTACAAAGCTATGCCCAATTTACATAGGTCAAATTTTAGCCAAGTTATACATATCAATATTCTTGCCATATTTTTCATAGGTCAAGTTTCATACCAAACTACATGTATTCCATGTTTACCCCAATTTACCCAAGCTAGCGAACTTTAATTATAACGATAATACCCAATTTCATGTTAATGGCAATAATACCCAAATATCCAGTTTTCATATTATGCCTTCGATTCTATCAAACACATATATCCAACAAGACAATATCCCAATATTTCCCCCGTATTCAATCGCACGCAAATCGCAGTTTAGGCCTAGGTCCGAAATTGACCTAGGTTCATCAAAAGAAAATAAATAGGGGAAAGGTAGAATTTTGCATCAAAACAAGATCGGAGAGAAAAACATCGTCACAGGCATATTAAGATTACAACTGGATAATAATATCAACATGAATCAAGAAAATTGATTTACAACAGGCTGAATAGATCATGAACTTAGCATGAGAGTAAAGATAGAAAAGTCCAAAGATCAAGATTCAAGAAGAAACAGAAATAGATCTGAATCGATACACATACTTAAATCCAAATCCACTTTATTTCATGGCCACGTTATAATTAAATATTTAAAGCTAAAAATAAGTAGAACTTACAGAGAACGACTAATGAATTAAGAAGTGAATTTGTCTTAGAAAGTTGCAGTGTCATTGATCTATCCCCTTGAATTTGTTGTAGAAGCATTGATCTTTGATTTGATTTGAGTTTGAACGCTTAAGCTTTAATTTGGAGACGGCGGCCATGGCTCAAGAGAGATTCCAGCAGCATTTAGGTGTCATATGAATTTGCGTGAGTTAGGCTAGGTCTAGGTGTTATTTTATAGGTGTAGCACTTCATTTCAGCCATCGGATTAACCCTAAAACCCATCCGGACCATCAAAACTCATCCCGGGCCTCAAAAATGGGTTCTGGGCCACCCCAGGCCGACCAGTTCGACCTGTACAGGGGGGGAGTCGACACTACAGTCGACACAGGGGGGGCAGGTCGACTTGGGTGTCGACACTACAGTCGACACGGGTAGTCTGCCAAAAAGTCTGATGCAATCTTGTTTTGGCCATATCTTGGTCATACGGACTCCGATTTTCGAAAACTCGGACTCTTTTTCTCGTATTTTTCCGAGAGGAACGCAATGGTGATGTCCATTTTACCTAATTCCTGATTCTTGAATTAGTTATCCTTATTTTACTATCTTTTCCGTTACATACGTCGTTATCGAACTAATTTTTCTTCTCTTCCATGTATTAATTAATTCTTCTTATGCATCACCATTATTTACCCATCATAAGCATATTTTTATATATTTTATTTTATTTTATTTTTAATTATATTAAAAATACGGGGTGTTACATTCTCCCCTCCTTAAAGGATTTCGTCCCCGAAATCTTCAAGTTAAGAAGAATGTGTCCTACCATCCATCATCCATCTACTCAATCATCAATCACAGGCATTCATTGTCCTTAAGAGATTTCTAATGCTGTATGAACATATGCAAGAAGTGTGTGTATATGTTCCTTGTCTAATGCAAATGATCAGGCCTGATTGATCTCCTAAATGCAAAATATGTTTAGTGCCATGAGTCCAACATGTATGCAAATAGTCCTAGTCACATAAACACTATATGTGTGCACAAACATCCATCCATATGCAACATTCACATGATAACACATTCAATTTCATCCACAAACAAGTGTAAACACTCATGCATATGCAATATGAAAGGTGATTGAGCCGATCTAGTGCCTAATGTGTAAATGCATCCACGAGCAACCACTAGAAACCACTTGCAACCACTTGCAACCATCAATCATAACATGTCTCAAACACATGTTTACACCCAATTGTTCCTATCTAAAGGTATAGTCGAATGATAGAAGCAAGTAAAAACTTTGTGCCCATTAGGCAATGTCAAAACTGGAAATCTATGCCATGTATATATTGATTAGGAGAAGAACTCTCTAAGCATTAGCCCCGAAGACCGAAATCAACATCAGACTGACACCTAAAGAATTACTCAACCCAACCACTATATATGATTCTAGGAAACTAAGCATGATGGACTCCTTTTAGGTCACAAGGGAATCCCTTCCTAAGACCAACCCGTATCCTATAAAACCCAAAAAGTTTAGTCAAACCAACGAACACCCTCAAGCCCCAACATGTGTTACTAACAGATGAGTCATACTCCCTATGGGGTTTGCAACAGAAATTGGATTGAGAATAGGACCGAGAGGATATACACAAAAGATAGCATGCAAGTAAGCTCTATAGGAAAAGAGAGATCATGGATATACTCTTAAAAAGAGATATGATGCGCGAATCTAGTCTTCAATCTTCTAAGTCGCATTTCTTTGAGCTTAACTCCATTGTGATTTGACCGCCTTTAACTTCACAATTTCGTAGCTTCTTAATTCTTGTTTCCAAAATATGGGTTGGAATCCATTTCACTTTTGCCTCTCGTTCCACTTTCACTTATTCTCCTCCTAGTATACTCGGCTCAAACATAACTGCGTACTCATGGTTTCATGCAAGCTCTCCAAAATTCACTAGTGAATCTTGGATCTCGTTCACTTACTATCAGGTATTCGACGCAGAAGAACTATCTCTTGGAAATAAATGCCAACCATGTTGCCAAATGTACTTACTAAGGTGATTCTCTACAACTCATGCATAAGCGAAATGACCCATCCGCCTTAGTGGTGAACATTACTTGAGCGGATTACGAATTACCAATAAATGTGTCAAGAGATTCTAGGTAACAAATCATGATAGGACCCTAAAGGTTTCATGCGACTTCGAGGGTATTACCGAGGCAAGTCAAGAGTCTAACTACCCTCTTTTCAAAACCGAGAAGGTCAACCTTACTGGATAACCACTCCATCGCTAGAATCAACCCATAGCCCAAAACATAAACATTACTTCTAGACTCAACACTTAGCATAGACATTCTCAAATCCAAACAAGTCATGAATAAATGAGCCGATTTCCTAACAGGATTTGAGACAAAAACGGGATCCTCTACTATGCTAGTACTAAGGTGCAGAGACTCAACTATCAAAGCAGAATTAAAAGGATGTGATGTACAAAAACAAAGTTCTAGCGCGATGATAGAAAAGAAAAGCCAAACTTTTCAACAGAAACGTTACCACCTCTCTTAGGTATGCTAGTGGTGAGATCATACAATTGCCCTCTCGACGATCTTATCCCTTGCCCTTGTCCTATAATACTTAACTACATGTCCCTCCTCTAAAGATACTCTCTCTCTTGTCATGGGTTTTACTATTCTTTCACATTGGCCTCTTTCCTTTCACCTTTTTCCTCCTTCGTGGATTAAGCTATAGCAACTAGTTTCTTGTTCTTACTGACCTTGTATAGTTTGTTGACAAGTCTCTCGAAGCTACCTCCAACGCACGACAACTCTACCCAACTTGAAATAAGATTAGACGTAGATGGAACTACTGCGGCTACAGATGGAGGTTGGGCACTCCTTTGCCCTCCAACATATGTCGGATGCCTATAAACTATGGTGAAAAGAGAGAGAAGAGATTTCAAGAGAGAATCAAAAGATAGTGCATATGGCTCTGGGGAATATGCCTTTTAATCAAAACAAAATTTTCTTGAAAATTTGCTTCTTTGTAAACGTTTTGAAAATAATTTCAGAAGGTTTTTGAAAACTTTTGCCCAGTCTGGTAACCTTCTGCTCTGATACCAAATGTAACACCCCACATCCGTTAAGGTCACTCACAAAGGGAATGCCTTAACTTCAATGGAGCATTATGGGTACTGGAACAGAAATATTACAAGACAGACATATATAAAACATCGGAAAGTAAAGTGGAAGTATTTCAAATCATTTATTAAATATAAGTGTTTACAAGAAAAGCCCATCAACTTCCAATACCCAATTACATAGTTAAAATATCTGTCTTGCTCAAAAACAAAGAAGCATAAAAACAAACTGCAGTATTCCCCAATAAAGAAAAGCAAGCCATAGCCAAGAAAAATCCAGGCCTTGCATGAAAGAGCCTTGGAGCTTGATAAGGTCCGAGCTAATGTGTATTCCCACCATGCGAACCTGGGGGGGGGGGAACGGAAGAGAAAGAGGCGAAACAAAACGGGTTAGTCATAAAGACTGAGTAAGTCCTAGTGACTTTCAGCATGAAAATGAGTAAAGATAACATGGCATGAATAAACTGAAAGTAAACAAAAGCATGATGACAAGGTAGGCAAGATAAACTAAGATAACAAGATAAACTATGATAACAAGATAAACTAAGGTAACAAGATAAACTTCGGGCACGATGAAACAAGTATAACATCCCATAATTCCTATCAAGTATCCCACCGCATGGTTTCTATCAAGAGTAACATCGCAAGGTTTCTAAGCTTTACCACTAAAATGATATCTATTTGCTCTGCACCACCTAACTAGCATCCTCATAAGTGTCTTACACGGAATGATCCGTATTCCTACTAGTGTCCCAACTAGTGTCCTATGTAACAAGGATCCGTACCCCCTACTAGTGTCCCAACTAGTAGCCCGTGTTATATAATAATTACAACGTGATCCCAATCCCCGCAATTATGGTAGCCTTCAGGTGTACATCGATTATGAGGATTCCACCTCGATCATCATCTTTAGCATCGCTAAAATTCCGGGGTGTTACATTCTCCCCTACTCAAAGGATTTCGTCCCCGAAATCTCTAAGTTAAGAAGAACGTATATTCTAATATCCAACAATAATACATCCATCTAGCAATCACAGGCATCCATTGTCCTTAAGGAATTTCTAATGCTTTTATGAACATAGGCAATAGTGTGTGTATATGTCCGTAAACTAATGCAAAAGATCAGGTGGTCTACTGATTCAGTTAACCTCCTTAATGCAATGTATGTTTGTGCTATGCAACCAAAATGTATGCAAATCATCCTAGTATAACATATAAGCTCTATATGTGTGCACAAATCATCCATCCAAATGCAACATCAATGCAGCGATACACCCATTTTCATTCGTAAAATTTAAAATGTACACACATAAATATGCAAAATGTAAGTGATTGAGCCGATCTAGTGCTTATTGTGTGTATATGCATCCACGATCAATCACTAGCAACCACTTGCATCCATCAAACATAACATGTCTCAAACACATGTTTACATTCATTAGTTTTCTACCTAAAGACTCGATCGATAGGAGATATTCAAATGATAAATACAAGTATTAATTCGAAGCTTGGAAAAGAAGTTAAGAACATATTCTCGAAAAGGAAAGGATATGAAGCGCGAATCTTGTCTTCAGCCTCCCAAGTAGCGTTCTTGCGGCCCTTTCCCCATTGCATTCTTACTAGTTTCACTTCTTTGTTGCACAATTTCTTAACCTCCAATCCAAGTATGCAAGTTGGAACTCGTCCTATCATTGCTTCCTTATCTACTTTCATTTCCTCTCGCAAGTTTGGCTCCACTACCTCGAAATCTATACATTTTATCGCCGCTTGGATTAATATTCATCTTAGAATGGCAACTTCCTCAAGGACTGTCTTCAATAGGTTCCCCATCCCGATATGACTCACCTATCAAACCCCATCTCAAGCAGCTCCCCTACTTGCTTATCAAGTTCCCTCTTTTCTTTTAGTTGCCACATGTCGCAAATCATCGACAGATATATCAAGAGGTTCTAGGAAACTAAGCATGACAGACCCCTTTGGGATCATAAGAAATCTCGAGAGTCTTTCTATGGCAAGTCAGAAGTCTAACGACTCTCCTGTCACAATCTAGAATGGATCAATATATGTAGTTAACCAATCCATCCCTAGAATCAAACTGTATCTCCTGAGATCAAGAACATATGCGTTGCAACCAAACTCGACGCCTAACAAGAGATTCTCAAACCCAGACAAATCCTCGATAAATGAGCCGTACCTCCAATGGGCTTTGATGCAATAAAGGGATTCAAAACCATACTAGTATCTAGGTGCAGAGAGTCAACTAAAGGATCAGATATTAAAAAAATGCGAAGCACCAGGAAAAGAATCCTAATAGGATGATCAAAAATAGAAATCAATCCTTCCATGAAAACTTTCCTACCCCTATCCTGTCCACCAGCTATAAGAACATTAGCTTGCCCCCTAGAAGTTCTTTCCCTCTGGCCTTGTCTTTGTCTCTTCGGGCACTCCTTAATGAGGTGTCCTGCCTTACCAAAGTGGTAACAAGCACCTTTTCTCTTTCTGCAATCCTTTTCCAGATGACCCACCGTTCCGAAATTATGGTATTTCCTCTTTTCTTCTTTGGGTTGTGCTCCTTAGCCCCAACTCCCTTATTCCCCTTTTTACCATCCTTGTGCAACATGCTAACAAGTCTCTTGAAAGCTGCTTCCATCGCACGGAAATTCTTACGAGGCTTGAGAGAAAATAAGACGCAGGTGAAACTGCTACGGCTAAAGATGGAGGTTGTGCACTTCTTTGCCCTTCGACATGTACCGTAGTTTTAACATGCCTACGGAACCATGCCGAAATAGGGATACCATTTCGAGAGGAAACGGTTCCCCGATCAAAAAGGAAAAGGAATCAAGTGGAGAATTGAGAAGATATTTATGGATTTGGGAAATATGCCTTTCGAAAACAGACTTTTTATTTTAAAATACTTTGTTTTTGAGACCTTTTTGAAAACCAATTTCAAAATATTATCCGATCTTATAACCATATGCTCTGATACCAAATGTGACACCCCACGCCCGTTAATGTCACTCACCAAGGGAATGCATTAAGTAACGTAAAGCGTTATACGTAAATAAGAACATAATAGCACAAGATAGACATGTAAAATAGCAGCGGAATTAAAAACTTCATTTAAATCAAAACATCATGGTCCCAAATACTGAGTTTACATCATAAGTAACTAATTACATTAATAATCCATCTTGCCAAAAATATCAAAGTGCAAAAGCATAAAACCATATTTCCCTTGCAAAGTCATGAGAGAGTTGACAAGAAGTCAAAGCAGTGCATCTATATCCAAAATCCAAGCTAAGCTGAAAGAATCCAAATCAACTTTAAGCACTTCCACCCTGATAACCTTAGGGGGGAACAGAAGAGAGAGAAGAGGAAACATAAATGGTCAGACATAAAGTCTAGCAAGTCCAGTTACTTTTAAATATAAATAAATAAAAGTATCATGGCAGGTATATAAACTGGAAGAACAAGATAACAGTAACAATAACAAGTGTGAACTGAGCAAGATAAGATGAACAAGATATATTGCACTTCTTAAATACATTTCTCTGCACCGCACAGATACTAGTCTATCAGCAGTAGAATGATCCCCACTAATACCATTCCATTACATTTTCTTGATTATTAGGTTACTTGGGTTAATAACACTCAAGACTTATACGCACATCATACCTATTTACTTTCCCATCACCTAATACAATATATGTAGCTATCTCTCAATATTGAGATACACCCCATGGTAACCCACTCGCACGATCTCCACCGTAATGAACGCAGTCCCTCATCCTACGCCGGAGTGACGTACAGGTCTCTATATAACAATGTTACGTTCCGCATATATCTATCATTACTATGCTACGTAAGCGTATAGACCGCCACCATCGATCAAATCAAATTCCTTATCGGAATAATGCCCTCTAGTCTATGATACACCACCCGGAGCAGATATGCATGTACCTAAATTGTCCCACGGATGTACTGTAATTGTAGCTCGATGCCTCAATCGCATGTCCTCTAATGTGCACCGAGTTCTGTGACAAGGCGATATAAGAAACACGGAACTCGGTCGGGAGCTTTTCCTTATCTGTACAGGCCCGTCCTTAAAGAGCCTCTATATACAGATATACCTAGGGTCCATTTTCGTGGTGGCTATGGCCCCACCTCGGCCCCTCCCTCAACTAGTAAAGACTTCAAGAGCTAAGCGACCACCCCTAATAACAACCAATCTAAACATCCATGTGGCGTCTACCCTCAACCCCATACCTCGATAGTGAAAGGTGAAATGGTATCATGGGTTTAGCACTAGTCTTTCACATCCCGCTGGTTGTCGATAACGGATATCCGACGGTCTACTATCCTTGTTGATCATGACCCTCTCTACCTCCGCGTGAGGCAACCGTCAAATCACCCTGGTGTTACCTCGTCACAACATTCTGACTGCATAGCTACATCTGCAGTCAAGGCCCACCCACCTAGTAGTTACACACAGACCTAACCTTTGCGAGTACAGCCTAAGACATCTGTCACCGCACAGAGAACTACTAGGAGCATCTTACGTACTTCAGGAAGCCGCGTGCTTCCCTTTCCCATTCCTTTGGAGCCGTCATAACAATCAGATGAATGTGCGCTCCCTTCGTGTCTTATAACACCTCGATGATCTACGTCGTTGGGTTATTCACACTCAAACGTACGGACTGGTCTAAGCGCCTTTCTTTAATATGTTGTTAGACCCTATGTCTAAACATTCTTTTATGCGCTTTCCTTACCTCACTGGGTTTCCATTTAACTTGGTTATTCCCATTCATATTGAATTCGTATTCAAATTACCAAGTTTCTCTTGCTTATTAATTTCAGTCATATAACTTAATTCATTTAAGTTTGTTAATAAGCCCACAACATGTTACTTTCTAGATTGTGGCCCAAGGTCTGTAATCCACAATCTATTTTATATTCTTTCTTGGTTACATCATTACAATAACATATTCTCCTTAATACGTTGTTAAGTATACCTCAATTCACACATTTCCTAATTAATATGTCACTTACCATTTATGATTAAATATAACTTATTTATTTTACAAGTTTTCCTCATTCTTTCCTCATTTAATCCTAAATTCAGTTTACACCATCACTACAACTTATCATTGTTTACTTAGCAGATTATTACACATATCTAATTCTATCATTTCTACAAGTTATGCTTACCCTAAAAGGGTGTCTTTAATTACATCACTTTATTATATTTTCCACAGGTTATGTATACCACTAGGTATCTTTTATTACATAATCTTATTGGGTTAAGTTCATGGGCCTATATGTAAATATTACCCACCCCCTCTATTTTACTTAACCCACCCACTACCCATCCAATTTTACTTAACCCTAACTTAAGTTCATAATCTTATTGGGTTAAGTACCTCCCACATTAGGCCAACCACGTGTGGATGCTGGATATGTCGATCGGGTCCTAGCATTCTTATTCCACAATTGGGTCTAACCACTTGTCTTAGCCCAATTCGTATTTTCACACTTAGACATCTCACATTAGGTTCAATATTAGTGGATGTTGGATATGCTGGTCGGGTCCGGGCAGACTTCCACCACTAATGCAGCCTAACCTCATGTCGTAAGTGCAGTTACAATTCCTAATTGTAATTACTAGACATTTCATTTTTATCCAAATCTACCTATGTCATTATAGGTGATTATTTCTCTATTTCCCCATATTTAATTATATGCCCAATTCACTATTCAAATCATAGACTTTTACACCCCTTTTCAATTCACCTTTTAATTATGCACCATATGCTCTTTTTCCCAAGTTATAAGTCAAGGCAAATACATATATATACATATATATATGTTATGCACAAACCCAAATCTACATATTTTCCAAATTATTTCCCTAGTTCATATTCACATATTTCAATACAAGTTGTGCCCAAATTCATATTAACATATATTCCAATTTACGCCCAAATCATATTTTACATAATTCATGCCAAATCATATTTTCCAATGTTCGCCTAAATTCGTATTCACGTTACAGAACACGATATATGTCCCCAAATCCATATTTGTATATTTCCACATTTTATGCCCAACTTATATTCATATTTTGCAATACCAATTATGCCCAAATTATGTCTTTCCCAATTGTTTTCAATTTCACATGTTCGCATTTTTCAACGTTAGGCCTAGGCTCGAAGGTAGCCTGGCTATATAAAAATAAAAAGGGAAAAAGAGGGAGAGAAGAGAATCAAAAATAGGCATAATAAAGAATCAATAATAAACTGATAGAAATAGGTATAAACTGAATAGGCATATTATGACAAAATTCAACATGGTGGCGATATGAACATATAAAAGCAAATCTGATAATCATGTCATAATAGAACTGATTAGGCACCGATTCAAGATCCAATTCTTATATACATATCACGATTACTATTTAAATATTCAGATGTAAAAATAACACGAACTCACAATGAATAGATCTAAGGAAGTGGATCCAAATTACTGCGAAGAACATGTTGAATAAGTTGTTGTAGCCATCGCTGAATTTGTTGTAGCAATCGTTGAATTTGTATAATGTTTGCTGAATTAGATTTAGAGTAGATTAGGCCATTCAATCTTCTTTGCAGCGGAGCTTCGCCGTCACCATTGCTTTTAGATGAATAAAACCTAGGTCTAGGGTCCTTTATATAGGAGTAGCGGAGCAACCAAGACCTTCAACTGGAGCCAGAAGCTATCAAAATCGTTCGCGTTAGAGAAGCTTCTAGATCCTTGGGTCCCTATAGGTGTGTCGACCCCCCTTCAGGGGTGTCAACCACCTAGGTCGACCCGCGACCTCCATGAGCCTGGGTCGACCCAACCGGGTCTTGGGTCGACCTCAATCGGTCGCTCCTTCCTTGATTTGTGCACCGGATTTCCGGTTTTGCTGATTTTTGAATATTTTTGAATTTATATGTATATATATCTTCCTTATATGCATACAAAATTCAAACCTTAATAACTTCCTACAATGTCCGATTTACGCAAACCATGTGTCTATCTTGACTAGAATTTCGAGACGAACGCAATGGCGCTGTCCGTTTTACTTAATCCTGAATATTTAATTAAGTTTTCCTTAATTCATTACTAATAGTGTATTTCACACTAATTATTCTTTAATTCATCATCTTTAGCGTTGTTAACATTCCGGGGTGTTACACACTCGGGAGGAAGACCCTGATGAAACCATCTGGCCCACTCGCAATGTCCTTACAAAGAGCAAAAACACAAGCATGAATTTCCTCCGAGGACGGAGGAGCGGCAAGATCAGAGGTATCATAGGGAAGGACCAAGCTAGGTATGAAAGCAAGCAGGATCAGGTCGGAGACCGACACTGATGGAGTTCCAAGAAAGTCTTTTAAATAGGATAGTATCTTTAACTTCGCTCGGTGTGTAAGCCAAAGAAAGGTTAGAATGCTGGATTTGATGAATCATAAGAAGATGATTTTTCTTACGGATAGAGGAGTGGAAGAATTTAGAATTCGTATCATCTTCAACAATCCACTTGATCCTTGCTTTTTGGCGAAGATTGTCATTCTTAATACGGAGCTCCGACAAGAACGTCAGTTGGGCTAGTGCTTAAGCCTCCTTGTTAGAAGGAGAGGGATGCTCGTTAAAAGACGATTCCGCAAGAACAAGAATTTCTTCAGGCGTCCTAACGATGTCAAAGATATTCTTGAAAACAAGAACATTCCACGCCTTAAGGAAAGCATTAAGGCACTTCAACTTATGTGAGAACACAACACATAGGGAGCTAAGAACAGGGGAGTTCTAGGAGTCTTCCATAACGCTATGGAAGGTGCGGTGTGATCTCCATGTACTTGGGAACCGAAAAGAAGATGGACCAGAAAGGGAGAGGGGAGAACAACGGAGAATCATAGGAGCATGATCCGTGCAGGTACGATGTAAATGTGAGACAAAGAAAGTGAATGGAAGGGTGAACCGACCTTCTGATTTGAAGACTCCGTCAAGTTTGTAAAGAATCCGGTTAGGCCCATCTTGGTTATTACACCAAGTGAAAGCCGAACCGATGAAAGAGACTTCAATGAGACCCGAGCCGACGAAGAAGGTATTGAATCCGTACTACCACATGGTTAATGACATTTCCACCCCTTTTCTCAGCTTCAGTGGCAAAAATATTGAAGTCACCACCCAAAACCGATGCCAAAAAACCCAATTGGAAAGAGCGAGGATGTCGGACCAAAGGGCTTGTCGCTTTATCTCACTTAGCGTAGACCGCGGAGAACAGAAAGGTGGAGGAAAAAGAAGGAAACAAGCAAGCTGTCGGCAAAAGTTGATCATAATCGAATACAGGATGAACGATGACATCTTTGGACCAAAGAATCCAATTCTTGTTGGACACGTTGGCTAAAGCTCCACCAAAGCTAGGAGACAAAACCGACTTAGTGATCTCCTCCGAACTCACAAAAGGTTCCAGGAGCGCTAATAACCAGATAGAATGCTTCCTAACTATGCGTTGAGTCTAGCCGCAAACCCATCATTGCCTATATCTCGAACATTCCAAAACAGGAAATTTTCCATCTAGGAAAAGTAAAAACAGACAAGCACACGGATAAAAGAGCACAAGAAAAGGAAGGAAACACACCACCCAACTCATATAGGATAAAGCGTGTGTTGATTAGATCTAACGATCTGCTCAAACGCCACTGTAGAGCGTGTGCGAATGGTGTTGGGAGTGCGAGGAACAGTTCACTGACTATGACATGTGGAGCGAGTATACGAGTGAGCGAATGCCTTAGAGGACATAGAAAAACCCGAAGAGACCCCACAATCCTGATTTGTTTGATGAACAGAGGACACGCCAGACCGAGAAGGACAAGAGTTCTTAGTAAGTCAAGATGGAGGATCATTGAGTTATCCAACATCTAAATCCAAAGTTCAACGACCTTGTTAACAGGCGAATTAACATCTGGCATGTGGATGTCTACATATTTATAAATACACTAGAAAATTATGTCATTCTACTATAATTTTAAAGTTAACGCTACAATATAATTTGTAACCTGATTAAGGTGGAATGTGAATTAGCAGGTAATTAAATTGGCTTCAATGATGACTTCACTATAACTTCTTGATAAATCTTAAGGAAATTGATCCTCAAGTACTGCTAATTAGATTTCCACCCTTTATCGTTTTTAACTTCTTATTATACTTGTATTTTAATTTTCTATTTTTCTTACACTAGCCAATACTAATTGGACATAATTATTATATAAGAATGGTCTGGTTTCATCATTTATGAGCCATTAAATGTAAATTCAACCTTTTTCTCATTTATTATCTTTAATACAACTATTTCATAGAATCAAAATGTTAAAGGGAGTTTTTATGTTTGATATAGTATCATCAGTACTCTACACATTGGTTGGCAATGCATATTATTTTCATCACTACATATTTTAGCTTATCTACCTCCGTGAATCTAATTCTTTATTCATTTTCTTTTTCTCATTCCCATTATAGTGTTCGTGTATACACATTCACATTGTCATGCCTCCTTCATGACCAGTTCATGTATTTTTGAGTAAACGATTATGTACTTCCATCGTATACCCGTTTTTATGCCTTTATCAGTAAATGCATTTCTTTTTCACTTCAGTATATGTAATGTTATATGCATAATGAGTTCTAAAAAAAGATGTTAGTGTCTTATAAATCACATTCGATGGTTTTCCTACAATAATAAAAAGCTGTTTTTAACGAGATGCTTGCAGGATTACAGTACTTATAATTCTACTCCATGAGATTGAAATTTAGCCATTTTTGGCAAATAACATATCTTACTTGGTGATTGTTTTATGTTTAAACTTCAAATTATATCATCGTATTCTGAATAAGATAATAAGGATTATATTTCTCTATGTTGCGTTGGTACGATATTTATCCTTTACATAATTATTGCAGTTTCCAATTGGTTAGTTATTTAACACATTCCCACCACACATTTTTCATTCTTATAAACTACTCCTCTGTCGTCGTCAAGACTGGTAATTATCCATAGGGTTCATATATATATACACACAAAAATATGATTGTAGGTCGACAAATATTACGAGGGTGTAATGAGTTTAATACCCACATGCATAAAGTTCACTTATATAAAAGAGGATATGTATGTTATATATAATGTTAAGACTCTTTCTATCTTCTATCATACAAACTCTGCAACAACTCAGAATTTTGGCGATATTTAATTTAGTTATTTAATTAGGCTCCAAAAATGAAATTTTCACAAATAATGGAATTTGACCACGAAACTTACGCTGTTGCATTCCTGAAGGAATTCAAGTTAACTTTCATCTTTGGAACTTCGCAAATGGACCGTATGAAAAAGTTATGGACGAAATACAAAAATGGATGAAAAAAGAATATATTTATATTTATCACCATTTATGATCATTCTTCACTGACCAAATCGACCAAAAGCGGTCGACCTCGCGGTCTGCCCTCAGGGCGTGAATTTGCCCAGTGGCGGCTAGGGTTGGTGGGTTTATTTTATACATAATTTTTTTATAAACGAATGGATATTTATTAAAATTAATCTGATGATCTAGGGCCATTCTAACCTCTATAAATAAAGGGTTAGGCCCAATCCTTTTGCACACAATTCCAAAGGAAGTAGCGAAGCTATACCATTTCCCTTTTCTTCTAAATCAAATCTATATATATTAAAAACATAAACAAATATAGATTGGAGAAGATTAGAATCGGATCATGTGCAAAAGAGGTGGTGCTATGAATAGGATTTCTTCCATTCAGATTTCCTTTCTCTTTCCTATTTTCTTGCAGTTCTACAAATATAAAAGAATCCCCTTTTGGAATAATTGTTGATCCATTTTGAGATTTGTAGGCTAAAGGTTTATTCAAATTCAGATTTGGATAGCTTTCAGGTAAGTGACAATTTATATACATCGTTTATAATTACCTAATTAGTTCATTTGAAATAGATCTAAAATGTATGCCTAAAAGTTTACCAGATTTATTTATTTTTGTCAACTCTGAAATAATAGGTTATGGTTTGAACATCAGAATTTGTAGGCCTATTTAGTTTACTATATTATAGCCTACAAATGTATTTAAGTCGTTGTGGTTATTATATACACCTTAGGTCTGAAATCAGTCCTAAAACCATTGTCATCTAGATCCTTAATTTTGATGTTGATTTGTAGTTTATGTAAATTTAAATAAAAAGGGTTATGCCTGTTTAAGCTTTATTTTTGGGTTTTACTTGGTTATTGTAGAAATGCCCTTTTTGCTCTTTTTAATAAAAATGGCATTATTTCAAATTAGCAAGAAATATGTATAAAACAATTAGGAAGGGATGTGTAAATTCACATATATTTATACATAGTTTACAGCAACCGATCTAGAAACATATATTTCTTATTTCTTGTGATTTGAAATATGTGTATATACTCTTTTTAATTATTTGGGAAAATTTTACTATAACTATAGTTATTAACCTTTTTATAGATTTCGAATCTAAAACAATATTAAATATAAAAGGTATATTTTAGTCGTTAGTTTAGACCAAAACATAAATGTTTAAAATAATAAAATGAAATGTGGTAACTACGTTAACTGCGCTTAAATAAATATATACACAAATATTCTTATCCATACAAATATACGTAAAAACGCTAATATATTATAGTAATAATGTTTTTTGTTTGTATTTGAATTGTTTCGATTTCTATGGGTATATATATGAAAATATAAATGTGTTGAATGGAAATAATACTATAACAGTTATAACAATAAATATAATTGATTTGCTATAAATAAATAAACGATCATAAGTTAAGTAATAAACATTGCAACCATAATTGATTTGGGGAAATAAATTTAATAAGATAAACATGCCAAATGGTTACAATTTGAATCGTGTTAGGAATAAAAATTGTAACTCCAATTCAGAAATCTTATAAGAAATAAACATATGTGTATAAATACATAAATAAGAAATAAGTGGAATCGAAATATATAGTAATAAGTGGAGTTACAGCATATAGATCAAAATTAAAATGTTACTGATATAATAGGATAATAAATGCCATAGGAGAATATAACCGTTAGCGTCATAAATGGCATTTAATAGGTTAATTGATGTCTTGGGAAATATGACAGTTAGGGTCATTAGTGGTAGGTAACCAAATTATAATAAAAGGGAATAGAAAAGGGGAATTAATGGGGATTGAGTAACACAGTAAATACTAAGTCCAATAAAGAAACTAATAAATAAACATCCTAGGATAGAAAGTCATAAATTTCTACTCAATCTTGAATTATTATAATTTGAAATAAGAACTGGCCTCGGTAGGTTAATGATGCAAGGTCAGTTGACTTATTTAACAGAAGTCTGCACTTTCCAACAGTCGGGTATATGTACAACAGATGTGAGATATCATTAACCATATGAACCTGTTGTTAGGGGATGCGGAATGCGGATCTTAAAGCAAAACTAACACTAAAATGGGTGAATAGTGTTTACGAGAAATTTATGAAAATCTTAAACTTAAATGATCTATTATATAAATCACACACAACAAAGATGATCACAGACACAGAATCAAACACAAACACAGAAACAGATAAATATAAAATGTAGAAAAAGGAAAGAACACAGCGGATTTTATATTGGTTTGGATTACTCCTACGTCCAGTCCCATGCAACACTGGATTGCGCAGAGTTATATTATTATAAATATCCAAGTACAACACCGTTGATTTCATGGCTACAAAGTTAACACTAATTACACCACCCTTGATTTCATAGCTACAAGGTTAACACAACTCCAAACACCCTTGATTTCACGGCTACAAGTTTAAAACCGCTCCCTTTCCTTGATTTCAAGGCTACAAGGAACACACCCTTTCCCAAACACCTCCCAAATGATTACAACAGTCCTATAACTCTTCAATAACACTTCAATTCAGAGAGTAGTAGATATAGATTGAGAAAAGATGATTTTTTATATAATTTGAGTTGAAATCGACAAAGTATAAGCATAGAAATCGATAAAATGATAAAGAACAATGGTGGGATGAAGAGGGGTGAAGATGAAGAAGTATGAAAAAATTCGAAATCAGCCCCTATTTATAGTATGCGAAAGGTTGCAACGTCTAAGAAACGTTACAAATGGTGAAAAGACACTTCCTTTGAAAATTGAATTTCTGATAGTTGTATGTCGACATAGATATCTATGTATGTCGACATATGCCTTGTAATTTGATTTTTAAAAATAATTTTTTCAAGTGTTTAAACATATATATTATTTTGGAAATTCTTGAAATAATACTTAGTGATATAAATGAATATTCTAAAGTACAAAATCATATGAAATCATATAATATATTATATAAACATATTTATAAATTTATAAGGCTTAAAACTATAAAACTATATAAACTTATATATTAAACTTTAAACTTATATGTTTGAAAGCATAAGTAAGATAAAATAATTTTAAATCAGAATTTGAATTTTGAAAACAGAATTTGAAAAATAGAATTTTGAAATTTGAAAATCAAAATTTGAAAAATAGAATTTAGATCTGGAGTGCTAGTCTTACATATAAACTAGACTTTATTACTATATTTTTCGTGAACCCTTGAAATCTTGAACTCTTGATAACTTGATGCTCATGAACCTTGATTTTTCTTTGAAATCTTGAATCAACAAACACTAAAAACTTCTAAATTTGCAGTCTTAAATATCTTATTACCTGCATATAAATCCTACATATACATACATACATATATATACATATTATGGATAAAAGTGTTAGTATACATTTTATAATCAATAATGATTGAAACAAGGTTGTTGTCATCAAAACATCATCACAATTCCGTTCTCCAACACCTATGATGATAGTTAATTGTGTAACAAGTTTTTTTCCCTAAAACAAGGTTTATCTCAAGTGTGAGGCACCTGTCTCCTGTTCCAAAAGAGGACATCTTAAAAAGGAATAATTCATAGCGTAGCCTGCTACGGGTTAAAGGTACTAAAGTAGCTAGATCCACCCGGTATTAAGCGATCGTTGGCTCACCTCCCCAAAACCAAGAAGCATTAAATGGTTGGGCATGAGCTTGGTAATTCCCATGTTTGTCTGCTTCCTCCAGGTAGTAAGTGATAGGTTTGAGGGTTCGCCTTGGAATTAGGTATTAAATGACCACTTCGAAGGTACCAAAAATCTGCCTATCCTGCGAGAAGTATTCAGTGACTAAGGGAATTATCTAATAATACTAGGTAGATAGTAACGAGGGGGTCCACTGGGGAAAGGTCATAAATGACGAGATGTCGTCTACCTATCCTGTAGGTAATAAGTGAATGCTTAATATCTCTCATCTTATGCGGGGCATGGTTATATGCATGAATGACGGAAGCCTTGAATTAGTAGGACTAGTAGCTAGTGCCCTCTAATTTATTTTTGGGTACTACAAACCACAAAATAAGGTATTAAGTGACCAATAGGTCTGCTTTAGGTCTTTTGTGATCAAAAGGATCCACCCTTATCTCGTATTGGTAATGAAGTCTTAAGTGGCTATATAGAAAATAATTAACCTCCTTACGTGATAGCAAAAAATGAGTTGCTCGCCTCCAAATCTTTAGAATGAGTTAATGGTAGTTTAAAGGCTTCATACTTATACATAAAACATTCTACCCAGTATTGTGATATCATTGGGTGTGGGATACCACCTTGGGTACTGGTTGTTAGTCGTCGTGCATAAATCTTCACAATGTTATGTTAGAACTACTAGCCTTATTAAACATATATCTTGGCTCTAACCAAACGGAGTACATTCATGTATTATAGACAATGGTATACATTTTCTACTCACAAGGACTTCTTGTTCTGACCCCCCTCCTTATAACAACTTTCAGGATAGCATGTGTTCATGTTTGATTTTCAGGTTTCGTTCTCTCATGGTTGATATCGATGTGGTGATTTGCTTTAAGGTAGTCGCCTTAATTGGTATTCATTATCTTATTTCGCTTCCGCCGTGAGTTAGTTTTATTTTACTCTGATTATGCTCATGGTCATTAATTGCAGGTACCATATTTATACTCTTCATGTTTGGATGGGTTTGAGTTAACAATTTTTGCCGAAATTAGGGCTCGAAAAAGTGTGGGATGTTACATTTGGTATCAAAGCATAGGTTTAGACGATCAAGGGAATAAATAAATAAGGATTTGTCAGAGAAAGTGTTCGAATTTTCTTTCATATTTTCTTTTGTCTTTCTCAACTCAACTTAAAATTATTTCGATGATGAGTTAGTCGTTGGCTTATATATAGGTTTTTGAACGACTAAGAGTTAGAAATATTTCTAGTTCGAGTATTCGACCAATCCCGATTTACCCCATGGTGAGCTTGGCGATTTTGTTTTGAAGAGCATGAGGGTGACATGTGGTGGATTCCATGAATTTGAGCTTGGTGATTAGTCAAAAAGGTAGCTACAACTGAAATAGTCGTGATTTCTTGTTTTGGTTTCATTTGGAGTTCCAATCAATGATATTTTCTTGGTTTTAAATGGAAGATTCACATAACGTGTCATCATACTCCGAAAGTATAATTTGGAGATGTACTTATTTCATATTTCATTATATGAATCTGGATAATCTTTCGATAGAATTATTTGTTTAAGTCCTTAGTCTTATATTCATAGTAATTTCAGTTTTTAAAACTATTTTTGAAATAAAAGGGTTTCAGAAATTTTAAACTATGATTTTTGAGAAATTGTTTAATAAATAATTTTTAGAAATTTAAATTAACCATGCTTCGGATCGTTGGATTTTGTGTACTTTAGGAAATAATCCATCTTGCATAAAAGAAGGAATTTGAAATAATAAGGAATCAGCCTTGAAATTCAGAAACTATAATTACCCATTCCTTGTGATTTCTAATATTCCACTTTTCAAATATTATGGATGATTTACAGAAATTATCACAATTAACCCTTTTAGAGATTTAAAATCTCGAAAATTAGAAACATGGAAAGGTTGTTTAAGTCAACAGAATAATCTGGAATATAAAATTTTAAATACAAACTTATATTGGGAGACCCTTAGTTAAAATAATAAAATTTTAATATCAAATAGTTTTTGAAATAAGTTCTCTTTAAAAAGACTTGAGAAATTTCTGTTTGGCTTAGGGTATTTGAATTCTTAAATCGTTCAGGTTGTTTGTCATTTACGTAATGAGAAGATACATTTTATTTATTTCGGATTTTTAGCCGAGTTTTATTTTTTGAGAATTGTTGTTGTGTGGCCCCAGTCTTTTGTTGAGACTACTTTTAATATTTGAGACAGTTCGAAGTTTGATTGCAATCTATAATACCGCAATGATGAGGATAAATATTTTTCGGTTGCGTCAAATCTTAAAAAATGATGCGGGGCGATTAATATTTTAATCTGACCGCTATAGGGTTAAGGTTCAACCTTCGTCCAAAGCTCGTTTAATAGTTGACCATTTAGCGTTATACCTAAAGCGGTCAACTAATTGATGAATTTTGGTACAACTTTAACCTAAGACTCAGCTGTATAGGTTGCGTCCAAATTTTCCTCCTTAAACCTCTTTCTTTTGTCTTTCCTTCCTCATCTAACCAAACCATATCTCTATTCTTTTTCTCTTTCTTTGTTGTCGCCTCATCTCCTCCTTTTCCGCGCTGGTTTGCATATTAGATCTAAGCCCCGCTAGTACTCTAAGATCTAAACCCAATTTCTTCTCTCCAATTATTTCTTTGCCCACAATACCTACTTGCACTATTAGATCTTTTTTGTGCCATTTAATTCTCACCCTTAGGGAGAGAACCGTTTGGTTAGATCATATTAAGCATAAGGTTTCACCACATTTAGGTTAAGAGAAATTAGTCATAGCAGTTGGACTTGCACGGGTCGTTTGTCTCGAAGTTCTTGAGTAGGGTTGTTGTTTGTGTTGCTTCCGCCTTTGCTATATCTTGTTGGAATAGATTTTGATGAAGACAATCATTGTTTTGGAGGTGAAGATTTGACTGTCTTTGGACGGTTTTTCTGAGAAGAATCTCGATGTGTTAGAGGCATCCGTGCTTTACGCGGACTTGAATGATCTTTGGTTTAACCAGCTTTGGGGATTTTGTAGCAGATCTCTTCTTCTTAATATTGGTTTTTAAGTTCGGAAGTCTATGTTCGAACTACCAATATAGATGTGTAATTTGTCTAGCGCATTATTTCGTAGATGTGAAGTTACGACTAGATTTGTCTGATGATACGGGAATTAATCTTTTCCTCGATCGGTGGCGTAACCATCATTTAGTACCACATCATCTTTGATTCGGCTTGTTCTCCTTGTGTGTTTTTTCGTGGAGTTGCTTTCTCTGATTTTCCTATTATCTTTAGACAATGTTAGATGAATCTTCGTGGAATGCGGTTTTGTGGTAGGTTTCTTTTTTCATCCTAAATTTTCTCTTAGACGAGACGGTGACGTAAGGACCTCCAACAACACCAGTAGTGTCTGTAATACGAAATTGAGCATTTTGCTATCACGATATGACTAATCAAAGATCGTGGAACGATTCAAGCTCCAACAGCCGAGCAAGACGTCTCCTTGGTTATAGGCAGTGTTTTGGAGTTGTGCTTATCTTTTTTCTTTTCTCTTTCCAGCATTTTATCTTTATAGTTGCAGCGTATGTTGTAACTGTTAGTGTTGCTTTGAAATAGCACGATGAGTAATGAGATTCTATTTTTGAAATATCTTATGTCATTCACACTCATCTATTTAAATAGAATCTCATTTTCTTATCGAATTAACAGTTGTCTTAGGGTTGGAAAGTATAGAATTCCGTAGTGCATAAACTTTAGCGAAGGATGGGTTTTTGTGTTGATTCGTCACTGGTATATTTAGTGTTTGTCGCATGTTCCTTCTAAGCTGAAACTTATTTTTGTTTGCTTGTGTGGTTTTGGTTTTCGAGAATTTTGCGCAACTGACTTCATCTAAGTTCAACATGTGATTTGGATCATTTACGTTTCCACGATTTTTTTTAACTTGTTGCAAATGCTATTTGAAAAAAAAACAGACGGTTTAAATATAGTAAAGCGCATGTTACCAAGATTTTGTTTTTATATAAATCCGATATGCAAATTAAACAATACCAAAAAGGAATTTTAAATTTGCATAAAGAATTTTTCAAGCCGAAATTTATTTTGATGGAAATTTTTTGATTTTATAATCACATGTAAAGCGCAGTGAATTTTTTTGATGATTTGTTTGCACGTTTTAGCGGTGCATTAAGTACGACGAAGCGTCAAAGACGTTAATGATAACAAGGAAAAGACTGTTTTAGCCGTGGAAATGTTGTTTCCATACTTTGTTGACGATGTGCATGAGTTATTAATTAGCTCGTACGTTTTAAAGCTTTTTTAAGTCTCCTTTGCAGTCTACAAATGGAAAATTTTGAAGTATTTTGGGGCTATCGAGGTAAAATTCTGCTATAGGACGGAAATTGAAACAGTTGTAAGTGGGGGAAATGCTAAATTTCTCAGTTTTGATTTCCTTTTTCGGCTTAGGAGAAATAAATAGGAGATGATTTAGATGCATTAACAAATTGGATGGTAGGATTTGGATGCAAAAATTGGTTGCTTCGCACCTCTAATACGTAGAAGTGTGAGGGTTATGGACGAAAATGTTTTCAGAATTGCATTCATATAAAACTACCAATATATTTGGGCTATTTTGCATCATGTTTTCAAAAGCGGTTTTAAAAATGAAATGCATACACATAGGATATCCAATTTAGAATCATCATGCATACATGTTTTATGGTTGCGATGCATTATGTACACCGTGCACATACGGATGTTGGTTGAAAATTTGGATATACACTAATTAGTTGTGTAGTTTAGGAAAATTAAGCGCCAACGCCATGACTTGGTCATTAGTAAAATTTTGGGATGAAATTTCATTAAAGGGGGGAAGAATGTAACAACCCAGGATTTTGGCGATAGTTAATTTAATTATTTAATTAGGATCCAAAAATGGAATTTTCACGAATGATGGAATTTGATCATGAAACTTACACCATTGCGTTCGTGATGGAATTCTGGTCAACTTTCATGTTTGGAACTTCACGAACGGACTCCTATGAAAAGGTTACGAATGAAATACGAAAACGGATGGAAAATAAATGTATAAGAATCTATTAATATTTATTACCATTTATGACCCACCTTCACTGGGAAAATCGACCCAGAGCGGTCGACCCCTTGGGCATGAATTTCCCTTGTGGCAGCCAGGGTTGGTGGGTTTATTTTATATATAAGTTTTTTATAAACGGAAGGATCTTTATTAAAACTAATCTAACGGTATAGGGCCATTCTAATCCCTATTAATAAAGGGTTAGACCCAATCCTTTTGCACACTATTTCTTAAGGTAGTAGCGAAGCTCTGCCATTTCTTTCTTATTCCAAATCTCTTCTAAATCATATATATATATATATATATATATATATATATATATTGTGTGTGTGTGTTAAACAAACATAGATTGCAGAAGATTTGAATAAGATTCATGTGCAAATGTGATGGTGCTATGAAGAGGCTTTCTTCCATTCAAATTTCCTTTCTCTTTCTTATTTTCTTGCAGATCTACAAATCTAAAGGAATCCCCTTTTTGGATTAATTATAGATATCTAAGATTTTGGGAATTATAGGCCTAAAGGTTTATTCAGATTCAGATTTGGATAACTTTCATGTGAGTGAGAAATTTATATACATCGTTTATAATTACCTGATTAGTTTGTTTGAAATATATCTAAAATGTATGCTTAAAAGTTTATTAGATTTTTTATTTTTATTTTTGTCAAATCGAAAATAATAAGTTGTGGTTTGAACATCAGAATTTGTAGGCCTATTTAGTTTATCCTACAATTGTATTTATGTTGTTGGGTTATTGTATACAACTTAAATTTGGACATCAGATCCAAAGCTATTGTCAAAATTGTAGTTTTATTCCAGTTCCTTAGTTTTAGTGTTGATTTGTGGTTTATGTAAATCTAGATTAAAAGGGTTATGCCTGTTTATGTTTGATGTTGTTGGAGTTTTACTTGGTTATTATAGAAATGCCTTTTTTGTTCTTTTTAATAAAAATGACATTATTTCAAATCAGCAAGAAATATGTGCAAAACAATTAGGATGGGATGTGTAAATTCACGTATATCTGTACGTAGTTTACAACAACTGTTCCAAAAACATATATTTATTATTTCTTAAGATTTGATATATATATATATATCTATATTTTCTTTTTAATTATTTTGGGCAAATTTTACAATAATTACAGTTATTAACCTTTTTAAAAGATTTTGAATCTAAAACAATAATACACATAGAAAGGTTTATTTTGGTCATTAGATTAGACCAAAACGTAAATGGTTAATAATAATAAATTAAAATGTAGTAACTATGTTAACTGAGCTTAAATAAAAATATATACATATTTTTATCCATCTAAATATACGTAAAAACACTAATATATTATAGGCTAATTCTATTTATACACCAAAAATTGCTAAACATATACCAAAAATTATAATAAACTAATGTACACCATATATTACTTTACATACACCGTTTCTTTTACTAAAATATCCATGTTCTCATCTTCTTTTTCTTTCCTTTTTCAAACTTAAAACACAATTACCAAAAATTAGAAACTCTTTGCATCAAATTGAGTAAAATTTTACAAAATAAATATATTTCTTGTACTAATATTGCAACTTTTATTAACTTTATGTAAAAAATTCAATTTCAACAAAATTACTGTAATTTTACAAAATAAATCAACATTTCTAAATTAGACCATTATTTATGAATGTTTTCTTAATTGAAATTTTAGATTTTATGATTAAATAATTTGTTAACATATCTAGTTTGTATCAAATTTCAATACATTTAAGAATAATTTGACTTTTTATATGCAGAAGTATTAAAAAAGCAACTGTGAGAAAAGGGTAATTTAGTAATAAAATTTTATTGAAAAAATAATGGTGTAATTTAGTAATAAAATTTTATAGGAAAAATAATGGTGTATGTTAAGGAATTTTTGGTGTATAAATAGAATTTGCCTATATTATATCAATAATATTTGTTCTTTGTGTTTGAATGGTTTCCGTTTCTATGGTTATGTTTATGGAAATATAACCCGTATAGAATGGAAATAATACTATGACCGTTATAACAATTAAATATAATTGATTTGCTATAAATGAATAAATGGTCATAAGTTAAGTAATAAACATCGCAACCATAATTGATTTGGAAAGTAAATTTAGTAGGATAAACATGCCAAATGGTTACAATTTGAATTGTGTCAGAAATAGTAATTGTAATTCCAATTAGGAAATCTAATAAATAATAAACATATATGTATAAACACATAAATAATAAATAAGTGGAATTAATACATATAGTAATAAGTGCAGTTACAGTATATAGATTAGAATTAAAATCGGAATGATATAATTAGGATAATAAATGCTTTAGGAAAATACGATCGTTAGCGTCATAAATAACATTTAATAGGTTAATTGATGCCTTAGGAAATATGTCCATTAGGGTCATTAGTGGAAGGTAACCAAATTATTTAAAAAAATAAAAGGAATCGAAAAGGGGATCAGCGTATTAAATACTAAGTCCAATAAAGAAATTAATAAATAATCATCATAGGATAGGAAGTTATAAATTTCTAGTCAATTTAGAATTATTATAATTTGAAATAGGAATTGGACTTAGTAGGTTAATGATGCAAGGTCAGTTGTCTTATTTGACAGAAGTCTGCACTTTCCAGCAGTCAGGTATATGTACAACTGATATGAGATATCATTATTAACCATAGCAACCTGTGACGACAGTTAATTGTGTAACGAAGGTTTTTTCCTAAAACAAGGTTTATCTCAAGTGTGAGGCACCCGCCTCCCGTTCCAAAAGCGGAAATTTTAAAAAGGAATAATTCATAGCGTTGTCTGCTGGAAATATTAAAAAGGAATAATTCATAGCGTAACCTGCTTTGGGGTAAAGGTACTACAGTAGATAGATCTACCCTTTAAAGAGTATTAAGCGTTCGCTATCTCACCTCCCCAAAACCAAGAAGCATTAAATGGTTGTTGGGTACGTGCTTGGTAATCCCCATGTTAGTCCTCTTCCGCTAGGTAGTAAGTGATTGGGTTTAGGGTCTGCCTTGGGATTTTCTAATAAGGCTAGCTAGATAGTAACGAGGGGTCCGCCGGGGGAAGGTCTTAAATGGCGAGATGTCGTCTATCTGTCCTATAGGTAATAAGTAATTTCTTACTATGTCTCGTCTTATGAGGGGCATGGTTATATGCATGAATGGCAGAAGTCTTGAATTAGTAGGAGTTAGTGTCTAGTGTCCTCTAATTTATATTAGGGTAGTATAAACCACCAAGTAAGGTATTAAGTGACCAAAAGGTCCGCTTTGGGTCTTAAGTGATTGAAAAGATCCACCCTTACTTATATTAGGAATGAGGTTTTAAGTGGCTATATAGAAAATAATTGATCTCCTTATATGATAGCAAGAAGTGAGTTCTCCGTCTCTAAATCTTTGGAATGAGTTAATGGTGATTTAAAGGCTTCATATGTGTAAAACGTTCTGTCTCCGTATTGCGATATCGTTGGGTGTGGGATACCTGAGTATTGGTGATTAGTCATCGTGTGTAAATCATTGCAAGGTTAGGTTAGAACTACTAGCCTTGTTAGACATATATCTTGGTTCAAACCAAAAGAATTACATATGTGTATTGTAAATAGCATTATACATTTTCTACTCACCAGCATTTGTTATTCTGACACCCCACTCCTCATAACAACTCTCAGGTTTATCTCGGGGAAGACAGGTCTTAGCAAGCATTCAAGTTTGGTTTTCGGTTCTCGTTCTCTCATGCTCGATATCAATATGGTGATATCCTTTAAGGTAGTCACCTTATTCGATATCTTATTTCATTTCCACTGTGAGTTAGTTTAATTTTACTCTGATTATGCTTATTCTTATTAATTGCAGGTACCATATTTATACTCTCCGTGCTTGGATAGGTTTGAGTTTTGATTTTTATCGAAATTCGGTTTCAGAAAAGTGTGGGGTGTTACAAACTCTCTCTCTCTCTCTCAAATATATATATATATATATATATATATATGTATATAGGGAAAGTCTACTTAGACACAAATTTTTGACACGATCGATGACACAATTAATCTCCACCCTTGGATCACTCCCTTCCACTCCTTTACATAAGCACAAAAAGATCCAATGGTCGACCCTTTGTGTCTCTATGTTTGTGTCTAAATTTGTATCCAAATAGTCTTATATATATATATATATATTATAGGTTAAATGGACATCTAATTATTGATTTGACTTAACTTTGCCTATAGTCCGAGTAATTAAAATTAATTGATGGTCTCTAACTTACATTATCAATTTTTACCCATGTTTACAATAAAAAATAAATTTTTTAGCTCTTATATGTATGAAGTTCATGGGGATATTCACGTGGCTCGCAATGCAATATCTTTTCAATTGTATTGCATATACTGTTATATTGTAGTCCCTTTCCTGTTCATAATGATTTGAGCTATTGCTAATATTGTAATTGTCTTTTCAAATGATGAGTTTTTATGGAATGCCCTTAAAAAAGTTATGTGTTCAATTTTGAAGTCTAAAATTTTTCAACATGTCAATGTTAGTTCAAAATACAAATATACGATCTTGTAGTCGAGGTAATAAATAAATGGTAGTCACATACTAAATAGTGATTGTCACAAGTTGTTGCACCCACAATGCATACTATATGAAGATGGCACTATTGAAAACCTTCTGCTCTTCTAACATCTAAATAAAATGCTACTTTGTAGACTAATGAGAAGAATAATGACAATACGACCAGTCAATAAGTTACCTTGATATTTTTGTTAGATTTTTAATGAATATTTAGGTTGTTATGTGGATTAAAATATGAATATATATTTGTTAATGACCCAACTGAGCTGATAGAGTGAGGCGGGATTCTTGTTGCAACTTGGTTTCGTATTGTTATTATTTTTTGTTAAACTACATATGATCAAATAGGATAGCACAATGGAGAAGTTTTCTCTTGTTTAAATGTAGGGCAGATTCTATCCATACATCAAAGATTTTACATACACTAAAATCATTTTCAAAATAATATACACCATATTTCACTTTTTATACACCATACATAGTCTAACATTACCCATACTTTAGATTAAAGTAAGACAAATTCATTTCTCTCTCCCTTTTCCTCTAAATCTATCCTTCTTCAATCTATCAAACCTATAAATTAGAAATTACAATTTCCTATTATTTTTTTGAAATTTTAGCTTTAGAACAAATAACCTATGAAAACTCCCACCAACTAATATGGCTTAATCGCTTACAAATTTTGAATTTTGGTTCAAATACAATTGCAAGTTTTGTAATTATCTTAACTTGATATTATTTAAGGAGAGATGAATTTGGCCATGAAATCACAATTACACGGAAAAGTTCCGCATTTAAACTCGTAATTTGATTGATTGTTTTAAACTTTATATTAAAAGTCCAGTGATAACAGAGATAAGTTATATTTTCAAACAAAGAAAAATTTTGATTTTAAATTCTGGCTTTGATTTGGGAAGTTTAACATCGATTTTAAATTGTAAATGTTTACAATTAGAAAAAATAGTATTAAAAGTAGTTTTAATGGAGTAATTTTGAATAAAAAATAACTAAAATAAAAACTATAATAAGGGTTTTTATCCTATATTTTAACGAAAAATTAATGGTGTATGAAAAGTAATTTATGATGTATTTATAGAATTAGCCTAATTGTTAGATCATAATCTTATTTCCATTGAAGCTTTAAGAATAATTAACATGTTATATCCTGCCTTGCCAGAAAACATGTTATATCCAACATGTTATATCCATACAAATTTTTATTATTTTGTTGTTTACTGATTATTTAATTATTAAAAGAAAGATAATCAATCAGCCTCACATAAACAGAATTATCTAGCTTTATGTTAGTATGACATATATAATTAATTTTCCATATACGTGCAAACCACTTGGAGCTTTAGAAAAACCTGATAATCGAATTTAATATACATACATTGAAATACTAGTATTTTACTTATATATATTATTATCCAAATGAGTTGTCTATGTATAAATTTTAAGATAAATGTTGGCATGTCCAATATGAATTTATTATAGAAAATTTTGCTCAATGTATCAAGTTTTTATTAAAATAAATTTATGCCTCTTAAACAATTGTTTGACAGTTGCATGCCGACAGATTTCTGATCTATTAATAAATAAAAATTATCATTTACTCATTGCTGTCAAATGAACTAAACATCCTTAGATATCTAAATGATGTTTTAATAGTTTTGCATGCTTCATGTTCATTTTAAATTTGGAATTGTTTATCTATAGCCTTCTTGGAAGTTACATCTACTATTAGTTTCTATTTCATAGATTGATACTTTGAGCAACAGACATAGATTTTGGAAAATATACTTATATGTGCATGAGTATCACAATAACTTTGTGATTATAGTGGTTTATGTGTGTATGTTCTATGCTTTGATGACATTAAACCACCTTTCTAAACGTATGAATTTTGATGTTTACGGATGGTTCCCTATGGATATGTACTTGATAGAGGATATTCTTAGTCGAATCCCTTTTACAACAATGTTCTTGATACCCTTTTATTTGAAAAAGTTTCATAACAACATTTTATTTCGTAGCTTACTATTAAATACTAGTACATAATTTTCAACTATCTTCTCTATTGATTTTTTTATGTGTATATATGTACTACTCATTTTCTATTTACTTATCTTATGTAGGAGATCATTGAAGATAATCTTCATTACAACCAAAGATTTGTTAGTTTCACAAAAAATTATGGTTAGAGTTGAAATATACGTTATAATAAAAGCTTCTATTTTTTATCACATGTTATTATACATTTGTTTCAATTATTTGGACAATGTGAAACATGTTGAGAATTTTGTATGCGTAGTCGGTAAGATAAAAAAATTATATCACACATATTGAATAAGTAATTTGTATATGACTTAAAGTCGGTTCTTTTTATTCCGTATATCGCAAAAATATGGTGGATGAAGGTAGGTTTTTTACTATAGATAATTGCTCCAAGCATTGCTAACCAGTCAACTGTTGACACTAACCTGTTAACGGGTCAGTGCAAGCCTAGAGCAATTTGCTATAGGCCCACACTGGATATTGATCTTTTGGGTACTAAAACTGGTTTGATGATTCTAGCACCTTTATAATTGGTATTGGAATTATTTAAATTGGAATTATTTAAAACATGAGCTATATTTTTTATTTTTCACTTTTGAGTTTATCTAAATAATTTGAAAATCTTTCACAAAAATCGTAAAGAGGTTGTTTAGATACATTTCGATAGTAATAGGATATATTTGATATGGCAAGTTATACTAGGATATATTTGATATTGCACTAGGTTATATTAGGGTATATTTGATATGGCATATGACACTAGGTTATATTAGGATATATTTGATATGGCTATATTTAGTTATATATTTTAGGGTTTCCTGATATGGTCGGGTTAAACATGTATGCATATGGGTTTATCCTGTAATGAAAAATAAGGTTAATTTTCTCCAAATTTTCTTGATCTTATCATGGTACCGTAGCCTCCTGAGTTAATTTACTACTGCCATAGACAACTCTCGTTAGTCAAAGCCTTTCGAGCTTTATTAATGAAGTGGATCATGCTTCATTACCTACGCTCATTGATGTGTAAGTGTAGCAACTCATCACAACTCTCAAGACATCTACAGCCATGTCTTCTACTCCAAAAATTTCATGGTACGAAATTTTCGGACCAATGAATTGTTGATACAGATCTTCAAACCATATGTCGGGTAATCTTACTTTGTTTGTTGATATCAAAGAAATTGCTTCAGAATCCGTTGGTTTTCCGAATGGAAATCATGCCACTGCCACTAAAGAAGGTCATAATAAATTAAGCCATGACTTAATTCTTAATAATGTTTTATATATACCTACCTTAATTGTAATTTTCTTTCTACATCTCAATTTCTTGAAAAACAAAAATCTATTTTATTTCACTAATGAGCCATGCATCATTCAGGGTCGGAGTTTGAAGAACTTGATTGGTACAGGGGAGCAGTGTAATGGGGTCTATCTCTTCCGACCAATTCGTATTATTCAAGCAAATAACTCCACAATTGTAGACTCCGCTTAGTTATGGCATAGGCGGTTGGGACTTCTTTCCATGAAAGTGGTATGTTCATTATTAACTATTGGAAGAAGTAGTAGTACGAATAAAATTTGTGATGACAATTGTGATGCTTCTTTTATGGCTAAACAGCCTCACGACTCTTTTTCATTGAGTACAAGTAAAGCAATTGATTTGTTTGATTTAATACATTGATATTTGGGATCTTATCATGTTGCTTCTAGTTGTGGAGCTCATTATTTTTTGACCATAGTTGATGATTTTTCTCGTGCTACATGGATATATTTGATGGTTGGTAAATATGAGGTTGATGAATTGATTAAAAAATTCTTTGCTATGGTCATAACACTATTTAATAGGCTAGTGAAGGTTTTACATAGTGATAATAAACAAGAATTTGAATGTTTAACGGATTTTTTTTCTCAGTAAGGCACCTTGCATCAAACCTCTTGTATCGATACTCCCCAACAAAATGATAAAGCTGAAAGTAAACATAAACATGTTCTAAATACTGCTCGAGCCCTGCGTTTTCAAGCTTGCCTACCTATTGATTTTTTGGGGGGAGAGCGTCTTAACTGTCTGTCGCCTTATTAATCAGATCCCACTCCTATTTCGAGAAGTAAAACTCCCTATGAAATACTTTTTAGGAGTCCACTTAGTATGTTTGCTTTAAAAGTATTTGGGTGTCTTTTCTATGCTACGAATCAGCCTCGTGTCAAGGATAAATTTGGTCCTTGTTCTAGATGATGTATCTTTGTGGTTTTCCTTTGTGTCAAAAAGGGTGGCATTTGTATGATTTAGATGCTCATGTGTATTTCATTAGTCGCAATGCCAAATTTATTGAGCACGTCTTTCCTTTTTCTATCCATGATTCTTGTTCCACCTCCCCCAATGAGCATTTGAACTAGTTTCTATCCCAGAATTCCACGAATGGTGTGTCTGGTGATTATGATGAGTGGGGTGTTATGATTGATTTGGGTAATGCATGAGATGTTGAGGTTATAGAGGATGTGATAGTTGAAGATAAAGGCTACTTGAGTGCGCAGCAGCCAGTAGCGTTGTCCTATGATGTGGCCATAGAGTCGAGAGGGAATACGAGATTGATTTAGATGGTGTGGATGCTAGGGAAAATTCAAGCATTGTTACAAATGGTGATAATCGTGGCCGTGGGCACCGCATCAAGCTTTCCTCTCTCATCTTCGAGGATATGTTACAAACACAGTTATGTGCAAGATAGACCCCCCCTACATCGCATACTGCTTTTCCTACTCCATCTTGTTCATCCGGTAAACCTTTTAATATAGCTTGTTATATTAATTATGATAAATTTTCCTTGAAACATAAGCATTTCTTAGCAGCAATTACATCTCAATAAGATCCTACTTCCTTCAAAGAGGTCGTATAGGATGAAGGTTGGTGTCAGGCAATGAAAGAGAAGATTGACGCACTTGAACAGAATGGTACATGGACATTGGAGGATTTCCCACCTTGTAAGAAGGCTACTGGAGTTGGTTGGGTTTATAAAATAAAGCGACGTGCTAATGGGGGATGTTGAGCGTCTTAAGGGACGATTGGTTGTGATATGGTAACCGATAGGTTGCTGGTATTGACTATAATGAAACTTTCACTCCATTTTCTAAGATGTGTACTGTTCGTATTTTTCTTGCCATTGTTGTTGCTCATAATTGAGCATTGCATCAGATGGATGTACGTAATGCTTTTCTTCATGGTGATCTGAAGGAAGAGGTCTATATGCAGCTTCCCCCAGGTTATAATTGCTCTTACCTTGGGAAGGTGTGACAATTACACAAGTCATTATATGATTTACATCAAGCACCTCGGTAGTGGTTTGCTAAATTATCTAGTGCTTTGTGGAAATTTGTTTTCACAGTCTTATGTTGATTATTCGTTATTTAGTTATCAGTAGGATAAGGTTTCTTTACATGTACTAGTTTATGTGGATGATTTGATTATTGCAGGTTCTTCACATAATGTGATCTTGAGGTTCAAGCAATACTTGAGTGCGTGTTTGCGTATGAAGGATCTTGGTGTGTTGAAATATTTTCTTGGGATTGAAGTAGCCTATGATGATGAGGGGTTGTTTCTTTCTCAATAGAAATATGTTTTGGATATACTGACAGAGACAGGTATGTTAGCTTGTAAACCTATTGATACACCAATGGAACAAAATCATCATTTTCCTTATACGGCGAATGATCCTTATGCGAATCCAGAGCAATATAAACATTTGGTGGGATGCTTGGTGTATATTTTTGTCCCTCGACTTGAGTTGAGTTATTCCATTAATACCCTTGCTCAGTTTTTGAGTAATCCTCAATTGGCACATTGGGATGCTCCTATTCGTGTTTTACGATATATTAAAAGTCAAGCTGGTCAAGGTATATTGCTTCGTCCCAGCTTATTGTGATAGTGATTGGGTAGCTTGTCCTTTGACGTGTTGTTCAGTGTTTGGTTATTTTGCTTTTTGGTCGCTCTCTTGTTTCATGGAAAACTAAGAAGCAACTTACCGCTTCTCGTTCATCTGCGAAGTTAGAATATTATTCTACGGCCGTTATGACTTGTGAACTTAAGTGGATAAAATCATTGTTGCATTCTCTCGGTGTGATTCATTCCAAGCCCATGCAGCTATTTTTTTTATAGTCAATCTTCTTTCCATATTGCGAAGAACCCAGTGTTTCATGACCGCACCAAGCATATTGAAGTTGATTGCTACTTTGTTTATGAGGAGTTGCAACATGGAAATATTACTACTTCATATGTACCTACTGGTCATCAGTTTGCTGATATGTTGGCTAAGGCCCTTGGTCGTCAATAGTTTGGTTATTTGTTATGCAATTTGGCTCATTTATGATTTGCATGCTCCAACTTGAGGGGGGAGGGAAGGGGTAATAGGATATATTTGATATGGCAAGTTATATTATGAAATATTTGATATTGCATCAGGTTATATAGGATGTGTTTGATATGACATATGACACCATGTTATATTAGGATATATTTGATATGACTATATTTGGTTATATATTTTAGGGTTTCCTGATATGCTTGGGTTGAACATGTATATATATGGGTTTAAACTATAATGAAAAGCAAGATTAATTTTCTCTAAATTTCCTTGATCTTATCAGATAGAGAAATAGGTGCATATGACTTTGATTTTGTAATAGCTTTTGGGATTATAAACTGAATTCTTTTATAATTTTAAAAGAACGGTAAGCATTGGTGTTGTAAATACAATCAATCATACGGTAGTAATCTAAATTTTGGAGGTAAAATATGCTGTAATTTTTCTTACAAATTTTTTGTAAATTGTTTGTTTTTTGTTATTTTCCAATGCTTCATCGCCATGCTAAACCATATCTTGTGCACGCACATGTTGGTTCATGATACATCAACATCCATGAATCTTTATAAGTCATTGCATACTAGTTGTTGTAACACCCCGCATTTTGTAACAATTAAACAATTAAATAATGCATATGTATGTATGTGTGTGTGTATATATATATATATATATATATATGTATATGTATGTATTAACATAAATACATGCACTGAAAAAGAAGAAAATATTAATGCAAATAAAAATGTAATGCATGCAATAAAAGAATGAAAGGATTGGTTGCATGCGGTGTAAATATGTTGCATGCACTAATTTGCTAATATTATGTATTAATAATAAAAGAGAAATAAAAGAAAAAGACTCATCCAATGGTTTAAATGAGACATTGTAACAAATATGAAAAAAAAGAGGAATTAGAAGAGAACAATAACTACCATTGTTCTAAGCCTTGTTAACAATAGCCTTAGTAGTCGAGTTGGTTAGAACATGTGACTTGCATACAAAAGGTACAAAGTTCGATATCCACCGCTATCATATTTTTGTTTTAAAGGAACAGCTGAAATAACACATGTTCATGAGAGGAAATATGTATAAACACATATATAGGAAAAATATACATATAAGGAAGTAAAGAAAATATATGTATATATATATATATATATGAGGATATATATGTATATATGTGCAAATATATATACACACACACACACACACAAGAGATAAAATTCAAGATAAGGCTAAAATCCGAGAAATACGGTAAGAATCAAATAACGGTGCAACACTGCTTGAATTCTGAAAACGAAACAAAAGTTGTGCGTATATATATATACGCGTAAAATGGTCGTTAGAAGATCCGTATATGTATAAGAAAATTTCATGTGAATATAACAATTAAATAAATTACAGAAAATTGAAATTTCGAAAATCAAATTTCTGCGCAAAACAGCTCGTGGGACCCGGGGGGGTCGACACCTCCCAGATCCAGCTAGATTCATCGATGAATCTGGACTGTTTTCTTAACAACATTCAATGTTGATTCAGCGTTGCATATACGATAAGATACTGAACACATATAAATAGGCTAGCAGAGCCTAGCCTAAATCTCACATTCTCTGCGACAACGTATGAGCTCTGCCATTCTTTCTCCTCCTCAAATCTCTTCAGAAAAATAAGATAATTAGCTTAGGGAAATTCTGAATCAAGATATGGAGGAAAAGAATAAATCTTAATAAGAAGGCATTCAAAATCATATTCGAAGTGAGGTAATTTTCTAGATCTGGTTTATTCAATTTTCTTCTCTTTCTTCCCTTTTTATTTTAGTAAAGATTATGAATCCATCGTTGTTAGGTTCTGAATCCAATTAGGGGAAAACCATGGAATGCTAGATCTGGACCAGATCTAGGATTTGGAAAGTAAAGGAGGTGAATGGATTTAAGGTATATCATTTTTGATAATGATATATTATCGTTTAACATTCTCCGTTATCATATAATGTGAATTTAATAGAATAATTAAAAGTATTGAAATGTTATCATGACATGTTGAAATATGATATGTTGAAATGTTTAAACATATGTTAAAAATATTAAAGCGATGAATATGACATGTTGGAATATTAGTATGCTAAGATATTAATATGTTGGAAAATTCATATGTTGAAATATAAACTTGTAAAAACATAAGTAGCGATTACTGTTGTTTAATTTCATGTTAACTTGTGACATTTATGTACCTGGACCATTTACAGTATAAATTGAGAACATTACATGTTAATTTGTTTGATTTGAACAATTACATGATTACATGTTAGAGTAGAATTTATTGTATGTTAGAAAGAACATGTGACATAAAATGGGTTTAATATGATGACATATAAAATATAGATTTGCAAGAACGGAAACGACTAAATTATATAGAAAATTAACAATAAATAGGAAACTGTTACCGCGCTTAAACACGAGGTTAGATTACACTTGTGTTAGAAGTCTGTCCGGAACCGCCCGGCATATCCAGCATCCACAAGTGATAAATCTAATATGAGGGGTCTAAGTGCATAAATAAAACATGTAGTGGTGATAAGACACGAGGTTAAGTCAACTTGTGGAAAAAGTCTGCCCGGAACTGCCCGGCAAACCCAACATCCACAGGTATAGGCTTAATGTGAGAGGTCTAGTGCATGAATATATACATATGTAAAAATATATGTAAATAGCAGAACTGATAAACAACATTAATTGTGATTAATGGAAATAAATGGAATTGAATGAAAGATAATTACAACAGTAAAAGAAATAGAATAAACGGGAAATGATAATAACCTATTATAAATAAATTACATTAATGAGAATGTTATATAAATGTAGACTTGTCCTAGGGACAAGTGGATATTATAACTTAGGTTATAATAAACTAGTCAGAAAGTGAGATAACTTATGTAATGAGATAAGTGGCACTTAATTGTAAATTAAGTAATCGGTAAATGGGGGAAAATTGATGAAATGTAAAAGGTTGTACTTAATTATAAATTAAGTAATTTGTAAACATGGAAATCTGAATCTGCTGATAAGAATAACATATTAAGGCTTGTCCTAGGGACGAGAGGAAATTATAACATAGGTTATAATAAATGGAAAGGAGACTTATTGGTAAACCTTAGTTAAGAGAACTAAGTTAATAAGTAAACAACGATAAGTTGTAGTAACAATATAAGATGGAATTATGATTAAATAAGGAAGAATGAGGCAAATTATGAAATGAAATAAGTTATATTTAATCATAAATGATAAGTGACATGTTAAATAGAAAACATGTGAATTGAGATATACTATGTATTAAGTAGAACATGTTATTGTAACCTTGAAATCAAACAAGAATATAAAAGGATTGTGTATTACAGACCTTGGATCACAATCTAGAGAATAACATGTTGTGGGCTTATTAATAAACTTAAATTGGTTAAGTAATATGACTGAAATTAATAAGCAAGAAGAACTTGGTAACTTGAATAAAAAGTCAATGTGAAGGGGAATAACCAAGTTAAATGGAAACCCGATGAGGTCGAGCAAGTGCATAATTGAATGTTTAGACATAGGGTTTAATAACACATTAAACTGAGGCGTTTGGACCAGTCCGTACGTCTGAGGGTGAATAACCCCACGGGGTAGATCATCGCGGTGTCATAAGGCAAGAGGGGAGCGCAAGTTCATCTGATTATTCTGACGGCTCCAAAGGACTAGAAGGGGAAGCGCGCGGCTTTATGAGACATGTAAGGTGCTCCTAGTAGTCCTCTGTGCGGTGGAAGATGTATAGGCTATGCTCGTGGAGGTTGGGTCTGCGCGTTACTACCGGGTGGGTGGGACTTGACTACAAAAGTAGCTTTATAGTCAGAATGCTATGACGAGGTGACACTAGGGTGATTCGGCGATCGCCTCAATGGGGAGGAAGGGGTCATGACCAACGAGGATAGTAGATCGTCGGGTGCCCGTCATTGGCAGCCAAAGGGATGCAAAAAGACTAGAGCTAAACCTAATAAACCATTCATCTTTCACCATCAAGGTATGTAGGTTGAGGGGAGACGCCAACTGGATGTTTAGATTGTTTGTTAGGGGCAAGTTGCTTAGCTCTTGTAGTCTTTACTAGTTGAGGGAGGGGCCATAGCCACCATGAAAAATATACCTGAGGGATATCTGTATTTTGATTACCTTAAAGGTAGGCCTATACAGATATGGAAAAGTTCCCGACTGAGTTTCGTGTTTCTTGTATAGCCCTGCCATGGAACTCGGTGCACACTAGAGGTTATGTGCGGTTAAGGTATCAAATACGATTGACAATACGTACGTGGAAAAGTCTAGATACATGCATGTCTGCTTTGGGTGGTGTATCGTAGACTTGAGGGCATTACTACGGTATGGCATCTGATTCAATCAAAGGTGGCAGTCCGTACATTTACGTAACATAGTAATGATAGATATATGTAACACCCCACGTCCATTAATGTCACTCACGAAGGGAATGCATTAACTTCCATGGAGGTTATAAATGAATATAGAACAGAAAAATTACAACAAGACAGATAGTAAATAGTACTTGGAAATCTAAAAATTCATTTTACTACAGCGGAAATTAAACATGTTTGTTACATCATAAAACCATAGATCATAACCAAGTACAATATCCATCTTCGTAAAAACAAAATACATAATCCCATTACATAAATAGCCATTAAAAAGATAACAAGCTGGACTTTACTTCAACGGTCCAAACTTTCCAAAGAGAGATGAAGCAATTCAATCAAACTCCACTAGAGCTGGGTCCAACCTGAGGACCTGGAGGGGGAAAAAGGATAGAAATAGTGGGGGTCAGACATAAAGTCTGGTGAGTATGATAATTCAAACAATACTATTATCAAAATAACTAGACTAAGGCATAAGTTGGAAGACAAGTAAATGTCTATGAACTCTTAGGAAGATAAAGATAGCGTTTAAGATAACGTTAAAGATAACGGTAAAGGCACACCTAATTACTAACGAATGATTACTACACTGCACCGCACATTACTACACTGCACCACACCAGTCACCCTATTGTTTGATCCCACTTGCTTCACACAGAAACTTTATAAATAGCCTTACGTACCCCTAGCTGACTACATAGGTGCCGTCTGCCCCTATCTCCACTAGGTGTACCCCACTACCCACTTTCGATCGGCTCCCTACTCGTAGATACCCATGCTGGCCCCACAGTGGAGTGTATCACTCCCCTAAAGTGGCAACCCGATACAACTTGAGAATGCACGGCTTATACCTACACGATGCAACAACGGCTTACCTACCAGCCCGGGTCCACACACGCATATGAAACCCGTTGGACTTGCGTTGCCACCGCTCCCCGTTTTGGCCTCTTACAGTCAAATCCAGCATGCGTGTCCCGTCCTCGACTTGGGTCGAGCCCACAAAGATACGTATGGGATACTGGTCGAAATGGGCCCCCACAAGCTACCCACCTAAGCTTGTTACTAGTATATCCCACTTAACCCTCTTAGTCATGTTCATTTACATGTGTGTTTGGTTAAGTCTTACTAATCGTATTTCACATGCCACTAAGGGCACCCCCTAGATTCCTCATGCCTCCCAAGGCACCTACTTAACCCCCATGTTCCACCTTACATGTTTATCTAGTTAAGTATTTCTTAATTCATTCAGGCCATAACCTCATAAAGACCTCTCAAATTAGACTGGCATTTATGGCAACTGGATTTGCCGGGCTGGTCCGGGCAGTCTTACACCATAAAAGAGTCTAACCTCGTGTCTTTACAACCGTTATGCTTTAGTTTAGGCCTAGGACCTCTCACATTGGGCTGACATTTGTGACCACTGGATTTGTCGGGCGTGTCCGGGCAGGTTTACGTCACAAACGAGTCCAACCTCGTGTCCTAAGCATTGATTAACACTTAAAATCTTTTACCCCAGTTTTAATAATTCCCTATTCAAATTATTAATTAAGTCAACTTTTAGTGATGTCCATAATTGACTCAATTATGGCCATCCACTTATGGCATGCAAAATCATATCAATTGCACCCCAACTTTTTAATATTAAATCCTTAATATTACCCCTACCCCACGTTTATACGTTCGCTTATTCAATGCATAATATAGGCTAGACTTGTATAGTCTAACACCTAGCACAAAGATAAATTATCACAACATATAGACAATTAAAATAAATCTAATCATAATAGGGGTGAAACTTGCATAAACTACACATGTTAAGGATCAAAAGGTGTCAACTTGTTAAATGTCTCAATTTACATGAAATGATCATAGCCCAAATCTACACATAAACTTGCATATGGGGTTTTTAGGCAACATAATGATGGTGTGAACTAGCATAGGATATCACATATGTCATAGCATTATTCTAGATGTCATAATAGATGTCTTGGCATATGTTCATAACTTTTCTAATCAATCTAACTTGCATATGTGACTTGTCATATAGATCAGAATAACCCAAACATGATGATTTAATTAATATGAACTAACTAGCATAGATGGTAACATCATGGCCTTCTTAACATGTATGATTCATCACAACTTAGCATAGAAACTTTCAACATACATAACATCATCATAGCATGATTTAAAACATATAAGATATCATCATCACATAACATTGGATTTACAATATACATGATAGCAAAAGGGGTTTACAACAACATATATGATAATTCACATCATCTACTCATAATCCATTCATAACTCAACCTAATTAAAATGATAATAATCTTGTTAAGATCATCATACTCACAATTTGGAGAAGAAAAGAGAGAGTTTTGCTTTGCTTTAGGGTTGAGAGAATTAGAATTGAATTTTCTTTTCTTCTTTCTTAGTTGGCGGCGGCTCCATTGATTTCCATGGCGACGGTAACTATTCTATTTTAATTAGGTTTAGGGTTAGCATTAGAGTGTATTTATAGGTGTAGGAAGTTATTTAGGACCATTAGATTAACCCTGAACCATGAGAACCAATCAAATGCAAAATCTGCATTTGAGCGAATCGGCCCACGGGTTGACATCCAAACACCCTGGATTAACCCCTAGTCGACCCAGCGTGGCTCGGGTCGACCTCAAAAATGGGCCGGTTCGGTTATTTCCCCTCCCAATTCGCTGTTTTGAACTTTTTCGCATATTTATTTATTTAATTTTTAATTTATATATATATATATATCAATATATATATATATATTTCTCTGCGCAACCCATTTCACTTAATTCTTTTCTAAAAATTAAGTATACTTTAATTTGTGAATTTTAATGTTATAAAATTACGGGGTGTTACATTCTCCCCTCCTTAAAGTATTTCGTCCCCGAAATCTCCAAGTCAAGAAGAATGTATATCCTACCATCTAATCGTCCATCTACTCAACCATCAAACACCAGCATCCATTGTCCTTAAAAGACTTCTAATGCTTTAATGTTTATATGCACAGTGTGTGTATATGTCCATATGTAATGCAAAATTAGGCGGTCTACTGATTCAGTCGACCTCCTTAGTGCAATTCATGATAGTGCCATGCGTCCAATATGTATGCAAAAGATTCCTAATGATACATATTAATTCTATATGCGTGCACAACCATCCACCCAAATGCCGCAACTATATGATAATACAACCATTATACATCCATTTTACTAAATACATCCATATATATGCAATATGCAATATGAAGTTACTGAGCCGATCTGGTGCCTAATAGTGTGTGTGTATGCATCCACGAGCAACCACTAGCAAACACTTGCATCCACTTTGCATCCACCATACATAACATGTCTCAAACACATGTTTCAACCATAGGATTATCCTAACTAAAGGTCAAAGATACTAGCGAGAGGATATACTAAAGATAAGATAAGTACAAGCTAAGCGATAAAGGAGAAATTAAAGGACATACCCTCAAAAAGAAAAGGGTATCGTGAACGCATCTTCTCTTCCGTCTCTCAAGTAGCGTTGCTCTCATCATCTCCCCATTGCACTTTGACTAGTCTGACCTCTCGATTCCTCAACCTCTTGATCTCCGACCCAAGAATGCGCATAGGAGCTCGTCGAATTGTCGCATCACGCTCTATCTCCACCTCTCTAAGCAAGCTCGGCTCTACCACTTCCGCGGTCTCGTGCAAGCACTTCCTCAAATGTGACACATGGAATACGTCATGTACACCACTAAGTCTCTCGGGCAACTCTACTCTATACACCATCCATCCAATCCTCTCCTTAATAGGAAACGGCCCTACAAACCTTGGTGCTAATTTCCCAACGGACCCAAAGCGAACAACGTTTCGTAATGGAGACACTTTGACAAAGACTATGTCCCCAACTTCAAACTCGAGATCTGTCCTCTTATTCGCATAAGATTTCTGCTTATCTTGCGCTGCTTTCATCCTCCTTCGAATCAAGTCGATCTTCTTCGAAGTCTCCCTAATCATATCGGGCCCAAGTAAGATCTTATCCGTAGATTCCCACCAACATGTAGGTGAACGACAAGGTCGTCCATATAGAGCTTCGAATGGTGCCATACCAATGCTGGACTGAAAGCTATTATTATATGCGAACTCAACCAATGGAAGATGCTCTTCCCATGTACCCCCAAAGTCTAGGATACATAGCCTCAACAGATCCTCTAGAATGCGATTCACCCTCTCAGTCTGGCCGTCCGTCTGAGGATGATATGCGGTGCTCAAACATAACTGAGTCCCTACCGCCTCTTGTAAGCTTCTCCAAAATTCGCTAGTGAAAATAGGATCGTGGTCGCTCACTATGCTAGAAGGAACACCGTGCAAACGAACTATCTCTCGAACGTATACAGAAGCTAACCATGGAGCAGTCCTCTTACTCTTCACGGGAATGAAATGGGCGCCCTTAGTAAGTCTATCTACTATAACCCAAATCCCCGTATTACCCCTCCTCGATCACGGTAATCCATCCACAAAATCCATCGAGACACTCTCCCACTTCCATAGTGGAATCTCCAATGGGTGAAGCAACCCACCGGGTTTCTTTTGCTCCGCTTTTACTTGTTCGCATACCAAGCATCTAGCGACATACTCGACCACGTCTTTCTTCATGTCGGCCCAAAAGTAAACTCTCTTCATGTCTTTATACATCTTGTCCCTGCCGGGATGAATGGTCATCTTCGAACGATGTGCTTCGTCAAGAATAGTCTTCCTTAGGTCATCGTCTTTTGGTACACAAAGTCTACCGTCCCTATGTAACCAACCCTTATCATCTAGGGTATACCTACGGAGATAGCTTGATGACTCCCCTCCTTTGAGCTTTTCTACTAACTCAACTAACTGTGGGTCGTCTCGCTGTGCCTCGCCAACCCGTCCCAAAAGCGTAGGTCTGACCTCCAAGGATGCTAGCAAACCGGGTACAAAGTCAACGGAAGGTCTAAAGTCAAACATCGAAAGGAATTCTAAACTTCGCCGCTCAACAAACAAAGGACTTAAGGATAATCTTTTTCTACTTAAGGCGTCTGCCACCACGTTACCCTTGCCAGGGGTATAGGCTATTTCGAAGTCGTAGGACGCTAAGAACTCCATCCACCTTTGCTGCCTTAAGTTCAAGTCCTTTTGAGAGAATAGGTATTTTAAAGACTTGTGGTCAGTGAATAATTCGAATTTCTCGCCAAGAAGATAATGACGCCAAAACTTAAGCACGAAAACAATAGCGGCCAATTCTAGGTCATGTGTAGGATAATTTTTCTCATGCGCTCTCAACTGCCTTCCACCATAGGCTATTATCCTGCCCTCTTGCATTAAGACTGCGCCTAGTCCTGTCCCACAAGCGTCAATATAAATGGTAAACGGCTTACTCCCGTCTGGCAATACTAAGACTGGGGCTGAAGTCAAAGCTCTCTTCAAACGTTGGAACGCATCATCACAATCTACGTCCCATGTGAAAACTAGGTTCTTCTTCGTCAAGCGTGTCAATGGAGATGATATCTTTGCGAAGTCTTTGATAAACATCCTATAGCAGCCAGCCAACCCCAAGAAACTTCTTACTTCGATAGCATTTTTGGAAACCTTCCAATCTTGGATGGCCACCACCTTTGTGGGATTTACAGCTATTCCTTCTTTGGAAACCACGTGTCCTAAGAACCGTACTTCCTTCCTCCAAAAGTGACACTTAGAAAATTTTGCTTTAAGCTTATGTGCTCGAAGAGTCTCCAACACTTCCCTAAGATGTAGGGCATGCTCTGTTGTATATAACGGTGTTGTATACACAATTAAATGATTTTTGTTTGATGATAACAACCAAATAAATATTTATTTTTAATGTGTTTGATAATGTACTGTTATTATACATTACAGACTGGAATATAATATTTATATTTAAATAAAATACGACTGTACAGAAATTCAAATATTAACACAGTATTTTATTTAAATAAGAATATTTTATTTAAATGTTCAAACAGTACAAATTTTTACTCCACTATTTGTACATCTCAGCATTGCAATACGTTTCACACCCACAATTTCTCATTCAACACTCATACACATTTTACACTCAGTTGTACATTTTCATCTATACATACACTGTTACAAACACTCTTTAACTGACACTGTTCTGGACTTCATTCTTCAGTCTTCACTTCGTTGTCAGTCCAGTCATCATCTTCATACCTGTCACAATGAAACACACACACAGTACACTGCAATAGAATTGAAACAGAATATACGCGAATATAAATTTTATTTTTTAAATTTTTATTTGCCTCAGTTTTCTGGTGTGTTTCTCATCATTTTTCATGACCTGATCTGATTTATAAAAACCATCAATCTGTGTCTAGACAGCTTGTGATATTCACAGTGATACACTGTAAATACCACAAGATAGACAGTATGTATATACAATACAGGGACAGGGAAATCTATTCTGGATGGCTGCATATACACATGTGTATGTATATACACATGTGCACTGCCTCGCCAATCCAGTGAGCAACTGAGGAGGAGCCACGTGGACCATCTCGACTCAGTGCACAATCAATAGAGGAACAATGCAAGCCAAAGTGGCCGACACAATACAAAGTGCAACACAGGTCAAAGTAGTCAAACATGAATGTAACATGGTGCAAATGCAACAGCAAGTTCATGAGCATATACATGTATACAAAAAATGGCGTGTATGTATACGTGTATCCAAAGTGTCAAGACAATCAACAAACTCAAACACATGCCATCAGGTTCAAAATGCACACAGCAACTAACATGTACAGGTTCAAGACAGATCCACAAAGAAACAAGACCGAGCCTAGTCAAGATGAACTCACAGATGCGCAAGTGCAAGTGTAAGTGCTGGTGCACAACAAATACATGGTCACAAGTATACATAGTATTAGTGAAGCAGCCCAGTATTTCAGCCACAAACAAGTTTCAGCAAGATACTCAAGTGGACAAGTCAACATGGTTCACAGACATGAGTCAACAATTACATGGCAGAAAAAAAATGGAAATATATATATATATCCATGAACAAAGCAGCAAGTGTATACTGCATGGACCAAATGTACAGTGTTCAAGTGATGGTCGAGCCATAACAAAACAGCCAAGCTCAAATGCAAAATTGGTACAACATGTCAAGTTCATGGCAGCTCAATGGTCGAGCTAAAAGGATCTCAACATGGTTCAGCTTGACAATGCATGATCAAGTGATACAGCAGTAAAGTGGAGTGTACATGTGCAACACAAATGGTTCGGCAAGCCCAAGCATGGAATATGGTGCAACAGAAATGGACAATCATCAATTCAGCATAAAGATTAAAGCACTGACACAAATGAAGACAAGGCAGTCCAGTCAAGTTCATACACATTAACAAGTAAATATGAACACAAGCACCAGGGATATAGAAATTCAAAAAGGAGAAAGTTTTTTTCCTGAAATGAAGCAAACATATTTTTTTGACAAAAGGCAAATTGCAGATATTTTCTTTCCAGATATAAAATCATGTTGTGGACCAAAAGAATAATTCAATTCGACATAATGGGAAAGATTTTTTTAAGGCAACTTGTTTTCAAAGGCAGAAAATATCTTTCCAGAAATGCACATTTTTTTTATTGCAATAAATCTTTCTTGGCAAGTTTCTAAATGCAAAATCTTTCCAGAGCATCAGTTCGAATCAGGCAACAAAAGGGGCAAAATCATTCAAAGCCGTGACTGCAAAAAAAAAAGGGGAAAGTTCGATCAATCTTGAGTGGTATTCCAGGAAACAAATCAATGGCAACATTCACGTTTTTTTTAAACAAGGCAACAAATCCATATTTCAAATCAAGGCCGATTTTTTTTATAAGGCAACAATTCAAAAAAAGGTGTCCAGAAAATTTTCAAGGGCCGATTCAATCAAGGCCATGGAGCATAAACAGCAAATCAAAAAGCAAGGGGCCACAAACATTCAAGCCGAGATTCAAAAAGGGAAAGCACACAAATCAGATCGGCCATATATGTGAAATCAGAGGAATTAAAGGATTTTTACAATCCTATATTATACACCTTTTACATCACAGGCAAGCTATCGAAAACCCGAGCATCGAATCCAAAAACAATAGATTTCAAGTGTAAAGAAATTTCAGAAAACTCACCCTTTTTACAGAGATTCGATCTGCCTCCAAATCGATCGAGAGAGCAAATCAAAACCATTGGAGAAACCTGGAAGAACCCGACAGCAATTTCGTCAAGCCATCGATTTGATTTGGGAACAAAAGCAGGAAACCCTAGAATAATCGTGGCCGCCATTTTTTTTATCTTTGCCAGAGAAAAAGGATCGGGCAAATGGGAGTGCAATGGGCTTAAGAATGGGCCGGCCATGTTTTAAGTTTTCATAGGGGATGACCCTTCTTAGTTAAACTCCTTTATTCTATTTCACTTGGGTTTCTTTTGTTTTTTATTGTATTTTAATTTTTGTTTTGTAAATCGAATCAAAACAGTTCTAGTGTCTGTAAAATACTAGAATATCAGTCAGGGTGTTGACTGTCAGTTTTAGAATCTGTAAAATCTGGGTTACGGATTATGGGGTGTAATTCGGGGAAATCTGATCGAGGGGATATCGATCAGTCTAGGGGTTTGAGCGTAGGGTTAGAATAGGAGCAGGGTTTGCGAGTGTACATGGTCTTGTATGTGGGATCTGTTCTATCACCTAGTAGAAACCTTAGAAATGCAGCAGTAGGCAAGGTTTTGCCGAAGCTGGGTATATCTGTGTGTGATTTATTTTCTGCATTTCTGTTTCTGCTATATTCTGTGATCTGTTTATTTTTATTTATCTCGTTTGATTTTTAATTCAGTTAAAAACTGTGAAAAACCCTATTCACCCCCCCTCTAGGGTTATTCTAGATCCAACAGTGGTATCAGAGCCAGGTATTTGTGTTTAACTCTAGAGTAATGGTGAATCCTTGTTGTCAGTCTTTTGAGAGTCAGTCCAGTTCATCTCCAACTATTTTCGATGGAACAGATTTTTCAAACTGGAAATCCGAAATAAAATTCTATTTAAAATCTGTTAATATTAAATGTTGGGATACTATTATCAATGGGAGTGATATGTCTGATAATAGAAACATTGTTTTCGATTCTCGTGCTATGAATATCATATTTGATTATCTCGGTACAGAACAGTTTATTCACGTATCTCATTGTTTGACTGCGCAGGATGTCTGGAGAACTCTCAACAAGCTCTATGGAAAAACTGACGACTGCTCAAAACCCCAGAATGTCAACTTTGATTCAGATCTATGCTTAACAAGTCATGTAGATGAAACTTCAGATGAATCAGATGATGGAGAATCAACAAATGCTGAAACAGAAAATCTCTCATATGAAGATTTGGTTTACATGTGTCTTGATTTAACGAAATCTGTTGATAAACTCCAATCTAAAAACAAATCTTTGAAACCTGAAAATCATGAGTTGACCAGCAAAATTCATTGTTTGGAATTAAAACTTGAAAATGTTGTGAAATTTGAAAATTCTAATTGTGAAAATTGTTTGAAATTAAAAACAGATCTCGTTCATCTCAACAATAACATTCAAAGGCTTGAAGAAGAAATTCTAGTTTTAAAAGGTAACGAGATTGAGTTGAAAAATGCAAACAATTTTTTTCAAAAGGAATTTAACAATTTTAAGACTATCGAAAATTCCAAACTTGAAATTGCTGAAAGTGATAGTTTGTTGAAAACAGATCTGATTTTGAGTGAGCTTGAAAAAGAGATTGAAAATCTCAAGAAACTTGGATCTGAAAAACAAATTAAATTTGAATCAGAGATCTTTGAATCCAAGACCAAAGTTAAAATGCTTGAAAACGAAAATTTGATTTTGAAACAGAATGATACTGAAAAGAGAAAGATCAGCATTAATCGTTGTTCGAATCTAATGAAAGAGAATTCTGATCTTAAATCCAAAATCAACAATCTTGAATTGAGTTTGAAACGCTTTTCAATTGGTGAAAAATCTTTGAATATGTTGTTGAAAAATCAATTTTCTTCTGGTCATAAAAATGGTCTTGGTTTCGGGAAAAGAAATGATTTTGAAAGTTTGAACTCTTGTGATTTCAAAAACTCTTTAAACTGCTTCAAGAAGAGTCATTCTAAAAATTTGAATTTTAAAAATTCCAAAAGTTTTTTGAATCACAATCAAGATAAAAATTGGTTTGATAACAATTCATTTTGGATCCCGAAAAGAAATAAAATGATTTTTGAAAAACCTAAACAAATTTGGGTTACAAAGGGAACTCTAGTTGATTCTAACGGATTGTTATATAAGCAGGTTTGGGTACCTAAAGCTATGAATACAACTGTGAGTGGTTTTACAAACTTTGTTAGACCACTCGATTCTATAAACTGTTAGGTATCGAAGGTGGCTGAGGAACTGCTGTGCTGAAAAGAAATTTGAAATCAAGATTGTCTATAACTCTGTGTCATTTACAGTTCCTTAGGCCAAGATCTGTTGAGTTAGAGATTCTGATTTACATTGGATTCTGGTATGATCTCTAAACTCATCTTTGTAAATATTTTTTTATTTTTGTTTATTTCTCCTTCTACCCCCTCTGTGTATTTACTTTATCTCTTCTGTTTTAATTTTTCACTGTCACATCACTGTAACTTCTTCTGGGCTTCATTAACTTCCAATTGTAGAATTCATATTTTCTGGAAATTTGCCTTAGTTGAATATAATTCTGATATTTTAATCTTTTCCAGATCTTGTATTTAAACTTGTAAATATCTACAATTGTTTTGAAGTTTAGTTTCTGATTATTGAATTCATAACAGTGTTGATGCATTCATATCATATCTTGAACACTGTTAATTAGAATTCTAAATTTTTTGAAGATCTGAATAATTATTGAAATTTCACACGCTTATGCTGTTTTGAGTTTCTTCCAATTCATTTTGGAAACGCTGAAAATATTATACTCATTACAGTACACTCTGTTATTTATCAGTTGTGATAATTTCAGACATTTTCAGATTGGCTTGAATATTGTAAATTGTCTAGAATCTCAGTGATACATCTTGAAATCCATCTTATATTCATGATTATTATGGTTCAAATTGGTTTGTTTGAAATCATCTGAAATTCTTGATATTTTGAATCTCACATACCTCTTAAATTTGAAATTATCGATCTTGTGTGAATGATTCATTATATCTCAAACTTGACATTGATTCAAGTGATTTCAAATAAATTATTAATTTTCTGGATCATGAATACCTTTCAAATTTGATGTAAATGATCTGAAATTTCTCTTATACATGTCAGAAAATTCTTGTGAAAACTCTTTGAAAATCCGGTCTTGAATTTCTTTGTTATTTCATGGTTACATGATTTAAATATTTGTTTGTTTAAAATCATTTGAAATTATTGATTTATGAAATCTCACACATATCTCGAATCAAAAATTTATAAATTGGTGTGATTGATTTATTAAATCCTGATATTTTCATATTTCTTCAAATGATTTAAAATAAACGGTATTTTTAATCTTGGATCGTGAATCGTATTCTGTGACCATCAGAAATGTCTTCACAAGTGTGCTTTGAAACCAATTGTGTGCTGCTCTGATACTGTTTTGAAAAATGTTTATTCTGAAATCATGTTGCTCTGGTTAGAAGAAATTGACTTGAAAATATTTATTGATGACTGCTTGTTTTGGTATCAAATACATACCATGCTCTGATACATGAAATTAATTTGATCTGCCTGGGCTTTGTATTTAAAATTCTTTTGTCTGTGATATACTTGTTTGTCTCCAATGTCTTGTTACCATCCTCATAAATAAAGACACCAAGTGGTATCAGTTTTTGAGTTGCTTGCTTTGTAATTAAGTCTTTTCTGTTGACTGAGATACCCTTGTTTAGCCGTCAGTGTCATTTTAAAAATCCTCATTAATAGAGACTACAAGTGGTATCAGATTAGGAAGTGCTGAATTCTTTTTTCTTATTCTCATCATGTATATATTGTTCTTATCCCTCTTTTCCTCTATAGCTCTTCATATTCCTCTTGTAATTGATTTTCAATTTTAAAATTATTTATTTTTTATTCATTCAGAAATTGAAATCAATATCCAAATTGTTTTGTATTTATAATTCATCAAAATATATCAGAATTTGAAATTGTGATGAATTATGACTGCAATATATTTCACAACAAGAGGAGATTTTATCTGGATTTTCATGATGGTTGAATATTTATTATAATATCTTTGAACTGGCAATTATTTCACAACCATCCTCATTATCTATCATCATTCTGCTATCCATAAAAAAAAAAAATTTAAATGTGGAGAGTTTAATATTTTTTTAAATCATCTTGAATAAACAGTGAAAATATTTGTGATGGAATTGTGGTTATGTTATTTTTTCAGAATTAGTGCCAATTGAAAATTTTCAATAATCCCGGTACAGTTGGTCATATTTCATAATATAATTAACTTAGAAATTTATTTCACAGTCCATTTCTGTACCTATCACATTTCTATCATTCATATTGGTTGTATCTACTGGGGAGTTTTTTTGTATTTAAAGCTGAAAATGATAAAATATATAATTGATACATAAGCCTGTCTCTAACCTCATTTAAAAATCCAAGCTATGGTTATGCATGGTTGTGAGACAACTTATAATTTAAGCTGCGACTGACCTCATTTAAAAATCCAAGCTCTGGTTATGCGTGGTCAGGGTGCTCTTAAATCAAAAGAAAAAGGAAAGAAAACAATTTGTAATAAATATTTTTTTTAAATTCTCCTTGGTGTATAATAACCAGCCTATCAATCCACTTTCTAATCTATGAAATGTGTTGAAATCTTATGACGTATTATGATTTGTTGATTGATAGGTACTAGAATTTGAGATTATTCGATTTTGTCACATAAATTGAATTATTAACTATAGTCTAAATCCATCACTGTTTTTGTGCTTCAATTTTATAAAATTCCTTTGAAAATTAATTGGAATTCATTTTTATATAACTCTCCTCATTTATATAAACTTCATCGTAAATCAGTCATTTTCTGCAATGTGAAATATGCCATCAGTTCTTAGTTTATTATGATTTTTGTTTGACTGATTGAGATTTATGATGACCGTTCTTCCTCTTAAGCTGAAATTATATTTTGATTCGTTTTTTTTCATCTGTATTTTAAACTCTGTATCCTTTTGATGATAACAAAAGGGGGAGAATGGATTAGATTTTGATTTATGAGTGAATATTTTATAAATATTTTTAACTTTGAAAATTTATTAAATTCATTCACTTCACTCGTGCACAGTTATAGGGGGAGTTGTCTGCTGTAGGGGGAGCTAATAAATAGGGGGAGTTCATTTTTCACTGTAAAACACATTTGTTGGATTCAAAATCTTTTATTTGTTTGTCATCATCAAAAGGGGGAGATTGTTGTATATAACGGTGTTGTATACACAATTAAATGATTTTTGTTTGATGATAACAACCAAATAAATATTTATTTTTAATGTGTTTGATAATGTACTGTTATTATACATTATAGACTGGAATATAATATTTATATTTAAATAAAATACGACTGTATAGAAATTCAAATATTAACACAGTATTTTATTTAAATAAGAATATTTTATTTAAATGTTCAAACAGTACAAATTTTATACTCCACTATTTGTACATCTCAGCATTGCAATACGTTTCACACCCACAATTTCTCATTCAACACTCATATACATTTTACACTCAGTTGTACATTTTCATCTATACATACACTGTTACAAACACTCTTTAACTGACACTGTTCTGGACTTCATTCTTCAGTCTTCACTTCGTTGTCAGTCCAGTCATCATCTTCATACCTGTCACAATGAAACACACACACAGTACACTGCAATAGAATTGAAACAGAATATATGCGAATATAAATTTTATTTTTTAAATTTTTATTTGCCTCAGTTTTCTGGTGTGTTTCTCATCATTTTTCATGACCTGATCTGATTTATAAAAACCATCAATCTGTGTCTAGACAGCTTGTGATATTCACAGTGATACACTGTAAATACCACAAGATAGACAGTATGTATATACAATACAGGGACAGGGAAATCTATTCTGGATGGCTGCATATACACACGTGTATGTATATACACATGTGCACTGCCTCGCCAATCCAGTGAGCAACTGAGGAGGAGCCACGTGGACCATCTCGACTCAGTGCACAATCAATAGAGGAACAATGCAAGCCAAAGTGGCCGACACAATACAAAGTGCAACACAGGTCAAAGTAGTCAAACATGAATGTAACATGGTGCAAATGCAACAGCAAGTTCATGAGCATATACATGTATACAAAAAATGGCGTGTATGTATACGTGTATCCAAAGTGTCAAGACAATCAACAAACTCAAACACATGCCATCAGGTTCAAAATGCACACAGCAACTAACATGTACAGGTTCAAGACAGATCCACAAAGAAACAAGACCGAGCCTAGTCAAGATGAACTCACAGATGCGCAAATGCAAGTGTAAGTGCTGGTGCACAACAAATACATGGTCACAAGTATACATAGTATTAGTGAAGCAGCCCAGTATTTCAGCCACAAACAAGTTTCAGCAAGATACTCAAGTGGACAAGTCAACATGGTTCACAGACATGAGTCAACAATTACATGGCAGAAAAAAAATGGAAATATATATATATATATATATATATCCATGAACAAAGCAGCAAGTGTATACTGCATGGACCAAATGTACAGTGTTCAAGTGATGGTCGAGCCATAACAAAACAGCCAAGCTCAAATGCAAAATTGGTACAACATGTCAAGTTCATGGCAGCTCAATGGTCGAGCTAAAAGGATCTCAACATGGTTCAGCTTGACAATGCATGATCAAGTGATACAGCAGTAAAGTGGAGTGTACATGTGCAACACAAATGGTTCGGCAAGCCCAAGCATGGAATATGGTACAACAGAAATGGACAATCATCAATTCAGCATAAATATTAAAGCACTGACACAAATGAAGACAAGGCAGTCCAGTCAAGTTCATACACATTAACAAGTAAATATGAACACAAGCACCAGGGATATAGAAATTCAAAAAGGAGAAAGTTTTTTTCCTGAAATGAAGCAAACATATTTTTTGACAAAAGGCAAATTGCAGATATTTTCTTTCCAGATATAAAATCATGTTGTGGACCAAAAGAACAATTCAATTCGACATAATGGGAAAGATTTTTTTAAGGCAACTTGTTTTCAAAGGCAGAAAATATCTTTCCAGAAATGCACATTTTTTTTATTGCAATAAATCTTTCTTGGCAAGTTTCTAAATGCAAAATCTTTCCAGAGCATCAGTTCGAATCAGGCAACAAAAGGGGCAAAATCATTCAAAGTCGTGACTGCAAAAAAAAAAGGGGAAAGTTCGATCAATCTTGAGTGGTATTCCAGGAAACAAATCAATGGCAACATTCACGTTTTTTTTAAACAAGGCAACAAATCCATATTTCAAATCAAGGCCGATTTTTTTTATAAGGCAACAATTCAAAAAAAGGTTTCCAGAAAATTTTCAAGGGCCGATTCAATCAAGGCCATGGAGCATAAACAGCAAATCAAAACGCAAGGGGCCACAAACATTCAAGCCGAGATTCAAAAAGGGAAAGCACACAAATCAGATCGGCCATATATGTGAAATCAGAGGAATTAAAGGATTTTTACAATCCTATATTATACACCTTTTACATCACAGGCAAGCTATCGAAAACCCGAGCATCGAATCCAAAAACAATAGATTTCAAGTGTAAAGAAATTTCATAAAACTCACCCTTTTTACAGAGATTCGATCTGCCTCCAAATCGATCGAGAGAGCAAATCAAAAATATTGGAGAAACCTGGAAGAACCCGACAGCAATTTCGTCAAGCCATCGATTTGATTTGGGAACAAAAGCAGGAAACCCTAGAATAATCGTGGCCGCCATTTTTTTTTATCTTTGCCAGAGAAAAAGGATCGGGCAAATGGGAGTGCAATGGGCTTAAGAATGGGCCGGCCATGTTTTAAGTTTTCAAAGGGGATGACCCTTCTTAGTTAAACTCCTTTATTCTATTTCACTTGGGTTTCTTTTTTTTTATTGTATTTTAATTTTTGTTTTGTAAATCGAATCAAAACAGTTCTAGTGTCTGTAAAATACTAGAATATCAGTCAGGGTGTTGACTGTCAGTTTTAGAATCTGTAAAATCTGGGTTATGGATTACGGGGTGTAATTCGGGGAAATCTGATCGAGGGGATATCGATCAGTCTAGGGGTTTGAGCGTAGGGTTAGAATAGGAGCAGGGTTTGCGAGTGTACATGGTCTTGTATGCGGGATCTGTTCTATCACCTAGTAGAAACCTTAGAAATGCAGCAGTAGGCAGGGTTTTGCCGAAGCTGGGTATATCTGTGTGTGATTTATTTTCTGCATTTCTGTTTCTGCTATATTCTGTGATCTGTTTATTTTTATTTATCTCGTTTGATTTTTAATTCAGTTAAAAACTGTGAAAAACCCTATTCACCCCCCCTCTAGGGTTATTCTAGATCCAACATGCTCTTCTTCATCCTTAGAAAAGATCAAGATGTCATCTACAAAGACTACCATGAATTTGTTAAGGTACTCCCTAAACACCCTACTCATCAAATCAACAAAGTATGCGGGGGTGTTTGTCAAACCGAAAGGCATCACTAGCCATTCATAGAAACCGTCCGGAGTCCTAAAGGTAGTCTTGTCTATGCTATCCTCAGCCACTCTCAACTGATGGAACCCAGTGGCTAAGTCCAACTGCGAAAACACTGAGGCGCCAACTAACTGATCGAAGAGATCGTCAATCCTCGGCAGTGGGTGTCTGTTCTTCTTAGTAAGCTTATTAAGTTCTCTATAGTCCACACAAAGTCTAAGGGACCCACCCGCCTTCGTGGCAAGTACTACTGGAGCACCCCACTTCGATATACTTCGTCTTATGAACCCCTTCTCAAGCAACTCCTTCACTTGCTTACCGAGTTCCCTCCTTTCACGTGGAGCCATGTGGCGTACTGGCAAAGATACTGGTTTCGCATTATCCACAAGATATATTCGAAAATCTATCTCCCGCTTCGGAGGCAAGCCTTTCACCTCCTCAAACACATCCGAATATTCTCGGACCACTCTAACAGATTGCAGATTTTCCTCAGACGCGTCAAGCGATTCTAAATAACTTAGCATAACGGAATCTATGGGATTACAAAAGATTTCGAGAGTGTTGCCAAGGTGAGTCACGAGCCTAACTAGTCTCCTCTCACAATCAAGTACGACCCCATTTCTGGATAACCAATCCATTCTTAAAATTAGCCCATAGCCCGTGAAGCCCAACACATAAGCATCACATCTAAATTCAACGCTAAGTATGGAAATTTTCAAATCCAAACACATCATAGACAAATAAGCTGAGCCCCCAATTGGATTCGAAACAACTAAGGGATCCTCTACTAAACTGGTGTTTAAGTGCAATGATTCAACTAATGATGTAGAGATAAACGAATGTGATATGCCCGAATCGAATAAGGTACGGACAGGATGATCAAACAGAAAAACTAAGCTTTCAACAGAAATGGTTCTACCTCGTTCTTGCAGCGGTGGGACCGCGAGAGCCTGAACTTGTCCCCTTGCCTGCCCTGGTGCCATAAGAGCCTGCACCTGTCCTCCCGAGGTAGCTCCTTCCCTCTGCCCCTTCTTTGGGTAGTCCTTCACTAAATGTCCCGCATCGCCACAATGAAAACAGCCTGTCTTCTTTTTCTTTCGGCAATCCTTGCTGAGATGGCCTGGTGTCCCACAGTTAAAACATTTCTTCTTTCCCTTGCCGTTATTGTCTTTACCACCCTTCTTATTTTGCTGTTGTGGTTTGTTCTGATCCCCCTTCTTCTCGGGTGCCTTATCAGCTTTAGCGCTTTTCTCCTCATGCATAAGCGCCATTTCTACTAACTTCTCAAAGGTGGCCCCCATCGGGATGTGGGTCATAGCCAACCCTTGCAATGGTTCATTCAAGCCATTCACGAACCTTAGAGCCTTCTTCTCCGGCGTGTTTACTCAGTCCAAGCCAAACCTTGCTAACTGATTAAATTTATTGACATATTCTTTCACTGATGAGCTTCCTTGCTTCAATGTCAAGAACCTTTCCATATATAGATTTTCTTCCGCCCTTGAGAGAAACTTCGCCTCGAACCTACGTCTGAAGTCCGCCCAAGAGTCAACAGGACGCTCCCCATTAGTGACCTCCCACCAAAACGAGGCCTCTCCCTTCATCAACCAAGCTGCTAATCAAACTCTCCTCCCTTCTTCTACTTCAAAGATTTCTAGCAATTCTTCCACCTCCTTAAGCCAATCTCTAGATTCCACAAACGTTTCTGACCCTTGAAATGGTTTTCCACCCATAGCCTTGAATTCCTTGCACGTCTTTGCAAAAGTATCTACGCGAGGAGGAGGAGGAACGGGTGCAACTAGTGGTGGAGGAACATTGGCTGGACCTGCAGCGGCCCTAGCCTCTAATAACCTCCTATACCATCCTGGTATCGTTACACCGTCGGGTAGATTAAGATCTTCAGCCATGCTGAAACGAAAAAGGAAAGATTCAGAATGGAGAATTCGAAAGATAAAGATATGGGCTATTGGGGATTATGTTTTTTTTTCTTAAAAACTTTTCTCCTTAAATTTCTCATTAAAACATGTTTTTGAAAGCACTTCTTCCAAAAATAACTATTTTTCTAAAGTATTTTTATCTATTCTGGTAACCTTAAGCTCCGATACCACGTGTAACACCCCACGTCCATTAATGTCACTCACGAAGGGAATGCATTAACTTCCATGGAGGTTATAAGTGAATATAGAACAGAAAAATTACAACAAGACAGATAGTAAATAGTACTTGGAAATCTAAAACTTCATTTTATTGCAGCGGAAATTAAACATGTTTGTTACATCATAAAACCATAGATCATAACCAAGTACAATATCCATCTTCATAAAAACAAAATACATAATCCCATTACATAAATAGCCATTAAAAAGATAACAAGCTGGACTTTACTTCAACGGTCCAAGCTTTCCAAAGAGAGATGAAGCAATTCAATCAAACTCCACTAGAGCTGGGCCCAACCTGAGGACCTAGAGGGGGAAAAAGGATAGAAATAGAGGGGGTCAAACATAAAGTCTGGCGAGTATGATAATTCAAACAATACTATTATCAAAATAACTAGACTAAGGCATAAGCTGGAAGACAAGTAAATGTCTATGAACTCTTAGGAAGATAAAGATAGCGTTTAAGATAACGTTAAAGATAACGGTAAAGGCACACCTAATTACTAACGAATGATTACTACACTGCACCGCACATTACTACACTGCACCACACCAGTCACCCTATTGTTTGATCCCACTTGCTTCACACAGAAACTTTATAAATAGCCTTACGTACCCCTAGCTGACTACATAGGTGTCGTCTGCCCCTATCTCCACTAGGTGTACCCCACTACCCACTTTCTATCGGCTCCCTACTCGTAGATACCCGTGTTGGCCCCACAGTGGGGCGTATAACTCCCCTAAAGTGGCAACCCGATACAACTTGAGAATGCATAGCTTATACCTACACGATGCAACAACGGCTTACCTACCAGCCCGGGTCCACACACGCATATGAAACCCGTTGGACTTGCGTTGCCACCGCTCCCTATTTTGGCCTCTTATAGTCAAACCCAGCATGCGTGTCCCGTCCTCGACTTGGGTCGAGCACACAAAGATACGTTTGGGATACTGGTCGAAATGGGCCCCCACAAGCTACCCACCTAAGCTTGTCACTAGTATATCCCACTTAACCCTCTTAGTCATGTTCATTTACATGTGTGTTTGGTTAAGTCTTACTAATCGTATTTCACATGCCACTAAGGGCACCCCCTAGATTCCTCATGCCACCCAAGGCACCTACTTAACCCCTATGTCCCACCTTACATGTTTATCTGGTTAAGTATTTCTTAATTCATTCAGGCCATAACCTCATAAAGACCTCTCACATTAGACTGGCATTTATGGCAGCTGGATTTGCCGGGCGGGTCCGGACAGTCTTACACCATAAAAGAGTCTAACCTTGTGTCTTTACAATCGTTATGCTTTAGTTTAGGCCTAGGACCTCTCACATTGGGCTGACATTTGTGACCACTGGATTTGCCGGGAGGGTCCGGGCAGGTTTACGTCACAAACGAGTCCAACCTCGTGTCCTAAGCATTGATTAACACTTAAAATCTTTTACCCCAGTTTTAATAATTCCCTATTCAAATTATTAATTAAGTTAACTTTTAATGATGTCCATAATTGACTCAATTATGGCCATCCACTTATGGCATGCAAAATCATATCAATTGCACCCCAACTTTTTAATATTAAATCCTTAATATTACCCCTACACCACGTTTATATGTTCGCTTATTCAACGCATAATATAGGCTAGACTTGTATAGTCTAACACCTAGCACAAAGATAAATTATCACAACATATAGACAATTAAAATAAATCTAATCATAATAGGGGTGAAACTTGCATAAACTACACATGTTAAGGATCAAAAGTTGTCAACTTGTTAAATGTCTCAATTTACATGATATGATCATAGCCCAAATCTATACATAAACTTGCATATGGGGTTTTTAAGCAACATAATGATGGTGTGAACTAGCATAGGATATGGGGTTTTTAGGCAACATAATGATGGTGTGAACTAGCATAGGATATCACATATGTCATAGCATAATTCTAGATGTCATAATAGATGTCTTGGCATATGTTCATAACTTTTCTAATCAATCTAACTTGCATATGTGACTTGTCATATAGATCAACATAACCCAAACATGATGATTTAATTAATATGAACTAACTAGCATAGATGGTAACATCATGGCCTTTTTAACATGTATGATTCATCACAACTTAGCATAGAAACTTTCAACATACATGACATCATCATAGCATGATTTACAACATATAAGATATCATCATCACATAACATTGGATTTACAATATACATGATAGCAAAAGGGGTTTACAACAACATATATGATAATTCACATCATCTACTCATAATCCATTCATAACTCAACCTAATTAAAATGATAATAATCTTGTTAAGATCATCATACTCACAATTTAGAGAAGAAAAGAGAGAGTTTTGCTTTGCTTTAGGGTTGAGAGAATTAGAATTGAATTTGCTTTTCTTCTTTCTTAGTTGGCGGCGGCTCCATTGATTTCCAAGGCGACGGTAACTATTCTATTTTAATTAGGTTTAGGGTTAGCATTAGGATGTATTTATAGGTGTAGGAAGTTATTTAGGACCATTAGATTAACCCTGAACCATGAGAACCAATCAAATGCAAAATCTGCATTTGAGCGAATCGGCCCACGGGTTGACAGCCAAACACCCTGGATTAACCCCTAGTCGACCCAGCACGGCTCGGGTCGACCTCAAAAATGGGCCGGTTCGGTTATTTCCCCTCCCAATTCGCTGTTTTGAACTTTTTCACATATTTATTTATTTAATTTTTAATTTATATATATATATATATCAATATATATATTTCTCTACGCAGCCCATTTCAGTTAATTCTTTTCTAAAAATTAAGTATACTTTAATTTGTGAATTTTAATGTTATAAAATTACGGGGTGTTACAATATATGTGGAACATAATATTGTTATATAGAGATCCGTATGCCACTCCGGCGTAGGATGACGGACTGCGTATATTCCGGTAGAGTTATGGCGAAGACCATGTGAGTGGGGTACTATGGGGTGTACCTTAATATTGGGGGTAGCTACATATATACTGTATTAGGTTAATCCACTAGGGAGTAAAAAGGGTACGACGTGTCTGTAAGCCTTGAGTGTTGTTAACCCAAGTAACCTAATAAATAAGAAAATGTGATTGAACGATATATGTAGGATTATCCAAAGTGTATAATTTAAATCGAGTCACTAAGCTTGTGTTTTGACCCCCTCCCCATAACATACTCGCAGGTTAGGTTTGTGGTAGGTATATGATAGCTTTGGATACTGGTTAGGCAGTATTATTACTACGGTAAGGCTATGCTTTGATTACATTATACTTTATCCATTCCGCTGTGAGAAATTTCTGAGCTATGATATATTTTATATCTCTGTCTTTTCTGCAGGATACCAGAGCAACCAACACGGGTATCGATGAATTAGAATTTTGAAAAAAAATGGGTCTGTCGGAATTCGGGTTGTTACATCTTGTATCTGATCTTAGGTTTAGGATTCATGTATAGATAATGAGTGAAAGTATTTGTATTTTTAAAAAATATAAATATTATATGTATATATACCTGGATCCGTAGAGGAACCCACTAAATAGAAAGAGTATAATATGGTAAGAAATGAGATGTTTGTTTTGTACACTAGAGAATTGAATATGAAAATCTGAGACCCTTAGGAAATTTGGGTGGGAATTGTACAATATATTTTGAAATATAGAAAGGAGGATCCCATATATCAGTATTTCGGATTAGTGGGCTTGGCAGTAAAACCTTATAAATTGAAAAAGGTTAAAAAGAGAAAAATGGACTAGGAATATATACTGTTGAGAGAATTGACTTTGTGGGAGTGTCTAGGAAAGCCTAAAAAATTTGGAAACCCGCTTTGAGTCTAACCCCGTTGTTAAGTTTTAAGAACTTGAAATTGTAAAAGTTTTGGGAAAATAGTTTATGGTGTTTTCAAGTTTTAATATTAAAAGTTATAGTTTTAAAATATGTAAAGTACACATATAGAGTTTTAAAGTAAAATAGGGTGCATTTTGTAAATAGTGATTTCCTGTGAAAACTTTGTCTAAAATAAAATTCTCTCAGTAAAAGGTGCATATTATAGAGCATGTATAGCTCGCTAGTTTTTATGTTATATTTCATACAAGAATTTTTAATAAAGTAAGTTTTGAAGTCTTTATTCTTTTGACATTCATTTTTGATAAATTGTTTAAAAGAGAAAATTTTGTTGGTTGGACAAAATAAGTTGTAGAAGTTAAAGAATAGAGTTGATGTGTAACACCCCACGTCCATTAATGTCACTCACTAAGAGAATGCAATAACTTTCATGGAGTATTATAAGAGTATATAACAGAATATCATAAGACAGATATATAAAATGGTACTTAAGAAAATTCAAAATTTATTCATTGCAGCAGAAAAGCAAAACATGTTTGGTTACAACATCAAAACCACATACTAGAGCCAAGTACACAAATATCCATCTTGTACAGAATTATTATCAGAGTACATAAAAGTAAAAGCATAATCCCAATCCAAATAGCCATAATGAAAAAGATATAAAGCTGAGCATTACTTTCAACACTTCCAAGCACTTCAACAAGAAAGAAATCCAAGTCAAGCTCCACTAGTCCCACCCTGAGGACCCGAAGGGGGAGGGAAGAAAGAAAAGATGCAAAACAAAAAGGGGTCAGACATACGTCTGGCGAGTCCAGTGACTTTAACAATACAATCAGTAAAATAACATGATAAGAACATAAATAGGATATAAGAGATGACTGTAGCATAAGCAGATATGACAAGGTAAACAAGATGAACAAGATATAACGTTGATTGCGCTTCTAATCACTACAAGATAATTCTTACACCGCACCAATGCTAGTCCCATATCGAAAGTTGATCCCTCTTACTAAACATAATAACAATAATGGTGATGGTAGTTTCATGTACTCCTACCTGTTGTCATAGGTGCCGCCTGCTCCTATCTCCACTAGTTTAACCCACTACCCGCCCCATTCGATCGGCTCCCTAACTCGTAGATACCCGTGTTGGTCCCACAGTAGGGTGCATCACTCCCTAAAGTGGCAACCAGATACTACTAAAATGCACGGCTTATACCTACACGATGCAACAACGTCTTACCTACTAGCCCGGACCCACGCACGCACATGACTCCGTTAGACTTCCATTGCCACCGCTCTTTGCTCTTTTGACCTCTTACAATCAAACCCAGTAAGCGTGTCCCGTCCTCGACCCAGTTCGAGCTCACATAGATACTAAATGGGTTACTGGTTAAAAAGGGTCCCTACACTTGACACGAGCTTCCCTCCTAAGCTTGGTCCCCACTAGGAATTCCTACTTAACCCCTCTTTATCCCCATGTCTAATCACATGTCTCATCTTGGTTAAGTGTTTTAATCATGTTTCACATGCTACCCATGTTACCCACCTAACCCTTTTATCAATCCCATGTCTTACCACATGTCTTATCTTGGTTAAGTGTTCATTAATTCATTATAATCATAATCATGCAAGACCTCCCACATTAGATTGTCGTTTTGCGATTGCTGGATATGCCGGGCAGTTCCGGGCAGTCTTATACCGCAATCCGAATCTAACCTCGTGCCTTTGCATTATTACGTATCTAATTCCTGCCTTTGACCTCTCACATTTGATTACCAAATTGCGGTCGCTGGATGTGCCGGGCGGTTCCGGGCAGTCTTATACCGCAATTTGAATCTAACCTCATGTCTTAGGCATTCATTATCACTTTCTTGATTCAAGTCCCAATTTTAAATCTTGGATTAAAATATATTCCAATTACCCATAATTTCCAATCTAAATTATGTTTATAATTTTAATCCAAATTAGGCCTATAATCTTATGTATGCATGTTATGCCAAATTACGCCCAAATTAAATATCGTTCATTGTTATTAACAATTTATGCCAAACCTCATGTACACAAATTATATCCAATTATGCCCAATCCAACTTATGCCAAATCTCATGTATACAATTTATACACAATTATGCTCAAATTGATTTATGCCAATAATTACCAATTTCCTCAAACTTTTCCCAATCGTTCAAACGTTATTCGTATGCAAATCTTAATGCAATAAGTTAGGCTCGAAGCTAGCCTAATCTCAAAAAAAAAAAAAAAAAAAAAGGAAAAGAAGAGGAGAAGAGAATCAACATCAAAATTGGCGTAAACATAAGAACAGGCATATGAAACATAAACAGACATATAACGATAAACTGGATCAGAAAGGCATATGGCAGATTTATGGGTATGAATTTAAAGGATAATGATTTACCAACTTGATAAGATTCATCTCAGTCACAAGCATATTCACTAAATCCAATTCATAATCCTAGCACAATTACTTTTAAAATTCAATTATATGTCAAAGTAACATAGACTCACAGCGATAGGATTCTTAGAAAATTAGGCGTTGTTGTAGCAATTCGGATCTTGAACAATCTCTACTTGATTGATGTAGATCTGATCTTTCTAATTTGACCGTTGAAGAAGAACTATCTCTAAATCTCTACTTTGATTTTGGTTGGAGAAGAAAGGCAGGTTAATTTAGATTAGAGCAGCATGGAGGCTCTATGGATGAATAACAATGAGATTAGGGTTAAGTTTAGGGGTATTTTATAAATGCTCTCGGTGAATTAGGACCCTTGGATTAGATTAGGATCCATCTGAGCCATCCAAACCAGAAAAATACATCATCCAGCCAGTCCCAGAAGGACACATCAGCCCTAAACCACCAAAACTCGTCTGCCAGATCTAGGTAGATGGAGGTCGACACCCCTATAGGGGTCAACACCCCTGTCGACACCCCTATAGAGGGGTCGACACTTATGTCGACTCCACTAGGGGGGTCAACACCCTAGAGCGAGAGATTTCCCGCTCGCCCAGATTTGGCCGATTTTGATTTTTGAATTCGTTTTTTATTTTGATTTATTATTTAAATAAATTCTATTTTAAACTGAAATCTTCTAAGCTTCATAACTTCTTCATACTGTATCTGTTTTATGCAAACTCGGACTCTATCCCAAGCAGAATTCCGAGACGAACGCAATGGCGCAACCTGTTTTCCTAAATTCTTCTTATAAAAATTAAGTATTCCTAAATTATCTCTTATGTCATGTTTTAAAATTACGAGTTGTTACATTCTCCCCTCCTTAAAGGATTTCATCCCCGAAATCTTCAAGTTAAGAAGAATGTATCCTACTGTCCATCTACTCATCCATCATCCACAAGCATCTATTGACCTTAAAAGATTTCTAATGTTATATGAACATATGCAAAAGTATGTGTATATGTCCTTTATCTAATGCAAAGATCATACGGTCTACTAATTCAATTGACCTCTTTAATGCGAAATACGATAGTGCCATGCATCCATTATGTATGCAAAAGAATCTTAATGACACATATCATTTCTATATGAGTGCACAACCATTCATTCAAATGCAGCATCCATATGATAACACATTCAATATACATCCGTTAACTTAAATATGCACACTCATTCATATGCAATATGAAAGTGATTGAGCCGATCTAGTGCCTAATGTGTGTGTAAATGCATCCACGAGCAACAACTAGCAACCACTTACATCCACTTGCATCCACCAAACATAACATGTCTCAAACACATGTTTATAACCATATGATTCTCTACCTAAAGATCGAAGATATAATCGAGAGGATACACTAAACGATAGAACAAGTATAAAAAAAGCAGTAGAAAAAGGAGAAGTTAAGAACATACCCTTAAAAAGGAAAGGGTACGACGCATGTATCTTGTCTTTAGTCTCCCAATTCGCGTCTAATCATGGCATCTCGCTCCACTTCCACTTCTCTAAGCATGCTCGGCTCTACTACTTCCACGGTATCATGTAAATACTTCTGCAAATGTGACACATGAAATACGTCATGAACGCCACTGAGCTTCTCGAGCAACTTCACTTTGTAGGCCATATGTCCAATTCACTCTGTAATGGGGAATGACCCTACGAACCTTGGTGCCATTTTCCCTACAAACCCAAAACGAACTACATTCCTCTATGATGATACTTTAATAAAGACCATGTCTCCAACATTGAACTCAAGATCAGTCCTTCTCTTATCAGCATATGACTTTTGCCGGTCCTGTGCCGTCTTCATGTGTCTTCGAATCAAGTCTATCTTCTCTGAAGTTTCCCTAATCATTTCGGGCCCAAGAAAAATCTTATCCGTAGACTCCCACCAACAAGTCGGTGATCGGCAAGGTCGTCCATATAGAGCCTCAAATGGTGCCATGCCAATACTATTCTGATAGTTGTTGTTATAGGCGAATTCTACTAATGGATGATGTTCCTCCTATGTCCCTCCAAAGTCCAAGATACATAACCTCAAAAGATCTTCTAGAATTCGATTCACTCTTTCTGTTTGGTCGTCCGTCTGAGGGTGATAAGCGGTGCTCAAACACAATTGCATTCCTACCGCCTCTTGCAAGCTCTTCCAAAACTCACTGGTGAAAATGGGATCTCGATCGCTTACGATACTAGAAGATATGTCGTGTAGATGAACTATCTCTCGGAGATAAACAGATGCTAACCATGCCGCTGTTCTTTTACTCTTAATGGGAATAAAATGGGCGCTCTTGGTAAGTTTATCTACTACTACCCAAATCCCCATATTACCCTTCCTTGACCTCGGCAACCCGTCGACGAAATCCATGGAAACACTTTCCCGTTTCCACTGTGGAACGCCTAAAGGGTGAAGCAAACCACCAGGCTTCTTTTGCTCAGCCTTGACTTGCTGGCACACTAAGCATCTAGAAACGAACTCAGCCACATCCTTCTTCATTCCGGCCTAAAAGAAAACTCGCTTCATGTCCCTATACATCTTGTCACCACCGGGATGTATGGTCATCTTAGAACGATGTGCTTCTTCAAGGATTGTCCTCCTTAAACTCTCATCTCGTGATACGCAAAGTCTCCCATCCATACACAACCAACCTTTGTCATCGATAGTATACCTACTAAGATGGCTCGAAGATTCCCCTCTTATGAGCTTGTCTACTATCTCTATCAACTATGGGTCATCTTGCTGTGCCGCACCTCTAATGATGCCAACAAACCAGGTACATAATCGATAGAGGGTCTAAAGTCAAAGCTAGAGATATACTCTAAACTCTGCCGCTTGACAAACAAAGGACTCAAAGTCAACTTCTTTCTACTCAAGGCGTCAACTACAACGTTATCCTTGCCTGGGGTATATGCAATCTCAAAATCGTAGGATGCTAAGAACTCCATCCACCTTTGTTGCCTTAAGTTAAATCTTTCTGGGAGAACAAGTAATTTAGTGACTTATGGTCTGTATACAACTCAAACCTCTCTCCAAGCAAATAGTGATGCCAAGACTTAAGCGCAAAAACTATGGCAGCTAATTCTAAGTCATGGGTAGGGTAATTCTTCTCATAGGCCTTTAACTACCTTCCACCATAGCATATCACATTTCCCTCTTGCATCAAAACTGCGCAAAGTCCTGTCTTGCAAGCATCGGTATACACTGTGAACGGTTTACTTCCATCCGACAAAACTAAAACTGGAGCTATCATCGATGCCTTCTTTCAAACGTTGGAAAGCATCGTCACAGTCAACATCCCAAGAAAAGGTCAAATTCTTTTTCATTAACTGTGTAAGTGGGGCTGATATTTTTGCAAAGTCCTTAATGAACTTTCTGTAGTAGCCCACCAAACCAAGAAAACTTCTTACTTCTATAGCATTCTTAGGAATCTTCCAATCTTGGATTGCCACCACCTTCGCGGGATCCACTGCTATCCCTTCCTTGGAGACCACGTGCCCTAAGAACCTCACTTCCTTTCTCCAAAAATGACATTTGGAGAACTTAGCTTTGAGTTGATGTGCTCGAAGGGTCTCTAAGACTTGCCTAAGATGTAGGGCATGTTCTTCCTCGCTTTTAGATAATATCAAGATATCATCCACAAAGACCACCACGAACTTGTTTAGAAACTCCATAAACACCCTACTCATCAAGTCTATGAAATATACGGGTGCATTCGTCAAACCAAAAGGCGTGACGAGCCATTCGAACAAACCGTCAGGAGTTCTAAAAGCAGTCTTATCTATACTATCCTCAGCTACCCTCAACTGATGAAATCCTGTAGCTAAGTCCAACTGCGAGAAAACTGAAGCACCAACCATCTGATCGAACAAATCATCTATCCTCGGCAGTGGGTGTCTATTCTTCTTCGTGAGCTTATTCAGCTCCCTATGGTCCACACACTATCTAAGTGAACCATCAGCCTTCGTGGAAAAAATAACAGGAGCACCCCACTCTGAGATACTTCTTCTTATGAACCCTTTCTCAAGCAACTCTTTCACTTGTTTACTAAGCTCCATCCTTTCTCTTGGAGCCATCTGGCGCATCGGTAATGCAACTGTCTTTGCATTGTCCACCAAATATATTCGTAAATCTATCTCGCGTTTTGGAGGTAAGCCCCTAACCTCCTCAAAGACATCTACATACTCACGGACTACTCGAAAGATTGCAAATCATCAATAGATGCGTCAAGAGATTCTAGGTAGCTAAGCATAACAGAACCCTTAGGGTCACAAGAAATATTGAGAGTATTACCCAAACAAGTCAACGGTCTAACTACCCACTTTTCACAGTCGAGAATGGCACCATACCTGGCTAGCCAATCCATTCCTAAAATCAACCCATAGCCCGTGAAGCCAAGCACATAAACGTTGCATTCGAACTCAATGCCATACACATATATTCTCAAATGCCGACAAAACATAGAAAGATGAGCCATACCCCCCCCCAATAGGATTTGAGACAACAACGGGATCCATAACTAGACTAGCATTTAGGTGCAGTGTTTCAACTAACGAAGCAGATATAAACGAATGTGAAGCGCCAGAATCAAACAAAGTTCGAACAGGATGATCAAAAAGGAAAATCAAACTTTCAACAGAAATGTTTCTACCTCTCTCCTATCCTGATGCCATGAGAGCATGAACCTTCCTTCCAGAAGTAGAGGTCCTGTCCTCTGCCCTTGCCCTTGTCCTTGCCTCCTCGGGCAGTCTTTAATCATATGTCATGCCTCACCACATTGGAAGCAACCCATCTTCTTCTTCTTCCTACAATCCTTGCTTAAGTGGCCCGGTGCAATTAAAACACCTTTTCTTCCCTTGGCCCTTCTTATCCTTACTACCTTTCTTTTGTTGTTGTTGTGCTTTCTTTGGATCCACTTTCTTATCCTGTTCCTTAACTACATTAGCACCTTTCTCCTCTTCATGCATCAACGCCATGTCAACAAGTTTCTCGAAAGTAGCCCCCATAGGAATGTGGGACATAACCAACCCGTGTAATGGTTCATTCAGACCCTTGGCAAATCTCAAAGCCTTCTTATGTGGTGTATTAATTAATTTCATACCAAATCTTGCTAACTGGTTAAACTTGTTAACGTACTACTTCACAAACAAACTCCCTTGTTTCAAAGCCAAGAACCTCTCCATGTATAAACTCTCCTCCGCTTGTTAAAGAAATTTCAACTCGAACCTTTGCCTAAAATCCATCCACGTCTCCACTGCACGTCCTCCATTAGTTACTTCCCACCAAAATGAGGATTCATCCTTCATCAACCAAGCAGCTAGCTGAACCTTCCTTCCATCGTCTATCTCAAAGATACTAAACAAGTCCTCCACTTCCTTGAGCCAATTCCGAGCCTTAACAAACGTCCCAGTCCCATAAAATGGATTTCCACCCATCGCATGGAAGTCTTTGCATATCTTAGAAAAAGCGTCTATATGGGGAGGAGGAGGAGCGGTTGCAGTTGGGGGAGGAGGAACATCTACTGGGCCTGTGGCAGCAGCTCTAGCCTCTAGATACCTTCTGAACCAACCCGGTATCTGTACACCCTCGGGTATAACGGGTTCCCCAGACATGATGAAAGGAAAAAGGAAGAGATTCAAAATAGAAAACCGAAAGTGAGATATACAGCTTTTGGGGATTATGTTTTTCATAATAAACTTTTCTCTTGAAAATACCCTCTTTAAAACATGTTTTTGAAAAAACTTCTTTCTAAAAATGCTTTTGAAAATGGTTTTAAAAATCTTTTATCTGTTCTAGTAATCTTCAGCTTTGATACCATGTGTAACACCCCACGTCTATTAATGTCACTCGCTAAGGGAATGCATTAACTTTCATGGAGTATTATAAGAGCATAGAACAGAATATAGCAAGACAGATATATAAAATGGTACATAAGAAAATTCAAAATTTATTCATTGCAACGGAAAAGCAAAAAAAATTTGGTTACAACATCAAAACCACATACTGGAGCCAAGTACACAAATATCCATCTTGTACAAAATTATTATCCGGGTACATAAAAGTAAAACCATAATCCCACTCCAAATAGCCATAATGAAAAAGAGAAAAAGTTGAGCATTACTCTCAAACTTCCAAGCACTTCAGGAAGAAAGAAATCCAAGTCAAGCTCCACTAGTCCCACCCTGCGGAACTTGGGGGGGGGGGGGGAGGGAGAGAAAGAAAAGAGGCGAAACAAAAAGGGGTCAGACATACGTTTGGCGAGTCCAGTGACTTTAACAATATAATTAGTAAAGTAATAGGATAAGAACATAAACTGGATATAAGAGATGACTGTAACATAAGCAGATATGACGAGATAAACAAGATGAGCAATATATAATGTTGATTGCTCTTCTTATCACTATAAGATAATTCCTACACCACACCAATGCTAGTTCCATATCGAAAGTTGATCCCTCTTACTAAACATAATAACAATGGCAGTTTCGTGTACTCCTAGATGCTGTCATAGGTGTCGCCTGCTCCTATCTCCACTAGTTGTACACACTACCCTCCCCATTCGATCGGCTTCCTAACTTGTAGATACCTGTGCTAGTCCCACGGTAGGGTGTATCACTCCCTAAAATGGCAACCCGATACTACTAAAATGCATTGCTTATACCTACACGATGCAACAACGTCTTACCTACCAACCCGGACCCACGCACGCACATGACTCCGTTGGACTTGCGTTGCCACCGCTCTTTGCTCTTTTGACCTCTTACAATCAAACCCAGTAAGCGTGTCCCGTCCTCGACCTAGTTCGAGCTCACATAGATACTAAATGGGTTACTAGTTGAAAAGGGCCCCTACACTTGACACAAGCTTCCCTCCTAAGCTTGGTCCCCACTAGGAATTCCCACTTAACCCCTGTTTATCCCCATGTCTAATCACATGTCTCATCTTGGTTAAGTGTTTTAATCATGTTTCACATGCTAACCATGTTACCCACTTAACCCTTTTATCAATCCCATGTCTTACCACATAACCTATCTTGGTTAAGTGTTCATTAATTCATTATAATAGTAATCTTGCAAGACCTCCCACATTAGATTGTCGTTTTGCGGTTGCTGGATATGCCGGGTATTTCCGGGCAGTCTTATACCGCAATCTGAATCTAACCTCGTGTCTTTGCAATATTACGTATCTAATTTCTGCCTTTGATCTTTCACATTAGATTACCAAATTGCGGTCGCTGGATGTGCTGGGCGGTTCCGGGCAGTCTTATACCGCAATTTGAATCTAACCTCGTGTCTTAGGAATTCATTATCACTTTCTTGATTCAAGTCCCAATTTTAAATCTTGGATTAAAATATATTCCAATTACCCATAATTTCCAATCTAAATTATGTTTATAATTTTAATCCAAATTAGGCCTATAATCTTATGTATACATGTTATGCCAAATTACGCCCAAATTAAATTGCGTTCATTGTTATTAATAATTTATGCCAAACCTCATGTATACAAATTATACTCAATTATGCCCAATCCAACTTTTGCCAAATCTCATGTATACAATTTATACACAATTATGCTCAAATTGATTTATGCCAATAATTACCAATTTCCCCAAATTTTTCCCAATCGTTCAAACGTTATTCATACGCAAATCTCAACGCAATATGTTAGGCTCGAAGTTAGTCTAATCTCAAAAAAAAAGGAAAAGAAAAGGAGAAGAGAATCAACATCAAGATTGGCGTAAACATAAGAACAGGCATATGAAACATAAACAAGCATATAACAATAAACTGGATCAGAAAGGCATATGGCAGATTTATGGGTATGAATTTAAAGGATAATGATTTACAAACTTGATAAGATTCATCTCAGTCACAGGCATATTCATTAAACCCAATTCACAATCCTATCACAATTACTTTTTAAATTCAATCATTTGTGAAAGTAACATAGACTCACAACGATGGGATTCTTAGAAAATTAGGCATTGTTGTAGCAATTCGGATCTTGAACAATCTCTACTTAATTGATGTAGATATGATCTTTCTAATTTGATTGTTGAAGAAGAACTATCTCTAAATCTCTACTTTGATTTTGGTTGGAGAAGAAAGGCTAGGTTAATTTAGATTAGAGCAGCATGGAGGCACCATGGATGGATTACAATGAGATTAGGGTTAGGCTTAGGGGTATTTTATAGATGATCTAGGTGAATTAGGACCCTTAGATTAGATTAGGATCCATCTGAACCATCCAAACCAAAAAAATACGTCATCCAGCCAATCCAAAAGGACGCATCAGCCCTAGACCACCAAAACTCTTCTGCCAGATCTGGGCAGATGGGGGTCGACACCCCTATAGGGGGGTCGACACCCTTATCGACACCCTTATAGGGGGCTCGACACCTATGTTGACGCCCTAGAGCAGGAGATTTCCCGCTCACCCAGATTTGGCCGATTTTGATTTTTGAATTCGTTTTTTATTTTTATTTATTATTTAAATAAATTCTGTTTTAAACTGAAATCTTCTAAGCTTCATAACTTCTTCATATTGTAACCGTTTTACGCAAAACCGAACTCTATCCCAAGCAGAATTCCAAGACAAACACAATGGTGCAACCCGTTTCCCTTAGTTTTTCTTATAAAAATTAAGTATTCTTAAATTATCTCTTATGTTATGTTTTAAAATTACGGGTTGTTACAAGATGGTTGCACCTTGTAGTAAGAGACTGAACCGACCTTATAGGCAAAAACAAGTTATAACCCCGATTAAGAAATAGTTGTCCTTATCTACTCCAGTTTTTGTGATTTGAAAAAAATATGATTTACGTTTTTTTTAAGATGACATGTTTTTATGGTTTGGCAAAAGTGAATTTTCATGAGGACAATAAAATTTTGACACTTCTAATTTTTGAAAGAAAATTTAAATGAAAAGGCCAAACCATGTTTTAAAAGTATGGTGTAGATAAGGATTAGTGCCTAGGGAAGACGAATTTTTTTTTTGAGGCTATGAAGTAAGTTGCGAGAATTATGTCGGAATAATGGTAAGTTCCCGTAGAATGTGTAAGCATTGAAAAGCTTAGGGTGTTGCTTGAAATAATTGTTGGTACACAGCTAGGACTAGTGATGACTACTAGATAGTAAAAGGGCAAGTAAGTATTTACATCCTGTTGGTTGAATTTTTTTCAAAGAGGGACATAGCCCTGAGATTCTTGGCCCGTAGTAGTAACTGTGCACAGCGTCTGTTTTCTTGTTTTAGTTGAAGTACTAGAAGGCTCATTTAAAATTAAACTTAGATCAGAGCATTAAGTTAAATAAGCTAAGAAAATAGAAATGATACAACTAAAAAGGAAACAACAAATTCAGTAAAGCAACAAACATGACAGTTAAACAAAGGTGGAAAATTATGAGAAAATATGAATAAGAGTAAAAAATTCCAAGATAAGACGAAAAAGAAAATCAGTAACATAGAAAATTTTCTTATGTGGGCTTTGCTTCGATAGGAAATAGGGAATCTTTATAAATAGTTACATAAAATCCAAGTAAGATTGGAAAAAGGTACATAAAATAAAAACGGAAGATGTGAAATTTTCCGTTATCCGCCTTTTTGTAACATAAGAAATCAAATTTAGAAAATTAGATTTTTCTGAAATTCAAAAAAAAGAAGATGGTTGGTAGAGGATTTTGGATCCAACAATTGGATGAACTGCACTCCTGTTCTGCAAGAATGTGGGAAATTTGGATGAAGTATATTTTGATTTTTAAAATATTGCATTCATGTAGAACTGCCAGTATATTTAGGATGTAAGCATCATATTTTAAGAGGATTTTTGAAAATTTTCCATACACATAGGAGTACCGCTTAGGCATACATGCATTATTATGTTGTATTTCACTTTGCACAAGTGCACAATATTTGCAAAAATTCGATGCACACATGATGGATGTATATTGTGCGAGGGGTTAATTGATTTTTACCCTTATCAAATTTCGGGGACAAAATTTCCTAAGGGCGGGAGAATGCAACACTCCTAATTTTGTAACAATTAAATAATTAAATAATGCATATGTATATATATTCATTGACGTAAATACATGCACTGAAAAAGAAGAAAATATTAATGCAAACAAAAATCTAATGCATGTAATAAAATAAATAAAGAATTGGTTGCATGCGGTGTAAATATGTTGCATCCACTGATTTTCTAATATTATGTATTAATAATAAAAGAGAAATAAACGAAAAAGATTCATGCAATGGTTTAAATGAGACATTGTAACAAATATGAAAAAAAGGAATGAGAAGAGAACAAGAACTACCATTGTTCTAAGGCTTGTTAACAATAGCCTTAGTAGTCCAGTTGGTTAGAACATGTGACTTGCATACAAGAGGTACAGACTTCGATCCCCGCCGTCGTATAAATGCATATATAAGGAAAAATATACATATAAGGAAGTAAAGAAAATATATGTATATATATGAGGGTATATATGTATATATGTGCAAATATATATATACAAGAGATAAAATTCAAGATAAGGCTGAAAATAGAGAAATATAGTAAGAATCAAATAATGGTGCAACACCGTTTTAATTTTGAAAACGAAACAAAAGTTGTGCATATATATATATATATATATATATATATATATATATATATATATATAGACACACACACATAAAATGGTTGTTAGAAGATTTGTATACGCATAAGAAAATTTCATGTGAATATAACAGTTAAATAAATTATAGAAAAATCAAAATTTGAAAATCAAATTTCTACGCCAAAATAGCTCATGGGATCCAGGGGGTCAACACCCCTATAGGGGTGTCGACACCGGGTTCGACACCCCCAGATCTAGCCAGATTCATCGATGAATTTGGACTGTTTTCTTAACAACGTTCAATGCTTACTCAATGCTGCGTGTACGATAAGATCCTGAACACCTATAAATAGGCTAGCAGAGTCTAACATAAAACTCACATTCTCTGAGACAACTTCTAAGCTCTGCCATTCTTTCTCCTCCTCAAATCTCTTTAGAAAAATAAGATAATCAGTTTAGGAAAATTCTGAATTAAGATCTGGAGGAAAAGAATAAATCTTAATAAGAAGGTGTTCAGAATCATATTCGAAGTGAGATGATTTTCTAGATCTGATCTATTCAATTTTTTCCATCTTTCTTCCCTTTTTCTTTTAGTAAAGATTATGAATCCATGGTTGTTAGGTTCTGAATCCAGTTAGGGGAAAACCATGGAATGCTAGATCTGGACCAGATCCAGGATTTGGAAAGCAAATAAGGTGAGTGGATTTAAGTTATATCATTTTTAATAACGATATATTATCATTTAACATTCTCCGTTATCGTACAATGTGAATTTGCAAGAATAATTAAAAGTATTGAAATGTTATTATGACATGTTGAAATATGATATGTTGAAATGTTTAAACAAATGTTAAAAAGATTAAAGCGATGAATATGACATGCTGGAATATTAATATGCTAAGATATTAATATGTTGGAAAATTCATATGTTGAAATATAAACTTGTCAAAATATGTGTAGCGATTACTGTTGTTTCAATTTAATGTTAACTTGTGACATTTATGTACCTGGACCATTAATGGTAGAAATTGAGAACATTACATGTTAATTTGTTTGATTTGAACAATTACATGTTAGAATAGAATTTATTGTATGTTAGAAAGAACATGCGACATAAAATGGGTTTAATATGATGACATATAAAATATAGATTTGAAAGAATGGAAATACCTAAATTATATAGAAAATTTAGAGTAAATAGGAAACTATAACCGCGCTTAGACACGAGATTAGATTACACTTGTGGTAGAAGTCTGTCCGGAACCGCTCAACATATCCATCATTTACAAGTGATAAATCTAATGTAAGGGGTCAAAGTGCATAAATAAAACATGTAACGATGCTAAAACACGAGGTTAAGTCAACTTGTGGAAGAAGTCTACAACGGAACTGCCCAGCAAATCCAGCATCCACAAGTATAGGCTTAATGTGTGACGTCGCAGGACTGATAAACAACATTAATTGTAATTAATGGAAATAAATGGAATTGAATGAAAGACAATTACAACAGTAAAAGAAATATAATGAACGGGGAATGATAACAACCTATTATAAATAAATTACATTAATGAGAATGTTATATAATAGGTAGGCTTGTCCTAGGGACAAGTGGATATTATAACTTAGGTTATAATAAGCTAGTGATAAAATGAGATAACTTGTGTAATGAGATAAGTGGTACTTAAATGTAAATTAAGTAACCAGTAAATGGGGGAAAATTGATGAAATGTAAGAAGTTGTACTTAATTACAAATTAATTAATATATAAATTTGGAAATCTAAATTTGCTGATCAGAATAATATATTAAGGCTTGTCCTAGGGACGAGAGGAAATTATAACATAGGTTATAATAAATGGAAAGGAGACTTATTAGTAAACCTTAGTTAAGAGAACTAAGTTAATAAATAAACAATGATAAGTTGTAGTAACAGTATAAGATGAAATTATGATTAAATAAGAAAGAATGAGGCAACTTATGAAATGAAATAAGTTATATTTAATCATAAATGATAAGTGACATGTTAAATAGAAAACATATGAATTGATATATACTTAATTACGTATTAAGTAGAACATGTTATTGTAACCTTGAAATCAAACAATAATATAAAGGAATTGTATTTTACAGACCTTGGATCACAATCTAGAGAATAACATGTTATGGGCTTATTAATAAACTTAAATGGGTTAAGTTATATTACTGAAATTAATAAGCAAGAGGAACTTGGTAACTTGAATAAGAAGTCAATGTAAAGGGGAATAACCAGGTTAAATGGAAACCCGATGAGGTAGAGCAAGCGCATAATTGAATGTTTAGACATAGGGTCTAATACCACATTAAACTGAGGTGCTTGGACCAGTCCGTACGTCTAAGGGTGAATAACCCCAGGGGTAGATCATCGCGGTGTCATAAGGCAAGAGGGGAGCGCATGTTCATCTGATTATTCTGACGGCTCTGAAGGACTGGAAGGGGAAGCACACCGCTTCTTGAGATGCGTAAGATGCTCTTGGTTGTCCTCTATGCGGTGGCAGATGTCTAGGCTGTGCTCGCAGAGGTTGGGTCTGCGCGTTACTACCTGGTGGGTGGGCCTTGACTGCAAAAGTAGCTTTGCCGTAAAAATGCTATGACGAGGTGACACTAGTGTAATTCGGCGATCGTATCAACGGGGAGGCAGGGGTCATGACCAACAAGGATAGTAGATTGTCGGGTGCCCATCATCGACAGCCAAAGGGATGTGAAAAGGCTAGAGCTAAACCTAATAGATCATTCACCTTTCACTATCAAGGTATGGTGGTTGAGGGGAGATGCCAACTGGATGTTTTGATTGTTTGCTAGGGGCAAGTCTCTTAGCTCTTGTAGTCTTTACTATTTGAGGGAGGGGCCAAGGTAGGTCCATAGCCACCATGAAGAACAAACCAGAGGGATATCTGTATTTTGAGACCCTTAAAGGCGGGCCTGTACAGATATGGAAAAGCTCATGTCCAAGTTCCGTATTTCTTGTATAGCCCTTCCACGAAACTCGGTGCACATTAGAGGTTATGTGCAGTTATGGCATCAAATATGATTGACGATACGTACGTGGGAAAGTCTAGATACATGCATGTCTGCTCTATGTGGTGTATCGTAGACTTGAGGGCATTACGCTGGTATGACATCTAATTCAATCAAAGGTGGCAGTCCGTACGTTTACGTTGCATAGTAATAATAGATATATGTGGAACGTAATATTTATATAGAGATCCGTGCATCACTCTGGCGTAGGATGAACGACTGCGTATATTTCAGTATTGTTACGGCGAAGACCGTGTGAGTGGGGTACCATGGGGTATACCTTAATATTGGGGGTAGCTAAATGTATACTGTATTAGGTTAATCCACTGGGGAGTAAAAGGGGTACGACATGTGTGTAAGCCTTGAGTGATGTTAACCCAAGTTTTTTTATTGGTGTTCGAAAGAAACAAGAAGGTAAGCTCCCTCCCTATACGCTTAACGATTAAGCTCATAAGGTAATTTTTTACTCTTATTGTGTTAGTGAGAGAAAAAAAACATGTTTAGAGTCTTAGGTCACTAATATTGTTAATTAGAAGCTAGCTGCACCTTTCGCAACATTTTCTGAATGGTGTCCTAGAACTCAAATTGTTTCTCTTCAACTATGTTTTATTTACTTGCTGGAAGAGCGCTAATGATATATAACTATATTCTCACTTTAAAACTATTTCTTCCTTTGACCTCTTTCTGGAAAATGCTCGTGGCTAGAACGACCGAAAATAAAGCGGTCGATTCACGCGGATCAAGAAATAGAGGGTAGCAATTCATGGGAATTCAGGGGGTAAGTATGACCTGACGGCTGATAATATGGCTGCACTAATTGACGTATATATTTGCAGTCAAAGTAGCATTAGCTTTCTTTTAATTTTCGTGTATTTGTTTTCTGATCGTCACCCTCACTCCAGTACGCTAGTTTGAACGTGGCACAACAATATTTAATTCCTTTATATAACTGGCAAAAATGTATAAAAATTTGCAGTTGCTATGTCCTTGGAATAGTATATTGGTTGTATAGGAATAAAAAAGTATACTTTTAATTTAACCGGAGACCCGATTCAATTGGACATACATATACATGTAACATAAAGAGAATAACTAAACCACGTATTAAAAAAATAAGCGAAGTACCCACAATTACACTGCATTTTCCCCATTAGGTTTCCTTTCGTGTAATTTTTAAAGACTACATCGAAATTAATGCATTTACATACTCATAGCACAAACATGATCAACTTTGTTGTGCATGCAGGAAAGTTTCCAAGCATCATGATTAAAATAAATGAAGTGGATTATAGTACCGAGCCAATAACTAAAAATCAATAAGAGCTAAGAAAAAGTCCTCAAATGCATCTATTTTGAATTAATCTCAAATTAAGTGATGTCAAGCAGTAATATATTCGAGCTTACATCCCAATAGAACATATCATGTAAATTATGATGTTACTCCTTCATATGACTTGAGCAAAAGGAAGTCTATAAGATTAAGATTTTTCCCTAGAATTCCATAGTACTATAAGTGAACAATTAAAAGAAAGAACGTAAACATATAGTTATGTATGAGCCATTAGTATTTTCCTACATAAACATATAAAAAATTGGTGAGAAACTAAATAATCATACAAAAATGGGTAAAGTCATTCAATCTATGATTGCTTCAGTCGCTTTGAAGATATCCCATCATCATCTACATCATTATTATTAATGTTAGGATCACTAGTTTTCTCATCTATTTTACACTTAAATATATTTATGAAAACAATAACAATGGTAGTTTAAGACTTTAGATCTACTTTTTATTCCAAAGTTGAATTCTGCCTGCAAAAACTTCGGACTTAGCCTCGTCTCATAGCTTTTGTAGTGTTTCATTGATTACGTGACTATATTTAATAAGTTATAGGATTCTAGACCTTGAAGCAAATTTTTTATAATTAGCGTACATAAATTCTATGATATTTCTGGTTTGTTAAGTATGAATATGTCTTAACATGTACATCTTGTATTTATGTATTAGGTAGTGCTTGATGCATGCCAATATATATAATGTACTATGCTTGGTGCATGTGCATAATAAGTTATTGTCCATCTTCATATTCATCTACTCTAAAAAAGGGTATTTGGGAATATCTATGAACATTATATTCCTTATTTCAGGTTTGGATTCGCTATTAATCTACTATGTTATTATCTCGATTGATATTACCAGAGCAAAATAGTTGTTTTGACTTCATTCAGGTACAAATATGCTAAATTTTCGCTAATCATTCATGTTTTAATATTATTGCCCCTCTTATTTGGTCCTTAAATCTGTGCATGTAGAGCTGATTTGTTCATAATATGTTCGACCAGGTTTTGTGTACATTACACTAAGACACCTAACTGGTTCTGCAAAATGAAATCGCTGATATATGTCATATATACAAATAACAATAGTGATAGAAGTAATTAGTAATTGTAGTAATAATAATAATAATATCTGATAAACATAATAAGCCATAGAATATAAATGTGCCATATAGAATTATTTGTATATAAATAATACACAATTATATATGAATTATTATTATTAAATATAATTTTTATCAATATACATATATAATATAAGAAATAATATAGCTTTTCATTTATTCTAGACTGCATTTCTTGTTGTTTTTGCCCACATCAACATTGCTAAAGACTATATTTATTGTAATTTTGACTTATCTTTCTAATTTTTGAAAATTTACATGGAGATAGATAAACTGCAGCAATGAGTTATGCATTCATAGTTGTTTTTGATGCTAGAACTACATTTTGTTTTGTGTGGTTGTATGCATTACTACTTTTGTTACCAGTTACCACCTGTCCTACATTGTTATGAAGTATTATAGAGTTAATAAATTTCGATATAATTTAACTAAGTTTTATAAAAATTAATTATGATTTTGAAAATAACTAATTTTTTTGAAGTTAACCGTCTTTTATAAAAACGACTAAATTTTATATAAATTAACTAAGTTAACTAGAATTTATAGAAATTAACCTAGTTTATAAAAATTAACTAAGATTTATAAAATCAACCATGTTTATGCAGATTAATTATTTTCTACATAATTTAACTAAGTTTAGTAAAAATATAACTAATTCACATAAATTTTATAAAATATAATGAACTTTATACAAATTAGTTATTTTCTACATAATTTTACTAAGATGTGTAAAATCTAACTAAACTTTTTTTAAAATTAATCTAGTTTACAAAAATTAAATATTATTTATAAAATTAATCAATCAAGCCATGTACAAATTAACTAGGGTAACTAACTTTTATGATAATTAAACTAGTTTATAAAAATTAACTAAGCTACTCCATTTTCATAATAACTAATAAGTTACTAAGATGTGTAAAAATCTAACTAATTTTTAAAAAAAAATTAATCTAATTTACAAAAATTAAATATTATTTATAAAATTAATTAATCAAGCCATATACAAATTAACTAGGTTAACTAACTTTTATGATAATTAAACTAGTTTATAAAAATTAACAAAGCTAATCCATTTTTATAATAACTAATAAGTTTATAAAAGTTAACTAAGTTCTATAATAATTAAGTTAATAAAAATTAATTTAATTTAATTGTAAAACATAACCTAAAGATGTACGAGCTTAGCACTACTGATTCTAATTTGAGTTTGAACTTAGAATAGCCTGTTATTTTAAGAATCCTTAGCTATGATAACGTTGTATTTGACATAAAAATATGTAGATCGTGTATCGACATTAAGCATGACAATATGTTTAATATGTATGTTTAAAGATGACAAACACGGATATTCTAAAATCACGGTATTTTGGTGTTTTTACATAGTCCTATGTAAAAATTACCGATTACGAGATATTACGTACAATATTGAATTTGATGTAATTTTAATTATATATATATATATATATAATAGGAATACATGAAAATGAAGCTTTTGAAATGTCCAAAACACCCTTTAAAATTTATATTGCGTTGATGGGGGCAATTTTGCCATTTTTTATTTCTCTGCCAGAACCACACTTCCGTTTACCCACGAACTCCACTATCAAAATTAAAATTTCATGTGTTTCGCCCTCAATCTTCCAACTCACCATTTCTATCGATCAAAATTTTAGTTTCTTTCTTCTATCAATTGTTTGTTCTCTCAAAATCTTGACGATAGAGATGGCACAATTCCATTACATCTCTTAATTGGTTCTCTTTCACCTGCGGCGACGATGACTCAACAAAGCAAAACTTCCAACCCCTCAACTATTTTTACTTTTGTTTCATACCAAATCATTTAGCTTTCCCCTTTCAGGAAGTTCTACAGTGGCATAAGGTAGTTTAGCAGGTTCCAGGTCACTTTAGAGAAAGGTAAGGCTTTCGATCTAGTGAAAATTTGTGTAACACCCCAAAATTAAATATACTATAACCATACTTTAAGATAATAAATTGGGTATAACTTAATTAAAATATTCAGAATTAAGTGAAATTGGCATGTTGTGTTCATCTCGTAATTCTAATTCAGATAAACCCTAAGTTTGCGTAAAACGGATAACCTGTGAAGAAGTTATGGGCGTTAGAAGTTCGTATACATGTAAGGAGCTTGTATATGAATAAAATATTAAAAAATAATTCCAGAATATTCAAATGAAAATCAATGCGGGCTCGGTCGGGAAACCAGACCATTGTGGGACGACCCAAAACCAACTTGGGTCGACCCAAAGTCGGTTGTCTCGACCCCATGGGTTGGTGGGTCGACCCACTGCTGATATGGGAAGATTCATCCTATGAATCTGGACTGTTTTTCGAACTATATTTGTTGCTGACTCAGCGCTATGTGTACGGTTAAGATTAAAACACTAGAATCTAAAGGCTGAGATTGACTCTGTGAATCTATAAATTGGTGGCTTCTCCATTTCCAATTTACACCATTTCTTCATATCTTCTACCTCTATGAAATTATTCTAAAAATATAAACATATACTAGGGAATGCTGATGAGATCTATATCTATAGAGACAACATTCAGGACATGCATACATACAGCTAAAAGGATTGGATTGGACCTTTTCTGCGGCATATTATTATATATAAGAGATTTAATATCTTCTTAACCAAGACCCACTGTTAGTCCCTTTCATTTTCAGACCCGATTTCTTAGACTATATCATGACAGTTAAATAAATTTGGGTTAGGATTTACAATGTTTATAATATAAAGATTATGCATGTTTTTCGCTGTAAATCACCTATGACGTTATGATAAGTAAACCATATGCCTTTATTGTTTGATAAATAACAAGTTCTACGTATCTATCTTCCTTTTCCCTGTTACTATGTTTAATATTTATTTCCAGTCTTGCTTATATGCCTATGTGATTTGACTCTATTCTTTTTCCTCTATTTACTCTTTTTATTTTACGCTAAGCCTAGGCCTTTGGAAGTCTAGGCTATACTCGATTAGAATGTGCATATAATTTGGGTAATAATGAATGACATAAAAAGAGGAATATAGGCATTGGGATTGTTTAACTATAAATTTGGGAAAACGGATAATATACACATATTTAGAGTTGTTGTAAATTGATAAAAGGGGATAATGTGTATATACTTGTTGTAAATGGATAATGTGCATAAACCTGTACATGTTGTAAATTGGAAACATAGATGATGAATAATATGCATATATTAGACATGTTAAATTTGACTTAATACAAACATTAAGTAAATGACATATTAGAATATTGTAAGTACAGGATGTAGGTTAATAAAGTGAAATGCTACAGAAATTATGTATATATATATATATATATGGGCAGGTGTTTGGGGAAGGGTTGTACACACATAACGACATGTAATATTACAACCCCTTATTAGTAAACCTACATCTTCTAGGTTAAACATGAGTGTTAATAAGCTAAGAGGTCCCTCATTCTACTGTTATATCGGGTTTTGGGGACTCTTAAATCCTAGTTATTTGGGGGAACAAGCTTAATGGGTTTTGGCTTATGTCAATCTGCTGTTTGGAACCCATATCAGTGAGTATCCCCATTGGTATTGTGTTAGAGGGGGCCTCGCACTAGGTAAGGGCTAGGGCACGCTTTACTAAATTTTATAGTAAGAGGTCCACATAGGGAAAGTGGGTACGGGCACGTTCCGGCGGAGTCATGAGCGTGCATGAGTCCGATTAGGGAAATTAAGCCGTTGTAACACTAGTAAATAGGTCTGTATTATATAGTTGTTTGAGTTAGGGAGTGATACACCCTACTGCCAGGGCTGACACGAGGTATTTACGAAGTAGAGAGTCGATCGTATGGGTAGTAATTAGGGTATACCTAATCCTGCTGTTATATAATTAGATTAACACCTAATATGGTTATGTAATTAGGGTACGCCTAATCCTGTTGTTTAATCCTGCTGTTAACCCTACTGATATGTAATTAGGTTGAGAACTTAATCATGTTGAGTTTGTTATACTAGTATCAGTGTAGACATAACTGTTTTAGGATATTAATGTAAAGCATAATTCGATCATAGTTTATTCTTGTTATTCCTATTTATCATGTTGTTCTGTTTAGTTTAGTTTTACTTTATATGACACTGCACCTTTCTCATCCAGTCCTATTTACCTGTCTTGGCATTTCTATTTTATGCACATTTTAAAATCACTGGAACTCACTAGACTTTGTGTCAATCCCTTTTTCTTTCACCTCTTTCTTCCTTCCCCCTTCCCCCCAGGTCCTCAAAGTGGAAGCACTCAACAGTGACTAGGACTTCTCTTACAACTTGGACATGGATTTCTTGAGATGTACCATTTGACTTGCACTATATTCTATTATGTCTTATGGCGAGGGATATGATTTTATGTACTTTGTAATTTTATTTCATTAGATGTTTTGTGAGACAAATTTGAGACATTTAGTTAATTGTAACTGGTTTTGATGTACTTTTGAAACTATGCTTTATTTTTAATAATGAAGTTAAAATTTTCCGCTACTTATTTTATATCTGTCTTGTGAATTTCTGTAATGTTTACCTATTGCGCTTCACGAAACTTAATGCATTCTCTTATGAGTGACATTAATGGAAGTGGGGTGTCACATTTGGTATCAAAGCTGAAGGTTACAAGATCAGAGAAAAGTTTGTAAAATTGTTTTCAAAAGCAAAATGTTTTCAAATAAAAATCCTTTTTGAAAAACATATCTCCTCAAGACATATCCAATATTCTCCCGATCTCTTATTGAATCCATTTTCTTTTTCTTTTCAGCATATCTAGGGCACCTAATCTTCCCGAGGGCATTCAGCTACCGACATGGTTCCATAGGTACCATGTGGCTATGACACCTGCTAGAGGTCAAGGAGATGCGCCACCCCCGGCTGTAGCCGCTGTTGCTCCACCTCCACGAGTAGATAACTTTTCAAAGTTATGCAAAGACTTCTGCACTATGGGAGGAAAACCATTCCGTGGTACTGAGAGCTTTGTTAAAGCACGTCATTGGCTACGAGAGACGGAGAACGTGTTTGGCCTTTTTGAGATCGATGATAGAAGGAAGATACAGTTGGCTTCATGGTAACTAAAGGACGAAGCTTCCTATTGGTGGGAAGTAACGCAGGCAGGACAACTAGTAGCTACATGGGATGATTTCAGATAGAGATTCGAGATGAAATTCTTATCTTTGATGGAAGATGGATTACAGATGGAAAGATTCTTGGCTTTGAAACAAGGGGACATGGCTGTTAAGGATAATGTGAATAAGTTCAATCAGCTGACAAGATTTGGACTGGAATTAATGAATACGCCACACAAGAAGGCGCTTAGATTTGCAAGAGGGTTGAATCAACTTCTTCAAGGATTTGCTTTATCTCATATACCAATGAGGGCGACGTTTGAAAGGTTGGTTGATATGACTCTTATGCACGAAGATGGCAAGGATGAGAAGAAAGGCAATAAGACCGAGGAGACACATGCTAAAGGAGAGAAATAGAAATTGTGGCCTCGGAAAGGAAAGCAAAAGAAAGAGAAAGGTGGAAAGCATGACAAGGCTCAGATCAAGAAAGATATCAAGTGTCATGGTTGTGGAGCTATGGGTCATTTTGTGAAGGATTGTAGAAAGACAAAGAAAGCCTACTTTAATTGTGAACAAGTGGGACACTTCAGTAAGAAATGTCCTAGCAAGTAAGGACAAGGGTAGGAACTTCTGGACAAGTACATGCTTTAGAAGCTAGTGGGACTGATCGAGGTAGGAAAGTCATGGTTGAAGGTTTGATTTCCCTTTTTGACTATCCTGTTAGAACCCTGTTTGATCCGGTGTTTCACATTTATTTATATCCAATTTTTTAGTAGATCATCTGCACCTTAATACTAGTATAGTCTCTGAACCTGAAGTGGTATTAAAACCCATATGAGGATCGGTTCATTTATCCATGATGTGTAGGGGTTTGAGAATTTCTATCTTGGGCGTAGAGTTTGAATGCGATGCATACGTGTTAGGCTTTATGGGCTATGGTTTGATTCTAGGCATGGATTAGCTTTCCATGTAAGGTGCCATTCTTGATTGTAAAAAGAGAGTAGTTAGACTTCGTACTTGTAAAGGTAGGACTCTCGAAATTTCCTGTGACCCACGGGGGTTGGTGATGCTCAATTTTCTAGAATCACTCGATACTTCTGTTGACGATTTGCAATCTGTACCCATAGTCAGAGACTATCCGTACATGTTTGGGGAGGCTAAGGGGTTACCTCTAAGGCGTGAGATAGATTTCTGGATTTACTTGGTAGAGAATGCGAAGCCAGTTGCTTTACTAGTGTGCCACATGGCTCATAGAGAGAGGAGGGAGCTTAGCAAGCAAGTAGGGGAGCTATTCGAGAAAGGTTTTATTAGGCGAAGCATCTCAGAGTGGGGAGCTCCAGTCTCTTTGTAACTATGGCTGATGGCTCACTTCATCTATGTGTGGATTATAGGGGGCTGAATAAGCTCATCAAGAAGAATATGCACATGCTACCGAGGATTGATGACCTGTTCGATCAGCTAGTAGGCGCATTAGTTCTCTCGTAGATGGATAAGACTGCATTCAGCTAAGGGTGGTAGAGGACAACATTGATAAAACTGCATTCAGAACTCCAGATGGTTTCTTTGAATGGCTAGTTATGCCTTTTGGGCTAACCAATGCACTCCCATATTTTGTGGACTTGATGAGTAGTTTTTTTTAGTAAGTTTCTGAATAAGTTTGTGGTGGTTTTTGTGGATAAATTTCTGATGTTTTCAAAGAATGAGGAGGAGCATTCCCAACACTTATAACAGGTTCTAAGCACTCTCAGATTGCACTAGCTCAAGGTGAAATTTTCTAAGTGTCACTTTTGGAGAAAAGAAATAGGGTTCCTAGGGCATGTGGTCTCCAAGGATGGGATAGCAGTGGACCCCGCTATATTCGTCGCAATTCAAGATTGGAGGGCTCCAAAGAATGTGACGGAGGTCAGAAGTTTTCTTGGGTTGGCAGGCTACTATAGAAAGTTTATCAAGGACTTTGCAAGGGTATCCACCCCGCTTACCCAATTGACGAAGAAGAACTTGGCTTTTCGTGGAGCTTTGATTGTGAGGATGCCTTTCAGAGATTGAAAATGGCTCTAACAACAGCCCAGTTCTGACTCTACCAGATGGAAGCAAGATGTTCACGGTCTACACAGATGCATGTGGCACAGGGCCTGGTGTCGTTCTGATGCAAGAGGGAAGGGTGGTATGCTATGGATGCAGACAATTGAGGCTTCATGAGAAGAACTACCCTACCTATGATTTAGATTTGGCTGCAATAGTGTTCAAATTGAAGTCTTGGTGGCACTATCTACTTGGAGAAAGATTTGAGCTTTACACAGATCATAAGTCGCACAAAAGCTTGTTCTCACACAAGGATCTCAATTTAAGGCAGCAACAGTAGATGGAGTTCCTAATGTCCTACGATTTCGAGATAGCTTATACCCGGAGCAAGGGTAATGTAGTGGCGGTCTCTTTGAGTAGGCAGAGGATGACTTTGAGTCATCTATTCGTAGAAAGGCAAAGCTAGGAGTACATCTCAACCTTTGATTTTAAGCTATATACGGATTTCACTTTGGGATTGTTAGCCTCATTGGAGGTGTGACCTACTCTATTAGAGCGTATTGGATCTGTGCAGTGGGAGGACCCGCAAATTTCAAACATCTTGGACAGGCTTGGTAAAAGAGAGACTTTTAGTCACCTTGCTAGATATGCCATGGACGAGAAAGGGTGACTAAGACAAGATGGAAGGCTATGCATCCCTAGGATTCGGGAATTTCTAAAGGTAGTGCTTGAGGAAGCTCATCATTTTCGGATGACTATCCATCAAGCGACGACAAAATGTATCGAGACATGAAGAGGGTTTTCTTTTGGACTGGCATGAAGAAGGATGTGGCGGAATTTGTTGCTCGTTATTTGACATGCCAATGAGTTAAGGATGAACAAAAGAAACCAGGTGAATTGTTTCAGCCCTTAGATATCCCACAATGAAAGCGGGAGAGCATCTCTATGGATTTCATTGACGGATTGCCCCAATCGAGGAAGGGTATTATGTAACAACCTAAATTCCGACAGGTTGATTTTTTTTTCAAAAATCCCAATCTATCTGAACCCGATTTGGCATGTCTGGTATCTTGCAGAAAAGATAGAGATATAAAATATATCAGAGCTCAGAAAACATCTCACAGCGGAATGGATAAAATATAATATAACCAAATATAGCCTTGCCGTAGTAATAATACTGTCTAACTAGTATCCAGAGCTATCATATCTCTGCCATAAAACTAACCTACGAGTGTGTTATGAGGAGGGGGTTAGAACACAAGTTCTGGTGACTGAACTAAATTACATAATCTGAAATAACCCTACATATACCGTTCAGTCATGTTATTTATTAGATTGCTTGGGTTAATAACACTTAAGGCTTTACACTCACGTCGTACACATCTAGCTCCCAGTAAATTAACCTAATATAACATGTATGTAGCTACCCCCAATATCAAGGTACCGCTCATTGTACCCTTCTCGCTGGGTCTACGTCGTCATGCTACGGAAATGAATACAACTCTCATCCTACACCAGAGCAAAGTAGGGATCTCTATAAAAATACGCCATGTATATAATTGCAACACCCCACATTTTTAATTAAGTAAAATAAAATAAAGTTTTAAGAGCTTCCATAATTTGGTCATGGGAATAGCGTCAATGCGTCTATGACGATTTTCTGGTTAATTTAGACTTATGAATTGCAAAAAACCAACTTAAGATGAAAGAGATATCTTTAAATGAAATATTGTAACAAACATGAGAAGAAAGTATAACAAAAGGACAATGACCACCATTGTTTTTAGTCTTGTTAACAAAGGACTATGTAGTCCATTTGGTAAGAGCATGTGGCTTTTAAGAGAGAGGTGCTAGTTTGATCCCCGCCAGCGCCATATTTTTAATTTGGAAAATTATACATATAAGGAAGTAAAAAATATATGTATACATGAATATGTATATATATATACATATATATGTGCAAATACATATATATACAAAGAGGAGAAATTCAAAATAAGGCCGCAATCAAAGAAATCTGGTAAGAATTAAATAATAGCATAACACCATTTGAAATTGGAAACGAAATAAAAGTTGTGTGTATATATATATATACTTGTAAAATGGGCATTTGAAGTTTTGTAAAATGGATTTAAGTTATACCTTTTTGATAATGGTATATTTATCATTTGACATTTCACGTTAATATGCATAGTAAATCTGCTGGAATGATTAATCTGCTGAAATGTAAATCTGCTGAAATGTATAAACCTGTTAAAATATATAGAAATGATTACTGTTGTATACATACATGTTCTAATAACTTGTTAACTGGGTACTGTAAGTTAAGTTACAGTGAAATTGTGATAAATACATGTTAAACAGTGGCATATTATTTACTTGAACCCTTAATTGTAAGAATTGGGATAATTACATGTTAATCTGTTGGAATAATTACATGATTGAATGATTACATGTTATTCTTTTAAAAAGGAGTTAATTACATGTTAGGAAGAACATGCGACAAGATAATCAGTTAACATGGACTTAATATAATATTAAGTATGACATGTAAAAATTATCATAAAAATTTGGAAGAATGAATGTGCCTAAATTGATAGTAAATAGAAAATTATTACCGTGCATAGGCATGAGGTTAAATTCTACTTGTGGTAAAAGTCTGTCTGGAACCGCCCGGCAAATCCAGCATCCACAAGTAGTTAATTTAATGTGAGGGTTTTAGTGCGTAAATATACATATAACGGTGCTAAGACACGAGGTCAAGTCCAACTTGTAGCAGAAGTCCGCCTGGAACCGCCCGGCAAATCCAACACCCACAAGTGGTCGGCTTAATGTGAGAGGTCTGGTGCATAAACATATATATATATATATATATAGGATTGAAATAAATGGCATTGATTGTAATTAATGGAAATGAAGGAAAGGTACAACTGTAAAAGGTATGGAATGAGCGGGAAATGATAATAACCAATTATGAATAAACTTGAAGAGGAGAAAGGAATGATAATAGGTAGGCTTGTCCTAGGGACAAGTGGAAATTATAACTTAGGTTATATTAACGGTAAGGGGCATGAGATAACTTATGTAACAAGATAAGTTGTACTCAATTATAAATCAAGTAATCCGTAATTCTGGAAACCTGAAACCTACTGTTTGCAATAAGTAGAGAAAAGAGGGGAAAACTTATGAAACATAATAAGTTGTACTTAATTATACATTAAGTAATCTGTGAACTTGAGAATCTGAATCCTGCTGATGGGAGTAACATGTTAAAGGCTTATTAATGAAGTTAAATGGGTTAAGTTATATAACTGAAATTAATAAGCAAGAGAAACTTGGTAATCTGGATAGGAAATCAATATGACTATAAATAACCAAGTTAAATGAAGTCTGAAAAGGCAGAGCAAGCATGTAACTAAATGATTAAACATAGGGTCTAATAACACATTAACCCGAGGCGCTTGGAACAATCCGTACGTTTGATGGTAAATAACCTAACGAGGTAGATCATCGTGGTGTCATGAGGCACAAGGAGAGCGCACATCCATCTGCTTATTCTATCTATTTTGCTGATATTCTGCTGGCTCTGAAGGGCTGGAAGGGGAAGCACGCGGCTTCTTGGAATGTGGAGGGTACTCCTGGTAGTCCTTGGTGACAGCGCTTAGGCTATGCTCGCAAGGGTTGGGTCTACGCGTTAACCTTGACTACCATGATAGGGGCAGTCAAAAGGTTGTAGGGTGATGTGGGTGATTCGATGAGCTTGGGGGCCTTGTGACAAGGCGAGTTATGACCATCTATTTGCCTTACGCCGGGTATAACCATTTGAAGGATAATAATTTGCCTGGTACCCATTATCAACAGTCAGCGTGATGCGTGATGCGGAAAGACGGGAGCTAAACCAATAGACCATGGACCATTCATTATCGAGGCTTTGGTTGTGGAGCACGCTAATTTGGATGTAGATTGTTTGTTACGGGGCATCACTTAGCTCACATCTATTTGTCTTTCATTAGTTGAGGGAGGGGTCGGGTGGGACCATAGCCATTGAAAATGAAGACCATAGCATCTGTGTATACAGATACCTGAAAAGCTTCCGATCGAGTTCCATGTTTCTTGTACGACCCTGTTACAGAACTCGATGCACAATAGAGAATATGTGCGGTTAAGGCATCGAGTACGATTAACGATACGTATGTGAGAAAGTCTAAATACATGCATGTCTGCTCTGGGTGGTGTATCGTAGGCTCTAGGGCATTACTCTGTGATGGAATCCGATTCGATCGAATGGTTAAAAGGTGGCAGTTTGTACGCTTGCATAGCATGGCGAAGGCGGGGCTATGCGGAACACGTAGTGTTGTTATGTTGGGATCCGTACATCTCTCCAACGTAGGATGAGGGACTGCGTATATTTTTGTGGCGTTACGGCGGAGAACGTGCGAGTGGGGTACCATGGGGTGTACTGTAATATTAGGGTAGCTACATATATATTGTATTAGGTTAATCTACTGGGGAGTATATGGGTACGACGTGTGTAAGCCTTGAATGTTGTTAACCCAAGTAACCTAATAAATAAGAAAATGTAACTGAACGGTACATGTAGGGTTATCCAAAATGTGTAGTTTAAATCCAGTCACCAGAACTTGTGTTCTAACACCCTCCTCATAACATACTCGCAAGTTAGATTTGTGGCAGAGATATGACAGCTATAGATACTAGTTAGGCTGTATTATCTGGATAAGGCTATATTTTGGTAATATTATATTTTATCCATTCCGCTGTGTGATGTTTTCTGAGCTCTGATATATTTTATATCTCTGTCTTTTCTGTAGGATACCAGACAAACCAACACGAGTTTCGATAGATTAGAATTTAAAAAAAAATTGGTCTAACGGAGTTTGGATTGTTACATCTGGTATCAGAGCTTAGGTTTAGGATTCTTGTATAGATAGTGAGTGAACGTATGTGTATTTTTATTAAAATACATATATATTTTATATATGTACCGAGAACCATAGAGGAACCCACTAAATAGAAAGAGCATAATATGGTTAACATTGGGATATCTGTTTTGTACACTAAAGGAAAATATGGAAATTTGAGACCCTTAGGTAATTTGGGTGGGAGGTGTATAATATGCTTTGTAAAGAAGAAAGATGGATCCCATATGTTAGTGTCTGAAATGTTAGTATTTCAGGTTAGTGGGTTTGGTAGTAAAACCTTATAAATTGGAAAAAGGTTAAAAAGAGAAAAATGGATTAGGAATATATAGTTGAGAGAAATGACTTCATGAGAATGTCTAGGAAAGCCTAGGTAAGTTGGAAACCCACTTTGAGTCTAACCCCATTCTTAACTTTTAAGAACTTGAAATTGTAAAGGCTTTTGGGAAGATGGTTTATGGTGTTTTTAAGTTTTGGTCTTAAAAGTTACAGTTTTAAAAATATGTAAATAGCATATTTTAAAAAGTACATATTGAGTTTTGAAGTAAAATGGGGTATATTTTGGAAATAGTGGTTTCTTGTGAAAATTTTGTCTAAAATAAATTCTCTTAGTAAAAGTTGCATATCATAGAGCATGTATAGCTCGCTAGTTTTTAAGTTATATGGTATGAGAAAGTGTTGCATTTTGTTGAAAACTAGAATTTTCAGTAAAGAAAGTATTGAAATCTCTATTCTTTTGACAATCATTTTTGATAAATTGTTTTAAAAAGAAAAATTTTGTTGGGTGGACAAAATAAGTTGCGGAATTTAAGAATAGAGTAAACGTTTACACCTTGTAGTAAGTAACTGAACTTATAGGCAAGAGTAGTTGTAAACCTGATTAAGTAATAATTGTCCTTGTCTACTCCAATTTTTGTGATTTGAAAAAAAAATGTTTTACATTTATATGAAATGACATGTTTTTATGGTTTGGAAAAAATAAGTTTTCATGAGGTAAATAAAGTTTTAACACTTTTAATTTTTGGAAGAAAATTTAAATGAAAAAGGCCAAACCGTGTTTTAAAAAGTATGGAGTAGGTAAGGATTAATGCCTAAGGAAGACGGGAAAAGTTTTGAGGCTATAAAGTAGATAGCAAGAATTATCTTGGAGTAATGGTAAATTCCTGTAGAATGCATAAGCATTAAGAAGCCTAGGGTGTTGCTTGAAAACGACTGTTGGTACACAGCTAGGACTAGTGGTGACTAATAGGTAGTAAAGGGCAAGTACGTGTTTAGATCCTGTTGCTAATTTTCCTGTTAGAGGTAAATCCCGTTATTACATTTCTATTGGGATCGTTCTGTTATGACGTTCATGTTGAGTAGTTAGGGTAACACCTAAACCTATCACTGATCCTAGGTTTGAACTTTTCTGTCTAAGGGGGACATAGTTCTGAGATTCTTGGCCCTTAGTAGTAGCTGTATAGAGCGTTTGTTTTTCTGTTTTAGTTAAAGGACTAGGGGGCTTATTTGAAACTAGACGTAGATCAGAGCATTAATTTAAATAAGCTAAGAAAAGAGTAATGGTACAACTAAAAAGAAAACAACAAATTCAGTAAAGCAACAAACATGACAGTTAATAAAAAATGGAAAATTCTAGGAAAAGGTGAATAAAAGTAAAATTTTCCAAGATAAGTTAAAAAAGAAAATATGTAATAAAGAAAGTTTTCTTATGTGGGTTGTGCTTGGATAGGAAAATAGGGAATCTTTATAAAATTATTTCATAAAATCTAAGTACAAATAGAAAAGGTACATAAAAGAAAAACGGAAGATGTGAAGTTTTCCGTTTTTCACCTTTTTGTAACATAAGAAATTGAATTTAGAAAATTAGATTCTTCTAAAATTCGAAAAATATAGTTGTTTGGTAGGGTTTTGGATGAAAACAACTGGACGAACTACGCTCTTGCTCAGTAAGAATGCGGGAAAATTTGGATGAAAAAGTATTTTTATTTTCAAATATTGCATTCATATAGAAATTGCCAGTATATTTAGGATGTGTGCATCATGTTTTTAAAGGATTTTTGGAAAATTTGCATATATATATAGGAGGTACTGCTTAGGTCTACATGTATTACTATGTTGTAGTACACTTTACACTAGTACACAAATGGATGCAAAATTGGATGCACGCATGTTGGTTGTGGTTTAGGCGAGGAATTACTTGGTTTTACCCTTACTAAATTTCAAGAACGAAATTTCCTAAGGGTGGGAGAATGCAACACCCCGCATTTTTAATTAAGTAAAATAAAATAAAATTTGAAGAGCCTCCAGAATTTGGTCATAGGAATAGCGTTATTGCATCCATGGCGATTTTCTGGTCAATTTAGACCTATGGATTGCAGAAAACTGATTTAAGATGAAAGAGATACATTTAAATGAAATATTGTAACAAACATGAAAAGAAGGTATAGGAAAATAACAATGACCACCATTGTTTTTAGTCCTGTTAACAAAAGACTATGTAGTCCAGTTGGTAAGAGCATGTGGCTTTCAAGAAAGAGGTGGAAGTTCAATCCCCGCAGGCGCCATATTTTTATTTTAGAAGAACGGCTAAAGTAATACGTGTTTTTAAGGGATAAATATGTATAAACGCATATAAGGAAAATTATACATATAAGGAAGTACAAAAATATATGTATACATGCGTATGTAAATATGTGTGTATATATATATATGCACATATATATATATATAGTGAGAGAGAGACAGAGACAGAGAGAGAGAGAGAGGAGAAATTCAAAATAAGGCTGCAATCAAAGAAATCTGGTAAGATTAAATAACAGCATAACACCGTTCGAATTTTGAAAACGAAATAAAAGTCGTGCATACATATATACGTGTAAAATGGGCATTTGAAATTTTGTATACATATAAGGAGATTATATGTAAATGGAATATTTAAATAAATCAAAAAAGTATAATGGGATATTAATCAAACATTTAAATTTAAAACGTTAAAACAGTAAACATCGGGCCCAAAACCGCTAGTGGGACCCAGAGGGTCGACACACTCATAGGGGGGTCGACCCACCCCAGATTTGGGCAGATTCTTTGTTGAATCTGGACTGTTTTTCTAACTATGTTCGTTGTTGACTCAGTGCTGCGTGTACGATAAGATCCTGAACACCTATAAATAGGCTAGCAGAGCCCAGCCTAAATCTCATATTTTCTGAGAGGATGTCCAAACTCTACCATTCTTCTTCCTCCTCAAATCTCTTCAGAAAATATAGAATAATTAGTTTAAGGAAATTCTGAATCAAGATCTAGTATCTGCAATTGGGTGTTCAGAATTTTGTTCGAAGTAAGGTAAATTTTTGGATCTAGTCAATTTAAATTTCTGCTCTTTCTTCCCTTTTTCTTTTAATTGAGAATTGTGGATCCGTGGTTATTTAGGTTCTAAATTCAGTTAGGAGAACCATGGAATGCTAGATCTGGACCAGATTCATGAATTGGAAAGCTATTAGGTGAATGGATTTAAGTCATACCTTTTTGATAATGGAATATTTATCGTTTGACATTCCCCGTTAATATGCATAGTAAATCTGCTAGAATGATTAATCTGCTGAAATGTATAAACCTGTTAAAATATGTGGAAACGATTACTGTTGTATACATACATGTTCTAATAACTTGCTAAATGGGTATTGTAAGTTAACTTACAGTGAAATTGGGATAAATACATGTTAATCAGTGGCATATTATGTACTTGAACCCTTAACTATAAGAATTGGGATAATTACATGTTAATCTGTTAGATTGGAATAATTACATGACTGAATGATTACAAGTTATTCTTTCAAAAAGAAGTTAATTACATGTTAGGAAGAACATGCGACATGATAATTAGTTAAAATGGACTTAATATGATATTAAGTATGACATGTAAAAATTGCAGTACAAATATAGAAGAATGAATATGCCTAAATTTATAGTAAATAGAAAATTATTATCGTGCCTAGACACGAGGTTAAATTCTACTTGTGGTAGAAGTCTGCCTGGAACCGCCCAACAAATCCAGCATCCACAAGTAGTTAATTTAATGTGAGGGGTCTGGTGCATAAATATACATGTAACGGTGCTAAGACATGAGGTTAAGTCCAACTTGTGGTAGAAGTCTGTCCGGAACCGCCCGACAAATCCAACATCCACAAACGGTCGGCTTAATGTGAGAGGTTTGGTGCATAAACATATATATATATATATATATATATATATATGAATATAACAGGATTGGAATAATTGGAATTGATTGTAATTAATTGAAATAAAGGAAAGTTACAACAATAAAACGATTGGAATGAACGGCGAATGATAATAACCTATTATGAATAAACTTGAAGGGAAAAAGGAAAGATGATAGGTAGGCTTGTCCTAGTGACAAGTGGAAATTATAACTTAGGGTATAATAACCATAAGGGGCATGAGATAACTTATGTAATCAAATAAGTTGTACTTAATTATAAATTAAGTAATCTATAATTCTGGAAACCTGAAACCTGCCGTTTTGCAATAAGTAGAGAAAATAGGGAAAACTTATTAAATGCAAGAAGTTGTACTTAATTATACATTAAGTAATCTGAGAACTTGAGAATTTGAATCATGCTGATGAGAATAACATGTTAAAGCTTATAATGAACTTAAATGGGTTAAGTTCTATTACTGAAAATAATAAGTAAAAGGAACTTGTTAACCTGAATAAGAAATCAATATGACTAGAAAAACCAAGTTAAATGGAAGTCTGAAAAGGTAGAGCAAGTGCATAATTAAATGATTAAACATAGGGTCTAATAACACATTAACCCGAGGCGCTTGGACCAGTCCGTACGTTTGAAGGTGAATAACCCATCGGGTTAGATCATCGTGGTGTCATGAGGCACAAGGGGAGCGCATGTCCATCTGATTATTATGTCTGCTCTGTTGATATTCAGCAAGCACGCGACTTCCTGAGATGTGGAGAGTACTCCTGGTAGTCCTCTGTGCGGTGACAGCGCTTAGGGGAAGTAAGAAGGCAGTAGGGTGATGTAGGTGATTCGACGAGCTTAGGGGCCTTGTGACTAAGCGGGTTATGACCATTTGTTTGCCTTAGGGCGGGTTTAACCATCTGAAGGATAGTAATTCACCGGGTACCTGTCATCGACAGTCAGCGTGATGCAGAAAGACGGGAGCTAAATCAATAGATCAAGGACCTTTCACTATCGAGGCTTTGATTGCGGAGCACACCAATTTGGATGTAGATTTCTTGTTAAGGGGCGTCACTTAGCATACATCTGTTTGTATTTCATTAGTTAAGGGAGGGGTCGGGTGGGACTACAGCTACTGAAAATGCAAACCATAAAATTTGTGTATACAGATATCTGAAAAGCACCTGACCGAGTTTCGTGTTTCTTATACAGCCCTATTACGGAACTCGGTGCACAATAGAGAATATGTGCGGTTAAGGCATTGAGTACGATTAACGATACATACGTGAGAAAGTCTAGATACATGCATGTATGCTCTACGTGGTGTATAGTAGACTTTAGGGCATTACTCTATGATGGAATCTGATTCGATCGAATGGCTTGAAGGTGGCAGTCCGTACGCTTACATAGCATGGCAAAGGCGGGGCTATGCAGAACGTAGTGTTTTTATATTGGGATCCGTACGTCTCTCCAACGTATGAGGGACTGCGTATATTTCTGTGGCGTTACGGAGGAGACCATGCGAGTGGGGTACCACGAGGTGTACCTTAATATGGGGGTACATGCATGTATACCGTATTAGGTTAATCTACTGGGGAGTAGATGGGTATGACGTGTGTGTAAGCCTTGAATGTTGTTACCCAAATAACCTAATAAATAAGAAAATGTAACTGAACGGTATATGTAGGATTATCCAAAATGTGTAGCTTAAATATAGTCACCAGAACTTGTGTTCTGACCCCCTCCTCATAACATACTCGTAGGTTAGATTTGTGGTAGAGATATGATAGCTCTGGATACTGGTTAAGCAGTATCATTATCTGAGTAAGGCTATATTTTGGTAATATTATATTCTATCCATTCCGCTGTGAGATGTTTTCTGAGCTCTAATATATTTTATATCTTTGTCTTTTCTGCAGGATACCAGACAAACCAACACGAGTTTCGATAGATTAGAATTTTGAAAAAAAATCGGTTTGTTGGAGTTCGGGTTGTTACAATAACTCTCATCCTACGCCGGACCGATGAACAGATCTCCATACCCAAACTCCTCGGTCTATCACGGAGTAATGCACTAGCGTCTACGATACACCACCTGGTGCGGCATGCATGTATCTAAATACTCACACATATGTACTATCTACTGTACCACGAGTTCTGTAATTGGGTTGCTTCTGAACACACAGAACTCGATCGAGAGCCTTTTTCCATTTCTGTATAGGTCTGCAAAAGAGGCCTAAAGTACAAATATCTACTATGGTCTACATTTCTATAGTGCCTATGGTCCTACCTCGACCCCTCCCTCAACTAGTGAAAGACTACATTAAGAGCTAAGTGACGTGCCCCAAGCAAACAATCTACATCCAAATTGGCGTGTCCCGCAACCAAAGTCTCGATTGTGAAAGATCGATTGTCTGTAGGTTTAACTCTAGTCTTTCCACGTCACACTGACTGCCGATGATAGGTATCGTCGATTACTATACTTTATTTGGTCCTGACCAGCCTCTCTGTAGGCAAATCATCAAATCAACCTAATGTCATACCGCCACAGCCTTCTGACTGCCAAACTACGATTGCAGACAAGGTATACTCACTAGGTGGTAACGCGTAGACCAAACCTCTACGAGTACAACCTGAGCATGCACTGCAACAGAGGACCACCAGGGAGTACCCTACTACATCCTTCGGAAGACTCATGCTTCCTTCCAGTCCCGTAGAGCCATCAAGCGGAATATTAGAAGAGTAATCAGATGGATGTGCTCCTCTCGTGCCTCTATACACCATAATGATCTACCCCGTTGGGTTCTTCACCTTCAGACGTGCGGACTGATCCAAGTGCATCATGTTAACGTGTTACTAGACCCTATGTCTAAACATTTAATTACGCGCTTGCTGTACCATATCTGATTTCCAGTTAACTTGGTTATTTCCAATCATATTAAATTCTTATTCTAGTTACCAAGTTCTCTCCGAGCCCTTTATATCTCTAAGGAATGGAACCCTCTCGCTTATTAATTTCAGTTATATAACTTAACCCATTTAAGTCCATTAATAAGCCCATAACATGTTATCCTCTAGATTGCAATTCAAGGTCTGTAATCTACAGTCATTATTATGTCATTCATTGTCTAATTTCAGTGTTACAGGTTTCAATAACATGTTCTGCTTAACATATAATTAAGTATATCTTATCTCGATACGCAGGCTCTATGTTAACATGTTACTTAATATATATAATTAAGTACAACTCATTTTATTTCATAAGTTTCCTTACTTCATTCTGTCTTCAGCCGCCTAAGCGGGCTTCCGCTTATTATTACTTTCTACCATTAGACTTCTTAATTCCCATTTATATGTCTACTAATAATAAGCGTGCTTCATTCTTATTCATTAACTATGACTTGGTTTATTACAACTTCTTAATTCCTGTTTATTACATATATATTCATATAATATATATATATATATATATATATATATGTATGTATATATATATATATAGGCACCCGACCTCTCACATTAAGCTGACTACTTATGGATGTTGGATTTGCGGGCGGTTCCGGGCAGACTTCTACCATAAGTTGAACTTAACCTCGTGTCTTAGTACCGTTATTTACCATTATATGTATGTTTATGCACCGGGCCCCTCACATTAAATTGACCACTAGTGGATTTTGGATTTGCTGGGTGATTCCATGTAGACATCTACCACTAGTTGAATTTAACCTCGTGTCTTAGTGCAGTTACAATTTCTTAGTTATTGTAAATTTTCCATCCAATTTATGTGTATCTGTGCTTCCAAATTTTACTGTAAATCTATTTACAAACTTTGGCATAATAATATTCTTAAGCAAATGCTTAGGTTTACCATAAATTCCATAATTACAACATTTACAGAAATTTCCCATTCAGACGATTGTTTAAATGAAAATAGGCTTATATGACATAAATGTTCTCAGCAGATTTAACCCCAATTACCATAATTATTCACTATTTAATTATAACTTGATTCATAACATCTAACTAAAAGGTTCTTACGATGGTTCTATACACAACAGTAATCTTTTCAACATGTCCTAAGCAGTTTTAATACTCAAATTTCCACAATTATCACCTATTTAGCAGATTAATTATAATGGGGAATACAATCGTGATCTACCCCATTGGGTTCTTCACCTTTAGACGTGCAGACTGGTCCAAGCGCATCACGTTAACCTATTATTAGATCCTATGTCTAAATGTTTAATTACACACTTTCTTTACCTCATCCAATTTCCAGTTAACTTGGTTATTTCCAATCATATTAACTTCTTATTCAAGTTACCAAGTTCTCTCTGAGCCCCTTATATCTCTAAGGAATGGAACCATATCGCTTATTGATTTCAGTTATATAACTTAACCCATTTAAATCCATTAATAATCCCATAACATGTTATCCTCTAGATTGCAATTCAAGATCTGTAATCTACAATCATTATTATCATGTCATTCATTGTCCAATTTTCGTGTTTACATGTTTCAATAACATGTTCTTCTTAATGTATAATTAAGTATATCTTATCTCAATCAGCAGGCTCTATGTTAACATGTTACTTAATATATACCATTAAGTATAACTCATTTTATTTCATAAGTTTCCTTACTTCATTCAGTCTTATGCCGCCTGAGCGGGCTATCGCTTATTATTACTTTCTTCTATTAGACTTCTTAATTCCCATTTATAAGCCTATTAATAATAAGCCTACTTCATTCTTATTCATTAACCATGACTTGGTTTATTACAACTTCTTGTTGTTTTTATTTACTTTGTTCTCTTAACTGAGGTTTATCAATAAGTTTCTTTCCATTTAATATAACCAACATTATAATTCCCACTTGTCACTAGGACAAGCCTACCAATTATATAACATTCTTATTAATGTACTTAATTATAATATGTAATTAACATTCCCCGTTTATTTCAATTCTTACACTGTTGTAACATCCATTCATTACAATTAATGTCATTTACATGTTTCACGTTACACACATATGTTCATATATATTTATATGTATATATATAGGCACCAGACCTCTCTCATTAAGCTGACTACTTGTGGATGTTGGATTTGTCGGGCGGTTCCGGGAAGACTTCTACCATAAGTTGAACTTAACCTCAAGTATCAGTACCATTATTTACCCATTATATGTATGTTTATGCACCAGGCCCCTCACATTAAATTGACCACTTGTGGATGCTGGATTTGCTGGGCGATTCCGAGTAGACTTCTACAACAAGTTGAATTTAACCTCGTGTCTCAGTGCAGTTACAATTTCTTAATTACTGTAAATTTTCCATCGAATTTAGGCATATCTATTCTTCCAAATTTTACTGTAATTTTGTTCACAACCTTTGGTATAATAATATTCTTAAGCAAATGTTCAGGTTTATCCTAAATTCCATAATTATAGCATTTACAGAAATTTCCCATTCAGAGAATGTTTAAATGGAAACATGCTTGTATGACATAAATGTTCTCAGCAGATTTAACCCCAATTACTATAATTATTCGCAATTTCATTATAATTTGATTCACAACATCCAATTAACAGGTTCTTAAGATGGTTCTATATACAACAGTAATCTTTTTAACGTGTCTTAAACAGTTTTGATACTCAATTTTCCATAATTATCAACTGTTTAGCAGATCAATTATAACGGGGAATACAAATGATAAATATACGGTTATTTTAAAATGGTATAATTTAGATCCACTCACCTAACAAGTTTCCAACCCATGAATCTGGTCTAATTTGTTGTTCCATGGCATCCTTAACTGAATCTATTATCAAAAATATCCACTGATTCACAAATATGTTGCTAATAAGAAGAGAAAAAGAGAAAGAAACTTATATAAACCGAATTCAAAGACTTACCTTACGCCGTTCAGAACTCTGAACACCCATTTGTAGATATATATACATTCTTTTCCTCCAAATCTTGAATTAGAATTACCTAAGACTAATTATTCTATTTTTTAAAGAGATTTAAGGAAGAAGAGAATGGTAGTGCCTCAAAAAAAAAAATGAGATTTGGCTAGACTCTGCTAGTCTATTTATAGGTGTAAAAGAAAGTCTAAACCGTCGGATTTAACCCATTAAAATCCGAACTACACACATAAGCAAAAGCACGTCACACAACAAATTTGGACCTGCCCTGGGTTGACCCCCGGGTCGACCCAACTACCTCACAACTAGGGTCGACCCACATGGGTCCAGGCGTGCATTATCTTCTATATTTAACATTTCCGTTTAAATGTTTGATTATTAACATTAATTATTTCTTTATATGGCTTTCTTGATTTATTTCATTCTTAATATACATCACAGTTACCTTTGAATTTCAATTTATGCATTTACATGTGCATACAATCCTTCAGTTTTCTTGCCTGTTAATAACCACTTAGTTAATGCAATCAATAACGCTATCAATTAGCTGTCTCATTCCTTTTAATGCATTCTAATTCAAATTCAGCTTAATTCTCTCTCATTTTCCATTTGTTATGCATTGATTATATTCTGCACCTAACATGCACATTTAATCTCAATATTTGAATTTGTGCGTATATATATGCGCAACCTTTATTTCATTTTCAAAATTCAAATGGCGTTATGCCGTCATTAAATTCTTACCTATTTTCATTGAGTGCAGGTTTATTTTGAATTTCTCTTTTTTTTTGTGTGTGTGTTTGTGTGTATATATATATATATATATATATATATATATATGCACATACATACGCATATATTTACATATGCATGTATACATATATTTTTGCACTTCCTTTTATGTATAATTTTCCTTATATGTGCATTTATACATATTTTTCTCTTAGAACATGTATTGTTTTAGCCGCTGCTCTAAAATAAAAATATGGCGCAAACGGGATTCGAACTTGCGCCACTCACTTGGAACTAACATGTCTTTACCAGCTGAGCTACATAGGCTTTTGTTAACAAGACTAAAAACAATGGTGGACATTGTTTGTTGTAATATTTCATTTAAAGGTATCTTTCTCATTTAAATCTGTTTTTTGCAATCTATAGGTCTAAATTGATCAGAAAATCGCCACGGATGCAATGACGCTAATTCTGTGACCAAATTCTAAAATCTCTTCAAATATTTTTTTATTATTTAATTAAAAATGCCGGGTGTTACATTCTTCCACTCTTAGGAAATTTCGTCCCTGAAATTTGGTAAGGGTAAAATCAAGTAATTCCTCGCATAATTCTCAACCATCATGTGTGCATCCAATTTTTCAGCCATTTTTGCGCTTGTATAAAGTGTAATACAACATAGTAAAACATGGATGTAATGAATGCCTAAGCGGTACCTCCTATACGTTTCTTGAAAATCCATTGAAAATATGATGCACACATCCTAAATATACTGGCAATTTCTACATGAATGCAATATTTTGAAAATCATAATACTTTTTCTTCCAATTTTTCCTATAGTCTTACAGAGTAAGAATGTAGTTCATCCAATTTTTGCATCTAAACTGTAACGGCCCGCCCCGCATTAACCGACATTCCCTCCGAAAGTGCGCTGTACACATGTCCGCTAGCACGGGACGGTCGTCAAAGAAAGGAAAGAAGATGAAAGAACTAACAAAGAAACCTGTAGAATGTTTCACAACGCATGGAATAAAATATAATAGTAACATACTTGACATAAAACAGGCGAGACAGTGCATAAGCTGAAAACTAAAACCATCATCATCATAGCAGCGGAAATCCAAAATACAGCTTATGATCCAACATCACTAATACAACTTTAAAACTGTCTCTAAAGCAAAAGAAAGTAAAAGAAGGAGGTACACTACTAATGCCCAAGCAGTGACCTTCAACAACACAGGGAGAATATCTATTTATCATACATGGGAGCCTCCTGCTCGTCTCCTGTACAGCTACTCGTGCATACCACCTAACCTATCTCTAGTCTACCCGTTTAGGAGCATCCAGAGTAATAAGAAGAGACATAAAACTCTGGGTCAGACAAAAGTCTGGTATGAGCGATAAGAAACAAAACAGAACAATAACAGGTATAATCCAATCATACCTGAACCTAGACCTGCAACCAAAGAGTTAGCACTACATATAGTACAATACTCTCAGGTGCCACTAACATATGGTGTAAAGAATACGGGGGTGGGGTGTGCATGTCATAGTGATGGAAAACAATCAAGCATAGCAACCATCCTCACATCTCTCACTCAGTGCGTAAAGCATACGATATCCACTATTTCGTCACCTAATCCTTTGGGCCCTGACGGAGTCCAACCTCGTACAACTATCACTACAAGCCCACTATTCGTCTCTCAGTGGTGAACCAAAGTTATGAATATCGACAACCCCTTTGCACACGTCCCATAGTAAAGTCCAATCGTGAAGTTAACTCGTTGGTTTCCAACTGGATCCTGAGTGCAAACTTCCCACTTGGACTACCTTTGCATCTCGGGTTTTGGTCTTCTCCATTTCACTTTGCTTCAGGTCGTGGTCATCAACATAGGATCGGGTCGGGCTCCATCCAAGTTGGTTCGGTTCGAATCGCGATCGGTTCGTGATGGGGCTTCGGATCGGTCGTGGTTACCTTCTTTCCGTTCGTGAGCTCCAACTTAGACTCGTGGTCATCACATCGGATCAGTTCGTGCTTCCTCTATCGGATTGGGTCGTGGCACATGGACCAGTTCGTGGCTCCTCCTCTAAAGAGGATCGGCTCGGCGTACTCTACTCAGGTCGGATCGGTGCCATCATCCACGAGCGGTTCGGATCGGGTAGTGCTCCATGATCGGGTCGGGTCGTGCTCCCCTCCTCCAATCCGATCCGGTTCGGCTAATTTTCTGCACTTCTTTCCAGCGACTGTTTTACGCCATTCGACGGCGTTTTTGACCAATCTAACTTTCCTAATCAATCACAAAGCATACCATACAGTCATAGCAACATGTATAATCACCCATAAATACCAAAACAATAATTTGGTAGGTTAAAACGGATCAAACATAGCCAAAATCTCATATTTTCCCTTAAGCATGTTTAAGAAAAACTAATGATAGGATTAGTAAAACTTAACCAAATTACCCAAATTTTCTAAAAGAGGCCTAAAACAATATTTTGAAATTTATCAATATTTTTCAAGATTTTTAACATGTATAATTTCGCTAATTATCACTAATCACCCCTTAATCCCCTAAATTCCGAGATTAGCAAAATTAGTCAAAATTAACCCTAATTCATATCAGAGGCATAAAATAATATTCTGCGATTTTACAAATTTTTATAGATTTTTCTGAGTTATAATTTCGCTAATCTTTGCTAATTACCCTAATTAGCCATAATTAGTGAAAAACAATGCAAATCACTCACCTTTGCCACAAATTAAACTATAGATCTAAAATATCCTCTATTTTGGGTCGAATCGCAATGCTTAGCAGCTGCCCCAACTCTGATTTGATGCTATCTTGGCTTGGTTTGATGTTGATTAGCTTAATCCTTGATAAGAAAGTGATTTAGAGGTGTTTTGAAGAGATTTAGAAAGTGGAGGCCATGGCTAGGGTTCAAAAGAGGTTAGTGGCGGCTGAAAAATACTAAAAAAGAATGTTTTCTAAACCCTAGCAGCCCTCATATACTCCTAATCCCGAATTCCCCCAATGGGCCTAGCTACTAATCACCCGGTTAAGCCCAATTAAGCTGTTTTTCACCCTCTAAACCTTAATCCAGCCATATCTGCCAAACGGTAAATCCGTTTGACTAATGTGACCACTCTACGGAAAGGTAAACCATCAAACAGATCTAATGGAAGTGGTTTTAGGTCAAAACTCCTTACCAATCAAAAGTTATGAACGAAACAAGATCAGCTAGAGGCAAAACGGTCATTTAAAAATCGACAAAAATCATGAACATGGGAAATGGCCCCACTAGTCGTTCCCCAAAAGTACATGACCATACGACTTACCAGAAAAAAATATATTCTATGATCCTTTGATGCATAGAATGCGGGTCCTTACATTCTCCCTCCCTTAAGAAATTTCGTCCCCGAAATTCCTTAACCGAAACATACAAAGAATTCCGCATGCCTATCAATCATTTTCAAACAATAAAACATACAAAACAACAAGCCAATCCTAGCATGCGGTTTACTAACAAGGAAAGAACTATCACTACCAAAACTTTACCAGGCAAAGAGTTCTGGATACTTCTTCCTTATGTCCTCCTCTGTTTCCCAAGTGCAGCCTTTCTCATCATGACCCCATTGAACTTTGACTAGTTTCACTACCTTCCTTCGATGCTGCTTCGTATCGTTCCCAACAATAAGCATAGGCTTGCGGTTCCCAACCGGCTCGGATTCAACCTCGATATCATCCAACTGATGTGGTGAAATAGCCACACTAGGGTCATGCACAAACTTCCTTAACTGGGAAACATGAAATATGTTGTGAACTCCCGCTATCTTGTCCGGTAACTCCACTTTATACGCCAAATTCCCAACTTGTTCAAGAACTGAGAATGGACCAACAAACCTTGGTGCAAACTTACCTTTCCCACCAAAACGAATCACATTCATCAATGGAGAGACCTTGACGAATACCAAGTCGTTAACGAAGAATTCCAAATCTCTTCGTCTCCTATCGACATAAGTCTTCTGCCTATCTTAGGTAGTCTTCATTCTCTATTTGATAACCTTGATCTTGCTTAAAGTCATCTTATTATTTCTGGTCTAAGCTCAAATTTCTCACCATTCTCCAACCAACATGATGGTGCCTTGCACGATCTTCCGTACAAAGTTTCAATTGGAACCATACCAATACTGGGCTAATAACTATAACTCAACCAGATACAAATGGCCATCCCATGTCCCTCCAAAATCCAATATATAAGTTCTCAAAAGATCCTCTATTATACGATTCACTCAAATACCATTATGACCTGACCTAGTCCTTGGTAAACCATCAATATAATCCATTGAGACTTGTTCCCATTTCCATTTAGGAATTTCTGATGGTTGTAACAACCCACTAGGCTTCTTTTGCTTAGCTTTAACTAACTGGCAATTCATGCATTTGGACATAAACTTCCCAACGTCCTTATTTATCCTTTCCCAGTGGTAGGTCTGATCCATATCTCAATACATTTTGTTACCACCGGGATGTATAGTCAGTTTTGAGTGATGATATGCTCTAAGCACTTCATCTCTCAGTCCATCTACGTTGGGTACAACTAGTCCCTCATTCTTTCGAAGCCATCCTTCTCGATCAAATCCTTGCTTGATCATTCTCTTTCCATTGATACCCATCTCTACCCTAGAGATGATTTCCAATAGGTTAGGGTCATCCTTCTAACTGGGACCAATCCACTCAATCAAAATCGATCTAATCATCAAGCTTACTAGCGTTTCTAAATCCAATTCACTCTTGGGTCTGAAATCATATCCTGTGATATACTCTAGTTGCTTCCAACCCAGAAACATAACATCTAGACTGGCATGCCTCTTACTCAATGCAACTGTTACCGCACCTAAATCCATTGCTATGTCCACTCTGCCCCATGAAGTCATGACAACTTCACTGCACTAGCTCATAGCCTTGCTAAGATCACTCTGCCCCATGGAGTAATGACTACCCCACTGCACTGATATGTAGCCTAATGTCCGTTTATACTACCATCTCTTTGTTCCCCATCGCTAGAACCCTACAGATGATAGTCTACTCAAGAGAAGAACGATAAGGACAAACATAACAACCATAACATCCATCAAACAAGTCCTACCTATCACCTGTTAAAGCCATGAACACGTTGACACCTACATGACTGGTCTAACCAATCCCAATATGTCGATTCTTGTATGTCTGGTCCAACCAGAATCAAGAACTAATGGAAGCCCAGCCTCCAAACGGACTACCGTACGTCCAACGTACGTTTTATCCTCCAAGGATAACTAGATCACGTCCAACGGATCCAAGGTAACGGGCGTCCCCAGATACCCCTGCTTTAAGTCCGCCTAAAATACTTGAGTCCAACCCAAGTCTATCCATTATCTTGATGCCCTCTCGAGTCCAACTCGAGCCAAATCCAATTCCTTGCAGCCTTCTCGAGTCCAACTCGAGTCAATCTATAACTCAGACCCAGTCTTGAGTATCCATTACCGACAAACTCTAGTCCAACGTGAGTCGTCTCCCTATTCGTTGCATCTCTAAGATCAACGAACACCCATTTTCTTTTACGAGTTCAAGTCCAACTTGAATCATCCTAATCTTCGTTGCATCTTCCATGATCAATGAACACATCCTATTTCTTCAAAGTTCTACTATCCAAAGAGAACATCAGCATAGGGTCCTAAACATTTCATTACTTTGCATCTTTCTTGAGTCTCAGTCGAGCCATCTCATAACCTTATCGAGTCTAACTCGGGCAGTCTATACCATTGAACAGTCTTATCATGTCACGGCTGCCCATCACTCCTCGAGTAAACCAAGATATCATCCAATGAAGAATCGCAACAACTATTTATTTCTCACGCAAACCATCCTAGTCGAACTCGACATTCCCCAAGCACAAGCCTCAAAGGCCTAAACCAATATCAGACAAGCACCCAGGGAACATCTCCTCCGAATTTGGACAATCCACGTGAGGTGATACTAGCAAAACAACTAAGCACTGGAGCACTCATTTGCCTCCCATAGACAACTAGAACTTATTACAACGATAACCTCTCAGCTTCCTTAAGTCCAGTTACTATCGCCATCACTAGGTAGGTACCTAATACCACCTTATTCCTTTAGAGTAGATCGACTCTCCAAAATAATGCTAAACCCAGTAAAGCCTAAACAAAGCAATCACAAGCAAACATACATTCATGACTTGATAAGACCAAACTACAACAAATCATACTAAGATCAGTCGAACCACCTATCGGGTTCGTCACAACTAGAGGTCTATCGACTATCTTGGGTTTGTTAAACAATACTCGAACAGAAACATCTTAAATAGAAAGCATACCTTTGATAACGACGCCTTTTCCCTTCTGCACCGCAGTTGGAGCATTCGACGAAGAAGGAACAACGTTGATAACAAATGCTTTCACAATTTTCTTCTCTTTAGGGGGTTGTGGACAATCATCCTTGTGATGTCCCGCCTAGCCGCAGTTAAAGCACTTCCTTTCCCCAGGCTTTTCTCGACAATCTCTGGCATAGTGGCCCTTCTTGCCACAACTAAAGCACTCGCCACCATTCTTATTCTTCTTATTCTGACCATCCTTTGTCGGGTTCTGCTTCCTCTTGTTCTGAGAATTCTTCTTGCCTTCACCGCCTGCTTGAGGCTTTGGTTCCTCTGTAGATGCAATAACAACTTCGGTCTTTGACTTAGGGAAATGGCTCTCTGACCTTAATGCCTTTCCAACAATAGACTCGAATGTCTCATCGATATGGTTTATCATCTTTCCCCTAAGTACCCATCTAAACCAGTTATGAACTTTTCGTTCTTCTTTTCGACTGTATCGATAACGGACAATCCATATTTCGATAAAGTGTCGAATTCAACGATATACTCCGAGACTGCTCTACCATTCTTCTTAAGCTCCAAGAACTTCGCGAACAATTCTAATTTATGAGAAGCTGGAATAAACTTATCACAAAAGCGAGTCTTAAACTGATTCCAAGTAATCTGATCCTTTGGGGTAGCTGCCTTAATAGCATTCCACCAATTCATAGCCCGTCCTTGCAGTTGACGCGATGCTAGCTTCCTCTTCATTGTGTCCTCGATTCCCAGATCTTCGACGATGCGCTCACAACTATCTAGACAATCTTGGACTTCTGTAGCCGAAGTCATTCCGTTGAACGGCTTCCCACTAAGGCTAGTGTAATCCTTGTTTAGCTTGGCGAAATCAGTCCTAGGCGCCTGCACTGCTGCACCACCACCATTAGCAGCATTAGGAATGACTCCCTGAGCATCCCTAAGCATCACTCTCATGAGGCCAGTAAACATCGTCCTCATCTCAGCAGCATTCCCATTATTGGCTCCTCTACCAGTACCCCTCGTATATCGGCTCATCGTTCAGTCTGTAAAGAGAAAACGATTAACCATCTCCATAGTGGTGCTAGTGCAATGCGACTTCATCCTTAGCTATACTAATAGTATATATATAGCTTTTGAAAGCCAAAATAATCACAAATACGCGCTCTTATATACGTGTACTATCTCTCCCTGATGACTTCCCTAGGTTAACTACGCAACCTAGAGCTCTGATACCAAGTGTAACGGCCCGCCCCGCATTAACCGACATTCCCTCCGAAAGTGCGCTGTACACATGTCCGCTAGCACGGGACAGTCGTCAAAGAAAGGAAAGAAGATGAAAGATCTAACAAAGAAACCTATAGAATGTCTCACAGCGCATGGAATAAAATATAATAGTAACATACTTGACATAAAACAGGCGAGACAGTGCATAAGCTGAAAACTAAAACCATCATCATCATAGCAGCGGAAATCCAAAATACAGCTTATGATCCAACATCATTATTACAACTTTAAAACTGTCTCTAAAGCAAAAGAAAGTAAAAGAAGGAGGTACACTACTAATGCCTAAGCATTGACCTTCAACAACACGGGGAGAATATCTATTTATCATACATGGGAGCCTCCTACTCGTCTCCGGTACAGCTACTCGTGCATACCACCTAACCTGTCTCTAGTCTGCCCGTTTAGGAGCACCCAGAGTAATAAGAAGAGACATAAAACTCTGGGTCAGACAAAAGTCTGGTATGAGCGATAAGCAACAAAACATAACAATAACAGGTATAATCCAATCATACCTGAACCTGGACCTGCAACCAAAGAGTTAGCACTACATACTATACAATACTCTCAAGTGCCACTAACATATGGTGTAAAGAATATGGGGGTGGGGTGTGCATGTCATAGTGATGGAAAACAATCAAGCATAGAAACCATCCTCACATCTCTCACTCAATGCGTAAAGCATATGATATCCACTATTTTGTCACCTAATCTTTTGGGCCCTGACGGAGTCCAACCCCGTACAACTATCACTACAAGCCCACTATCCGTCTCTCAGTGGTGAACCAAAGTTATGAATACCGACAACCCCTTTGCACACGTCCCGCAGCAAAGTCCAATCGTGAAGTTAACTCGTTGGTTCCCAACTGGATCCTGAGTGCAAACTTCCCACTTGGACTACCTTTGCATCTCGGGTTTTGGTCTTCTCCATTTCACTTTGCTTCAAGTCATGGTCATCAACATCGGATCGGGTCGGGCTCCATCCAAGTTGGTTCGGATCGCGATCGGTTCGTGATGGGGCTTCGAATCGGTCGTGGTTATCTTCTTTCCATTCGCGAGCTCCAACTAGACTCGTGGTCATCACATCAGATCGGTTCGTGCGTCCTCTATCGGATCGGGTCGTGGCACATGGACCAGTTCGTGGCTCCTCCTCTAAAGCGAATCGGCTCGGTGTACTCTACTCAGGTCGGAGCGATGCCATCATCCACGAGCGGTTCGGATCGGGTAGTGCTCCACGATCGGGTCGGGTCGTGCTCCCCTCCTCCGATCCGATCCGGTTCGACTAATTTCCTGCACTTCTTTCCAGCGACTATTTTACGCCATTCGACGGCGTTTTTGACCAATATAACTTTTCTAATCAATCACAAAGCATACCACATGGTCATAGCAACATGTATAATCACCCATAAATACCAAAACAATAATTTGATATGTTAAAACGGATCAAATATAGCCAAAATCCCATATTTTCCCTTAAGCATGTCTAAGCAAAACTAATGATTGGATTAGTAAAACTTAACCAAATTACCCAAATTTTCTAACAGAGGCCTAAAACAATATTTCGAAATTTATCAATATTTTTCCAGATTTTTAACATGTATAATTTCGCTAATTATCACTAATCACCCCTTAAACCCCCTAAATTCCAGGATTAGCAAAATTAGTCAAAATTAACCCAAATTCATATCAGAGGCATAAAATAATATTATGGAATTTTACAAATTTTTCTGAATTTTTCTGACTTATAATTTCGCTAATCTTCGCTAATTCGCCTAATTAGCCATAATTAGTGAAAAACAATACAAATCACTCACCTTTGCCACAAATTAAACTATAGATCTGAAATATCCTCTATTTTGGGTTGAATCCCAATGCTTAGCAGTAGCCCCAACTCTGATTTGATGCTATCCTGGCTTGGTTTGATGTTGATTAGCTTAATCCTTAATAAGAAAGTGATTTAGAGGTGTTTCGAAGAGATTTAGAAAGTGGAGGCCATGGCTAGGGTTCAAAGGAGGTTAGTGGCAGCTGAAAAACACTAAAAAAGAATGTTTTCTAAACCCTAGCAGCCCTCATATACTTCTAATCCCGAAATCCCCCAATGGACCTAGCTACTAATCACCCGGTTAAGCCCAATTAAGCTGTTTTTCACCCTCTAAGCCTTAATTCAGCCATATCTCCCAAACGGGAAATCCGTTTGACTAATGTGACTACTCTACGGAAAGGTAAACCATCAAACGGATCTAATGGAAGTGGTTTCAGGTCAAAACTCCTTACCAATCAAAAGTTATGAACAAAACAAGATCAACTAGGGGCAAAACGGTCATTTAAAAATCGACAAAAATCATGAATATGGGAAATGACCCCACTAGTCGTTCCCCAAAAGTACATGACCATACGAATTACCAGAAAAAAAATAAGTATTCTATGATCCTCTAATGCATAGAATGCAGGTCCTTACATAAACCCTACCAACCAACTTTAAATTTTCGAATTTCAGAAAAATCTAATTTTCTAACTTTGATTTCTTATGTTAGAAAAAGGTGGGAAAAAAGGAAAACTTGCCATCTTACGTTTTTCTTTTATGTACCTTTTCTATCTGTACTTCGATTTTTATATTATTATTCTATAAAGATTTCTTATCTTCTTATCCAAGCACATTTAATAAGAACATATTTTTCAACTTACTTATGAAAAATCCATTTTTATTCTCATTTCCCAAAATTTTCATTTTTCTTAACTGTCACGTTTGTTGCTTTACTGAATCTGTTGTTCTCTTTTTAGTTATATCACTACTCTTTTCTTAGATTATTTAACCTAATCCATTGATCTAAGTTTAATTTTCAAATAAGCCTTCTAACCCTCAACCAAAACAGGAAAACAAACACTCTACATGGCTACTACTAAAGGCTAAGCATCCTAGGACCATGTTCCCTCCGACAAAGAAAAGTCCAAACCAAAGGATCTAAAAACTTACTTACCCTTTTACAATCTAGTAGTCACCACTAGTCCTTGTTATGTACTAACAGTCTTTTCCAAGCAACAACCTAGGCTCTATAATGCTTACGCATATTACGGGAACTTACCATTATTCCAATACAGTCCTTGCTATTTACTTTATAACCTCAAAATATTTCTGTCTTCCCTAGGTAATAACCCTTTGCCTATGCCATGCTTAAAAAACGTGATTTGGTTAGATGGAGCCGGGTGATGCGGATCCTGTTCTGGAGGAGCGCTGGCTGCTCGAATAACAGGCCCATCACCCTGATTAGCGACCATTGGGTTGTGTCGAGGAAGTGGTTGGTTTGTAGGACCAGATCCGTCATTGATGATCAAGCGAGAGCGGTCTCGATGTTGTGCCCCTTCGTTATATGTGACTGTAGTTCGGTCGCTATTGCCGTTTCCATTGCCATTGGCATGACCGTTACCGTTATCGAGAGCGTTGGTATGAACGACGACGTTGTTGATGAGGCTGAACCTCCTCCTTTGGTGTGGGCTCCTTGACTCGAAAGAGGAGGTTTCCGAGGCGGTTTGTCGGGGTCGAGCATTGTTCCGAGTTAGTTGAAGTTGGGCGACAATGCGTTGACTTTTTTGAAGTTGTTGCATAAGGTCGATGTTATTCCTTAATGTTTGGTTGAGCTTGATCACGATGTTCTCAAATCTTTCATTAAGCGCGCGAATTCGGGTTTGCGTGATAGGCGCTTCGGGGTCCACAATAGGAGCGGCGGTTTAATTTGTGGCTAGGACGTCTACCGGTTGAGGTTGCTGGGAGGTACCGGCCTCGGCTGCGGCTGAAGTGCCGACCATTGTGTTCTTTGACTTCTTTACCATCGTAAGTGTACTCGACAGCAGGTTGAGCAAGGAACCTTAAGCTCGTCGAAGTCGAGATGATAATGTGGAAGAAAGACGCAAATCTTGAGTTCAATTCTCAGTAAAAGCACCAAATGTTGTTGGCAAAAAATGTCGTAAACACCAAAGATTCCTATTACTAGGGATAGTTAATTTGGTTGCAAGACTAAGCAAGAGAAGGCGGTAAATGACGCGAAGATTTATAGTGGTTCGGCCGCGGATTAGGCCTACATCCACTTTGGAAGGATGTTGAACTTTTATTATTCACTCAAGAATTACAAGGTAGAGCCATGCTCATTACATTCACTTTTATAATTGCCATATGCTAGGTATTTGGGAAAAAGAATATTCAATTCCCCTTCTTCCTCAAAAAGGAGATGCCATTAATGAGGTCTAGGAAGCTCTAGGAAGGTCTCAAGTGAAGAAAATCCAACCCCTTTGAAGTGTGAGGCCATGGGCTATTTATAGGAGTGAGGGTAGGTAGGATTAGGTAGGAGTAGGTAGAAATAGGGGACCACTAGCTAAATTTCGAACCCACCACCTGCATATCTCGAAATTTCGAACCCGGGCATGGGGGCGAAATTTTGCACCCGTTGGGTCCGAAATTCCGAACCTAGGCGTGGGTGCGAAATTTCGTACCTGCCTGGTTCGAGATTTCGAACCCAGGCATAGGTGCGAAATTTCACACCCGCAGGGTTCGATATTTCGAACCCAGGCATGGGTGCGAATTTCGCGTCCTGCCCGGTGCGAAGTTTTTTCGAGGGGCGCGATGGTCCCGGGATCGGGCACTTGAGGCTCGTAATTCCTTTGAGGCTCGAGGCCTTGGTTCGCGAATGTCTTCTGAATGCTGTGAGGTTGCAAGCGGCGCAGTCCCTTCCCGATCTTGTCTCCTTTGCTCCTGACCGTCCCTTTTTGGCCTCAACTTCACGCGATACGTTGAGTTGAGCGTGTCTGATGCACTATTGGGAACTGAACCAAAAAGCCGGTTAATAGATATAGCTTATTTTCAAGTATGTTAAGAATATGATGTTGTACAGACCCATTCTATTAATCTTCTGTTTGGATTAAAAATTAATGTAATATTGAAATTATGGAATTTACAATAAAAGTGACTATGTTATTGAAGATGTTCTTTAATGACAAATTGGATATATTGTAAATCAAATTACAGTGAAATTATGAATAATGAAAAAAGAATAGATGTGCCTAATTTGTACGGAAAATTTGCAGTGATTTGGAAATGGTAAATAACATTTAACTCAGAAAATAAAAAGGGGAAAATTAGTAGTGGACTAGGTTAGATGGATGTGGGAAAATTGATACATTTTCATAATGGTAAAATTACTAAGGACGTAGTTGCAAGAAAAGAAAGGAAAAATGGATTAGTGTGAAATAGGGATTATTTTACCGTATTGCACACTAATCAAATAAAAAGATACATGTATGTCCACGACGAAAATGAAAGAAATAGCTTGCAACTACAAATCCTAATTTATGTGCGTTGTGGAAATAGATCTTTATATCTTTCCACTAATCAATCTAATGATGTATGTGAAATATTTTCCTGAAATAATGAGAATATACAAGACGGTAATTAAATGGATGTTACAACAATAAAAGTTTCGTTAATGCTAAGAACCAAGGGAAAATGTGATGAACGGAGAATATAACCTATTATAATTAATTATATGAATGAGAAGGTAATATAATAGGTAGGCTTTTCCTAAGGACAAGTGGAATTATAACATGGGTTATAATAAATGAAAAAGAAAACTTATCAATAAACCTTAGTTAAGAGAACTAAGTTAATAACTAAACGACAACAACAGGTTGTTATGGCAGTGTAAGACGAGGTTATGATTAAATAAGAAATAATAAAGAAGACTTATAAAATGAAATAAGCTGTACTTAATAATATATTAAGTAAACATGTCATAAGAAAACATGAGGATTGGAAATGGATATACTTAGTTATACATTAAGTAAAACATGTAATTGAACTTGTAAACATGTAATTGGATAGTAAATGACATGGAAATAAAAAGAGGTTGTAAATTATCTTCGTTAATTACAATACATGGGAAAAAGGTTGAAGATCACTTTCATTAATTACAACATAAGAAATAACATGTTATGTCACTAGGCTTATTAATGAACTTAAAACACGATTAAGTTAAACTTGTCTAATTAATAACTTAATCTTTAAATGGGCCCATTCTAGTGAAATATAAGCGGCTCAGAGAAAACATAGTAACATGAATAAAAATGAATATGTGGATAATCAAGTTAATTAGCAATCTGATAAGATAAAGCAAGCATGGGATCAAAAGATTAAACATAGGGTCTAATAACACGTTTTCGTTATGCGCTTGGACTAGTTCGCATGTACGAAGGTGAAGAACCCAATGGGGGTAGATCATCAAGGTGTCTTGAGACACGGGAGGAGCACGTCCATCTGATTATTTTGTTGGTTATTCTTTCTATTTGCTCTGCGGGACTGGAGGGAAGCACGCGACTTCTAAGGGACATGGTAGGGTACTCCATGGTGGTACTCTGTGCGGTGCTCAGGCTGTACTCATAGAGGTTGGGTTTACGCGGTACCACCTGGTGGGTATACCTTGACTGCAACTGTAGGTTGGAAGTCAGGAGGCTGCGGCGGATGGCGTTGGGTGATTCGTAGATTGCCTTGGGAAGAGGCTGGGTTAGGACCAATACATGATAGTAATTGTCGGGTACCTATCAACGAAATTCAGTGGGACGCGAAAAGACTAGAGCTAAACCTAGAGACCATCGATCTTTCACTATCGAGACATTGGTTGTGGGACACGCCAAATTGGATGTTAGATTGTTTTCTAGGTGCACGCCACTTAGCTCTTGATGTAGTCTTTCACTAGTTGAGGGAAGGGCCTAGGTGGGGTCATAGCCATCATGAAAATGCAGAGCATACTTGGATATCTGTATTGTATGCCTCATAAGGAGGACCTTTACAGATATGAAAAGCTCCCGACTGAGTTTCGTGCATTGGATGAAGCCCTATTACATGACATTCGTGTGAGGGTCTATGTACACGCGCTGGGTGGTGAATCGTAGATAGTAGGTCATTACTCCATGTTGAGACTTAATTTGACCAAGGAGTTTGGATACTACGATCCGTACGCTTATGTGGCATAGTGATGGTAGTTCTGTGAGATTACATGGCGTACAGATATAGATTTCCGAATGCGAGTTGGCGTAGGATGGAAATTGTATACGCTTCTGTGGCATAACGGAGGAGACCGTAAGAGGAAGTTACTATGGAGAGTACCTCAAGATGTTGGGTTTAGCTACATATATACTATATTAGGTTTAATCTAGGGGGAAGTAGATGGGTACGACGTGAGTATAGAGCCTTGAGTACTTTTAACCCAAAAAACCTAATAATTAAGAAAATATAACTGAACGATAATTGTAGGGCTATTTCCGAATGTATAATTTGTCTAGTCACCAGAATTTTGTGTTCTGGCCCTCTTCTAATAACATACTCACAGATTAGGTTTATAGTAAAGATTCGATATCTTTGGATACTAGTTATACAATATTGGTACTTCGGTAAGCCTGCACTTGATTATATTATATTTTATCTATTCCGATGTGAGATGTTTATCGAGCTCTTATATATTTATTATCTCTATCTGTTCTGCAGGATACCAAACAAGCCGACTCGAGCTTATATAGATTGGGATTTTTTTTTAATTGGTCTGTTGAAATTCGGGATGTTACACTTAGCGACTTTACATTCTTTGGAATAACGACATGTCTCATTGCAAGTATAGCATACTACCTCACTCTTACTTTTTTTTTTGGCCCAACTTTATGTTGTTATTGTAGTTTCCTCTTACCATTCCAGTTGTTTTTATTTACCTCATTCTACTGTGGTTTTTACTCCTCCTTTCTGGCATCATTAGTAGCAAAAATAAAGTTTTAGGATACCGACACTCATGCCTCAAAGCTTTCTCAACAATCTTTGCAAAAGAAACTTCTATATAGTCCACAAGTTTTTCACCATAATTCTCATTAAGACCTATTATAAATTTTTCATTCTTTTGTAGAGGAGTATCAATAACCGGTGTTTCGTACTTAGAAGGGGCTTCAAAATTAAGAATATATTCAGAAATTGACATCTCTCCTTGCTTACGCTCTACAGACTTTTTGAATAAGATAAATTATGAACCAAAGGAATGGACTTATCTTCAATTCAAGTCTTAAATTAATCCCATGTGATTTGATCTTCTGGAGTATTAATAGTCACTACACTCCACTAGTACATGGCTCTTCCTTTAAGTTACCTTAAAGCAAGATTTCTTCTCATAGCACGATCAGTGTAAAGATCACCAAAAATGTGACTACAAATATCCGACCATTCTTGCACTTCAACAGCAGATTTAGTCCCACTAAATGGTTTATCTCTTAGAGAGAAGAGAAATACTCACATATATTAGCAAATTCTATCATAGGAACTTGCACATGAATACCAACATTATCTAAATCTACTTGGATAGTAGGTTGAGTTCTTTTCATCGACAGTGCCATTAGGGCCTTATACGTAGCGTAGTAATCATGTGCCGCTACTCCCAATCCCTTCCTGAACTATCCCAGAAGCAGACTTGCTCTCAGCAGCGTTTTATCCATAATAAGAATGATTAGTCTCTATCGAAGAAACCTGCAATGGTACTTAAATGTATATTGAAATACTATGTGCTATTGTATAACTAACTTCGACATTTACGAGTACATTCTCTCTCTACATATTCTCAGTATAAACTTTGATCATTCAAATAACCAAAGTTCCAATACCAAATGTGACAACCTCCCAACACAACCTATACATGAATATAAAAAAATAAGCTATACTAGTGCTAGGCTGATACAGGGAGATTATTAGATCAAGAACAAAAACTATCCATCGCATACTCATAGGCAAGGACAAAATATAATAAAAACATATACAATGGAACACTAATATGACTAAACGTAGTAAAAATCTTAACTTCATAAAAGACAAAAGTCATGTATAAGATGTCAAAGAATTTGAATGCATCGTTTTCTCACTACATCCCTCGTAGTTTACTAAAATAGTGGAAGTAAAATATTTACAATGTAAAAAATAATAGGCCAGCTCTTCCGACTTGCCTCCATACTAGCTTTAGTGTCACTACAACTGTTATTTAGTCCACTCATTGACAATGTTAATGAATACCCAAGATAATATGAGGAAACATAAAATCTTGGATAATAAAATGGTGTAGTGAAACTGAAAATAACTATCAAAAGCTATATTAAAACATATCTAATTAGACAAAGTTTCATACTAGACCTGTCCCTACAACCAAAGAGTAAGCACATAATAAATAAGTAAAATATGCTACTCAAGCAAATAATAATACATGATACTTATCAAAATATGAGAATATTAATAGTCCAAACCGCCAACTCCAATCCCCTGTACTCGCTTCAAAATCCTATCAGTGATGAACTGCCCAGAAAAAGAGAACAGGAACACCCATAACAAATACAACAACCATCAACCAACATCTTACCATTAGCTTTAAACCCTTAGATACATTGATAACTCTTATAATCATCCTCACTCATGGCAAGGCTAACCGAAAATCCTGACTCTAGTCGGACTACCATGTTTTCCAAACATGTTTTCCTTTTTGGATCCAAGTGTCCAACAACTGATCACTTCCCAAGCGATCCAAGATATATAAGGCATATGCTTCTAGTTAACAACTAGAACATTCCAAGTTATCAAAGATTCCTTAGCACTCCCGAACATAAGAGCTTTCACAACTTTAAACCAATTCATTATCCTGCATTCTCATTCCATTCTGGGTTGCTTTCACAATACTTTGATACCACTTCCACTTGACTCATCCAATCGAAGAGTCGGCACAATCTCGAAGACTTCACTAATCCATCCTATGGGTTCTTTGATCTTCTCTAACCTTAATCATTGGCTTCAAATAGACTATAGTTTCAATTTGGAATCAATTATGAAGTTATGTTTGAAGGCTTGCAGTAGGTATATTGAAAGAATGCTACGCATGATACCTATGTCTCAATCTTTGAAACACCCTGGCTCAAATCTCATATCACTTTGATTCAAGCTTCGAAACACCTTCTCTGAAGCTTCACAATATTAGCTTCAAATCATTCTTCCTCGGGCTCAAAACACCCTGCTTGTTTCCACAAAGCAACTTGCTTCGAAAAAATTGCTTTGAAATCCATGGTAATCTACTTCAAATAAAGGAAAAATTATGAAAATTAGACAAGTTAAAACAAGACCTTGAAAACACAAATCGATCTTGTTTCGAACAATATTCTCCCTTCATTCAAACAAACTCCCTTCGACCCTTCAAATTACTTCCCTCGTAACATTTCCCTTCTTTGAATCACCATGTCCCATCACATCATGGCTTTTGGTATCATGCTTCATATTGATCTGATTAATTTTTTTTTATATTAGCACAAAGTTCATTGCTTTGAATCGAAGCATCTAAATCACCTTGAGTCGTCGCTTCACCTGAATGTGATTTAAGCCTCCTTTCCTCTTCAAGTTCTCCTATTTATTGCTTTGGATCCTTCTATAGCCTCTCTTCAAAACCTCATGTTGCTTCGATTAAATTCACTAAGTCTATACAAAGCCTTAATCCTTGTTCCAAGCTCATTGCTTCGATGTTGCGAATCCTTTGCTTCGAATCTATTTACATGTTCCTATTTTCTTGCTTCGAAGCCCTTTGACCATCCTCAAAGAAACTCTAATCTCGTTTTGAAACCTTATGCATATTCAAAACCAATAGCGTCGAAATTACCAAATAGTTTCAAGCCTGATTTTCTTGAATTCAAAACACTCCATATATCCCGATTCCACCCAAATTTGCTCTAGTCATCTTCCGACAAGCATAAATCAGCTTCCTTCCACTCAAATCCTAAAATTATCAACACTAGCAATTAAGATCAAACATAGCAAGTTATTCATCCATTCAACAAACAGTTCAAACATTCAAACAATTCAAATATTTTAAACAAGCATACCAAATATTTAGTTAGAACAAATCGTGGTTCAACCTACGATGATCCTATATCTAAGTGTAAATCTCCCTGAATCATGCTAGGTCTAATCATTTTTAATTATTATATTATATAATTTAATTATCCAAAGTTTCAAACATATTTAGTTACTAGATTTTATTTAATTTAGGTTTAATTTGACATTTAGAAGATTAAAAACTATTTTAACGATCATATGATCTACTACAAACATGTGCGAGAACATTATCACTCAGCTAATCTCCGAAACCAATAATGCAAGATGAGAATCCAATCCAACCAGCAATAATCATTCAAATATGAACCAATCAGAAAGATCCAATCACTCTAATGTAGATCCAATCTCTAACGAACAATTAGAGATTATTTGATGAAGAATCTAGAGTATATTTATGAATTTGGTGTGGAACTAAGGTTGATCTAAGTTTAAGGATGATGGGAGAATAAGGAAAAAATGAAAATCAATTCCTTGAGCCCTTATTTATAGCTAAAGATGACTTGACCAATGGATTGCTAATTTCAACCCATTAATACTACCCTAAATTTGGCCAAAAGCTTTTGAAACTTAAAACAACCATTTCTCCTAAACTATTAGTCCGTTTTCTTAATGTGACCATTCTACAGAATGGAAAATCACCATCCCAATGTAATGAGATAGGTTAGATTATCTAATTCGACACCTATCAAAACTTATTTCCTAAATAAGATTTTATTTAAAGGTAAAACGATCACAAAAGAATACGTGAAAGTTCATAAATATGTAAAACCTTCCAAAGAACTATTTTCCAAAATATTAGAATTATTCGACCATATATGAATTCAATAAAATTATTTACGGTCCTTCAGTATGTAAAATACGGTCTTTACAAAAACATTATTGTAACATTGTCAGCCTTAATACACTTTAAAGGTGTTTTAATGAGTATCCAAGCATTTTTGTTTGCTTTTCAATTTCATTGAAAGAAATATTTTTAAGGAAAACATGATTTTTTTTTAATTTCCGCATGCTAATATATCATATTTGTCTGATATCGTTTAAAAAAATTCTTACGGCCACAAAAAATAAGGGTGATGTTAGTGATTGTAACAACTTAGTCGTATGTGATTGCCTATTTAACTATAACAATGAGATATAGGTCAAGTGATAATTATTTAACTGGATGGTTTAAACAAAATAAATACCAATCATAAAAAATATGCGTAAATGTGTAATTTATGGGAATTGTTGTTGGATGGGAATTAAGCTTATGAAAAATAAGCTTAATAATGTATTTGTGTTAAACTAGAAATAAATATGTGAAATTTGTGCTAAATGGAGTCTTTATTTTAAGTTGGGGTTAAACACCTGAATATTGTGTGTCTAAATGTTGGAAAACAAAAAATATAGTTAAATAAAGTTTTGGAAATGTTAAAGTTAAAGGTTGTTAACAAATAGGAATTTATGTAATTCCTAGAAGCCTATTGATTAAAGATTGCAGTAAATCTCTTATATGGAATTTTTTGTGAAAAATATGCATTTAAATGAAGATTATGTTGAAATAAATGTGAAAAGAATATGAAATTTATTGTAAAATATTTATTTGGGTGTTTTGAGAATATTTGGTGATTTGGAATTTTCTTAGCTTTAACTAATGTGTGTTTTAAGTAATTAAAACCTTAAGAATATTCATATTTGTCCAAATTTACTTAAAGTGTTCATTTTTGCGAAAAATGTAATTTTAAGTAAGATTGAGTTAAAAACATTAATAAAATCGTTAAAATTTTGTTAAAATATGTTTTGAAACTTTTAGTAATGGCCTATTGCAAATTTTAGGTGAGTCATCTAAACTTGTGCAATTATAAAGAAAAAACACTTAAAATTTATGTAAATATATCTTAAAGACACTAACTGCATTTTCTAAGCTCAAGCTTTGGTTTAATCACTTTATTAGGGCCTAATTAGTTAGTTAAGAGGGGCTAAGAAGGAGATTTCTGGAAACTCATGTCATTTTCCTCCTCCAGCTAAAACTCCTTCTCTTCACTTACTGCAAAAGAATTTTCCATGGTTTCCTCTTGAGAATTTGATTTTCTAGCCTTCTAATTCAACTCTAAAATGAAAATAAAATAGTAAACAAGTTCTAACTGCAGTTAATCCATTAAGATAACAATTTTGATTTAATTTCAAATCAAATCCATCATACTGAGTTACTGTTTATTGAAATAGTTTTGCATGTTTTCGTAGTGTTTCCTACAGATGTTGAAGCTCAAGAAGGAGCTCCAAAGTCCATCTCTTGATCTGTTTTAAAGCTTATTTCAACCTATATTTTACAAAAGTCAAGGTGAGGTGTCTTCTCACACTTTCTAACTTATTTTAGTTTGATATTGGTGAATTTTGTGCTTGATACTGTAAGATTCATTGACTGTTTACAGTAAGTTCTGAGACATTGAATCATAGCATGAGTCCATGTTTGAGCCTATATAAGTTCCTTATTTCCTTATGAAGTGTTGTGATTCTTCTTCCTGTGTATGTCGATTTGTTCTAGTATTAGTATACCAAATTTCATGAGAATTTGAAGTGCTTTGAGTGTCGGAAATCAGCCTGAAAGTAGCAACTTTGTCGGGATTCAACCTTGGGCACTTTTCCATTCCCTGATCGATTCGTAATAACGCTACGAGGTTGACCCAAGAATTATAAAGGGACGATACTTCTAGGCAAAAATGCCCTGGTACATGCCTTTGCTTCCTAATAAATTTTGGTGCTTTTTTCCTAACTTAGTTGTATTTCCTGAGCTAGTGGTGATGCAAATCAAGTGCCATTTCATGCACCATTATCCAAGTGACATTTCCATGATTTTTGGTAGTAATTTTGGTGGTTTGCTTCAGGAGTAAATAAGAATTATTTACCATGAATTTCTAGTAGTTTTGTAGTCATGCTATTATGCATTTCAAGTGATATTTTGTGTTCCCGATGACATGTGCACAGTTTTTAAGTCGTTTTGAATGAAGAAATACGGTTCTGATATGGACTATTGTTTTAGCAAGTTTTTACGAATTTACAAATAATTTTATTTATATACGGTTTCCTCAAGCTTAGCGATTTTTACATATTTTCTAGAAAACTATATTTTCAAACTATTTTCGAAAGTAAAATTTTATAATATAAAAACCGCATGTATTTGCAACCTTGGAAAAGGCATGTTGGTGATTGAATGATATATTAAAACCCATGGTATGGGACACGACGATATACGGTATCGATTGATCCTAGATCCGTCCAATCAAAGCAGTGATTCTCAGTGAGTCTGTGTGATTCTATGTGTTTTCCTGTATTTTCTAGAGTGGTGCTGACTTGTGATATGTAAACCCTAAAGTGATAACTTGTGGTATGGGATGCACATATACCACTTTTTGTGTTACTCTTTGAGGGTCTGTGCCACATTCATTTTGTTTAAGTTAGTATTAGACCTTCGGGTAAATCGTATTGTAACTCTAGAAAGATCCAAATCTTGATCATCATTGTCAATCATGTTGTAATTCTGGGTAGATCCAAATTATGTTGTTCAGGGTACCCCTCATGTTGATATAAGTACTGACTATGGCCTCGAGCTATGTTGATAGCACATGCAGGCATAGCATCAGCTAGCAAATTCCGGGTTAGGTCCATATCATGTTTTTTTTTATTTCGTGTTTATTGTGGTTTCATCACTTTGAGATGATTAATGGGGGTATGCATACATATTTTCAAGTTGTGCGAAGATTTCATGTGTATATGTTGATTTCATTTCTATGGATTAAACTCTTAGCAGAGTTTTCGTGTTTCGGTGATAATCCTGAGTTTTTGTTTTATTCATGTGATTTCTGTGATACTTCCGATGTCCCTTTATGTGATTTCTGTATTATTGCCTATATTCCCCAGTGAAGGAATCCTTATGATTAACAATATGGTTTTTTCCTTTATGTCCTAGAGGAATGATTCCTCATGTAGATTTGCTTTACTTATCTCACTATATACTAATAACCCGATTCAAGTTAGACTGACCTATATGTTTATTCCTCGGGTCAGACCGAGTCACAAGTTAGGTTCTTTTTTCTCATGCTTATCAGTTCATCTGTGGATAACATGGTCTTCCTTGTTGGGTTGCATAGTTTTTGCTGTAGTCTTGTCTAGCTCTTATTAGACACGATGATGTGTATTCGTTTATAGAGGTTATGATGTACACACATACGCGCGCGCGCACTCACACACACACACACATATCTTTGTGTGTGTAGTAGTGACTTATTAGATCATATATGATGTATGGTGTATTATACATTATGTATTCATGTGTATGTATATTTGTGTTTGCTGTTTTGCAATCTGCGTACATCGTTATATTGTATTTTGTTTTGGATAGATCATGTAGTCACTGTAGTAGTGTATTAGATAAGGGCTAAGTATGCTAACACATGTAAGAAATAAATCTTGACATATTTAATACTTATTTGATACAATATTATGGGTGGTCGCTCCTAACAAACTCTATTCTCCGTATTAACGGACAGTATAACTAGTTAATACTCTTTGTTAAAATGAGTCTCCGGATAGGGCGTTGTAGCTTGGTATCAGAGCTGTGTTCAATACAAATGTGATATAAATACAGAATAGTTTGCATATAACGATATATTAATGTATAATACTAGTTAAGCATCGTCCTCGATTAAAGTGATCCTTATTGTGTCCTTAACCTTTCTTATATCCAATTGAACTAGTTTAAGTGGAATGCGTTATGAAGCGTTGTTTCAAATTTCATAGCATCCCTTGTCTTTTATCCTTGTATTTTAATCCTATATGTGACCCATGTCTAGCCTATTGCTTTTCATATTTCTTATGGCTAGCAGTAGGAGAGATAGTCATACTGGCATGGGACCGACCAACATCCCATATCCAGCCGATGTTCATATGACTACTTATTATTTCATTGAGTTTGTTAGCACTCTCCAGCCTAGTCGTTGTCTTTTCTTCCCCCCGCCACAAGTCGGAATTTGTTCAGATCGAAATCAATTTCTTCTATCTTGGAGGCACATCTTTTTGTGGATTGGAAGTCGTTCCTAAGACCTTGGAATGGCTTGGTTTTTGTGAGCGCATCTTTACCATGATGAACTTATATGACCGACAGCGTGTTCCAGCAGTGTCAATTATGCTACAAGAAGAAGCTCTCGATTGGTATGGGTCCTTAATGGCAGAAATATATGAGTCTCGCTTGAGTTGGGATCAACTTGAGTAGTGCTTCTGACATAGATTCATTCTTGATGCAGTGAAGAAGCTCTTGGGCGATAAGGCCAAGAAGAGGCTATCGATCGTTAAGCCTTCATCATCTTCTCCTTATTAAAAAAATTAGGAAGCTTGACTCCAATTCTTGTATTATTTCCAATTCTGGAGTAGTGCACTCAGTTCAGCATCGGTGTTTTAACTGCGGCTCCCCCAGGCATCTTCTTTGAAGGTGTCCTAAACCACTTATGTGTCATTATTGCAATTGAGAGGGCCACCTAATTTCTTGACCAAGGAAGGTAAAAGGTACCCATTTATTCCTTATGTTGATCTTATCATGTTTCTTGTATTATGTGTTGGAACATTTGGACTTTAAGTTTGTTGAAATCTAGATGATACACTTTTTTGGTTTCTCTTGTAGAATTGCCATGCTCCTTGACCTTGCGTCATGTGATGCCGATTATGATTGTCATGGATCCTTGTTTTCTCTTAGTTCATGAGGTGTTGATAATATATCTCATGACCTTAGTGTTCTATGTGGTTGCTTTCCCTTTCATGTTGGCGTGTAGTTTCTTTGTTGAGTTACTAATATGCTTTAAGAAGGGGAAGGGGTTGGCTCTCCCGATTTGGAGTCACATCCTAAGAACCGAAAATCCTGTACTTTGAGTAGTAGTTAGTTGGTTATCGATTATATTTCCGAAGTTAGTAGCAATTTATGAATTTCATGTTTTCCTTATAATCTAGAGATAATATGGATGTATCTCGGACTATTGTTGTGTGTGCGCTTCTTCTCCAATGTTGGGTCTACAGCTTAAGCCGACAATCGAATCCCAAGTCAATCCTATCCCACTGGCATGCCTTGTTAGATGTCCCCATGAGAGGATGATCATTTTAAGTGAAATGGAACCTTTGTTGTTAATGCAGGAATATATAGACTTATTCTTCAGTGACATTTAGGATTTTCTTTCCATATCATATTCTTTTGTTATCGTGAAGTTTGAACTTGACAACTCTAAGGAATTGACATGTTCAAATCTTATTGTTGTATTCTTTCTTAAGGAGCTAAATTGGTTTATACATTGTTAATAACAAATATAAATAGTCTAAAATAATCAGAGTGTGCAGCAGAAACTAGTTGACTGTTCAGCTGAGCACCGAGATTAATAAATGAACTTTGAGAATTATTGAAAGACTATTTTACTATAATCATGAAGTGTTAAGACCAATTTCCTATAATTAGTAAGATGTTGGAAGTAAGGTTAAAAATCGAGATTATTGAAGATAAAGTGATTAAGTAATTTTGTTTATAAGGACAATTATAAATTAAGTGGAAATTGTGGTTATCGATTGTGTTGATGTAACTAGACGTGGTTTAAGAATTTTGGTCGAAACGAAGGACACCTTGGATCGATAGGTGTTCCAAAGCGAAGTATGAGCATTGATAACATGAGAAATAACCGATATATAATTCAAGAGGAGGGAATCAATTTTATATCTCTTCTAGTTGAGAGATCTGTGAATCAAGTTAATAAAAAGCGGATTTAGTAGAACTTGAGATTTAATAAATAATTAAAAGTGATCCTTGTAATCATCCTGTAATTTGACGTACAATTTGTGTTTTGTTGGAATTTGAGTTTTTATGAATGACAATGTAATTAAGTACCAAACTGGAAAATTTTAGTTTATAAGTCTAATCATGGGTTTGGAATCTATACAGTGGAATTTTATGGAAAATATTCTTTTAAAATGAGTTTTCTTTTAATATGTTTTTCGATGTTAAGGTTGTGTAAAAGAATTTTATTCATGGAAAATATAGCAATTTTATAAATTAGTCTATAATGGGTAAATTTTGTGATAACTAAAGTTTCTATAAGAGATTAAGTAAAAATTAAAATTCAGCAGTAGTGGTGAGTAAAGTTTCGAGGAAACAATAGATTTTACAACTTTGTAATCTCTTTCAGAGAAGAAGTAAGTGGATAATTGGAATTTAAAATGGCTTTGGTGTCTTTTGTAAATTGAAGTAACATCAAAAGATATTTATGGAGTTAATCAAGTGAATTTTTGGAAAATAAATTGGAAATTGTTATTTAAAAGAATAATAACATTGTAAAATCCTTTTAGTTTGCTAGATCATAATGCTGGTACTCTGAGGCAGGGTCCATAACTCGTGCATCCTACCTAATGTGAAAGCTTGAAGTTCGTGACATATATTAGGGGATTTCAGCATTAGTCCTCTTTGTTTCCTTCGCAAGAAAATATCGGATGGCCCACTTTTGAAATCAATCATCCTTTTCTATTAAACCCAATCGAATTCCATCTCTTCTTGTCTTCCTATATTGAAGAAATAGTGAGATTTTCGTGTATCGTCTCTTGTGTTGTTTATAATCGAGATCCTCTAGTTATTTGTGAATGCTGGCGGAATATCCAAAAAGCATTGAATGCAAAGCTTAGTTCTATATTGCTTTCCATCGCAGTCTATTGGCCAAACTAAGCACGTGAATCGTATTGTAACGGAGTCCATCTTCCCCGTGATCTTGATTAATGGTTTTGAGAGAACCGTTATCACTTTTTGTTAAAACCTTCATCAACCTCAGTATTGTTTTTTTGGTGTGGCTCCTTTTTGAATCTTATATGGTAGTTCATGCCAATTGCCATCATTTTGATTCGAGTCTGGAGGGAAAATATTATTGAACCCATACTCTATTCGTGTAGTCCTTGTGGAGGTGTATCTTTTATCGGGACTGAGCTAGGCATCAGGTTGCCTCAATCCTGAGGTGGAGGATTGTAGAAAACCTTTAGATTTTCTATTAGTGACCTTATTTGAGATTTTCCCTTGATAGGGGTGATACACTCTAGTCAAACAGGGAAATTGGCACCATGCTATGTTGGGCATTTCTCTATTATAGAGTCGATCGGTCCAATTGTTTATCATGTAGAACTTTATGGTAAATTCTTTGGTGTTCATGACGTATTTCACATATCTCGATTTAGATAGTGTTTATGTGATTCTGATTCAGTGATTGACACTAGCCTTGGTAGAACTCTAGATTTTTCCCGGACTTAACTATCGTGCACCATCCTATGCGTGGTCTTGGGAAAGAGGTTAAACGCTTTTGTAACAAGAGGGTGCCGCTTGTGAAAGTCCAATGGTCCAAGAATCCCAATGATTGCACTTGGGAAACAAAAGAGTTTATCATGCCGACTTATCCCGATTTTTAATCTTTATGTGTCTTAGATAAGAATTTTTTTACATCATAATCTATTTTTTTGTGCCTTTGCTTTGAAATGAGGTGAAATTGGCTTACATAAGATTTTTCCGTAAGGAAATTACGGGGATGCAATTTTTGTAAGGGGGATTCTGTAACAACCCGATCTTTTGTTATTACATGTTTAACTATAACAATGAGATCATAAGATATAAGTAGAGTGATAGGAAATTTAATAAAATAAATATCAACCATAAAAATATATGTGTAAAAGTGTAATTTGTGGGAATTATTGTTGGATGGGAATTAAGCTTATGAAAATAAGCTAAATAGTGTGTTTATGTTAAATTGGAAATAAATATGTGAAATTTTGCTAAGTGAAGCCTTTATTTTAAGTTAGGGTTAAACAACAGTATTGTGTGTATAAAAGTTGGGAAAGAATAAATATAGTTATGGAAATGTTAAAGTGTAAAAGTATTTTTATCAATATTAATTTATGTAATTCCTAAAAGCCTGTTGCTTAAAATTTGCAATTAATATCTTATAAGGAAATTTCTGTGAAAAATTGTGCATTTAAATAAAGTTTATATTGAAATAAATGTGCAAAGCATATGAAATTTATCGAAAACTATTTGTTCGTGTGTTTTTGAGAATATTTAGTGATTGGGAATTTTCCTAGGTTTAACTAATGCGTGTTTTAAGTAGTTAAATTCTTGAAAATGTTCATTTTGTCAGAATTAACTTAAAGTGTTCATTTTTGCCAAAAAAGTCATTTATAGTAAGAATGAGTTAAAAAAATGGTTAAAAAATTTGTTACAATATGTTTTGAAACTTTTAGCGATGGCCTAGTGCAAATTTGGTGAGTCTTGTATCTAAAATTGTGTAATTATAACGAAAGAACACTTAAAATTAGTGTAAATATATCCTTAAATCCATTATTTGCATTTTCTAATCCCATGCTTAGGTTTAATCACTTCATCAGGGCCTAATTTGTTGGTTAAGAGGGGTTAAGAAGGAGAATTCTAAAAAAGCTCATGTCATTTTCTTCCTCCAGCCAGAACTCCCTCTCTTCACTTGTTGTAAAAGAATTTTCCATGGTTTCCTCTTGAGAATTTGATTTTCTAGCCTTCTAATTCAAATTTAAATTGGAAATAAGGTAGTAAACACGTGCCAATTGCAAGTAATCCATCAATATAGCAAATCATTTCAAATCAAATCCATGAAACTGAGTTATTGTGTATTGAAATCATCTTGCATGTCTATGTAGTGTTTCCTGCAGGTGTTGATGCTTAAGAAGAAGCTCCAAAGTCCATCTCTTGATCCGTTTAAAAGCTTATTTCAACCTATATTTGCTGCAAGTCAAGATGAATGCCCCCTCACACTTTCTAACTTGTTTCAGCTTGATAATGGTGAATTTTGTGCTTGATACTACAAGTTTCGTTCGTTGTTCACAGTAAGTTTTCTGAGATTGTGGATAATGTCATAAGTCCATGTTTGAGCCCTTATAACTTCCTCATTTCCTTATGAAATGTTGTGATTCTTACTCATGTGTATTGTCTAGTTTTTCTAGTGTTGGTTACCAAATTTCATGAGAATCTAAAGTGTTTTGATTGCCAAAAGTCGGCTTGAAAGCATCTTCATTGTGATTCAGGCCTGGGCACTTTCTTGTGCCTAGGTCGACCCATAATAGTGTTCGGTTGACCCAAGGGTTGACCTGGGGATCGACCCAAGTACTATAAGGGGTCGACACCCCTGTCCAAAAATTCCAGGTACGTGCCTTTGCTTCCTGTTGAATTTAGATGCTTTTTCCCTAATCTAGTTGCGTTTCCTGAGCAAGTTGTGATGCAAATCAAGTGCCATTTCATGTACCATTAACCAAGTGATATTTCCATGATTTCTTACGCTAATTTTTGTGGTTTGCTTCTGTACTAAAGAAAGATTTTTTACCATGAATTTCTAGTAGTTTTGTGGTCATGCTAGTGTGCATTTCAAGTGATATTTTTATGTTCTCGATGACACGTGCACGGGTTTCTATATCATTTTTAAAATGTATTAAATAAATAAGTATGGTTTTGATATGAACTATTGTTTTAACAAGTTTTTATAAATTTATAGATAATTTAATTTATTTTAGGACTTCTAAAGCTTAGCGATTTTTAAAGATTTTCCAAAAAAATTATTTTCAAATTATTTCCAAAAGTAAAATTTTCTAATACAAAAACCACATGTATTTGAATCCTTTGGGATGGCGTGTTGGTGATTGAATGATATCATAAACCTTATAGTATGGGAGGCGAAAGTATATGGTATCAATTGATCCTAGATCTGTCTAATCGAAGCAGTGATTCTCTTTGATTCAATGCGTTTTCCTATGTTTTCCTGTGTTTTCTAGTATGGAGCTGACTTGCGATATGTATATCGTTAAGTGAGAACATGTAGTATGGGACACTCGATTACCACTTTCGGGTTACTATCTGAGAATCTGTGACACACTCATGGTTTTTAAGTCAGTACTAGATCTTTGGGTCAATCTTGTTGTAATTGTGGGTTGATCTAAATCTTGACCGTTATATCAATCATGTTGTAATTATGGGTATATCCAAATCATGTTGTTTTGGGTTCCCCTCATGTTGATATAAGTACTGGCTAAGACCTTGAGCCATAATGTTGATAGTACGTGCATGCATAGATTTAGCTAGCCAATTCTAGGTTGGGTCCAAATCTTGTTGTTTCTATGATTTCGTGTTTATTGTGATTTCACCCCCTTTGAGTTAATTATTAGGGTATATACGCATATCTTAGAGTTGTGAGAATATTTTCATGTGTATATGATGATTTCATTTCTGTGGATTAAACTCTTAGCAAAGTTTTCGTGTTTTAGTGATACTTGTGGGTTTTATGTTTCATTCGTGTGATTTCTATGATACTTCTTATGTCCCTTCATGTGATTTACGTATTGTTGCCTATATTCCTTAGTGAAGGAATCCTTATGATAAACAATATGGTTTCATTCCTTTATGTCCTAAAGGAATGATTCCTCTTATAGATTTACTTCACCCATCTCACTTTATACTAATTATCTGACTCAAGTTAGACTGACCCATGTGTTTATTCCTCAAGTTAGACCGAGTCGCAGGTTAGTTTCTTTTGGCTCAAGATTATCAATTCATCAGTGGATATACCATGGTCTTCCCTGTTTGGATCACATAGTTTTTGTTGTAGTCTTGTCTAGCTCTTATTCCGAAAGATGATGTATATTCTTTTGTAGGGGTTATGTTGTATACAAACATACATACATACATACATACATAGATATATATATGTATATTATACAGTTTCAATATATATATAACACACATATATGTATGTGTAGTGACTTATCAGACCACATATTATGTATGGCGTATTTTACATGATGTATTTGTATGTATACCTGTGTCTGCTGTTCTGCAATATGTGTATATCGTTATATTGCATTTTGTTCTGGATAGATCCTGTAGTCACTGTAGTAGTATATTAGATAAATATTAAGTATGTCAACACGTGTAAAAAAATCTCGATATATTTGATATAATATTATGGGTGGTCGCTCCTAACAATCTCTATTTTTCGTATTAACAAACACTATTACTAGTTAATACTCTTTTTTAATATGGGTATCGGGGTAGGGCGGCACAGTGACACTCCACTTTTAGATAAGTGGGGAGAAAGTCTATTGACACGGAGAATTGGTTACTCGCCCATGCCAACAACCGATGGGTTGAAATAATGCGAACTATCCAAACAAACCAAGTAATCAAGACATAGAGTACATAAATGTAAATAACACCGAGTTTACAGTGGTTCGACACTAACTCCTACGTCCACTTCATAGTAACTATTCATCATTGCAATTACAGCTACAAGATTAATCCAAGTTAAAACACTTTGAGTTTACAAAATTATGAATGGAGAATGGCCAAATCCTAGCCAATTCACTACAAGGCCCAAATAGCGATTAAAATCTTCCTAGTTCGAAAAGCACCAAGTATGCTCCAATATCAAGTCAAGATCCAATCCAAATGCAAAAATATTGTGAGGAACTTCTAAGTGAAGTTTATAAGTCCAAAAGACTTTCCAAAGCCATAAAAATCAAGTAGGAAGCCATTAAAATGCTCCAAGAAGAAGCTTTTCGCATACAGGAATGAAATAGCCCAAAGATCCGGAAATGAGGCAAGGCCAGGGGTATTTATAGGAGTGGGGATACAGAATTTCGTATTCCCTTTTTTCGTATCCCAGACTGTCCATATCCTGGGTACTTAACCAATTTGAGCATCGCTTCTCCACTTCGAATCACTTGTATTCATCCAAACCAATTCGTCCTCCGATATATGAATTATACTTTGTATCCGCTATCTTGATCAGAAAACCAAAGTGCCAACTTGCATTCGAGTTGCATGATAAGAAATGGACTCTCGTTTGCGGGATACAAAATAGTAATTTCATATACTGAAAATTAGTAAAACCCAAAACACCGAAGTTGCAATACGAAAGGGACTTCGTATCCCCAAGTGTTGGAGAATTTGAGCCACCAAACTTTCCACTTCGTATTGCCGAACTGGATAAGAAAAAAAAGGCCGTTGTCCAATGAGATGCCAGATACGAAATAACTGTTTCGTGTTCCCAACCTTTGCTGAATCCCACCGCTATTGCCAAAATTTCGTATCCCGGAGTGGGATAAGAAATTCCATGAAAATGGTGGGATATGAAAAGTATATTTCGTATCCCTCGCCTTAGTGTTTTTGTCGGGCCGAATTATTTTGTATCCTTGAGTGGGATACAAATTCCCATACATGCCAAGCAGGGTACGAAGTCAAGATGTCAATCCGAAGAATGTAGAACCAAAGTATTACCCATCCGAAGTCTTCACATATCCGACCGTATCGAGTTGAGAATGCCGACCAGGGAATTAACCATATCTCCAAACCTTCGACCACTTTGCAACTACGACCAAATCGCTACGTGTTGCCATAAGTTCGTACTCGAGATTCGAGCACTTAGAAAAATGTAAATCCATCGTGTGACTACCTTGCCAAAAAGGCGGGTCAACATTTGCCCCTCGAAACAAGTCTTTCTTGTAAAAGGAAGACGTATTTTGAATAACCCAGTAGTACGAGCATCCAGAAGCCTCGAACCAAGAGAAGTCCGCATAGATAACCAATAGTCGAGAACCGTAAAACCAAATGCCACGATCGCACCAGATCATATTACCGAAAAACCAAAAATCCAGAAAACCAAAGAAAATCGATGATCGCTCTAGTTTGTTTTAACAGAAGACCAAAACCAAGAGACTTGTAGTCGCTTCAGATCATATTACGAGGGATAATCGAGATAACCAGAATAACCATGAATAGGGAAACTGAAGAAACATGTATTACAGACGACCTCGCTAAGACCTGACAAGATGACCAAGGAAATCCAAAAGAGTTCAAGATGCCCTTGCCAAAACTTGACAAGAGGACCAAGGAAAGAAAGAAGAGTCCAAGATGCCCTTGCCAAAACCTGACAGGAGGACCAAGGAAAGCCAGAAGAGTCAAAGACGCCCTTGCCAAAACCTGACATGAGGACCAAGGAAAGCAAGAAGAGTGTAAGACACCCTTGCCAAAACCTGACAAGAGGACCAAGGAAAAATCAAAAGGGAAGGGCCTTACCCGCCACTAGGCAAGGCGACCTTACCAAGTCCTGACAAGATGGCCCGCCCCTCCCCAAGCAAGTTTTTACTTGGGAGTACCGGATTATTATACTTAACGACCGAAGTCCTTACTACACCAAGTCCGTGAAGTTTGAGACTCCAATTCAAGATTTTCATACTTCGCAAGCAGCATCCCCATGAGCGAAGTAATTTTATTAAAGTTTTCAAGGGTTGGAGTTTTTAATAAATCTAAAGGAAAACCTAACGGTTTATCGTTGAGTAGGGAGCAAGCTTAGGGGTTAAGGCCTAATCTTGTACGTGGGTGAGTCAACTTGGCCACCTTCGATTTCAATTTTATTGAGTTTCATTAAGTTCGGAGGGGATGGACTATCATTCGGTAGAGAGTATGCCTAGGGGTCACAACTGTCCTCGTACATGGGTATGCCGACGTTGTCAATCTTAAGCCAGAAAATGAAAAATAATCGAAGGGGATTGGATGGTTTATCATTCACAAAGAGCTTGCCTAGGGGTTAAGGTCTAATCCCATAGGCAGGCTTGGCCCTCCAAACTACCAAGCCAAGTAAATAGAAATAAGTAAAGGAAATCAGGGGGTTTATCATCCATAAAGAGCATACCTAGGGATTATCAATTTATTCCGTACATGGGTAGGCAGGCTTAAACTTCCAAAATCCCAAGCTAGAGATCCAAGTGTGAATGTTTGGGATCAGATGGTTTCTCATCTACAAAGAGCATGCCTAGGGATTAAGACCTATCCTGTACATGGGTAGGTAGATCTAGGACCTCTGAAATCTCGAACCAGTTAACCATAGATGAGTGCAGGAGAGTGGACACTTTCTAATCTATAAGGAGCATACCAAGAGATTAAGACCTAATCTCGTACATGGGTAGGCAGACTTAGGCCCTCCGCCCTTCTGCAGTCATGTAAACTAAAATGATTAGCTAATTGTGAGGTGGATGGTACATAGTCAGGTATAGAGCACACCTAGGGATTAATTCCTAATCCCATACGTGTGTGATCTGACTTAAAGCCACTCGTAGCCGGAAAACCAAAGGTATAATATCTAGAAACATAATATCGAGGCTAGGGCCTAGTGTAACCAGAGTCCAAATATGATAAGCCAGAGTTTTAATCACCAAATAGCCAAAACACATGAGCCAAAAATACAAATAAACATAGGGTCATATCCATAAGTCGGAAGGCCACACAAGCACATCCATAATCCAATAGACCAGAATACCGAAAAACCAATAACATAAGTTCCAGAAGCCAAAAGATGAAATGTCGAAAGACCAAAATCTGCAATCTAAAATCCTGAGTGCAGAGTGATAAAGAGTTGATAAAGCAAGGAGCCAAGAAAACTAAAATCCAAGAGTTGCAAAACCAAAGAATCCAGGAATCCACGTTAATCAATGACAACCTACCGGAAGCAAGCCCCGGTCCATTCCTATTCCAGAGTAGGCAGTTGTGCCTATCTCGGTACTATAGCTCGATTCCAAACCTATTTTGATAGCTCGCCACGTCTGATGCATTCTTCAATCATATCCCTGAGATGCCTGCAATCGTTGGTATCATGACCATCCAGATCGTGAAATAAGCAATGTCTACCAAAATCCTTCTCCCTCTTGGTCGTCTCCCTCGTGGGAGACTTCCTAAAGGGAGCAATCGAGGAAACTTCCAGATAAATCTCTTCTAAAGCTCGAGTAAGCTCTGCATATGAAGGGGATTTGGGATGATTCCATTGATATGCATTTCGATCGTTATAAGGAGAAGCTTTTCCTTTTTTCTGCCAGAGTTGGACGATCCTTCACCTTAAACAAAATTTTCCTTTAGAATTTCTTGCCGGTTCTTGCATCCTCTTCCCTCAAAAACCGATCAGCCTCAAATATAATTCACCAAGGTTCCACGGTGGATCCCACTGAAGCGAGACCTCGAAATATGTCTTATCCAGATTACCAGAAACAACCACCATCAAAACCATTGAAGTTTCTGGTCGATTGTCCGAAGCCACAACAACATTGAACCTATCCAAAAACTTGTGCAAAATCTCGCCAGTCCTTTGCTTTAACGTTGTAATAGTTATTATGTTCTTGGGTCGAGCAATATGAACCCTAAATTGTTCGATGAATTTCCCAAGCAAGACATTCCAAGAATTAACCAATTCATTTTTTAACTATCGAAACAACATGGTAGCAATACCCATAAGATAAAGAGGGAAGGACTTTGCCATAACATTCTCTGAAGCCGAAAGCACTTCCATGTGGCGCATATAGCGCATCAAATGAAACATAGGATCCATCCTACCATTAAAAGTTTCTAGCACCTGCAATTTGAAATCCGATGGGTTCTGAGAATTATGAATATCCTAAGCGAATGGACTATGAGTAATGCAATGCAAATCCGAGAGAGAGGCCTTATCTCGAGTGTATCATCAAATAATATCGGGAATCTGACTACTAGTTTCATTACTGAGAAGATGATTCTATTCATTCAATCCAACACTGGTGCCATCGGTGTCAAGTCCAACATTAGAAAACCGTCGAGCCCCAAAATAGCATCTGGCTCAACCCTAGCTCGAGGTGCCTCGACTGGCACACACCTAGCCTTCGGAACTACGGGATTTCTTACATCCAAAACAGCAAGAACCGACGCTTGAGCAGCATTACCAACACCAGAATCTGAAACCTGACCATTCAAACCCTGAGTCGAGCCTTCTTTGTGATTGGGGGTGTTGCCTCTGAGTCTAACCGATCCAGTAACAATCTGCGGATTGGTGTTGAAACAGGGTTATTCTTTGGGAATTGCCCCAAGTCCCGAGCCAAACCTTGAGGAACACTAACACTCGTTCCTGTAATATTACCTTCTCCCGATGGCCTCCCAAAACCTTCAAGTCTAGCAAGTAGAGTATTGATAATAGCTTCCTGTATTCGAAAATGCTCTTCTTGTTGTTCCAATCACGAAGTTAAATCCTTAACCACTTTATCAATATCCTTACGAGTAACATAGTTCAATGGATGTCTAGAGAGGATACTTCTTGATTTTCTTCTATCCCTGATCCTTCCAAACGAGCCAAACTAATCTATTTCCTTTTAACCATGATGAAATCCAAGAGAAATCCTGGAGAATCTTTTTCCTTAGAAATCCGAAATCTAAAGGCAATCCAATGCCCCTTCCTGGCGCGCCAAAATATTGACGTGGGGAATTGGTCACTCGCACACCTCAACACCCGATGGGTTGAAATTATGCGAACTATCCAAACAAACCAAGCAATCCAGACACAAAATGCAGAAATGTAAATAACACCAAGTTTATAGTGGTTCGGTATTAACACCTACGCCCACTTCATAGTAACTATTTATCGTTGCAATTACAGTTACATGATTAATCCAAGTACAAACACTTTGAGTTTACAAAGTTATGAATGGAGAATGGCGAAATCCTGGCAAATCCCTACAAGGCCCAAATAGCCATTAAAACCTTCCTAAGTCCAAAAAGCACCAAGTATGCTCCAATATCTAAAATGCAAGCCAAGTTACAATCCAAATGGAAAAATGTTGTGAGCAAACTTCTAAGTGAAGCTTATGAATACAAGAGACCTTCCAAAGCCATAGAAATCAAGTAGGAAGCCATTAAAATGCTCCAAAAAGAAGCTTCTTGCATGTAAGAATGAAATAATTCAAAGATCCTGAAATGAGACAAGGCCAGGGGTATTTATAAGAGTGGAGATACAAAATTTCGTATCCTATATTTTTCGTAACCCAGGATCGGTACCGATCATGCGATCGGTCCTTATCCCGGGTACTTAACCAATTTGAGAATCGCTTCTCCACTTCGAATCCCCCGAATTCTTCCAAACCAATTCGTCGTTTGGGATATTAATTATACTTCGTATTCGCTGTCTTGATTAGAAAACCAAAGTGCCAACTTGCCCCCGCGTTGCATGATGCGAAATGGACTCTCGCTTGCAGGATGCGAGCTAATAATTTCGTATCCGAAGAGTTAGTGAAACCCGAAACTCTGAAGTTGCAATACAAAGAGTAGAACTAAAGAGACTCTGTATTCCCCAATGTTGGAGAATTTGAGCCCCCAAACTTGTCGTTTCGTATCCTCGGACCGGATACGGGAAACCAAGACCGCCATCGAGCAAGATGCCAAATACGAAATAACTGTTTCATATTCCCAACCTTTGTCGAATCCCACCGCTGTTACCTGAATTTCGTGTCGTATAGAGGGATACGAAATTCTATTAGAAAGGTAGGATGCGACAAGTGTAATTCGTATCCCTCGCCATAGTCTTTTTGCTAAGCAGAGCCATTTTGTATCCTTGAGTGGGAAATAAATTCCCATACATGCCGACCCGGGTACGAAATTACCCATTGAAATGAGAATGCCGAGCCCAAAACCATGTCAATCTAAAGAATGTCGAACCGAAGTATTATCCATCTGAAGTCTTCACCGATCTGACCCTATCGAACTGAGAATGTCGATCCGGAGATTAACCATATCTCCAAACCTTCGACCACTTCGCGACTTGGACCAAATCACTATGCATTTCCATGAGTTTGAACTCAAGATTTCAGCACTTAGAAAATTGTAAAGCCATCGTGTGACTACCTTGCCAAAAAGACGGGTCACAAAGTCAAAAGGTGAAAAATTCGGTACACCCTCACTAATTTTCGTTTTTAAGTATATTCTACGACCGTTTATCAACTTTCAACCTTAAATCTCGACACACCCCTACCAAATTACAAAGTTAAGTGCAGCAAAACCAAATCTCAATTGATCCAAATCCCCATTTATCCAAATCTTGCGCGACGTTAACAATGACCATAATTAAGGCCATACCATTCCCAAGCCGTAATCCACCATTTCCCTAGATCAAATCAAGTCACCTCTTCGAATTTCTTCATGAATATCAACTATTCATCATTTAACCAAGCTTCTTTTTATCTCATGTTTGTTCATCGATATTATTTAAAACCAATGGCAGTATCTATAAACCCTCAAATAGAATTTGATTTCTTCATTCATTTAGATTTGGACGATGATTTCTACTACTACATTTTTTTCTTTAATAATTTTGTTTGATTTTTGGACATATTATTTTCAACAATTCTATTGAGCTTGATCATATTAATGCTAGTAGTTCGAATAACTGTAGTTGGATGATGATTTGCATGACTTGATCTTGCATACTATTTTCACCCTTAAGTTCTTTCTGCAATCTGCCCTTTAGCTTGCTTACTATTTTCATCTTCATACTGCTTCCTAAATAAAAGACGCTTCTCCACATGTTCAGCTTCGTTACTTTTCTATGTTGCAGGGTTCACTAAACTTCCCCTTCTATATAACATCTTGAATTAAAGGTAATTTTTTTAATGTAAATTTCAAAGCATTATGTTTGCATTATTTAGCCTTATTTGATGTCATATAGTACAAAATGTATTTATTATGTCCACTTTTATGCCAAGTAGAACTTATTGGATACCATCTTTTAATAATGTAATCAATATTTCATCCAATAATCTGTATTTAGTCAATAGATGATTTTTATCTTACTTATTCAAGGTAATCAGTTTTAAGGACAACGCTTTTGAAAAATCAGTTGTAAGGACATTTTATAGGAAAAATTAAAAGAATTTACCATTTTCAGTTATGTATAATTTATCATTTTCCTACATAACTTAAAAAGATAAATAAGTTTATTTTTTTCCTGTAAATTATCCTGTAATTATTCAGAAGTGTTGTCTTTAAAACTTATTACGCTGAAATAAATTGCACTTCAACCTAATTTCCACTACTCAGTAGTCAATATATATATTGTCTAATATTTGTTAGTACTTATGGATGTACATATATTTAGTGTCCTGCTATTTACACCCCACTTCCCTCTTTCGACCACCACGTCATTCGGCCGTTAACCACCAAATGGCATACCCCTCAAAATTTATACTGTTCAGCGGTCGTTTATGACCAACGAACGTGAAGGGGGTTCGGTCGTTAATGACCAAACGAAAATATGTGGTGGCCAGAAGAGGAAAATGAGGTGTGAATAGCAGCACATTATGTTTACTTTTAATAAAGAAAACACATTACACTATTTTACTTGACGTCCTTTTGAAATACCAGAAATGCCCCATCATTTTCCAAGACTCTGAGTGCGTTCTTAACGAATTGTAACGGGTTTTTAGCGCGACATTTGAGTAGGGAATTTGAGCGTGTTACTATAGCGAACGAGGAATGTGTTTTTTTTCTGCGAACGAGGTATTTGAGCGGTGTATTTATTTATTAAATTAATTGTTTTGATTTAATTAAATACTAATTTCACAAAACAAAACGACTACATTTCATTACTTAAACGGAAATACAAACATAAATACAACAACTAGACTGAAAGTAAAACAAGTACATGAAAATCTAAAAAGTACGACGATGTGGTAATGCGCTCAAGTCCACTAAATTAAACCCCTGTATATCCCTGTTGGTAAAATCCTCAACAATCTCCATATCCCGCGGGTCATTGCGGAAAATCATCAGAATCTTCCAAAGCTCGACATTTACCTCCCCTCGAACAAGCTCATAGCAGCGGGTAACAAGCTGTCTAACGCGGTTGGTCACAAATGAGCGACTCGAACTGCCACGCTGTACGTGTCTGAGCCTAGAGGACTGACCAGAAGGGGGCTCGCCGACAACCATCCAATCGAAATAATAACCGTCGTCGGAAGGAGTGAAAGATGCAGTTGGCTCAGGTGGAGGTGCAGTAGGAGGTGCAACCGCAGGGATCAGATATGCACATTCAGCTGTACGTAAACAACCGCTAAATAAGTGTTCTGCTCTCGAAACTTCATCACCGCGTTCTTCCTGAATCGCCTAAAAGGTCTACCAACGCCGGTAGCCCAGAAATCATCAGAACCGTCCAGAAAATCAAACACTGGATCCCACTCCCCGCCATGTGTTTTGCACAGTCTATACCACTTGTGAAACGCCCATTTCATGTTATCCCACTTATTTTTAATCTGGATTTCAGTGAAATCCAGGTTATAACGGATGTTCATTGTTGTCGCCACTGAAGACTGAAAGTTGCTAACGCCAGTCATGCGCTCGTCTAGGTACTCCGTACAAATGTCTATAAAAGCAGACTCTCGTTCTTCCGTTCAATTAGCAAATGGTTGCGAAGTAGCGGAGGCAGAACTGATAGACATACCGCATAACAAAAAAATAAATAAGAAAAATCCAAAAAAAATACATGTTATAGAAAACTGAAAAATAAACTAAACGGTATAAAAAATACCTTTTTTGAAGCGTTAATTAACGCAAAAATTTTTCTATTTTGTGGTCGTGGAGATGTTTTCGGGTTGGTGGGGGAGAAATGGATCGGGGGTGGGAGAATTATAGCGTGCGAATGGATGCGTTGGGAAACTATCCGTTGGCGTCCGACGTGTCGGATGCGTCGGACAATGAATAATTTTCCAATATCTCCCGAATGTTCCAGTTGATGGGTCAAAACTTGCGTCGCGTCGACGCCAACGTTCACTCTAGCATGGGAACTTCTGACTGCAAACGCACCCTCCATCATACGTTCACGCGCTCACATCTTTGTTGGCAATTCTCCTCTGCCGCTTTCCATTCAATTCTTCCCCAAATTCGATTTCTTCCGCATCTACAGATACTTCCTTCTCCTGTGCCGGCCTTGAAGTCAATCGAACTGAATCAAAGGGGGTGATTAATTTGAGGCTAATGCTAACGGGTAGACAGCGATTCGGGGTTTTTTCTACCTTCCGCATCTTCCAGGACCGCATCATACCTTCACGCGCTCACATCTTCTATTACTCTTTCCGCCGTCTCCAAACTCTTTCCGCTGGTCCATCGTCTCCGCCGATTCAACAACCATCCTGCTTCCGCCGCCATCTAGAGCCGATTCATCCACCAACGACCGATTCGTCCACAGCCTCCAGCCGATTCAACTCGCTATTCTCAGCTAATCGATTCCTGATTATTAGAAGTATTTAGGGTTCTCATTCGAATCTCGACCTTATCCATCTTGATGCCGTATTATAATTTTGGATCTATTGTCTTCTCCAACTTTGGATCTCGATTACTGTTAATCGAGTATGGTTAGTTCGTCGATGAGTCGATCTATGATATCTTATCCTTTTTTACGACTTATTACATGCACAATTTTTGTATGTTATCCAGTGCATTCTCTTAGATGCTAGAGAGTTATATTTTTCGGGCATTGTTATTGACACTCCAAATATTGTTAAGGGGAGTCAAATTTTAAAAACACTCCAATCATAAAAATAATGTTAAGGGGGGTCATGCACTTAATTTTTTACATTCCCTTTTACCCTCATAATAACGTCTGGTAATAACATCAGTTACCATCCCAAATCCAAATCAATTTCAAATGCAAAAACCCAAATCCCTGAATTATTTGAAAACAAAAAAAAAAAAAGCGATTCTTTGCAATAACCTCTTTTTTAAAAATAAATTTTTAAATAATGGTATAACCATCAATTTTCATACATGGATATTCTGCACTTTGGGCCATTTTGTTTTTCTTATTTAAAATACATATTTATTAATTGGTTATGACCTTAAATATGGAAGAAAATAAAAGGATATCTTAGGCATAAATTGATGGTTATGTTTGACTAAGATGGAAGAACATTATAGTTTTATTTTTTTACTAGAATTCATGAGGTGAAAATGGGAAGAAGTTAACATTATCGAAATATATAAGATACTTTTTTCTTGAGTTGGAAATAAATTTAGGGAATAATGTAATCAATGCTCATTATTTACATATATATATATTTTGTCATCTTACTTGAGTTAGGGTACAAGTTTGGTAATTTTTTGGGATGAAAATTAACTCATGCACTAATTGTTTTAAAAGAGATTTTGTGTACAACGTTTGTTTTTGTACTACTTGGTAAATGCAATGCCTCCATTGCCCCAATTTTTCATACTGGTTTTAAAAATGTATCGGATCTTCTATTTCCAAATCCAAGTTACTTCATATAGCTTAGTTGTACGGACATTGCAGTCAAAGTATCAAAAATTTTTCTGAAAATGAAATAACAATGTTTTATTTACATGTAAATATGATATTATATGGAGTCTAGCAAATTTTCTTGGCTTTTCAGTTCAGTACATTAATTCCATATACATTTTCATCAGCTCCTGTTTCGCCAGCACCGTAGTTTCATCAGTTCAGTGCATTCACCTCTGTTTGGTCAGCAATGAAGTTTTGACAGCTCAGGTGGCAGGCGATTTCTCTTTCATTCAGTTTTTCTCTCCAAGTTATGTATACTTTGGTACAGTATGTATTTTGACTTAAAATGTGTACACGCTTCCGCTGCTCACTTTTTAACAATGTCACTCACTGTTCTTTGTCTCACTGATCTGATTCATGACTGGTGAAATGAACTTTATTATAAATTTGAACAATGTTTGACATTGTCACTCATTGTTTTAGCTTCAGTTTGATCTAATTTGTGAATATAGAGCGTAGATAATTTTCTACCTGATTTGTGAATCTAAAGCTTAGATGAAAATTTTGTAAGTCTGAAGTATAATCTAAGCATTTAATATTCTGGAAACCAAGTTAGATAAGAACAAAACCTTTGCAATATAATCAATAGTCTGGTCCATGGTTCTGTTCATTTTTTTAATGGGAAAGATGTTTTCCTATTACTTTAGCTTTTAGACTCATGTGGTATTACAAAGTGTTTTGTCATCTTATGTTCATGCAAAAAGCCAGGTTTTTGCATAGCGGTAGCCCCTTTACAATTCAAAAGATATATTAGGTCACTCATTGAATAATATATTTCCCTCATCAAATAGGAGTTGATTAATCAGGTCATTCTGCAGTTTAGAGTGGGTTTCTATAAGTTTAGTCCTGTTTCCTCTGACTTTACTGAGCATCCGCAAAAGGTTTCCCTTCTACAGACTTTAAGTCAACCTTCACACAGGGTTTCCATGGAGATTTTTATTCCATCTAGCCTGTAGCAAAGTGTTAAAATCAATACGATCTAACTAGAAACTAAAAAATCTAAATGAGAGTAGCTCTTCTTTAAAATTGTATCCCATCCCAGGATGATAGGGTTGAAGCCAGGTAGAGAGCGGTGGTTCAATGAAGGGAGCAAGATTGGGCAATGTGAGAAAGGCATTTTGGTTAAGGACTGGTCAAGTTTACAATATGTTCCAGGCGAAGAGAGGACCATGTGTTGCATCAAAAGTAGGTTGGCAGAATTTACGCAGTTGTTGATAGGATTAATTTGGGATATGGCAAGCGAGACACCTCCAATTTTCTATGCATTTTAACATGCGGTAACTACCTAGGCATAGCCAAGGGGCATTTCGCATAAGTGATGAAATAGTGTTAAGCAAAGGATGTCGATTAGAAAAAGAATTGTGTGCATATGTAGTACTAAACACGAAACAGGCATTCGTAGCTATACGGAAAGCTTTAAAATGGATAAGCTGCTGATTTTTGAAGGTTTTAAGCAGATCATAGATTTTTTTGTCCGTTAGAACAAGAATACGATCATATGGAGCAACGAGAAGATTATTCTCAGATCTCCACGGAAGCGCTATTTTATGGACACCGTCCTTGGTTTTTTTTCATATTACCGAGTTTCCTAAATAGCTAAACTATCTAGATATTTCTCCAAAATTTGCCGTGTCTAAGCCAGAGCAATCAGCATCTGAAGGACATTCAAAATGTAAGCAGGTTCAAACTACATACGAGGAAAGCTCGGAATCTTTCTCAGTGGAAGGTGTTTATTCTATGTATCTTTGTTTATATCATTATACTGTCAATCTCTATTTATTCCTTTCTGATAGCTCTCTCTGTATATCTATATGGTCAATTTTGAATACAAGACATCCCGTTTCTATTTTTGTACAATAGAAATCATCTTTGTGCTAACACCTTAAGAGGTTTTCTTCCTTTTAGCTAATAAAATGACCTTTTTTTTTTTTTTTTTTTTTTTTTAAACCTAAATTGCCGATCTTCTAATTTATCTTAGTATTAAAGTTACACTACTAATTTGCAACATATTGTTCATTTTGTTAAAGGAAAATTTCATTATTTACATGCTTTGGTGTTATCATGCATCTGTAGATCGTTTTGACAGAAATTTTGGCAATTTGTTCCTTCAGAAATGAATAAAAACAACATTACTTGATTTATAAATTTTTGAACCTATAGTTTTAGTCCATTATGCATCGTTACTGAGAGATATGTATCCTTACCAACTCCTTAAGTAGTAAAATTCTAACAGTTAACTACTACATAATATCATTGTACATAGAAAAGGAAATCTCTATACTTCCCTGCACACTTCGACTGCAACTTTTCATATTGAAAAACTCAATGAAAACAAATTCGCTTGAAATAAGATTCTATGATAATACAGCTATATTGCTGATTTCACATTAGAATCTTGAAAGTTGTGGTAACTTTATATCTTATTGAAGTCCTTGAAAGTTTTTCCTGTGTTTGTTTCATCAATATATGACAACTTTAAGTGGTTTTTAGAAGCTATAAGAAAATCGGCAAATAATAACACTACTACAGTTAAAAATTGGTTATAGAATTGGACTTTAAGCTAAAAAGATTTCTTTTTCCTTCCAACTCTAATAGTAGGTATGCATATATTTGTCGTCCAGTTTATATCCGCGATTTGCTGTCTTGCTATGTGCGGGAAGTTTATATCATGTTTAGAGGCCCCTCATCGATATAGTTATTTTGTGTACAATTGATGATTCTTTGATCTACCGTCGAAATTTTGTGAACACAGATGGTCTATGGCTTTCTCAATATCGTCCACTGCATGCGCTACACGGCATTATGTCCGTTGCACTACCATATGAAAGAATTATACACTTAAATAATAAATAGATGTTTGCAAGTTAGGTAATTATGCAATATGATAATAATAATATAATTTCAGTTAAAGTTGCTATATTCATACGCTATTGTTGTTGCAGAGGAACTAATGCAACATAAAGCATTTTGAAAATTAAGATTTCTGACTACAGCAAAGACACATATAATAAACAAAGAATTTACCATATAATGCAACATAATGCAATATGGTCAATTTTGATAGCTCTCTATATTGTATCTTTTAGTTTTAGGTTAGAATATGCAAAAGAAAGCAAAGATTTGATTTCATTTACTGAAAAAATAGCTATCGACATCAGATTTTGATTTTGTTAAATCCAAAAAAATATTCAAAGAACGTTTTTTGATACAAAATCGTTTCATGTACGAGCATCGCACATGCCCAAGTACTCGTTGTCATAATTTTGTTTTGTGCAGGTTTTTGGAGATAAAAACCTATCAAGAATGTCTGCTAAAAGATTTTGGAGGGGAAACCATGATTTGAGTTTCTGATTGGATCATCTCCATAAAAATTAATTGACTTCTTGTACTTGAAATGAAAATGAGCTTAAATTTATTATTGAATTTGTTCTTACTAATGCACTAGTTCTTAAAACAATGGATACTAAATTTTCAACTGATGGAAACATTAAGAGCATCTCCAGCAGTGACTGTAGATGGCTGAAATGGGGATTTGCCCCATTTCTATCGCACTCCCCCCGCTCCAGCAGTGGGAGTTTGAGCATGGGGAGGCGATCGAAACGGGACAAATCCCTATTTTAATTTTTGAGCGATGATCGAAAACGGGGTTGAGAACCCCGTTTATATTCTATACGGGTTTTGAATCCCGTTTAGTGCTAATACATTAAAAAAGAAAACAAATATCTGCTATAAACGGGGAAATGATCCTCGTTTATACGCCTTAAAAAAAAAAACTCACCTAAATCGCCACTAACTGCTGGAACAACGGCAGTTTCTTACGCTTATTTTCTTCCTTCCCACCATGAATCGCCCCCAACTGGTGGAGATGCTCTAAGAACCTGTTTTCCATCATCATAAGTCCTTGATTTACTAGTAAAAATTACAGTATCTGCATTTGATGGAAAATTTACTTGTTAGAAGAACAAATTGGTAACCTTGCTTCATTGCAGCATTCAAAATTTGAATATAACATGTACTATGGCTAATTGCGAATTTTTTTTGGCAATTTATAGAGAATTAAATACTTGGATTCGTGTGCATTAAATTTATTTGGAGCTATCCCAATCAAATTCAAAAAAACTAAGACTACCATGATGATTATTGCAGTGCATTTTAGTTATGCTGAAGTTGCATATATATGGTGTCCATTTATATATGTTTTTCGTTCTGTCATACAAGTTGTTGGACTTCGTCACATGAGATTATACCTGTAATGTTTTACTGATTCGAGAAATATGCTTGATTGAAAATCAATGAACTAGCTCTCTTTCACCAATAGCTTACAAATTCTAAGGCATTTTTCTTGTTTTATATTTTCTATTTTTTAGTTTATTAAATCATATAATTATGACCAAAAAAATTCTCATTACATAGCTACAACAATATTTTGGCTACCCATAAAGAAAAGCTCGACAATAAAACTTTTAATGTTTATCGAGCCTTTGAACACGGAAAACCAAAGAGGTGCTTGTTACTAAACTCCTTATTGTTATGTGAATACGTATAACAGGTGGAAATTATGTTTGCAAATGTTGTTATCTCGCCCACCTGCCTACTTCATGCGTAAGACTCACCTCAAGTATGGATTAAAAAAGTGATAATATGGAAAAAAGGGAACTAAATTTTGTTGTTGCATTCTCTATTATATTCTCTTTTTGGAAAAGATGCAATTTCTTAAGTAGAATGGGCGAATAAAGTAATGTTAAAGTATAGCCTGTTTGCCATTAAATCAAACCTTATCTTGATATCTTACGTTCTAAGTTAAAGGGTGTTATTTTGGTTTTCTTATATTATTTAGTATGTCAGTAATGGCAATAGCCTTCAATATCTTTATGTCATCATATTGATTATTATTGATGCATTAATATATGACACTTATATGCAGGGAAAACCTTGTCAATAGCCAGAAATTTAATTGTGACACTAAGAGCATTCCTTGGGGTTGCTCGCGGTCGATTCGTGGAGAATCAACCAAGAGAAACCTCCAACGCGGAGGTTAAGCTCAACTGCTTTAGCCAGCTTATTTTAAGCCGGCTAAAGCAGTTCACACGGATCACAATCCAGAATCGTTGGATTGCGATCTGTGTTGTGGTGTGGATTAAATCCACTCCACAAGCTTAGCCGACTAAGTTTTTGGCTATATATAGCCGGCTTTGGAGAAGCCGGCTATGCCCCATTCATTTCCAAGTCGCCTTCCTCCTTTTTCCTTCCTCATTTCTGCACCCGAGCCCTCCTTCAAAAAAATAAACAAACAATGAGACGCGTATGGAGAGCAATGCGAGGGAGTGGAAGCCGTAGTGGAAATGTTGATTCGACTGAGGAGCAAGTACCCGTAGAAGAGAACGAACCGACAAGGGATACAGGAGGTCGTCGTACAACGACAGTTAGAAGAAGACGTGGTGCTAGACGCAGTGATCAGACGGATTTTGATTCTCACAAGGACCCGGATTTGAAACCGGAGAAACAATTGGCCAGTTTTCGTGAATTGCTGGTACTGAAGAGCATGTCAGCACTTTAGTTGACGCATCTGTAAGTTTTATTTATTTAATTTTTACAAGTTTAACGTCGTATACAAAATAAATATGTCTCGTACGTAATATTATGCTCGATGCGAGCGTACACGTGGGTCTTGGGTGTTAGTGTTGTTCGGCTATACAAACAGATTCGTGAGTATGACACAGAGGCTATTATTCATGTGTTTCTCCGTGTTATTGGGTTTGACAACTTCTTGAGTTCGTTTTCTGGTCACATGTACATTCAAATTTGCGTATTCATTCTATTCGTTGTTAATTAATTATTATTCGTTAAATAGGTATCGAAAACCTTTTAAATAATGATGTTCAGTTAAGTGGTGCATTGGCTGCTTATTGGTGGAAAACAACTCATACATTCCAGTTTAGTTATAGGGAGTTGGGAGTCACCCCACTAGACTTTTCTATGCTTACTGGTATTGCCATAGGCGAAGGGGAAACCTTGTCGTATGATGAGCGATTCCAGGACTTCATCCTTTTGGGTAGTTTATTTCCACATTGATTTTCATAGTGGTATCACCACTGGTTTCCATATTAGATGCTCATGCATTAGAGAGGCAATCCAGACTTTATTACGTATGCATCCTAAAGTTCACCATTTGGAGATTGCTAGATTATTTGTTTTGTATATGATGAGAAATTTATTTTTTACAAATGCTTCGAGTACACAGCCTTGTGGTTATGTGGCGGTTGTTGAAGGGTTTTCGTTTGATAATAGTCCTACTATGTATGGTTGGGGGACACCTATACTCAGGCAATGGGTAGGTATGCAATCACATCTCGGTCTCTCCTCTTTCGCCCAGTATAAACATCGGCCTTGGCTCGGCTTGGCCCTTTCGGATTAGCTTGTCAGAATAGTTTACTGGCTTATTAAGTTAAGAAGATTGATCCAACTAATATACTCTAAACTCTTCTATTTGCTAGCGTTCAGGAAGAATAAGGTCATTTAGTAAGTTCATCACAATTTATTTAAAGCAAGGGGAAGTACTTCATAGACCCAGCATACTTTTATAGGTCACTGGATCATCAGTGTGTCGTTAGGCCTAAGATTGCTCCGATTACAGGTTTTTGGGAGGTCTTGCAGTACTAGTACTACGAGTACTTTTACAACATGACTTCTCCTACCTTGGATCCGACACTAGCCCTTTACTTTCCTAGAGTACGAGCATGGAGTCTCGATAACCGTAGATAGGTTTCAGGAGGAACGGGCATGACATGTTTTTGCCATAGCTCGTAATCAAATTGAGCTGCGGACTACACGAGAGTCAGTTATTTGGCATCCGTATGATGGTTCACCGTTTTTGACTGACCTCGTCATAGTGCAGGCTAGTTTTCTTTCGGGAAGACACTTTATTCTAGTATCTAGTCCACCTAGTTTAGGCTTCTTATGGTACTTAGGGGAGCGTTGCTGGAGACAAATATTTGATGGTGATTTTGTTCCTGATGATCCTCACCCAGGTACAACTACTCCCAGGGTTTATTCTATCGGTGCCTTACAGCAGCATGCCGGGGAGTGGTGGACAGCTAGTGACTTCATTATTATGGGTCGGGATTATATTTCTTTCTAGCAGCAGTATTACATCCCACCTGATATGGGAAGTTTTGTATATGCCGCAGCAGTTGATTTCGTTGGTCCTTCTGCTATTCATTCTGGACTTGTACTCCCTATTATTCAGGACATTTCACAGAGCATTCAGGTTTACGAACCTCCACAGCCCCCACAGTCTACCGCGACACCGGACTATAGTTGGACCGTCGGCATACCCACTACATATAGAGCAGATAGATAAATTGATATTTCACGCCCAGTGGTCACGCAGTATCCAGATCCAACTGTATTTTCCCATGAGGATCTCTATCAGATGCAGCTGGGACTTCGACAGGTGATGTACGTTAAGCACTAACGGAGTATAGATGAGTTAACCGCTCGTATTAGCGAGATTGCAAGTGGTGATGAGGAGCAATGCCGACATAGACGGAGAGTCGACGAAGGAGGTGACGATGACGAGGGCGACGACGAGAATGCGGCAAATCTTTCTGATGAAACATACCAGTTTGATGAGCCATAGTTCATTGTAGTATCTTTATGTCTTTGTATTATGATGTACCCCATTGTAGTAGCTTATTAGGTTGTTTCTGTATTTGTATTATTTTCTAAATGTAATCTGCATGTACGTTCTTATGTGTAACTACTACGTTGTTATATGTAAATTGCGTGTACGTTCTTATGTTGACCCACTCTGTTCTTATTTGTAATATGCCATGTATGTTCATTATTTATATCGTATTACGTCGAACAACCTAAAATTTAAGTCGTTTAGTTGATCATTTAAAATTGGTTCATGATTTAGACATTTTAATACTTGGAATTCTATAAATTTTAATTATAATAACGAATTCGTTTATTAGAAGTTGCATGAACTTATAAATTTGATTTAATTAAAAACGAGCGCATAACACCGCGGTAGTTCGTAATTTAAGTTTTGAACTTTAACTAAATGTACAGGATCCAATATAAGTCTGAATTTCTTGTAACAAGAATCATTAGAATCTATTGGATTATAATTTCTTAATGGAAAAGAAATTACATGTTTTTATATTGTAGATTTTAAATTATGTCCAAATCAAATTTTTTAAAAATTGTTGTGGATTAGTTTATACGCCATAACGTTTATGTAATAATTTAAAATGGATTTTTATGGATTCGGTTAGGATACATTACATGTTGATCTTTATACAGATTTGATATCGTTTAAGTTGATTTTAATGGATTTGGTTGGGACACATTACGTGTTGATCTGCACACAGATTGGATATACGCTAAAGCATCACGTAATTAATAGATTCAGCTACAATTGGTAATAATCATACAGAAATAAGTGGTCATGATCATAATGATACAACTAATATTTCGCATAACGATACGACTAACAATAAGCATACAGATACAACAGGTCATAAAGATACAATAACTAATGATACTAGATGCCAAACATCAAATCAGACGTAGGAAATAGTTACTTAAGCAAACTACATGTTACGTTCAATGTCAAGGGAGTCTAAAGCAGTTCCAAGTCACTAATCATTACGATCAAACAGCAACTGTTCAATAACATTTTGGAGACGTCTAATCTCTCGTTCGAGTTCATTTGCATATGTTATTCCCCTTGGGCACAAAGGTTCGTCTATCCATTCTGTGTAGTTGCATCCATTCAGATAGGATGGACATTTCTGAATGCGCCGACCTATATTGTTGCCATCTGCTCGAACGACAACTTTAACCGCACAACCGTAGTAGCAACAAACTGGATATGAATCAACTTCATGTTCATAAGAAATTTGAACATGTGGTACTCGATATACCTCTACTTCTTGTCATGGTTGAGCGACCAACCGTTCATACGAAAGTTGAACATGTGGTACTTGAGCTTCATGTGGAGGTTGTGCGTTCCCATGTTCATATTGTGGTTCATCCTGAGGTCTCATTAGGTTTAGATGTGGGAATTCGTCTGCAAGCTCCTGAAGTCTTGTCTGTTTATACGCATGCTCATCGGAGTCTGTAGATGATGGCCAAAAAGGCATTTTATACGAGTAATAAAAGAATGAGGTAGTACAAGAATGGGTACAAGCTTGTCTATATATATAGCGTGTGGATGATCACTGCTACACCTAACGTGTGGAAGAGGACATAAAGTAAAAGTAATGAGTTGTAATATACATAGTACAATGTTTATGATGACATAAAGTCTTGATGTGATCGATCACTGCTATGCCCAACGTGCGGATGAGGACGACCCGAATAAAGTTGAGTTAAAGTAGCACGGTCTAGCTTTTGTTGTATTTGACAACTCATTAAAGATGTTTTGACATGAGGCTGTTGGATTAGACAACTCGTTCACAAGATGTGTAGACTATTTGGTTTGGAGCGTACTTAAATTTGAGCAAACTCAACAGTTATACTTAAATCTGAGAAACGGATTCAGATTGCTTTGTGAAGTCATCTTCCCTTTTCCTCTGATATTCTTGCTGCCCAAATTCTTCGACATTGCTACTCGATGATAAATAAAATACTAGTTAGAAAGGCCGAGTAAGACGGGAGAAAATCGTGTGTTATGGAAGTGGAAAATATGTTGTATGTATAAAAGAAGGTGGTGGTAGAGAGAAGGGAGCGTGTAAGGAGCAACGGCTCTAAAAATAGTCGTTGCCCTTAGCCAGCTTATTTAAAGCCTGTTATGGGGGAAACGTAACAATGTTTTCCCCCTTAGCCAGCTTTAAATATGCCAGTTAGGGAGGAAAATTCCACCTCCATAGCCAGCTTATTTAAAGCCGACTTTAAATAAGCCGGGTAAGTTGCCATTTAGAAGCAACCGCCCGGGTTGCTTTGGCAACCTTCAGGGTTGCCAAAGAAATCGTGAACTGACGTACTGACCCCCCATTGGTGGTCAATTGCATCCCAACCCACACTGGGTTGGGAATGCTCTAATGAAGACCTAGAAGTGACAATGTAGCATTAACGTATAGTTGGTACTGACATGATAATAAAAACAAGTAGCTGATATAATAGAAGGGAAAAAAGTACAACGATTTTATTAAACTTCTCTTGTTGTGGAAAAGGTGAAAGAAGGGGATAAAACATGTCTAGTTCAAAATTTTCTTTCTTCGCGTGTATTGCATGATCTCTGCTAAGTAATTTGATAAATAGCCTCTTCTCGACAAATAGAGATTTTCTCAAAGAAAAAGTTTCTAACTAGTTAAAGGTAAAAATATAACTGATGTATAAACTTCTGGTCGTCATTCATGTAGGAAATGCAATCGGTTCACAGTCATAAGATAACTAGGTCGGAAATGTAAAGGGAGTTAGTAGCATGGGTGAGCAATATTCGGTTCAAACCAAATTAACCGACCAAACCAGTTCATTTCAATCGGTTCTGTTCAGTTTTAAAACTAAATCGATTTGAATTTGGTTTGTAAAATAAATTTGTTTGGTTATCGGTTTAACCGAATTGACCGAACTTTTAATTTATTATCTAATTTGATGGTATTGTAGCACTTTAAATAATTAGTTTAATTATATAACATAAAGGCATTTGTTGCAAATAGATCAAATCTTATCATAAGCATAATTTTTCTACATAAAATTTCTTTAAACATGAATTTATGTTTTACTTTGAGTGAATCTATCATTTGAATAATAATACATCCTTCAAGTTTGGTTAAATCGGTTGCCGACCGAATTAACCAAAATTAATTCAGTGCGGTTTGGAAACTTTTCGGTTTTAATTCGACTTGAGTTTTTTTAGCTCCAAACCGACCGAGCGCTCACCCCTAGTTAGTCGGACGTTGTCTAATAATTCAAAAAGTCTATCATCTCTGTCTATGCATAGTTATCATTCAATTAGTTATTGAATATCCACACATAGTTAGTTATTGAAATAGCTTGATATTAGTTTAGGGAACATTAAGATCCCATTGGCATCATTATCTACATATCAATTTGTAAGCTACTTTTTCTACTTTTAAGATATTGCTAAATATGCTTCAGATGAAGTTCATGTACTGAAGCTGATAGGTTTGTATAGGTTTTCTTAATGGATCCATGGTGGAATCCTACCGTGTAGAATTAGGCTCAGGATCCAGTTCATTGTATTGGTCAATACAAGCCAATCAGGTATTTCTTCTTTACTATATCATCCTCATGTGATTTTGTTTAACTTCAAATCCAAGAGTAATTGTGCTCCAAGCTACAGCTATATCATATTAGAATGGTTTGGTTCAAATCAATTCATATCCATGGCGTAACTATTACAAAGCGAGTCCAGCAATCACTAATGAGTCAGATCTCCTATATTTGTTGTTGGGAAATTACGCAAATTTCCTTAGAATTAGATTTGTGGAGAAAAGAAATAAAATGTAGAATGGTAAGACACACAAACTTTGATAACGTAGTTCGACCAATTATGCCTACGTCTCCAGGTTGCTGCAGATCTTTTATTTAAGAGAATATTACAAAGTGATTACAAAAAACATTTTTCACTCAACACTCGATCTCACTCTTAAGCTTGCTCTCCTTTTCTTCTTATTGAATTTGAGATGGGACATAAATTATGAAGATGAAGGATGTATTTATAAGGTGAGAATATGGTTGGTGGGGGTTGGTGGCTTGGTTGGTGCAGCCCATGTATATTGCATGCATTCAACAACCTTTCTAACAATCTCCTACTTAAGGACTAATTTCAGTCTGTCTTCACACCTTGATCGATGTAACAACCATTCTGATCTTTTTATTCTAGCAGACCAACTGAAGTTGAACACAAGTTCAGTTTATCGACAGTTACCGTCTTTGTCAACATATCTGCTAGATTCTTGCTTCCTTCGATCTTCTCCAGTGTTAACACATCATCTTCCAGTAGAGATCTGATGAAGTGATAACGAAGACCGATATATTTGGTTCTGGAATGAAATGCTGAATTCTTCGCCAAGTGTATAGCACTTTGACTATCACTGTATAAGATATTATTTTCTTGCTTGAATCTCAACTCAGATAACAAACCTTGAAGCCATATCATCTCTTTACAAGCTTTTGTGGTTGCTACATACTCATCCTCTGTAGTGGATAAAGCGACAATCTTCTTTACCTGTGACATCCAACTAACGGTTGTAGTTCCAATTGTGAATACGTAACCAGTAGTTCTTCGTCGATGATCGACTTCCCCTCCAAAGTCTTCATCTACATAACCTTGAGCTTTTAACTGCCCTTTTCCAAAGTACAAACCTTTCTATACGGTGCCTCGTAGACACCTCAAAATCCACTTGACTGCTTCCCAATGAGCTTTCCATGGATTTGACATAAACCTGCTAACAACTCCCACTGCATGGCCAATGTCTGGTCTCGTGCAAACCATGGCATACATCAAACTTCCAACAGCTGAGGAATAAGGAATATCAATTATGAAATTTCTTTCTTCCTCCGTTTGAGGGTACTGGTCCTTGGATAAGCGAAAGTGATTGGCTAACGGTGTACTGACTGACTTAGCATCGTCCATGTTGAATCTCTGCAAAATACGATTGATGTAATCTGCCTGAGATAGCTGTAAGAGTCCTTTCTGCTTATCTCTAGTGATTTACATTCCGAGAATCTTCTTTGCTGGACCTAAGTATTTCATCTCAAACTCCTTTGACAGTTGCTGCTTCAATCTTCTGATGTCATCCATATTTGATCCTGCTACTAACATGGCATCAACATAAAGTAGTAAAATGATATAACTAGACCTATATCGCTTAAAGTAGCAACAATGATCAGCATTGCATTTTTGGAAGTCTTCCTTGTGCGTGAAACCATCAAACTTTTTGTACCATTGTCTTGGGGCTTGTTTCAGGCCATACAAGCTTTTCTTTAGTCTACACACCATGTTCTTCTTCCCTTTCTCAAAGAAACCTTCTGGTTGGTGCATGTATATCTCCTCATCCAAGTCTCCATGAAGAAATGCGGTCTTCACATCTAACTGTTAAAGATAAAGGTCTTCAATAGCAATAATATTTAACACTGACTTGATAGTATTAAGCTTAACAACGGGAGAAAAATGTTAGTGTAGTCCACTCCTTCCTTCTGTTGGGATCCTTTGACAACTAGTTGAGCTTTGTATCTCTTGGAACCATCATGCTCCCCTTTCACTCGATACATCCATTTATTATGAAGTGCCTTCTTTCCTATGGGTAACCCAACTAGTTCCCATGTCTGGTTGGAGATAAGAGACTTCATCATATCTTTCATGGCAAACTCCCACTTGCTAGCATCTTTAGTCTGAGAAGCTTCATCATAGCATTCAGGTTCCCCTACATCAGTCAACAATAAATAGTTCATGTGTCTTTTGTTAGGTACATGAGGTCGAGTAGACCTTCTCAATACAGGAGCTGGAGTAGGATGCTATATTGTGTCAGAGTGGTCCACACTGCTCAAGTCAACAATTTCATCAGGTTGAGAATTTGCTATAGTCGATTCTGTCATGAGACTATCTGGAAAATCATTTGAATCTACAAGTGCTAGCTCGCTCTGCTTTGAGTCGTTGACTTCTGTTTTATGTCTATCTTTGTACATTACACTTTCGTTAAAAATCAAATCTTAGCTACGGATTACCTTCTTGTTTTCATCATCCCAAATGCGGTAGCCAAACTCATTTTCTCCATAGTCGATGAGAGTTCATTTCTTGGATTTGGGATCAAGTCGATCCTTCCTTGATCACTAATATGCACATATGCTATACAACCGAAACTTTTAAATGTGATAGTTTTACCTCTTTTCCACTCCATAACTCATCTGGTATTTTGTGCTTTAATGGAACCGAAGGACCTCTGTTGATCAAATAAGCTGTTGTGTTGACTGCTTCTGCCCATAACTGCTTTGGCAGACCTGATTGTATACGAGTGCTTCTGGCTCTTTCTGTCAATGTTCGATTCATATGCTCAGCTACACCATTGTGTTGAGGCATACCGGGACCAGTTCTCTGCATTTGGATCCCACGCCCATAGCAGAACTGCTTGAATCTAGTATCTTCATATTCACCTCCATTGTCAGTTCTAAGCTTTCTGATCTTTAGATTTATCTCATTTCCAACCACAGCTTTCCATATGCTGAAAGCCTCAAAAACTTCACATTCATGCCTTAAAAAGTAAACCCATACCTTTCGCGAGTGATCATTGATGAAAGTAACGAAGTAATGCTTTCCACTAGTGGATGAGATGGTCGTTGGCCCCCAAATATCGGAATGAACAAGCTCCAGTTTTTCCTTCTTTGGGGTTTTACCATTTATTTGAAAGATGACTCTCTTCTTCTTTCCAAATATACAATTTTCGCACACGCCTATTTCCACTGACCGTAGACTTAGAAGTTTTCCCTTCGAGTGCATAATATTCATTCCCTTTTCATTCATGTGGCCTAGCCTCTAGTGCCATATGTTGGAAATTTTATTGCTAGTTGCAACAGTGATTGAACATCGTACTCCTGCTGTCAGTAAAGAGTCCCACTCTTCTTGTCTTGAGGAATCGTCATTGTACCCTTCGAAATTTTCCGGTCCTCACCATAGAAAGTCATAGTATTGCCTTCACTAGCGTATTGTCCTACGGAAATCAAATTCTTTCTCAAATTAGGTATGTACATGACATCCTTTAGCTCCCAAACTGACGCATTTAATTTAATCTTCACAGCACCTTTACCAATAATATCACAAGGTTTCTCGTCACCAAGATATACCTTTCCAAGATTTCCAGAGGCGTACATTTCATAGAATTTTTTTCTGTGAAGTGGCATGAAATGATGCTCCAGAGTCTAGCACCCGAGAATCTTCCTTGCTCTCCAAAGAGCATATCAAAGCTTCATCTACTCCTGAGGTAGAGGTAACATTTTCCTCTGCCTTCGCCTTCTGGCTCTTTGGTGCACTCCAATCGTTCAACCTACCTTGGTTAATTGATTTGCTACGTCCATTTCCTCGTGTTTAATTTCTTCCTCTTGATTGTGTATGCAAAATTGAAAAATTTGATGACACACCGGATTCTCTTCGTCGGATCTCTTCATTGAGAACCATATCACGAATATCATCAAATTTTAACTTATTGCTTCCCGACGAGTTACTCACTGCCGTGACAGTAGCATTCCAACTTTCTAGCAGGGAACAAAAATATCAATTCCCGTACTTCTTCGTTAAACTCAATTTCAACTGAACTTAGCTGAGAAGTAACGGTATTCAGTTCATTGAGATGTTGAGATACAGACGCACCTTATGTCATTCGCAAATTGAACAACCGTCTCATCAAATGAACTTTGTTAGAGGCCGATGGCTTCTCATACATACTAGAGAGAGCCGCCATAAGACCTGTCGTGGTCTTTTCCTTAGCTATATTAAAAGAAACATTGCGAGATAACTTCAATCGAATAATTCCAAGGTCCTGTCTATCAAGAAGAGCCCAATCTTCATCCTTCATATTCTTTTGCTTCTTTTCTGAGAGAGGTTGATAAAACTTTTTATGATATAGGAAATCTTCCATTTGCATTTTCCAAAAGCCAAATTCTGCTCCATCGAACTTCTCGATTTTCATCCTTTCTTCATCTGCCGCCATTGCTCCTACTCGAATTTGATTTCCTTTCTAACAAATTGTGGCTCTGATACCAATTGTTGGGAAATTACGCAAATTTCCTTAGAATTAGATTTGTGGAGAAAAGAAATAAAATGTAGAATGGTAAGACACACAAGTTTTGATAACGGAGTTCGGCTATTTATGCCTACGTCTCCGGGCTGCTGCAGATCTTTTATTTAAGAGAATATTACAAAGTGATTACATAAAATACTTTTCACTCAACACTCGGTCTCACTCTTAAGCTTTCTCTCCTTTTCTTCTTATTTAATTTGATATGGGATATAAATTATGAAGATGAAGGATGTATTTATAAGGTGAGAATATGGTTGGTGGGGGTTGGTGGCTCGGTTAGTGCATGGTTGGTGCAGCCCATGTTTGTTGCATGCATTCAACAACCTTTCTAACAGTTGCATCAATTAGTGAAATGCCTTAGACACTCTCATGTGATAGAGAGAAAATGGTCATCATATAAACTATAATCCCTGCATACAAATAATTGAATGAACTATTATGCTCAACTGAGTGGAACTATAGACGTCCACCCCTATTAGATGGTGAAGTAGACAAAAAAAATATTACATTCTGAACCAAAACAAAAAGGAAGCAAAGTATTATATAACATGACATAAGATGAAAATCCAATATTCCGTAGGGCCATCAAAATGCAGATTTCGTCACAATGATGGACGTCGGTATAGAGACGGGAGTGAGTTTGTTCACACTTTTTATGAAATGTAAACATAACACTCGAATCCTATTGGAGGAATTCATGAGGGTCCATATGGGATTCACCAAATTCCTCCAATACGAGCAAAGTTTTTTGTTCACACTTGAAAAAAGTGTGAACAAACTCAAATACGTATAAATACTACATTGTGAATTTTGAAGATGTCAATTTTACCAATTTTCCTATTTCTCCTGCTTTTGCCGCATTCATTTGATTTTGTTATTACAGGCATAATTTTATTTGTTTTAGAAGTCAATCATGTATTCTAGGAGTTTCTCGTAATTAGGTAATGTTCTTTCAACATCATGTCTTAATAATGGTCACTTTTGTTTCTTATTCATCATTAGAATTAGATTTTTAATTAGTTGCAAACATATTATAATTACTCTTTGTTGGCTAGCTGCTATGCTAGGGAAGATTACTCCTAAAGTTCCTTATATAATCTAGAAGCGCTCTTGGAACCTTTCAAAGCATGTTTTACATAGAAGAATCATAATGATTTATTATTTTTTTGTTAACCGTATGATATTTGACATGTCATTTTCTTTTGTGCCAGAACCCATTTTTTCCTTTCATCAAATAGGTATATAGTTATAAGGGTTCGCCTTTGTTATGCTATAATAACAAAGACAACATATAAGTAACGTACAAAATAGAGGGAAAAAGAAAAGATAAAAGATTCTCAATTAATACTTAATACCATGTTGACACGCTTTTTGGTCGAAGCTATCACACGTCAAGAACATCGTCAGAAAACACAAAGCGATTCAATCGAGGTTGCGACGTATTCAGAAAAGGATTGGAAATGACGTTGATTCGTAAAATCATCGTCGATGGACTTGGAAAAGCTGGCGAAGTGAGATCGACATGGTCTGATCAGCTCAAAACACTTGAGCACGTCGGTCCGATCACTTAGCAAAACTCATCACGCAAAAATATATGGATTTGGCGAAAATAGTGTCATGCACTCAAAAACCGCTGATCGGTGTGGCACGATCATGAAAAATCGCTTACGCGACTCACGACATCAAAATCTGGTAAACTGACAAAATTTGATCTGGGACGTCAAAAAGGCCTGATCGGCACATGAAAATCATAAAAAGCCATGGTGAAAACCTTGATCGATCGATCTGGTAAAAGTGGTAAACTTGGTATTTGGCACACTCAAAATCACGTGATCCACGTCGGAGCAACCCAAAAACGTGTGTGAAACGCTAGCTGATCACCTGGAAGAATTGGCAAATTATCGGATCTAACATATTTGAAATCGCATGATCAACATGGCTCGATCACGTTTTTTCACCTGCGCACACCAGGTTTCCTGGCTTGGAAAAATGATCTGGCAAAATCGCATCCTACCTTGGATGCTTTTTTTTCACTGATCCAAATGGCAAAAGAGCGGATCAGCCGGTTTCCGCATCGCACCATGTGATGTGAGTTTTTGGCTTGGCAAACTCAAGGAGCGGATCAGGCAAGATTTGGATGTGAGAAAATGGGTGATTGCATTGGGTTGATGCGATATTTCCATGAGGCGGAGTCGATGAAAAGTGGATGCGATATTTGGTTTGGCAAGCCCGAAAGTGGAAGATCACCAAAGAGGAGGTGCGATTTCTGCTTGATCACACCGTGTGATGCGATGAAATCCTCGAGTCGAACACGAAGATTTTGGATGCCGAAATGCTGGATGCGATGGAGCTTGGCAATGTACCAAGTCACTTGACACAATCAAGATATCATGTGGATTACCCCAAAACCATGGATCCACACGTGTTTTCACCATCTTTTTCTGATGCGAGATTTGCCAATGCTTGGATGCGATTTTTTATACTTCAACAAGGATGCGTTTTTTCTTCTGCTCGCATCTAGCCCTATCACAAAAAACCGTGGGTGTGCATCGCATCCCAGGATGCGATTCTTGGCTGGGAAAAAGAGGAAGTGGATCTGGAAAAAATCCGGATGTGATAGCATTAGGCAGGAGGCGATTTTCCATGACTCCGATACGGCTCATCTGATTAGAAGTTTTGAATGCGAGATGAATTTGGCAAAGTGCCAGGAAACTTGGCACAATCAAGATACCGTGTAGATCACCCCAAAACCATTGATCTGCACGTGTTCTCACCATCTTTTCTCGGATGCGATATACATTGGATGCGAAGCCTTGGCAAAGTGCCGAAAAAACCTAGCACGAAGGAATACCGTATGGATCACACGTTTTCTAGTGATCCACATATCATTTTATTTAATTTCTTGGATGCGAATTTTTAAAGGCCAGGGTGCAATTTTTTGGATTTAACTAAGGATGTGATGCTATTTTTCGTATGCAAACATGATGTAGGATGCGATTTTTTGTACGTGGGCTATGTAGGATGCGATTTCCTAGCAGTGGTCCCCAAATCTGACCTACTCCTACCTAACCCACTCACATATAAATATCCCCAAGCTTGACACTCAAAGATTGGATTTTCTTGGTCATTTGGACTTCTTAAAGCTCTCAAGCACCATTAATGGGTTCCATCTTCTTCTCTATGACTATTGGACATAGCATGGACCACTAAAACATTGCATAAACGTTTCCCATCAACTTTTGGACATTTACACTGCTTTTGGGCTATTTTAGACATTTTTGGATTTCTTGGATATTGAAGCTACTTTTTGGACACTGTTGACCAAGTCAATGCATTTTTCACTCAATGAAGAAAAAGAAGGGCATTTTGGTCAAAACTTAGAATTAACAAACATTTGTAATGCTTTGTACTTAAATATTGTCTAAACTTGTACATCTCTTATAATCAAAAATTATATGATGAATGATTACTTTGAAGTGGACGTAGGCGTTAGTGCGGAAACACTATAAAAAGTTGTGTTCTCCCGTATTACTTTACTTTGGATTTGGATTACTGTATTTGTAATACACATACACTCGAGGGTTGGCATGTGCTGAATCCACGACGATTCCCCACTTCAACACTTTTGTGCGCCAGGAAGGGGGACGCATAGCTTTGACTTCGGCTTTGGATTAGATTCTTGGATTTGTCTTTCGACCTCGGATTTAGTTTCGACGTTCGACTTTGTTTCTCGCTACTCATCATGGTTAAGCGAAAGCGGCGCTATTACTGAAGCTCAAGGTACAGAAGGAGGAAGTCAAAAACACTCCTCGACTGGAGTTCCATCAAACTACATCACTCGAGAAGTCGTCGATGGAATTAATGAATGAGCTACGGAATTGAATGCTTGATTTGAGCAACAAGAAAATGCTTTTTACACCTTTCTTGCTCGAAATTAGGACATGATAAGAAGTGCTTCAAGTTCGACTGGCCAGGCAGACATTATTGAAACTAGTACCAATGTTCTTCTACCTACGACTTGGAACTTGGGGGCTACCCCACAAACTAATCAGCAGACTGATAATGATCCTTGGACCGGTCTCGGTCCCTCTACACTCTAGGGAACCCCTAATCCCGACATCGCTCCATCCCATGACGCTTTGGCTGGTCAAGTCACGGACTCCACTATTGGTAATGTTATTCAAGTGCCAGTGCGAGCAGCTTTGGGTGGCAATGTTCCCATGGTTCCGGGAGTCAGGATTGTGCCCGATGCGGCTTCTCGGGTTGGAATTCAACCAGATTTTCTTCTTGCCAATCTACCAATTCCCAATTTGGACTTGGACTTAAACACTAGAGGAACCAGTGTCGCTTTGGATAATCTTAACCAGTTGCTTACTTGTGGCAATGGTTCTCAAATCGCGGTTGTTATTCGTCGATTCACTCGAAGCGGTACCTCTTCTTCTGATTTGGATTGTGTGACTCGCAGTTCGTTCTCTTTTGATATTAGGAATTCTCGCAATCCACCGAATTTCTAGCTACCTGTTAACCAGATTTTTTGTCTGGTTCTCAGAAGTACACAAGATCCACTCAACTCAATATGTCGCGTGATATCAAAGCTCGAAGTGTTGCCAGGTTAAAGACGAGAAGAGGCCAAGCAAACAATAGTTTCATAATCACTCGCCTCACTCGTCCCGCTTCGCATCACACCCCTTCAAAGCAAATGCCCCGCATCACATCCAACTGGGTGCGATGCCATCACATCCAAATGGATATGATGACATCGCATCCCTCTAGATGAGATTCTATCATATCTAAATGGATGTGATAGCATCACATTCCTCTGAATGCGGTGCTATCGCATCTAAAGGGATGCGATAGCATCACATTCGTTTGGATGCGATGCTGTCGCATCGAAACAAGAGTGACAGCGCCGCATCCTTTTGGATGCGATGCCATCGCATCCAGGAGATGAGGCACCTCTCTGTTGCATCCTAGAAAGGGAGGAGAGCCTCGCCCCTACCGCTCCATTGTGATGTATTTTCTGATGCACACCGGCCTTTGATATGATTTCCTGTTAAGTGGTCCCCAAATCCTACCTACTCATAGGGATGTCAACGGATACCCGAAAAATCCGATATCCGTTCAAATACATATCCGAAATATCCATTTTCCAGCATTATCCGAAAAGCGGATACGGATATCCAATATCCGAAAAGCTTTTCGGATACGGATATGGTTATAGTGATATCCATATTCGAAAAGTATATGTCCGACTGCTTGATGTAATATATATAACTCAAAATAGAAAATAGAGTTAATAATTATTTTTTAACTATTGGATGTTACTATGATATGATTCTTTATCCATTTTTAGTGAAAAATGGTAGTTTTAGTGTTTAATTTTGGAATATTTTTGGATATGCTTATGGATATTGGTATAAAACAATGTTTCCTCATTATATTTCTTTATTTCCCTGTTTTTTATAAACATTAATACAAAAACTATTTTCTGTTGATCCAAACTTTTTTATTTATACTCTTAAATTTATTAATTACAGGCGGAGCGGATAAATATCCGATATCCATCCGTATCCGAAAATTAAGTGGATACGGATATCCAATATCCGAAAATTAAACGGATATGGATATCCGATATCCAAAAATAATTTTAGATACGGATATGGCACTATCTGTATCCGAAAGCATCCGTTGACAACCCTACCTACTCACACCTAACCACTCCACTATAAATACCCCAAAACTCATTTGTTACAAAGGTTGGGAAACTAGCTGATTTGACACTTCCAAAGAGCTCCAAGAGACCTCTCTAATGGCATCTTCACTTTGAGGAAGAAAAAGGACAAAAGTGACTATTTACGTATAATCACATATGATGACTATGCTTTCAAAGTACATAAAAATGCTTGTAACTAAATGCCTAGAAGGGGCTCATAGCTTGTAAATCATTGTTGTCAATAAAATATCAGCAACTCTTCCAAAGTGGACGTAGGCCTCACATGGAACCAAACCACTATAAATCCTATGTGTTGTTTACTGCTTTTCTGCTCTTCTGCACTTGTTTTCCTTACGTGAAACAATATTCTTAAGTAATTAAGAATCTGAGGTGTTGGTGACAAGTTTTGCTGTCAACATTCTTGTGCTTTCACTGAGAAAACTGTACGACTAAGACTCGCATCTTTGTTGCACATTAGCATCTTGACTCCAACGCGCTTTAGGTTACTTCCCTAACCTACTGCTATGTCCGCTTACAATGGTTAAGAAAACGAAGAAGACATTGGTCGGCTTCTCTACCGCAGTCAAAGCTGAGACATCTCAGCGACCCCAACCAGCGAATATCCTGCCGAAATGGACATATTTCCTCCTATGGACCCCGAAGCCCCCATAACCCAGGCACAAATGTATGCCTCACCAAGAGGCATGAATCTACGACTCTTGAACTAAACTAAGCGTTGAAAGCTAATATCGAACTCATGCGTCAGATTCAAGAAAGTCAACGCATAATTGCCTACTTTAACTAGCTCAGAACAATCCCCGGGTGAGGCGTACAATCTCGGAAACTTCCTCCTTTGAGTCTCGGGGATTGCATCAACGGAGGAGGTTCAGCCTCAATAACAACGTCCTCGTTCACTCCAATGGCCACAATAACGGCCACAACAACGGAAATGGGAATAGTGACAGAACCACTATCACCTATAGCGGGGCCACGCATCACCGTGATTGATCCCGATTGGTCATCAATGATGAATTAGACCCGAGCAAGCCCCCCTCCATGACAGAACCCAACTGTCGCCACTTAGAACTTTGAGCCACGCTCCCCACATCACATCAGGCTCTGATTTACTAGGATCTGAATGAATGTCAGCCCGCTCATCCTCACTAGCCACACCAAAACCAGATGATTGACATCGTCAATATGGAAGAGGATGATCCCGACATTCACCATAAAAGACGCTCAAGGGGCATAACTCCCGAAGTCCGCCACAATTGGATTCCGCCAGGGGATGTACATCCGACATATCTCCCAAAAACGATCCGTAGAATCATGAGAGATATGCGAGGAAATGCCATCGACTCATAGGAGACCCACCTGAGGCGTAACCCCTTTACCAGAGCCGTCCACAAACCTGAGTGGCTTCAGCGCTTTAACATGCCCCCAAATGACAATATATAACAACAATACCGATCCCTGCGCATTCTTGAACCACTACGAATGGCAGATGGACTCCAGTAGAGCCATCGATGCCGTCAAATGCAAGTGTTTCCCTGTTGCCTTGGCAGGTATGACCTTGCTTTGGTTCTCTCGCCTACCGCTCCATTAAGTTGATACCTTCGGTCAGCTAGTCACCGACCTGGTCAAGTAGTTTAGGATGCATGTGCTGACCCCAAAGAATGCACTCACCTTGTCCAACTTATACCGAGATCCCGTTGAGTCCCTTAAAAGCCACCTCAAGCGATTCAATACTGCCTTCGCCGAGGTTGATGATCTTGAACCTCGTACCATGCTACCAGCTAGCTAAGGGTGTCCTCCTAACTTCTAAGTTTGGGGGCATGGATAGATAGAAAACAACCCAAGAGTATGGAGGCCTTCTACGAAAAAGCAGGATAATTTTTCTATCAAGAGGAAGCCAAGCGTAAAAGAGCATCACAGGCCAACCACTCCAACAACCCCCATGCCAGCACTGTCAACGATAATGTCAAAGGAAAATAAGCACGGGAACCTTCCGGAAGGGGTAAAGGGGCCATCCATACAAGCTGAAACCAAACCCTGGTAAACAAGGCACGACCGCTACCAGAATTACAGGAACTACATTCCGCTAAATCCGGACTTGGAGACCATCTATCTGGAAACCTGCAACACCCTCCAGTACAAGAAGCCCAACACAAGGGAATCGACTGACCATGAGAAGAACTTCGACAAATACTGCAGGTTCCACGATATGTACGGGCACAACACCAACGATTGCTGTCATCTCAAGGACGCAATCGAAAAACTACTCCCGAGGAGGCCATGGGATCACCATCTTCCGCACCTCCTGCTCCTGCGAACGCGGCCCCGGGCCGTCCAACCAGAGGACACATGGCATCGTGATCAATACCATCTGTGGCGGGCATCATCCCACACATGATTGTTCCACCCTTGATGAATTTTTCCTTGCCAAACTTCATAAGACAATGCAGGATGATATCGTCTTCTGCGAGAGGGAGTCAACGGGTAGTGAGATCCCCACCGTAGACTTTCTCATCATCTCTGCTCTGGTTGGACCATCTTTCGTCCGAAGGATCCTTATCTACTCAGGAAGCTCGATCTATATCATATTCAAGGCGGCCTATAACCAAATGAAATTGGAGGCCAAAGACTTGAGACCCTACCACGCAACGATCCACGGTTTCAATGGATCCACCAATCATCCAGTAGGCATGATCGACCTACCTGTAGAGCTTAGAGAAGTGGATCGAAGCCGGGTTCGTATCCTCAATTTTGTGGTCATTGACGTCGTCTCACCATATAACGCTTTCTTCGGACGACCTTTCCTCGCAGAATTACAGGTTTGCCTATCACCGTGGTCCCTACTGATGAAATTCCCAACATAGAATGACATCGGCACCATCAAAGGCGATCAAGCCACAACCCGAGATTGCTACCTCATGGAGTGCAGGAACAAGCGGAACAAGGACAAGGGCAAGAACATGCCCCCACCTCCTTGCGCTAAAACCATCTCCGCGTAGCAATCAAAGGCGTTTGAGTCATGGCTTAGGCGCCACTGCCATCTTTCCGACGATCTAAATCCGAGGAAGGACGAGGAGCCCAACTCCGATAGGGCTATCACGGTCGAACCAACGGTGGATGTTCCGATCAACCCCGACGTCCCGACGAAGGTCTTGAAAGTTGGATCACAATTCCACCCTGCAATAGAAGAAGAGCTCGTGGATTTCTTGAGAGCCAATTTGGACGTGTTCGCATGGACACACTCAGACATGTGTGGCATTGATCCAGGAGTTGCCTGCCACCGGCTCTCCATCAACCCCCGGCATCTCCCAATCAAACAGAAACGTTGAATCCTGCGAACAAACAGATCAACAACGCTCAGAGAAGAGGTTGATAGGCTCTTCAATAACGGTTTTATCCAAGAGGCTTATTACCCCGGGTGGGTTTCCAATCTAGTCTTGGTAAAAAAAAGGCGAATGGCAAGTGGCGAACATGCATAGATTTCTCCGATCTAAACAAGGCATGCGCTAAAGACAGTTTCCTGCTCCCGAAGATTGATCAGCTTGTCGACTCCACCGCCGGGTATCAGCTCTTCTCCTTCATGGACGCCTACTTAGGCTACAACAAGATTCCGATGTACCTCCCAATCCAGGATCATACGTCTTTCATAACTGACATCGATATCTACCGCTATCTTGTCATGCCTTTTGATCTCAAGAATGTGCGAGCTACCTACTAACGACTGGTTAACTTCATTTTCAAGGACCAGATTGGGAAATCAATGGAGGTTTATATTCTCATAAAATCGAGAATATCAAACGACCACGTCCGTGACCTCTCCGAAATGTTTGGTGTCCTCCGCCAATATGGCATGAAACTCAACCCCTTGAAATGCTCTTTTGGTATTGCATCCGGCAAATTCTTGGGTTTCATTATCAATTCGCGAGGCATCGAAGCCAATCTGGATAAAATCAAAGCCCTCCGGAACATCCAAGCTCCTCGGAGTATCAAGGATGTTCAGAGTCTAAACGGGAAGGTCGCCGCCCTGAGTTGATTCATATCCAAAGCGACTGACAAGTGCATCCCCTATTTTGACTTGCTCAGAAATGGGAAGCACAATTTCCCGTGGACACCGGAATGCGTTACAACGTTTCAGGACCTCCTGAATCACTTAGAATGGCCATCTCTCCTGTCTAAACCTATGGATCACAAAGACTTATGTATTTATTTGGCTGTTTCCTTGCAGGCGGTTAGCTCCATGCTCGTGCGTATAAAATGACAAGAGCATAAAAGAAATACCTTAAGCTCAAAAAGCTAGCCTACTGTCTATTGATCACTTTCCGAAAGCTACGACCTTATTTTCAATCCCATCCTATCAAAGTTTTCACCGAATAGTCGCTACGACAGGTCCTACAACGACCTGAGGCGTCTGATCGACTTTTAAAATGGAACATTGAGCTAAGCCAGTTCGAGATCACATTCATCCCTCATCGCGCCATCCTCAGGCAAGCCCTAGCCAACTTCATCGTAAAATCCACAATTCTGGAAGACCCTGCTCCGGAGCACACCGAAATTCTGGAACTTCAGTGGAAATTCTAAAAACAAAAAGATTAGATTTTTAAAAATAAAAAGATTATATTTTTAAAAATAAAAAAAATTAGATTTTAAAAAAAATAAAAAGATTAGATTTTTAAATAGGAAAAAGATTAGATTTTTAAAAATAAAAAATTAGTTTTTTAAATAGGAAAATATTAGATTTTTAAAAATAAAAAGATTAGGTTTCTAAATAAGAAAAGCGTTATAAATGTATGATTTTTAGCATTATAAAAATATAATTTTTATATAGAAAGTAGCATTGTAAAAATATGATTTTTATACAGATTACATAAAGAAAAAAATATAATTTATATATATATTAGAATTATAAAAATATGATTTTTATATTGAAAGAGAAATTATAAAAATATGATTTTTATATTGAAAGGGAGATTATGAAAATACGATTCTTATACGAATGGAATCATTTTAAAGATGCAATTTTTATATAAATGATTTCTAGTTAGAAAAGGAATGATTTTTAGTTAGATAAAAATTCGATTTTTAGTTATATAAAATATGATTTTTATTATATATACAGCGATATAAAATGCGATTTTAAATATATAAAAATCATATTAAAAATGTGATTTTACTATGAACAAGTGGAAAGGATTGCGTTGGAATTTTGGGTAAATCCAAATGGTTTAGAAATTCAGAAATAAAACTAGAGGATTGGATCCCAAAGGTGAGAACTTCTCACTCTAATTATATTTTCTAGTTAAATATATATACTAGGATGAAGACGGTGCTTAGTAGCACTCGACACCTTTGTTTGAAACCATGGTTGTTTGGTTGTTTGCTTTGATTGTGTTGTTTGTTTGAATTTGGTTTGAGATGTGAATTGAATTGATTATATTTGGTATGTGTATGGCGCGAGCCATTATTAGGCGAGGGATAAGGCTAGACCTTATTCTGGTTCTAGTATCGCGCCGTTATGCTGCCGAAATTTTCTAAAAATGTTAGAACAATAAAAATATCATTTTTATTGTATAAATGAACTATATAAAATATTCATATGTTGAAATAAATATTTTATAGTTAAAAATATAATTTTTAACGAGTATATGAATGAAAATAAATATTCATTTACAAATCAGACGATTTGTTTATGTACATACATTTGACTGATATTGATTGGGACGATATATTTTACACATCGCCCAACTGCACAAAAAAAATCTGTGTGTGTGTTGATTGAAACCCCACACGGGTACTAGGATGAAATTTGATGTACACTAATCCCAATTATTTAGTTGTATGTCAATCGATTGGTTGACAGACTGTTGTAAGTGTTAATTATTTATATTTAATGCTTACGTAGTTGTGTAATGCACTCTGGATGATGGTTGACTGTGTTTGATTATTGTTGTGTACACGTGTGTATGAATTATTGTTGTGTACACTTGTGTATGAATTCCATATAAATAAAATTATATGGTAATTGATTATATCTGATTCCAATTCGGAAAGAACGAATATTTTAAATTAACGAGTATTTTAAAATGATGAATAATGAATATTTTAAAATAACTAATATTTTAAAATAATATTCAATAATGGATCAAAATATGATTTTGATGTCCGATTTGGGATGGACACGAAAATATTTAAATATATGAAGCCGTGTTGATTAGATTAACGCCATTTTGACATGAACGATATTTATATCGATTTTATTCATTTTTATAATGAATATCGAAAAGGAAATGATTTCAAAATCTAAAATTTTGAAAATATTATCATTTATATATTATAATGATTAGGAAAATTCAATTTTGATTTAAAATTGAAAATGAAGATAGAATCGTTTTAAAGCGAATTTATAAAATATGTTTTAAATGGAAATAGAAGAAATACATATAATATATATATTATATATATTTAATAGCCTGAATAGAACGCGCCGCTATAGTTCGCGAATTTCGACCATTTACTTCGAATGGACATTATGGGAGATCCGACCGTCGGATTCTCCTAAAACCTAAACCGTTGGGTTCGTATCGAAAAGTGCTTTCCAACGAATACAGGAAATTTGAAATCTAGCAGTTGGATTTGGAATTATATCCAAATCAAATTTGGAAAAGGTCGCTATAAGTGCAGTTCGATGACCGTTTATGAAAATCGACTGAAAGGCCTTAGTAAAATTATTAAAAATATTGATAATTTGTGTAAAGTCATAATAAATGATTTGGAAAGAATTTGGATGAAAAATTCCACGTTTGTAAAGATAAAAATATATTTTTATCAGAATGAACTTGTTATGAACTAGAATTATAATCCAATATTTTTAAATAAATAAATTGGATTTGAAATGGTTTTAAAAATAACCAGAATTTCCAATATATGAATTGGAATGGATTTGAATCAAAATTATCTTCAGAATATTTCGATATTGGATTCCATGATTATACGAATACTGTGGAGGAGTTTGGAAGATATATATATATATATATATATATATATCGTTATTCCAATGTGATATTTGTTGATTAAAGATTTTGATATTAAATATAAGCCGATATAATTTCTATTCAGAGCCTTGTATTTAATATTATTGGGTTTGTCGTGAATGGTGTCTTCATTAACACTGTTCTTAAACCCAGTTGAGAAACAGAATAAATCTTTTAATTAAGATTTAGCGAAGTTTTCCAATTAATTAATATTTAATCGGAATAGAATAAAAGAGTTGTATTCTGGGTTTTTCGTGAATGGTGTTTTCAGTAACACTGTTCTTGAACCCCGTGTGAAAAGAATAAATCTTTTAATTAAGATTTAGTGAAGTTTTCCAATTGATTAATATTTAGTTGGAATAGAATAAAAGAATTGGATTTTGGGTTTGTCGTGAATGGTGTTTTCAGTAACACTGTTCTTGAACCCCATGCGAAAAGAATAAATCTTTTAGTTAAGATTATTAGAGTTTCCAATTATATTAATAATTGGAATAAAATGGGTTGTGAATTTGGTTTATTGTGAACTGTGTTTTTTAATGACATTCGTTCTTTAACCCGATTTACAGTGGAATGTGATTTGGAATTGATAAATCTTTTTATTAAGATTTAAGAAAATTTTCCAAAGTAAAGTTTACCAATTTAATATATTAAACTGGAATTAAATGGAATTCGATTTGGTAATAATCGAAGTGAGCTTCTGTAGAGGAAGACTGTTAATATATATGGAATTTAAAAGACTTTGTCGTTATTCCATTTATATTATTAGTCGGATATGGAAATTGATATTGATTATATATTGATCTATTTTCCATGAAGATTCCAAAATTAATGGAATGTAATTTGGGTTTATCGTGAATAGTGTTTTAAATGACATTAGTTCTGTAATCCAGTTAAAGACATGATTACGTATCTAACATTGTATTTCGAACTGTATGGTTGATCTCTGCTAAATATATATCTATTTGGTGGTGGAGAATTTATTCTCTTGCTTAACACCCATCTCTAAGATGTACAAGCTTAGAGGTTATATATAGGCAGAAATCAATAGTACAGTGTAGATTGTCGATGCGGCATGTTTGATTTTCCAAAGTTAAATAATCATTAATATTGATTTTTGGGAAGACTAAAACCAAGTGGAGTTTTAATAAATCTTTAATTAGATTAAAATGCGAATGTGATAATTTAAATTATCAATTAGGGAAATGACCGAGAGTGGAGTATCACCAGTTTTGCTCCAAGCGATAGTTAAATCTGTAATTAGATTTGAATGGGAAACGGTGATTAATTTTATCGATAACACCGTGGTGTTAGATATGAAGTATTATCAGTTTTTCTTCATGGGATGAATAGATTGGGATTATAAATGATTACTTCGGTAAGGGTCGCTAATCCCGACTAGTTTGGATAAACCTTAATTTGGTTTGAATTAATATCCAAAGGAAGATTAAAGAATAAATTTAAAGAATTTATCTTTGATAAAATTAATGGGAACCTTTCCCCAAGGATATGAATATTTAAATAAAAGAATATTCAGAATTGGAATGAGGCGTATGTTGTGTTTTTATAGCACTTGTTTAAAATATACGCAAGTTATTTGGAAAGGCTGGGCTTATCCCTATTCTGAATAACTGATTCGACGATAAGTCGACGATGAAGACGGTGGTTGAAGACCGGAGGTCTTCACATCGTATGGATGATTACTGATGTATTGATTGGGATGTACACCCAAGACGAGGTAATAAGTGGTGATCGTCCAGACGTACTTGGAGACCGACCAGATATGCGAGGGATTCTTTTCTGTATTGGACATATGGTACAGAATAAGGTGCCTCCGGTTTCGTTCAGACCCAGGACGAACTAGTAAATGGATGTGTGTTTGACATTGGATTTTATTCTGTGTTGATTGATCTCTATTAAATATATATCTATTTGGCAGCGGAGAATTTATTCTCTTGCTTAATGCCCTTCTCTGAGACGTACGAGCTCAAAGATTATATATCGATAGACATCAGTCGCATGGCGTGCATTGCCTGTGTGGCATGCTGAGATGCAAATGATCAAGGCTTCTATTGAAAAGCAGAGTCTTGTGGTTGATGATCAAAGAACGGCTTTAATATAGCATAGCTTCGTGTATAGCATTAATTCGCGAGCCTCACACCTCGATATGAGTCAAAAACGGGATAAGGGACCCAAAGAGGACATGACGTTTCTTTCTAGCTATGGGTGGTGTCATGATATAGAGCCCAAACATTTATTATTTTTTCCTATGTGGTTATTGGATTGCGAGGCGCCTCAGATATATCGGTTACTACAGAGCCGATGGATAGGTCCGATAGGACCGAAAAATATGTGTTCAGGAATAACTAATCCATAATCATAGGTGTGGACCGACCTTGGAGGATCCAGGGGTTGCCCAGAGTGTGCAGTCCTTACACATTTGCTGAGTGTCTCGAAGCGATTAGGAGTACATCCCTTGCCTCGACTCATGACGGAAATCCAATTTCCAATACGTGACATTTTGGTTTTTGATTGTAGAGCCTAGTATTGGCGACATGATATATGGTAACCATGCTGTCTATGATTGATATATTTATATTTGAAGTTGTTTATACACTATGCACTTATAATAGTATCAAATGATTTGTTTTAAACATACCAAACATGTTTGACTATTATAAGGGAAAACCCTATCCTCCGGCTTGCGTTGTATTGTGTGATGGGACCTGGATCTTATAACAGCTTCATTTTTCCAAAAAGCATTGCTCTGTTTGTTTTAAGCACTGGAATTCTTAGGAGGAAACCTGTTCCGTGTTATACGGCGTGGTCCCTTGATTTACTTTATTTTTAAAATAAATATTTAATAACTGTTTTAGTTCTCACACCAGTCACATGACTGAGCTGGAGTTTATTGTTTTAACCTAAACTCTGGGCGCCCCTATTTTCCACACGGGCATCTCGTAGTTTTGGTTTTGCAGATATTATATTCACAGGATCCTGGTTTACAGCATGAGCTATATTCGGAACGCTCTGTATCCGTGTATTTCTTTCAGTTGTGTTATTTATTGTTTTTCCGCTGCTAATGTATTTAATCTCTGATATTTTTCTAATGTATAAATTATTCATACTCTGTTATATTCTTGTACTCTGATGTAATCATTGTAATAAGCAATGAAATGTTCTTCTGTTTGTGTTCTGATTTGTCGTGTTCTCAACTCAATCCGGGCTTTCCTTTATGGGGAAGTTTGAGTCGTTTCATTTTGGTATCAGAGCTTTGGTTTACAGAGCTCAGAGAACACGGCACCTTAGAACCAAATGAAAGAATTCATCAGAGATTGGATTAGCAATATCCAATGAGAACGACTCGTTAGAGATAGGATCAATAGTATCCTAGAATGAGTTAGAAGAGTATTATTTATAAAAACAAATTTTGTTTTGAAGATTTAAACCATTTTATACGTATTTGAATATTTATTTTATATTGAATTTGGACAATCGAGTATATAAAGATTTTGCATATATGCCTTGCAAACGTATATTCGAAGTTTTAATATACCAGATAGATATAGAATCACACTCTAGACGGCCGGAGATGATTCTGATGATTGTAGCTACATCATCCGAATTTATGTTCGAGTTTTGAAAGTGGGATGTCTATGTATTTCCAATTGACTGGCGTGAGAACCAAAAAATAGATAAGGTTGTTGTTGTGAATTAGTATCAAAAACATGATTTTGTATATGTATAAAAATTATGTGTTTGAAATGATAATCAACTAATTGATTGTTGATTGTGTTGTTTGATTATTGGTTTGATTAATTAAAATTTTAAACCATTAAGCCAAATTGAATCAAATATTGAACTGACTTGAAAATTGATTGCAATGGCATGTATATACATTGAACAGGTCAAAGCTAGGAGGCCAAGAAGAGGAATAAAATTGTATGCCCGACAAATAGGTATATGTTTACTATATTTCTTGGGTTTGGATGATTTTATGAGCCGATTTGCTAGCCTCTTGGCTTTTTCCTTTTCTTTTTAGATGACGATGGCCCTGTGTGGCTAGTTGCGGTTTTAAATGTCTCCCCGTACAAAGGAGGTTATGGCGAAATTTTTCAAAAATTTATGGTGTTAGCTAAATTTTTGAAGAATTGGAAAATTCTTAGAAACTGGAACTTTGAAGAATGAAAGCCAAACTAAAAGTTGAGTTGGTTAGTTAAACAATTTTCAGCTCCGTTCCTTTTCGAGGACGAAAAGATTTAAGTAGGGGAGATTGTAACAACCCGGAAAATCGGAACCAATTTAAAAATTTTATTTTGGCAATTTTAATGGATTTTGAATATTTAAAATGATTTATTTTAAATAATAATGATTAAAAATTTATTTTGAATAGAATTAGAACGTATAAATTTATTTAAGTCGAAGTTTGAATATAAATATTTATTTTAATTATAAAAGGAATTGGAAATGGCGCGGTAGTTTGAAAGTTCAATTTCAAATTTCAAATGAATGTACATAATCAAAATAAATCGGATTTCAGTCAAATCAGAAATATTTGAATCTATTTGAAAATATCTTTCCATGGAATGTGAAAAATCTAGATTTCATGAGGGAAAAAAAAGTTATGTCCAGTAGAAAATTCAGAATAGTCGCTATGGAATTTTATATAATATATGGCCCTTAAAAATAGCCATTTTTGCAAACAACCTCCATTTTGGACGAGACCACTTTTGTTGGATCCGGAATGTCAAATTATTGCTAGATTCCAATTTTTATAATTTTTGGAATTAATATGTGAGCGTGGTAAAATTAAACGTGTTTGGTCAATTCAATTGGAATTTAATCGACTGGAAAATGACCGTTTTTCAAACGGTCTCCAAATTCGATGAAATTAGTTTTATTAGGACCGTATAGTCAAAACATAGTATATTTATTTTTCGGGAATTTTTGGAGTCCGTATGTGGCCCCAGTAAATTAAAATGTGCGTTTGAATTTAAAATTTAATGATTTATATTTTAAATTTAGCGGAAACTAATCGTAACAGCCGAATTGGGTTATGAAAGATATTCCATTGTGTTCAGAATGTGGGTAATTTGCTAGGGGGGACAGTCGTTGGGTTCGATTTGGGGTTCGGATGAAAAGTCAACTTATTGGAGAGCATATATATATATATATATATATATATATATATTATATACTCCCTCCCTCTTTTCTTTCCCCAAACCCGAAACACCCCAAACCCTTCAGCCGCCTGTCGCCCTCCCCTTCCCCAGGCCTCGTTGGACCACCGCGACCCCCCTCCTCACCTCTGATGACGCACCACCACCTCCCCTCACCCCCGTCGCTCCCTCCTTTGCCTCTCCCCTTCGAAAATCAAACAACCCCTAAACCCTTGAAACAGACGCCGGAGGCCGCTGCGCCACCCCATTCCCCACCAGAAGGTCGCGGCCACCTCCTATCTCCTGCTGCGCGCCAGAAACTGCCCCCCTTCGCTGAAAACATATGAGTAATTTTTTATAAAATTAAAAGCATTGTTTTTATGTGAATTCTTTTTATGAAATAGATTAAAATTAAAAAGATTAGATTTTCGAAAATAAAAAGTTTAGATTTTTAAAAATAAAAAGATTAGATTTTTAAATAGGAAGATTAGATTTTTAAAAATAAAAAGATTAGATTTTTAAATAGGAAAAGATTAGATTTTTAAAATAAAAAGATTAGATTTCTAAATAAGAAATGCATTATAAAAATATGATTTTTAGCATTATAAAATTATATTTTTTATATAAAAAGTAGCGTTGTAAAAGTATTATTTTTATATAGATTACATGAAGATAAAAATATAATTTTTATATATATTAGAATTATAAAAATATGATTTTTATATTGAAAGAGAAATTATAAAAATATGATTTTTATATTGAAAGGGAGATTATAAAAATACGATTCTTATATGAATGAAATCATTTTAAAGATGCGATTTTTATATAAATGATTTCTAGTTAGAAAAGGAATGATTTTTAGTTAGATAAAAATTCGATTTTTAGTTATATAAAAATATGATTTTTATTATATATATAGCGATATAAAATGCGATTTTTAAATATATAAAAATCATATTTAAAATGTGATTTTTTACTATGAATAGCGTGGAAAGAATTGCGTTGGAATTTCGGGCAAATCCAAACGGTTGAGAAATTCAGAAATAAAACTGGAGGAGTGGATCCCGAGGGCGAGAACTTCTCACTCTAATTTTATTTTCTAGTTAAATATATATATTAGGATGCAGGCGGTGCTTAGTAGCACCTGACACCTTTGTTTGAAACCATGGTTGTTTGGTTGTTTGCTTTGATTGTGTTGTTTGTTTGAATTTGGTTTGGGATGTGAATTGAATTGATTAGAACTGGTATGTGTATGGCACGAGCCATTATTAGGCAAGGGATAAGGCTAGACCTTATTCCGGTTCTAGTATCGCATCGTTTTGCTACCGAAATTTTCTAAAAATGTTAGAATAATAAAAATATTATTTTTATTGTATAAATGAACTGTATAAAATATTCATATATTGAAATAAATATTTTATTGTTAAAAATATAATTTTTAACGAGTATATGAATGAAAATAAAATAATCATTTACAAATCAGACGGTTTGTTTATGTACACGCATTTGACTGATATTGATTGGGACGATATATTTTACACATCGCCCAACTGCACAAATAAAATCTGTGTGTGTTGATTGAAACCCCACAAGGGTATTGGGATGAAATTTGACGTACAGTAATCCCAATTGTTCTGTTGTATGTCAATCGATTGGTTGACAGACTGTTGTAAGCATTAATTATTTATATTTAATGCTTACGCAGTTGTGTAATGCACTCTGGATGATGGTTGACTTTGTTTGATTATTGTTTTGTACACATGTGTATGAAATCCATATACATAAAGTTATATGTTAATTGACTGTATCTGATTCCAATTCGGAAATAACGAATATTTTAAATTAACGAATATTTTTAAATGACGAATAATGAATATTTTAAAATAACTAATATTTTAAAATAATATTCAGTAATGGATCAAAATATGATTTTGGTGTCCGATTTGGGATGGACACAAAAATATTGAAATTTATGAAGCCGTGTTGATTAGATTAACGCGATTTTGACGTGAACGATATTTATATCGATTTTATTCATTTTTATAATGAATATCGAAAAGGAATTAATTTAAAAACGATGATATTTTGAAAATAATATCGTTTATATATTATAATGATAAGGAAAATTCAATTTTGATTTAAAATTGAAAATGAAGTTAGAATCATTTAAAAATGAATTTAAAAATGAAATCTAACGGTTGGATTTGGAATTATGTCCAAATCATATTTGGAAAAGGTCGCTATAAGTGCAGTTCGATGACCGTTTATGGAAATCAACTAAAAGGGCCTTAATAAAATTATTAAAAATATTGATAATTTATGTAAAATCATAATAAATGATTTGGAAAGAATTTGGATGAAAAATTCCATGTTTGTATGGATAAAAATATATTTTTATCAGAATGAACTAGAATTATAATCCAATAATTTTAAATAAATAAGTGGATTTGAAATGGTTTTAAAAATAACTAGAATTTCCAATATATGAACTGAAATGGATTTGAATCGAAATTATCTTTGGAATATTTCGATATTAGATTCCGCGATCATATAGATATTGTAGAGGAATTTGGAAGATATATATAGTTATTCCCAATACGATATTTGTTGATTACAGAACTTGATATTGAATATAAGCCGATATAATTTCTATTCAGAGCCTTGTATTTAATATTGAATTGGATTTTGGGTTTGTCATGAATGGTGTCTTCATTAACACTGTTCTTAAACTCAGTTCGGAAAAAGAATAAATCTTTTAATTAAGATTTAGTGAAGTTTTCCAATTAATTAATATTTAATTGGAATAGAATAAAATAATTGGATTTTGGGATTGTCATGAATGGCGTTTTCAGTAACACTGTTCTTGAACCCCGTGTGAAAAGAATAAATCTTTTAATTAAGATTTAGTGAAGTTTTCCAATTAATTCATATTTAATTGGAATAGAATAAAAGAATTTGATTTTGAGTTTGTCGTGAATGGTGTTTTGAGTAACACTGTTCTTGAACCCCTTGTGAAAAGAATAAATTTTTTAATTAAGATTATTAGAGTTTCCAATTATATTAATAATTGGAATAAAATGGGATGTGAATTGGGTTTATTGTGAACTGTGGTTTTTAACAACATTCGTTCTTTAACCTGATTTACAGTGAAATGTGATTTGGAATTTATAAATATTTTTATTAAGATTTAATGAAAAAATTTCAAAGTAAAGTTTTCCAATTTAATATATTAAATTGGAATTGAATGGAATTTGATTTGGTAATAGTCGAAATGAGCTTCTGTGGAGGAAGACTATTAACATATGTGGAATTTAAAAGACTTTGTCGTTATTCCATTTATATTATTAGTCGGATACAGAAATTGATATCGGTTATATATTGATATATTTTCCGTGAAGATTCCATAATTAATGGAATGTGATTTGGGTTTCTCGTGAACTGTGTTTTAAATGACATTAGTTCTTTAACCCAGTTAAAAACAAGACTACGTGTCTAACAATGTATTTCGAACTATATGGTTGATCTCTGCTAAATATATATCTGTTTGGTGGCAGAAAATTTATTCTCTTGCTTAACACCCTTCTCTAAGACGTACGAGCTTTAGAGGTTATATATAGGCAGAAATCAATAGTACGGTGTAGATTGTCGATGCAGCATGTTTGATATTCCAAAGTTAAATAATCATTAATATTGATTTTTGGGAAGATTAAAACCAAGTGAAGTTTTAATGAATCTTTAATTAGATTGAAATGCAAATGTGATAATTTAAATTATCAATTTGGGAAATGATCGAGAGTGGAGTATCACCGGTTTTGCAGCGATAGTTAAATCTTTAATTAGACTTGAACAGGAAATGGTAATTAATTTTACCAATAACACGGTGGTGTTAGATATGAAGTATTATCAGTTTTGCTTCATGGGATGAATAGGTTGGGATTGGGAAATAAAATAAATGATTACTTCGGTAAGGATCGCTAATCCTGACTAGTTTGGATAAACCTTAATTTTGTTTGAATTAATATCCAAAGGAAGATTAAAGAATAAATTTAAAGAATTTATCTTTGATAAAATTAATGGGAACCTTTCCCCAAGGATATGAATATTTAAATAAAAGAATATTCAGAATTGGAATGAGGCGTATGTTGTGTTTTTATAGCACTTGTTTAAAATATACGCAAGTTATTTGGAAAGGCTGGGCTTATCCCTATTCTGAATAACTGATTCGACGATAAGTCGACGATGAAGACGGTGGTTGAAGACCGGAGGTCTTCACATCGTTTGGATGATTACTGATGTCTTGATTGGGCTGTACACCCAAGACGAGGTAATAAGTTGTGATCGTCCAGACATATTTGGAGATCGACCGGATATACGAGGACCTCTCTCCTGTATTGGACATATGGGACGAGGAATAATGTGCCCCCTGTTTCGTTCAGATCAGAACGAATTAGTAAATGGATCTGTGTCTGACATTGGATTTTATTATATGTTGATTGATCTCAATTAAATATAAATCTGTTTAGCGGTGGATAATTTATTCTCTTGCTTAACGCGCTTCTCTGAGACGTACAAGCTCAGAGGTTATATATCGATAAACATCAGTCACATGGCGTAAATTTCTTGTGTGGCATGATGAGATGCAAATGATCAAGGCTTCTTTTGAAAAGCAGAGTCTTGTGGTTGATGATCAAAGCACGACTTTAATATAGCATAGCTTTTTGTATAACGTTAATTCGCGAGCCTCACACCTCGAGTATGAGTCAAAAATGGAATAAGGGACCCAAGGAGGACATGAATTTTATTTCTAGCTATGGGTGGTGTCATGGTATGGAGCCGATACATTTATTATTTTTACCTATGTGGCTGTTGGATTGCGAGGCACCTCGGATATATCGGTTACTACGGAGCCAATGGATAGCTCCGATAGGACCGGGAAATGTGTGTTCAGGAATAACTAATCCACAAATGTAAGCGTGGACCGGCCTTGGAGGCTCTTGGGGTTGCCCAAAGTATGCAGTCCTGAGACATTTGCTTGAGTGTCTCGAAGCGGTTATGTAACACCCCACGTCCATTAATGTCACTCTCAAAGGCAATGCATTACCTTCCATGGAGTATTATTGGTGAATAGAACCGAATATAACAAGACGGATACATATATTGGTACTTGGAAAATTCAAAATAAATTTTATTGCAGCGGAGAAATAGTTTGATTACAACAACATCATAAACCAAAAAAAAACCAAGTACACTTAGTAACCATCTTGACAAATTGTTTTCTGAGTACATGAAGTAAAAAGCATAACCCCAACATAAGTATCCATAAAAGAGATGAGCTGAACTTTACTTTCAGAAATCCAAGCACTTCCAAAAGAGAGAGGAAGATCCAGATCAAGCTCCACTAGTACTAGTTCCACCCTGAGGACCGGGGGGGGGGGGGGAGGGGGGGAAGGAAGAAAAGAGGCAAAAACAAAGAGGGTCAGACATGAAGTCTGGCGAGTACCATAACTTTAACAATATAATTATTAAAGTAATTAGGATAAGGCATAAACTGATAAAACAAGGAATGACTGTGAAGAAAGTGGGCAAGACAAAACAAACAAGAGGAATATTCTGGCGTTAATCTCGCTCCTAATCACTATAGGATAATTACTATACTGCACCATTACTAGTCACCCTAAAAACCGATCCCGCCTACTGAACAAAATAATAATAATGGTAGTTTCGTGTACCCCTAGTTGTCTTCATAGGTGTCGCCTGCTCCTATCTCCACTAGTTGTACCCACTACCCTCCTCATTCTAATTACGACATTTATTCATAATATGGTAGTTGGACTCCTAGCTGTCTTCATAGGTGCCGCCTGCTCCTATCTCCGCTAGTCGTACCCACTGCCTTCCTCATTCGATAGGCTCCCTAACTCGTAGATACCCGTGCTGGTCCCACAATGGGGTGTATCACTCCACAAAGTGGCAACCCGATACCACTAAAGATGCACGACTTATATCAACATGATGCAACAACGTCTTACCTACCAGCCCGGGTCGACGCACGCACATGATCCTGCTGGACTTGTGTTGCCACCGTTAACCCGTTTTGACCTCTTACGATCAAATCCAGTAAGCATGTCCCGTCCTCGATCTAACTCAAGCTCACAAAGATACTTAATTGGTAACTGGTTTGAAATGAGTCCCCCATGCTTGACACAAGCTTTCCACCTATGCTTGGTCCCCACTAGAATCTTCCACTTAACCCCTTCTTATTCATGTCTTCTTACATGTTTCAATTTGGTTAAGTGTCTCTAATCATATTTCACATGTCTCCCATGTCATCCACTTAACCCCCACGTCCCACCACATGTTTATCTTGGTTAAGTGTTAATGATTATATCCCACATGTCACCCACTTATCAAATCAACATGTGTTATTGGTTAAGTTGGTCTTAACCCCATCCACTTATCAGATCAATATGTATTATTGGTTAAGTTTGCCTTAACCTTATTCACTTATCAGATTAAATATATATTATTGGTTAAGCTATACTTAACCCTACCCACTTATCTAATTAATATATATTATTGGTTAAGCTGGTCTTAACCCTACCTACTTATCAGATTGTTGGTTAAGCTGGTCTTAACCCTATCCACTTATATATATATATATATCTATATATATATATATTATTGGTTAAGCTGGTCTTAACCCTATCTACTTATCAGATTATTGGTTAAGCTGGTCTTAACCGTATCCACTTATCAGGTTATTGGTTAAGCTGGTCTTAACCCTATCCACTTATCATGTTATGTATCATATATGTGTATATATATATATCATATAACATGTTTTACTTAATTTATGATTAAGTACATATTAGTTCACAAATACATTGGTTAAGAGAATAACTCCCTAAGTATCAACCCCGAAGACCGAAATCAACATCAGATTGGTACTCAGAGAATTACTCCGCTCAACCAAACTTCTGTTTGTTATTCATATTCGTCTTTGATCAGCATTAATTAATTATTAATGCACAGACCTCCCACATTAAGTCGATTGCTTGTGGCCGTTGGATATGCCGGGCGGTTCCGGGCAGACTTCCACCACAAGCCAGACTTAACCTCGTGTCTAAGCATCTTTTAATTATGCAAACGACCTCTCACATTAGACTGCCGTTTGTGGTTGCTGGATGTGTCGGGTGGGTCTGGGCAGTCTTATACTACAAACGAGTCTAACCTCGGGTCTTAGGCGTTTATTACGCATTTTATTTTATGCCGTTGACCTCTCACATTAGACTACTGTTTGTGGTTGCTGGATTTGCCAGGTGGGTCCGGGCAGTCTTACACCACAAACGAGTCTAACCTCGTGTCTTAGGCATTTATTATTACATATTATTATTCGACCCCAATTTGAATTAATATCTCTATTTCAAATTGTCAATAACTTCCAAATTAATCTATGTCCATAATTGTCACCTTATGTCCATAATTTCTATGCATATAAATTAGGCCAATTAATGTCTCAAATTTATTATATGCTTTTAAGCCATTTTTATGCCAATTCACAATATTAATATTTAATATTTTCCCATTGCCCCCACGTCGTTCGCACGTTTAATATGAAATATGTTAGACCCGCACATATTCTAAATCATAAAAAGAAAAGAAACATCACAGCTTGCATAGCACATAAAAATAGATCTAACCTGCAAATAAGAATTATAACATAAATTCGCATAGCCAATAATTTGCATAGACAATGGTTATATAGAATCATATATTTGCATAAACGACCATGGATCTAAATATAGATCTAAACATGAAATTGTGAACTTGCATATATAAATCATGGGTCTCACTTAACTTGCATATGTGAATAAAATTTTCACCCAAAAATGTGAATATAGTTTTTCACCTAAACTTGCATATAGATTTCTACAACTTTCATATGAATTTACCACACGTTTTTGCATATAAACTAGCATATGTATATACTTGATTCACATATGAACTTGTGTACAATTCACATACAAACTTGCATAAAATTCATATTCAAACTAACATACAATTTAACATCCCAAACTTGCATAAAATTCACATACGAATTAGCATATGATTTAACATCCAAACTTGCATAAGATTCGCATATGAATTAATATATGATTTAACAAATTTGCATAAGATTCACATATAAATTAACATCCCAAACTTGCATAACATTCACATATGAATTAACATATGATTTAACATCCCAAACTTGCATAAGATTCACATATGAATTAACATATGATTTAACATCCCAAACTTGCAAAAAATTCACATATAAAATGAATCAAGTTAAATATGAAATAGATCTACCAACACAAGATAACAAAGTTAAACAACATCACGTGATTCAACAAACATGTTCTCATAATCCAATTACAACCCATCATAATTAATTTATTAATTATATTGTGAAAGAAATAGTACTCACAAAGATAGGTTAGAGAAGAGAATGATTTGTTTGTCTTTTGAATTAGAATTCTGACTTGCTAATCCCTAAACTTTAGGAAGAAGAACTATCCTAACAGCATGGTGTCCAAGTGACTGATTTAGTTTAGGTTTAGGATTTGAGTCTAGGCACTCTTTTATAGAAGTTTAAATCAACCTAAGCCGTTAGATTAAGATAGAATTAATCCGGACCATCCAGACAAGAGAGAATTATCCAGAACAGCCACATCATCCCTAATGACTCAACAACAGGTTAGGTAAGACTCGACAACAAGTTAGGATCGACTGTTTTCAGATCTGCCGGGGGGGTAGGTCGACTCCCTGGTCGACCTGTATATAGGTAGGTCGACCCCCTGGTCGACCTGGTCTGCGGTAGGTCGACCTGCCTTGGTATTTAATTTTTTGCATTGTTTTATATAAATTTCTGAAAGTTCTGAGGGCCATAACTTCTTCATACGAAGTCCGATTTTCGAAAACTTGGACTCTATTCCAAGCAGAATTTCTAGACGAACGCAATGGTGTAACCCGTTTCCCTTAATTCTCACTTTAACAATTAAGTATTCTTAAATTTGTTAATTTTAATATTTAAAATTGCGGGGTGTTACATTCTCCCCTCCTTAAAGGATTTCGCCGCCGAAATCTCCAAGTTAAGGAGAATGTATATCCTACCATCCAATCATCCATCTACTCAACCATCAAACACAGACATCCATTGTCCTTACAAGGTTTCTAATGCTGTATGAATATATGCAAAAAGTGTGTGTATATGTTCCTTATCCAATGCAAGATCAGGTGGTCTACTGATTCAGTTGACCTCCTTAATGCAAATCATGATAGTGCCATGCATCCATTATGTATGCAAAAGAATCCTAACGATACATATTATTTCTACATGTGTGCACCACCGTTCATCAAAATGCAGCATCCATATGATAACACAACCATTATACATCCATTAATTAAATATGCACACATATTTATATGCAATATGAAAGTGACTGAGCCGATCTAGTGCCTAATGTGTGTGTACATGCATCCACGAGCAACCACTAGCAACCACTTGCATCCATTTGCATCCACCAAACATAACATGTCTCAAACACATGTTCACAACCATAGGGGTTTTCCTAACTAAAGATCGAAGATATCATCGCAAAGATATACTAAATGATAGAACAAGTATCAACAAAGCAGTCGAAAAAGGAGAAGTTAAAAATCTCGTCTTACGTTTCTCAAGTCGCGACTCCTTGATCATCTCCCCATTCCACTTTGACCAACTTGACCTCTCTGCTGCATAGCTCTAATACCTTCATCCCAAGGATGCATGTAGGAGCTCGTCTAATCGTGGCATCTCACTCTACTTCCACTTCTCTAAGCATGCTCGGCTTTACTGCTTCCGCGGTATCTTGTAACACTTCTGCAAATGCGATACGTGAAACATGTCGTGAACATCACTAAGCTCGTTGCCTCTTCTCATGTCCCTCCAAAATCTAGGATACATAACCTTAAATGATCTTCAAGGATTCTATTCACCCTTCTCTGTTCGTCCATCCTTCTATGGATGATAAGCGATACTCGTACTTGCCGCCTTTTGCATCTCACCTTTTCCTCTTGCACGAAATCTTCTCCAAGCCCTGTCCCGCAAGCACCGGTATACACTGTGAATGGCTTACTCCCATTTGGAAAAACTAAAACTGGTGTTGTCGTCAAAGCCTTCTTCAAACATTGGAAAGCATCGTCACCATCAACATCCCAAGCAAAAGTCAAGTTCTTCTTCGTTTACTGAATAAGTGGGGCTGATATCTTCGCGAAGTCCTTAGTGAACTTCCTATAATAGCCCGCCAGCCCTAAAAAGCTTCTTACTTCTGTTGCGTCCTTAGGAATCTTCCAATCTTGGATTGCCACCACCTTTGCGGGATCCACAGTTATCCTTTCCTTAGAGACCATGTCCTAAGAACCTCACTTCCTTTCTCCAAAATTGGCATTTGGAGAACTTAGCTTTGAGTAGATGCGCTCGTAGGGTCTCTAAGACTTCCCTCAGATGTAGGGCATGCTCTTACTTGCTTCTAGAGAAAATCAAGATATCGTCCACAAAGACTACCTTTCTTTCACATTCTAGGACGGCACTATTCCTGGCTAGCCAATCCATGCCTAGAATCAAGCCATAACCCATGAAGCCAAGAACGAAGGCGTTGCATTCAAACCCAATGCCCAAGATAGACACTCTCAAATCCCAACAAATCATCGAAAGATGAGCCGAACCACCAATAGGATTTGAGACTACTATGGGATCCATAACTAGACTAGTATTTTGGTGCATTGTTTCAACTAACGAAGCAGATACAAACGAGTGTGAAGCGCCAGAATTCAAACAAGGTTCGAACAGGATGATCAAAAAGAAAAACCAAACTTCCAACCTCTATCAGGTATGCCAGCCGTGAGGGAACGCGTCTGCCCTCCAGAAGATCCTATACCTTGTCCTTACTTTTTCCTTTTGCTTCTTTGGACGATCCTAATAAGATGTACTGTTTCTCCGTAACGATAACAACTAGTCTTCTTCTTCTTTCTAACGTCTTTATTTAAGTAGTCATATATTTTACAAGTGTGGCCCTTCCTGTTCTCTTGGCCCCTTGTTATCCTTACCGCCCTTCTTTGGCTCTACTTTCTTATCGTGTGTCCTATCCATGTATTTCCTGTACATTCTCCATTCGTGACCTCCCACCAAAATGAGGCTTCGACCTTTATTAACCAAGCAGCTAATTGAACTTTCCTCTCATCGTCTATCTTAAAGGTACCAACAACTCCTCCGCTTCCTTCTAGCTTTGACAAACGTCCCAGTTCCATGAAGCGGTTTTCTGCCCATCATATGGAAGTTCTTATATACCTTAAAAAAAGCGTCTATAGTGGAGGAAGAAATTCAAAAAAGGAAAGAGGAAGAGATTCAAAACGGAGAATCGAACGAAAGATATATGGCTCTCAGGGGTTATGTTTTTTAAAAAAACTTCTCTTGAAAATAGTCTCCTTAAAACATACTTTTGAAAGTATTTCTTTATAAAACGCTTTTGAAAAATAGTTTTTCAAAATCTCTTTTCTGTTCTGTTAATCTTCAGCTCTGATACCACGTGTAACACCCCACGTCCATTAATGTCACTCTCAAAGGGAATGCATTAACTTCCATGGACTATTATTGGTGAATAGAACAGAATATAACAAGACAGATACATATATTGGTACTTGGAAAATTCAATAGAACTTTTATTGCAGCAGAGAAATAGTTTGATTACAACAACATCATAAACCAAAAAAAACCAAGTACACTTAGTAACCATCTTGACAAATTATTTTCTGAGTACATAAAGTAAAAAGCATAACCCCAACATAAGTAGCCATAAAAGAGATGAGTTGAACTTTACTTTCAGCAATCCAAGCACTTCCAAAAGAGAGAGGAAGATCCAGATCAAGCTCCACTAGTACTAGTCCCACATTGAGAACCTGGGGGGTGGGGGGGTGGGGGTGGGGGGAGGAAGAAAAGAGGCGAAAACAAAGGGGGTTAGACATGAAGTCTGGCGAGTACCATAACTTAGTAATTAGGATAAGGCATAAAGTGGTAAAACAAGGAATGATTGTGAAGCAAGTGGGAAAGACAAAACAAACAAGAGGAATATTCTGGCGTTAATCTCGCTCCTAATCACTATAGGATACTATACTGCACCATTACTAGTCACCCTAAAAATCGATCCCGCCTAATGAACAAAATAATAATAATGGTTGTTTCGTGTACCCCTTGTTGTCTTCATAGGTGCCGCCTGCTCCAATCTCCACTAGTTGTACCCACTACCCTCCCCATTCTAATTACAACATTTATTCATAATATGGTAGTTGGACTCCTAGCTGTCTTCATAGATGTCGCCTGCTCCTATCTCCGCTAGTCGTACCCACTACCTTCCCCATTCGATCGGCTCCATAACTCGTAGATACCTGTGCTGATCCCACAGTGGGGTGTATCACTCCCCAAAGCGGCAACCCGATACCACTAAAGATGCACGGCTTATATCTACACGATGCAACAAGTCTTACCTACCAGCCCGGGCCCACGCACGCACATGACCCCGTTGGACTTGCATTGCCACCGTTAACCTGTTTTGACCACTTACGATCAAACCCAGTAAGCGTGTCCCGTCCTCGATCTAACTCGAGCTCCCAAAGATACTTAATGGGTTATTGGTTTGAAATGGGTCCCCCATGCTTGACACAAGCTTTCCAGCTATGCTTGGTCCCCACTAGAATTTTCCACTTAACCCCTTCTTATTCATGTCTTCAACCAAACTTCTGTTTGTCATTCATATTCATCTTTGATCAGCATTAATTAATTATTAATGCACAGACCTCCTACATTAAGTCGATTGCTTGTGGCCGCTGGATATGCCGGGCGGTTCCGGGCAGACTTCCACCACAAGCCAGACTTAACCTCGTGTCTAAGAATCTTTTAATTATGCCTACGACCTCTCACATTAGAATGCCGTTTGTGGTTGCTGGATGTGCCGGGCGGGTCAGGACAGTCTTATACTACCTAACCTCGTGTCTTAGGCGTTTATTATGCATTTTATTTTATGCCTTTGACCTCTCACATTAGACTACCGTTTGTGGTTGCTAGATTTGTCGGGCGGGTCCGGGCAGTCTTACACCACAAACGAGTCTAATCTCGTGTCTTAGGCATTTATTATTACATATTATTATTCGACCCCAACTTGAATTAATATCTCCATTTCAAATTGTCAATAACTTCCAAATTAATCTATGTCCATAATTGTCACCTAAATTGTGTCCATAATTTATGTGCATATAAATTAGGCCAATTAATGTCTCAATTTATTATATGCTTTTAAGCCATTTTTATGCCAATTCACAATATTAATATTTAATATTTTCCCACTGCCCCCACGTCGTTCGCACGTTTAATATGAAATATGTTAGACCCACAAATAGTCTAACTCATAAAAAGTAAAGAAACATCACAACTTGCATAGCACATAAAAATAGATCTAACCTGCAAATAGGAATTATAACATAAATTCGCATAGCCAATAATTTGCATAGACAATGGTCATATAGAATCATATAAACGACCATTGATCTAAATATAAATCTAAACATGAAATTGTAAACTTACATATATAAATTATGGGTCTCACTTAACTTGCATATGTGAATAAAATTTTCACCTAAAAATGCGAATATAGTTTTTCACCTAAACTTGCATATGGATTTCTACAACTTGCATATGAATTAACCACACGTTTTTGCATATAAACTAGCATATGTATTTACTTGATTCACATATAAACTTGTGTACAATTCACATATAGACTTGCATAAGATTCATATTCAAACTAACATACAATTTAACATCCCAAACTTGCATATAATTCACATACGAATTAGCATATGATTTAACATTCAAACTTGCATAAGATTCACATATAAATTAACATATGATTTAACATCCCAAACTTGCATAAGATTCACATATGAATTAACATATGATTTAACATCCCAAATCACATATGAATTAACATATGATTTAACATCCCAAACTTGCATAAAATTCACATATAAAATGAATCAAGTTAAATATGAAATAGATCTACCAACATAAGATAACAAAGTTAAACAACATCACGTGATTCAATAGACATGTTCTCATAATCCAATTACAACCCATCATAATTATTTTATTAATTATATTGTGAAAGAAATAGTATTCACGAAGATAGGTTAGAGAAGAGAAAGATTTGTTCGTCTTTTGAATTAGAATTCTGACTTGCTAATTTCTAAACTTTAGGAAGAAGAACTATCCTAGCAGCAGCATGGTGGCCAAGTGACTGATTTAGTTTTGGTTTAGGGTTTGAGTCTAGGCACTCTTTTATAGAAGTTTAAATCAACCTAAGCCGTTAGATTAAGATAGAATTAATCTGGACCATCCAGACAAGATAGAATTATCCAGAATAGCCACATCAACCCTAATGACTCAGCAACAGGTCAGGTAAGACTCAGCAACAAGTCAGGATCGACTGTTTTCAGATCTGTCCGGGGGGTAGGTCGATCCCCAGATCGACCCCCAGGTCGACATGTATATAGGGAGGTTGACCCCCTGATCGACCTGGCCTGGGGTAGGTCGACCTCCAGGTCGACCTGCCTAGGTTATAATTTTCTGTATTTTTTTATATAAATTTCTGAAAGTTCTGAGGGCCATGACTTCTTCGTACGAAGTCCGATTTTCGAAAACTTGGACTCTATTGCAAGCAGAATTTCGAGACGAATACAATGGCGTAACCTGTTTCCCTTAGTTCTCACTTTAACAATTAAGTATTCTTAAATTTGTTAATTTTAATATTTAAAATTATGGGGTGTTACAAGTTAGGAGTACATCCCTTGCCTAAACTCATGATGGAAATCCAATTTCCAATACGTGACATTTCGGTTTTGATTGTAGACCTAGTATTAGCGACATGATATATGGTACCCATGCCACCTATGATTGATACATTTATATTTGAAGTTGTTTTATACACTATGCACTTATAATAGTATCAAATGATTTGTTTTAAATGTACCAAGCATGTTTGGCTATTAGAAGGGAAAACCCTATCCTCCGGCTTGCGTTGCATTGTGTGATGGAACCTGGGTCTTATAATAGCTTCATTTTTCCAAAAAACGTTGCTCTGTTTGTTTTATGTGCTGGTATTCTTGGGAGGAAACCCGTTCCATGTTATACGGCGTGGTCCCTTGATTTACTTTATTTTTAAATTAAAGATTTAATAACTGTTTTAGTTCTCACACCAGTCACATGACTGACCTTGAGTTTATTGTTTTGAACTAAACTTTAGGTGCCCCTATTTTCCATACGGGCATCTCGTAGTTTTGGTTTTGCAGATATTATATTCATAGCATCCTGGTTTACAGCTAGAGCTATATTTGGAACGCTCTGTATCCGTGTATTTCTTTCAGTTGTGTTATGCATTGTTTTTCCACTGCTAATGTATTTAGTCTCTGATATTTTTCTGATGTATAAATTATTCATACTATGTTATATTCTTGTACTCTGATGTAATTGTTGTAATAAGCAATGAAATGTTCTTCTGTTTGTGTTCTGATTTGTCATGTTCTCAACTCAATCCGGGCTTTCCTTTACGGGGAAATTCGGGTCGTTTCGCCAAACAACTATGTTCAGTAGTTAATGAAATTTACTCGCTAACGGAGCAAAAAGAAAACTGAAAAAGACAGGTGATTTATTAAATTGGAGTACCTATTCTTATTTTACTGGCATAGTTTGGATTGAATCCAAATGCTTCTTTTAACTTTATTTGGTTGAGTTTTTCTTTTACATTTAAGCTTTCTTTCTTCTTATGAAATTCCTATTTAATTATACTCTACCATGATTTCTATCTCATCTCTCATCGACGCCCTGTAATTGTAGGACGAGTTAGAGGTGTCAACTAATGAGCCAAGCATTCATTTCATATGTAATAATGTCGGCCGAAAGGATAAAAGAGCCAATCAAAGAAGATAATTATGGTAACTACTCATATTTTTTTGAAAAAAACTTGTAGCTACTATTTTGTAGTATCTCATCCCTTATGGATTTTATTTTAGTTTTATGATTACTTTTAACATAGATAGTTGTAATGAGTAAATATTTGGAAGAAATACATTTCTATTGTAATATGTAAAAGTAATAAGGGTGAATATTGTAATATGCTAAGGGACTTTACTACAATTTACATGGCATGTAGACTCTATAAATAAAGAGATTGTTTACATTGTAACGTACACCTAAATCAAAAGAAATGAAAAGTCACTCCCTCATCTCTTTTGTTTTCTGTAATGACTTCTATTCTTTTATCTGTTCTGTTTTATTATATAACACGCGATCAACACGAGATTTTATAAGAGCTGTTTTGAAATCTTCTAGATCTACATCTATGGATTTGTTAGATAAATAATTTTTATTTGAGAATTCTTAATTTATGGATTTCTAGATTTGTTCTGCAATTATTATTTTGTTTGAGAATATTTGATCGATGGATCTACGAATTTGTTATACCTTCTGTTCTTTTAGATTTGATTCAGACTTCTAGATCTCTTTTTCTATTATTATTTTGTAGATGTAGATTGGGTTCTAATGAATTTATTTTTTAAATCTAATTATTTTTATTGACCCGACATATGTGTCTAGATTTATTATTTCAATTCTTTGTCGACACTACAAGAAATATGTTCATTGACAGCATTGAAAAAACGCTGTTATATAATTTTACAGCGTTTCGAAGAACGCTGTCTAACGACACGCTGTTATAGGTCAGGGGGACTACCACAATACTTTGAAAACCCTGTAGAAAAGGAGATACTACAGCGTTTTAGTTGATGTTGTTGTTACGTTTTGTACAACATTTTAGTAGCGCTGTCATTTTGTTTATACAGCGTTTTGTGAGGTTGTGTTTGCATAGCTAACACAAACTATTCCTCCTTCATCATATATATAACAGCGCTTTATATGGGGCAGAAACGTTGTTATCGTCTTCATACCACAGCGTTGTTATGAATATATAACAGCGTTTCAAAATGGCTATAACAATTGTCATCATCCACATATTATAGCGTTTTCAACATATATAACAGTGTTTTATAACGTCAAGAAATGTTGTGCCCATCTAAATAGCATAGCGTTCCAACTTACATTACAACGTTTATTTCTAGCTAGAAAAACTGTTACTACCTTCATATCACATCGTTTCTGTAGAGTTGTTGAGCTACATCTATCAGCATTTATCATTTTTACATAATGCAATTCGAAATCATCACGAAATTCAAACAACACAAAAGAATTAGAATTATAGAACTATATCACGTAAGTTATAATAATTCCATATGCCAAATATACAATAGTTGGACATAACATTTTGTAATCGATGTTCCCATCTAACTTGTTTTTACAAAAGATGCTTACTAACAAAAAAGAAAAATATAAACCGTTCAAAGTCCAAGCTTGTGTGCTCCAAAGTTGAATTTCTGTCATGCATCAAATATCAACTCCTGATTTGGCAATAAGAAAATACAGAACTACTTTTGTTGTATATGTATGACATTGAGAAACTGCGCAACATTTCTTGTGTCAACAAATATGCATACGGCTTAGTACGACCAAATTGCAAGAAAGAAAAATTATATAAGATCAAAATGTTAGAGCACATCTAGGTCACCGTATCTTCTATTTTTTCCGGTTTTATCTACCTAAATGAAATTTAAATATTAATTCAGTTTTAAGAGGTGAAAAGGGAAATCATGCTTGAAGTAAAAGTCTACCAAAACAATCATAATAAGGAGTATTTCCATCATTCATACTGACAATAAGTAAAGAGAAGTATAAGTCATTCTTACTTGAAAACGATTCTGAGGCGACATTTACAGAAGGCCAAGCTATAGTAAAACCAATTGCATCTTCAATAAACTCAAACTCAGATGTAGGTCTCCATAAAGGTGCATTTGCATCTTCAATCAACTTGCATTTAATGTTTGACTTGAAACTAGTGGTCTGTCATGCAATATTTGAAACAGTTTAAATATGTTTTCTACAAAACAGAAGCGATTATAATAATAAAACAGTATCAAGGTATATGCATGTTTTTATAAATTAAATCATAGAGCTAATGAGTGCATAAAAAATTAAGTATACAATTATGCAAGTAATTATTAATTGGTGGTGATCGTGATGCAACTATGCAAATTAAGGGGACGTCTCATAAAAAATTAAAAACCAGATGTCTGAATCAATAAACGAGAAGTCTGAAAATTGACAGGGTTAAAATAAAAACAGGACAACTAAAATCAGATGTCTGAAAAAATTAGCAGACGTCTGAAAATATACACTAGTTTAAAAATCATTCAACACAGACGTCTGAAACTATTCCCAGACGTCTGAAAACTTCCTCGGATTGAAAATAACCCTAAATCAAATGTCTGTTTTTTCAAACGTGAAGAATCATTCAGACGTCTGGATATGTATTCATTGATTCACCTTCTATGAACAGCTCATTTTGATAAGTTCTAGATGAGGAGATACGTGTATATACATATATTGAGTCATCTTTTATGAACAGGGTCCAACTTTTTATGTTTTGGCATATAGCCATGATTCATTGATTCACCTTTTGAGCATACCACAACATAGAAACCATGTGTACATGCAGCAGTGTCAAGCCTGTACATGCAGCAGTGTCCAGCTTTAATTTATTCTATCTCTGGATTCATCTTTTGGTTTTGCGAAAAGTGAAGTATGAAACTGCTGCATGTACTCAATCTTTATTTTATCTTTGGGTTTATATGACAACTTGAATTTTATTATGAATTATTTGTGTAGTCATTACTCAACAAAGAGTTTATGGGGACCTTTTGCCATTCCTCATTCAACATAAATCTAGCCAGTAATTAAAAAAAAGGAAAATTTGCATTTAGCCCTCTTCTGAGAACTTATAACGGATATAAATTGTTGGTTTAGGCCTCATTTGGGTATAAACTTCAGTTGCCCCCTAAAATTAACTTCAATGGCCAAAAATCAAAATTTTCCTTTGAAATTAACTTCAATGGCGTCCTCTTATTGTCAACCGCCTCCTACTAGTAAGTTTGCCTAACTTTGTTGTATAAAGTTTGTATGTGTATGTTTAAAATTAAACTTGTGACTAAAGTTCAAGTTATCCATATTTAGTTGTGTATCTTAACTGATTACAGACTATGAAGCAGAAAAAGTGTGACCAAGCTGAAGAATTTACTCGTTGATCCACTAGGCGGTGCATCTTAGCTCACGGACCTATTCGGGCTTTCATGCATTAATAGCTTTATTCAAGAGACAAATGTTGCTTCACTTAACGTAATGAAATTTGCAACTACTTGCAGTTCAGCAATTTACTTTGAAGCAACTTGTACTATCTTTGAAGCAAACTGTGTAGTGTAGGCAATATACATTTGTGCTGCTATAGGGAAGTTTTTTCCTAAGGTTATCGCTTTTTCGTTTGCTGCAATGGAAAAACAGATAACTCCATGAAAATATTTCCCATGTACAGCAACACAAATATATATTACTTGCACTACACAGATTGCTTCAAATATAGTAAAGGTTGCTTCAAAATAAATTGCTGAACTGCAAGGAGTTGTAATTTTCATTACGTTAAGTGAAGCAGCATTTGTCACTTGAATAAAGTTAATAAGCATCCCGAATAGGTCCGTGAGCCAAGATGCATCCACCTAGTGGATCACCAAGTAAATTCTTAACCAGAAATTAAGTACGTAAAAACCTTCAGCTTGGATATGTTATGTTTGATATGCACCTCGGACACGTTGTTGCTATGTTCGTTATGATATCTGGGTATGCTATTGTTATGTAATTCGGATATGTTATTGTTATGTAATTTGGGTATGTTATTGTGGATGGAAAATATTGTGGATATGGAACTTTAATTATATATGGCTATAGCTCAACAACAAGGAAGACATGCACAGGTGAAACAGGTGTTTCAGACGTCTGGCTATTTTTCTAGACGCCCGAGAGTACCAAAAAAGCAATCTGAATATCAATCAGACATATGAAATTATAACCAGATGTTTGGATTTCTCTACGACCTAATGTAAAATGTCTAAAGATAATTTCAGACGTCTAGATATTTTATCCAGACGTCTGAAAGTGTTCTCTGTCTAAAAAATTATTTGCAGAAGAATACAGACGTCTGATATTTTATCCAAACGTCTGGATTTTTTGTGAGCCTAAAATATTAATCCTGAAGAAGTACTCAGACGTCTGAGTATTTTATCCAGACGTCTTATATTTTTCTGGGCCTATAATATTATACCTGAATAGATATGCAGACGTTTGATATTAAATCCAGACGTCTGGATTTTTTATTTGGCGTAAAACAATGAGTTAAATAGACATACCAAGATAAAAATCACAAAATATACCTGAATGCAATCCCATAAAATGGCATTCCCTAACATAGCTAGTGATATATTACTCAAGTATTCCTTCGCAATCTTCCCTAACATAGCCAAGATCCTCGGCAGCATCATCAATCTCCATATCGGTTTCTTCAAGATTTCCGATATCCATGCTAAATTCCTCAAACGAGTCATCTGTATCTATTTCGTGAAAAGTTCTTGAAGATTCCCTCATCACAACATACCAATTAGAATCATCATCTTCCCTTGAATAGAAAATTTGTTTTGCTCGAGATGCAAGGATATATAGATCTTGTGAAAATGAATCTTGATTTTGTTGTAAATTGACAAGGGTAAATCCATCTTCTACCTTCGCACCATTTCCTAAATTTGTCCAATGACACTTAAAGATGTGAACATAAAAGACATGATAGTCTAACAAAAATATATCGGTTAACATCCCATAATAAGTAATCGTGTCAACCAATTGGGAAATATCTTTTGCGCTAGCCCTACAAATGGTGGTTGCATTATAAGTGACTCCACTATTTTGAGTTTTTCTCTCAATATCTTTTGTGTGAAAACGTTCTCCATTGATGATATAACCTGTACAAGACAATACACTACTCCTTGGGCCATAGGCAATCCATTTTAACATTGTGTCGTGATCGTTCACATCATAAGGTATCTGAAAATGAAAATATTATTTATGTTAGATCTCGATAATGAAGCTTTTCAAAATTAATTGGAATATATTTTAAAATTCAACTCACCTTCTTCTTAATCCAATCGGCAAAGTTATTTATGTGGGTTTTCCAAAGTAAGGTCGCATTTTTTTCCATGCGCTTGTTTGAGTGTTGCAACTCCTGAAGATGCAAACTATTGTGAAAGGAAAAAACAGATAAGTTGCACTATAAAAATAATTGAACAATAGCACTTACTCTACAAATGGTTCCACTATAGCCATATTCATTAGCACAACCAAATGAGCAGCTTGTTTCTCATTCTTGGACAGTGTAATTATTTTGCAAGATGAAGTTGGTCGTCCTTTAAGTATGACATCATTTTCATAATCTTCATTTCGAACTTCCTTCTCTTCTATTTTTCCTGATTTCTTTAAGAAGCCATTAAAATATTTCATGCACTCCTCTGCAAGATAGGAATCTGCAATACACCCCTCAGGTTGTGCATTGCTTTTTACATAATGTTTTAGTGTCTTCGTGTATCTCTCAAATGGGTACATCCAACCAAAATGGACCGGTCCACATAATCTGGCTTCTTTTCCATGATGAACCTTCAAGTATATCATTATATCAAAGAACGGAGGTGGAAAATATCTTTCAAGTTCACATAAAATGTAACGACCCGTATTCTATACATCATAGGATTGTAGAATATTTATTTCTTTCCCATGTGAAGTCGTATGGTCATGTAACTTTGGGAAACATTTATTAGAGCCATTTCCCCTGTTCATAATTTTTGTCGATTTTTAAATGACCATTTTGCCCCTAGTTGGTACTGTTTTGGCCATAACTTTTGATAGGGAAGGAATTTTGACCTGAAACCACTTCCATTAGATTCGTTTGATGGTTTCTCTTTCCGTAGAGTGGTCATAATAGCCAAACGGACTTACCGTTTGGGAGATATGGCTGAAACAAGGTTTGGAGGGTGAAAAACTGCTTAACCGGGCCAAATCGGGTGATTAGTGAGTAGGCCCATAACCCATTTCGGGATTAGGGTTATGGGAGGGCTGAAATGAGATGGAGAATAATTCCATTTCAGTTTTCTAGCCTCCACTTATCACTAAGGATCCCTAAAAATGGCTTCCAACCTCTAGGCCACCTCCAAATCATCTCTTGGTCAAGGATTTGGCTTAGCAACCCCTAATCAAAGAAGATCTTCACCTAATCGACCTTGGAGCTGCTGTTAGCATTGGGATTCGCATCAAATCAGAGAATTATTTCAGATCTTAGTTTGTTTTGTGGCTAAGGTGAGTGATTAGCTTGCTTTTTGCACTAATTATGGCTAAATTGGGGTGATTAGTGCTAATCAGCGTTTTTAAAGGAAAATAAATTCTGGAAAAATGTTTATAAAATCATAAATAATGTTTTAGACCTCTGATATGAGTTTGGGTTAATTTGGGTAAGTTTTGCTAATCATATGCTTAAACATGATTAAGAGGGATTAAGGGAAAACATGGTGTTTTGGCTCAGTTTGATCCATTTTATCATATCATATGGTTGTTTTGGTGTTTGAGGTCACTTGTATGTGTTGATATGACTCTTTGGTATGCTTTGTGATTGATTTCAATAGTTAGAATGGTCGAAAACGTCGTCGAGAGACGTATAAACACTTGTTGGAAAGTCTCAGGAAAACTGCAGGTTTTCGGATCGGATCGGAGGAAGGGCTCGGATCGGAAATGGCGATTGGGCAAAGACTCCGAACCGAACCGGAGATTGGTGCGACGCATTTGGCAAAAAGGAAGGCCATGTGTGTGGAACTGGATCGGATCGGCTGAAGGCAAGGTGAACGGATCGGGCTAGGACCAAGGGACCGGATCGGATTAGAATAGGGGACGGAACAGAACAGGGCAACAGGAATTGGGATCGGATCGGAGGGAAGCAACGGACCGGAATATAGGAAGTAGGATCGGATCGGATTGGCATAGGGGGACGGAACCAGATAAGGTAACCAAAGCTAGAGCAAAGAATAGAAGGGTGAAGCAACTCGACCCGACCCGGAGTAGACGCTCGACCCGACCCGCTTGAAGGACTCGACCCGACCCGATGTACACTGGGGCAACCTGAAGGATTTCGACCCGAACTGGCGTAGCTTAGGATAACCGACCCGAACCGATGACGATGAATGAGCATGGATCCGAACCGAACCCAAGAGCAAAGAAGGAAGAACCGAACCGACCAGTATTGACCAATAACCCGAGATGCAAAGGTAGTACAAAAGGAAGTTAGAACCACTTATCAATGGATTTGTGCTTATCGTTGGTAATAAGTTCACTTCATGATTGGACTTTGCTGCGGGACGTGTGCTAAGGAGTTGTCGATGTCTATGACTTTGGATCACTAGGTGTTGGAGGTAGAGAGACAAACTCGGGCTTTGGATATGGTGCGACTAGGGAGCTACCTACCAATGGAGTGGGGTCATGGAAACGTTGGGCGTGATCCCATAGGTATGGCGTTGGTGGTAGTAGGAATGTACATAGTCGTACAAAGTCGAGTTCTGTCGTTTGAGTAAGGTGCTCTAGTGATCGAAGAAGTGGATGTCGTATGCTTTACGCACTGAGTGAGAGATGCGAGGATGGTTGCTGTGCTTGATTGTTTGACACACACATCCCCACCCCCGTATACTTATATTATGTGTTTGTGACATCATAGAGTGTTGTACCGTGTAGTACTAACTCTTTGGTTGCAGGTCCAGGTTCAGGTATGACTTAGTATACCTGTTATTATTCTGTTTATGCTTGCTACCACTCATACCAGACTGATGTCTGACCCAGAGTTTTATGTTTCTTCTTATTACTCTGGGTGCTCACACGAGCAGACTAGAGACAGGGATAGCTGGTAGTGCGCTTGGTAGATGGACTGAAGATGAGCAGGAGGCTCCACGTATGATATATAGTTATTCTCCCTGTGTCGTGATCGGTATCTACTTTGGGCATTAGTAGCATACCTATTTTGCTTATCTTAGAGAAAGTATTTTGAAGTTGTAATAAGCTGTATTTGATATTTCCGCTACTCTGATGATGTTAGTCCAAGTTTTCAGCTTATGCACTGTCTCATCTGTTTTATGTCAAGTATATGTTGGCTATTATATTTTATTCCATGCGCTGTGAGACATATTACAGGTTCTTTACTTGGTTCCTCTTCTTTCTTTCTCTTCTTTGGCGACCGTCCCATGCCAATTGGACATGTGTACAACGCATAATGGAGTAAACGTCGGTTGGTGCGGGGCGGGCCGTCACACTTGGTATCAGAGCTCTAGGTTGCGTAATTCACCTAGGGAAAGACACTAGGGAGAGATAGTACGTATATGAGAGCGCGTATTTGTGATTATTTTGGTTTTCAAAAGCTATATCTATATATAGTATTAGTATGTTTAAGAGTGAAGTCGCATTGCACTGCACTGGCACCACTATGGAGATGGTTAATCGTTTTCTCTTTAACAGATTTGACGATGAGCCGAGGAAGAGGTGCTGGTAGAGGGGCCAATAATGGGAATCCCCCTGACATGAGGGCTATGTTTACCAACCTCATGAGAGAGATGCTTGTGGATATTCAGAGGGAGGCTCCTAATGTTGCCAATGCTGGAGGTGCAGCGGTGCAAGCGCCTAGGGTCGATTTCGCCAAGTTGAGTAAGGATTTCACTAATCTTGGTGGAAAGCCGTTTCACGGAACAGAGTCGGCCACGGATGTTCAGGATTGGTTGGATAGCTGTGATCGGATCTTCGATGACTTGGGTATCGAGGATGCGATGAAGAGAAGGCTAGAGTCTCGTCAGCTGCAAGGACGAGCGATGAATTGGTGGAATGCTATTATTTCTCAATGAATCTGAAGGGGGTAAAAATCTCCTATGACCCATATAACCGCTCTTCCGACTACGTTTCAACCATCGATGGTGAGTATTGATACAGCATAATGGACAACCATTTTTACCTTTCACACAACATCCAGCAAGATTTCCATACGCTGGAAAGTCATTTATCGTGCATAGTAAAATCGCTCTCATGTTAAAAAGAAATCTACTAAAGGCATCATAAGTTTGAACTCCATTACTCCACAAATGTTGCAAGTCTTCAATTAATGGCTCCAAATATACGTCAATATCATTTCCTGGTTGCTTTGGACCAGGATTCAACAATGTTAAGATGATATTTTCTTTTTCCATGCATAACATTGGCGAGAGGTTGTATGTCACAAGCATCACAGGCCAACAACTATATTTGGAACTCATTGTCATAAAATAATTAACACCATCGGTAGCAAGACGAAGTCTAATATTGCGTGTATCAGCTGTATACGATTCCCATTTCTCATCTACTACATTCCATGTTATTGAATCCACAGGACGGCGCATTTTCCCATCATCGCTTTTATTACTAAAATGCCATCTTAAATTTTCTGCCGTATTTTGAGATCTAAACATTCTTCTAAATCTAGGAATGATTGGAAAATATCTCAAAACTTTAATCGGAATGCCATGCATAATTTCATTGGTACATTCATTCTTCTCCCATCTTGACACACCACATTTAGGACAACTTTCCAAATCTTTGTACTCTCTTCTAAAAAGGCAACAATCATTTTGACAAGCATGAATTTTTTCAAAACCCATATCGAATATTTTGAGAAACTTTTTACCTCATATAATGTTTTTGGAAGTACATTATTTTTTGGCAACAACAGTTGTTGCACATTTAGAAGTTTATCAAAGCCGGTATCAGACAAACCAGTCTCACATTTAAGATTATATAAGGCGAGGATGGCAGATAATTTTGTTTGATCGATACAATCAGGTTACAACGGGGCTTTTGCTTCTTCGAAGTTCCTTAACAAATCATCCTCTCGTTTTTGTGTGCTATCTTCATCTTTATCATCATCGAAAAAAGTATAATTGTTGAAATCTTCGTTTTCATAATCAATAGCTTCAAATAAATCATGTATGTCATCGGACTTAACATCTGTGCTTATATTTATGTGCTCACCGTGACAATACCACCTACTTGTCATATATACACGATCCATTCCTTTTATAATCAGATGCTCAACTACCGCCTTCTCATATTGATGACTAAGATTTCGACACTTTACGCAAGGACAGAATTTTTTCTACATTTCCAGAATTTTTCATAGCGGTATCCACAAACTTCCAAGCTCCTTGCTTATACTCACTACTAGTTCTTTAAAAAAAAAATTATCTTTTAGCTTTCGTCAAAATATAGGATATGATTTTCAAACTACATTTATGTTGAGAATTATGTTGTTATCTGTGTAGATTCACCCAATTTTTATCCATCATCGTCTACTACATAAGCAAGCAAATTTCTAAAATTTGAAGTAATAGTGTATTGTTGAGTACAATCAAATTAACAAAACTACTAAAATAAAACAGTGATACTAAATGAGACACAACAACTTATAAACAGCTCATAACACAGTCAATATTTTCAGTAGGCATACCAGATGTTAGAAAAAACTAAACATCGGCTAATCAATGAAAAAATTAAATTAATCAAGGCAACACTTACAGCGACTTAAGGACGACGAAGACTGAACGGGATCTATGGGTCCGACCTCCACTGGAATGGAAATTCCTCCACTGGAACCGATTGCCTTCCGTTATGACAACCGAGAGACCATGAGCAAAAGTGCGAAGTGGCTGGAGATTCGAGAGTGAGACGGAGACCAGGCGAACGACGAAAATTGGATGGAAAATTTGTAATTGAGAATTTAAAATTTTGGGGAAATATTAAGGATTCGCGGCCGATTTTAGTAATAGTGGAGGGAAGTGAAAATTCATTCTCGCTTAAATTTATCTCAACATTTTAAGATAAAACCAACGTACTCCTGCTTGATTTCTATAGCAAGGAGACCAAAACGCTGTGAGTTGCAATTGTAGATAACTCCTTTTCTTGTAGTGCGATCTAATTTTATCTTTTTCGATCTACTAGTATTTTTCATATATAATTCTTTTGGAAAGACTGAAGACAAAATATCTCTTGAAAAGAAAAAATGATTTTTTTTATGTATATCCAAAAAAATTATGGGTCAAAAATATAATATGTAGCATTTAAACTCAATAGCAATATTGATTTATCACTTGAAGTGAAATTCAAAACTCATGATGTAAAAAAAATCTTTCGAATGAGGAGCCTGAAATTCATATGACCTAAATTTCATATACAAATTCTTTCAAATGAGGAACCTGAAGTTCATATGCGAATGAGTAACTTAAAGTTTATATGCAAATAAGAAACAAGAAATGAAGCCTCAAAGCATATAATTGCATTTAATATTTACTTATAGCAAATGACCTATAACAAGAAAGGATTTGAAAAATCAATAAAAGAAATGTTTCAATAAAAGGAAAAAGGCTTATATTCCAATTTTATGATACACATAATTTCTTAAAGAAATTTATTATTAGAAGAGATCATTACACTTATAACTAATACTATTATCTTGAAGAAAAATAGTAAAATGACTCACATATGTGAATAAAAGCACTTTCTTGAGAAATTGCTTCAATTTAAAATATATAATAGTAGCATATAAATTATGATAAAACTTGAAGTTCTATTATAGTAATTTTAGAACATATCATATTTCCAGAGGATATATTTTATTGTTACTTAGGAAAACTTTTATAAAGAAAATATGCATCCTGAAGATCATATTAAGTTAAGATCTAAATATTAATGTTGATTTTGCACACCGGAAGTGAATGCAAAAGAAATCATTGTTATGAGATTAAAAATTTAGAACTTGCGTTTCTATAATGGTAAGGAGAAATTTTGATATAAAACGGAAGATCTAAAAGATATTTATATGGATCGTATAATTTGAATCAAAAATATGTAATTTTTATGGTTGTAAATTTTATGTGTAGATCTGCAAGTTTTCCAAATCATTCATATTAAAGAATGTAAAATCTTGGTTCTATGATTGTGCACTTTTACTCAATTCTCGATTATATATTATGCATATATATGGTATTTTAGAAAATATGATTATTGAGAATGCAGTACAACTATAAGTTATTCATTTCATCTTTATCATTGATCAATATTGTAGCTAGATCCAAATTTTATTATGTTTATATAAGTAAAATTTATTTAATTTATATATTTGGACCACATAATGGTTATTTCCATTGGTTTCATAGTAACTACATTAAATGTATCGTTATGGTAATATATTGTATTACCATATTATTATAAATGCATTATTTATTGTAAGTTAGATGATGTATGTTTGTGTTTGGAATAAGAATAAACATATGTATTATTATTCGATGTATTTAACATATAATATCTAATGTGATGGAAGAAATAAAAAGCTTAGAACTACAACATGAAGTTGTGCAAAGAATTTTTTAAACTATAAGTTGTATAACTCAAGCTCTGAGACCTAAAGTCTTGAATTATGGGGATTTTTTTTTGATAAAGTTTATAAGTTTGAAATCGTGACCATTAAAAAGAATGTAAAAGCTTCTAAATTAGAAGTATGTTAAAAGATTTAGAACCAGAAGTTCATCATAAATTAATGAACTTGATATACATATGTATGTATATATATGCATAGTAAACTAAAGTTTCTCAATCAAGGAACTTGAAATAATTCATAATTTAAAGGCTTGAAGCTTTATTGAAACCATGTGAATTAATAACATGAATTTACATCATATGGAGCAATGTGATGCATCCAAAGATTTCACAATTTTCAAAATGAGTTGCGTCTTGCTTATATATTTACATTTACATATTGTATTAAAGAATAAATTTTAACAACTTAAAGTTGGTTATATAACTTACTAGAACCAGAGGTTCAATACAGTTTCAAACCAGATGTTTTGGACATTATAATACGATCTTTAAGATTGGCATTGCTTGATAAGCAAAAAATAATGATTTAGAACCTTATAGAACAAACCGATAACTCCAAGAGAAAGAATATGCAAATCAATTACGTGTGTTATATGTGGATTCATGTATATAAACATATATGTGAATATTTATTAACAACCTGAAGTTGTTATGAGCTCATATTATAAATTATGCATATATTATTTAGTAATACAAAAAAGTCGATTGACATTAATATTGAATGACCTAAAGTCATGTACATATTCAAATTATCTATAAAATTAGATAATTCCTCTAACTTACTAGATCAATGAAAGAGAAAAAGCAATGAATGCATCTTATCAACTAATAAGAGCATTATCCCCCTATAATTGAAATACATATAATGAATTTTCCATCAATAATGCCCGTAATGCATTAAAAATGAGAATCCAAATACGATGTTGTCGTGTTGATTATAACAACCCATATTTTTATAATGGGAATATTAAATTATTTAAATATCCAAAATGATTAATTTTAAGATTTACCGATTTGGATTATATTTTAACTTAGATTTGGAATGTCGATTGAACTTAAATTTGAAACTTTTGAGTTTAGAATCAACTTAAGTTATTATGAAGCCATGGACAATCCTATTTGGATATGGACAATAATAATAAATTATTATCGATAATTTTGAACATTTGAAAATCTAAATATTAGAATTTGTGATTTAAGCATTAACTATAACGAATTTGATAATTTCATTTGACATCGTTTAGTCAATCAATATTGATTATAAATCGATTTTGTAAATCCATTGGCAATAATAAATAGTTTGGATTAAATCAATATTTAGATCGTATTTTAAAATAATATTTTAATATAGAAAAAAGCCAATTTTCAAACGATCACGGAATTCGACGAAACCAGTTCCATCGAATTCGGAATGGTAAATTGTTGTAAGAGATCAATTTTCGTATCCATTGGAGTTGATATGTTGTCGTGTGCGATAAAAACACATATAGATAATCGATTTGAATTTATAATTTGATTTTAAAAATAACTGTTAAACATGATCGAATTAGCTTTCGAAACTAATTCCATTGTTTTCAAAATGAGGTTTTATAGCTATGAATGACAGTTATTGCATCTTGTTTAGAGCTCGGAAATTTTTACCATGAATAGTATTTTAATTTTCTATTTTAGGATCTCATCCTTTTTTTTCTAAAAAAACCCTAAAATCTCATTGAACATTCGCCACACTTCCTCCCCCTTCATTCAACTATCGTGATTTAACAGGCCGATCAAGGCCAAATCAATGGAAGTCGTCAACTACAATCAGACGCGCGCTGGTCGGGGGTTTCCATCGGTACTCCTTTTAGAGGATGATGGAGTGAAACGCCGTAGATCTAAGTGCAAAGGGATGACATTTTTGGGTCGTTTTCTGATCAATGATATGATGGTGGGGATCGTCGTTCAGCGCGAGGGTGGGGGTCGGAGGAGCAAGTCCAACAGTGGTCATGGGTGGAGCTCCAGTGGAGCACTGGTGGCACGATACCCTAATTTTTTGTCGATGTAGTGATTTTGTTTTGCCAGTAAAGTTGGGAGAACAAGATTAGCGGGATTTTTATATTTGGTTAGTTTAAGTTAATTAACCTTGCTAATTATTTCATCTAATTATGTTGATTATTTCAAATTCTTATAAATCTAGTATATAACTCATTTGAGGTCCGAATCGAGTGTCGTCAGTCATGTTGTGCTCGTTAAGACGTCATCTGCATTATGGAATTGGTTTGGTCGTTGTTTGAGCTTATTGGGATTTATGCTTAAATCAAACACCTATTTGATTTAGTATAAATGAAATCGCTTTGGCGATAACCATAATCAATGTGAGTTAACCCTCACACTTTCTGGAGTACTATATTATCATATCATATAATATAAATATCTATTGTTGAATCGATATTTATTTGTATGACACGTTTGTTTGATTGATTGGTTGATTTATTGCTTTGTTGGGGGATGTTGATATATTCTCGTCTAAGAACGTATGATCTTTAACATTACCTACTTTTTAGCTAAAAATTCATCTTAAATGAATTATATTATATTATTGGTTCTATTTGCATATAAATAACCATTTTGATGCAAGGGACTATAAAAGGGAAAGCGGAGTGTACGTTGCAATTTAGGTCACGACGAAACACTCTGAAATCTACGCATTTATGTGTGGTTATTATGGGATTAATAAATTCCTTTGATTATTCATATTTCTTCTCATTCATCCATTTGTATATATTTATATTTTCTTACATTTGTTTGTTATTTTCAGGTATGACCCAAATTTACTTATGTGTGCTCCCTTATTGTTTATATTGTAGATGGTTGAAGTTAATTAAACACTTTGTTTAATATGAGCTTGGATTTTCACAGCATTGGTATTTAAAAAAAATAATCATTTTAATTAGTGATATTTATAAGTTATTTGTTATCCGAGTTAATAATAATTGGACTCAATTACCTTTTTTGAACAAATGACGATTAAGTTGGATTTTGCGTAAGTAACAAACTGAATGTTGAGTAATCATTCTAATCAATGATAATTGAATTTAATTCATCATTGTAGTTATTGAAACTTGATTTTAATTAATTATTTCAATTAATTAAAACTTAATAATCGTTTTAATGAATGATGCTTTAGTTCCATTAATTATTTTGTCTAATGAGATTGATATGATTGGTCTGTTTTTAGTAAGTTGCTTTTAAAGTGAAATTAAATTGATTTAATGAAATGAATAGAATCGTTCTAATTAATTTAAAATAAAGGATTTAAGAATAATTAACTGATTTATAAAAAGGTTTTAAACTTAATGAATCAATTTAATCATGGTTTATAAATAAGCAACTTATTTGTTATAAAACATCATAAATGGGATTAACTATTTTATGGGATTATTAATATGTTCTTTAATCAGATTTAAGTATTTAAATTTTATTTATTATCCTTTTTGGATAAATTATATCATTTAGATCTTATATGGTAGTTTTAAATAAGAACGCCCATGTTAAGTAGTTACGGTTTTGAAATTTAGTCTAAGTGTAAGGTAAGTTGGTTTTTATCGAAATTGTTGTTTTAATCTAATATTGATTTCAAATTTTCTTTTAAATACACTTAGAATAAAAATTAACTCTTTTAAACTAATATTTTGAATAGTACGGAGTAAATTACATAACCTACTCCGGGTTACTGACTGAAATGGGTCCCACACAATATGATACAAGCTCTCCCCTTTGTCTTGTATCCCCCACTAGGTTTTCACTGACTATGTATACCACCAGGTATCTTTAATTACATAGCCCTATACCAGTTATGCTTACCCTACAAGGTGTCTTTAATTACATAACTTTATTATTTCCTCCGGTTATGTATACCACTAGGTGTCTTTAATTACATAACCTATCGGGTTAAGTTTGTGGGCCTATATACAAATATTACCCACCCCTTTAGATTTACTTAACCCGCCCACTGTCCAACCAATTCTTACTTAACCCTAACTTAAGTTCATAATCATATGATCCCTATGGATTGAATCAGGTTAAGTAATCCAATTCATTATCATGTCCAATTATGGTTTATAATGGGCTAGACCTTCCACATTAGGCCTACAACTTGTGGATGCTGGATATGCCAGCCGGGTACGGGTAGACTTCTTCCACATGTTGGGCCTAACCTCGTGTCATAGCTCGATTCATATTTGTGCACTTAGAGCTCTCACATTAGGTTCAAAATTAGTGGTTGTTGGATATGTCGGTCGGGTCCGAGCTGACTTCCACCACTAATGCAACCTAACCTCGTGTCATAAGTGCAATTACAATTCCTAATCATAATTACTAGACATTCCTTTTTTAATTAATTAATCAATTGATTAAACCTATAATATTATAGGTGTTGATGCCCATTTTACCCAATAATTTGAATTATAGGTCCAAAGATGTTTATATTCAAATTATGTCAATATTAACCTTTTTCCCTCATTCCTTAACTAGCGCCCTCACAAAATTGCGGTATGCCCAGGCAAGATAATAGCCTAGTCATAAACGATAAAAGGGGAAAATAATAGGAATATGACAAAAGTGATTGTTTAACATGACTTGGCATAAACATAAACTAGCATGGTGATAAAGTGGACATATAAGCATAAAACTGATAAAAATAATTATGTTGTCACAATAAGCATAAATAGATGTCCAACTGGTTTAGATCTAATATGATAAGAACAAGGTGACATACTAGATCTAATTAACAATTTGAATATCCACATAATTTAGATCCAACAGTTTAAAAGTGGATCTACTCAAATAAGGTTTAAGGTTCACATCATAGCACGTCATAGAAGTTACCATGGATCTAACAAGATAGGGATTTAGATTAGTAGTTAAAATAAATCTAGCACAAATCATAAAATGCCACAAAGGTTACAATAAATCCAACAAGATAGAGATTTAGATCCAAATCCTAACCAATTCAGAATGTCATATGTTCATGATTTACAATGGATCTGATAGAACTTAGGCATATGAACAAATCCAAGTTATAGTCGTGTCATATTTACTTTTAAACATTCAAATCTAAAAGCAACTAAAAACTCACTGTGTTATGATTTGAAAATAGAGAAAGAACAGATCTTGAATCTCTAGATTTGATTTGCAAAACAGATAGCTGAGGAAGATAACGGATTCAGTTCAGACACCGGTAGAGTTTGATAGCCATGAATTCTCAATGAAGAAAATATGAGGAATGGCCATGTATATATAGTTGCAAAACCCTCTGAAACCGACTGCCACCTCAGCCCTAGGGGTGTCGACACCCCTGTGGGTGGGTCGACCCTAGTGTCGACACCCCTTAAGGGGGGTCGATCCCGGTGTCGACAACCCTCTAGGGGGGTCAACCCCCTAGAGCGGGAAATCTGCCGCCACTATTCTTTTATTCAAATTCGAACTGTTCTGAATAAAATTCTGACTCATGTGTATATATATAATCTTTCTACACATATACAAACTAAAAACACTCATAACTTCATCATACGGTGTCCATTATACGTAAAACAAATATCTATCATGACCAGAATTTCGAGAGAGACGAAATGGCACAGTCCGTTTACCTTAATTCTGAGTATTAAATTAATTATTATTTAATTTATCCTCTTTTAGTGTAACACCCCGTAATTTGAACATAAAAATTCACAAATTAAAGTATACTTAATTAAGTGAAATGGGTTGCGCAGAGAAATATATATATATTGATATATATATATATATATAATTGAAAATTTAATAAATAAATATGCAAAAATGTTCAAAACAGCGAATTGGGAGAGGGGAATAACCGAACCGGCCGATTTTTGAGGTCGACCCAAGCCCGCTGGGTCGACTAGGGGTTAATCTAGAGTGTTTGGCTGTCAACCCGTGGGCCGATTTGCTCGAATGCAGATTTTGCATTTGAATGGTTCTCATGGTTCAGCTTTAATCTAAAGGCCCTAAATGGTTCCTACACTTGACTTCTTCCCCAAGACATGCTTTGTTGGCTTGTGATGGATATAGATGGCTAGGATCTAAACTAAGGTTTATCCTACGGCCTAAACTATCCTAGTCTTCTATAAAAAGACCCCTAACCTAATCTAAAATCCTCATTATTCAATCCTACAACTAAACTATGCCAAAATTTCTCATGATCTTGGCCTCCACTCAAACCCTAGCCTCCATCCTCTTGTCATAAATTATATCTTCATTCTCATGAGAGATTAGATGTTCATTTGAGTGTTTCTAAGTTACATGAGAGTTGCTAAGCTCGATTCAAGGCTAAAGTTGCAACCTTTATACTTCAAAGCAAGGATCTTTCTTATCATTTTCTCAAGGGTTATATTGGAGCTTAGGGATTTGGGGTTTTTGGCTAGTGTGGCTTCGTCTCAATCTTTTTATATGTCGATTTGTGCCTTCATAGCATTGTGAGCCCCCTCCTACTATTAGATATTAACTATGAAGTTAAATGAATGTTGCAAGTTGGGTTTGAACATTAAGTATCATACATGCTATCATGTTATGTATCCCATCATGTTTGTAAAGACACCATCTTGATCTTATCGGCTAAAAGCTATAAGCTTTATGTTGAATGTTGCATTATGCAACATGAGAACTATCATATCCCTTATGATAACTTGCATGTAGTGCTATATGCGAACTCGTAGGCATCTTTCTATGTCACCTATCATCATGATTCGCCTATGTGCTAAGTTTGGGGTTATGCATGTTTTTGAGGCTTAACAATGTAACATGCAAGTTAATGAACACACTTACGCCTCATATGCCACCATGATTAACTTGTGGCCTTATACCCTTTTTGTCACGACCTTGCCAAGTTCTTTCTTTAATCCATTGTGCGTTGTTGTGAATGTATATGCGAGTTTAGAAGCGTTGGGGTTATGTTATGAGGAAACTTTAATGACATGAAACATGATTTGGGTAAATTGGTATAAACGTGGCAACATGTAACTTTGGCTATGAGCATGGGAGTTGAAAACTTGACACGCATGGGTTGTAAGTGTAACAAGACACTAGACCAAACATGAAAGTGGCCAACTCGAGGTTGGGTTGAGTTTGTAGCATAAATCTACCCGGACCCGCCCGGCTTAACTAGTGGCTACAAACAATAGGATCCAATGTGAGAAGTTGGTCATATCGCGCTTAAGACCCGAGGTTAGACTAGGTTGTGGTGTAAATCTACCCGGACCCGCCCGGCTTAACTAGTAACCACAACGAGGCCTAATGTGAGAGGTTGAGAGTGCAGTAATTAAATTAATGCCACATGATAAGGTTAAGTAAATTTGACTAATGACACTTAACCGATATGACACGAATGAGTAGGTTAAGTGGGACCGGGCTTGATTTCTTAATGACACTTAACCATACAAGACAATTAGGGGATGGGGTTAAGTAATTTACGCTTAACTAATCCGAACTGGTAATTAGATGGGGTTAAGTAAGCCACACTTAACTAATCTAAACACGGTAAATTCGATGAGGTTAAGTAATCCATACTTAACTAATCTAACATGGTAATTAGATGGGGTTAAGTAACTTAGACTTAACTAATCTAAACACGGTAATTAGATGGGGTTAAGTAACCTTCACTTAACTAATCTAAACACGGTAATTCGATGGGGTTAAGTTAAACACTTAACCAATCTAAACGTGGTAATTCAATGAGGTTAAGTAACAAGTACTTAACCAGCTTAACACGGTAATTTAATGGGGTTAAGTAACCAGTACTTAACCAACTTAACACGGTAATTTAATGGGGTTAAGTAACTTATACTTAACCAATTATACATGATGATTTGATGAGGTTAAGTAACCAATACTTAACCAATCTAATAGGTGGACCTGATAGGGTTAAGTCACAAGACCTTTTAAAATTAGGCTTAACCATTGTAATACGATTAGTGGATGGGGTTAAGCTAACCCATACTTAACCAATCTGACTCGATAGTCTGAGGGGATTAAGACAATCTATGCTTAATCAATCTAACATGATAATCTGATAGGGTTAAGACAAATAAATACTTAACCAATTTCACTTGATAGGGTTAAGTCATGAGCTTCTTGGTACACTTAACCAACTTGTAGGGCTAAGCCTTGAACTTGAGTACTTAGCCAATCTTGACATGATCTGTAGGCGGGTTAAGTCATGAACTTGGATAACAAAACTTAACCCATTTGACAAAATCCTAGCTCAGGGAACTAGGTTGGAAATCGTAGTTAACAAGGATAGCGGAAAGAGGGGCTAAGTGGTAAACCTTAGTTAAGGGTAACTAAGTAATAATTCTTAGCTAAGGACATGGGACTAGTTCATAAAGAGATGAGTAACCTGGTACGGTAGGTCATCGCTTAGTATACGAGGAGGAGCAAGTTATCTGACTTGGATAAAAGCTCCAGCGAACTGGGTGACGAAGCGGAAGCTTCGGGGAACGTGAGGGTACTCTTGGTATCCCTCTGTGAGGTGGCGAGTGGTCCATGAAGCCCGGCCTCACAGAGGTTAAGGTCTGCGGTAGAAGAGCCAAGAGTATGCCTTGGTTGCTATGCGAGCGACCTAAAGACTGGGATGGATTAGCGTAGAGTCGACGATACTTGATTTTGCCCCGGGATAGCATGTCGCCCGCTACCTACCATCTTTAGTCAATCGTGTACGTACGGAAAGGCAGGGAACTCCCAAAAGACCATATACTAGCTATCAAGTTATGGGTGAGGTTGGCTATCTGGAAGTGGGCATCGATGGGCCTTAGTGTAGTTCTCATACATGATTTTTCTTGGATTGCCTTTCAGTAGTTGAGGGAGGGGTCACGTAGGACCATAGCCACGGGTACAAAAACAGACCTTGATATCTGCATCAGCAGACGACTTAAAGCTCCCGACTGAATCCCGTATTTCTTGATTTGCCCTGGCACGGAACTCGGATGGCACATTGAGGAACATGTGCATCTAGACATGGAAAACGATTCACGATACATACGTGGGATAAAGGGCGCGGTTGACGGGTGGCTTAATCCCTAGTGGCCCTAGGTGGCTGAACCCAAACCGAGACACGGAAACGTTCATTAGGTAGCATAATCCCTAGTGGTCCTAGGTGGCATAAATCCTAAGTGGACACGTGATAGTTCATGGTAAAAAAACATAACTAGATCAAGGGTAGCAGTCCAAAATAACTTCAAGGATAAGACATTTACATGGGAAAGCCCGTATGGCCTACGGCAAAGGACTAAACTTATACATGGAAAGAAACATACGAGTTGGGAAAACCTACATATGCTATATATTAGGTTGACATGGACCATTACGTGGCGTTGGGCAAGGGACATTCATAGTTAACACATGGCGCGGGTTGGGATACTAGTACGAGGGGTGCAGAGCAAATATACATGGTATATACCTTAGGATGTTATACATGATAAATACCTTGGGATAGTATACTTGATAGAAACCTGACGATGTGGTACCTTGATTTATCTTGACACCGTAGTTTATCATGACACACTCGTTTATTTTGGTACCGTAGTTCATCCTGTTATTTTGGTTTAGCTTATCTATCTTGCCATCATACTTATGTTCATCTCAGTTCCTCATGCCAGTTAACTTTACTAGTTTATATACTAATAGTAGATAGGGCTTACCAGTCTTTATGACTGACCTCGTTTTGTTTCGCCTCTTGTCTTCCGTTCCCCCCCCCCCCTCAGGTTACAGGGAGGAAATGCTATTGTTAGTTTTGGACTTCTTCTGTTTGAAGTTCATCACGCATGGCTTGGACTTCTCTTGGCTATGGCTACTTTACTGTTTTACTTGGGGAATAATTTATGAAATGGTTTTATGCTTCTTTATTATTGCAAGACAGGTTTTGATGTATTTTGATGTAAAAGGCTTTTAGACCTTATTTTATAAGGTAATGAAATTTGTTTTACTTCCGCTGTTTTATATATATATGTTCTGTCTTGTAATATTTCTGTACATGTTTACCAATAATACCCCTCTAAAGCTAGTGCATTCCTTTGCGAGTGACCCTAGCGGAGGTGGGGTGTTACATTTAGTGTCTTTAAAAATATGGGGTGTTACATTCTCCCCTACTCAAAGGATTTTGTCCCTTAAATCTCTAAGTTGAAAAGAATGTATCGTACCATCCATCATTCATCTACTCGTCCACCAATCACTTGCATCCATTGTCCTTAAAGATTTCTAATGCTTATATGAATATATGCAAAGGTTTGTGTATATGTACCAATACTAATGCAAAAATCAGGCGGTCGACTGATTCAGTTGACCTCCTTACTGCAATGTATGTTAGTGCCATGAATCCAATATGTATGCAAAAAATCCTATTATAACATGTAAGTTCTATATGTGTGCACAATCATTCATGTAACTGCAACATCCATTTGATGATACATTCAATTTCATCCATAAAGAAAAAGAAAAATGCACATACATCTATATGCAGTATGAGAGTGATTGAGCCGATCTAGTGCCTAATGTGTGTGTATGGATCCACAGGCAACCATTAGCAAACACTTGCATCCACTTGCATCCATCAAACATAACATGTTTCAAACACATGTTTACATCCACAGGATTCCTATCTAAAGGTAGAAAAATACTATGGATAAGATATACTCAAATGATAGAAACAAGCACTGATAGAACTTTGAAAATGGAGTTAAGAACATACCCTCAAAAAGGAAAGGGTACGAAGCACGAATCTTGTCTTCGGTCTCCCAAGTAGCATCCTCTGGGTTATCTCCCCATTGAACCTTTAGCAACTTGATCTCTTTATTGGGTAACTTCTTAACTTCTGATCCAAGAATACGGGTAGTGACTCGCCTGACCGTCGCCTCCCGTTCCACTTCTACTTCTTCTAACACACTCGGCTCAACAATTATTGCGATGTCATGCAGGCACTTCCGCAGATGGGAAACGTGGAAAACATCATGAACGCCGGACATATTTTTTGAAAGCTTTACTCTATAGGCCATTTGGCCAATCCTCTCGGTTATGAGAAATGGTCCCACAAACCTAGGCGCCAACTTCTCTACTGACCCGAAGCGAACCACATTCCTCAGAGGTGACACTTTGATAAAAACTAAGTCTCCCACTTCAAATTTGATGTTAGTCCTTCTCTTGTCTACATAGGACTTCTGCCTATCTTGAACTTCCTTCATCCGTCATCGAACAAGGTCAATCTTTTTAGATGTTTCTCTCACCATATCTGGTCCAAATAATAATCTTTCAGTAGATTCCCACCAACAAGTTGGTGATGCACAGGGTCGTCCGTACAATGCTTCAAAGGGTGCCATGCCGATGCTGGACTGATAATTGTTGTTATAAGCAAACTCTACAAAAGGAAGATGCTCTTCCCATGTCCCTGCGGAGTCTAAAATACACAGCCTCAAAAGATCCTCTAGAATTCTATTCACCCTCTCTGTTTTCCCATCGGTCTGAGGATGATAAGTGGTGCTCAAACACAACTATACCTAACACTTCTTGCAAACTCCTCCAAAATTCACTGGTAAAGATGGGGTCACGATCGCTTACGATGCTGGATGGTACTCCATGAATACGAACTATCTCACGAACATAGATTGCTGCCAACCATGATGTCATCCTCTTTCTCTTAGCTGGAATAAAGTGAGCGCTCTTAGTGAGTCTTTCAACCACAACCCAGATACTAGTGTTGCCTTTTTTCGATCTAGGCAACCATCCACGAAATCCATAAAGACGCTCTCCCATTTCCACTGAGGAACCTCCAAAGGGTGATGTAATCCACCGGGCTTCTTTTGCTCAGCTTTAACGTGCTGGCAAACTAAACAATGGGAAACAAATTCGGCCACATCTTTCTTTATCCCAGCCCAAAAGAAAACCCTCTTCATGTCTCTATGCATATTATCACCGCCTGGATGAATGGTCATCTTCAAAGGGTGAGCTTCTTCTAGGACTGTCTTTATCAAGCTTCCTGTTTGAGGAACACAAAGCCTTCCATCTTGTCGCAACCACCCCTTTTCATCTATGGCATATCTACTGAAGTGACTAGAAGTCTCCCCTCTTCTGAGCTTTTCCATGATGTCTAAAATATGTGGGTCACCTTGCTGCAAAGCTCCTATCTGATCCATAAGAGTTGGTTGTATCTCCAGGGATGCAAACAAATCGGGCAAAATCTCAATGGAGGGTCTAAAGTCAAAAGCTTATATGAACTCCAAGTTCTTTCTCTCCACAAACAGAGGACTCAAGGTCATTCTCTACCTACATAGTGTGTCTGCCACCACATTACCCTTGCCAGAGGTATAAGTGTTTGCGAACAAATTAAACAATTGTAAACAACTGTAAAATCTGTTCGGCTTTCCTAAACAACAAGAATTGTTTTAGAGGGTGTCGAACTCTGGGACCAAAAATATTTAAACTAGTAAATCTAATCAAGTTATTCCAGGATTTTGATTGATTGAAAACATAGAAAATAACAGCAATTAAATAAAGAGAGAGATTTATATAATAAGAGAAATAAATTAAGGGATAATGACATAGATCGGATTCATACTCATCAATAGCCAACAAATAAATATAGATCTAATTCATGTTTCTGTCACAAACATGAACCAACGATAATTAGGTCCGTAGAAACAAATAAGTAAATAACGACAAGCATAGCCTATGCAGGAGCTGAGCTCTTAAACAACCATAGGCTATCAGGACAGATTCACTAATTAATTTCTAAAATCCTTAAATTAGATCTAAATCTGATAATTGTTAGATCGAACACGAATATACCCTGTTGAAGGAGCATAGCTCTTAAACGACACAGAATATGAAGGTTCAGATCTAACCCTTGATTCAGATCTAGATCTACATGTATAAAGTCCTCATCTTTTGGCTATGTGATTCATATTGAATTATATCTATTAGCGTCATCACCCCCTAACCAAAGGGGATTAGCTAGACATAGCTAAAGAAGAAGAGAAAAAGAAAATAACAAACATAAATAAAATACAACTAAAACTAAATAAAACATGGGAAGAAGAATGATTTTATTCCAAGAAGAGAATTAAAAGAATAAAACCCAATGTGTTTTTACATGAATAAGATACAAGGTATTTATAGTTATATTGGCCAAGGCTAAGAGGCTTGTTACATAGTATGGGACAAAATCCCTTTTCCAAAATAACACATAAACCAAATAGCTAAGTGTGAACGCACGTGAAAGGAAGGCCTTTCAAATGAGCTAATGTGAACACGTATGAATGGGAGGCCTTGCAAATAAGCTAATGTGAACACGTATGAATGGATTTGCAAATGTCATAGCTTGCGGGCATCAAATGACATCAATTTCAATTGTTTTGAGCATGAATAAGAACTCCATAATTCTCTATGACCAGCTATCATTATGAAAAGGCATTGAATCTTTAAAATATGCTGAAGAAGGTGGTTGAACTGCAACATTTCTTCAAGCTTTAATTAAGCTCTCAAAATCAACACTCTTCTTACACTAATTCTTCAAGCTTTTCAACACTTAAGTCCATTAATCCATTTATCATAAATAATCTGGGAACATAACTATAAATACACAATATCAATTATTTAAAAGATAAAACAAGATAAATAAGCGGATAAAATATACACGTTTACATGTAAATCAATAAGCAATCTCAAAATCATAAGAAGCTAGGAACTCCATCCACCGTTACCTTAAATTGAGGTCTTTTTGCGAAAACAGATACATGAAATATTTATGTTAGGTGTATAACTCGAACTTCTCTCCAAGTAAATAATGACGCCACGTTTTTAACGTGAATACTATGGCAGCTAGCTTAGATCATGGGTGGGGTAGTTCTTCTCATGAACTCTCAACTGTCTACCCCAATAACATACTACTTTCCCTTCTTGCATCAGAACCGCACCAAGCCCTGTACCGCATGCATCAGTGTAAATGGTAAACACTTTATTCCCATCAGGTAAGATCAAGACTGGGGCTGTTGTCAAAGTCCTCTTCAGTCATTGGAAAGCAACATCACAGTCTTTATCCCATGAAAATGATAAGTTCTTCTTCGTCAGCTGGTGAGTGGGGCTGATATCTTTGCGAAGTTCTTAATGAACTTCCTATAGTAACCTGCCAACCCAAGAAAGCTCCTCACCTCGGTTGCATTTTTAGGAATCTGCCAATCTTGCACTGCAACCACCTTTGCGGGATCTATAGCTATCCCTTCTTTGGAGACCATATGCCCTACGAATCTTATCTCTTTTCTCCAAAAATGGCATTTGGAGAAATTTTCTTTAAGCTGATGTGCTCAGGGAGTTTTTACAACTTCTCTCAAATGTTGGGCATGCTCTTCTTCGCTTTTGGAGAAGATCAAAATATCGTCAACAAATACCACGACAAATTTGTTTAGAAACTCCCGAAACACCCAACTCATCAAATCAACAAAATAGGCGGGTGCATTCGTCAACCCAAAAGGCATAACTAGCCGTTAAAAGAAACCATCCGGAGTTCTAAAAGCAGTCTTATCTATGCTGTCCTCAGCCACCCACAACTGATGGAACCCCATGGCCAAGTCTAACAGAGAAAATACTAAGGCTCCGACATGCTGGTTAAACAAGTCGTTTATCCTTGGAAGTGGGTGCCTATTCTTCTTTCTGAGTTTATTCAGCTCTCTATAGTCAACACACAAACAAAGCAAACCATCCACCTTAGTCGCGAATACTACTGGAACACCCCATTCAGATATGCTTCGTCTGATAAACCCTTTCTCAAGTAGCTCCCCTACTTGCTTACTCAGCTCCCTCCTTTCCCTCGGAGCTATGTGGCGCACTGGCAATGCATCTGGCTTTGCATCTTCCACCAAATATATATGAAAGTCGATCTCGCGCCTCGGAGGTAAACCCCGAACCTCATCAAAAACATCAGAATGATCTCGGACTACTGGAACAGATTGCAGATTGTCGATAGATACATCTAGAGACTCTAGGAAACTAAGCATAACCGACCCTTGTGGGTCACAAGAAATCTCGAGGGTCCTCCCATGACATGTCAGAAGCCTAACAACCCTCTTCTCACAATCCAGAATGGCACCATACGTGGTAAGCCAATCCATTCCTAGAATCAACCCATAGCCAATAAACCTGAGCACATACGCATCACATTCAAAATTGATGCCTTGCATAGATATTTTCAAACCCCGACAAATCATAGATAAATGGTCCAAACCACCAATGGGGTTTGAAACAACTACGGGATCTACTACCATACTAGTAATTAAGTTCAGAGATTCAACTATAGAACTTGATATAAATGAATGTGAAGCGCCAGAATCAAAAAGTGTTCTAATAGGATGGTTTGAAAGAGAAATTAAACCTTCCACGTGAATTTTTCTACCTCTATTAGGAGCACTGGTCGCGAGAGCACGCACCTGCCCTCCACAAGTCCCTGTCCTTTGACCCTATCCCTATGATCCCTGTTTCTTCGGGCACTCTCTAGCGAAGTGTTCGACCTCTCCGCAATTAAAGCAAGTGTTCTTCCTTCTCTTACAGTCTTTGATCAAGTGACACTCTTTCCCACAACTGTGACATTTTCTCTTATCCTTGCCCTTGTCATTCTTGCCACCTTTCTTCTGATGTTGTTGCTGTTGTTGTTGTCCCTTCTTCGGCCACACCTTCCTATTTTGCGATGTTTCTACAGCCTTTACTTCCTTCTTTTCTCCCTTGTCTTCCTCATGCTTTAGGGCCATATCGACAAGCTTTTCAAAAGTGACCCCTACTGGAATACGGGACATGGCTAACCCATGTAGAGGTTCATTTAGTCCTTTAGCAAACCGCAAAGCCCTTTTGTCCATCGTATCCACCAACTCTAACCCGAACCTTGTTAGCTGGTTGAATTTTTTCACATACTCTTTCACCGTCAAGTTTCCTTGTTTGAGCGCTAAGAACCTTTTCATCTGCATGATTCTCTCAGCTTGGGAGAGAAATTTCATTTCGAACCTCTATCTAAAATCTTTCCAAGTTTCCACCGGACGTCCAGCTTGGGTAACTTCCCACCAAAATAAGGCTTCATCTTTCAATAGCCAAGCAACTAACTGAACCGTCCTTCTATCCTCTACTTCAAAGATTACGAACAAGTCCTCGGTCTCCTTGAGCCAATTTCGTGCTTCTACGAGTGTATCGTTCCCATGGAATGGCTTCCCTCCCATATCACGGAAGTCTTTGCAGATCTTGGAAAAGTTACCTGCTCTTGGAGGGGGAGGAGGAGGAGGAATGACGGGTGTAGCAGGGGGAGGAACGTTTCCTTGGCCTTCAACAGGCGTTGTGGCCTCCAAATACCTTCGAAATCATCCGGGTATCGTAACTCCCACTGGGATATTAGGAATGTTTTATTCCCCAGACATGCTGAAAAGAAAAAAGAAGAGATTTATACAAAGGACCGAAGGATATTACGTATGGATTTTTGGGGAATGTTTTTCAAAACAGACTTTTCTTTCGAAAATGCTTTCTTTTAAAACCTTTTTGAAAATAATTTTCAAAAACTTTTATCTAATCTGGTAACCTTCAGCTCTGATACCAAGTGTGACACCCCACGTCTGTTAATGTCACTCACAAAGGGAATGCGTTAAGTTTCATGAAGCGTTATAGGTAAACAGACACAGAATATTACAAGATAGATATATAGAATAACAACGGAATAAAAACTTTATTTATCATAAAATACCGTGGTCCAAAAAAATCACATATCTGAAACATAAAAGTCCATTACAACATAAAAGTTAATGTCTTGTACTTCAAAAATATCAGAGTACATAAAAGAAGTAAAATTCCCCAAGAACAAAATATAGCCATAGCAACAAGGATAGGAGCTTGAGCCATACATATCAGCAGCGCCAGCAAAATAACCAGAATCACGGTCAAGCCTGAGTGTTTCCTCCCTGAGAACCTGGGTGGGGGAAGGGGGAATGGAAGAAAGAAGGAGAAACAAAAGGGGTCAGATATAAAATCTGGCGAGTCTAGTGACTTTTAGACAGTAAATAAATAAAAGTAGCATGACAGGCATATAAAGTGGATAAGAGAGATCACTACACAAATGACGGGTGTGATAAGGTAGACGGATAAGGTGAGTACGCTTCTAATGATTACTCTGCACTGTTACTAGTATAACCAAAATGAGATGATCCCTTACACTTCAAGGTGGTAGACTTGGGTATACGTCCAAATATACCCTAATTACTTCCCTAATCGGTCGGCTCCATACTCCGTAGATACTCTGTGTCGGCCCCACAATAGGATGTATCACGTCCTAAAGTGGAAACCCCTCACTGATATGCACAACCCCATATCTACAGGTGTGATGATCATCTTATCCCCCTCTGATCGACTCATGCATGCACATGGCTCGGTCACTTTGCGCCTCCCACGCCATCCTCCACGTTTGGATCTCTTACAATCAGTCAGTAAGCATGCCCCTTCTCCGCCTAGTATGAAGTACTTTGTTTGATACCTACTCCGGGTTACTGACTGAAATGGGTACCACGCAATATGATACAAGCTCTCCCCTTTGTCTTTTATCCCCCACTAGGTTTTCACTGACTATGTATACCACTAGGTATCTTTAATTACATAGCCGTATACCAGTTATGCTTACCCTACAAGGTGTCTTTAATTACATAACTTTATTATTTCCTCCGGTTATGTATACCACTAGGTGTCTTTAATTACATAACCTATCGGGTTAAGTTTGTGGGCCTATATAAAAATATTACCCACCCTCTTAGATTTATTTAACCCACCCGTTGTCCAACCAATTCTTACTTAACCCTAACTTAAGTTCATAATCATACAATCCTTATGGATTAATTAAGTTAAGTAATCAAATTCATTACCATGTCCAGTTATGGTTTATAATGGGCTAGACCTCCCAAATTAGGCCAACAACTTGTGGATGCTGGATATGCCGGTCGGGGCCAGGCAGACTTCTTTCACAAGTTGGGCCTAACCTTGTGTCGTAGCCCGATACGTATTACCCACTTAGACCTCTCACATTAAGTTCAACATTAGTGGCTGTTGGATATGCCGGTCCGGTCCGGGCAGACTTCCACCACTAATGCAACCTAACCTCGTGTCATAGGTGCAATTACAATTCCTAATTGTAATTACTAAACATTCCATTTTTAGTTAACTAATCAATTAACTAAACCTATACCTTTATAGGTGTTAATACCCATTCTACCCAAGAATTTGAATTATAGGTCCACAGAAGTTTATATTCAAATTACGCCAATATTAACCTTTTTTTCCCTATTCCTTAACTAGCGCCCTCACAAAATTGCGATATGCCCAGGCTAGATAATAGCCTAGTCATAAACGATAAAAGGGGAAAATAAAAGGAATAAGACAAAAGTGTTTGTTTAACATGACTTGGCATAAACATAAACTAGCATGGTGATAAAGTGGACATATAAGCATAAAACTGATAAACTAGCATGGTGATAACGTGTTTGGCCAATTCAGTTTGAATTTAATGGACTGAAAAATGATCATTTTTCAAACGGTCTCCAAATTCGATGAAATTAGTTTTGTTAGGACCGTATCGTCAAAACATAGCTAGATTTATTTTTCTGGAATTTTTGGAGTCTGTATGTGTCCCAGGTAAATTAAAATGTACGTTAAAATCAATTTTGAATGTTATATTAATTTATATTTTAATTTAAATGAAAACTGATCGAAACAGTTGAATTGGCTTACCGGACATATCCCATTGTGTCCGGAATGGGGTATTTAGCTAGGTGCGACAGTCGTTGGGTTCAATTTGGAGTCCGAACGAAAAAGTAACTTTTTGGGATTAATTAAATTAATTATATATATTATAAAACCAAGCCAACCCTCCTTTTTCTCTTTCTCTTTCACCGTTCAGAAATGAAAAAAAAGCACGATCGTTCCCGTCACTCCTCCATTCAGCCCACCACCGCGCCCCCTCGCCCGGCGCCGCCGCAGCTGGCCACTCCAGCACCCTGTCCGACGATCTCAGCTCCTCCCCCTTCCTCCGTTCGAACCCCCGAAGCCCAAACCCCCAAATCAGTAAAAACCGCTGCCTCCTCCCCCTAACTCGACCACCGCCAGACCGGCGCGGCCCCCCGCTACCACCAACGACCTCTCCCGAGCCTCCTTCACCACCAACAATCAACGTGAGTTTTTATTTATGTATTTTTAATTATTTATGTAATTAAAAATGTGATTTTTATATGAAAAGGCCTGATTTTTAAATGTGATTTTTATATATATGGAACAATCTAAAAAGACATTTTTTAGTGATACAAAAATATAATTTTTAGCGTCATGAAGATATGATTTTTACAATATAAACATCGATAATAAAAATACGATTATTATGTACATGTAGCGATAATAAAAATATGATTTTTATGTACATGTAGCGATAATAAAGCTATGATTCCTATATACATAAATCTATGATTTTTACATACAAAGCTATGATTTTTATGCACAAGGCTATGATTTTTATATACATAAAGCTATGATTTTCAATGTATACATCACACTGTAAATAAAAAAATGATTTTTTTTATGCATACATGTAAAGAAAAAAGGTGATTTTTTTATGTATACATGTAAATAAAAAAGTGATTTTTTTTGTATACATGTAAATAAAAAAGTGATTTTCTTTATATGAATGGAAAAATAAAAATATGTTTTTTTTATTATATATGAAGCGATATAAAAGTACGATTTTTATTATATGAATGGCATGTTAAAAATGTGATTTTTATAATATATGTAGAGAAATAAAAATATGATTTTTATTATGAAGTTAGCGATATAAAAATATAATTTTCAAGTAGATAAAAATATAATTTTTATGTATATAGATTTGAAATAAAAATATAATTTTTATTTGTATGAATATCGAATAAAAATTCGATTTTTATTATTTGAATAGCGAAATAAAAGTTCAATTTTTATTATTTGAATAGCTATATAAAAATAAACTTTTTATATAGGAAGTAGCAATATGAAAATTAGATTTTTATATATGGAGTAGCGGTATAAAAATATGATTTTTATATATGCATAGCGTTATAAAAATATGATCTTTATAATATATGTAGTGAGATAAAAATGTGATTTTTATTATATATATATATAGCTTTAGTTAAAAATATAAAAATGGGATTTAAAAAAAATATAAAGATGATATTTTTAAAAATATAAAAATGAGATTTTTATTGTATGAATCATAATGTTTTAGTTAGATACAAACGAGATTTTTAGTTATATAAAAATATGATTTATATATATAGCGATATAAAATGCGATTTTTAAATATATAAACATCATATTAAAAATGTGATTTTTACTATGAACAGCGTGGAAAAGATTGCGTTGGAATTTTGGGCAGATCCAAACGGTTTTGAAATTCAGAATGGAACTAGAAGAGTGGATCCCAAAGGTGATAACATCTCACTCTAACTTTATTTTCTAGTTAAATATATATAATCGGATGTAGAGGGTGCTTAGTAGCACCCGACACCTTTGTTTGAAACCATGGTTGTTTGCTTTGATTGTGTTGTTTGTTTAAATTTGGTTTGGGATGTGAAATGAATTGATTAGAATTTGGTTTGTATATGGCGCGAGCGATTATTAGGCGAGGGATAAGGCTAGACCTTATTCCGGTTCTAGTACCGTGCCGTTATGCTGCCGAAATTTTCTAAAATATGTTAGAACAATAAAAATATCATTTTTATTGTATAAATGAACTGTATAAAATATTCATGTGTTGAATTTAATATTTTATCGTTAAAAATATAATTTTTAACGAGTATATGAATGAAATTAATTATTCATTTACAAATCGGACGATTTGTTTATGTACACATATTTGACTAATATTGATTGGGACAATATATTTTACACATAGCTCAACTACAAAAATAAAATCTGTATGTGTTGATTGAAACCCCACACGGGTATTGGGATGATATTTGACGTACACTAATTCCAATTGTTTAGTTGTATGTCAATCGATTGGTTGACAGACTGTTGTAAGCGTTAATTATTTATATTTAACGCTTATACAGTTGTGTAATGCACTCTGGATGATGGTTGACTGTGTTTGATGATTGTTGTGTCCATGTGTTTATGAAATCCATATAAATAAAATTATATGGTAATTGGTTGTGTCTGATTCCAATTCGGAAAGAACTAATATTTTAATTTAACGAATATTTTAAAATGATGAATAATGAATATTTTAAAATAACTAATATTTTAAAATAACTAATATTTTAAAATAGTATTCAGTAATGGATTAAAATATGATTTTGATGTCCGATTTGGGATGGACACGAGAATAATTAAATATATGAAGCCATGTTGATTAGATTAACGCCATTTTGACGTGAACGATATTTATATCGATTTTATTCATTTTTGTAATGAATATCGAAAAGGAAATGATTTCAAAATTTGATATTTTGAAAATATTATCATTTATATATTATAATGATAAGGAAAATTCAATTTTGATTTAAAACTGAAAATGAAGTTTGAATCGTTTTAAAATGAATTTAAAAAATACGTTTTAAATGGATGACATATATATAATATATATATATATATATAATATAAATATATTATATATATAATGGCCTGAATTGAACGCACTGCGCCACGGTAGTTCTCGAATTTCGACCATTGACTTCGAATGGACATACAGTTGGATTTGGAGTTATGTCCAAATCAAATTTGGAAAAGGTCGCTGTAAGTGCAGTTCGATGACCGTTTATGGAAATCGACTGAAAAGACCTTAATAAATTATTAAAAATAATGATAATTTGTGTAAAATCATAATAAATGATTTGAACAAAATTAGGATGATAAATTCCATATTTGAAAAGATAAAAATCTTTTTTTCTCGAAATGAACTAGTTATTAATTAGAATTATAATCCAAATATTTTTAAATAAATAAATTCGATAGAGAATGGTTTTAATATAACCAGAAATTTCCAATGAATAAATTGGAATGGTTTGGAATGGAAATAATCTTCAGAATATTTCGGTATTGGATTCTGTGATTATACAGATATTGATATGGGAATTTGGAAGATATATATTGTTATTCCCAATACGATATTTGTTGATTTCAGAATTTGATATTGAATATAAGCTGATATAATTTCTATTCAGAGCCTTGTATTTAATATCAAATGAGATTTTGGGTTTGTCGTGAATGGTGTCTTCAGTAACACTGTTCTTAAACCTAGTTGAGAAAAGAGTAAATCTTTTAATTAAGATTTAGTGAAGTTTTCCAATAAATTAATATTTAATTGGAATTGAATAAAAGAATTGGATTTTGGGTTTGTCGTGAATGGCGTCTTAAATAACACTGTTTTTAAACCCCATGTGAGAGGAATAAATCTTTTAAATAAGATTATTAGAGTTTCTAGTTATATTTAGTAACTGGAATAAAATGGAATGTGAATCGGGTTTATTGTTAACTGTGTTTTTAACGACATTCGTTCTTTAACCCGATTTACAGTGAAATGTGATTTAGAATTTATAAATCTTTTTATTAAGATTTAACGGGAATTTTCCAAAGTACAGTTATCCAATTTAATACATTAAATTAGAATTGAATGGATTTCGATTTGATAATAATCGAAGTGAGCTTCTGAGGAGGAAGACTGTTTATATATATGGAATTTAAAAGGCTTTGTCGTTATTCCATTTATATTATTATCGGATACGGAAATCGATATCGATTATATATTGATCTATTTTCCGTGAAGATTCCATAATTAATGGAATGTGATTTGGGTTTATCGTGAACTGTGTTTCAAATGACATTAGTTCTTTAACCCAATTAAAGACAGGATTACATGTCTAACATTGTATTTCGAACTGTATGGTTGATCTCTGCTAAATATATATCTGTTTGGTGGCGGAATATTTATTCTCTTGCTTAACAACCTTCTCTGAGACATATGAGCTTAGAGGTTATATGTAGGCAGAAATCAATAGTACGGTGTAGGTTTTCGATGCGGCGTGTTTGATTTTCCAAAGTTAAATAATCATTAATATTGATTTTTGGGAAGATTAAAACCAAGTGGAGTTTTAATGAATCTTTAATTAGATTGAAATGCGAATGTGATAATTTAAATTATCAATTTGGGAAATGATCGAGAGTGGAGTATCACCAGTTTTGCTCCAAGCGATATTTAAATCTTTAATTAGATTTGAACAGGAAATGGAAATTAGTTTTACCAATAACACCGTGGTGTTAGATATGGAGTATTACCAGATTTGCTCCATGGGATGAATAGGTTCGGATTGAGAAATTAAACAAATGATTACTTCGGTAAGGTTCGCTAATCCCGACTAGTTGATAAACCTTAATTTGGTTTATAAATGATATCCAAAGGAAGATTAAAGAATAAATTTAAAAGAATTTATCTTTGATAAAATTAATGGGAACCTTTCCCAAAGTATAAGAATTTTGAATAAAAGAGTATTCTAAATTGGAATGAGGCGTATGTTGTGTTTTTATAGCACTTGTTTATTATATACGCGAGTTATTCGGAAAGGTTGGGTTTATACCCATTCTGAATAACTGATTCGACGATAAGTCGACGATGAAGACGGTGGTTGAAGACTGGAGGTGTTCACATCGTTCGTATGATTACTGATGTCTTGATTGGGCTGTACACCCAAGACAAGGTAATAAGTGGTGATCGTCCAGACATACTTGGAGATCGACCGGATATGCGAGGACCTCTCTCCTGTATTAGACATACGGGACGAGGAATAAGGTACCTCCTGTTTCATTCAGACCCAGAATGAACTTATAAATGGATGTGTTTCCGACATTGGATTTTATTCTGTGTTGATTGATTTCTATTAAATATATATATATATATATCTGTTTGGTAGCGGAGAATTTTATTCTTTTGCTTAACGCCCTTCTCTGAGATGTACGAGCTCAGAGGTTATATATCGATAGACATCAGTCGCATGGCGTGAATGGCCTGTTTGGCATGCTGAGATGCAAATGATCAAGGCTTCTGTTGAAAAGCAGAGTCTTGTGGTTGATGATCAAAGCACGACTTTGATATAGCATAGCTTTGTGTATAACATTAATTCGCGAGCCTCACACCTCGGTATGAGTCAAAAACGGGATAAGGGACTACAGGGAGAACACGACGTTTCTTTCTAGCTATGGGTGGTGTCATGGTATGGAGCCTAGACATTTATTATATTTTTACCTATGTGGTTGTTGGATTTCGAGGCACCTCGGATATATCGGTTACAACGGAGCCGATGGATATAGGTCCTATAGCACCGGGAAACGTGTGTTCAGGAATTGCCAATCCACGAACGTAACTGTGGACCGGCCTTGAAGCATCCAAGGTTCTTCTTTGGAAGATCCTGAGGCATTTGCTAGAGTGTCTCAAAGCTGGCGAGGAGTACATCCCTTGCCTCGACTCATGATGGAAATCCAATTTCCAATATGTGACATTTCGGTTTTAATTGTAGAGCCTAGTATTGGCGACATAGTAGCATGGGATACTATGCTGTCTATGATTGATACATTTATATTTGAAGCTGTTTTGGCATTATACACTTATTATAGTATCAAATGATTTGTTTTAAACGTACAAAGCATGTTTGGCTATTATAAGGGAAAACCCTATCCTCTGGCTTGCGTTGCATTGTGTGATGGGACCTGGGTCTTATAATAGCTTCATTTTTCCAAAAAGCATTGCGTGGTTTGTTTTGTGCACTGGTATTCTTGGGAAGAAACCTGTTCCGTGTTATACGGCGTGGTCCCTTGATTTACTCCATTTTAAAGTAAAGTTTTAAATATCTGTTTTAGTTCTCACACCAGTCACATGACTGACCTAGAGTTTATTGTTTTAACCTAAACTTTGGGTGCCCCTATTTTCCACATGGGTAGCTAGTAGTTTTGGTTTTGCAGATATTATATTCATAGGATCCTAGTTTACAGCTCTAGCTGTTTTCGGAACGCTCTGTATCTGTGTATTCCGTTTAGTTGTGTTTTGTATTAATTACCGATGCATTGTAATTTGTAAATCTCTAATATTTATCAACGTATATTACCTGTTCATACTCTGTATATTCTTGTACTCTGATTTAAATATTTGTAAAAGCAATGAAATGTTCTTCTGTTTGTGTTCTGATTTGTCGTGTTCTCAACTCAATCCGGGCTTTCCCCAAAGGGCGAGTTTGGGTCGTTTCATCGTGGTATCAGAGCTTTGGTTTACAGAGCTCGAGAACAAGGCATATTAGAACCAAACGAAAGAATTCATCAGAGATTAGATTAGTAATATCCAATAAGAATGACTCGTTAGAAATGAGATCAGTAGTATCCTAGAACAAGTGAGAAGAGTATTATTTAAAAAAGCAAATTTTGTTTGAAATTCAAACCATTTTATACGTATTTGAATATTTATTTTATATTGAATTTGGACAATCGAGTATATAAAGATTTTGCATATACGCCTTGCAAACGTATATTCGAAGTTTTAACATACTAGATAGATATCGAATCACACTCTAGTCGCCCAGAGATAGTTCTGAAGATCGCTATAGCATCATCAACATTTATGTTCGAGTTTCGAAAGTGGGATATCTGTATATTTCCAATTGATTGGTGTGAGAACCAAAACTAGATAGGGTCTATTGTTGTGACTTGGCATCAAAAATGGATTTTTTATATATAAAAGTTATGTGTTTGAAACGATAATCAACTAATTGATTGCAGATTGTGTTGTTTGATTAATTAAAATTTTGAACCATTAAGCCAAATTGAGTTAAATATTGAACTGAATTGAAAAATTGATTGAAATTGCATGCATACACATGTATATGTATTGAACATGTCATAGCAGGGAAGCTAAGCAGAGGATTAAAATTGTATGCCCAACAAATAGGTACATGTTTACTAATTTATTGGGTTTGGAAGATTTTATGAGCCAATTGGCTAGCCGCTTGGCTTTTTCTTTTTGGATGATGAGGACCCTGCGTGGCTAGTTGCGGTTTTAAATGTCTCTCCGTACAAAGGAGGTTATGGAGAAATTTTTCGAAAATTTAGGGTGTTAGCCAAATTTTTGAAAAATTTGAAAATTCTTAGAAACTGAAAAGTTGAAGAATGAAGCCAGAATGAAAGTTGAGTTGATTATTTAAACAACTTTCAACTCCGTTCCTTTTCGAGGACGAAAAGATTTTAAATAGGGGAGATTGTAACAACCCGGAAAATCAGAATCAATTTAAAAAAATTATTTTGGTAATTTTAATGAATTTTGAATATTTAAAATGATTTATTTTAAATAATAACGACTAGAAATTTATTTGAATAGAATTAGGATATATAAATTTATTTAAATCGAAGTTAGAATATAAATATTTATTTTAATTATAAAAGGAATTGAAAATGGCGCAGTAGTTTGAAAATTCGATTTCAAATTTCAAATGAATGTACAGGATTCAAAACAAAACGGATTTCGGTAAAACTGGAAATATTTGAATCTGTTTGAAAATATCTTTCCAACGGATGTGTAAAATCCAGATTTCAAAACGGGAATAAAATGTTATGTCCAGTTGAAAATTCAGAATAGTCGCTATGGAATTTTATATAATATATAGCCCTTAAAAATAGCGATTTTGCAAACGACCTCCGTTTTCGACGAAACCACTTTTGTTGGATCCGGAATGTCAAATTATTGCTAGATTCCAATTTTCATAATTTTTGGAATTAATATGTGAGCATGGTGAATTTAAACATGTTTGGTTAATTCAGTTTAAATTTAATCGATCGGAAAATGACCATTTTTCAAACGTTCTCCAAATTCGACGAAATTTTTTTTTTGGACCGTATTGTCAAAACATTGCTAGATTTATTTCCTGGAATTTTTGGAGTCAGTATGCGGCCCCGGTAAATTAAAATGTACGTTGAAATCAATTTTGAATGTTATATTAATTTATATTTTAATTTAAATGAAAACTGATCGAAACAGTCGAATTGGCTTACCGGGCATATCCCATTGTGTCCAGAATGGAGGTATTTAGCTAGGGGCGACAATCGTTGGTTTTGGTTTGGAGTCCGAACGAAAAAGTAACGTTTTGGGATTAATTAAATTAATTATATATATATTATAAAACCAAGTCAACCCTCCTTTTTCTCTTTCTCTTTCACCATTTAAAAATTAAAAAAAACACGATCGTTCCCGTCGCTCCTCCATTCAGCCCACCACCGCGTCCCCCCTCGCCTGGCGCCGCTGCCACTCCAGCACACCCTCCGACGATCTCGGCTCCTCCCCCTTCCTCCGTTCAAACTCCCAAAACCCAAACCCCAAATCAGTAAAAACCGCCGCCTCCTCCCCCAAATCGACCACCATCAGACCGGCGTCGCCCCCGCTACCACCAGTGACCTCCCCCGAACCTCCTCCGCCACCAACGATCACCGTGAGTTTTTATTTGTATTTTTAATTATTTATGTAATTAAAAATGTGATTTTTATATGAAAAGGCCTGATTTTTAAATGTGATTTTTATATATATGGAACAATCTAAAATGACAATTTTTAGTGATATAAAAATATAATTTTTAGCGTCATGAAGATATGATTTTTATAATATAAACATCGATAATAAAAATATGATTTCTACGTACATGTATCAATAATAAAAATATGATTTTTATGTACATGTAGCGATAATAAAGCTATGATTTTTATATACATAAAGCAATGATTTTTATGTACAAAGCTATGATTTTTATGTACAAAGCTATGATTTTTATATACATAAAGCTATGATTTTCAATGTATACATCGCTTTGTAAATAAAAAAGTGATTTTTTTCATGTATACATGTAAAGAAAAAAGGTGATTTTTTTATGTATACATGTAAATAAATAAGTGATTTTTTTTGTATACATGTAAATAAAAAAATGATTTTCTTTATATGAATGGAAAAATAAAAATATGATTTTTTTTATATATGAAGCGATATAAAAAGACGATTTTTATTATATGAATGGCATGTTAAAAACATGATATTTATAATATATGTAGAGAAATAAAAATATGATTTTTATTATGAAGTTAGCGATATAGAAATATATTTTTCAAGTAGATAACAATATAATTTATATATATATATATATTTGAAATAAAAATATGATTTTTATTTATATGAATATCGAATAAAAGTTCGATTTTTATTATTTGAATAGCGAAATAAAAATTCGATTTTTATTATTTGAATAGCGATATAAAAATAAACTTTTTATATAGGAAGTAGCGATATAAAAATTAGATTTTTATATATGGAGTAGCGGTATAAAAATATGATTTTTATGTATGCATAGCGTTATAAAAATATGATCTTTATAATATACGTAGTGAAATAAAAATGTGATTTTTGTTATATATATAGCTTTAGTTAAAATTTTAAAAATGAGATTTTAAAAAATATAAAGACGAGATTTTTAAAAATATAAAAATGAGATTTTTATCGTATGAATCATAATGTTTTTGGTTAGATAAAAATGAGATTTTTAGTTATATAAAAATAATATATATATATATATAGCGATATAAAAATGCGAATTTTAAATATATAAACATCATATTAAAAATGTGATTTTTACTATGAACAGCGTGGAAAAGATTGCGTGGAAATTTCGAGCAGATCCAAACGGTTCAGAAATTCAGAATAGAACTGGAGGAGTGGATCTCAAAGGTGATAACTTCTCACTCTAACTTTATTTTGTAGTTAAATATATACACAGGATGCAGACGATGCTTAGTAGCACCCGACTCCTTTTTTGAAACCATGGTTGTTTGGTTGTTTGCTTTGATTGTGTTGTTTGTTTGAATATGGTTTGGGATGTGAAATGAATTGATTAGAATTTGGTTTGTATATGGCGCGAGCGATTATTAGGCGAGGGATAAGGCTAGACCTTATTCCGGTTCTAGTATCGCGCCGTTATGCTGTCGAAATTATCTAAAATATGTTAGAACAATAAAAATATCATTTTTATTGTATAAATAAACTGTATAAAATATTCATGTGTTGAAATAAATATTTTATCATTAAAAATATAATTTTTAACGAGTATATGAATGAAATTTAATATTCATTTACAAATCGGACGATTTGTTTATGTACACACATTTGACTGATATTGATTGGGACGATATATTTTACGCATCGCCCAACTAAACAAATAAAATCTGTGTGTGTTGATTGAAACCCCACACAGGTATTGGGATGATATTTGACGTACACTAATCCTAATTGTTTAGTTGTATGCTAATCAATTGGTTGACAGACTGTTGTAAGCGTTAATTATTTATATTTAACGCTTATGCAGTTGTGTAATGCACTCTAGATGATGGTTGACTGTGTTTGATGATTGTTGTGTCCATGTGTGTATGAAATCCATATAAATAAAATTATATGGTAATTGGCAGTGTCTGATTCCAATTTGGAAAGAACGAATATTTTAAATTAATGAATATTTTAAAATGACGAATAATGAATATTTTAAATAAATAATATTTTAAAATAGTATTCAGTAATGGATTAAAATATGATTTAGATGTCCGATTTGGGATGGACACGAAAATAATTAAATATATGAAGTCATGTTGATTAGATTAACGTCATTTTGACGTGAACGATAGTTATTTCAATTTTATTCATTTTTATAATGAATATCGAAAAGGAAATGATTTCAAAATCTGATATTTTGAAGATATTATCATTTATATGTTATAATGATAAGGAAAATTCAATTTTGATTTAAAATTTAAAATGAAGTTATAATCGTTTCAAAACGAATTTATAAAATCCGTTTTAAATGGAAATCGATGAAATATATATATATATATTATATATTTAATGGCCTGAATAGAAGGCGCCGCGCCGTGGCAGTTCTCGAATTTCGACCATTGACTTCGAATGGACATTATGGGAGATCCGACCGTCGGATTCTCCTAAAACTGGAACCGTTGGGTTCGTATCGAAAAGAGATTTCCAATGAATATAAGAGATTTGAAATCTAACGGTTGGATTTGGAATTATGTCCAAATCAAATTTGGAATGTAAGTGCAGTTCGATGACCATTTATGGAAAATCGACTGAAAGGGCCTTAATAGAAATATTAAAAATATTGATTATTTGTGTAATATCATAATAAACGATTTGAAAATAATTAGGATGAAAAATTCCATATTTGAAAAGATAAAAATATATTTTTATCGAAATGAACTAGTTATTAACTAGAATTATAATCCAATTATTTTTAAGTAAATAAATTGGATAGAGAATGGTTTTAATATAACCAGAAATTTCCAACGAATAAATTGGAATGGTTTGGAATGGAAATAATCTTCGGAATATTTCAGTATTGGATTCCATGATTATACGGATATTGATCTGGGAATTTGGAAGATATATATATCGTTATTCCCAATACGATATTTGTTGATTTCTGAATTTGATATTGAATATAGGCCGATATAATTTCTATTCAGAGCCTTGTATTTAATATCAAACGAGATTTTAGGTTTGTCGTGAATGGTGTCTTCAGTAACACTGTTCTTAAACCAAGTTGAGAAAAGAATAAATCTTTAAATTAAGATTTAGTGAAGTTTTCCAATAAATTAACATTTAATTGGAATTGAATAAAAGAATTGGATTTTGGGTTTGTCGTGAATGGTGTCTTAAATAACACTGTTCTTAAACCTCATGTGAGAGGAATAAATCTTTTAAATAAGATTATTAGAGTTTCCAGTTATATTTAGTAACTGGAATAAAATGGAATGTGAATCGGGTTTATTTTGAACTGTGTTTTTAACGACATTCGTTCTTTAACACGATTTACAGTGAAATGTATATGAAATTTATAAATCTTTTTATTAAGATTTAACGGGAATTTTCCAAAGTAAAGTTTTCTAATTTAATAAATTGAATTGGAATTGAATGGAATTCGATTTGATAATAATCGAAGTGAGCTTCTATGGAGGAAGACTGTTAATATATATGGAATTTAAAAGGATTTGTCATTATTCCATTTATATTATTAGTCAGATACGGAAATTGATATTAATTACATATTAATCTATTTTCCGTGAAGATTCCATAATTAATGGAATATGATTTGGGTTTATCGTGAACTGTGTTTTAAATGACATTAGTTCTTTAATCCAGTTAAAGATAGGATTACATGTCTAACATTGTATTTCGAACTGTATAGTTGATCTCCGATAGATATATATCTGTTTGGTCGCGGAGAATTTATTCTCTTGCTTAACACCCTTCTCTGAGACATACGAGCTTAGAGGTTATATATAGGCAGAAATCAATAGTACGGTGTAGGTTGTCAATGCGGCATGTTTGATTTTCCAAAGTTAAATAATCATTAATATTGATTTTTGGTAAGATTTAAACCAAGTGGAGTTCTAATGAATCTTTAATTAGATTGAAATGCGAATGTGATAATTTAAATTATCAATTTGGGAAATGATCAAAAGTGGAGTATCACTAGTTTTGCTCCGAGCGATAGTTAAATCTTCAATTAGATTTGAATGGGAAATGGTAATTAATTTTACCGATAACACTGTGGTGTTAGATATGGAGTATTACCATTTTTGCTCCGTGGGATGAATAAATTGGGATTGGGAAATTAAACAAATGATTACTTTGGTAAGGTTCGCTAATCCCGACTAGTTGATAAACCTTAATTTGGTTTAGAAATGATATCCAAAGGAAGATTAAAGAATAAATTAAAAAGAATTTATCTTTGATAAAATTAATGGGAACCTTTCCCAAAGTATAAGAATATTTGAATTAAAGAATATTCTGAATTGGAATGAGGCGTATGTTGTGTTTTTATAGCACTTGTTTATTATATACGCGAGTTATTCAGAAAGGCCGGGTTTATACCCATTTTGAATAACTGATTCGAGGATAAGTCGATGATGAAGATGGTGGTTGAAGACCGGAGGTCTTCACATTGTTTGGATGATTACTGATGTCATGATTGGGTTGTACACCCAAGACAAGGTAATAAGTGGTGATCTTTCAGACGTACTTGGATATCGACCGAATATGCGTGGGCCTCTCTCTTGTATCTGACCTATGGGATGAGGAAAAAGGTGCCTCCGGTTTCGTTCAGACCCAGAACGAACTTGTAAATGGATGTGTGTCTGACATTAGATTTTATTCTATGTTGATTGAATTCTATTAAATATATATCTGTTTGGCGGTGGAGAATTTATTCTCTTGCTTAACGCCCTTCGCTGAGACGTACGAGCTCAGAGGTTATATGTCGATAGACATCAGTCGTATGGCATGAATGGCCTATGTGGCATGCTGAGATGCAAATGATCAAGGCTTCTATTGAAAAGCAGAGTCGTGTGGTTGATGATCAAAGCACGGCTTTAATATAACATAGCTTTATGTATAGCGTTAATTTCGAGCCTCAAACCTCGGTATGAGTCAAAAACTGAATAAGGGACTGCAGGGAGAACACGACGTTTCTTTCTAGATATGGGTGGTGTCATGGTATGGAGCCCAAACATTTATTATATTTTTACCTATGTGGTTGTTGGATTGCGAGGCACCTCGGATATATCAGTTACTACGGAGCCGATGGATATATGTCCTATAGGACTAGGAAACATGTGTTCAGGAATAGCCAATCCATGAACGTAAGTGTGGACCAGCCCTGAAGCATCCAAGGGTCTTCTACGATAGATCCTGAATCATTTTCTAGAGTGTTTCAAACCCGACGAGGAGTACATCCCTTGCCTCGACTCATGACGGAAATCCGATTTCCAATACGTGACATTTCGGTTTTGATTGTAGAGCCTAGTATTGGCGACATAGTAGCATGGGATACTATGTTTTCTATGATTGATACATTTATATTTGAAGCTGTTTTGACACTATACACTTATTATAGTATCAAATGATTTGTTTTAAATGTACTAAGCATGTTTGGCTATTATAAGGGAAAACCCTATCCTTCGGCTTGCGTTGCATTGTGTGATGGAACATGGGTCTTATAATAGCTTCAATTTTTCCAAAAAGCATTGCGTGGTTTGTTTTATGCACTGGTATTCTTGGGAGGAAACCCGTTTCGTGTTATACGGCGTGCTCCCTTTATTTACTCCATTTAAAAGTAAAGCTTTAAATAATTGTTTTAGTTCTCACACCAGTCACATGACTGACCTGGAGTTTATTGTTTTAACCTAAACTCTGGGTCCCCCTATTTTCCACACGGGCAGCTAGTAGTTTTGGTTTTGCAGATATTATATTCACAGGATCCTAGTTTACAGTTGGAGCTATATTCGGAACGCTCTGTATCCGTGTATTTCGTTCAGTTGTGTTTTGTATTATTTGCCGCTGCATTGTAATTTGTAAATCTCTGATATTTATCAAATGTATATTATCTGGTCGTACTCTATATATTCTTGTACTTTGATGTAAATTGTTGTAATAGCAATGCAATATTCTTCTATTTGTGTTCTAATTTGTCGTGTTCTCAACTCAATCCCTCGTATAATCTTTCTGCGCGTATGCAAACTTAAAACACTCATAACTTCTTCATGCGGTGTCCGTTTTACGCAATCCAAATATCTATCTTGACCAAAATTTCGAGAAAGACGCAATGACGCATTCCGTTTACCTTAGTTCTTACTATTAAATTGATTATTATTTAATTTATCCTCTTTTAGTGTCTTTAAAAATTCGGGGTGTTACAAAAATTCTCATCATATTCCTTTGATTCGCACCCTCCTAGTTATTTGTTGGAAAATTTCTCATCCTATTCCTTTGATTCTGATTTTATGAGTTTTCTTATTTGAATTGCATCGGGAGGATAAAACCTTCGCAATGTTTAATTATTGCATTTACTGTGAGGTTGAATGTTGTTGGAAGTAGCCTAGCCCGTAGTAAGCAGTACGCTTAAGTTATTTTGGGAAAAATAACCTTTTTTCTTACTTGATCCAAATGTTTTGATTAGTTTCTTTGTTTCCATCAAGAAGCGATGTGCGCTCTTCTCAACAGGGTAGGGTGTTGTTATGTTATTACTATTATGTTGGCAAATTTACACGTGACACCCATTCCTTGTTGTTTCGGTGTTGTGGTTTTTTTTTGATGATTATTCATATATGTTTTTCTTACGATGTAAAAACCCATTCCACGATCAGTGGCGCGGTCTCGTAGAATTATTATATGTTCCCTTTTACTTGAATTTTCTCATGATCGGTATTCTAGACTAATCAAAATTATTTTAAATTTTATATACTTTTTATCTTGGAGTGATGGTTCATCTATTAATATTATTATATTATGTTTTTGTTTTCGCTGTGAGATTATGTGTTCCTTCTGTTCTTTTACTTTTATTTTTAGTTTTACCCTAACAATTTACATTTTGGACGAATGGATGTTCTACATCAAAGTACAATGGTCATATTTAGTGTTGACTTTCGATGGTTGGGAAGGTGGGTCGTTACAGCTGGCATCAAAACTGAAGGTTAGGTGAGAACTTGGGCTCCAGTGGGGGTAATTCATCAAGATTGGGTAAGCGAGATCCTGAGATGAGTTTGAGAGTGTATATTTAAATACTAGAGCATATTTGTTAGTGTTATAAAAACACATTGTATTAATCAGTCTGTTGAATTGTTTATCAATTCTGATTAAGACGTGGGACGCCATGGTGTCGATAGAAATTTCTAAACACTTGAACAAGGAAAGTAGACACGATATTGATTTTTGAGAAAATTGGGTAAACGAAATATTTTACCTAAGATATATTTTACATAGAAAGAAATATATTTTTCTAAACTATGTAGTTATATATAAATACGCATATTGTTGTTTGTTAATGATAATGTTATATTATTATCGTTATTGTTAATTGGTCATGCTCAAATAGTTTAGGAGTGTTAACTATTACTTGTTGACTGTTAATTTATGTTATAATTAAATAAAATATGTTCTAATCATATTTGGACGTATATTAATAGTTTAAGTGTAGTGTAATCGAACCCATTGTGAATTAAGTTCCACAGTTTGACTATAAAGTGTTTGATATAAATATTAAGTTAAAATCAATATTTAATATAAGATTAGTTAATATAATCTAAATGGAAAATTTGAACATTTTTGAAAAGAAATTTTTGAGAAATTTTTATTATAATATAGGTTGGTTATACGTGTATTAGCAATTAAGTAAGTATGATAATGAAATATGTTTTGAAAATAGTTTTTATTTAAACAATTCCAGTATTTTTTAAAATGATTTCAAAAGGATTTAGTAGAATAGAAATACTAATTTTACTTAAAAATAGTTTGAAGTTTAAATATTCCAAAATTTTAGGTTTTCTTAAAAGAAATTGTTTTGAATTAAAATCTGTTTTGTAAAATGAGTTCATAATTAAAAAATAATAATTCCCAATTGGTAAAGAAACATTATTAGCTAGGGTTAAAATGACTTAAGTAGGTTGGAAGGTTTTAATAAGCTGAGTTTGTTAAAACCATGTCTTGGTATAAAATTTTAAGTTTTATAAATCCATTGATGTTTTTGAGCTAATCCATAGACAACTTTTCTTTGAGCACCCTAAAGAAATGTGTCAAAGGGTTGACTTAGTTGGAAAATTCATAATTTGTTTAAGTATCTACTTGAATTTTGGAATGAACCAAATAAATCGATAAGTAAGTTGAATCTGAGTTGTTTGGTTTTTTTTTTTTTTACTTGATATGATATTACTTATGTTAATTGTAAATGAAATGGAATATTCTATGATTTTGGATAGCCAAGATTTTTAAGTTGGACATGAAAGCATAGCTTGGTTTATTAGAAAACTACAGAGAAGATGGTTATAATTTATTAATTTAAGGAAGTTTGAACATATAAATTAAATTAAATTAAAACGAGCTCGTTGCGTAGCGATAGTTCGTAAATTTACGATTGAAGTTCAAATGGATGTGTTGGATCCAATATAAGTCAGAATTATTTGATACAAGAATTTTTCGGATCCACTGGATTATAGCTTTCTAATGAAATAGAAAATTCAAGATTTCATCTTGTAGATTTTGAGTTATGTCAAAATCGATTTTTCAGAAAAAAGTTGTGTTTGGTAGTTCATAAGCTAGAATTAATATTTAAATTTAATAGTGAAAGTGATTAGTAATGATTGGTACAATTAAGAAGCCAGTTAATAAAGAGTAAGTAGGATATACGTAGATTGTTTAACATGCATGGTATTTGGTCTTGGTTTGGATACACAACTTCGAGAAAATTTACACTGAACGGAAAAAGGATTTTCTCATTTGATTTTGATGGCGAACACTTGGTTTGGATTCCTAATATGATACGCAATTTTTCCATCATTGTTAAAGGCTATGGAAGAAAGACGCATGTTGTAGTCGAGGAACCAAACCAGTGTCTGCAGTAGGAAGGTCGAGTGAGCGGTACTGGTTCTGAAGCGAAGTCTATGTATTAAAGCAGGAGACTATACCAAAATTTAGCATACGAATAATTTATGTTTATAATATGAACTTGAATATAATTGTATTAGTTAGTGTCACTCATCCAGAAAAATCTAGGTGATATTTATTTGAGATTCTAAGTAATTCAAGTATTTGATTTTTCTTTATGGAATTTGTTTGATGGTAGTGTTGATTTATTCCATTTTTGGATTTTGATTGTTTCTGGTTAGTTAATTGTGTGCTTTTATAGACTACATTTTATAAATAAATGTTGCTTGATTAGAACTTAAATCCCAGTAAATTTGAGAGAAAAAATGTTTGAGGTAAATTTTTAAATATTTAGTTTTGACTAAATTGGGCTTTCAAAGTTTTTTCAGTTAGGAAGACTTGCCCGGTATATTCATTACTCTAGTTGTTGTTTTTAGAGGAACCAGAATACCACTGGAAGCTCCATGTTGCTTGTTTTATAGTTATACCGTGTTTCGGTAAGAGGAGCCCTCTCCGTGTCATAATTTATTTTGGTTTGGTTTGATTCAAAGAGATTTGAATGTATGATTGGAATATTAAACCCGGGAAGTAGTTCTTGCAATTTTTTTTCAGAAAATTGTATGCATATTGGTTTGTTATAGGATAATCCTATTTGTTTTGGTTGCATATGCTTGTTGGTTGTGTATAACACATTATTACAAGTTGCAACATGTCTTGGTTGGCACTTTGATTGTTGCGTTGTTTTTTACATATGTTTGTTGCTGCTATTATTTGTTTACTTTCTTAACTCTTTTTCGGGTTATGTAAGTATATACAGGTTTGGAAGCAATAGCTTGCTTGTTAGCTTATAGCTTTTGGTTTTATGGTAAAGATATGTTTTTCCGACAAAATGGTACTCATTTCGAATTACTTACCGTACGTGGTCTTATATATTGTTTTCCCCATGGTTTGGGATGTCTCATCATTGAGATGAGATATATAATGTCATATTGTTATGAAATTTTTCGGATCGAGCCGTAAAAAAGTGATGTTGCCAAAATTATCCGAAAACTTTAGGTGTTAGAAAAATTTAATGCAATTTTAGTAAGATATGATTTTGAAGTAAAATTAATCGATAATTTAAACTTAGGGATTGTTGCCATTTCTTTCATTTAAGAATTTCGGGGACGAAAAACTTTTAAGGAAGGTGAATGTAACAAGCTAAATTTTTATAACGGGAATAATTAATTATTTAAATATTCAAAATGATTAATTTTAAAATTTACTGATTTTGATTATATTTTAAATTAAAATTTGGAATGTCGATTCAACTTAAATTTGAAACTTATGAGTTTTGAATCAACTTAAGTTATTATGAAGCCATGGACAATTCTATTTGGAAATTAACGATAATAATAATAATTTATCAATAAATTTTGAACATTTGAAAAATCTAAATATTGGAATTCATGATTTAAGTATTAACTGTAACGAATTCGATAATTTCATTTGACATTGTTTAGTTAATCAATATTGATTATAAATCTGTTTTGTAAATCCATTGGCAATAATAAATAGTTCGAATTTAAATCGTATTTCAAAATAGAAAATAGCCAATTTTCAAATGATCTCAAATTTCAACGAAACAATTTTCATCAAATCTGAAATGTTAAATTATTGTAAGATATCAATTTTCATATCCGTTGGAGTTAATATGTGGTCGTGTATGATAAAAACACATATCAATAATCAATTTGAATTTATAGTTTGATGTTAAAAATAACTGTTAAATATGATCGAATTAACTTTGAAAATTAATTCCATTTTTTTCAAAATGTGGGTTATTAGCTATAAACGACAGTCGTTGCGTCTCGTTTAGAGTTAGGAATTTTTTTTGTGAATAGTGTTTAAATTTTCTATTCAAGGACCTCATCCTTTCGTTTTTTTCTAAAAACTCATAAAATCCCGTTGTACAACCACCACACTTCTCCCTCCTTCATTCAACGGTCGTGATTTAACAGTCCGATCAAGGTCAAATCATAGGATGTTGTCACCTACAATTAGGCGTGCGCTAGTCGGGGGTTTCCATCGGTGGTCTCCTTTCAGAGGATGGTGGAGTGAAACACCATATATCTAAGTGCAAAGGGATGATGGTTTTAGGTCATTTTCCAATCAATAGGATGATGGTGGGGCTCATCGTCCAGCGCTATGGTGGAGGTCGGAGGGGCGAGTCCAGCAGTGGTCATGGGTGGAGCAAAAGTGGCGTGACACCCTAGTTTTTTGTTGATGTCAATTTTTTGTTTTATCTCTAGGGTTGGTGGAGAAGGAGATTAGCGGGACTTTTGAATTTGATTTGGTTAAGTTAATTACCTTGTTAATTAAGTCATTTAATTATGTTGATTATTCCAAATTCTTATAAACCTTGTATATAACCCATTCGAGGTCTGAATCGAGTGCCATCAGTTGCGCTGTGTTCGTTAGGACGTCATCAACATTCAGGATTTGGTTTGATCGTTGTTTGAGCAAGTTGTTATTTATGCTAAAACAAAACGCATGTTTGATTTAGTTAAATCAATTCTCTTTGGCAATAACCGTAATCAATTCTAGTTAACTGAAACGACCCGAACTTCCCCGGTCTCCGAAGAGAAGAGAAAGAACAATTGTTTTGAGAACGCGACAAAATAGAACGCAGACGGAAGAACATTTCATTGTTTATTACAACAATGCATCAGATTACAAGAATATACAGAGTATAAATGAATATTACACAGAAATATCAGAGATTTAAATTACATTTAAATACATCGCAGCGGAAAATAATACAATACACAACTAGAAGAGATATACGGATACAAAGCTTTCCGGATAACATTCCAGCAGTAAACCAGGATCCTGTGAATATAAATCTGGAAAACCAAACTACTAGGTGCCCGTGTCAAAATAGGGGCACCCAGAGTTTAGGTTAAAACAATAAACTCCAGGTCAGTCATGGGACTGGTGTGAGAACTAAAACAATTATTAATCTTTATTTTAAAGTTCGGTAAATCAAGGGACCATGCCGTATAACACGGAACGGGTTTCCTCCCAAGAATACCAGTGCATAAAACAACAGCGCAATGCTAAATAAAGAAAAATGAAGCTATTATAAGACCCAGGTCCTATCACACAATGCAACGCAAGCCGGAGGATAGGGTTTTTACCTTATAATAGCCAAGAATGCTTGATACGTTTAAAACAAATCATTTGATACTATTATAAGTGCATAGTGTATAAAACAACTTCAAATCATAAGTATCAATATAGGGCGGCATGAATGCCCCATACCACTATGTCGCCATATATAAGTTATACAATCAAAATCGCAAAGTCACGTATTTGAAAGTTGGATTTCCATCTATGAACTGAGGCCAGGGATCGTCCTCTACCGATTCGAGACAATCTAGCCCATGTCTCCGGAACAGCCGCAACTGCCCCTTGGAGCGACAGGGCCGGTCCACCGATGTGGATTATAGTGCCTGAACAATACGTTTCCCCGCCCTTTGGGGCGTAAATGAGCCAACGAATGACTCCATCGGACCCGGATCGTCCGATCTAACCGAGGCGCCTCGCAACAGCAACAACCACACAGGTGAAAAGTATATAAATGTCAGGGCTGGTAGGTCACTGACACCACCCTAGCTAGAAGGAAACGCATGCCCTCCCTGAGGTCCTCTCCCGTTTTTGGTTCACAACCGGGGTGCGAGGCTCGCGAATTCACGTTACACAAAGCTGTGCCACACAGGTTGTGCTTTGATCATCACCACAAGACTTTGCTTTTCAACAGAAGCCTCGATCAATTGCCACTTAGGCATGCCATACAGGCAATTCACTCCTTGCGTTTGATATCCATCAATATATAACCCCTGAGCTCGTACGTCTCAGAGAAGGGCGTTAAGCAAGAGAATAAATTCTCCGCCGCCAAACAGATATATATTTAATAGAGATCAATCGCACGGAATAAAATCTAATGTCAGACACACAGTCCATTTACAAGTCCGTTCTGGGTCTGAACGAAACCGGAGGCACCTAGTATCCCGCATATCCATCGGTCTCCAAGTACGTCTGGACGATCACCAACTGTTTCCATCTTCTTGGGTGTACAGCCCAATCAAGATCATCGGTAACCACCCAAACGACGTGAAGACATCCGGTCTTCGACCATCGTCTTCATCTTCGACTTATCGTCGTATCGGTTATTCAGAATGGGATAAACCCGGTCTTCCCAAATAACTCGCGTATATTTTAAATATGTGTTACACAAACAAAACATACGCCTCATTCCAATTCATCAGTCACTAACCGTAAATTAATCAAGAGAATAATTCCCCAAGCATTAACCCCGAAGGCCGAAACCAACATCAGATCAATATCAAGAAAACTGTTCTGCTTGGCTAACCGACAGTTAGTTTCTAAATTTCACATTCATAGGGAGAGGTTCCCATTAATTTTATCAAAGATAAATTCCTTGAATTTATTCTTTAATTTTCTTTTGAATTTTGATTCAACTAGTCGGGATTAACGAACCTTACCAAAGTAATCATTTGTTTTAATTTCCCAATCCCAACCTATTCAACCCATGAAGTAAAACTGGTAATACTTCATATCTAACCTCACGGTGTTATCGGTAAATTCAATTACCATTTCACGTTCAAATCTAATTAAAGATTCAACAATCGCCTGGAGCAAAATTGGTGATACTCCATTCTCGATCATTTCAATCTAATTAAAGATTCATTAAAACTCCATTTAGTTTTAATCGCTAACTGGGTTAAAGAATCAGTGTCGTTTAAAACACGGTTCACGATAAACCCAAAATCACATTCCATTAATTATCGGGTTAAAGAACGAGTGTTATTTAAAAAACACTGCCCAAGATAAACCCAAAAATCAATATCGATTCAATTCCAATTAAATATTATTTAATTGGTACACTTCATTAAATCTAAATAAAAAAGATTTAATCTTTTTTCAACTGGGTTCAAGAACAGTGTTAGTCAAGACACCATTCACGACAAACCCAAATCACATTTGATAATAAATACAAGGCTCTGAATAGAAAATATCCCGGCTTATATTCAATATCAAATTCGACGACCAACAAATATCGTATTGGAAATAACGATATATATATATCTATATCTTTCAAATTTCCATAACAACATCTGTATAATCACGAAATCCAACATCAAAATATTCCGAAGACAATTTCGATTCAAATCCATTCCAATGCAATCATTGGAAATTCTGGTTATTTTCAAAACCATTTCAAATTCAATTTATTTATTTAAAAAAATAAATAGAATTATAATTCTAGTTCAAAACTAGTTCATTTCGATAAAAATCTATTTTTATCTTTTCAAATATGGAGTTTTTCATCCCAATTTTTCCCAAATCATTTCTTATGATTTTACATAAATTATTGATATTTTTAATAATTTTATCAAGGCCCGTACAGTCGATTTCCATCAGCGGCCATCGGACTGCACTTACAGCGACCTTTTTCAAATTTGATTTGGATATAATTCCAAATCCAACCGTTAGATTTCAAATTTCTAATGTTCATTAGAAAGCTCTTTTTGATACGAACCCAACGGTTCCAGTTTTAGGAGAATCTGACGATCGGATCTCCTGTAATATTCGTTCAAAGTCAATGGCTGAAATTCGCGAACTGCCGCTGCGCGGCGCGTTCTATTCAGGCCATTATATTATATATATAATATATATAATATATACTTCATCGATTTCAATTCAAAACGTGCTTTATAAATCGTTTTAAATTCATTTTCAAAACGTTTTCAACTTCATATTCAATTTCAAATCAAAATTGAATATTCCAATTTAAATTCATTTTAAATTGATTTCAATTCAAATTGATTTCTAATTCAATTTCAGTTCGTTTTCAATTCTTTTCAATTCGAATTCATTTCATTCCATTTCAATTCGAATTCATTTATATTCAATTTCAATTCGAATTCATTTATATTCAATTTCAATTCGAATTCGTTTATATTCAATTTCAATTCGAATTCGTTTATATTCAATTTCAATTCGAATTTAGTTATATTCAATTCTTTTCAAAATATCAGATTTTGAAATCACTTTCGATATTCATTATAAAATGAATAAAATCGATATAAATATCGTTCACGTCAAAATGGCGTCAATCTAATCAATACGGATTCATATATTCCTATTTTCAAATATTCTATTTCAAATATTTCTATTTTAAAGCTGGAATGAGGCCCAATCAATTACCATATAATGTTAATTATATGGATTTTCTACAACACATGTATATATCAACAACGATGAATAATCAACCATCATCCAAAGTGCATTCTACACTGTATAAGCATCAAATATAAATATTCAACGCTTATAACAGCTTGTCGATCAATCGATCGACATACAACTAAACAATCGGGATTAGTGTACGTCAAATATCATCCCAATACCCGTGTGGGGTTTCAAGCAATCAAACACAGATTTTTATTTGCGCAGTTGGGCGATGTGTAAAATTTATCATCCCAATCAATGTCCTTCAGATAGGTGTACATAAACAAACCGTCCGGTTTGTAAATGAATATTTATTTATTCACATTCACGTTAAAAATTATATTTTTAACGATCAAACTATTTTATTCAACCTATGAATATTCTATTCGGTTCATTTATTAAATAAAATGTTATCTTTATTTTTCTAACTTATTTTTAGAAAATTTCGGCGGCATAACGGCACGATACTAGAAACGGGACAAGGCCTAGCCTTATCCCCGGTCTAGTGAAGGCCCACGCCATTCACACATCAATCAAATCAGTTTCATTTCATCAAACAATTCGATTCAAACCAAATAATCTAACCACTACACAACCAAACAATTAAACAAACAAGCCATCCATGGTCTGTGGATGACGGGTGTCGGGTGCTACTAAACACCGTCTGCATCCTAGTATATATATATAACTAGAAAAAGAAATTAAAGAGTGAGAAATTCTCACAGATGGCTATCCCAACTTCACGACACTTCATTTATAGAAATCTTCGTTGTTCTCGTCTCTTATACTTTCTTCGCCCGTAGCCACTACATATATATAAAAATCGAATTTTTACTTCGCTATTCAATATATAAAAATCGAATTTTTATATTCCTATTCAATATATAAAAATCGAATTTTTACTTCGCTATTCAATATATAAAAATCGAATTTTTACTTCGCTATTCAATATATAAAAATCGAATTTTTACTTCGCTATTCAATATATAAAAATCGAATTTTTACTTCGCTATTCAACATATAAAAATCGAATTTTTATATTCCTACCTCTAATATAAAGATTGAATTTCTATCTTGTCACTGCCTATATAAAAATCACATCTTTATATGATTCTTCTAAAAATTATTCCATATCTTTTCAATTCTAAAAATCATATCTTTATACAATTGAAGATCTAATCTTTGTATAAACGAAAATCATCTCTTCTATTTTAAAAACAGTGTTGATTTTATTTTCAAAAAGAATGCAAACTTTGTTTTCAAAGCTAATTCAGATTTTGTTTTCAAAAGCAAATTCAATTTTGTTTTCAAAGCAAATTCAATTTTGTTTTCAAAGCAAATTCATTTTTGTTTTCAAAGCAAATTCATTTTTGTTTTCATGTATTAAATTAAATAAAAACTGATTTATACTGTTGTTATATAAAAATAAAAACTAACTTGCAAATTAAATGAAAAGAAGGTAGAAAAGCTTACGTTTTTCAGAAGGGGAGAGTTCGCAGGTGGTTGGGGGGGCCTGGAGCTCTGAGATCGTCGGAGGGGTGGCGTGAGGCGCTGCAAGGCGGCGGGGTTGTTGTCGAGGCTAGGGTTTCGGGGGTGCTGCGTTCGTGGATCTCGGGTTTTGGGGGCGAAGGGTGTTTGAATCGGAGGGGGAAGGGTTGCGTCGGTTAGCAGGCGAAGATGAGGAGGAGGGAAGGGGGTTGAGGGGCGGGCGCCATCGTCGGAGGGGGCGCGGTGGCCGACTGAGCAGCGGCGCCTCGAGCTCCAGCTCGTTTTTTTTCCTTTTAAAATTCTCGATCTGGAAAAGTAAAGGGGGGGTTTATATAAAAATATATATATATATATATATATATATATATTTAATTCAATTTAATTCCATAAAGTTAACTTTTTATTTCGAACGCGAAATCGAACCCACCGCCTGTCGTCCATAGCTAATTACCCCCATTCCGAACACAATGGGATATGTATCGTAAGCTGATTCAATCGTTTCGATCAGTTTTCGTTAAAATCAAAATATAACTCTATATATTGAATTTGAACGCGTATTTCAATTTACTGGGGTCACATACTAACCCGAAAAATTCCAAAAAAATATTTTCTAGCTTCGTATTAACGATACGGTCCTAACAAAACTAGTTTCGTCGAATTCTGAGACCGTTGGAAAAATGGCCAATTTCCAGTCGATTAAAATCAACTGAAACTGGTCAAACGCGTTTTCCTTTGCCACACTCACATATTGATTTGAAAAATTATGAAATTTGGGATCTAGCAATAACTTTACATCACGGACCCAACAAAAGTGGTTTCGTCGAAATCCGAGGTCGTTTGCAAAATTTCCGTTTTTAAGGGCCGAAATTCCATAGCGACTATTCAGAATTTTCAACTGGACATATCTTTTGATTCCCGCTATGAAATTTTGATTTTGTGGATTCGTTGGAAAGATAGTCACAATTAGATCCCATTATTTTTTGTCTCACTAAAATCCGGTTTATTTTGCACCCGGTACATTCATTTGAAGTTTGAAATCGAATTATCGAACTACCGCGCCATTTTCAATTCCTTTTATAATTATATATAATTATTTATATTCTATCGTCGATCTATATAACTATATACGATCGAATTTTATTCAAAATAAATTTCTCGTCGTTTTTATTTAAAATAATCTATTTTAAATGTTCAAAATTCGATAAAATTGCCAAAATAAAAATTTTAAACTGGCTCAGATTTTCGGGTTGTTACAATCTCCCCCACTTAAAACTTTTCGTCCCCGAAAAGGAACAAAGCCGAAAGTGGTTTGATTAATCAACTCTACGTTCGATCTGGCTTCCATTCTCCAACTTTTCAGTTTCTGAGGATTTTCAAAAATTTCAAAATTTTGGCTAACACCCTAAATTTTTGAAAAATTTCGCCATAACCTCCCCTGCACCGGGAGCCACGGGAAAATCCCGAAATTGTCATATAGGCCTTCTGATCTCAAAAAGAAAAAGAAAAAGCCAAGCGGCAAGCCAATAGGCTCACAAAATCATCATCACCCAAACAAAATAGTAAATTATGATAAACATGTACCTATTTGTCGGGCAAACAAATTTTATTCTCTGCTCTAGCCTCCTTGCTATGACCTGTTCAATGTAAGTAGATGTATATGCAAGCAAATGCGACCAATTTTTAATACAATTCAATATTTGATACAATTAGGCGAAATTGTTCAAAATTATCAAATAAATAAACAAACAACACAAACATCAATCCATTAGTGAATTAGAGTTTCAAATTCGTAATTTTGATACATATACAAAAATCATGTTTTTGATGCCAAATCACAACAATAAATCCTATATAGTTTCGGTTCTCACACCAGTCAAATGGAAATATATAGAAATCTCACTTTCGTTACTCGAAAATAAATACTGGCGACAGTGCCCCATCACCAGAATTATCCCCGGGCAACTAGAGTATGATTCTATAACCATCCAGTACATTAAAACTTCGAATACACGTTTGCAAGACATATAGGCAAAATCTCTATATATCGGATTTGTCCCGATCAATATAGAATAAATAATCAAATACGAATAGTTGATTTAAATTTCAAAACAAAACTTGTTTTTACTTTAAAAATATACTCTTCACACTCGTTCTAGGGTACTACTGATCCCATCTCTAACGAGTCATTCCCATTGGATATTACTAATCCAATATCTGATGAATTCTTTCGTATGGTTCTAATGTGCCTTGTTCTCTGTGCTTTGTAAACCAAAGCTCTGATACCACGATGAAACGACCCGAACTTCCCCGGTCTCCGAAGAGAAGAGAAAGAACAAATTGTTTTGAGAACACGACAAAATAGAATGCAGACGGAAGAACATTTCATTGTATATTACAACAATGCATCAGATTACAAGAATATACAGAGTATAAATGAATATTACACAGAAATATCAGAGATCTAAATTACATTTAAATACATCGCAGCGGAAAATAATACAATACACAACTAGAAGAGATATACGGATACAAAGCTTTCCGGATATCATTCCAGCTGTAAACCAGGATCCTGTGAATATAAATCTGCAAAACCAAACTACTAGCTGCCCGTGTCAAAATAGGGGCACCCAGAGTTTAGGTTAAACCAATAAACTCCAGGTCAGTCATGGGACTGGTGTGAGAACTAAAACAGTTATTAATCTTTATTTTAAAGTTCGGTAAGTCAAGGGACCACGCCGTATAACACGGAACGGGTTTCCTCCCAAGAATACCAGTGCATAAAACAACAGCGCAATGCTAAATAAAGAAAAATGAAGCTATTATAAGACCCAGGTCCTATCACACAATGCAACGCAAGCCAGAGGATAAGGTTTTTACCTTATAATAGCCAAGAATGCTTGATACGTTTAAAACAAATCATTTGATACTATTATAAGTGCATAGTGTATAAAACAACTTCAAATCATAAGTATCAATCATAGGCGGCATGAATGCCCCATACCACTATGTCGCCATATATAGGTTATACAATCAAAATCGCAAAGTCACGTATTTGAATGTTGGATTTCCGTCTATGAACCGAGGCCAGGGATCGTCCTCTTCCGATTCGAGACAATCTAGCCCATGTCTCCGGAACAGCCGCAACTGCCCCTTGGAGCGACAGGGCCGGTCCACCAATGTGGATTATAGTGCCTGAACAATACGTTTCCCCACCCTTTGGGGCGTAAATGAGCCAACGAATGACTCCATCGGACCCGGATCGTCCGATCTAACCGAGGCGCCTCGCAACAGCAACAACCACACAGGTGAAAAGTATATAAATGTTAGGGCTGGTAGGTCACTGACACCACCCTAGCTAGAAGGAAACGCATGCCCTCCCTGAGATCCTCTCCCGTTTTTGGTTCACAACTGGGGTGCGAGGCTCGCGAATTCACGTTACACAAAGCTGTGCCACACAGGTTGTGCTTTGATCATCACCACAAGACTTTGCTTTTCAACAGAAGTCTCGATCAATTGCCACTTACGCATGCCACACAGGCAATTCACTCCATGCGTTTGATATCCATCAATATATAACCCCTGAGCTCGTACGTCTCAGAGAAGGGCGTTAAGCAAGAGAATAAATTCTCCGCCGCCAAACAGATATATATTTAATAGAGATCAATCGCACGGAATAAAATCCAATGTCAGACACACAGTCCATTTACAAGTCCGTTCTAGGTCTGAACGAAACCGGAGGCACCTAGTACCCCGCATATCCATCGGTCTCCAAGTACGTCTGGACGATCACCAACTGTTTCCATCTTCTTGGGTGTACAGCCCAATCAAGATCATCAGTAACCACCCAAACGACGTGAAGACATCCGGTCTTCGACCATCGTCTTCATCTTCGACTTATCGTCGTATCGGTTATTCAGAATGGGATAAACCCGGTCTTCCCGAATAACTCGCGTATATTTTAAATATGTGTTACACAAACACAACATACGCCTCATTCCAATTCATCAGTCACTAACCGTAAATTAATCAAGAGAATAATTCCCCAAGCATTAACCCCATAGGCTGAAACCAACATCAGATCAATATCCAGAAAACCGTTCTGCTTGGCTAACCAACAGTTAGTTTCTAAATTTCACATTCATAGGGAGAGGTTCCCATTAATTTTATCAAAGATAAATTCCTTGAATTTATTCTTTAATTTTCTTTTGAATTTTGTTTCAACTAGTCGGGATTAACGAACCTTACCAAAGTAATCATTTGTTTTAATTTCCCAATCCCAACCTATTCATCCCATGAAGTAAAACTGGTAATACTTCATATCTAACACCACGGTGTTATCCGTAAATTCAATTACCATTTCACGTTCAAATCTAATTAAAGATTCAACTATCGCCTGGAGCAAAACTGGTGATACTCCATTCTCGATCATTTCAATCTAATTAAAGATTCATTAAAACTCCACTTAGTTTTAATCGCTAACTGGGTTAAAGAATCAGTGTCATTTAAAACACGGTTCACGATAAACCCAAAATCACATTCCATTAATTATCGGGTTAAAGAACGAGTGTTATTTAAAAAACACTGCCCACGATAAACCCAAAAATCAATATCAATTCAATTCCAATTAAATATTATTTAATTGGTACACTTCATTAAATCTAAATAAAAAAGATTTAATCTTTTTTCAACTGGGTTTAAGAACAGTGTTAGTCAAGACACCATTCACGACAAACCCAAATCACATTTGATAATAAATACAAGGCTCTGAATAGAAAATATCCCGGCTTATATTCAATATCAAATTCGATGACCAACAAATATCGTATTGGAAATAACGATATATATATCTATATCTTTCAAATTTCCATGACAACATCTGTATAATCACGAAATCCAACGTCAAAATATTCCGAAGACAATTTCGATTTAAATCCATTCCAATGCAATCATTTGAAATTCTGGTTATTTTCAAAACCATTTCAAATTCAATTTATTTATTTAAAAAAAAATAGAATTATAATTCTAGTTCAAAACTAGTTCATTTCGATAAAAATCTATTTTTATCTTTTCAAATATGGAGTTTTTCATCCCAATTTTTCCCAAATCATTTCTTTTGATTTTACATAAATTATTGATATTTTTAATAATTTTATCAAGGCCCGTACAGTCGATTTCCATCAGCGGCCATCGAACTGCACTTACAGCGACCTTTTTCAAATTTGATTTGGATATAATTCCAAATCCAACCGTTAGATTTCAAATTTCTAATATTCATTAGAAAGCTCTTTTCGATACGAACCCAACGGTTCCGGTTTTAGGAGAATCCGACGGTCGGATCTCCCGTAATATTCGTTCAAAGTCAATGGTCGAAATTCGCGAACTGCCGCTGCGCGGCGCTTTCTATTCAGGCCATTATATTATATATATAATATATACTTCGTCGATTTCAATTCAAAACGTGCTTTATAAATCGTTTTAAATTCATTTTCAAAACGTTTTCAACTTCATATTCAATTTCAAATCAAAACTGAATATTCCAATTTAAATTCATTTAAAATTCATTTTAAATTGATTTCAATTCAAATTGATTTCTAATTCAATTTCAGTTCGTTTTCAATTCAATTTCAATTCTAATTCATTTCTATTCCATTTCAATTCGAATTCATTTATATTCAATTTCAATTCGAATTCGTTTATATTCAATTTCAATTCGAATTCGTTTATATTCAATTTCAATTCGAATTCGTTTATATTCAATTTCAATTCGAATTTATTTATATTCAATTCTTTTCAAAATATCAGATTTTGAAATCACTTTCGATATTCATTATAAAATGAATAAAATCGATATAAATATCGTTCACGTCAAAATGGCGTCAATCTAATCAATACGGATTCATATATTCCTATTTTCAAATATTCTATTTCAAATATTTCTATTTTAAAGCTGGAATGAGGCCCAATCAATTACCATATAATGTTAATTATATGGATTTTCTACAACACATGTATATATCAACAACGATGAATAATCAACCATCATCCAAAGTGCATTCTACACTGTATAAGCATCAAATATAAATATTCAACGCTTATAACAGCTTGTCGATCAATCGATCGACATACAACTAAACAATCGGGATTAGTGTACGTCAAATATCATCCCAATACCCGTGTGGGGTTTCAAGCAATCAAACACAGATTTTTATTTGCGCAGTTGGGCGATGTGTAAAATTTATCGTCCCAATCAATGTCCTTCAGATAGGTGTACATAAACAAACCGTCCGGTTTGTAAATGAATATTTATTTATTCACATTCACGTTAAAAATTATATTTTTAACGATCAAACTATTTTATTCAACCTATGAATATTCTATTCGGTTCATTTATTAAATAAAATGTTATCTTTATTTTTCTAACTTATTTTTAGAAAATTTCGGCGGCATAACGGACGATACTAGAAACGGGACAAGGCCTAGCCTTATCCCCGGTCTAGTGGAGGCCCACGCCATTCACACATCAATCAAATCAGTTTCATTTCATCAAACAATTCGATTCAAACCAAATAATCTAACCACTACACAACCAAACAATTAAACAAACAAGCCATCCATGGTCTGTGGATGACGGGTGTCGGGTGCTACTAAACACCGTCTGCATCCTAGTATATATATATAACTAGAAAAAGAAATTAAAGAGTGAGAAATTCTCACAGATGGCTATCCCAACTTCACGACACTTCATTTATAGAAATCTTCGTTGTTCTCGTCTCTTATACTTTCTTCGCCTGTAGCCACTACATATATATAAAAATCGAATTTTTACTTCGCTATTCAATATATAAAAATCGAATTTTATATTCCTATTCAATATATAAAAATCGAATTTTTACTTCGCTATTCAATATATAAAAATCGAATTTTTACTTCGCTATTCAATATATAAAAATCGAATTTTTACTTCGCTATTCAATATATAAAAATCGAATTTTTACTTCGCTATTCAACATATAAAAATCGAATTTTTATATTCCTACCTCTAATATAAAGATTGAATTTCTATCTTGTCACTGCCTATATAAAAATCACATCTTTATATGATTTTTCTAAAAATTATTCCATATCTTTTCAATTCTAAAAATCGTATCTTTATACAATTGAAGATCTAATCTTTGTGTAAACGAAAATCGTCTCTTCTATTTTAAAAACAATGTTGATTTTATTTTCAAAAAGAATGCAAACTTTGTTTTCAAAGCTAATTCAGATTTTGTTTTCAAAAGCAAATTCATTTTTGTTTTCAAAGCAAATTCATTTTTGTTTTCAAAGCAAATTCATTTTTGTTTTCAAAGCAAATTCAATTTTGTTTTCATGTATTAAATTAAATAAAAACTGATTTAAACTGTTGTTATATAAAAATAAAAACTAACTTGCAAATTAAATGAAAAGAAGGTAGAAAAGCTTACGTTTTTCAGAAGGGGAGTGTTCGCAGGTGGTTGGGGGGGCCTGGAGCGCTGAGATCGTCGGAGGGGTGGCGTGAGGCGCTGCAAGGCGGCGGGGTTGCTGTCGAGGCTAGGGTTTCGGGGGTGTTGCGTTCGTGGATCTCGGGTTTTGGGGGCGACGGGTGTTTGAATCGGAGGGGGAAGGGTTGCGTCGGTTAGCAGGCGAAGATGAGGAGGAGGGAAGGGGGTTGAGGGGCGGGCGCCATCGTCGGAGGGGGCGCGGTGGCCGACTGAGCAGCGGCGCCTCGAGCTCCAGCTCGTTTTCTTTCCTTTTAAAATTCTCGATCTGGAAAAGTAAAGGAGGGGTTTATATAAAGATATATATATATATATATATAATTCAATTTAATTCCATAAAGTTAACTTTTTATTTCGAACGCGAAATCGAACCCACCGCCTGTCGTCCATAGCTAATTACCCCCATTCCGAACACAATGGGATATGTATCGTAAGCTGATTCAATCGTTTCGATCAGTTTTCGTTAAAATCAAAATATAACTCTATATATTGAATTTGAACGCGTATTTCAATTTACTGGGGTCACGTACTAACCAGAAAAATTCCAGAAAAATATTTTCTAGCTTCGTATAAACGATACGGTCCTAACAAAACTAGTTTCGTCGAATTCTGAGACCGTTGGAAAAATGGCCAATTTCCAGTCGATTAAAATCAACTGAAGCTGGTCAAACGCGTTTTCCTTTGCCACGCTCACATATTGATTCGAAAAATTATGAAATTTGGAATCTAGCAATAACTTTACATCACGGACCCAACAAAAGTGGTTTCGTCGAAATCCGAGGTCGTTTGCAAAATTTCCATTTTTAAGGGCCGAAATTCCATAGCGACTATTCAAAATTTTCAACTGGACATATCTTTTGATTCCCGCTATGAAATTTTGATTTTGTGGATTCTTTGGAAAGATAGTCACAATTAGATCCCATTATTTTTTGTCTCACTAAAATCCGGTTTATTTTGCACCCGGTACATTCATTTGAAGTTTGAAATCAAATTATCAAACTACCGCGCCATTTTCAATTCCTATTATAATTATATATAATTATTTATATTCTATCGTCGATCTATATAACTATATACGATTGAATTTTATTCAAAATAAATTTATCGTCATTTTTATTTAAAATAATCTATTTTAAATGTTCAAAATTCGATAAAATTGCCAAAATAAAAATTTTAAACTGGCTCAGATTTTCGGGTTGTTACAATCTCCCCCACTTGAAACTTTTCGTCCCCGGAAAGGAACAAAGCCGAAAGTGGTTTGATTAATCAACTCTACGTTCGATCTGGCTTCCATTCTCCAACTTTTCAGTTTCTGAGGATTTTCAAAATTTTCAAAATTTTGGCTAACACCCTAAATTTTTGAAAAATTTCGCCATAACCTCCCCTGCACCGGGAGCCACGGGAAAATCCCGAAATTGTCATATAGGCCTTATGATCTCAAAAAGAAAAAGAAAAAGCCAAGCGGCAAGCCAATAGGCTCATAAAATCATCATCACCCAAACAAAATAGTAAATTATGATAAACATGTACCTATTTGTCGGGCAAACAAATTTTATTCTCTTCTCTAGCCTCCTTGCTATGACCTGTTCAATGTAAGTAGATGTATTTGCAAGCAAATGCGACCAATTTTCAATACAATTCAATATTTGATACAATTAGGCGAAATGGTTCAAAATTATCAAATAAATAAACAAACAACACAAACATCAATCCATTAGTGAATTAGAGTTTCAAATTCATAATTTTGATACATATACAAAAATCATGTTTTTGATGCCAAATCACAACAATAAATCCTATCTAGTTTCGGTTCTCACATCAGTCAATAGGAAATATATAGAAATCTCACTTTCGTTACTCGAAAATAAATACTGGCGACAGTGCCCCATCACCAGAATTATCCCCGGGCAACTAGAGTATGATTCTATAACCATCCAGTACATTAAAACTTCGAATACACATTTGCAAGACATATAGGCAAAATCTCTATACATCGGATTTGTCCCGATCAATATAGAATAAATAATCAAATACGAATAGTTGATTTAAATTTCAAAACAAAACTTGTTTTTACTTTAAAAATATACTCTTCACACTCGTTCTAGGGTACTACTGATCCCATCTCTAACGAGTCATTCCCATTGGATATTACTAATCCAATATCTGATGAATTCTTTCGTATGGTTCTAATGTGCCTTGTTCTCTGTGCTTTGTAAACCAAAGCTCTGATACCACGATGAAACGACCCGAACTTCCCCGGTCTCCGAAGAGAAGAGAAAGAACAAATTGTTTTGAGAACACGACAAAATAGAACGCAGACGGAAGAACATTTCATTGTATATTGCAACAATGCATCAGATTATAAGAATATACAGAGTATAAATGAATATTACACAGAAATATCAGAGATTTAAATTACATTTAAATACATCGCAGCGGAAAATAATACAATACACAACTAGAAGAGATATACGGGTACAAAGCTTTCCGGATATCATTCCAGCTGTAAACCAGGATCCTGTGAATATAAATCTACAAAACCAAACTACTAGCTGCCCGTGTCAAAATAGGGGCACCCAGCGTTTAGGTTAAAACAATAAACTCCAGGTCAGTCATGGGACTGGTGTGAGAACTAAAACAGTTATTAATCTTTATTTTAAAGTTCGGTAAATCAAGGGACCACGCCATATAACACGGAACGGGTTTCCTCCCAAGAATACCAGTGCATAAAACAACAGCGCAATGCTAAATAAAGAAAAATAAAGCTATTATAAGACCCAGGTCCTATCACACAATGCAACGCAAGCCGGGGGATAGGGTTTTTACATTATAATAGCCAAGAATGCTTGATACGTTTAAAACAAATCATTTGATACTATTATAAGTGCAGAGTGTATAAAACAACTTCAAATCATAAGTATCAATCATAGGCGGCATGAATGCCCCATACCACTATGTCGCCATATATAGGTTATACAATCAAAATCGCAAAGTCGCGTATTTGAAAGTTGGATTTCCATCTATGAACCGAGGCCAGGGATCGTCCTCTACCGATTCGAGACAATCTAGCCCATGTCTCTGGAACAGCTGCAACTGCCCCTTGGGGCGATAGGGTCGGTCCACCGATGTGGATTATAGTGCCTGAACAATACGTTTCCCCGCCCTTTGAGGCGTAAATGAGCCAACGAATGACTCCATCGGACCCGGATCGTCCGATCTAACCGAGGCGCCTCGCAACAGCAACAACCACACAGGTGAAAAGTATATAAATGTCAGGGCTGGTAGGTCACTGACACCACCTTAGCTAGAAGGAAACGCATGCCCTCCCTGAGGTCCTCTCTCGTTTTTGGTTCACAACCGGGGTGCGAGGCTAGCGAATTCACGTTACACAAAGCTGTGCCACACAGGCTGTGCTTTGATCATCACCACAAGACTTTGCTTTTCAACAGAAGCCTCGATCAATTGCCACTTTGGCATGCCACACAGGCAATTCACTCCATGCGTTTGATATCCATCAATATATAACCCCTGAGCTCGTACGTCTCAGAGAAGGGCGTTAAGCAAGAGAATAAATTCTCCACCGCCAAACAGATATATATTTAATAGAGATCAGTCGCACGGAATAAAATCCAATGTCAGACACACAGTCCATTTACAAGTCCGTTCTGGGTCTGAACGAAACCGGAGGCACCTAGTACCCCGCATATCCATCGGTCTCCAAGTACGTCTGGACGATCACCAACTGTTTCCATCTTCTTGGGTGTACAGCCCAATCAAGATCATCAGTAACCACCCAAACGACGTGAAGACATCCGGTCTTCGCCCATCGTCTTCATCTTCGACTTATCGTCGTATCGGTTATTCAGAATGGGATAAACCCGGTCTTCCCGAATAACTCGCGTATATATTAAATATGTGTTACACAAACACAACATACGCCTCATTCCAATTCATCAGTCACTAACCGTAAATTAATCAAGAGAATAATTCCCCAAGCATTAACCCCGAAGGCCGAAACCAACATCAGATCAATATCCAGAAAACCGTTCTGCTTGGCTAACCGACAGTTAGTTTCTAAATTTCACATTCATAGGGAGAGGTTCCCATTAATTTTATCAAAGATAAATTCCTTGAATTTATTCTTTAATTTTCTTTTGAATTTTGATTCAATTAGTCGGGATTAACGAACCTTACCAAAGTAATCATTTGTTTTAATTTCCCAATTCTAACCTATTCATCCCATGAAGTAAAACTGGTAATACTTCATATCTAACACCACGGTGTTATCGGTAAATTCAATTACCATTTCGCGTTCAAATCTAATTAAAGATTCAACTATCGCCTGGAGCAAAACTGGTGATACTCCATTCTCGATCATTTCAATCTAATTAAAGATTCATTAAAACTCCACTTAGTTTTAATCGCTAACTGGGTTAAAGAATCAGTGTCATTTAAAACACGGTTCACGATAAACCCAAAATCACATTCCATTAATTATCGGGTTAAAGAACGAGTGTTATTTAAAAAACACTGCCCACGATAAACCCCAAAATCAATATCAATTCAATTCCAATTAAATATTATTTAATTGGTACACTTCATTAAATCTAAATAAAAAAGATTTAATCTTTTTTCAACTGGGTTCAAGAACAGTGTTAGTTAAGACACCATTCACGACAAACCCAAATCACATTTGATAATAAATACAAGGCTCTGAATAGAAAATATCCCGGCTTATATTCAATATCAAATTCGACGACCAACAAATATCGTATTGGAAATAACGATATATATATCTATATCTTTCAAATTTCCATAACAACATCTGTATAATCACGAAATCCAACATCAAAATATTCCGAAGACAATTTCGATTAAAATCCATTCCAATGCAATCATTGAAAATTCTGGTTATTTTCAAAACCATTTCAAATTCAATTTATTTATTTAAAAAAAAAAATAGAATTATAATTCTAGTTCAAAACTAGTTCATTTCGATAAAAATCTATTTTTATCTTTTCAAATATGGAGTTTTTCATCCCAATTTTTCCCAAATCATTTCTTTTGATTTTACATAAATTATTGATATTTTTAATAATTTTATCAAGGCCCGTACAGTCGATTTCCATCAGCGGCCATCGAACTGCACTTACAGCGACCTTTTTCAAATTTGATTTGGATATAATTCCAAATCCAACCGTTAGATTTCAAATTTCTAATATTCATCAGAAAGCTCTTTTCGATACGAACCCAACGGTTCCGGTTTTAGGAGAATCCGACGGTCGGATCTCCCGTAATATTCGTTCAAAGTCAATGGTCGAAATTCGCGAACTGCCGCTGCGCGGCGCGTTCTCTTTAGGCCATTATATTATATATATAATATATATAATATATACTTCATCGATTTCAATTCAAAACGTGCTTTATAAATCGTTTTAAATTCATTTTCAAAACGTTTTCAACTTCATATTCAATTTCAAATCAAAATTGAATATACCAATTTAAATTCATTTTAAATTCATTTTAAATTGATTTCAATTCAAATTGATTTCTAATTCAATTTCAGTTCGTTTTCAATTCAATTCAATTTCAATTCGAATTCATTTCAATTCCATTTCAATTCGAATTCATTTATATTCAATTTCAATTCGAATTCGTTTATATTCAATTTCAATTCGAATTCGTTTATATTCAATTTCAATTCGAATTCGTTTATATTCAATTTCAATTCGAATTCGTTTATATTCAATTTCAATTCGAATTTAGTTATATTCAATTCTTTTCAAAATATCAGATTTTGAAATCACTTTCGATATTCATTATAAAATGAATAAAATCGATATAAATTTCATTCACGTCAAAATGGCGTCAATCTAATCAATACGGCTTCATATATTCCTATTTTCAAATATTCTATTTCAAATATTTCTATTTTAAAGCTGGAATGAGGCCCAATCAATTACCATATAATGTTAATTATATGGATTTTCTACAACACATGTATATATCAACAACGATGAATAATCAACCATCATCCAAAGTGCATTCAACACTGTATAAGCATCAAATATAAATATTCAACGCTTATAACAGCTTGTCGATCAATCGATCGACATACAACTAAACAATCGGGATTAGTGTACGTCAAATATCATCCCAATACCCGTGTGGGGTTTCAAGCAATCAAACACAGATTTTTATTTGTGCAGTTGGGCGATGTGTAAAATTTATCGTCCCAATCAATGTCCTTCAAATAGGTGTATATAAACAAACCGTCCGGTTTGTAAATGAATATTTATTTATTCACATTCACGTTAAAAATTATATTTTTAACGATCAAACTATTTTATTCAACCTATGAATATTCTATTCGGTTCATTTATTAAATAAAATGTTATCTTTATTTTTCTAACTTATTTTTAGAAAATTTCGGCGGCATAACGGCACGATACTAGAAACGGGACAAGGCCTAGCCTTATCCCCGGTCTAGTGAAGGCCCACGCCATTCACACATCAATCAAATCAGTTTCATTTCATCAAACAATTCGATTCAAACCAAATAATCTAACCACTACACAACCAAACAATTAAACAAACAAGGCATCCATGGTCTGTGGATGACGGGTGTCGGGTGCTACTAAACACCGTCTGCATCCTAGTATATATATATAACTAGAAAAAGAAATTAAAGAGTGAGAAATTCTCACAGATGGCCATCCCAACTTCACGACACTTCATTTATAGAAATCTTCGTTGTTCTCGTCTCTTATCGCTTTCTTCGCCCGTAGCCACTACATATATATAAAAATCGAATTTTTACTTCGCTATTCAATATATAAAAATCGAATTTTTATATTCCTATTCAATATATAAAAATCGAATTTTTACTTCGCTATTCAATATATAAAAATCGAATTTTTACTTCGCTATTCAATATATAAAAATCGAATTTTTACTTCGCTATTCAATATATAAAAATCGAATTTTTATATTCCTACCTTTAATATAAAGATTGAATTTCTATCTTGTCACTGCCTATATAAAAATCACATCTTTATATGATTCTTCTAAAAATTATTCCATATCTTTTCAATTCTAAAAATCGTATCTTTATACAATTGAAGATCTAATCTTTGTATAAACGAAAATCATCTCTTCTATTTTAAAAACAATGTTGATTTTATTTTCAAAAAGAATGCAAACTTTGTTTTCAAAGCTAATTCAGATTTTGTTTTCAAAAGCAAATTCATTTTTGTTTTCAAAGCAAATTCATTTTTGTTTTCAAAGCAAATTCAATTTTGTTTTCAAAGCAAATTCATTTTTGTTTTCATGTATTAAATTAAATAAAAACTAATTTAAACTGTTGTTATATAAAAATAAAAAGTAACTTGCAAATTAAATGAAAAGAAGGTAGAAAAGCTTACGCTTTTCAGAAGGGGAGTGTTCGCAGGTGGTTGGGGGGGCCTGGAGCGCTGAGATCATCGGAGGGGTGGCGTGAGGCGCTGCAAGGCGGCGGGGTTGCTGTCGAGGCTAGGGTTTCGGGGGTGCTGCGTTCGTGGATCTCGGGTTTTGGGGGCGACGGGTGTTTGAATCGGAGGGGGAAGGGTTGCGTCGGTTAGCGGGCGAAGATGAGGAGGAGGGAAGGGGGTTGAGGGGCGGGCGCCATCGTCGGAGGGGGCGCGCTGGCCGACTGAGCAGCGGCGCCTCGAGCTCCAGCTCGTTTTTTTCCCTTTTAAAATTCTCGATCTGGAAAAGTAAAGGGGGGGTTTATATAAAAATATATATATATTTTTAATTCAATTTAATTCCATAAAGTTAACTTTTTATTTCGAACGCGAAATCGAACCCACCGCCTGTCTTCCATAGCTAATTACCCCCATTCCGAACACAATGGGATATGTATCGTAAAATGATTCAATCTTTTCGATCAGTTTTCGTTAAAATCAAAATATAACTCTATATATTGAATTTGAACGCGTATTTCAATTTACTGGGGTCACATACTAACCAGAAAAATTCCAGAAAAATATTTTCTAGCTTCGTATTAACGATACGGTCCTAACAAAACTAGTTTCGTCGAATTCTGAGACCGTTGGAAAAATGGCCAATTTCCAGTCGATTAAAATCAAATGAAACTGGTCAAACGCGTTTTCCTTTGCCACGCTCACATATTGATTCGAAATTTTTTGAAATTTGGAATCTAGTAATAACTTTACATCACGGACCCAACAAAAGTGGTTTCGTCGAAATCCGAGGTCGTTTGCAAAATTTCCATTTTTAAGGGCCGAAATTCCATAGCGACTATTCAGAATTTTCAACTGGACATATCTTTTGATTCCCGCTATGAAATTTTGATTTTGTGGATTCGTTGGAAAGATAGTCACAATTAGATACCATTATTTTTTGTCTCACTAAAATCCGGTTTATTTTGCACCCGGTACATTCATTTGAAGTTTGAAATCGAATTATCGAACTACCGCGCCATTTTCAATTCCTTTTATAATTATATATAATTATTTATATTCTATCGTCGATCTATATAACTATATACGATTGAATTTTATTCAAAATAAATTTCTCGTCGTTTTTATTTAAAATAATCTATTTTAAATGTTCAAAATTCGATAAAATTGCCAAAATAAAAATTTTAAACTGGCTCAGATTTTAGGGTTGTTACATTAACCCTCACATTTCTGTAGTACTATATTGTCATATCATATAATATAAATATCTATTGTTGAATCAATAGTTATTTGTGTGATATGTTTGATTTGTTTGTCTGATTGGTTGGTTGATTTACTACTTTGTTAGGAGATAATGATATATATATATATATATATGTATATATATATATATGTATGTATATATATATATATGTATGTATATATATATATATGTATATATATATATATATATGTATATATATATATATATATATTCTCGTCTAAGAACGGATGACCTTTGACATTATCTGCTTTTAAGCGGAAGATTCATCTTAAATGAATTGTATTATATTATTTGTTTTATTTGCATATAAATAACCATTTTGATGCAGGAGACTATAAAAGGTAAAGCGGAGTATACATAGAGAATTAGGTCGCGACGGAACACTCTGAAATCTACACATCTACGTATGCTTATTAGATTAATAAATTCTTTGATTGTTCATATTTACTCTCATTCATCCATCCGTCTAAATTTATATTTTCTTGCATTTGTTTGTTATGTTCATGTATAACCCAAATTTACTTATGTGTGCTCCCATGTTGTTTATATTGTCGGTGATTGAAGTTAATTAAACATTTTGTTTAATATGTGTTTGGATTTTCACAACATTGATATTTAAACAAAATTATCATTTAATTAATGATGTTTATAAGTTATTTATTATTCGAGTTGGTAATAATTGGATTCAATTATCTTTTTTTAACAAATGACGATTGAGTCGGATTTTGTGTAAGCAACAAACTAAATGTTGATTATTGATTCTAATCAATGATGATTGAATTTAATTCATCATTGCAGCGATTGAAACTTGATTTTTAATTAATTATTTTAATTAATTATTTTAATTAAATATAAATTGAAACCTAATAGTTGTTTTAATGAACGATGCTTTAGTTCCATTAACTATTTTATCTACTGAGATAGATATATTTGGTCTGCTTTTCGTAAGTGCTTTTAAAGTGAAATTAAATTGATTTAATGAAATGAATATAATCATTTTAATTGATTTAAAACACAGGATTTAAGAATAATTAATTGATTTATAAAAAGATTTTAAACTCAATGAATCAATTTAATCATGGTTTATAAATTAGCAACTTATTTGTTATAAAAGATCATAAATGGGATTAATTATTTTAGGGGATAATTAATGTTTTCTTTAATCATAAATATTTAATTTTGATTTATTATCCTTTTCGGATAAATTATATCGTTTAGATCTTATAAACGGTAGTTTTAAATAAGATTGCCCTGTTTAAATAATGATGGTTTTGAAATTTAGTCTAAGTGTAAAGTGAGTTGAGTTTTATCCAAATTGGTGTTTTAATTTAACATTGGTTTCAATTTTTCTTTTAAATACACTTATAATAATAATAATTAACTTTTTAAAACTAATATTTTGAAGAGTATTGTGAAAAGTGTTTTCATTCAAATATCTAAAATGTGAAAACCAAGCATAAGTTCGAGTTTTGAAGTTCAGATGTTTTCGATACGAATATGGAAGAAATTTCCGTAAATGATATCCCCTATATGAAAAATATTTAGTTATACTTTTATCACTGTATGTCGAAGTACATAAAGTTTCCTCTTTCTCGAAGTTTGGAAACATTGTCTGGACGATGCCTAGGGGTAACACTACCTCAACTTGTCCGACTTTATTTTTTAACTAAGAGATAGTATAAGTTTGGGATCGATAAATAGTGATAAGGGAATGTAATTTAGTTTCCACATACGATCATTTTTTAATATTCCTGATAGTTGATTTAACAACTATTAGTTCAACTTTATTGAGTTGTATCGTCAAATCAAAACGATTTATTGCTCTTTAAGCGTTGTTATCCTTTGTTGTAAATGAATAAATCCAGAAAGCGAATGGATGCCTAGCTATGTGGGGTTGCTCCCATTAGGGTAGTTAACATCTACTCTAGGTTGGTTTGGTTGTATGTATGCAAGATGTGAAATAATCGGATACTCGGTAAAGTTGGTTGGGCCCGGCTAGTACATTTCCGGGAACAGTGTAGTTCCCTAGTATATTCTAGAGTTATACTATTCGGTAAGGTGGACACACCCTCCTAGTTATTTGTTGGAAAAATTATCATTTGATTCCTTTGATTCTGAATTTATGAGTTCTTCTATTTTAATTTCATCGAGAGGATGAAACCTTCGCGATGTTTAATTATTTGACAGTAAGCGGTACGGTCAAGTAATGCTCGGGTTTAATCATTTTACTTGAGTTTTCCCATGATTGGTATTCGAGATTGATCTGTACATTAGTTCATTATAATGCTCGGGTAAGACCAAGTTCGTTTCCAATTGTCTTCTGTTGGATGTGGAGCTCATGGGGTAGAGTTGGAAGCTTGCCTGTCTCATTTATTTTATTTCTGCTGTATTTTAATTTACCCACCAGAATTTGTATGGTCAGAATTTTATAATTGTTCAGTTGATAAGATTTGTTTTAACTTTGATATACTTTGTAACTTGAAGTGATAGTTCATCTGTCAATATTATTATATTATGTTGTTGTTTTCATTGTGAGATTCTGTGTTCCTTCTTTTCCTTTTCTATTTACCCTAATAATCTACGTTTTTGATGGTTTGATATTCGGCATCAAAGTACTATGGTCGTATTTAGTGTTGACTTTCGATGGTCGGGAAGGTGGGTGGTTACACTGATGAGCTCCTTTGTTCTCTTTGTTTATATGAACATATATAAATATGAAATTCCATAGTATGCACTGCAAAAATCTTTCTGTTGTAAAACTATAAATGGATACGTTGGGATAGGTAGACATATAAGACGGGTAGACATACAAATATAAAACCCTGTTGTTAGGTACTGCGAAAAATTTTCTATGCAAAATGGAAATAGAAGTATGAAGTTGTAACAATGACATAAGAAACCATGGTGATACACACTGTATGCTAAAATTCAGATTTGTTAATTCTTATCTGCTTGAGAAACGTGGACATGGAGTTGGTATTAGGGAAATTAAGAGGCTTAAGACTCCATTGTAACATCAAGGAGAAGTTTCCTTCAAAATTTTGTTTTATTAATCTAAGGGTACTTATAATGCTGGATAGGCATACTTGAAAATGGCATACTGAAGTACAGGTTGGGATAAAAGGAAGTTAGCACATGTATTATTTATTTCTATTAAGTATTATAAGCATTCGATTAGTATTTCACAATAAGTAAATGTTCTTTCAATTTATTCATATACATCCAACAAACTTACATACATATAGGTAGAAAATGCAAAATGGAATATACTCAAAGTCATGTTGTAAGGTTTAAAAAACTTACAAACAGTGTTCTTTTCATAATAACTCCCTCTTTACACATCCATATAATGCACATAGATTCAAAGTTATAAAAAGAATTGTTTACTATCAACAAGCGTGTATGTACAAACAATGATCTCCAACTTCTTTACCATATTACAACTATAGTCAATATAAAATATCCTTTATAAAACATTTTTAACTCCACCGCCAATATGTTATTGTTATCGGTCTCAAACCCCAAAATAAATAAAATGAAAGAGAACGATAAGTAAAATTGTATAGAATACTTATCAATTACTTTCAATATATTATTGTAAACATTCAACAAGAAAAACCATATACAAATCTAATTACATGAATTTAATTTCTAAAACTTTATAGCAATTTTACACTAAACAATAATTCAAATTTTATAAATTGGTATAAAATAGTTTTACACTTCAACAAGTACTGAACGTTCGAAGGAAGGAAGTATCAAAGGAGGTATGAGAACTTTATTGGTCAAAGAAACATTCTTTATATATTAATATGATGATTTATTACCTTTTATAATAGAACCAATTAAAGTTTAATAAATTCTAAACTACTATAAATGCTTATTTTAATATTTAATATGTTTCTCTGCATATTGATGTAATGGTTGATTGCTTTGTTTATCAAATCAACAGTTTTCTAAAATGACTTACTCGCCTCAATTATATTTTGATACATGGTTTATTTATATATGCATGGCATGCACACAGAAAATGCATTATTTCATTCATATAGTCAATTCCTAATGTAGGAAAATAATGTTACAAACACTATTTTTTAACATCGTTTGTCCTGCATACGTGTATCGCACGTGCCTTAATACTCATACACACATGCATTTATGAGCGCTCTACAATACCCCAATTTGCAACACCCTCTCATCCTTCCCTATTTGAGCCACAAGTTCATATTTACATGAGATGTGAGTGAAGAAAGAGTTAGTGGAAGTATCAAACATCTAAGTATAAACTTATGATTTATATTGGAGGAATACAAATGGTGGTAATTAAAAATAGTGTTATATATATGTGTGTGTGTATGAATATATATATATATAGAGGAGCGTTCAGTGACACCCTAAACAATGAGCACCCCATTTTGCCCCGTGATATCCACCACTCATTTATATTATAATATGTTAGTGGGAGGTGAGAGAGTAAGTGGAAAGAGAGATAAAGGGAAATGATTGTTGGAAATCAAAGGGCAAATGAGGTGTTGCACTGTTTAAGATGTCATTGAACGCACCTCGTATACATATACATACATACATACATACATACATATATATATAGCATGATTTTCACCTCGCATATAAAAATAAAAGAATCCAATGGTCAAGATTTCTTGTGTCATCAACCACATCTAATTTTGTGTTAAAATAGTTGTGACGACCGTCCATAAATCCTGCACTAAACAAGAGGAATAATGCGCTGAAAAGTGTGCCAGGCAGCTATCATCAGAGTAGGTAAACACAACACGGAACATGTCGTATAAATCACAACCCAAGGATCAAATATAATAGAACATATACAACAGGCAGAAATAGTGGAGCATCATTTAACAAACTTTTAAACTTTCATAACATCCTGAAAGATCATCCATACATCAACTAGATATAACATCAAAGTCTGTACATAAAGCCTCACTACAACACTCATCAAACAACAAAAACAAAGATACTAGATAATAGCAAAGTAATACGCCAGCCTCCAACTCATTACCGCACAGCAACATCGTCCTCACTAATCACCTGCCACTTAGTCTGCCCATCCATAACACCATGGTTAAACAACCCAAGGTAATAAGAGGAAACATAATACCTTGAGTCAAACAACAGTTTTAGTGAGCGATAAAACATCTATCTAACATCATCAATAAAGTATAGGAGAATAGGTAGATTAACAAACCAATCTACCCAACACTAGAGAAGAACCTAAACCTTCCTTCCCCACATCTGACAGTGACAGCCTTTACATACAAGCTAGTGGAACAACAATACAACCATGGAAACCAGGAGTAACTAAAAAAATAGCAAAACATCAATCATTCAACAGAAATCATATCAACTAGTTATATCTCACCTAAACCATCCTAATCGAGATCAACATCTCTCGAGTACAAGCCCCAGAGGCCTAAACCAATATCAGACAAGCACCCAAGAAACATCTCCTCCGACTTCAGACAATCTACGTGAGACGGTACAAACAAAACAACCAAACCCCCAAGACCTGGCTATCACTGCCTTTCCTGTTTCGAAATGATCGTTAATCGTATGATGGTCCTCTGTCATATGTCAAGGGCTAATAGTAAACCCCGGTTTTAAGTTGCTAGATTAGATCCTATGGTGATTCACATGAAAATATACTTACCATGATGTAGATCTAGGTGAAAACGACTTGAAAATGATGAACTTATGATCAAACAACCCATATACATAATTGAATCCGTGTGAGAGATGCATATCACTCACCAATTCTTCGAAACAACATAAAAATCTCTGACTACTCAATCCGAACAACGAAGAACTCTCTTCAAACTCTTCGATTCGATGAAATCTCTCTTCGATTGACGTAGATCTATCTTCAAATGATATAGATCTTTGATTCTCTCGCATAGATCTAGAATTTTAATGGTGAAAAGTGTATTTGATTGAGCAAGGAGGATTACGAGCTTAACCAAATGAGAGAATGAAGAAAGTAAACTATTCTCCATGCCTCTAACCCCCTATTTAAAGCCTCCCACCAGCCCACTAATGGGCCTCCTCAAAATAGCCCACTAATGGGTAAAAAACCTGAACAACAAACTGATAAACACTAGAATAGAGATTCATCCCAAACTACTGAACTAAATATTTAATGTGACCACTCTACAGAATTGGCAACACCATTTCCTTTCCAACGAAACTGACCTCAGAACCTGATTCGATACCAGCCAAAAGTTATCCCTGTACAAGACTGACAGGAGCAAAATGGTCACAAATAAAATTAGTAAAAATTATGGGCATATCTCACATCCCCATAAACAACATACCAAAATATGAGAATGATCCAACCTTCAGAGAATTAAATAAAAATATTTTACGATCCCCCGATACGTAAAATGCGGGCTGTTACATTCCCTCCTTAGGAATTTCGCACTCGAAATTCCAAACAAACATAAACAACCAAAACGATTCTGCACGCCTGTCATCCATAAGCATCTAATTCTATCATCCAAACTAACAGCCATCAACTCATGCGTCAATAGCCTTATCCTAGCACACGGGATTCTAAAACAATAACAACAATAATACAAGTTACAACAGGGTAAGAATAACACGACACCCATGGGTCGTACCAATCAAGAATTCTGGATGGGTCGTCTTCATACTCTCTTCCGTCTCCAACGTACAATCGTCGCCATCCTCACTCCACTGTACCTTGACTAGCCTAACTGTCTTCCTCGTAAGCTATTTCATGTCATTCCCCACAACATGAACCAGCTTATGAGGTTTTGTAACTATGGACTCGACTTCTAGGTCTTCGTACTGCTCTAGAGATACCACCACATTCGAATCATGCACGTACTTTCATAGAAATGACACATGGAAAACATTATGCACACTGGAAATATTCTCGAGTGACTCCAATCTATATGCGAGCTTTCCAATCCGCTCGACTATCGAAAACCGTCCAATAAATCTTGGAGATAACTTTCCTTTACATTCTAACTGAACCACATTCTTAAACGGTGAAATCTTCACAAAAGCCATGTCGCCAACGTCAAATTCCATGTCTTCTTGACGTTTATTGGCGTAACTCTTCTGATGATCTTGGGCTGCCTTCATTCATTGTCGAACGATCTCGATACAATCTAAGGTCTCTCTAATTATTTCAGGCCCCAAGTATTAGCTTATCTACAATTTCTAACCAACATGCTGAAAAATTACATGTTCTTCCATACAACGCTTCGTATGGTGCCATCCTAATGCTAGACTCGTAGCTGTTATTATACGCAAACTCGACAAGATGTAGATGGTCTTCCCATGATCCCCCGAAGTATAACAAGCTCTTAAGAGATCTTCCAAAACTCGGTTAACCCTCTTGGTTTGACCATCAATTTGGGGATGATAAGTGTACTCAAACACAACTTGGTTCCCAAAGCTTCATGCAAACTCTTCCAAAAACCACTCGTGAACAATGGATCTCGATCACTCACTATACTCTTCAGGATACCATAGAATCGAACTCTCCATTTTACATAAAGCTTACCCAACTTCGATGATGTCCCAGTCGATTTGATTAGAATAAACCTTGCACTTTTGGTCAAGAGATCCACGATGACCCAAATTCTTTCGTTTTATCCTCTAGTTCTAGGTAGTCCATTGATAAAATCCATCGATATCTGCTCCCACTTCCACGTAGGAACTTCCAGTGGCGAAGCAACCCACTTGACTTCTTATGTTCATCTTTCACCAACTGACAGTTCATGCACTTGGAAATGAACTTTCCAACATCTCTTTTCATCCCTTCCCAGTAGTAGGCTCGATTCATGTCTTGATACATCTTATTACCACCCGGAAGAATTGTCAACTTCGAGTGATGACATTCCCTTAGAACCTCATCTCTCAATCCATCGATATCAGGAACAACCAGTCGTCTTTGCTTTCAACGCCAACTTTCTTTATCGACCTCGAACTCTTTACTTTCAGGTGCCAACTTTTGGATAATCTCGATAAGCTTTGCATCACGCTTTTGGCTCTCACCGATCCTTTCTATGAGAGCAGGTCTTATCGATAAGTTTGACAACATTTCAGGTTCCAACTCACACCTTGGTCTGAAATCAAATCCTAGCAAATAATCAAGGCTCTTCCATTCTAAAAACATCGCTCCCAAACTTGTGTGCCTTCGACTCAACTCATCTTCAACTGCGTTACCTTTACCAGGAGTATATGCTATACCAAAATTATACGATGTCAGAAACTTTAACCACCATTGTTACCAAAGATTCAAATCCTTTTGGGAGAAAATATACTTCAACGACTTGTGATCCGTAAGCAACTCGAATCGAACTCCCTACAAGTAATGCCTCCACATCTTCAGAGCAAACACGATCGCTTCCACCTCCAAATCATGATTTGGATAATTTCTCTCATGTAGCTTCAGTTGTCAACTCGCGTAGGCCACAACCTAATTCTTCTGCATCAGCACTGCTCGTAGTCCAGTACCACATGCATTAGTATGTACCACCATTTCTTCATTCCCACTTGGAATCGTCAAAACAGGAGCACTGGTCAATCTCTCTTTCAGGATTCCAGAAGCTTGCTCACACTTTACATCCCATGTGAACACTTGGTTCTTCTTCGTCAATCCTATTAATGGTGTAGTTATCTTGGAGAAATCCTTGATAAAATAGCGATAATATCCCACTAATCCATGGAAACTTCTCACGTCCGTCGCATTCTTAAGTTTATCCCAATCCTGGATTGTTGCCACTTTAGCGAGGTCAGCCGCTATTCCATTTCCAAAAACAACATGGCCTAAGAACCTCACTTCGCTCTTCCAGAAGTGATACATCGAAAACTTAGCCTTCAACTAGTGCTTTCGCAAGATTTCCAAATCAATTCTCAACTGCGTCTTATGCTCTTCCTCATTCCGGGAATAAACCAGAATATCATCCACGAACATAAGCACGTACTTGTTCAACTGATCTCTAGAAACTCTATTCATAAGATCCAAAAAATACGCTAGCGCGTTAGTCAAACCAAATGGCATCACCAACCATTAAAAGAAACCAGATTGTGTCATAAAAGCAGTCTTCAACACATTATCCTTTGCCACTCGCAACTAGTGAAATTCCGTTTGCAAATCCATTTGAGAAAATACTTTGGCTTTGTGAAGCCGATCGAACAAGTCATCAATCCTCGGCAACGGATACTTGTTCTTCTTGGTCACCTTGTTCAGCTCACGATAATCCACATGTAACCTCAACGAGCCATTAGCCTTGGTTGCAAACACAACTGGTATACCCCCATTCGGAAACGCTTCTCCGAATGAATCCTTTTCCTAAAAGGTCGAGAACTTGCACCTCTAACTCTCGTTGTTCCTTAGGTGTCATCCGCCTAAGAGGCATAATGATAGGTCTAGCACCCTCGACCAAATAGATACTAAACTCAATCTCACGATGCAGTGACAACCCTTAGACCTCGTCAAAGACATCCTCAAACTCATTTGCGATCAGCACCGATGACAAGTCTTCATGCAGAATCACAAGCGAATATAAATAGCTCACAAAGACCCCGTCTTCGGGCTTACATTGAATCAAAAGCTTTCGCCCTTCCACATCCTCGACTCTCACCTCAAGCTTCTCGCAATTCACACTTGCTGCATACCTCTTAAGCCAATCCACGCAAGATAATCTGAAACCCAACGAAGTTAAGAACAAAGCAATCACACAAAAAGGAGAAATCATGACTCGACAACACAAGACCATGACAAATGATTTGATGAACCCCCAGCTGGATTAGTCACAACGAAAGGTCTATCAAAAATCTCGGGTTCTAAACCCAAGCGACACACTAACTCATTACAAATGAATGAATGCGATGCTCCAGTATCAAACAAAACACGGACTGAAACACCTCGAAGAAAAAGAGTACAATAGACGATGACACTCTTTCCCTTCTCCTCTGCAGTAGTAACTCTTGAAGAAGATGGCATAGCTTCTAAGGCATTAGCCTTCACTATCTGCTTTCCCTTAGTCGGTTCCAGACAGTCCTTCTTGAGATGCCTAGACTGGCCACAGTTGTGACACTTCCTTTCAACCTTCGAATTCTTACACTCATTAGCAAAATGACCTTTCTGTTGGCAGTTAAAGCAAACCACCTCACTCTTAGGTTTCTTCTTGCCATCCTTTCCTTTCTGCTATTGCTGGCTCCTCTTCTTATTATTATTACCACCCTACTGTGGTTTCAGAGCTTCCTTCGTAGTAACAACAATTTCTTCTTTCGGAAACAAGCATTCATGTCTTACAATTTTTTTCCACAATCTTCTCATATGGATCATCAAGATGATTCACCAATGATCTCCCTATGTAGGTGTCCAAACTCATAATGAACTTCTCGTTCTTCTGATAAGGAGTGTTAATATACGAACGAGCATACTTCGACAAGGCCTCAAAATCAGAAATAAAATCAAGCGCTGATTGACAATTCTATTTTAGCTTCACAAACTTCTTGAATAGAACTGACTTCTGAGCCGTAGAGATAAACTTTGTCTCAAACTTGACTTGGAACAATTCCTAAGTTATCTCTTCTTCCGGAGTCTCAAGTGTAACAAAATTCCACCACTCCATGGCTTTGACCTACAGCTAGCTTGATGCAAGCTTTCTCTTAGTTGCATCATCTATACCCAAGTCTCCAAAAATGTGAATACAAGCATCTAGCCATCTTTGAACTTCTTCGGTCGGCTCCGTCCCTTTAAATGGTTTCCCCCTAGAGATGTGAAGTCTTTACACAACTTCACAAAGTCCACAACCCTAGGCACCTGCACATCTACATCTACCGTGGTTGCCACTAGAATGTGTACTCTTCTCATAAATGCCTCCATCATGGCTTCAAACATGGTTGGGTAATCTGGTGTACCGCCATTTCCCCCTCTAGGTACAGTCACCAACCTAGTAGTATGTCTTGAAGTTCGTCGGCTCATTCTAAATCTGCAATATATAATGATTGGCCACTTACAAGAAAATAACTGTTAATGGAGTTCAAACACAACTATAATATATACTACAATATAGTATACATCCAACAGAAATCTGCAAATATGTCCCTCGCACGTAATTACGTCTTCGAACTATGACTAAAATCGATAAGTAGAGCTCTGATACCAAATGCGACGACCGCCCATAACTCCAGCACTAAACAAAAGGAATAATGCGCTGAAAGGTGTACTAGGCAGCTTTGGACGATCAACAGAGTATGTAAACACAACGTATAATTCACAGCGCAAGGATAAAATATAATAGAACATATACAACAGACAAAAATAGAGGAGCATCATATAACAAACTTTCATAACATCCTGAAAGATCATCCATATATCAACTAGATATAACATCAAAGTCTGTACATGAAGCCTCACTTCAACACTAATCAAACAATGGAAACAAAGATACTAAATACTAGCAAAGTAATACGGCAGCCTCCAGCTTGCCACCGCACAACAACATCGTCCTCACTAATCACCTGTCACTTCCTCTTCCCATCCATAACACCATGGATGAAGAACCCAAGGTAATAAGAGGAAACACAAAACGTTGAGTCAGACAACAATCTTAGTGAGCGATAAAACAACTATCTAACAACATCAATAAAGTATAGGAAAATATGTAGGTTAACAAACCAATCTACCTAACACCAGAGAAGAACCCAAGCCTGCCTTCCTTACATCTGACAGTGATAGCCTTTATAAACAAGTTATTGTGAAACAACAATTCAACCATGGCAACCAGGAGTAACCAAACAAATAGCAAAACAACCATCATTCAATAGCAATCATATCAACTAATTGTATCTCATGTAAACCATCCTAATCGAAATCAACATCTTTCAAGCACTAGCCCAGAGGCCTAAACCAATATAAGACAAGCACCCAAGAAACATCTCCTCCGACTTCATAAAATCTACGTGAGACGTACAAGCAAAACAATTAAACATTCAAGACCTGGCTACCACTGCCTTTCCTACTTCGAAACCATCGTTAATCATATGACGACCCTCTACCATATGTCAAGGGCTAATGGTAAACCTCATATTTAAACTGCTAGATTAGATCCCATGGCGATTCATATAAAAATATACTTATCATGATGTAGGTATAGGTGAAACGACTTGAAAATGATGAAATTATGATCAAACAACTCATATACTTGATTGAATCCGTGTGAGAGACGCATATACCAAAACATAATCACTATATTATAATGGTGTAAAACAGTTGTAAAAGACTTTTTACAATAGTGTTTACACCGTCATATATCAGGAAGTTGTAATATACTTAAATCTTTTACAACTGTGTATTGCAGTTGCAAATAACTATTGTTATATATCCTATTACAACTGTGAAATAACAGTTGTAGTAATATCTATTACAACTGTTTTGCACTGTTGCGACTTAGTTAATTTTACAACTATTTCTAACTCTTGTAACACACTTTATTACAACTATAATTGATAGTTACCTTTTAAATCCCAAAAAGTAATAATATATGCATCAATTATTCACATATTAATAGAATTCATTTATATATTAATAATAATCTAATTCATATATCAAACTAAATCAGATGCATTCGTATATATTATTAATCACAGTATTCAATCAAAATATAATACATACCCAATAAAGCAATCTAAAAAAGTCATTCACATCACCAACTAAACCTTTACAAAAACATTAGCTGAACAATTCAAAGTGTAATTGGTTCAACAACTACAGCTAGTGTTTCTTCTTCTCAGCTGATAAACAATCCAAAGTCTCTCGATACTCTGAGAATTTCGACATACAAAATACATTAGTTAAATTCACTTAATGTTCATATCAAAAATGTATGTTTTTACTCAAATACACAATTATGGTATAAAGAGCAAACAACAAACAATGAAATATTGTGTAAAAAATTAAAAATGAGATACCTTAAAGTGATTGATGAAGAGTAGGTGCAACAAGAAAAAAATAATTAGTTAATTTATCCTACTAAACTATGAATAGTATTCTTATTTTCTTGTAAAAAATAAATAAATAACTAAAATGTCATTTAAAGGAAAAAAAAAAACAAGAAATTGAAAATAGCAAAAACAGAGTCATGAGGGCCCCTTCTGACGTTGAAATAAGGAGCGACAATGTGAACATTGTTTAATGAATATGCCTGTAGACAACATGATCTTTTTTTTATTGGCCTATTCAAAATAAATTAGGTGCTTAAAAAGTTAATGAATTCATTAGGTTTTTATATAGTGATTGAAACTAGTTACATAGCACTAAACAATAGACTGAAGGACACTTTCTAGCAATGTGGGATAAAATGCTTTCCTTGGAACTTGCATAAGAAATCAGTTAATGTACATAAATAATTAAATGAGAAATGCTATGGTTACTCGCGTTCAAAGCGAGTATGGACAACTCGCTGCCACTTGGCAATATTCTTTGTTAATTTAATGATGCCATGCTTTGTAAAGAAAGAAATATAAAAGAACATGGAGAAAGAAATATGTGCTGTACATAAATATGGAAAGAGAACGTACCGTGCATCATTAAATTAACAAAGAATATTGCCAAGTGGCAGCGAGTTGTCCATACTCGCTTTAAACGCGAGTAACCATAGCATTTCTTTAATTAAATATATGAAACTTTCAATGTCTGCTTTACCAAATAACTGACCAAACCAAGCACCAAAATGCAAAAAACTTTAGCATCACCGAAGTTTCTTTATACAAGTATTGACCTATTTTGCTTCTACCACTTATCAATTATTTTGCATTGCATTTCATTTCATAAATATAAAATGAGTAAACTCCATCGTACCTTCTCAGACCAAGAAACTGAGTACATAGAGAAGTGGTGGCTTTTTATCCATAGTTATAACTTGACAAGGAAGAAGAATGCAAAGGAGAAGCCAGATTCTTTGCACCGAAGGCGAAGAAGGTTGTTTGGGTTCGACTGTACACATCACATTGCTCACCACTGATAAGTTAGAAAAGTTAGATTGTAACTTAAGGATTAAAAGAAAATACCCCTATAAATAACCAGCTTTAGAATATTCACATATGAACACGTTCATTTTCTCTATCTCTTTTTTCTTTATTTCAATGAAAATGATATAATACAATGCAGCATGAAATCATTCAAAATATGGTGTACAAGATATCCAGCAACATGCATTGTTGTTGATACCTACAGTGCATTGACGCTAGCCAATCACTTGAAGTCAATTGAACTAATTTGAGATCAAGCTCGTTTCTATTACCACTTGATTCACCTCTTGCATATTGCATGCCCTGGTGGTTAGATATCTTTTCATATAAGCCGTATCTTTCTTGTAGTCTATAATTCACCTTGTTTTCCAGATGGCTTGTTTCTCTTATAATCTCTCTCCTTCTCAAACCTTAATTTGCCAATTATAGACTCTAAGTTATGTTCCAAGATGTTCAAAACCGACATTGTATATTCTTGGTTTTTATCTATCATCATGAACCTGTTTCTCCAATTATACAATCAACATAACTTGAACTGAGGTTCTAGAACATATAGTGGCTTATTTTAACTACCTGTATGTAGTTCCTTTCTTCCTTTAGACATTTTGACATTTTGACATTAAATATGACATGCCTAAGCTCTTTCTCTATAAGCTCGCAAAGTTTTCCAATTCTTTCAGCTTATGCAGCTTGATCCTATTTGAGATTAATCTTATGAGCTAGTTATGTATGCTAAATTGAAGCATATACAAGAAAAAGGTAACTTAAATCTACCCTGCTATTCTTCGAAACTTGTGCTCCAGTCACCATCACAAATCTTTCTATCAACTCATTACTACTTTCAATGCATGAGACAATAAAGAAGATAGGAAACTACATTAGAAAAAAATGAAAAAAATGGATATAAAAGAGCGAACAACTATACCAAGACGAAAGAGGAGTGTGGAACTCATAAAGCTTTCCAGAATTAGAAAATAAAACCAACAAAATATTAGTATCACAAAGAACAGATAATTTTTTTATCTTTTTTGAACAAACCATCTCTTCTTTTGTAGAAAGTGGCTTGCCTCTAGTTCTGGCTTTCTATTTTCTTTATCTCGGTTTTTCATCTTCCCATTTTTTATTTTCTTTGTAAAAAATATATGGCTTGGTATAGAAAGTTGAAGGATCAATGAGTGTAACATTTCATAAAATTAGTAAAAGCAACCAGGTCCTTTAAATGCAATACGTGAGGATCATCTTCTCCATCTCTTTGCTGCTTATTCCGCTAAATACCCAGACAACCGACTACACCATAAAATCATACATAGATATATGGAATTACACACATAGCATAGTATACACCTGGCACACGCATAGCAACAACCTGGAAGCCTAAAAAGAAACATACACAGCGTAAAACCAAACTGAACACTTATACACACAAAATTTTCAAAAGCTTCAAACATATTTACGAAAGATTAAACCTAACAAACACCAACACAAACAGTTAAACACACTCAAACGCATACACATAATACACGCGAACGGAGCACACAACACATATATAAAATTTTCTAAGCCGATGTATTTTATTTCAAAAATTTGAAACTGAATAAAATGTTTATAACTAACAAACTACCACGCACGCATAGCAAATACTCACTCCAAAAACGCGTGCACAAAGCAACACCGCACTATACAACAATCATAGCAATTCATTTTTTTATAAACAAATCTGGAAACATTCACTGGAATATTCACTTACCAGCAAAAATGAAAGCTACTAGTTAGAGACACTCAGACGCTCGATTGGAAGACCGTGGATGCCACTGGCGGCTTGGGTGAGAGGTGCTGTAGCGTTTGAGTTGCCGTGGAAGACAACCAACACTCAGATTGCAGAAAAACTCCCAACATCAAAGTACAAGACAGAAGGCAGGGAAGTAACAAACCAAGTTCCCATCTTAATCGCAACTCCCATCCAGAAAACTAACAAAAATTAAAGAGAGAGCCAACCGCAGGATCAGGGAATCTTCAAAGGAAACAAATTGTCTGACGAACAATGAAGCCAACATAAGGGAGATAATGAACCGACCGATGGGATTCACTAAGGAAAAATATCAATAGACACAGATGAACTTGTGAGCAAGAAACATCTAGGTGCATAACAGCTACCAACTACTGCCAACTGCCGATCAAACTGAAAGAGAATACAAGATTAAAAAATTAATGTAAATGATTATAAACAAAAGTATGACAGGACAAGAGCTACTAGTTAAAGAAAAGGAGAGCCAAGCGGAGATCATCAGAGGATGCACAGAATTACCAAAAGCTAATATCTCGATAATAGTAGGTAGACTATCTAAAAACTCCATTCTTCAATAATGCCTTGACCTACATTAGATTTTTTTTCTTCTATGTTTGGATTAATGAGCTCGAATGGTGACATACTGACTATCTTTTTACAAATGTCTATTTTGTCCAAATATTTATTCTTGAATATATAATTGTATTTTTTTCTTCCATAGAAACTAAATGCAAGTAGAAAGAGCAATCTGGACCAAATATATAGTAAAACTATTCAAGAGTACCTTTGAATCATACCTAGAATTCCTCATTAATTTTAAGAATACTTGCATGACTAGCAGGCCACTTAAGCTTAATACACAAACAACACCAGCTTCATGCGAAGCCAAAACCACCGAACACAATACTTCCACCTTGGACGATACACCTTGCCACTATCACCCAAAAACAACTGGAGCACCCAGAATAACATGGACGTAACCCAAACTGGTCAAGCAAGCCGATCCAAATAAAGCAGAAGCAAACTCGAAAAGCGGAGAGCTGAGAGACAAGAGCGGAGAGCTGAGAGCTGAGAGTGGAGAGTGGAAAGCTGATAGAAACGAGTGGAAAGCGAAGAGCGGATAATCGAGTGATGTTATTGATTACGATTTTGGGTTCGATTTTGATTTAGAAGTGAATTTGAGGAGGCACAGGGCGAGACGGTAAAATTGTACAACGCGAACGATTTTAGAGCCAACTTTTTGTTGTTGCGACCTAAATTTCAGCCTGAAATGATTACAGCTGTCAATGAGAAGAGTCGTCATAGACAGCTATTAAAACTGATAAAAAGGACAATTTTTAAAAATAACATATATTAAAACTGGTTATTGACTATTAAATTTTTAACAGTAATTATCAAAAAATAACTACTATTTCTTTGCTATTAAGCAATAATTTTCAAATAGTAATTAATAATTGTTAGTATTAATTTGTAAATTTATCTTTGAATATTAATTATTCTTAAATGTGAATATTACTCATTATTAAATATTAGTTGTTATTAATTTTTCATAAGTCTCTAATACAACAAATAGAAAAAAACCATTGAAACAAATTTCTAATTTAATTATTAATTATCAGAAATTAATTAGTAGATAATAGTTAATATTACTGCTTAATTATTAACATTAATGACTAATTCTTAATTATTAGTTGTTAAGAATTAATCATTTAATAATAATAATAATTTTATTATTTATTATACTAATTATTAAAAATTATTTATTGATTATTTACTATTTAATTAAAATATTTAATGTTATTATCATTGTATTTATTATTAATTATTCAAAATTAATTGTTTATATTGATTATTTCAAATTAATTATTATCACTTATTTATAATTATTAATCTATCATTATAATGGGAAATAAAAAGGATATTAAATGGCGTTTATTACAGTAGGCAAAAAAGAAGAGTTGTAATAGACATTTATTACAACAGGTAAAAAAATAAGAGTTGTTAAAAATATATTTATTACAACTTTCAGAAGATGACAGTTGTAAAAAAACCTTTATTACAACTGAAATATTGTGACAGTTGTATAATTAAAGTTGTAATATAGTGTATTTGTTGTAGTGATATCACTCACCAATTCTTCAAAACAACACAAAACCACCGATTACTCAATCCGAACAACGAAAAACTCTCTTCAAACTCTTTGATTTGGTGAAATCTCTCTTCAATTGACGTAGATCTAGCTTCAAACAATGTGGATCTTCGATTCTCTCGCATAAATCTAGAATTTTAATAGTGGAAAGTGTATTTGATTGAGGGACGAGGATCACAAGCTCAACCAAATGAGAGAATGAAGAAAGTAAACTATTCTCCATGCCTCTAACTCCTTATTTATAGCCTCCTGCCAACCCACTAATGTGACTTCTCAAAACAGCCCACTAATGGCTTACAAACCTGAACAACAAACTGTGAAACACTAAAACAGTGATTCCTCCCAAACCGCTGAACCAAATCTTTAGAATGACTATTCTACGGAATTGGCAACACCATTTCCTTTCCAATGAAATTGACCTCAGCACCTGATTCGATCTCAGTCAAAAGTTATGCCTTGTACAAGACTGCCGGGGCAAAATGGTCATAAATAAAATTAGAAAAAAAAATATGGACATGCCTTACATCCCCATAAATAACATACCAAAATATCAGAATGATCCAACCCTCAGGAAATTAAATAAAAATATTTTACGATCCTCCGATACGTAAAATGCGGGCCGCTACAATAGTCGATCTCAAATCTTATAATACATGTATAAAAATTAATTATATAAAATAAATTGATTTGCATATTTTAAATCAATACAAAATCTTTAAAAAATGAAAATCACTACAAAATCATTTGTCTTTTTATATATATTCAAATTTATTTAAGGATGCCTTAGCTAATAACTTAAAGGTTTATTTCTAAATTTAAAAAAGTGTTTTACTAAGTCTTGACTAAATATTTTAAACATAAAATTTAATGGTATACTAAAAATCAAACTATATATTTTATTACACGTGAATAACTCCAAAATTTGTACTTATATTTATATATTTTATAGACATATTACAACGTTTGAAGACAACAAATACATATGCAAATGGTCGATGTATGCACAGTGGACATAAATCCCAATGTCTACTAATGTATGCATTAAACTATACAGTCACATGAGTATATATTGATATACTCATACCATACATATTTTAATTTAAATTAATATTGATAAATTATTAAACCAGAATAGTTAATAAAACAGGAAAATAGTGTGAAGGACAAAAATATTGGGCTTTTTATCCACAAAGACAGACCATCTAAATTATTTTTCCAGGATAACATATAAGTAGTTCTGACATCATCTCGCGCACGCAAGTATCTCGTTTGGAAAGGTTATCATCACCCTTATTTCGCTTTTTCCATCGTGCGGTAATTTAATTATGTGTGCATTTCATCTTTGTCTTCTCCATCGTGGATTTTGATTGCGTGGAAAATACAAATCGTGTAAAATCGAATTTAAGTTGAACAATATTTCTCAGGTTTGATTTTCCTTTGCGCGATTATTTTTTTCTTTCCTTGTTCTGAATTTTCTTTGCGTGTTCTTCTTCATTTTTTTATTTATGTGATCGATTCTCTTCAGGTTTTCTCCTATTGATTTGAATTAGTTGGTTAATGGATTTGATTTGTAGCAGCAGCATGTTATATGTTTTATTCTGAGTATTTCTTCCTCGTTTAGACTGTGTTCATAGATGTATCAAATTGTCCTCATTTTTAGGTTGTTTTCATTTTTTGTTTGGTCCTTTAGATTAAACTATTGTAATGTGTTATGCTATGTACTTAATGGATTTGGTATCAATTTTATTCTGTCAAATAGTATAAGTTGGAGCAACTCTATATTGCATTCTCTTTAATCATGCTATATTGGTGGTATGTTCATAAATATTATGTATAGATCTGGGTATCACATTTATGTCATTAGTGGTATCAGTTTGTTCTCTATTGTTAAGTGTACATCAATATAGTATCAGTTTTATGTCATTGGTGGTATCAATTTGTTCTTTGTTGTTAAGTGTACAACAATACAGTATCAGTTTTATGTCGTTGGTGGTATCAGTTTGTACTCTGTTGTTAAGTGTACAGCAATAAAGTATCAGTTTTGAATCAAAAGTGGTATCAGTTTTAATTAATTAATATAGTAACTTATTCTGGCTACCTGTTTTGTTGTGTGTAAGAGTTATGTAATAATTTGTTGATTGCATTTTTTATATGATTTTTTTTCTAGTGGTGATAATAGTCTTTTGGATTTGTTTTTGTTCAACAATACTACCTTCAGTACTCGGTTGGCCGTAGATTGTTCATTATCTGATTTGAAGAATGAATTATGTCATCACTGGTCTCAACTTACTCCTTATTCAATTGAGATTAGTTATTTGCTTGAGAACAAAGTAATATATGTTGGTACTGATTACGATCTTCAAAGTATAGTCTGCTTTCAACTACATAAAAAGAGTGCTTTCTTTTCTTTCACTATTATGCGGAAGGATAGTCAGCTGCAAAATATTGATAATCGTTCTCTTTCAACTGCATCTGAAGTTTCATCTACTGCATCTTTTTGTTCTAGTATTGTTGTACATGGAAAAGGTTACTTAAAAGACATGATGAAGAGAGGATCTAATCTTTATATTTCTGATTTTAAAGAGTTCTATTTTGGAGGCACTATTGGGTTCAGGGAATTATTGATGTCATGTCAAATTAAGACAGGATATGAACTAATTTTTTTTAAAGAATAGTTCTTCTAGGATAACAGTTGTTTGCTTTTCTTCGTTAGTTTAAAGTTCATGATACTTGTGATTCCGAACAACTTAATAGATTTTTCATACGATATTTAGTTAGTGAGCATTCTTGTGGTGGTGGACATAAAAATTTGAGCAATCCCCATATTTCTAGCTCGTTTATTAAATCGTTGATTATAGATGAAATTCATGATCATCCAAGCAAGAAGACTAAGGAGATCATAGCCAATTCCATTGAGAATATAATATTAAATTGAATTATCTGTTTGTTTATTCTACAAAAAAACTTGCTTTAACTGAATTGTATGGTAATGATGCTATGTCTTACGATGACTTGAGATGGTATTTGGAGGCACTACAAAATCATAACCTAGGTATGTTTGTTGCCTTAGAGGTTAATGCCAGTACTAACCAGTTTGAGAGAGTGTTTATTGCCCTTTTTGCTTGTATACGTGGGTTTGAGTATTACCGAGCGATGATTTTTTTAGATGCTACTCACTTAAAGGGACGACCGGATGTATTGATGGGAGCTACTGCAAAGAATGGTAATCAAGATTATTTTTTTCTATGTCCAAATTTTTTATTCTTACATATTGGTGTTAGGTGACTTGTAGCATCAACTTATGTTATGTCTTAATATTTATTGTTTTTATATATCAGTTTTAGGAGCCTAGTAGTATTAGTTTCTTTAAGTTTAGTTAATATTTATTTTTTTAGTTTCTTGGTATCACTTTTCATATCCTGGTAGTATCAGTTTTTATGATGTCATGTTAAAAATTAATTTTCCAGATTTCAGGTATCAGTTTTAGGGGCCTGGTAGTATCATTTTTTTTTAGTTTTAGTTAATATTTATTTTTCTAGTTTCTTGGTATCAGTTTTCATACCCTGGTAGTATCAGTTTTTATGATGTCTTGTTAGAAATTAATTTTCCAGTTTTCAGGTATCAATTTTATGTGCCTGGTAGTATCTGTTTTTCTATTTTTTTTATTTTCATTACTTATTTCCAGTTTTCTAATATCAGTTTTAGGTACCTACTGGTATCAGTTAGTGTTTACATGTATTGTTGTTTTATTTTGATTGTTTATTTAACTACTATTTAATTTGCAGTCTTTTTCCCCTTAGCTATGGGTGTAGTCTCCATTGAAAATGTGGATAATTGGAGATGGTTTTTTTTGTCACTTGAAGAAACACATGATTTGGTTTTTATATAAGATCGTCATCACGGGTTAAGTTTTCCCTAATGCATTTCATAGTTTTTGTTATCTTCATATGGGAAAAAACTTACTTTCAGCTGTTAAGTCAAAGAATACAAATATTTCGATTGTTGACTTGTTTAAGTTGTGTTCTAGAGCTTCAAATTTAAATGAATTTGAAGTTGCACATTCTAAATTTTTGGATGTTGGAGGTATTGCAGCTATGAACTTTTTAAAGGATAAGCCATTTGATAAGTGGGCTGATTTGTTTTTTAAGGGTAAACGATATGGAGACTATAGTTCAAACGTAGCTGAAAGTTTTAATAGTTGGAATATAGAGGAAAGAGAAATGCCAATTACTTCATGCTTAGATGGAATTATGATTAAAATTATGGAACAAATGGGCAAAAGGAGAGAGGACTGTCATTTGTGGACTACCATTCTTTGTCCATCTATGGAGCATAGACTAAAAGGGTTGATTGATGAAGGGTTTGGTTGGGTTGTTTATAAATCGTCGGAATTCATATTTGAAATCAAGTTTCCATCTTCTCATCATGTTGATCTTAAAAATAGAAATTGTACTTGCAATCGATGGAAAGTTACCGGATGTCCTTGTGCTCACGCTATCAAGTGTATTACTAGATTTAAACTTTAGGTATACGATTTTGTTGAACACTATTTCACCGTAGATGCTTATCGATCTTCATATGCTAATCTAATGAACCCAATTCCAAACAACGATAAACCCATTGTTGATCCTTGCAATGAAGATGTCATTAAGCTTCCTAAAGACAAACGTGGTGCTGGTAGACCTTCTACCAAACGAAAAGGTGGATTTGCATTTTTCCAAAATAAACAAAATCAGTGTGGTGTGTGTAAACAGTATGTCCACAACAAGCGCAACTACCAAGCTTCGAAGTATTGATATTTTCGTACAGTTATGTTATAGATTTTACAGTTTTTTCCTTCTCTTTATGCATTCAGATTTGGAAATGTAATAAATTTGAGATTAGTTGTGAGTATTCATTGATTTTTTGGCTTAGTGTCATGTTTTAGTTGATGCTTTATATATATATATATATATATATGTGTGTGTGTGTGTGTGTGTGTGTGTGTGTGTGTGTGTGTTTTATGTTGCTATCAGTTATTGATTGTATTGGTATCATTTATATATTCAATGTTGTAATATACAGTTTTTTGTATCAGTTTTTGAAGCATAATGGTATCAGTTTTGGTACTATGATTATGTTTAAACAAATATGGTATTAATTTTCCAAGCTAACTAGTATCAGTTTTGATAGTGAGATTTTGTTTATTTGAATATGGTATCTTTTTTGCAAATTAACTAGTGACAGTTTTGAAAGCTTTCTAGTATCATTTTTTTGACTGGGACTTTATTTACATGATCAAGGCGTCCTTTTGATATAAAAAAGGTTGGTATCAGGAATTGAAAGCCATAGTTACTTGATTAGGCTTTTCTATCAGACGTATTTTACGTGTGATAGGCACGTACTTGATTTAAGAATTCCTACAAGGTATGGATGTTATATGTTGCAATAACATAGTCAATGTATTAATTTTGGAAGCACACTAGTAAATTATGTTTTTATAAATAACATATAATTCTTGCAGACATAATGGTTTCAGTTTTCTTTCTGAAATTATGTATACATTAATTTGGTAGCAGTTTTCTTTTTGAAATTATGTATACATTAATATGGTATCAGTTTTACTAGCTTTCTAGTATCAGAATTATTATTGAGATTATGTTTATATAAAAAATCCCATAACTACACCAATAACTGGGCAATAACCCAAATCATAATCGAGAGCATAACCGATAACGTAACTGAGTACATTACCAAGCATATTTACCATAGCCGAGATTATAACTGGGCACATAACTGAGATTATAACCGAGTCCATAACAAAGCCTATAACTAAGCATATAACAGAGCACATAATTAAGCTCATAACTGGGTACCCGCTTGGTTAACTAATTCATACTGGGTGCAAAATCATTGCTGGAGTGCCCGATTTGGCCTTGCGTGCAGAAGTCTTTAATGTGTCAGGGGTACCCGATTAGGCCTTGCGTGTGGAAGTCTTTTACGTACCACGGGTACCCGCTCGGTTAACTAATTCCTACTGAGTGCAGAATCGTTGTTGGAGCACCCGATCAGGCCTTGCATGCAGAAGTATTTAACGTGTCATGGGTACCCAATTATGCCTTTCGTGCAGAAGTCTTTTGCATGTCATGGGTACCCGCTCGGTTAAGTAATTCCTACTGGGTGCAGAATCATTGCTAGAGTACCCGATTAAGCCTTGTGTGCAGAAGTCGTTAACGTGTCATAGGTACCTGATTTGGTCTTGCGTGCGGAAGTCTTTTACGTGTCACGGGTACCCACTCGGTTAACTAATTCCTATTGGTTGCAGAATCATTGCTGGAGTACCCGATTAGCCCTTGCGTGCGGAGGTCTTTAACGTGTCATAGGTACCCGATTAGGCCTTGCGTGCGGAAGTCTTTTACGTGTTACGAGTACCCGCTTGGTTAACTAATTCCTACTAAGTGCAGAATTATTGTTGGAGTACCCGATTAGGCCTTGCGTACGGAGGTCTTTAACATGTCATAGATACCCGATTAGGCATTGTGTGCGGAAGTCTTTTACGTGTCACGGGTACCCGCTCGGTAAACTAATTACTATTAGGTGTAGAATCGTTGTTGGAGTACCCGATTAGGCCTTGCGTGCGGAGGTCTTTAACGTGTCATAGGTACCCGACTAGGCCTTGCATGTGGAAGTCTTTTACGTGTCATGGGTACCCGCTCGTTTAACTAATTCCTACTGGGTGCAGAATCGTTGCTGGAGTAACTGATTAGGCCTTCCGTACGGAGGTCTTTAATGTGTCATAGGTACCCGATTAGGCCTTGCGTGCAGAAGACTTTTACGTGTCATGGGTACCTGCTCGGTTAATGAAACGACCCGCCATTTTGACCATGCCAAATCAACAAAAACATGTCAACTCGAAACGTCCAAAACAACATATTGTTATTAGCTTCTAGGATAAACAGAATAAATCACAGAATCACAGACATAGATACAGAGTGATATAATATCTCGCAGCGAAAAATTACAAAACACAATAGTAGTTCATGAAGCTACTAAATAAATTTTACATCAAAGTTACATAAATAGTACAGCGGGAAGTCTAATACAATAAATGATAACAGTCTGAAACAGAATTGATAGAAATAACTGGAACAACAGAACAGGTAGATATAAATGAGCCGAAACCCAATAATCTTCAAACTCTAAGAGTGGATCTCGAAAGCTGTGATAATCGATCTGACCCAAGCAATAATGCAAAACAAAACAACTCGGATTAGGACTAACATTCTCACGGAAGTAAATCAGTTCAAATGAAATGTTCAATGAAATGCAATCAATAACTTAAAGGTTGCTTGGGATCACCATCCATTAAGGATCTGTCAAACTAATATTATATCGTATAATACGCTATATACAGTAGTGTCTATCAGTAAAGTAAAAATATCAAAATAGCGTAAGCAGGATTACCATGATTACCCTTACACCGTTCATATATTCCCATAGTATATACAGTACTGTAATTACTCCGTTAACTGGAGGGCTATCAGATGGCACTCCATATAAAATAGTACAAAACAAAATCGTAGTGGGCTCGTATAAGGCATGTGACAATGCACACAAGGAATGCCAGCGTGGATTCACCGTTTGCATGGCCGGACTGGTGGTAACGCATAGCAGCTACTACCGCCCACCTCGATACACACTTCCATAATCAAAAGAGCCCAAATCGAATCTCAACAATAATAGAATAATATCGAAGAAGTGTGCTCGATAGGAGGTATGACCTCACTTGGTCCGTGCGTAGCTCCTGTTTTAGCCACATCAAGCTGAGTTAGGGTCTCGTAGTTAATATGAAATAAAATAAAATGGAGTCATTCGCCAAATCATCCCCTTCATTCTGGAACTCCATCGCATACACAGTCGTTAAAGTGGTTTTTGGTATTGGCAAAGAGTATGACAATAGCCGATCCCGGTATCTTTAACAACCAATCGTTTACATTTTTCACACCATGGTCATTATTTTATAAATCGTTTTATAAAATAGTTTATACGAAATCTCGTATTCAAATTTGAAATCAAATTTAAATATCTAACTTCGAATATATCAAAATTTGAAAACCATTCACTTAAATCGCTTAAATCGAACCGATTTAAAACCATAACTTCAAGATCTCAATATAGTATAAACTAATACTATTTATTTAACATCAGTTATAATTTCCGAAAATATTCGCATAATGAATTACAAATCCAAAATCGACTTATATTTAAGTTATACCTTAAATATCTCAATTTCCGTTAAAATCGATACCAAAACATTTAACTTCGATAATAATTTAGTTTGGTTTATATTCGCAAAAATTCAAGTTTGAAACAATTAAAATAAATTCAAATTTTCGTTTATAAGAAATCATTTCAAGTCGATTCATCTGAATCCAACATTTTGGTTCAATATTCGAAATATACGTTTCAAGTTAAACTTGCATTTCAATTTAAACAAAACATATCGAGTTATGTAATACAAGTCATACAGTTCAAAATCGTTATTTATAAATTCAAACAATTGATATGATCCCATTTACCTTTATAAGAATTCATTTAAGTCGATTCAAAATTCAATCACTTAAGTTCAAATTCCATTTCATAAAATTCAAATCAAATCTGGTATTTCACTTTCAAAAAATCATATCAAAATTTATAACTCAGGTCGTAAAATTCAAATTCATTACTATAAAGTCAAGTCAAAAAACCTATATTTCAATTTAAACAGTTCATACAAATTTTAAACCATTCTTACGATTTCATAAACATCCTAATTCAAACCGTACGATTATAAAATCGATTCCATATATAAAATCTATATATTCAGATTCGCATTTCGTTAATTAAAATCTAATTCATTCCATATCAATTATAAATTCAAATACATTTTCTCTTAAATTCGAAAGATTCAAATTTAAAATCAATTCCACAATCCAATTTATCTCTTATAAATTCAAACCAATTCGAATTCAAATTCATTTCATATTTTTACCCAGTTCATCTCTACTAAAAGTTCGTATCAATTTGGATTCATAACTTAATATGAGTTCATTCGTTATTCAAATATCGTTATATAAATTTACATCTTTAAAACTTCGACTTTAAATCGCAAAATCTAACTTATCCATCTTGAGTTTATTATTAAAGTTTATAAAATATATATATAAGAAAAATTAGTTTTGAAAATAGATATATTTATATAAGTTTATAAAATTCTAAAATTAATTAGAATATAGATTATAAACATATATGAGATTTAAATAATATAGAAAACAAGTTTAAAATAATTATTTATAATAATATAAAAAGATAAATATACTTATATAATTAAATTATATAGTTTAAAATAAATAAATTATAAATAGAAACTTAAATAAACGTTAAATCTATATTTACTTATAAAAATCATTTTAAACATATAATTCAAAATTATAAAAATTTAAGTTTAAAATATTTATAAATATAAATATATAAAAAAAATCTTAAGTTATTATTTAAAATTAAATTCTCAAATCAAAATACTTCGAAAATATGACCAACGGTGTCCGTATATAGTTTTCTACCCTATGGTTAAGTGATACGGATATTTATCATTTCAACCTATAATTTATAAAAATTCTATTGGTCTATCATTTCAACCCGCGATCCCAAATTCAGTAAAAATCGTTCAGGTCTATCATTTCAACCCGTAATGATTTTCTCTATTCTAATGTCCGTTCGGGTATGTATCATTTCAACCCTTAGTGATTTTTCCTAAACTAGGAGTATCAACAATCACATAGCAACAATCACAACATATATATATCACTAGTGCAACTACGTGTCATATGAATATATTGGGTCACTTATGAAATGTGCATATATATATATATATATATATATATATCAAATCAAACAATTTCTATCAGCAATCCTATACATTTCATATAATAGTTCATTATTGATCTAACATCCATGAAAAATGTAAATCAGGTGTGAGATGAACTCACCTTTCGTGGCACAGAATGGAGATGACAAACTGATTGACACGGAATTGAAATGACGATATCCAGCCATGATTCAGAATGGCTTCAGCTTGATATCACTCAATATTTATTTAGAGGCGGTTAGAGAAATTTTAATGGATCGGTCGACTATTCGGTTTTGGAACGGTACGGATTTTGGGTTCCGTAACAGTTTCAGACTCAACACCACACTTGACACAAAACAAACATAATAATTTTTTATAAAAATAATATATATTTATATATATATATACACAATGAAATTGTAATGTATATATATATAATTAAAAATTCAACGCACGCCAAAAACAATATATATAGATATATATTTAATTTATATAATATATATCTAAAACATTTTATACAACAGAATATATATATCATATATATAACACACACATATGTACACCGACACAAAATATACATAAGAAAACTCACGTAATTAGAATACTTAAAAGAAAACAACACGGTACCCTCAAACTCACACAAGACACCCAAACAAACACTAAAAAAACACTTACACAGCATAAAAATAAAATAAACACAGTACACTAAAAATAACCCAACGCAACCATTAACTGGCATACACCCATTCAAATACACACGCAAGGCCAGGGTAGCTGGGTTTGGTCGGGGAGCAGGGGTCAATGCGGGGGACAGCCAGTCGGAGGGGGAGTCATGAGCTGGGTCGGAGATCAGGTTGGTGCAACCGTTATGGAGGGTGGAGTGGGGCTTCAGGCAGCGAGAGGAAGAGAGGTTGATCGGAGCAGTTGAACGTCGGCTTGGAGTTTCGGGTCGGAGAGGGAGGCAAGGGGATCGTCACCGGCAGTTGGAGCGACGGTTTCAGCTGGGGTCAGGCGGAGGGAAGAAGAAGGCGATGGGAGAGAGAAGAGGGCGGGTTCGCAATGGGAAACAAGTAGGAAAAATCAAAAGAGGGCAATGGTGAGAAATGGAATGGCGTACGGGTTTCAAAATGGCTGCAGCTTCTTTATTTCATTTTTTTATAAAGCATGAAGCGGTGAGGAATAAAAGGTTAGATGTTATATCTCCAAAGAGACGAATAAGTTCATTTAATTTTATATCTAACTGAGGCTGTAGGCATTGGGAATTGAACAATCGTTTGGAATTCTTTTTAATGAATAGTTTGAAATTTGAAACCACAAAACCCGCTTGGAAATCGAAATGAGCAGAAAACATAGAGGCTTTGAAATAAAGTGAACCAACAGTTTATCCATATATATTGAATGATTTACAAATTCAAAAAGTGGACGATATCTAATGAAATTTAGTTTTGATATAAGAACGGTGAAAGAATAAACTAGCTTACCGAATCAAAAAATAACAGATTTGAAATATCAAAATGAAAAAATCCGAAAAATGATAATTGAACAATATTTGCAATAACAACGATCAGTACAACCGACAGATCTACAAGATAAATATTTTGAAATAAAATCAATGATATAATTTTATAAATTATTGGAAACAATTTACCTAATAATTACGAGTTAATATTTATATAAAAATTCAAGAATGAAATTCAAATTAAAATAACTAACTTGATTAAAATTATACACTAAATAAGGTTTGAAATTACGAACATCGTTTTCTATTAATAAATTATATTTATATTAAAATCAAATTCATTTGGTATATAAAATACAAAATAAATATAGTTTTATATCATAAATCAAAATAGTTATTACAAGAAAATCCAAACAAATTTAGTTTTAAGTAAACAAAATTAAATAGTAATCAAATAATTAAATAAAAATGCACTTGAAAATACGGGTTATTACAATCTCCCCCACTCAAACCTTTTCGTCCCCGAAAATGACGAGGCAGGGAAATAGTAATTAGATAATTAATATTTAAACCAATTGTCACATTTTTCCTCATACATATAGATATAATTTGGAATATATATAAATCAAAAATTAAAATATTTTCAAACATTTCAAAATAGTTTAAAGTATTCACTCGACGTGTCGATTGGCGATATATCGTTATCCCACTTTCGAAACCCGAAAATAGATATCGATGATGCCCCAGTCATCACCAAAATTATTTCCAAGCGACTAGAGTATGACTCTTTATCTATCTAATGTACATAGGATCTAACATATATACGTTGATTAGACATATACTCAAATCACAAAATATTCGATAGGCCAATTTAAACATCAAGTAAATACTCAAACATCTTCTTATGTTTAATAGAATATATATCAAATTTGCAAAACATGTATTATAAATAATATATATATATATCAAATCATAAAAATTTTAAGTGGGGAAAAATTATATCTATCCCCCACTCATCTATTTATTAAAATTCAACTCAATAAATATACAATAATATTATTATTAAATCAAATACATAACAATATTATTCTATGCTATACATAAATATTTTCAAATCCATGTTATATTTAACATATATGTACATCATAAATTTAAAATCATTATAAACCAATTTAAATTTATAAATTCCAATATATACATATTATTTATAAACTATATCATTATACCAAGATAAAATCAATTTCTTACGAAATTTAATTTTTATTAAAATATATAGGTTATAAAAATATAAACATCAAATTCTTCAAAATATTGGTATTACCAAAAGAAAATGTTATTTCAAATATCATCTTCCAAAAATATATGTAAGAATTTCAATATTATATCAAGGGAATTATAATACCTAATCAAACCATTATTCAGATACGAATGGACTTACCAGAAGACTTAAACTCTCCTTCTACTTCTTACCCTATTCTGGACAAGGATAATCTATAGAATTCGAGCCAAAGCTGAACGAACGAAAGAATCTAATGGAAGAGCATCTACGAAGGAAAATGGATTCAAATGGAAAGAAATTTTTTGGAATGAGATTTAAATATTAAACAAAATTTATATTCAAAAATATTTGTTTAAAAACATTTAAAACCATTTTAAAAACCATTTATACTTTCAGAATACGGTCTCTCTCAAGAAGGATTCTGCAACTTATTCCACTCTAAATGAGTGTTTACCCCATAGACTATAGCTTTGATAAAACCAAAGCTCTGATACCACCTGATACGATCCGCCATTTTGACCGCACCGAATCGACAAATACATGTCAACTCGAAACGTCTAAAACAACAGATTGTTGTTAGCTTCAGGGGTAAACAAAATAAATTACAGAATCATAAATCACAGACGCAAATACAGAGTGATATAATATCTCGCAGCGGAAAATTACAAAATACAATAGTAGTCATGAAGCTACTAAATAAATTTTACATCAGAGTTATATAAATAATACAGCGGAAGTCTAATACAATAAATGATAATAGTCTGAAATAGAATTGATACAAATAATTGGATAACTGGAACAACTGAACAGGTAGATATAAATGAGCAGAAACCCAATAATCTTCAAACTCCAAGAGTGGATCTCGAAAGCTGTGATAATTGATCTAACCTGAGCAATAATGCAAAACAAAACAACTCGGATCAGGACTAACATTCTCATGGAAGTAAATCAATTCAAATGAAATGTTCGATGAAACGCAATCAGTAACTTAAAGGATGCTTGGGATCACCATCCTTTAAGGATCCATCAAACTAATACTATATAGTATAATACGCTATATACAATAGTGTCTATCAGTAAAGTAAAAATATCAAAATAGCGTAAGCGGGATTACCATGATTACCCTTACACCATTTATATATTCCTATAGTATATACAGTACCTTAATTCCTCCATAAACTGGAGGGCTATCAGAGGGCACTCCATATAAAACAGTACAAAACAAAATCGTAGTGGGCTCGTATAAGGCATGTGACAAGGCACGCAAAGAATACCAGGGTGGATTCACCGTTTGCATAGCCGGACTGGTGGTAACGGATAGCAGCTACTACCGCCCACCTCGATACGCACTTCCATAATCAAAAGGGCCCAAATCGAATCTCAACAATAATAGAATAATATCGAAGAAGTGTGCTCGATAGGAGGTATGACCTCACTTGGTCCGTGCATAGCTCCTGTTTTAGCCATATCCAGCTGACTCAAGGTAGTCAGGGTCTCGTAATTAACATGAAATAAAATAAAATGGAGTCGTTCGCCAAATCATCCCCTTCATTCTGGAACTATTCCGCGTACACAGTTGTTAAAGAGGTTTTCGGTATTGGCAGAGAGTATGACAATAGTCGATCCCGGTCACTTTAATAACAAATCGTTTACATTTTTCACACCGTGGTCATTATTTTATAAATCATTTTATAAAATAGTTTATACGAAATTGTGTATTCAAATTTGAAATCAAATTTAAATATCTAACTTTGAATATATCAAAATTTGAAACCTATTCACTTAAATTGCTTAAATCGAATCGATTTGAAACCACATCTTCAAGATCTCAATATAGTATAAATTAATATTATTTATTTAACATCAGTTATAATTTCCGAAAATATTCGCATAATGAATTACAAATCGAAAATCGACTTATATTTTAGTTATACCTTAAATATCTCAATTTCCGTTAAAATCGATACCAAACCATTTAACTTCGATAATAATTTAGTTTGGTTTATATTCGCAAAAATTCAAGTTCGAAACAATTCAAATAAATTCAATTTTTACTTTATAAGAAATCGTTTCAAGTCGATTCATTTGAATTCAACATTTTGGTCCAAAATTTGAAGTATACGAATCAAATCAAACTTACAATTCAATTTAAACAGAACATATCGAGTTATGTAATTCAAGTCATACAATTCAAAATCGTTATTTATAAATTCAAACAATTGATATAATCCCATTTACATTTATAAGAATTCATTTAAGTCGATTCAAAATTCAATCACTTAAGATCAAATTCCATTTCATATAATTCTAATCAAATCTTGTATCACTTTCAATGAATCATATCAAAATTTATACTCAGGTCTTAAAATTCAAATTCTTTACTATAAAGTCAAGTCAAAAAACCTATATTTCAATTTAAACAGTTCATACAAATTTTAAACCATTCTTACGATTTCATAAATATCCTAATTCAAACCGTACGATTATAAAATCAATTCCATATATAAAATCTATATATTCAGATTCACATTTCGTTAGTTAAAATCTAATTCATTCCATATCAATTATAAATTCAAATACATTTTCCCTTAAATTCGAAAGATTCAAATTTAAAATCAATTCCACAATCCAATTTATCTCTTATAAATTCAAACCAATTCGTATTCAAATTTATTTCATATTTTTACCCAATTCATTTCTACTAAAAGTTCATAACAATTAGGATTCATAACTTAATATGAGTTCATTCGTTATTCAAATATCGTTATATAAATTTACATCTTTTAAACTTCCATTTTAAATCACGAAATCTAACTTATCCATCTTGAGTTTATTATTAAAGTTTATAAAATATATATATAAGAAAAAATAATTTTGAAAATAGATATATGTATAAGTTTTTAAAATTCTAAAATTAATTAGAATATAGAATATAAACATATTTAAGATTAAAATAATATAGAAAACAAGTTTAAAATAGTTATTTATAATAATATAAAAAGTTAAAAATACTTATGTAATTCAATTATATAGTTTAAAATAAATAAATTATAAGTAAAAACTTAAATAAACATTAAATCTATATTTACTTATAAAAATCATTTTAAAACATATAATTCAAAATTATAAAAAATTAAGTTTAAAATATTTAAAAATATAAATGTATAAAAAAATCTTAAGTATTATTTAAAATCGAATTCTCAAATCAAAATACTTCGAAAATACAACCAATAGTGACCGTATATAGTTTTCGACCCCGTGGTCAAGTGATACGGATATTTATCATTTTAACCCGTAATTTATAAAAATTCTACTGGTCTATCATTTCAACCCGCGATCCCAAATTCAGTAAAAATCGTTCAGGTCTATCATTTCAACCCATAATGATTTTTCCCTATTCTAATGTCCGTTCGGGTATGTATCATTTCAACCCTTAGTGATTTTTCCTAAACTAGGAGTATCAACAATCACATAGCAATAATCACAACATATAAATCAGTAGTACAACTATGTGTCATATAAATATATCGGGTCACTAATGAAATGTGCATATATATCAAATCAAACAATTTCTATCAGCAATCTTATACATTTCATATAACAGTTCATTATTGATCTAACATCCATGAAAAATGTAAGTCAGGTGTGAGATGAACTCACCTTTCGTGGCACAGAATGGAGACGACAAACTGATTGACACGGAATTGAAATGACGATACCCAAGCACGATTCAGAATGGTTGCAGTTGGATATCACTCAATATTTATTTAGAGGCGGTTAGAGAAATTTAATGGATCGGTCGGCTATTCGGTTTTGGAACGGTACGGATTTTGGGTTCCAGAACAGTTTCCGACTCAACACCACACTTGACATAAAACAAACACAATAAATTTTTATAAAAATAATATATATTTATATATATATATATATACACACAATGAAATTGTAATATATATATAATTAAAAATTCAACGCACACCGAAAACAATATATAGATATATATATATTTAATTTATATATACATATCCAAAACATTTTATATAACAGAATATATATATATCATATATATAACACACACATATGCACACCAACACTAAATATACATAAGAAAACTCACGTAACTAGAATACTTAAAAGATAACAACACGGTACCCTCAAACTCACACAAGACACCCAAACAAACACTAAAAAAACACTTACACAGCATAAAAATAAAATAAACACAATACACTAAAAATCACCCAACGCAACCATTAACTGGCATACACCCATTCAAATATACACGCAAGGCCAGGGTAGCTGGGTTTGGTCGGGGAGCAGGGGTCGATGCGGGGGATAGCCAGTCCGAGGGGGAGTCATGAGCTGGGTTCGGAGATTAGGTTGGTGCAACCACTATGGAGGGCGGAGTAGGGCTTCAGGAAGTGAGAGGGAGAGAGGTTGATCAGAGCAGTTGAACATCGGCTCGGAGTTTCAGGTCGGAGAGGAAGGCAAGGGGATCGTCACCGGCAGTTGGAGCGACGGTTTCAGGTGGGGTTAGGCGAAAGGACAAGAAGTGGACAGGGCAAGTCGCGGGAGGGAGGTGCGATGCATCAGGGGGTCAGGGCGGTTTCAGGTTCAACACAGAAGGGAGGCAGAGCGGAAAATGGTGGACCAGAGCTGGACTAAGCGGAGGCAGGTGGAGGGGCGGTCCTCGGAAGTCGAGCGGGCTATTGGACGGAGGGAAGAAGAAGGCGATGGGAGAGAGAAGAGGGCGGGTTCGCAATGGGAAACAGGAAGGAAAAATCAAAAGAGGGTGACGGTGAGAAATGGAATGGCGTACGGGTTTCAATATGGCTACAGCTTCTTTATTTCATTTCTTTATAAAGCATGAAGCGGCGAGGAATAAAAGGGTAGATGTTATATCTCCAAAGAGGTGAATAAGTTCATTTAATTTTATATTTAGCTGAGGCTGTAGGCATTGGGAATTGAACAATCGTTTGAAATTCTTTTTAACGAATAGTTTGAAATTTGAAACCACAAAACCCGCTTGGAAATTGAAATGAGTCGAAAACATAGAGGCTTTGAAATAAAATGAACCAACAGTTTATCCATATATACTGAACGATTTACGAATGCAAAAAGCGGATGATATCTAATGAAATTTAATTTTGATATAGGAATGGTGAACGAATAAACTAGCTTACCGAATCAGAAAACAACAGATTTGAAATATCATAATGAAAAAAATCCAAAAAATGATAATTGAACAATATTTGCAACAACAACGATCAGTACAACCGACAGATCTGCAAGAGAAATATTTTGAAATAAAATCAATGACATAATTTTATAAATTATAGGAAATAATTTACATAATAATTAAGAGTTAATATTTATATAAAAATTCAAGAATGAAATTAAAATTAAAATAACTAACTTGGTTAAAATTACACATTAAATAAGGTTTGAAATTACGAATATCGTTTTCTATTATTAAATTATATTTATATTAAAATCAAATTCATTTGTTATATAAAATACAAAATAATTATAGTTTTATATCATAAATCAAAATAGTTATCACAAGAAAATCCAAACAAATTTAGTTTTAAGTAAACAAAATTAAATAGAAATCAAAATTTAAATCAAATAATTAAATTAAAATACACTTGAAAATACGGGTTATTGCAGTTAAATAATTCCTACTACGTGTAGAATCGTTGATGTAGTACCCGATTAGGCCTTGCGTGCGGAAGTGTTTTACATGTCAAGGTACCCGATTAGGGCTTGCATGCAGAAGTCTTTTGCGAGTCATGGATACCCGCTCGGATAACTAATTCCTACTGGGTGCAGAATCATTGCTGTTGTACCCGATTAGGTCTTGCTTGTGGGGTCTTTAATGTGTCATAGGTACCCGATTAGGCCTTGGGTGTGGAAGTCTTTTACGTGTCACGGGTACCCGCTCGGTTAATTAATTCCTACTGGGTGCAGAATTATTACTGGAGTATCCGATTAGGCCTTGCGTGTGGAGGTCTTTAACGTGTCAAAGGTAGCTGATTAGGCCTTGCGTGCGGAAGTCTTTTACGTGTCATGTGTACCCGCTCGGTTAACTAATTCCTACTGGGTGCAGAACCGTTGCTGGAGTACCCGATTAGGCCTTGCGTGCGGAGGTCATTAACGTGTCATAGGTACCTGATTAAGCCTTGCGTGGGGAAGTCTTCTACATGTCACGGGTACCCACTCGGTTAATTAATTCCTGCTGAGTGCAGAATCGTTGCTGGAGTACCCGATTAGGTCTTGCATGCGCAAATGTTTTACATGTCATAGGTACCCGATTAGGACTTGCGTGCGGTAGTCTTTTATGTGTCACGAGTACCCACTCGGTTAACTAATTCCTACTGGGTGCAGAATCGTTGCTGGAGTACCCGATTAGACCTTGCGTGAAGAAGTCTTTAACGTGTCATGGGTACCCGATGAGGCCTTGCGTGCGGAAGTATTTTACGTGTCACGGGTACCGCTCAGTTAACTAATTCCTATTGATTGCAGAATCATTGCTGGAGTACCCGATTAGGCCTTGCGTGCGGAGGTCTTTAACGTGTCATAGGTACCCGATTAGGCCTTGCGTGCGGAAGTCTTTTACGTCTCACGGCTACCTGCTCGGTTAACTAATTCCTACTGGGTGTAGAATCATTGTTGGAGTACCCGATTAGGCCTTACATGCGGAGTTCTTTAACGTGTCATAGGTACCCGATTAGGCCTTGCGTACGGTAGTCTTTTATGTGTCATGGGTACCCGCTCGGTTAATTAATTCCTACTGGATGCAGAATCATTGCTAGAGTACCCGGTTAGGCCTTGCGTGCGGAGGTCTTTAACGTATCATAGGTACCCGATTAGGCCTTGCGTGCGGAAGTCTTTTGTGTGTCGCGGGTACCCGCTCGGTTAACTAATTCCAACTGGGTGCAGAATCGTTGCCGGAGTACCTGATTAGGCCTTGTGTGTGGAAGTGTTTTACATGTCATAGGTACCCGATTAAGCCTTGCGTGCTGAGGTCTTTTATGTATCATGGGTATCCGCTCGTTTAACTAATTCCTGCTGGGTTCATAATCGTTATTGGATTACCGGATTAGGCATTGCGTGCAGAAGTCTTTAATGTGTCAAAGGTACCCGATTAGGCCTTGCGTATAGAAGTGTTTTACGTGTCATAGGTGCCCGATTAGGTCTTGCATGCAGAAGTCTTGGTATCACACTGGTATCAGCTTTATATGCATTCTAGTATCAGTTTTTTATAACAATGTAAAGATATCAATCTTAGAAACACATTGGTATCATTTTTTTATGTACTTTAGTTTTAGTTTTTAAATAACAATGTAAAGATATCAATCTTGGTAGCATTCTGGTATCAGCTTTACATGCATTCTAGTATCAATTTTTTTATAACAATGTAAAGGTATTAATCTTGGTAGCACAATGGCATCAGTTTTACATGCATTCTAGTATCAATTTTTTAATAACAATATAAAGATATCATAACCAAGCCCAAAACCGAGCCCATTACCGGGCCCATGACCAAGCCCATGATCAAGCCCATGATCGGGCATATGACTGCGCCCATAACCGAGCCCATAACCAGGCACATAACTGATCCTATGACCGAGCACATGACCGAGCACTTGACCGAGCACCTGACCGGGCCCATGACCATGAACATAACCAAGCCCATGACCGAGCACATAACCGAGCACTTGACCGAGCACTTGACCAAGAACATGACCGAGCACATGACCGAGAACATAACCGAGCCCATGACCGAGCCCATAACCGAGCATATGACCGATCACATGACTAAACAAATGACCGAGCACATGACTGTGAACATAACCGAGCTCATAACCGAGCACATGACTAAGCACTTGACCGAGCACATAACCGAGTACATGACCGAGAACATAACCGAGCCCACTCATAGGTACCCGATTAGGCCTTGTGTGCAGAATCGTTGTTGGCGTATCCGATTAGGCCTTGCATGCGAAAGTGATTTACGTGTCATGGGTACCCGATTAGCCCTTGCGTGCAGAAGTCTTGGTATCAGGTTTACATGCATTCTAGTATCAGCTTTTTATAACAATGTCAATATTGGTAGCACACTAGTATCATTTTTTTATGTACTCTAGTATCAGTTTTTAAATAACAATATAAAGATATCAATCTTGGTAGCATTCTAGTATCGGCTTTACATGCATTCTAGTATCAGTTTTTTTATAACAATGTAAAGATATTAATATTGGTAGTACAGTGGTATCGGTTTTACAAGCATTCTAGTATAGGTTTTTTAATAACAATATAAAGATATCATAACCAAGCCCATGACCGAGCCCATGACCAAGTCCATGACCGGGCACATGATCGAACCCGTCACCGAGCCCATGACCGAGCACACGACCGAGCACATGACCGTGAATTTAACAGAGCCCATGACTGAGCCCATAACCGAGTCCATGACCGGGCACATGATCGAACCCATGACCGAGCCCATGACCGGGCATATGACCGAGCCCATGATCGGGCACATAACCGAGAATATGACCGAGCCTATGACCGAGCTCATAACCGAGCCTATGACCGGGCACATGATCGAACCCATAATCGAGCCCATGACCATGAACATAATTGAACCCATAACCGACCTCATAACCGAGCACTTGAAAGAGAACATGACTGAGCACTTGACCGAGCACATGACCGAGAACATAACCGAGCCCATTTTGAAGCCTATTCTCGAGCACATGACCGGGCACATGACCGAGCACATGATCAAGCACATGGCCGAGCACATGACCGAGAACATAACCGAGCTCATGACCGAGAACATAAACGAGCTCATAACCGAGCACATGACCGAGCACTTGACCGAGCACATGATCGAGCATATAACAAATCACATGGTGGTAGAAGTCATGGTATGATTTGATCTGTAATGTTAACTACTCTCACATATTAGTTTTATTTTTTGTATAGTTACCAGTTTTCTAGTATCAGTTGTTCATTCATACTGGTATCGGTTTTGGATTATTTTTTTTAACAGCACTATGGTATCTATTTTGAACCAAATCTGGTATCAGTTTTTCACTTTTTATCATGTTTTGTTAAAATTGTAGTAAGTTGGTATCGGTTCTGTGTCAATGTTGGTATCAGTTTTTGTTTTAAAAAAAATGTAGTATTTGTTTTGAAAAAAATGAGATATCAGTTTCATAGACACAACCATAAAACATTTCACAACACATGATACAACACATTTTGACAGCATAAAACTCATTTGTAACAGCCCAACAATTTCAAACTAATATCATATCATCGTATAAAAAAGCAGTTTCCCCCACAAGAAATGTTGAACATTTGCAACATTTGACGTCATATACAACAGCTAAAAACAAGTAGTTTTGAAACTAATATCATCATATTTACATTTCTAACAGCCAACCAATTTTTCAACTACCAACTATATTCAATTTTCCTCCAAATAAAGATTAGACATAAAGTCTCCTAAATCCCAACAATAACTCTTGTTTGCCAAAATTTCATACACTAGCTACGCTCCACATTTCAACGTGTTCTTCTTGGCAACCTTTAGAGGAATCTCTTTCCTATTCATTGATATTACAAATATCATAACATATATCCCACAATCAAGCCTGTACAAAGGAAATCATGTTGTTAGTTGTATAAATACTCATGCATGTTGGGTATGTAAATTAATATATGATAAAGAATTACGTCTCACAGCCTTGTTGGGCGCACTCTTCTTGAAGCATTTCAGATGTGCTGAGCTGCTTATTTGTAACATTATTTTTTTGCCATAACTGCAGTAGTAGTTCCTCAACTACAACTCTCTCTCTGTGTATATACACACACACACACACACACACACACACATACATACACAAGTATTAACTTAGTATTTATAAATATAAAAGTTATAGCAATTATATTGTTTTGTTTTTGAGAAGTATTTCATACCAATGTTAGTGCAGCTTTCAAACTTTCATTATTGTTCGGGTTTGATCTTCTAGGCCAATTGGAGTTGAAATGTGCCCACTGCATGTTTGCATATGTTAAAGTCACTAGCGTCCAGTGACTTTAACAATGCAATGGAAAATAAATAACCTCCGAGTATGCATTTTACACATCTTTTTCTAAAACCGGAAGAGCTATTGTCTTTATAAGTGATTCAATTTTGTTAGTCGGCACTTTCTAGTCATAAATAATATTGTTTTGTTATTTACTAATTTTAAAAAAAAAAATACTGCACACAAGTGACCTGAAATTTTACTTATTGTTCCCATTGTTGGCATTGCGTAATTGTTCTCAGTAAAAGCACCATATCTTGTAAACCAATCAATAATCTGTAATACCCATACACATGTATATAAGAAGGCAAATGATATTGCGAAATAAAAATGATACTACCAGGCTATGAAAACTGATATCAAGATAATGGAAAAATAATTTTTAACTAGTAATCAAAAAAACTGATACTATCAGGCTATGAAAACTAATATCAAGATACCGAAAAAATAATTTTTAACTAGAAATAAAAAAACAGTTACTACCAGGCTATGAAATCTGATGTCACGATACTGGAAAAACAATTTTTAACTAGAAATCAAAAAAACTGATACTATCAGGCTATAAAAATTGATATCAAGATACTAAAAAAATTATTTTTAAAGTATAATTCTCATTGAATAGCACTTTTCAAGTCTAGATAGAAATAATTAAGTAGCTCGGGCATACACACCCTGTTAAGTATTAACCCACAAACTGGATGATATGTACTACACACGTTGATTAACATAGTATGAAAACAATACATACAAATAAAATTCAACTTATCTGAAATCATTTTAGCCATGCTGGCAGCATCACAAAACATCACATATGAAAAAGAAGCTGAATTCAATTTAGCATAGGATGGATGGTACAAACAAGCGCTTATGCATGATAACAAAGACACTCAGAAATGCAACATTGGATTTGGGTAGACTGCCAAAGGGGTATTCATTCATATATACATGCAACGACCCTATTAAGATATCTACTAAGACTTACATATGCATGCGTGCAGCAATTCCAAGAAGTGTACAATCAAAAATCAAAACCATTAGCAAAACATATAATAAAACAGTGCCGTTGTGTCCTAAATATGATATACAGGTTTAGTCCTAGATAAATTAATGCACTAACACGCAGACATGACAAGTTCAGATTAATTAATGTGAGTGCACACATACCTGTGCACCATCTCAACATAAACACGTGCACAATCAAACATGCACATAATGCATGTACAAGAAGATCACAATCAAAAACAGAGATGCTCACTAACTAAACAATAGTATGAATGGGCTCAAGTACAGGTCTGTAAAAATCAAGAGCCAGACAAAATTTACTAGAAATAATTTTTAACTACAAATAAAAAAATTTGATACTGTCAGCCTATGAAAACAGATGTTGTCAGGCTATGAAAACAGATACCAAGAAACTGCAAAAATAAATATTTACTACAACTCAAAAAAACTGATACTACCAGGCATTGAAAATAGATACCAAGAAACTGCAAAAATAAATTTTAACTAAAACTAAAAAAAATGATATTACCATGCTTGTAAAAAAATTATACTTACATATTGGAAAAGTTAATTTTAACAACATATATGGTATTTGTCCATCCATGAAGCCCCCCTGCAGAACTTCAATAATCATCAACCACCTAAAATTGTGTCATCATTAATCCTAACATCCTTGTTTTGTAGAAATGAAAATTATAGTTAAGTTTTGAACAAATCTCTATTAATATCGATAAAAAAAATGTGTACTTACAAATTTCTTACTTTTGCAACAGAGAATTTTTGTTTAACCATGGTTTGTTGTTCTTTATTCAGATATTGAACACTCGCAATGCGACAAATTCAATTCTGTCCATGATGGTTCCAAAATAGCTACTGGCTTTTTTAACTAAAATTGATTCTTGCTCTAGATTTTCCTCTGTTTTCGCACTTTGTTTTTCTTCATGCTGTTGCTCTTGCTTTTTTTCATTTTCTGGTTCTTCTCTAGGCCGATCTTCGTTATTTTTTCCTGCTTCAACATTTGTTTTCTTTCCTTTTTTTTCTCGAAATTGTTGGATAGTCAAATGAATCTCTTCTTCTTGTCTTTTTCCTTTTTTTAATCTGTCTACATATGAAGGCGGTTCGTCTTTTGTTGGCATTTTTTTCTTCTTGCTGGGCTGATTTTGTTGCTCGTATTTCCTTAATAATTTGTGTGATACCAAAGTCGAAGGTGGGCGGACCGACTTCGACTGGTACATTTTTGCTGATTTTTGAGTCTTCTACATCTGGGATTGTTTTTTCCGCATTTTCAAAATTTTCCTTTTCTTCACATTTCTCTTTCTCAACTTGAATATTGCATTGATTTTCATTCTCTACATTCTTGTTGTCGTTTATTCCTTTTTCTTCATTATGTTGAGAAGGTGAATCACTTTTAGTCTCTTTTGAATCAGATTTCGGAAGTTTCATCTGTTCAAAATCTGTATTTTTTCCTTGCAACTGTTGTTCCAAAATATAAAGCTTTTTCTCTACTTCTCATCTCAAAAATCTTTCATTTTTCAATTTCATGTTTTCTACTTCAATTCTATCAATATGAGTCTTCAACGCTCTCATACTCACGTCATGCTCAAACGAATCCACTTGTGTTTGTTGTTCTTGACATTTTTTTTTTTTTTTTTTTTGTTGGACATTCTTTTGCTTTCTTTGACCTAGAAGAAATTTCAGCTAATGTTTCCAATATTTTTGATTCATGTGGTTGTTTGTCAAAAATTTCTTGAACCTACAAAAATAAATTTGTTTTGAATCAAAATTGTTGTTTAACAAAATAATATCAGTTTTGATATTAAGAATGTTAAAGTTTTGATACTATCAAACACTTAAAAATGAAACCGAGAATGTAAAAAATTAAATTTCAATAAACAATAATAAAAACTGATACTACCATCCTAATAAAACTGATACAATGATATCGGATAAATAAATTTTATCTAGCACTCGAAAAAACTGATACCACCAGGCTAGTAAAACTGATATCAATATACTAGAAAAATATTTCTAAGTACAACTTAAAAAAATTGACACTACCAGGCTCCTATAACTGATACCAAGAAAATAAAATATTAAATTTAATTAGAACTCAAAAAAATTGATACTACCAGGCTCCTATAACTGATATCAAGAAAATGAAATATTAAATTTTAACTAGAACTCACAAAAATTGATACTACCAGGCTAGAAAAACTGATACTACATAAATACTTGAAATTTTTGTTTTAACAAGAAATCATAAGAAATGATGCTACCATAATCCTAAAACTGATATCTTTAACTGAAATAAAAAAAACATAAACCTCTCCTTCTTTGATGTCATTTAGGAATTGTTTGGTAACATATTGCTTCAAGCCTCGTAGATCCCAGCTAGAAAATCCTGGGTATTTCTCGTTAACTTTTGATCGTGGCTTTATTATCTTCATTTTTTTGCATATGCAATACTTTGTCAAAAAAATAATAATAATAGAAATTGTAACAAGTTCACAAAAGTTAGAAAAAAAAAACAAATAAATTACTAGCGGAAGCATTGCACATCCAGACATATTTCTTGGATTATGAATGAAATTTTAACAAATTTGTGGAAATTCTTTTCAATGGTCAACGACCAAGAAATTGTTTTCATTTTTTCCAAATCACACAAGTACTCCAAAAGTCCCTATCTCAATTTCTATTGATTATTGGGGAAGAAAAAAGTAAGTACAACGTCAATGATAAGAAGAGTAGGCAAGTCTTCCTCGTTTTGCTTCTTTTTATTTGCCTCTTCTTTTATTCTATCTTCAAACAAAGTTCTTGTCATATACGCCGATAATCCAAAATTCTGTGAAGCATAATTTTTACAAGCCGATGGAATTGTTTTGCTAGTCAACATTTTTGGAGGCTCTATATTATTTTCAAGCATCGACATCTCAAAAAGTAAAATAGAAACATAATCTTTTGTTTTTATTTTGTTTCTCGTGGCCGGGGATTATTTTTACTAGTCTAGACATAATCTTTTGTTTCTCGTGGCCGGAGATTAGCAAAATCATCATCCTAATGTAAAATAGAAACATTATTGAAAACAAATACATTCCTATTTAGATACCAAAATGACACCATGTAAATAGAAACTCAGTAATAATACTGATACCACATTATATTCAAAACTGATACCAAAATGCTTTCAAAAATTGTACCATTAGTCTCAGTATCAAAACTGATACCAGTTAACTTGCATAACTGATACTATATTCACATAAATAAAATTTTATTACCAAAACTGATATTAGTGTGCTTCCATAACAGATACCAATTTCATGCAAACATAATTTTATTATCAACACTGATACCAGTGTGCTTCTAAGACTGATACCATGATAAAATATATTACAACATTTAAGATATAAATCATACGAACACAATTAATAACTGATGTCTACAAATCAATAACTATAATATTTGAATTTAACATAGTATCTGTTTTTAACTTGAATAAAATTTGGTTTTCAAAGCTTAGTTTTATACAAATTACAACATAGTATCAGTTTTTAACATTCATAACTATCATCTTTTATACAATATTTCATAATGAATTACAACCTTTTAATATTTTTAATACAATATTTCAAAATGAAAGCTCATTGGCATCGGTTTTATACTAAGATTCTGTTTGAACATATGTGATATTAGTTTAACATGCTATGTGGTATCAGTTATAATACTAAGATTCTGATTTTTTTTTTATTATGGTATCAGTTTTCGAAATTAAGTAGTATCGGTTTGATGCTGAAGGTAATGTACCAATTTTGAAAGCATTCTGGTATCAGATTTTTAAAACATTGTGGTATCATTTCTTAAACAACATTCTAACTATAAGTTTTTATGGAATATTATTATCGGATTTTCTTCTCCACTTTTAGCCTCTTCAACCTTATTTTCAGTAGTTCTCTCATCTTTCATAGCACTTTTACCTACTGCAAATCGGCTTAGGACTAAAATATGTTGATAATACGGACTTCAGAATTTGTGGAACTTTTAGTTTTTGAATTTAGTTTATATTGGTCTTGTTTATTCCAAAGTTTTCAGATTTCCTAAAGCAAATCAAAGAAATTACCGTCAAATATTCATGATACTCAAAAGTCGGACCTAAATTATGATTTTACCTATTATATCAAAATTTATATAAGTACATCTCAAATCCAAACTAAGCACATGATATATGAATATCAATCAGTCTAGTCTGAGGCCATTAACTCTTGTTTTAGGTAGCATTCCTTCAATCTGAGCAGTACACGTGAGCTTAATTGCATCAGGCACTAAGAATGATGGAATTTTATTTGTACACGATGCGTCTGAAGCGTTGGACGCCGCATCTCGCGCGGACTTCAATCTACTTATCTTGTTATTCCCTTTCGTGTTGTTCATTTTGCCCCTTTCTTAAATATGAAGCATTTCCTTTTGTAAACTTTCCCTTCTCCAACCCCTTCAAATTGTCGTTTTCGATTAAAATAACACACCTCTGAAGTTAATAGTTGATATCATTTTTCAATGAAAACACAACAAAGTCATCAAAATAACAATACGAGATATATCTAAAATTCAGATATTTTATCAGACTAATTCGGCACATTTGAAGAAAAATAACATGAGAAATTATTCATTCAAAACCACATACGTTTAACATAAAGAAAACCAGCTCTGTTATAGTCTTCAGTCAATGCTACAACTACAAGTCTACAATATTCTCTTTACTAGAGCATACTCACATAGGATAAATATTTATAAGAGTTTTCCCAATATAACAAGCTACAATTTAGCAAAGAAAAGAATCAACAAAGTTGAACATGACACGGAGGATGAGAATTACATATGCCCAGATTTGAAGTCACACAACTAGGGCTCGGATTGATAAGATGATTATTTCGGATACATGAATTACAATGGAAATTTTTTTTGAGAAATTAAAGTCAACATTAACATATTTGCGGTTATCTCAACTTCCATGATTTATGAAGCGTTACCGATTCAGCGGTCATTGGCGATAAAGCATGGTTACCGTTGTACCTCATTGTTAATGTAGTAAGCAAGCACCTTCTCTTCTGTAAGGGCGTCTGAAACAAGAGAAACGATCCCTTAGCGGATGCAATGCAAATTAACTTAAAAACAGAGTTACATGCATTATTTAGGCTGAAACGTATACAGATTAATATTATTTGAAAAGAAATCCAAACTATTTACTTACGGCTTGACCATTACAGAAGTTAACATGAGTGCTACTGAAAGCTCTGCAACACATCAAATATTTGCTAAAAAATGAAAGTAATATGGCAAATGATAATGATGTCTACTGTCGCTTACAGTGTATAAAAATGTGTGCCCTAGGCGTAACAAGCATGCATCATGGTATAACAGGCATGCCTCAACAAAAACCATGTAAACCAGGAAATACCGAGAGTACGATTGCAAATTGATATTTCTTGTAGCACCTTTAAATTTTTCTAAACTGGGACAACTTAAGGGACCATTTGGTTTCGCCCTTTTTAAGTTTTGTATTTTCATCCAAAAAAGGTAGGATGCATTTTTTTATTTTTTATTTGTAAACAACCAATTTGAAAATTGAAGCTAATATATGAAACAGAAAACAAATTAATTTTATTTTTTGCATTCCAGAAATAACCAAAAAAAATATGAAAAACAACCCATCCCCTCCACCATCCACTCCGTCGTCTGTCATGATCGCCTAAGATTTTAAATTTCTCTCCTGTTATCCTCATATTTCGTTATGAATGTTAAAAACACAAAACACAGTAAAAACCAAACAGGCCCTAAACACTTGTAAAAGCAGCAATCATGGTAAGTCATTTAATCATGGACATGATATGGTATGGGTATAATATACACATACTCGCACATCAAAATAAGTGAGGTGTCTACAGAGTACTGTTTATTCCTGAAGAACAAAAACACAGACGAATCAGCAAGAGTTTATACTGCAATCAAGCATGCACAATGTTAACATGGGTTCAAACGCAATGAAATGTTTCATCAAACTCGATGCATTTGGTTGAAGTGATTTTTGGTTCCTAAGCATGAATTTCTAAAATTTAGTTCAAAGTGTTTGATAAAAGATTTCAACTTTTGACGTGGAATCAATGAAACGATTTAGTAATAATTGATTAGAGTGAATTTTGTTTCCTAAACATTGATTTCTAAAATTTACTGCTTAATGAAAAGAGTCAATAAAGTACTTAACTTTCTATGAGTTAACACGTAACTAATGGACACACATTCAGCATTATCCATTATACAATTCCGCATGTTTGGGCTCCTAATTTAGCGGTTTCATTTGGCAGAATTTAATAGTAACTAAGGCAGGGAGGTGCCCACTTCAGAATTTTATTAAGAATTACTTTTAAAATAGGGATCAATACAAGGTACCATTATTCTGAAAAAGTTTCAAAAAAAATAAAAATAAATAAGTATTTGCGCAGCAGCACAGCTGCATAAGGACTGAACTACACATACAAGCTGCTACTCCATTCTCAAAAATAGAAAAAGCTATTGCAGCTGCTTCATTCTCTAGCTTTTGCATCTTCGTCCATTCTCCAATTTGGCAGCTTCTCCAAGCTTCTCTCTCTTCGTCCATTCAGGTTTTATTTATGTTTTCATGTTATCTAATTTGCTACAATTTTATATTGAAAAAAAATGAGGGTTTACAAGGTGTTTGAGAAAATGTCATAAACAATTATTGTTTTCTATTACATTTGAGAATAAAACTATTTTATGAATATTTTTTATTATTGATTGGTGACACACCATCCATAAAATCCTGTATCCGCCACTGTATTCCACTAATTAAAATTTTAAGTTGGCGAGGTCCAAAAACTAATTCTAACAATTTATGTTAGACCAATTTTTTTAATTTTTATTATTCATTGTCCCTAGTTATTTTTTATTTTTATATGTATTCCACTGTTGTGCCTGATAAAATAAGTTCACATAAACTCAAATAAAACGGTCCTTAGTATCGAATATATGCTTTGCATATATGAGCAGCTATCGATATGTATTCCACTGTTGTACCTGATAAAATAAGTTCACATAAACTCAAATAAAAGGTTCTTAGTATCGAATATATGCTTTGCATATATGAGCAGCTATCGGGACACAAAATTCGACATAAAAATTAGATACACAAATTTTAAATCATTGTATTTGTTTTGTCTTTACATGAAAGATGGAATTTAGGGAAGATTCAATGGTTGAGATTATTTGTGTTACTATTTTGTGTGTACTAGACTTGGGGGGAGGGGGGTATGTGTATGTGCGTGCGCGTGTGTGCGTGTTGTGAAATTCGAATTCAAGCACCAATTCAAATCCAAACCCACAAGTGTTGCGGAAAAACGGATCATTGACAGATTTTTAAAAAAAAAAAAGAAAAAAAAAAGAAAACTTAATCACGGTATCTCAATCACCAAAACAGCTAACAACCAATCCAAAACCACATATCTCAATTACAAACAATCCATGATAACCAATAATAGCAATGAAAATAAAGCACACGCGGAATTTATGTTGGTTCCACTAACAATTTGTTAGTGTGCATCCACTTTGAAAAGAGAAATTTATTACCACGATGAGAATAGTACAAGAGTTTGATACAGTAGTCACCAAAAATCAATATAAAATTGAGTTTGTGGAGAATAAAAATAAAAAATTAAAACTAGGCTATAAACCCTAATTTTCTCTTAAGAAATCCTTGATCAAGCAAGCCAAATTACCATTTTGTCCCTCTAAACTTTAGAAAATTTTCCACCAAAAGATAGGCTGAAACCAACCCGAAACTCAATTTAGACGTCTAGAAATGAATCCAGATGTCTGAATCTAGGTTCACATCTGAAACTCCAATAGTCCAAACGTTTAGATTTTGGTTTGGGAAATTACTCTGAAAAATCTAAACGTTTGGATCTAAAATTCCACACGTCTAGATTGAGTTGTAGCCACTGCAACTTCATCCTGTATCATCCTACTTCGTATCGCGATATCCAGAGCTCCAAATAGCACGCCGTCTTCAACGATTCCAAGCTATTTTCGACCACTTCAATCTATCATATAGTGTCGTTATAAAATTTAACATTCCACCTCGACACTATAACCATCATCAAACTCCAATGCACCCAAGCATCACAAACTCTACCTTCAAGTAATCAACATGAATACTTCGACAATAAGCTATGCCAATACTACTGCCCATCATACTCCACTAACGAGCTCCGACAAAACCACCGGCTGCTAACGAAATGTTGAAAGCATCCAAATCAAATACAGACTCACCATAAGATAAACGTACTCGGAAGTGTAATCAAGTACTTGCCAACAAGACAGGATTCCAACCTCTCACATATACTCCTCATCATCAAACAAACCACTCTCTCTAACCGTGTCACCCTGTGATACCTAGCACCTCAACAAATGAATTAAGTTCGAGCAATGCTTGAACTTCCCAACCGGCAATGTCTTGGTAAACATGGCTGCCGCGTTATCCGTCATGTGCACCTTCCGAATGTATACTAGCTTAGAATCATCCATGCTATCAAAAATGACTCGCCTCAGTATGCTTGGTACGCGAATTGAATGTTAAATTCTCTGCCAAATGTATAGCACTTCGGCTGATCATGTTCAAAACCCAAATCACATAACAATCGCTTTAAATAGAGTGCTTCTTTTTGTCATCTTCACCGAGGCTATCAACTCCACCTCCATAGTAGATAAAACAACTACAATTTGCAATCTCGATCTCCAACTAATAGTCGTACCACCAAGTGTAAAGACATCCAGAAGATGATTTTCTACGATCTATCACCGACGTAGTCCAAGTAACAATAACCAACCAACTTACAACCCATTCCTTCAATATCACCAAAACAAGACCATAAGAAGATGCATATCTAAGATATCTCAAAATAGCCTTTACGGCTTCCCAATGAGATTTTCCCAAATAAGTCGAATACCGTCTAACCACCCCAACGGCATTTGCAATACCGGACCTTGTACACACCATGACATACATCAAACTTTCAACTGCACTTGCATATGACACTTTTTCCATATAAATCTTGTCTTTCTCCAAGATAAATAATCCTTTACTCGAAAGCTTTATATGTGAAGGTAAAAGCGAATTCAACTTCTTTGCATTCTCCATACTAAACCGACCATGCACTTTCATAATGTACATCTTTTGAGTCAATTTCAACTCAAAACTATTACGGTGCTCTCAAATTGCATGCACAAGATTTTCTCTGTCTCTTCAAAATCTTTCATTTCGAATTTCGATTTCAAGACCATCTTTAACTTGTTGATTCCCTTCTTGTCTTTAGAAACAACGAGCACGTCTACGTACAAGAGTAAATACACTCAACAATTATTTTTCAAATCCAACCTCTTGAAATAAATGCAAGGATCCTTGTTGCTTTTTATCAAGTACATTGAATGTACATAAATGGCTATAACATAGTTTCTGTTATTCGTATTAACAGCTACTCTAGGAGGAATGTTTTGATACTTCAAAAAGGTTTCCTGGAATGAATAAAAAAAAAGATTCATGAAGGTTTAATTTCTGAATCATTTCCCAATGGTATGCTCTCTGAATCCGTTTATATTTTATATAATGAAGATCTAATTCTAGGTCATATTTCGGGGAAGGTCCGACGCAGTTTGTGCGGATCCAGTATAGTGTCTTTTTCACTCCACAAAGATCAAAGCTGCCCCACCTTTATTTATTGTCCATTACTTGCTTTTCTCGCTCTCCTTTTTCAAGCATCAGATGATCAAATCTCTTGTATCATTGCCTAAACGTTTGCAAATCAATTTTTAACTTACCAATTACCATCTACCACGAACCATTCAGTTTAATCCATGTAGATATCTTCATCCAAGTCACCATGCAAAAAGGCGGTTTTCACTTAAAGTTGCTCCAACTTCAAGTCATGAATAATAACTATAACTAGTAAAATCCGGATCGAAGTACGACGTACAACGATGTAAAAATCTCATCATCCGCTTTTTCTTTCCTTTATGCAAACCTCATGGCCTCTAGTCTAGCTTTATATCTCCTATCGTCTTTCACATTGTATATCCATTTACATCCTATAGCACAATTTTCTTTAGAAAATGGAACCAACTCCCAAGTTTGGTTTTTCATCAACTATCACATCTCTTCCTCCATGACACAATTCCACTTTGAGCCGTCACTCAAATCCATGGCGTCATCAAGATCCAATGGCTCATCTTGGACTACATGAAGAACATAGTCCAAATAATCACAAAAGCTAAGATACTTCTGATCATCATATCTTTCGGGTGATCATATTGCACGTCGACCAACCCGAGCAGCGATTCTATCACCTAAACTACTTTCGGCTCCACCTTGAACCAAATCTTCTCTAGCATAATGTATATCACCAACATTACTAAAGGAACCATGTGGACTATATGATGTTTCATCAACCACTTCCACTTCACGAACTTCTTCAACTCTACTACTACTTGGACGGAATGTGAGAAATAATTTCATTCTCCTTCGATTCTTCATGAACCAAATCTGCAACATCTGATGATTTTTCATTCTCCTTAAACAAAGTCGACTCATCAAAAGTGACATGACGAAAATTCACAAACTTTTTCGTTTTCGAATTCCAAATCGATAGTCTTTTACATCGTCCGTGTAACCAAGCAAAATCCTCTTGAAAACTCTAGCCTCAAGCTTATCATTTCTTGTATCAGGCACATAAACCGAACAACCAAACACACGAAGATATCTCAAATCAACACTCCTCCCCTTCCACACTTTCTTCGAAATTTTGTTATCAATAACCAAGCACAGATTTACAATACGCACCGCGGTTGACAAAGCTTCGGCCAGTGTTATCAATGGTGCACGGCACAAAAAGGCATGAACCCTCTCTAGAGCATTGACGCAAAAAGGCGCGACAAATGGCACACGCCTTTTTATTTACTACGCATGTTCACTTTTTTTTAATAAACTTAATATTTCAACAAAAAATTTAAAAAAATCATCATTTTTTGCTTAAACATATGCAACAAATTTTTTTTATGCATTTTACAAAAAAAAAAGCATAAAATTTCAAACACAGTGGCTTTTAAATCTAAAATAATACCAAATCATGAAATATTTTTATGTTGCAGATAAATCCTATAAAGATATTGGACAATTCAAGCATATTTTTTTTTCTATCCAATGGTATGTTTCAGAGCTGATTAAATGTTAACCTTTTGAGAACGCTATTTTCCTCCAAAGTTGTTTCTCTTGATTTATTGTTCACGGGTTCTCAACCCCATTCATTTGCTTTTGCCTAGATAATATTTTATTATCTTTTATACATTACATTATATATTACTGACAATATTAAAATGAATCTAAACTATGTTAGATAATAAAACATAGGTCGATTCTAAATGTCAGCGTGCTAAAGTCAGTCAATTACATAATTGTAGGGTTATTAACTGGTTGTAGGTAATCAAACAGAAAATAATAATGATGTGATTATGTTTTCATATAATTGAAAAAAGATATTTAAAAAGTTATTCACATTTCATGTTATCATGATAATAATAATAATAATAATAGTGGTAGTGATGGTGGTTACAGTGATGATAAGAGTATTTGTACTATTTATTGCAGTTTGAAATACAAAAAACCATAAAATAAAGAAAAGACGCGTCATTTCGCATCGTACGTCATTTCTGCATCACGCGTCATTTGCGCCATTTACAGCGTCTTTTCAAATGCGTCGCGCCGCAAGCAAAAATGGCGCGACGCCGCGCCATCCGCGCGCCTTTCACAACTATGGCTTCGGCCCAAAACCCTTTAGGCAAACCCGATGTCAATCTCAAGCACGAGCATTCTCAAGTAGAGTTTGGTTGTTCTCTCCGCTACAACATTGTAGATCTCTCGGTGTAGTAAAATACCTGCAAATACCATGATGCTTGCAGTACAGTAAGAATTCTTCGAAAACACACCGCCATTGACAGTCCTTAAAACTTTCAAGGATTGCCACTCTCATTTCAACAAGAACTCTCCACACTTTGAACTTGCACATTCCTTCGATTTGGCATTTATTACATACACTCATACCTTTCACGAATAATCGTCAATGAAAGAAATATAATAACGAGCTCCACCTAAAAAAATTACCGGTGTCGGTTCCCAAACATCCGACTGAACTTGCTTTAAGGACACCTCTCGAATCATGTTTTCCTTCTCTAAATGATATATTTGTTTGCTTCTCCATGACACATTCCTCGCAAAACTATAACTTGTTGAAACTCTCACCCTTGATCATCTTCCTCTTCCGAATAATATCCAAACTCCTCTCTGAGACATGACCTAATCTCAAATGTCACAACCTTGTTGCATCCAAGCCACGGGGACTATCAATTCCCGTACAAGTTTCACCTTATACTACCACTCCTTGAAGCAAATAAACAACATGAGTTCTAGTATATTTCATAACTACAAGTGCCCCTTCGAAACCATGAAGCAATCCTTTTCAATGGTATTTTCGCATCCTAGACGATCCAATTGCCGCCAAAAATATAAGCAACTTCCTAAGTTTCAGAACATAGCATGCATTAGTGAGCGTTCAAACCACTTCATCAAACATCCTTACTCGCACGGAGCTAATGCTCATTGACCTACATATAGCAATATTTCTCATAACAATTGCATTTCCCTCGTTGTCTTCACAAGAGGAAAACAAATTCATATTTGGCATCATATGATAAGACGCACTCAAATCGACTACTCATTCGCTATCTGAAACACCCGATGCTACCACCGTAAATACATTCTCATCCACCTCACCAACACCACTCTCCACCTTTATTCTTCCTTTGTCCGGACAATCATTCAATGTCCAGGTTTCTTACAAATGTAGCACTTGTCATTTCTCTCCCTCGATTTTCCTCTCTAACCAGACTTCATTTATTTAGAACGCCCATGATTTCAATTCTTCACATTCTTCTCCTTTACAAATAAACCGTAACCACTACTAGCTCCACTACTACCCACACTCAACTCCTTAATTTGATCTCTGAACCCCTCAACAAGAAAACCCGCTTTGACATCATCAAGAGACAAAGTATCCCAGCTATATATTATAATATTGGAGAACCCCGTATAACGCTTTGGCATAAATACAACAATTTCAACGTCTTTTGTTCTTCATCAATCTTCAAATCTACCACCTTTGTCTTCGTTAGCAAACAATCAAACACATTCAGTGTGTATTAAGCGAACTACCATCCTTCATCTTGAAGGTGAACAATCTTCGCAACAAGATCAAACGATTTGTAAGTGATTTTTTTATATATCTCCCCCAACTTGTCTCATATGCCTTTAGCGATTGTCTCACCATTAAATTCGAAGATTACATTCTCCCCTATAGCAAGTTAAAGAGTAGTGTAAGCTCACTCTTCCATCTTCCCTCTCTCAACATTCGAGATATCACTTGACAACAAATGAGTATCAAATACCACCCAATGCAACTGATTCCTAAAAACAGCTTTCATCTTCCATTGTCTTCTTGAAGTCATTATCTTCATTCTACTAGTCTATAATCAAGTGAAATCCCGACGTAGTACACGAACCACGCACATAAAGCGCTATACTATTTGGACTAACCGTTGAAGGACTACTACCAAAGCTATTATTTGATTCCGGCATTTTCACAAACACCTACCAACAAAACTTGCTCTGATACCAAATATTGTTGTGAAATTCAAATTCAAACACCAATTCAAATCCAAACCCATAAGCACTGCAAAAAAAAGTATCGTTGATAGATTTGCAAAAAAACAACTCAATCACAATATCTCAATCACCAAAACAGCCAATAACCAATTCAAAACCAACTATCCCAATCACGAACAATCAATAACAACCAATAGCAATGAAAATAAAACGCACACCGAATTTATAATGGTTCCACTAACGATTTGTTAGTGTGCATCCACTTTGAAGAGAGAATTTTATTACCACGATGAGAAGAGTACAAGAGTTTGATATAATGATGATCAATAATAAAGTATATAGAATTGGGTTTGTGCAGAATAGAATTGAAGAATTAAAACTAGATTATAAACTCTAATTTTCTCTTAAGAACTCTTGATCAAGCAAGATCTCTAGCCTTCAAATCTGAAAATAACTTATATAGGTAAGAATTTCGTCCATACAAATTACCGTTTTGCCCCTCTAAACTTTAGAAAAGTCTCCACTAAGTAAAACGTTGAAACCAGCCAAACTCGATTCAAACGTCTGAAAATGGATTCAAATGTTCGAATCTAGGTTCAAAATCTGAACCCCTAGTAATCCAGTCGCCTGGATTAGGAACCCGACGCCTGGATTTTAGCCCGAAAAATTACTCTGAGAAAATCCAGGCGTCTGGATTGAGTTGCAGCCACTGCAACCTCATCCTCCTTATCACGATATCTCAAGCTCCGTAGCTCCAAAACACATGCCGTCTTCAACGATTCCAAGCTATCTTGACCACTTCAATCTAATATATAATGTCATCATAAAATTTAACTATATATATATATATGAAGCAGCTACTGTTTGTTTGGGACAGAATTATTCCTCCTAAACTATCATTCACTACGTACAAAGCAATGTTGAATCGATTGGCAACCAAAGACAGACTTAGAAAATGGGGTATACTAACAAACAGTGACTGTAATTTTGCGATGACCATGAAGAGATTCATTCTCATCTGTTGTTCTAGTATAACTATGCAGAGGAAGTACTATTTAATGTTCGAAATAAGTTCAACATAAATACAAGCAATCAAGATGTGAATCTACATTATATCATAAATTATCTGAGCAGCATTGGTTCGAGAGTAAACCCGAAAATGAAAATAGGCAGCGTTTGCTTGGTAGCTACAGTTTGGTAGATATGGAAAGAAAGAAATAGAAGAGTTTTTCACAACAAAAATACGTCAGTGAACGAAATCAGCAAATTAATCAAATTCAATGTTAAATTGTTAAGAATCGTGGAAGAAGAAATACATTATCTTTGGTAGGATTACCATCTGAAGGAGAAAGAGTGGATCAAAGGGATTGGCAAGTACATCGTGATGCATTTGAAAACCATTTGCCTCCATGAAAGCTTCACCGAGAGTGACGCCGCCGCCATTAATATCCATTTTGGGGTTTTCGGTGTGTTGTATTTTGGGAATGTTTGGAGTTTTTAAGTACTTCTGTGTCTTTTGTATACGGGTGAGTTATGTATGCATTGTCAAACGATGGTCTGAACGCAATCGAATTTGGGCTGCCAAGACTTTAATAAAAGTATACCCACTTTTTTTAAAAAAAATATGAAGCGGCTACTGGGACGCAATAAACATAAAATTAGACATAAGAATTGTGGACCACTGGATTTGTTTGTCTTTACATTGAATGTGGAGTTCATGCGGAGATCTAATGGTTGAGATTTCTTAGGTTCAATTTTATGTTCAAATAGACTTTCATATATAAATACACACCTAGGAAGCACGGGCGCGGCTTCTGGATGGCGTACTGCGTGTCGGGTGCGGCGGTGCGGCAAGCAGTGCATACGAGGTGCGCCATGTGGCATGTCCCCGTAGTTGGGCTAGGGGGTGCGGGAAGGGTGCGGATTTGGGGTGCGTCGATGGCATGAAAGGTATTCAAGTTTCAACTGAAATCTTAGATCGCTGTTAGAAATTGCGGGAGACAAAGCATCAATTGTGGGAGACGAAGCACCCATCTGAGCATAATTAATGTGACAGATAACTCTAGAAAGTTTTAACTTTAAAGCAGTCAAGATTTATTATAAAATCTCATTCGAAGGATCACTTCCGTATCCACCAGTTCAGACTTCAGAGACAAGAAAGAAAGGAAAAATACATACAACAAAATGAAGTAAAAGAGAGGTCAAGCATGTTGTTGTCATGTCCTCTGTACTTTTTTATGATGTAGCCTGTTATAGTGTTATGAGAATGGTCTTAGTGTATTTGACTATTTGGTTCAATCTTAATGAAGCTCTTAACAAATTATATATATATACATATATATATATATATACGCATGTCGTATCCCTCCACACCCGAATCCTCATATTTTCATGTTTGTCGAATCGGCGTATCCCCGTACTTCGCACCCGCACCCCCGCATCTGTATCTTTGCTTCCTAGATACACACACACACACATATATATATATATATATATATATATATATATATATATATTCATACATATATATACACACACACACACACACATATACATACACAAATATATATATATATATATAGCGACATTGAGACACAACATAAAATACAAAACTAGACACAAATTGTTAACCATTGAATTTTTATGTCTTTATGTGAAAGGTAGAATTTAGGGGGGGACAATCATTGATATGTTTTGTGTATTAGGGCGTGTATGTGCCAACTTAATGAAGTGTTGTGCCTTTTTTTCTAACATAAAATAAAAGGAAGGACCGAGATTAAAAAAAACTTAAAATATAAAAGTTTTTCAAATGCAATCATTCTAAACTGCATTCAAAAGTAAGATCTCACCTCAATTTTTCCGGTTGTTTCCATCACTATTTGTCATTCCACAAAATATAACGGGAAATCAACCAAAAGGATATTAACATATTATTTTTATGTATAAATCAGAGAATGGAACGACTTTTCTGCTGAAGAAAAACAATATTGTGCCTTACAATTCCCGCATAAAGATGACCATGTCCAGAATATGATTAGTTCCATGTATCCTACAAATAAGATTTTAGCTGTGCCTGAGTTACTACCAGTTTACTACTGCCACAGTATCGTTATTAACTATTAAGGCATAACTGTTCCTAAAATATTTACACATCTTAACATGAAGCCCTTCTTAGCATATTAAAAAACAATTCTTGAATGCTACTAGTAAATGTTGTGAAAATTAGTTGTTATCGCTGAGTTGGTCGATTAAGCTTTTAAATGTGAGAATTGATCAATTTTTTTTCTAAAATAAAACCTTTTGTAACATAAATAAATGTAGGGTCCTGTTAAAGGGACTTCATTTTTGGATTTCTAGATAAGGAAAGGCCAAATTTGGTAGGACTCACCCAAAAAGAATTACTAGGGGGCAACATAATAGATGAAGTAACATTCTTATCCTTGTGCAAAAGCAAAATTCAGCAAAAATTTGATATAAAAGTGGAATGAAAAATGATGACGGTTCAATGAAACATATTTCCAGTGGAATATGATCGAAAAGAAAGTCAAACAATGTCGGAGGATCATCAAAATAACGGTGGTTACAACAACAAAAATGTTAAGAAAGACGAGAATATTTGGTGTAACAATTCTACAAAAATTGGAAAAAAATTGACCTATTCCCACTTTCAAAATTGGAGTCTCTTTAACAATACACAAAATGAATAGCATTTTTCTTTTGAAACATGTATTTTATATACAAAAAATAAAAGGGTACAACTTATAACCAAAAAAAAAACACAGACGGCAGGAATTCATAAATCTTACTTAAAAAATATCATGCATTCCCTAAATGCCCGCGAGAAAAAAAAAAAAAAAAAAAAAAAAAAGCATCAACCATGCAAGATCACACCGACTGGTCGGTTATGTCACACTTATCTCGTCTTGGCAAGTAGATTCACTGCTACTTCCCCTCTATGAAGCCAAACTGTTGCTTATGCTGTCTGAAAGAATACTTGCACTTGTCTTCATTTTCTTGCTTTTAACTTTAGCTGTGATGTATTTTTCATGCAGGATTATCAATCACACCATCGCTTGTTGCAGTGAAATCGGAAAGGATTTCTTTCTGTCTTTACTTCCTACTCTGTTTAGATCTAAAATGATCATCAAAGGGCATCATGGAGGTTCCAGATTGCAAGCATTTTCTCTGAATGTTTGTCAGTCTGGTCACCATTCTGATCTGACTCTATTTCGAATTTGAAGTTTATTTTTTCATTTTTCTATTAAAATAAATATTTATGTAAATAGATTTCAAATTTGATACTTGATGTTAATTCAATCAATAAACACAGTGGATAAATTTAAAACTGAAAGTTTGTATTTAGATGGATGATAAGCTTGAAATATGAAGAATTTAAGAGGAAATATTGACATGATAGTGAAATGAGTGAATGAGAATTTCCAAGATACTGTAAACTTAAATGAAAACATTAATGAAAAGGCTAAATAGATGGAAATGATTATGTGGATGTAAATAAATATATTATAAGAGAATTAAGAAAAGATGAGAAACTTCTTACCCATGATAATGATAAATGCGTCAATTAGATCCCTTGTTGATGATAAATAGAAATCTTACTTAGATAGCCAGCACACTAGGAAACTATTATAAGAATGCACAAAACATATCATGGCCACATTAACAGTTACAGTAAATATACACATGTAACATGATAAACACCATAACTTGGAGTTCACTGTTCCCTAATACTGACATATATTGAAAAGCTAACATGCCGAAGGTACAAAAACCCACATGCAATGAAATAAAGAAGACTTTAATCATAAGAGCTAGACATGGAAAATATAAGTTTAATGAACTCCTAGTTTTTTCCTATGTTAATAAATGGCTCAAAATTTATTTTTAGGATCTTGAATTAAATTATTTAGTATATCATATTAAAACACGGTATATGCAGTAAAACTGATTTTCACGCTTAAATAAATTTCAAAACTGTTTATGATTTTGACAATAATATTTACCATATCACCAGCGTTAGAAAAGCGGTAATGCACTTAGCAGTGTAGGAAAGCTGAAAAAAATCATTTACCATTACTCAATATGAAAGCGACGACAATCTTAAAAGTTTATACATTATTATTGACATAAATTTAAATTATAACATGATAAAGCACTGTAGCATATAGTTAATATCCAAGATCGTAACCATATTTAACCTTGTCTGAAACACTTCGACTTCTTCGGTTCTGTCAAAAACAATGAGATTTACGACTACGAATCAGGTAAAGTCCGAAAGAAATCCGGGTATGTTTCCAACCAAGGATGTGCTGGTTGTGGATTTTTTTTATGTAACAACCCGGATAAATATACCAAAATTAGAAATCAAATATTTCAGGAAAATAGGGAGAAAGAAAAAGTGTGTAGCTTTTTTTGAATGGAGGACAGAGCTAAAAAAATTAGGCCCATAGTAAAGTTCAATGCAGCAACTGTGGGTATGCGACAAGCGCAAGTGCACGTGCTGGTGGGGTGTGTGGCGGCAGCTTGTTTTCGATGATTGAAAATGAGGCAAGCACGCGATGGTGGAGTGCAGACGGACTACAATTGAGGAACTGTGTGGTGCAAGTGGCGACGACTGGTGGCGGTAGATGTGGCAGCTACTATCCATGGTGGTGAAAATGAAATGTGAAAATGGATGCTAGTTGAACTTGGCATTATATATATGTAATGCTAGTTTAACTTGGAGTTTAATTCATCTACTGTAGTTCATTCAATGCTAGTTTAATTTAGCACCATTGTCTGAAAACACGAAAGCATACATGAGACATTTTTAGGCCCACGAAGCTAGGCGTAAGCCTCGAAGCATTAAGGCAAGAGCTTTTCGGGTAAAGTAGATGTCTGTTATCTCAATCGACTAGTGGCAAGTTAGCCAGACGTGGTTATTGTCATTGACCATGTAAAACTTCTAAAAGGGCATATACTGGTATTCCGACTCCAGCATGACAATTGTTACTTACATGGTTATAATGCTCCTCCATCCCGTTCGAGGTTTGGATTTCACACTTGACGAACCTGGACATCAAATCTCATGCATCTCATTTGATACTCATTTCTTCCAAGATATTCAAATCTACCTAAAATATGGATTGAATTCTCTATTTGAACTTATGTATTTTATCTTCTACATAATATTCTTATACTCCATGTGTGGGTCCAAAAGAAATTACTTAATTCAATTATTGTTTACTAAACCATTGATCATATTAATTCACTATTAATTCGAGAAATGAAGCCTTGTTATAAGACGATGAGCATGAATAGAGAAGAATATTTATAATGGAATTCTAAACTACAACATTGATAAATTCAAAAATTTGTACATCAATGCATGAAAACAAATCTAAAATGTTTGACTATGTATGTCTCAAATCCAACACGGGTACATCAACTTATCAATTACAGAATATATTTGGCAATTAGAGCTTTTAGAGTACCTTGTAATTCCAAACCAAGATGTAATATTGTATGCTCATAGTGAGAGCACACAACCAACATGACAAAAATCTCAAATCTAATTTAAGGTACTAGGACTAAAAGGACTGCAACTTCAATTATTAGTAAAGGAATTGTATGAAAAACCCTATAAAAAATATTGAGATTGGACGGCGCACGAAGCAGTCCAAATCACCAAAAATGATACAAGCTTGAAATAAAAGAAAGAAAACAAATTGACTGTAGCCATTCTGTTGCAAAATAATTTAACTTTCCTTATTTTGATGGCCATTCTTTCATATGTTTACCCAGATGTTCATTGCTTATGAAACAAACGATTATTGAATGTAGCAATGACGGTTTGGTAAAGTAAAGAACTTCTCCACGAGCATTTAATATTTAGAAACCAAGCAAGTGAGATCACTAAGGGTGGTGTGTCTGCGACGAAAGAAAACAGAGAATATAAGTGTTGCATTTAAGCAGGGAGCTGAGTGAAAGAAAATGTCTTTGTGGCTACAAAAGCAGTATTTGAACGGAGCTTTTAAGTTGTGATTTTAAATTTAATTGGTTTATAGTTAACTAATTAACTGATTGTTTTATAATAACTAATATGTGTCCATAATTTGCAAAAATAAATTAATTAATTAAAAAATTATAAGGTGCTCGAATCTGGTTCAAATCAACTTCATAATAGAGAGCATCTCGATACGATCGCAACGCAAAAAATAGCATCTCAAATGGATCTCATTTACACAAATTATTAATTCTGGAATTTTATAAAAGTAAAAAAATTATTAGTTAACGCAATTAAGTCCATGAACGTACCAAGTGTTTTCATTCTTTTTCCATTCATTTGAACATGCCAGTTGCCTCGTTTCCATTCATGAAGCGTCGCACGCGTCACAAATAGAAACGGGAAAAAAGATACTGTGAACAACATCTAACACAATACACAACATGATATGAACCCTGAAATAGTTGTTTTTAGATTGCAAACAAATTCAAATTTGAGCTACCTTCTAGCCTTATCCATTAAATTATTAGAATTATTTATGGAAAATTAATAAACCACCATTTTTCATTTTCTAGCATTCTTCTTTCCGTTTATATTGTCATTGTGTCTTCTCCAATTCAAACAATATACAGAGAAAGGGAAACCTACCACCCGTATGAAGTTTTGAAAATTAGCCATTAACAAATGATAAATTTAAAATTGCACATCCAATTTATACTTTCAAAGATACAAATAAGAGAGAAGGGAACCTTGTACAAATTGTAGTAGAGATTTGCACTAGATGATGACCATATACATCCATATTTGAACAATAATGTTAACAAAAGACAAAATTAAAAATTGTTGACCTTATTTATATTTTCAATTAAGAATCACTAGTTCTAGAGGTAGCAATCACCTAGAGAAGCAGTTGAAAATGCTATATACGTTCAAAATTATTTTTACCGCCAACACACAACTGTAACGTAGAAAACAATCATAAAAGTTGTCAAGGGTTTATAAACCACATATGCATGTAAGATGGAGACCATCTGAAGTGAAGGATACCTCTAAAGCAGCAACACAGACAGTTGCATATAGTCCAACACTATTATCCTAGTGGTAAGGCGATCTGATTTTGGTTTGAGAGATTGTAGGTTCAAACTTACTTAAAGTGAACTAAACCATTAAATGTATACTGGCATGCATCATGTTATATATCATTGAGGACTTGTAGATGCCTAAGTATCTCATTTCTATATACAAAAAATGCTATTGCATATGATACACCAACGGTGAAAACTAAGCACAACTGACATTTAAACAATATGAATGAATAGAAAATGTCCCCCTGAAAGATACTAGAAAGTCCTAGATTTCGATGTATGGAAGTCGGGAGTGCTTTTCATTGGCATTAATTAACTAATGTTAGAAGAAAAAAATAGGAAATATTAATCTAACAAATTACCATTACTCGCAAACCTGACAAACAAGGTACGCAATAAATCGCTTAAAGAGAAATATCACTCACCGCTAACATGTCATGGAATCTCAGTGAGTCCAGCATCATATACGAACCCCCGATATACACCTTCATCGTAACCGGGAACACCCTCCAACCATCTCCACCTCCCACCCCCTTCCCCTCCTTCGCTTTCTCCTTCCTCCTCCCAAATTACCATTCTACCCTTCACCCTCTTCCCTGAAAACAACACCCTCCCTTCTCCACCAAAAACCTTAACTTTATTATTCCCCTCTCCACTAGCAAAACACTTGTACATCTCCATCGGCATCCTCCCCGCCTCATCCCACTCCATCCTCTCCAAACTCAACCTCAAAATCATAACCGTTGAGCACGGAGAATCCACCGCGAAACTTGACCTCAATCCTCCAATCATCAAAATCTCATCCTTCTCCTTCCCCCTTACCAACCTCGGACGTTTCAGCACGTCAAACACATCACCCCACACACCCTTCTCCAGCTGAACCCACCCTCTCTTCCCTCTCCTCAACTCATCCACCTCGCACCAAAACAGCTTCCATTGGCTCCTCCATGGGGACCCCACAGCACACAGTGTGAAAACGCTCCCATTCACAAGAATTGGGCTCCTAGGCTTTGATGGCATGTTCAAAGAATATTTCATCCAACTATCACCTCCACTGTTCGGGCAATATTGCAAAGCGGCAAGCTCTGTAAGAACAATAACAGATCCAGTAGGAGACACCAAAACAGTGCCGTGGCGAGACCATGCAGATCCGAGCTGAGGCAGCAGCTTAAACTTCTTGGTAACCGGGTTGCATACAATCAAAGACTTCGGGTTCTTCAAATTAGGGTTCACGACTTGAGCAGAATCGGCCCAGAGGTAAATCAGTGAGTTGGAAGAGGCGATGGGGGAGAGAGAACGAAAGTCGGAAAGGAAGGAGAGAGGGAAGGAGAGGTAGGAGGAACGATGAGGGTCAAAGGCGGTGAGAGTGAGGGAAGGGCGGTGAGAGGAAGATATATGGAAGGCGAGGAGGTGGAGAGGAGGGAGAGGAGGCGGTGAGAGCAAGGAATAGTAGAAGTAGCGAGAGACGGCGCGGCAGACGAGGGCTTGGCGGAGAGGGAGGAGGGTGATTATGTAGTGGAGGGTGTCAGTTGGGAGAAGCTGGATCGGGGAGACGGCGTCCAGATCCATGCCGTCGTCTTCGCTGCCGCTGGTCGTGAGATGGGGCATTCTGAAGCAGCAGATTAATTGATTTGGGAAAGTTTGCTGTATCGGGCAGGTAGGTGTGACGTTGTTAGTTGGTGCCCAACCGCGTATGAGTTGTACGAGTTTGGTATGGGTGACATTCAATTGTTTGCATGTTTTTTAAATTTTAAACTGATTACATATGCATGAAAGCTATACGTCAAACTATAAATGTCATTTCTGCCTTTGTCAACAATTTGTAAAAGTGAAAATAGCTTGCTTATAGAAGGTATAAATCACTTTGTTTCATTTTTCGATGTTTTATTGGTTCAATTTAAGTTTTAACATTCATTTTTTAAAGTGAAAAGGGTCCACCAAGACACCTAAAATAGAAATGGAGAATTTGTAACATTTATAAGTGATAACTCTAGACAACAAATTTGAATTTTCAATAGTCATACCCCCTTTTATGCTTTGTAATTAATTTCAACCTACAATTATTCTATCATCTCTTTTTCTTTAAAAGAAATAGAATATTGTACTCTCTTATAAACAGGCTTTAGAACACATAGATAGTTAAAAAAACGTTTGATGACATCAGAAACCGGTCAAGTGACTTAATATGACAACCAAAATGTTTTCCTGAAAGTGAGCTACACATAATTACATTCAAGGATCTTAAAATTAATAACACTCTATAGCAGGTGAACATTGTATTTAAACCTTGACCGTTAATTTTCAATTTGGTGATTATATAGTAATGTTCTACACACAGGTTTATGTAGTAAGTCAAATTCAGATATTAAATATGCTGAGAGACGATAATTAAAGTAAAGAAATGTGAACAAGACGATTTTTATACTGATTTAAATGTTCAACCATACATTCATTCTCATAGCAACGCTTTCATAATATGTACACAATTTTTTGTTTAAATGCTTGACACGCTGCGACGACTTATCTCCTTTCCTTTTCACTTTTAGGACAAATTCAACGGTATGGTATGAAAAGGAGTTAGCTTTTCATTTTCAACTCTATTGTTCCTTTACTTGGAAAATGCACGATAATATAAGTTAATTATGTTGGTCGATAGATTTTAAAACAAGATAAGTTTCACATTCTTTTTACGTACGTGTATAGTTTATTACATATTACACGGAAAAAACTGTTTTTGATTATTCACCTAATTTTGTTTTTTTTAATTCTTTCTCTTCATGTGACTTTATCAACTACTTTGTTTTCTCTATGTTTTTCACTGTTCATAATCGTTGTCTTTAGGTCCTACAAAACTAACCTTTTTAAACTAGTAGTTTTACTCTAAATTAAACAAAACATCCATATTCATGTCTTAAAATTATATCTTAGCTTCATTCCTTATTATTTTTTGTCATATAATTAAAACTTAATTCAATACTGACCTCGCACATCATGACTTTCAAATTTGATACCTATATTCCTAAGTTATTTCAGTAAGACCCCAACCAATGGTTTTCTTCTAAAGTTTCATGAAAAGATGACCGCATTTTAATTTAGCAAATCATTTTGAATTAGATTATATCATGTTTTTAAACAATATGTTGTCAAATGTGCTTTCTAATCTCTATGTTTACTAACCAGATTTATAAGAGTTTATACGTAAGTTTTTATTTGATATCAATATAGATAGATAAATTTATTTGTCATAAATTGAAAATTTGATTAATTCATAAATTAAATATTTTGTATTGATTGCTTTATTTAGATTGAGTACGTTGAATTTATAAAATTTATACGAATATAGTGTCACTCTTCCACAACTAATATTGTATTTTATAAATATTTAATAACTAATTTATGTTACTAAAATATTGTGTCAAATTGATTGGTTGCTTTGATTGATTATATATTATGGTAATAAATATGTAACCTATAAATTTATTGGCATTAAATTGGTTAAGTGGACTGGTTACACCAATTTTCACAATATTTTTAAATATTATAAATATTTACAAGAATTCATTACTAAAGAAAATTAATAAATTGATTGGCTAAACTTCTCTTTATGAAATCGTTATGTATGCATTTATATGAACATATTAATACTTTAATAGGAACTAGTGCGAACCCATGCTACGCACACAGGCTGCGGTGTATTTTGTATTTGCAAGTCTTTAAATCTAAATATTTTCAGTTAGTCGAAAGACTAAATTTGCTCCTTAGTTGCCCACGGATCCAATAGAATTCCAGTTGTTGACAATGTGCTCCACTACGTGAAAAATCGGTTGATATATCACCTGTTAGGTAGTTGGTAAGCAGCAATCACAGCCATGTTTCAAATAATAAGGATATATGCTGATTTTAATGTAATAACAGCATGATGGACAACTGTATAAAATATCGAAGTTCAAATTATATGGTAAAGAACAAAATTACCGTACTGTTGATATATGGCAAATTTATATTGTAAAACAGCAAATAGGTTTCTAAAGGAAGAAGCGTCTTAAAAAAGGAAATCAGAGGTATTTGAAATCGACCATAATGAAACATAAAGCTGAATATGTACACAATACATTTTAAACTATAAAATGAATTATTATGTCATATATGTTTAATGTTTGTTAGGGTAAATCACTTAACAAACAAAATGAATATGTATCTATTTTAGTTGGATTCATATATTATACATTTTAAGTATTTTCAAACAAAGTCAGCTATGTATCGAAGAAAAGACATAACAATTCCAAATGAAAGGAAGTTGCAAATACCAGAAAAAGATAAGTAATGTAAAAGTAAATAACGATAGTACTGAAATTAGAATTGCAGAAAAATACATCAAAACATGTATTAATATCGAAACATGCAATATGATTGTTAAAATCAGCATATATGTTAAACTATAAAAAATGTATTGAAGTTGGAAACATCAGGAATTTCGAAGAATAAAATAAATCTACAGTAGGCTGAAATATTCATAATAATAAAAAGACTAAGTGCAAAAATATAAATTAGAAACAGATAAGAATAAATTTAAACATATATAATATAAAAAAATAACGAATAAAGCTTTTATTAATTCAAACTTGGTTCAAAATCAAAATCTTAATCATGGTGTTGCATTGGATCATTTTCAGCATAGTACGCCTCATTAAGACCTATAATAATAACATAAATAGGATTTGTGGATTCCTTTTTTGTCTCTAGACCATTAGATTAATAAAATATTACATATTAAGTGATAGTATGGCACGCTTGCAAGGCATTCAAGCTGAAGCAAATCTGTTATTCCAAACATGATGCAAAATGAAGAAACAAAAAGGAATTAATTAATCACCTCACCATTAAAAAAATTGATTTAACATGAGTAATGTACCAACGTAATGATGAAGAAAATAAAGGTAAAAACAAATAAGTATTAAGAATTTCTTTAAAAATCCAACGTAGAAATGTTTGTTTAGAACACATAACCATCTGGATATATCCCTGATGCTAGCTAGCACTGTAAGTGAATATAACTATACAATATTTAATCATTTAAACTTTGGCAAATTAAATTCAATAATACATTTTACTTGCGTGGTCAGCAGAAATGGATATAATAATTAAGTATAGTCCACACTTTTGTTTCTTTATGTATAATTCCACTTATTATAACATACTCAATTCGATTACCATTTATTGGCACTAAATTATACAATAAGCATGTCTCATTCAGCTAAATCTATCAATAACACCGTATTTATGGTTTTGTCCACTTCTCTTTTGTGTCTAATTTAGATAAAAAGTACCATTCTAAAAGGAAAACAGAAAATTAATTTCTACTTCTAATTTATTTCCATTCTATAAGATTGTCATATGGAAACCAATAAACGGAAAATGGTGGGAAAAATCAATATGTATGAGAAAGCTAACAGGCCATATATGTACTTAATTGTAATCTTTCTAGCACGTGTACCAAATAAAACTTCCATAATTTCTGCCTTTATGACCAAATCCACGATTATTTAACAATCGGTCAAAGAGCCACGCTATCAATGGCTTTCCCCGTATCATGCTCAATTGTTCCAAGTGTAATTGTAAAATTAAAGTCCTTATTTATGAAATTAAATATAGGAACTTGATCGGCAGTTAGTTAGCAAGATTTTAGGACTTTGGATCACCGGGGCAATTAATATGCCTCTGTACTTCGTATAATTATAATGACATGATATAATACTTTCTTATAAAAGATTTTTGGGCATTTTTAAAAATAGCAACGTAAAATAGATAATAAGAGAAGCCACAAATCAATAAATCAAAGTTTGCATAAAAAAGGAACTGAAAAGTGGACGAATATTGTGCTTGATAAATTACCAAAAATAAAATTTTCTTACTCTGCAAATGTTTTGTGCATCTCCTATAGCAGCAAATGCAACAACTCCTTAAATTTTGGCCTATACAAAATGGAACAAAAATAATATAAGCAGCTTATCTTGAGTACTTGAATTTAATTATTGGAAACAGGACAGTGTTATCTAAACAACTTAAAATGTGTACCTGGATATTTGATTCTAGTTATAAATGCATAACATTGAGATTATGAAGATAGTGATAGTTAGACAATGCACACAAAGATCAATGAAGCACACATGAGATTAAGGATCGCAAATCTTGTAATAGTGCACTAATAGAATACTAAAAGCAGTTGAAGGTAGAAAGTCAGAGACTTGATTTCGAGTCAGGTTGGCTTGCAGCAAAATCTACACAATGAAACTATCGTGCTAAATTCATTTACTTGCCTTGATGTCAGATTACTTGCTAACAAAATATGCACAACCAAATTATCATGCTAAATTCATTTGCTTGGTTGATAAACTTATGTCATGACGAACCTATGATTAAAAAAAATAGCAACGATTGTGCATCTTTACATTTTATGGCTTTACCCTTATCTGAGTGCGACATAAGGCTTTCTTGAATAATAGCTTTTATAGTCTGTAGAGCTGGTTTAATGATGACATCAATTTGGAGTGAACATAATTTGTTTGTTCATTTTATAGTTTGATTCATTTGACAGAAGACCACTAAATAACTGTGAATTAGCATTTTCGAATGGGTAAATTATACATTATAAAAGAGTGCATTTAGCACCACTAAACAGCAAACAAATAAATATGAGTCAAAGAATAGCACCGGTGGTGTACTATGCCTGAAAACAAACAGTATATTAAGACCCTATTCAAAAAACTATACCACCAACTATTTAGAAATAAATCACCATTCTTACCATGACTCACAAGACACGTAAATGTAGATTTCAAAACTTACCTTGAACAGTTGCATGGGATTGTGCATTAGTTCACAAAATGAACAGATTGATACCATTGAGGACTCGTATAATAATTTGAATTTTGGGCATTCTTTCCATGAGTTATCAATAAAAGACAACAAAAGGATGGAGGTGAAGACCACGTTTGGAAGCAAATATCATAAATATGGAGATGCAAGAAGGGGTAAAGGTGAGTTGGTCGGCATGTAGGATGATGGAGCAAAGAAAGGGTAGAATTAAGAAGAAGAATGGAGATGAAGCAAATTAGGTTCTATGGTTGGAGATAAATTTATTGGCAGCTGCGATTGTTTTCGAACTGTTTTAAGTAATATGTGATATGAGGGAGGTATTTTCTATGTGCAATCATTTGGATTTTGAAGTAATATGTAATTTACATTTTATTGCATAGATAGTATATATAGATATCGAGGAAACCAAATAATAAGAAGCCTCAAAATAACATTTTTACTTAAAAAGAATAAAAACAAAACATGGAAAATCATAGAATGGAGATTTTGACTTTGCAGAGACCTCATACCTAAATTAGCAACCGAGGAGGATAGATCCGGAAAGGAACCTGTAAATGGTACATCCAAATATAATTCCTGCATCACCCAAAAAAAATGAAATTATCTTTCGAAAAATAACAAATTGGCGATTCATGTAGATGAATACCACCAAAAAATAGACATAGGAGGGATGCTGTAGTGAATCATAAAAAAGGTACTGGATGATATACAAATCAGTTATGTTCATTACTCTAATTCTTAGCAAAAAATCGAATATGTAAATTTACCTATTCCCCAAGATCTAATCGTCGATTATTGTTGTTTGATTTCCAGACGCTGCTTTCTTTATGCACTGGCGGTTGGTGCGACTAAAGGAGACATTGATTTCGCCTGTCCCCTCAAATCCAAATCATGCTTAGAAATTTATTGAGAAAAATTGAAGATTTCCATCCAAATCAGAGTGAGACCAAGGGTTTAATTTGTTTAGTGCCCTCCATTTGTTATCACCTTTTTTGAATTAGGCGAGAGAATACATCCTAAAGGAAGGTGGCATTCAAGTAAAAAAGGACACTCCTTTGTTTAAGGTAAAGGGAGGGAGGAAGAGAGACTGAGAATGGAAGAAATGGAGAGAGGGCACAAATCAATACAAAAAAAACATGACTCTTCGTTTGATGATGTTCATGCAGAGCTTTTACGCTTTTAAAATTCAATTAATATTTGGTGCAAACGGAAGGAGGAAACAAATATTATTGGTGATATTCGTAGTAGTATCTCGATTTGCATAATGGAGCAGCAAATGCCATGAAGAGAATGGCTTTGTTTAAGAAGGAATGACGTTCAATGTAACTTATACAGGTATGGTTCGTATAGATACAAATAATATTGGTTCAAATAAAGACTGACTCGGTTTGTGATGTAAAAAAAAAAAAAAAAAAAAATCACCTTATCTGACTTTTGATTCTTGTGTCACCTATAAACTGATAAGGCAACATATCAGTTTCTATATCTAAATAATATCTTCAGTTATCGAACAATCAAAATAGTATTAAAAAGCCTTAGAAAAACACTACAAAATTGTCCCTGCTATGTTGTCTTATCCAATTTAGCTCCTAACCATACAACTAAATATATATGTAATAAATTATCAGGACTAACAGAAAGATTCACAACTTTCTTCTTATATAATGCAAGTACCACTGATGAAGGCATTAAGCTTTGAATTAATTTACTAAAGATGGATAGGTGAATGAGTTCTCAGATGCTCAAAGTAAAAAAAATAATTTATTTATTTATTTCCTTTTTGGATAATGTGATAGCCACGATTACAATAAAATTTGACTTGGCACTATCTAATTTACTGAAGTTCAATTTTAGCAAGGTAGACCACTAAAACATACTATATTGTAATGCAAATAACTTTGTCACTTAAATTAAAGAATCACTAAAAATAAAAGCAACATATATGTTGTTTCAGTAAAATCAATGCCAAAAAAATAATGAGTTTATATATCTAATACCATCGTTCATTTGTAAAAACTAAGTAGAAATCAAATGCAATGATATAGTTCTTACACTTAATACTTAAGTTGTCCTAGTGGAAAAGAATGTGCATCAACAAAAAGAGAAGAAAGTTAAAAGAAAGCAGCTAGAAAATGGTTAGCTTATTCCAGGGAATGTGATGGCCCGAAACCAAAAATACAAACAGTGGTCAAGAATATGCAAATTATAAAAATAAATTAAGCATATTTCAAAAGGAAAATAACTATAAAAGGTAGAAATCCACGTAATTACTTGATCCAGACATAATTATTGGAATTCATTTATTAAGACCCAGATGGCCAAAAAAAAAATCAAACCAAACGTTTCACTTGCACATAGGATATACAATCAATGTCTGTAGAAGTTATTCAGTTTACCAAGTTAGCATTTCAATCTTCAAATGATAAATTTACAATTGATGCCCAAATTGAACCAAGCATAACAAAAGGCTAAACACAACTGCAGAAGTTTATACATACGAAAATATGGTTATGGTCGACAGAAAATAAGCGGGTGTAATTTATGTGTATATGTATAAATTACACAGACAAAATATCTTTCTAAGTTATAATTGATACTACATGTAAATGGTAAATATTTGAGAATAATAAAAAACATTATGAGTAATATATAGACTTAACTATATTTTTAAGATAGATTTACAACCCATAAATATGGAAATTTTTATTAGTACACAACTAATAAATCTATTTAAATATCCAATAGACAACACAAAATATTTACCTTTAATAGAATCAACATTATGTGTAATTGTTGGAAATATTGTGAATTATTTAAAACATGAAATAAGTGTATGATGGCTCCTATTTGTGAATAGTCCCACATCATGGGATTATATGGAAGAGACAAGCTTATATACTTGTTTCTAAGAAGCTTTGATGGGGCCTTGGGCTCCCAATGCATGCTTTGTTGTGAGGAGGGAGCCCATGCATCATGACCACCACACACGCGCGCGCCCGACCGACCGACTCGACCCGGCTCGGCTCGGTTCGGTTCGGGCTCGGGCTTTGGGCTTTGGGCCCTGGCTATGTGGTGTAGACACTTATATTTTTGGTCCAGAAAACACTGCTATTTTCGAACCAGTTTTTAAATCAGGAAAATAATTTCTGAACCGATTTTTATATGACGCGGTAAAACTTTGACCAAGTATTTTCGTAGATCCGATTTTTCTCCACTGACCAGATTTTTCGAATACCCTGATCCCCGTCTATATATTATCATTAGATTAGACGAGATCAATAACAGAAAAAATTCTGCATTCTCTTTCTCCGCCATTAAAATACTCTTAAGAAATTTTCGAGCAGTAAAATCAGAAAGTGCAAATCTGCACTGATTTGTTTGTGCAAAGCAGATCAGTTATTAATCAGAGAGAGGCTGTTTTATCCTAGAGGCGGCGGCGAAAGTACGAACTGGTTTTGCACCACCGGCCAGATCGCCGAATCGTCTTCAAGAAAGCGACGAAGTACGTGACTCAGCCATTGTTTTCAACAATTTGAAGACGAACAGAAACAATGGCTTCGACAACAACTGTAGATGATGCTGCTGCTCCTGCTTCTGCATTCCAGATCCCATTGGTGACTGCTGCTCCATTTCGTTTCGAAGGTCTGCACTTCAAACGCTGGCGTCAAAAGATGGAGTTCTATCTGACGATGAGGAAGGTGGCTGCTGCTCTTACCACCGAGAAACCGCAGTTGCCAGACAAGCCTGACGGAACTGACGCAGCGCAGATGACATCCTGGAACGAACAATCGAAACAGTTGCAAAGCTGGACAGAACAGGATTATTTATGCAAAAATTTTATTCTGAACGGATTGAGTGATGATCTGTATGATTACTACAATTCAGAAGACAAGACAGCGAAGCAGATCTGGGAAGCACTGCAGAAGAAATACGATACAGAGGAGGCAGGGGCGAAGAAGTATGCTGTGAGCCGCTATCTGAAGTATCAGATGACAGACGATAGATCAGTAGAGATGCAGTCTCATGAGCTGCAGAAAATAGCTCATGAGATCATCTCCGAAGGTATGGTTTTAGATGAACAGTTTCAAGTTGCTGTTATTATTGACAAACTTCCCCCAGGTTGGAAAGATTTTAAGAATTTCTTGCGCCATAAGACTAAGGAATTCTCCTTAGAGAGTCTGATTACTCGCCTTCGCATTGAGGAGGTAGCACGCAAACAGGACCAGAAAGAGGAAGTGTTGTTTGTTTCAAACAACAACACTAAAAAGACTAAGCCCGCAGTTCTGAAACCAAATCAGAAATCTTTTAAGAATCAGAACAGACGCAACAATGGGAATCCGCAGGGAAACTCAAAAGGACAGCAAAAACCAGCCCAAAAGAATGACTCTGGACAGTTGTTTCTATGTTACAACTGTGGCAAACCAGGTCATATGGCACGAAAGTGTCGGAACAAGCCTAGCTCTGTACCACAGGCTAACTTGACTGAGGATGAGCCGCTTATGGCTATGATTTCTGAGATTCACCTTGTTGGTGGATCAGATGGCTGGTGGATAGACACTGGTGCTTCGCGCCATGTCTGTTATGATCGTGCTATGTTCTCCACATACACGGCTGCTGATGATTAGAAAGTGTTGCTGGGAGATTCCCACACCACTAAAGTTGCTGGGGTTGGAAACGTGGAGATCAAGTTTACCTCTGGAAAGACTGTAATCCTCAAAGATGTTATGCATACTCCAGAGATGAGGAAGAATCTGGTTTCTGGCTATCTTCTCAATAAGGCAGGGTTCACTCAATTTATTGGTGCTGACTTGTATACTATAGTGTATAAGGGAAACTTTGTAGGAAAGGGTTATGCTTGTGAGGGAATGTTCAAATTAAATGTTGAATTGAATAAAGTGAATAATTCTGCTTATATGTTGTGTGATTTTAATATTTGGCATTCTAGATTATGTCATGTTAATAAACGAATAATTAATAACATGAGCACTCTAGATATGATACCTAAGATAGCAGAATCTGAATCTGATAAATGTGAATTCTGTACACAAGCAAAAATCACTAAGAAACCTCACAAGTCTGTTAATAGAGAATCTGAACCCTTAGACTTGATTCATTCTGACATATGTGAACTTGATGGTACTTTGACTAGACATGGACATCGTTATTTTATCACTTTTATCGATGATTGTTCTGATTTCACATATGTATATCTTATGAAACATAAAAGTGATGTCTTTGAAATGTTTAAAACATTCAAAACTGAAATTGAGAATCAAGTAAATAGAAAGATTAAGAGACTTCGTAGTGATAGAGGAACAGAATATGAATCTAATTCAATTCTGGACTTCTATAAATTACATGGTATTGTACATGAGAGAACTGCACCCTATTCACCTGAAATGAACGGTAAAGCTGAAAGAAAAAATAGGACTTTTACCGAATTAGTAGTGGCCATCCTACTAAATTCTGGTGCAGCAAAACATTGGTGGGGGGATATTTTATTGACTGTATGCTATGTTCTGAACAGAATCCCTAAATCTAAGAATAAAATTTCACCTTATGAAATTTTAAAGAATCATAAGCCCAATGTCTCATACTTTAGAACTTGGGGTTGTTTAGCATATGTTCGCATTCCAGACCCTAAGAGAATAAAATTGGCAAGTAGAGCATATGAATGTGCATTTATAGGCTATGCTATTAATAGCAAAGCATACAGATTTTATGACTTAAATGCACATAATATAATTGAATCAAATGATGCCGATTTTTATGAAACTAAATTTCCTTTTAAATTAAGGAATAGTGGGGGCACATCAAGTAAGCCTATAAGAACAGAACTTGATAAAAGTTCTGAAGCTGAACCTAGAAGAAGTAAAAGAGCAAGAACCGAGAAAAACTTTGGCTCGGATTTTTGTGATTTTACTATAGAGGAGGATCCATTAAACCTCCAAGAGGCCTTATCTTCTTTAGATGCCGATTTTTGGCGAGAGGCTATAAATGATGAGATGGATTCTCTGGAATCCAATAAGACTTGGCATTTGGCAGATTTACCCCCTGGTTGTAAATCTATAGGCTGTAAATGGGTGCTTAAAAAGAAACTAAAACCTGATGGTACTATAGATAAATACAAAGCACGACTAGTAGCTAAAGGTTTTAGACAAAAAGAAAATATAGATTTCTTTGACACTTTTTCACCTGTAACTAGAATAACATCCATTCGGGTATTGATCTCACTTGCTTCCATTCATAACTTACTAATACACCAAATGGATGTTAAAACTGCCTTTTTGAACGGTGAATTAGACGAAGAAATTTATATGGACCAGCCTGAAGGATTTGTAGTACATGGTCAAGAACATAAAGTATGCAAGTTAGATAAATCATTATATGGTTTAAAACAAGCACCTAAACAATGGCATGAAAAATTTGATAACTTAATCATTTCAAATGATTTTAAAGTTAATGAAAGTGACAAATGCATTTATTACAAATATGAGAATGACATTTGCACTATTATATGCCTTTATGTAGATGACCTACTCATCTTTGGGTCAAACATTCATGCCATAAATTCAGTCAAATCCTTATTATGTGCCAATTTTGATATGAAAGATCTAGGTGAAGCGAGTGTAATCCTCGGTATTAAAATTACTAGGTCAGAAAAGGGAATTTCTTTGGATCAGTCTCATTACATTGAGAAGATACTAAAGAAATATAATTACTTTGACTGTAAACCCGCATGTACACCATACGATCCAAGTGTAAAGTTATTTAAGAACACTGGTGAAGGTGTAAGACAGTCTGATTATGCGAGCATCATTGGCAGCCTTCGGTATGCCACTGATTGTACTAGACCCGACATTGCCTATGTCGTGGGATTATTGTGCAGGTTTACCAGTAGACCTAGTATAGAGCACTGGCATGCTATTGAAAGGGTCATGAGATACCTTAAACGAACAATTAACCTTGGATTACATTATGAAAAGTTTCCAGCTGTACTTGAAGGATATTCAGATGCAGACTGGAATACTTTATCTGATGATTCTAAAGCAACCAGTGGCTATATATTTAGCATCGCTGGAGGAGCTGTTTCTTGGAAATCCAAGAAACAGACTATTTTGGCTCAGTCCACTATGGAGTCTGAGATGATAGCACTAGCCACAGCTAGTGAAGAAGCAGAATATTTGAGAAATCTGCTAGCTGAGATTCCCTTATGGGAAAAACCGATACCGGCTGTGTTGATACATTGTGATAGTACCGCGGCTATTGCAAAAGTTCAGAACCGTTATTATAACGGTAAGAGACGACAAATACGTCGTTAGCACAGCACGGTTAGAGAGCTACTTTCTACAGGTACCGTTAGAGTAGATTACGTACGTAGTGAAGAAAATTTGGCAGATCCTTTGACGAAAGGACTGTCAAGAGAGAAAGTCCATAATTCTTCTAAAAGAATGGGACTATTGCCCTTAGATTGTTGACTCACGCACAATGGTAACCCGACCTAAATGACTGGAGATCCCAAGAAATAGGTTCAATGGGTAATAACAAGTTGTGTAGTGATAGAAGTTGAACATGATATATAATAAACTAAGAAGCATGTATTCCTGAAGTGATAGAGGATGAGTTAATAGAAACTCTTAATGAGATCTATACTCTATTTGGAGTGGAGTACCTACCTTCAGGAGTACTCTTGATAGACTCACCTATGTGAATGTGGAAATGAGGCCGTTTCCTATGGAGTTTTGGGCAGAACTTCTAGAGCGTTCACTAAACTGGGATAGACGTGTATGGCCATAAATGCACGGGCTTATTTGATTGCACTATGGAAAAGATTGTGTGTGGTTTGATGTCAGGAATAGAGTTCAAGACTACGTGTCACTCTAGTAAAAACTGAATCTTATTCACTACGCAAAGGTTCAAGTCGGATGACACCTTTGTTTATGCACAGTCTTATGTGTTTAGAAACTGCTCGATAATATTTTAAAAAATTCAAGTGGGGGATTGTTGGAAATATTGTGAATTATTTAAAATATGAAATAAGTGTATGATGGCTCCTATTTGTGAATAGTCCCACATCATGGGATTATATGGAAGAGGCAAGCTTATATACTTGTTTCTAAGAAGCTTTGATGGGGCCTTGGGCTCCCAATGCATGCTTTGTTGTGAGGAGGGAGCCCATGCATCATGACCACCACACACGCGCGCGCCCGACCGACCGACTCGACTCGACCCGACCCGGCCCGGCTCGGCTCGGTTCGGTTCGGGCTCGGGCTTTGGGCTTTGGGCCCTGGCTATGTGGTGTAGACACTTATATTTTTGGTCCAGAAAACACTGCTATTTTCGAACCAGTTTTTAAATCAGGAAAATAATTTCTGAACCGATTTTTATATGACGCGGTAAAACTTTGACCAAGTATTTTCGTAGATCCGATTTTTCTCCACTGACCAGATTTTTCGAATACCCTGATCCCCGTCTATATATTATCATTAGATTAGACGAGATTAATAACAGAAAAAATTCTGCATTCTCTTTCTCCGCCATTAAAATACTCTTAAGAAATTTTCGAGCAGTAAAATCAGAAAGTGCAAATCTGCACTGATTTGTTTGTGCAAAGCAGATCAGTTATTAATCAGAGAGAGGCTGTTTTATCCTAGAGGCGGCGGCGAAAGTACGAACTGGTTTTGCACCACCGGCCAGATCGCCGAATCGTCTTCAAGAAAGCGACGAAGTACGTGACTCAGCCATTGTTTTCAACAATTTGAAGACGAACAGAAACAATGGCTTCGACAACAACTGTAGATGATGCTGCTGCTCCTGCTTCTGCATTCCAGATCCCATTGGTGACTGCTGCTCCATTTCGTTTCGAAGGTCTGCACTTCAAACGCTGGCGTCAAAAGATGGAGTTCTATCTGACGATGAGGAAGGTGGCTGCTGCTCTTACCACCGAGAAACCGCAGTTGCCAGACAAGCCTGACGGAACTGACGCAGCGCAGATGACATCCTGGAACGAACAATCGAAACAGTTGCAAAGCTGGACAGAACAGGATTATTTATGCAAAAATTTTATTCTGAACGGATTGAGTGATGATCTGTATGATTACTACAATTCAGAAGACAAGACAGCGAAGCAGATCTGGGAAGCACTGCAGAAGAAATACGATACAGAGGAGGCAGGGGCGAAGAAGTATGCTGTGAGCCGCTATCTGAAGTATCAGATGACAGACGATAGATCAGTAGAGATGCAGTCTCATGAGCTGCAGAAAATAGCTCATGAGATCATCTCCGAAGGTATGGTTTTAGATGAACAGTTTCAAGTTGCTGTTATTATTGACAAACTTCCCCCAGGTTGGAAAGATTTTAAGAATTTCTTGCGCCATAAGACTAAGGAATTCTCCTTAGAGAGTCTGATTACTCGCCTTCGCATTGAGGAGGCAGCACGCAAACAGGACCAGAAAGAGGAAGTGTTGTTTGTTTCAAACAACAACACTAAAAAGACTAAGCCCGCAGTTCTGAAACCAAATCAGAAATCTTTTAAGAATCAGAACAGACGCAACAATGGGAATCCGCAGGGAAACTCAAAAGGACAGCAAAAACCAGCCCAAAAGAATGACTCTGGACAGTTGTTTCTATGTTACAACTGTGGCAAACCAGGTCATATGGCACGAAAGTGTCGGAACAAGCCTAGCTCTGTACCACAGGCTAACTTGACTGAGGATGAGCCGCTTATGGCTATGATTTCTGAGATTCACCTTGTTGGTGGATCAGATGGCTGGTGGATAGACACTGGTGCTTCGCGCCATGTCTGTTATGATCGTGCTATGTTCTCCACATACACGGCTGCTGATGATTAGAAAGTGTTGCTGGGAGATTCCCACACCACTAAAGTTGCTGGGGTTGGAAACGTGGAGATCAAGTTTACCTCTGGAAAGACTGTAATCCTCAAAGATGTTATGCATACTCCAGAGATGAGGAAGAATCTGGTTTCTGGCTATCTTCTCAATAAGGCAGGGTTCACTCAATTTATTGGTGCTGACTTGTATACTATAGTGTATAAGGGAAACTTTGTAGGAAAGGGTTATGCTTGTGAGGGAATGTTCAAATTAAATGTTGAATTGAATAAAGTGAATAATTCTGCTTATATGTTGTGTGATTTTAATATTTGGCATTCTAGATTATGTCATGTTAATAAACGAATAATTAATAACATGAGCACTCTAGATATGATACCTAAGATAGCAGAATCTGAATCTGATAAATGTGAATTCTGTACACAAGCAAAAATCACTAAGAAACCTCACAAGTCTGTTAATAGAGAATCTGAACCCTTAGACTTGATTCATTCTGACATATATGAACTTGATGGTACTTTGACTAGACATGGACATCGTTATTTTATCACTTTTATCGATGATTGTTCTGATTTCACATATGTATATCTTATGAAACATAAAAGTGATGTCTTTGAAATGTTTAAAACATTCAAAACTGAAATTGAGAATCAAGTAAATAGAAAGATTAAGAGACTTCGTAGTGATAGAGGAACAGAATATGAATCTAATTCAATTCTGGACTTCTATAAATTACATGGTATTGTACATGAGAGAACTGCACCCTATTCACCTGAAATGAACGGTAAAGCTGAAAGAAAAAATAGGACTTTTACCGAATTAGTAGTGGCCATCCTACTAAATTCTGGTGCAGCAAAACATTGGTGGGGGGATATTTTATTGACTGTATGCTATGTTCTGAACAGAATCCCTAAATCTAAGAATAAAATTTCACCTTATGAAATTTTAAAGAATCATAAGCCCAATGTCTCATACTTTAGAACTTGGGGTTGTTTAGCATATGTTCGCATTCCAGACCCTAAGAGAATAAAATTGGCAAGTAGAGCATATGAATGTGCATTTATAGGCTATGCTATTAATAGCAAAGCATACAGATTTTATGACTTAAATGCACATAATATAATTGAATCAAATGATGCCGATTTTTATGAAACTAAATTTCCTTTTAAATTAAGGAATAGTGGGGGCACATCAAGTAAGCCTATAAGAACAGAACTTGATAAAAGTTCTGAAGCTGAACCTAGAAGAAGTAAAAGAGCAAGAACCGAGAAAAACTTTGGCTCGGATTTTTGTGATTTTACTATAGAGGAGGATCCATTAAACCTCCAAGAGGCCTTATCTTCTTTAGATGCCGATTTTTGGCGAGAGGCTATAAATGATGAGATGGATTCTCTGGAATCCAATAAGACTTGGCATTTGGCAGATTTACCCCCTGGTTGTAAATCTATAGGCTGTAAATGGGTGCTTAAAATGAAACTAAAACCTGATGGTACTATAGATAAATACAAAGCACGACTAGTAGCTAAAGGTTTTAGACAAAAAGAAAATATAGATTTCTTTGACACTTTTTCGCCTGTAACTAGAATAACATCCATTCGGGTATTGATCTCACTTGCTTCCATTCATAACTTACTAATACACCAAATGGATGTTAAAACTGCCTTTTTGAACGGTGAATTAGACGAAGAAATTTATATGGACCAGCCTGAAGGATTTGTAGTACATGGTCAAGAACATAAAGTATGCAAGTTAGATAAATCATTATATGGTTTAAAACAAGCACCTAAACAATGGCATGAAAAATTTGATAACTTAATCATTTCAAATGATTTTAAAGTTAATGAAAGTGACAAATGCATTTATTACAAATATGAGAATGACATTTGCACTATTATATGCCTTTATGTAGATGACCTACTCATCTTTGGGTCAAACATTCATGCCATAAATTCAGTCAAATCCTTATTATGTGCCAATTTTGATATGAAAGATCTAGGTGAAGCGAGTGTAATCCTCGGTATTAAAATTACTAGGTCAGAAAAGGGAATTTCTTTGGATCAGTCTCATTACATTGAGAAGATACTAAAGAAATATAATTACTTTGACTGTAAACCCGCATGTACACCATACGATCCAAGTGTAAAGTTATTTAAGAACACTGGTGAAGGTGTAAGACAGTCTGATTATGCGAGCATCATTGGCAGCCTTCGGTATGCCACTGATTGTACTAGACCCGACATTGCCTATGTCGTGGGATTATTGTGCAGGTTTACCAGTAGACCTAGTATAGAGCACTGGCATGCTATTGAAAGGGTCATGAGATACCTTAAACGAACAATTAACCTTGGATTACATTATGAAAAGTTTCCAGCTGTACTTGAAGGATATTCAGATGCAGACTGGAATACTTTATCTGATGATTCTAAAGCAACCAGTGGCTATATATTTAGCATCGCTGGAGGAGCTGTTTCTTGGAAATCCAAGAAACAGACTATTTTGGCTCAGTCCACTATGGAGTCTGAGATGATAGCACTAGCCACAGCTAGTGAAGAAGCAGAATATTTGAGAAATCTGCTAGCTGAGATTCCCTTATGGGAAAAACCGATACCGGCTGTGTTGATACATTGTGATAGTACCGCGGCTATTGCAAAAGTTCAGAACCGTTATTATAACGGTAAGAGACGACAAATACGTCGTAAGCACAGCACGGTTAGAGAGCTACTTTCTACAGGTACCGTTAGAGTAGATTACGTACGTAGTGAAGAAAATTTGGCAGATCCTTTGACGAAAGGACTGTCAAGAGAGAAAGTCCATAATTCTTCTAAAAGAATGGGACTATTGCCCTTAGATTGTTGACTCACGCACAATGGTAACCCGACCTAAATGACTGGAGATCCCAAGAAATAGGTTCAATGGGTAATAACAAGTTGTGTAGTGATAGAAGTTGAACATGCTATATAATAAACTAAGAAGCATGTATTCCTGAAGTGATAGAGGATGAGTTAATAGAAACTCTTAATGAGATCTATACTCTATTTGGAGTGGAGTACCTACCTTCAGGAGTACTCTTGATAGACTCACCTATGTGAATGTGGAAATGAGGCCGTTTCCTATGGAGTTTTGGGCAGAACTTCTAGAGCGTTCACTAAACTGGGATAGACGTGTATGGCCATAAATGCACGGGCTTATTTGATTGCACTATGGAAAAGATTGTGTGTGGTTTGATGTCAGGAATAGAGTTCAAGACTACGTGTCACTCTAGTAAAAACTGAATCTTATTCACTACGCAAAGGTTCAAGTCGGATGACATCTTTGTTTATGCACAGTCTTATGTGTTTAGAAACTGCTCGATAATATTTTAAAAAATTCAAGTGGGGGATTGTTGGAAATATTGTGAATTATTTAAAACATGAAATAAGTGTATGATGGCTCCTATTTGTGAATAGTCCCACATCATGGGATTATATGGAAGAGGCAAGCTTATATACTTGTTTCTAAGAAGCTTTGATGGGGCCTTGGGCTCCCAATGCATGCTTTGTTGTGAGGAGGGAGCCCATGCATCATGACCACCACACACGCGCGCGCCCGACCGACCGACTCGACTCGACCCGACCCGGCCCGGCTCGGCTCGGTTCGGTTCGGGCTCGGGCTTTGGGCTTTGGGCCCTGGCTATGTGGTGTAGACACTTATATTTTTGGTCCAGAAAACACTGCTATTTTCGAACCAGTTTTTAAATCAGGAAAATAATTTCTGAACCGATTTTTATATGACGCGGTAAAACTTTGACCAAGTATTTTCGTAGATCCGATTTTTCTCCACTGACCAGATTTTTCGAATACCCTGATCCCCGTCTATATATTATCATTAGATTAGACGAGATCAATAACAGAAAAAATTCTGCATTCTCTTTCTCCGCCATTAAAATACTCTTAAGAAATTTTCGAGCAGTAAAATCAGAAAGTGCAAATCTGCACTGATTTGTTTGTGCAAAGCAGATCAGTTATTAATCAGAGAGAGGCTGTTTTATCCTAGAGGCGGCGGCGAAAGTACGAACTGGTTTTGCACCACCGGCCAGATCGCCGAATCGTCTTCAAGAAAGCGACGAAGTACGTGACTCAGCCATTGTTTTCAACAGTAATGAGTACAACACAACAGTGTATCACATTATCATTGCAGAAAGGTAAATGCTAAAAGATGCGATGATGGATAAGTATTCAAATCAGATACTGAAATAAATAAGAAGATTGTTAAAGGGACTCCAAATTTAGTTAAGGGAAGGATAATTTTAAGAGAACTCCAGCTTAATATTTTTTTTGTTAAGGGGGGTCTGATTTATTTTTAAAAAAGGGAAAAAAAAGACTTAACTACCCTGATTCATCACTTATGTTAAACACTAATTTACTAAATTCAGCGCAACTAATAAACGGGCAAATTGCAAAACATCTCAGTTACAAAAAGGCTAATTATATTCATACATCAATAACATCTATACATGCACCATAAAATAAGCTACTATACACTAAAAATTACTTTTCATACACCTTTTTTTTTTTTTTTTTTTTTTACAATACTAGCCTTATTTTTTTCTTCCTCTTCTCTCTCTAAAACTTTAAAGTTATTTACATAAAATAGGAAACCTATAGCACTAAATAAAGTTTAAATTTAGTAAAATGGATTTTAATTTTTTGAGTGTACGGTATACAATTTATTATGCTACAAAAAAATTCTTATTTTCAGCAAAAGAGACCCTGCTTTTAAATTAAATAACTCTAAATTATCACTTACCTGTAAAAGTTATCGTAGTTCAAATTTTAGGTTTCATGTTTAAAAATACATTATGTTCTTCATATTGTTTTACATAGATTTAATCAAATATCATTAGTTACAATGTTTTAGTTTGATGGGTTATCATTAAAAAAGTAAAAAAAAATGCAATAAAAAAGAATGGTAATTTAGTAATATATATTTTTAGCAAAATAGTGGTATACATAAAGTAATTTTCGGTGTATGAATAGAATTTGTCTTACAAAAATTCGATACAACATATTAGAACAAAATTTTCGTTTTTGCATTTAAAATTAATCATACCAATTCCAATAGAAATTACAATTAATTACCTAATCCGATGCCTTTTGATTACCCATGAAATTTTCTTGTGTCTCTATTACATTAAGTATATTCATTGTTTACTTTTATGTGCAACATTAAATTGTAACCAATAATTAAGGTTTAGGCTTTATAGTTTATATTAATGAGAATTATAGGGGGGTTAATATTGAAAATTTAATTTATATGTTTAAGGGGAGGCTAATTTATTTTGTCCTCTCCATAACAATTATACAATATATAAAAATTGGTCCTCCCTTTAACCAAATGTGGATTCCCTTTAACAATTCCCATAAATAAATCAATCTAAGTCATACGTGCCACATTATTGCAAATGATGATTTTTTTGAGCGGTGAATTAACTAGTATAACCGCACAATGGTGGGAAAACCGACCGTTAAATTGTATAACTTTGAAAGTAAATTATATATAAATATAAATATATATTGATTTTTCATTAATATTACTTAAACATCAAATGATAATCACTTTGAAAAAAAACTAAGAATTTAAATTTGGAATTTGATATTTTGAAAATTTGAATTCAAATTTAAATTTTAGTCAAAGCACTCAAAATTAAAGGCTTGAATTTGATTTTTAGGATCAAATTTTAACGTTGATACTTGACAAATAAACAGCACATTCATATATGCATAGAGCATACAAATTTAACCAATAAATAACGATAAATAAATACATTTAAGCATAAACACACACAATATAGTCATAATTAGCAAAACAAAATTACAATATCATATGGTAACCACAATTCCAACCCAACATTTAGAATAACACTTACAAATTGTTAGCATATATTAACACTTCTTTTTATTATTATATGATTGGAAAACGGCCTAATTAGAAGATTTGGTGCAATTCTTTGCATGCTAATGATTGCATATTCTTTGCATGCTGTCTTGATTTACCATTTTTGTTTTAGTGAATTATCAAATGAAACTAAATGTACAGGTGTTGAAGCTGAGCCCCAAATGTTTAAAAAGTACCTTGTCTAACATGTAGTTTTGAGTGCATGGCCTGTAATTTGTTAAATAGAGTACATTTGGTACATTCAACATACTATTGGCTTGTATAATTGTATTTATTATATGTAATATATATTGTGATGTAACCATCAATTCCTGTTTCGGTTAATTTTGCAAAGGGAAATGAAACTTTGAGTGTCGCAAGCCTATCATTATCTGTTTTCTTTTTTTTCTTTCACATTATCCATTTTGTTCACACGAACTGTTACGTTGCACGCATGGTGTGATTTGGACTATAGTGCTATTTTATGCTATTCTAAATTGCTTATAACGTAATAAACATTAAGAACTCCAGGTAATAAAACCAAGTATTTGATGGTTGGTAGTTATAACAAAATTGTGAATGGAAAAGATGTAACATTTATTGGGTAATTTTCGAAACTATCACAATACAGATAACGTACAAGAGTCTAAACACATAGTTCTAGATACATGCACTTACTTATTACAACCCCTCAAAAATAAATACAAACACTTTGGAAACACCTATAAATAGGGATTAAGAAACGATCGAAAAAACAACAGAAGAGAACCACAGGAGATGGCACCAATAGCCTCACTATTCATTTTACTTGCAGCAGTCTCGTGCATGTCGAGAACAATCACTGCAACAATTGCATAAGATGAAAAAGAATGCGCCGATCAGCTACAAAAACTCGCAGCGTGCATAAGGTACATAAGTGGTACAGCACTAAAGCCAACTCCGAAGTGCTGCGCAGATGCTGAAAATGTTAGGAAAAGCATGCCTAAATGTCTCTGTGTCTTGATTGTAGAAAGCAGTCAAAGCACTGATACTTCGTTGGCTCTTCCAGTTAGTACTACTCTAGCCCTTCAAATGCCTTTTGCTTGCAGTAGGGATGTTAAAGTGTCTGCCCATGTATTGAAATCAAAACTCAACCTAGCAGCACACGTTCCAATCAAAATTCAATGTTTTAGACTAAAAATGCAACTATATTGGAACCATATAACTCAAACAAGCAGCATGATATTGGAACCAAAATTTAAATTTTTACATTTAAAATACAACTATATCCCACATCAGTGAACGGAGTCGGCATTCACAATCACTTAGACAAATGTGTCCAATTTAAACAAAATTCAATTTAAATAAAACTCAATCAAGGCAAGCAGTTTACATTCAATTCCCATATACCTTGGTCACGGTGGCAAGCTTTAGTAGCCCAGAGCAAGGATGAATCAACTAAGGTAGCTTATCAAGATTGTGATTTATCTAATTATTCAATTCTAGGTTCACATCAGCATCTCCTTTCAACAAATCATAACAACGTCTAAATCTGAAACTACAATTCACAACGATATAAAATCTGGCTCGGGCCAATTCTTCGATCAAAATGATCAAAATTACTAAATTTATTCCCTGCCCAACTTATTTTACAACTCGGATAGATTACTGATTTGCTTATTTGGTCATTTACAAATTTTGTTTAGGTGCTTCCTTACTTTATCTACTGAAATAAGACAACCAACTATTTTATAACTGTAGACTTGATAATGGAATTCGCCACTAACAATTCACCACCTCAGATCCCCGCTAGATCACAAATAATTGAGCTAAAATTAGCTAGTGTGAATCATAAAGCAGACTGTTCCATAAACAAGTTTACGCAATCAATATTGTTGGTATTCCTTTTTCAAAGTTAATATCTACCTCAACTAAAGATTTAACACCCAAGGGACCAAAGTTTACAGTCAAACTAAACTATAATCCAGTGTATTTCCATTAAGCATTTAAAAAGTTATAACATTAAATGATAACGAGAAAAATCAGGAATAAATAATTTATTATTTACCTCTAGACAAGGAACAAAGGTATTGAACTCCATTAAATGAATAAAATTGGTATCTACAATACGCATCAAGATGAACTAACTTTTCATACAATACAAGGGAAAATGAATAATTAATCTTATAAGCCTAGCTTGATGAGAAATGTAAGCAAATGTAGTGCTAAATTTGCTTAGCATGCATTAGCAAATGTAGTGCTGCATTTGCTCAGCAAGAATTTGCTTGCTAATTATGCAAACAAATTTGCTTGCTGCATTTACTTAGAAAGCATTCTTTTCTATCTGCTTGCATTTTTATGATAGCAAAATTTGTGTACATGATTAAATACCAGAGTTACCTATGGTCATACGAACAATTATCCATGGTATGTAAATACGGTTAGTTATCCATGGTGATATGTTTGAGCTATTATTGTATGCATGGAACTTTATATGAATATTTAAAAGATAGCTATGCCATTCTTCTTAGTTTCACTTTGCAAGGAGACGCATCACACTTTCAAGCCTGCTAAATCCTGTAGATGACGTTCAATAAAATGTTATGCTTCGATTTTGTAAATGATTTAACATTATTTTCCTAAACTGTGTTAGATAAACATCAAAAGTGTAAGTAGTAAAATTGGATATTGGTTTCATCAACATCTCATGGCCAGTTAACTATGCATAACGTTAATTCTATGTAAATCTTGTCCACATAGTCAATGTTGTTGCATATAAGCAAAATAAGTTGGTTCACACTGAAAATTTGGCATTAAAAAGGGAATAGAAAAAAAAAAGCATATCACCATGAAGAAACGGAGGGATAACATAATCAGTGAAATGAATAATTAATCTATTAATCTTATAAGCCTAGCTTGTTGAGAAATGTAAGCAAATGTAGTGCTAAATTTGCTTAGCATGCATTAGCAAATGTAGTGCTGCATTTGCTCAGCAAGAATTTGCTTGCTAATTATGCAAACAAATTTGCTTGCTGCATTTGCTCAGAAAGCATTCTTTTCTATCTGCTTGCATTTTTATGATAGCAAAATTTGTGTACATGATTAAATACCAGAGTTACCTATGGTCATACGAACAATTATCCATGGTATGTAAATACGGTTAGTTGTCCATGGTGATATGTCTGAGCTATTATTGTATACATGGAACTTTATATGAATATTTAAAAGATAACTGTGCCATTCTTCTTAGTTTCACTTTGCAAGGAGACGCATCACACTTTCAAGCCTGCTAAATCCTGTAGATGATGTTCAATAAAATGTTATGCTTCTATTTTGTAAATGATTTAACATTATTTTCCTAAACTGTGTTAGATAAACATCAAAAGTGTAAGTAGTAAAATTGGATATTGGTTTCATCAACATCTCATGGCCAGTTAACTATGCATAACGTTAATTCTATGTAAATCTTGTCCACATAGTCAATATTGTTGCATATAAGCTAAATAAGTTGGTTCACACCGAAAATTTGGCATTAAAAAGGGAAAAGGAAAAAAAAAGAAAAAATCATATCAGCATGAAGAAACGGAGGGATAACATAATCAGTGACCTTCCACATATGTTTATTTTTGCAAAAGGGATAGGTATCACAATGTATGAATTGAGTTTAAAAAAAAAACCTTTTGACAATTGTAGAAAACGTAGAGCTTCGATAACATCTGTTAGTGGCACTTTTGGTTAGATATCTATCTACCAATACTATCAAGGCATGTTCTGATGGCACATGTGGTTGACTTATAATCATGCACAAACATGCATATTGGTGACATCATATCCATTAAATTGGTGGGAACTATTAGTTGATAAAAAATTATGTTTTTTGGGCATAATAGCACAAATCGAGATAAAAATCAACATATGAAAGAACAAAAAAACTTTTACCGCTCCAGCCAATAAGCAACATAAATAATAAACATATGCATTATGGTTTAGTAACTTTAGTTATCTAATTTTTAATTAAAAACGTATTTGTTCCATCATAGTGGATGAACAAGCCTATGAAATCATGAAATCACATAACATTTATTGCCAAACTTTTGAAAGAACTAATGCCTCACCTGAAATAAAATCTCTTTGACCCACTTCAAGTTTTTAACACAAATACACTGGAAATATGCCAAATTCAGTCTAAGATAAGAACCTATCCCTCCAACTCAAATCGGCTTTCAATTTCTCAAATCCGATTCAAAATCGGCTTTTTTGGAGTAAAAAAATGTGAATTTGTAAATGAATCCGTGATTTAAAAAAAAAAACCTTCTCCTCCGTACAACAAAGACAAAAAAAAAAAAAAAAAAAATCCACTCACACACACAAACGGAGAAAAAATGGAACTTGATAGGGCTGTTATGGTAATGGTTACCGTTACCGTTTGGCAAATACCGTTACCGTACCGTTTTTACTGGTAAGCCAGAATTGCTTATCGTTACCGTTACCGACCGACTGGTATACCGTTGACTGGTATACCGATAATCTGGTAACCGTTACACTGGTAACGGTAAATTACCGTTTGTCGATCAAAGTTTATATCTTAACATATTTTTTGTACACTGCATTTTTATTATACTATATGTGGTGTTAGTTTATAAAAAAACATAAATGAAAAAGAAAACAAGTGTACCTGTAATTATTTCATCTGATTATTGAACTAAATATAATCATTTATTTGGTTCTACGTGCATGTAATAAAGCATATCAGATAAGTATACTTATGTTTTGGATTAACTGGTAAAATTACCGTAACCGCTGGTATTCAAGAAACGTTACCGATAATTTACAGTTAAAAATGGTAAATTTACCGTTACCATACCGTTTTAACTGGTATACCGATTTCAACCAAAAATGGTTACCGATTGACTGGTAATGGTATGGTAATGGTAAATTTACCATTACCGTAACAGCCCTAGAACTTGATGGGCAATTTTGCTTTTCCCCTCAATCGAATATTAAAGGTTTCAGCAAACTAATGGAGCTTAAATTCCACTAATTTGGATCAAATGTCAATTTGCTACAATTTCGCTTGCTAGAAAGGAAAGGGCAAAACTGGGAAAATCTACGGTACTTAATTCAATATGCACACCTGATGACTTAAAAGATCAAGACTGAAGCATATTTGCCAATATCAATCTAATTTAGTAATCAGTATGGCTTCGCCCAAATTCAAAGCTGAAATCACCTAAACTCTCAGTCTCCAAACAAACGACCAATTAGAAAATTATAAACTGAAACGAACCCAAATCACAGAGTCATACATAATAGAATACATCGTTATTAATTCAATAAACATATAAAAAGGGATGAACTAGAAAATGACTGACCATCTTGTGGAAAAAGTGGCTCCATTAAAGATCGAATTCAAAACCGACATGGCAAAAGTAGAATTTAGCCTGCAGTTGGATATTCGGAAATCCGATTACTTTCCAGCGAATGTCTGAAAGAATCCTCCGTCCTTTTATTCTTGCTAGATTTAGAAATTTGCGGAGGACTGGAGAATGGTTTTGGCAGATCAGAAACGCGTTATTTTTTAAAAGATGTAAAACAGTTGCGGAACAATTGCGAAGAAGAAGGAAGGCGAAGAAAAAGGAAAGTAAACAGGATCGCAGAATGATAGAGAAGAAAGGGAAGCGAGAAATGGTAACGATGAAGGGGGGCCGGATAGAGTTGAGAAAGGAAACGCGGAGCAAATATGTAAGGCAAATTCTAAAATACTGGCCATTTGCTGAGTAACCCCTTTTTTATTTTAAAATTTCGCTGGATAAAAATACCCTTCGCTGAATAATTTTTTTTATACGTTTTCTAACCACACAGTGCGGGTGTGAAGATTGTGATTCATCCACGTAGTAGCCCTACGAGGTAGGCAACATAATCTAGTAGTGACTCTACGAGATAAAGGATATTTTGGTCATGCGAAAGTTTTTTAAAAATTAGGGGGACTACTCAGCAAATGTCTGAATCTGAATAGAATTTGCAAATATGTAATGAACGAAAATGACGCTGAAATTAATTGGCACAGACAAATTGGTTTTGGCATTACAGTAGGGAAACCTTCCAAACGGTCGGTTTGATTACCACATTGAATTGGTTCTTCATTCAAAAGCCTATTTATTTCACATGAAGTAACAGAGGCGAAAGATTTATTGTGAAATTCATACCATAAATTGTCTGTATATATATGACATTCTGTTAGCTATTACAGTATAAAAAACATTAAACTGTCATATGCATGGCTTATCTCAATCTGTAATTAGAACATGCCAAAAATGAAAATGATATGTGGCCTGTAGTAACGTATTAGAAGATAGGGGCAGGCATAATATGTCCATGTACCTGGTTGAAATGACCAATTGCTTCACTTCCACTTCAGCCTGCAAGCAACACCATATTCAGTTTTGAGGGAGTTACAGTCACTGTACACAGAAAATAGAACAAAGTTAAACCCATCTACCGTAGTACACACATTATTACAGAATAATGAATATACTTTTTTGTATGGATGACACCATGTAGTATACTTGTTAGTTATTACTAAAAAAATATGTATAAATTAAAAAAATAAAGAAATATTCTATTGTTATCTATCTCACACTATAATGAATACATGTTAAATAGATGTTAGCAGTTCATTACTAATGTCTTAATTTATGATTACCAAGTACAGATAAAATCATATTTTTAAACAAAAGTTGTTGTAGGATTATGCAAGAATCAAACATTTTGTTTAGCACATACAATGTTAACACATCATCTGCATATTGTTACAAAACATGAAATAAAAAGAAAAAGAAAATTAACATTCTAGCGTAGCCTATCTTAAGCTATACACTTACAGAGGCTAAATAACAAAAATCGTTGGAAATATAAAACTATATATCTTTTCTTTAGTTAACATTCCAATTTTTTATCAAAATATGCAATTTCACTCTTTATTAACAATTATTATGAAAGCAATGCTAATGTTCTCTTCGATATTAGCTTTACATTCTAATTTGAAATAACAAAGGTTACAAACAACACAAAACGAATAGCAAAAAGAAAACAAATATTTTTTTTATGAGGTAAAATTTTGAATCGACATAAGGAAGGAAAGCTTGAAAATTACCTGAACATAAGGTCGGGCTTCAAAAGCTAGACAAAACAAAAATTCTTCTAATTAAGAATTAGCGGTGAGATTCATGGAAACCGAACGCTCCAAGCAGTAATCGTGGGTAGCTAAAATGAGCGTAGGAGGGAAGTAAATATTAGGGTTTGTGATGTTTAAGTGATAGAATAGCCTAATTGATTGAATAAAAAAAAACATCTGGTCGCTCCATGGAATCAGTATGAAGAAGGTCATAAAATTCTTTGGAAAAAGCGGTGAGGAAACCGAGGAAACCACTGATGGCGAGGCAAAGATCGATTGAGCTTTCCTGTAACAACCCGAATTTTCGGGTAGCCTGGAAGTGCAGATTTACTGCATTTTGTGATTTTTAAGATTATATTATATAATTGAGGGCATACTGAAAATATATTTTTATATTGATTGGCAATCAATACTTAAAGGTGAAAACATATTTTCAATATTTGAGATTAATTGTTGGTTAAAATAAGTCATTGATAATATTTGTTTGTGTGTTTTAGAGATTGCCAAGTATAAATTAATATATTTTCAACTAACACATTTATTTTGATGTTATGTTGGAATTAACATTTAACGTAGTGTAAATGTGTTTGTGTATTTTGACATAATTTATGATGCATTAAATTAAAAATGAGAATATTGAGATATTTATTCATTTGTATTTTAAAGGATGTAAAAATATAATTGAAACGTTTTGTAAAGTGTAACTTATGTAAATTAATGATTAAAATTGCAATCTTTGTGTAAAAATGATAATTTAAAGATAATAAGCTTTGAAATGATATAATGAGGTTTACAAATTTATTTAACTTATTTTGTTGTTAAATTTTGAGTGTGTATGATCAATAAAGTAAAACATAGGTTAATTGGCATAATTTTGGGCTTTTGAGGGTTAATAATCACTTAGAGGCTTAACTAAAGGATTAGGGACTAATTGCATAGTTATCTAAGGAGAATTAGAGAAAAGAAAGGTACGTATGTTTTTCCCTCAATCTTCTTGTTTTTCCCTCATTCTTCTTCTTTATTTTAGCTAAAGTTTTTCTAATGAATCCATGGCATGCCTTCCTCCTCAAAAATCCAAACTCTATCTGTTGCAAAAATAAAAAAAAATCAAATAAAATTCCAAAAATTCTGAAATTTATATATATTGTTGCTAACACATTCCAGCACATCTCCTCCAATTTTCGTGGCATTTGATTTAGTTTTGAAGCATCAAACATCCTCTTTCATCAAGAAATTTTCGGGTCAGATCTGAGCAGAAAACTAAGGTCAGTAGAAAATTCGTAACTAATTATAGAAAAATCCAAAAATTCTGAAAATTGGATATGTTATTCTGAACTCATAAACACAGCTTCTGTAAAAATTTCATAGGAAAATAATTAGGTTTGCTATGTCAAACCCTTATTGCAACAGAGGTTAAAAATGCAGTTTTTTTGGGGAAATTGATGATGAATTGAGGCTTGCGTGCTAGATCGTGAGGTTGAGGTGAGTTGTTACACTCAAACATTCTGGTTTAAACATTTATCTTTGCATGTGCCTCAAGCTTAATTGAATTTCGTGTTAAGATTTAGTTTTAATGAAACCGAGTTTAGTTGCTATTTGCATATAGTTTTTCTCAATTTCGACAAATGAATGTTGTCGGATTTTCTTCTATTGATAGTTCATGTGTTGTGACATGTATACATAGGAATTTCTATGCAAAACTACTTTGTTTGATATCTAAAACCTTTGTTGTGAAATCAGTTCGGCCATAAGATTTTGCAAGTGCACGTTTTGTTGCTGCAAACATGGCCTGGGTCCAATTTTGAGAGTCCATAACTATTTCATATCAAATCGGAATTCATTGGTTCTTTTTTTATTGGAAAGCTAAGATTTTCTACTGTGTGCATGTCAATTTCCAGATCATTTAGAGGTCATTTGAATGCTTTAAACTGACCTCAAAGTCGAACTTTGGTCGTGATTCAGACCTGAGTTTAAATTTCCAGAGTGAAAACAGCGCCAAGACCCAACTTTGGGGTTCTGTATCTCCTTCGTTATCTATCCATTTTGAGTGATTCTTTTTGTGTTATAAAGTTTGGGATCTTATCTATATGCTTACAAATTTTTAGGCCAATCCGAGAATGTTTTTCTTTTCAATCCTAGTCATGAAGTTGGACCCGGAAGTGATTTCAGCCCAAGCTGAAATTCAGTCCAGGTCCATGTTTGGAGCTTTATAACTTTTTCGTGTGATATCGGAATTCAATGAATCCTTTTTCTGTTAAAAGTCAGGTCTTTCTACTTTGTGCACACCAAATTTTAGACCAATCGGTGATCGTTTGGTCATCTTGTACGTACCTGAAAGTTGCAACCTGAAGTGATTTGGGGTGCGTTTCCTTGTCTTGACAGTTGATTTCCATGTGATTTTGTGTGTTGTTGTGACTTGGTTATTACTTTATTAACTTAGAAACCAAGTTCATATTTTTAAACAATCTGAACTTAGGATTATGGGACAAATTTATGGTGATTCATTGTTGAGACTTTTGATGAGATTTACATTGACATTGAGTACACGTACATGATTTTAACTAGTTTAATTTCTAATATATATATATAAATATGGATTTCACTATAGTTTTGAGGCTAAATGAGTTTTATTATCTTAGTTTTAAAAATTGAATGACCTCAAAACAATAGTATAACATTATTTTCGTAAATATATGGTTTTCATAAACAAAGTAATCATTTTTGGGAAAATCGTTTTATAAACTTGATTTGTCAAAACCAAGTATTTTCCAGTTATAAACCGCACTTTTCTGCACACTTCGAGATGACGTTACAGATATTAAACAATGTCGTAAACCCTGGGTATGGGACATGGTGGTATACGAGATTGGTTAATTTCCTATTTCGTCTTATTGAAGCTATTGAGTTGTGATTTATGAGATTTTTGTGATTGAAGGTTTCTGAGTTTTCCAGTGCGGAGTTGACGAGCGGTTAGTGAGCCAGTAGTGAGAATGTGTGGTATGGGACGCATTGTTACCACTACTCGGGTTACTGACTGTGAGTCAGTGACACATATTATGTTTTGTTAAGCCAGTACTTTGCTTCAGGGGAAGTCGAGACTCGGGGGGAGTCATGTATACGTATTCACTTGACCGGGGGGGTCAAGATACACTCGACCGGGGGGGGGGGGGGGGTCGCAGTGGTAGGCGCCTAACTTGAATACGTATAAGTACTGAGCCAAGCTCGGGGGGAGCTATATTATCATGAGGTTGCACGTGCATATTTATTTCTGTTGAATCCATATTGTGATGATATTTTGTGATTTGATCTATAAGATCATACATTGATAATTATTGGATTTTAAATTTACATAAACATCTTATGATTTTCTATGTTGGAGTGTGATGCTCTTTCCGTGATATTTGACTCACTCGAGTTATATGATGATTTTTATTGTTTTCATTTGATGATACATGGCCGGTGCTCGGGATGAGCAACATTATAGCTTGGGATGGGCTTTATTATTATGGCTCGTGTACATTTCTTATGATTTCGTTTATGATTTCGGTTTGACGATTTTAACTCGATCGGGATGATCGTACATTTGCAAAGGGCGTTTGGATTTCTGATCCCTTGTATTTTGAGGTTTAGATGCTTTGAAGTGAGGTAATCCCTTTATTGATATTTTAACTCGTTGAGATATATACGATGATTTCAATGATTTTGTGTATGTTTCATCGCGGCTCGAGTACGATGATGTACTTAGCCTAGTTCTACTCCACGAGACTTGTATAGTTGTCCCTTGTGTCATGATATGTGATCTAAACCAATTAACGCCTTTGTGTCATTATATTCACAACTCTTAGGGTCAAGAGTTGTACATCTTTTGCTTATTTATTTCTTATACTAATTTGTAAACTAGACTGACCCGTGTGAGTATTCCTCGGGTCAGACCGAGATGTTTCAGGTATATTTGCTGACTTTGGGATTAGCGGGTTCTTTGGGATATCTTTTCTATCGCAGCTTCCAGTTGAGATCGAACTGTAGAGGTTTTCCATTAATTCATTTGTATCATATTGTATAAGTGCTAGTGTTGTAACTATTCTTATTGTAGCACATGTATTTGTTGTACTATAACGATGTAATATTATGTGACTGTTCCGTGATCTATAAAGGTGTATTTATATGTACTGTGTTCTGAGCTGATCCTGTAGCCACGATGGAATTGTATTACGTAAGTATTAAGTTTGTCGATCCACATAGAAAAAAAATAACAATCATCTTATCGACACACTTAAGACTTGCTGGTGCAAATCTACGAGTGGTTGCCCCTAACCAGAGCCCTATTCTCCGCTCTAATAGACAGCATTACCTAGTAATGCTCTTTATTAGAGTGGGTCTCGGGGTGGGGCGTTACATTTCCCCACTAAAGCAAAGCAAAGTAACCTTGTATTGGTATATCAAATAAATTTAGAGAGGGAGCAGAGAAGACGAAGGACGCAGAAGACCCGAGACCGCACGATTGTTGATGTGGACAGATGGCAAAATCGTGTGTTTTTGGCTGAAAGTGGAACTGAAAGGACTTTGAGGAAAGATTGTGCTTTCATATAATATAATAGATATAAAGATGAATTGGTAAAAATAAAGATCTCAGTAATTATATCTGGAATATAAAAAAAAAATCATATAGAAAATGAAATTTGAGTTATGACTTTGTTTATGGTTGCATCATTTTCCATTTTTGTTCAATAACACTACTTACAACCAACTTCATACATTTATATTTTATTTAATATTATATATCTTTGTATATTTGAGAATATTTTTTTGTTCAGATATATGGTAATCCACTCAAATTGAATTCAAATGTCTCCATTAGTAAAATAATCTAATCTAATAAACACTAAATTCGATCTTCATAAATATTCATTATCAATTCTATTCTTTCACAAAGAATAATAATAATAATAATAATAATTCATCAATCAATGTTTTATCGTCTTTCGCCTTTAACGTTAAAGTCTAAAAAACTTTCACATGTATTCTAAAAGAGAAATTAATTAACATTAACCATTTCTCTATGTTTATGTTTCTTACTGAAATTACTATTAACCCAAAAATTGAATAACAACTAGAAGTTACATGAAGGCATTGGTTTAGTTAAAAGTAAAAGAAAAAGAAAAAATAAACAGGATCACATAAGAATTTTTATAGTGGTTCGAATGATCTCCATCCTATGTCCACTTCAATATATCTTATAAGTTGCTCTTTTCGGGTTACAACTACATTTTTTACTAGATCTATAGTTTCAATGGAGTCTAACGTGCACTACAAGGAAAACCGCAAATAGCGGTAGAATTTAGCAGCGGAAAATTCCATCGTAAAATAGCGACGAATTTTCATGGAAATTGTAAGGTATATTATTTAAGATTTTTTATTTCAACTTGTTTTAAATTATTACCGCCGAGCTCTGGTTTCCATCGCTAAACCATAGCAAATATCAAATCATCAGTTTTTTGTCGCTGGATTCTGTTGCAATTTGAGACAATTTACCATCATATATTTCTTGAAGCTATTTTGCAGCAGATTTTCAAGGGATTTGCAAAAGTCTAGCATGTTTATTCTTTATGAAATGTTTTACTTTTATGGTTTTAATAAGTAATTAGTAAGTAAAAATAAATTTTAAATAATTAATGTTAACAATAATACACTAATAACAATAATACACTAATAACAAAAAATAAATAATTACTATTAATAGTAAATAAAGTTCAATAGTTGATATTGATTAATTAATAATTACTAAATAATTAAGAGGTAATAATAATTAATAATATAGATTAATAAGTATAAGTAATCTTTAATAATCAATGATTAATAAGTAATCTTTAATAATTAAGAAGTAAAATTTATTATCAAGTATCTAAAAATTAATAATATTATTGATAATTATGATTAATATGTATTATTTAAAAAATTAAAACTATCATATTTTCTAAAATAAATATAAAGTTCAAATATAAACTTTTGAAGTTTTCATAATTGAAATAAATATAAAATTTTGTAAATTAATAATATTTAGTAATAATAATTAATAAAAGTAGTATATTCACTACTAAATAATAATAATAATTAACATATAATTTGTAATATAAGATAATTACATTATTAATTACTATCAAATAATAAAAAACTAGTATAATAATTGATTAACATTTATTTATTTATTAGATAAGGCGTATTAATTTAAATTTACTACTAAATAATTAATAATTAATAAATAAGAAATAACTTTTAATAATTAATAATTTAGTAGCAATAATAAATATTAGTAATTTATATGTAATAATCAAATATTAATAATTAATTTCAATAATTAAGAAGCAATATTTAGAAATCAAGCAGAATAATTAATTAAAATATAATAATTAATTAAAATTATATAATTAATATTGTATAACTAATAATTAAAATCATATTTAATATGTCATAATTAAAAAATTCTCGAGTTGTTCGTGGTGTCATCTGTAATAAATTGAATGCCTTCTTGTCGTAGGATCTGAATGTTGCGACAGCTTGAGTTTCTACCACCACCGCATATATGCTTGAACTTGGAACCCTCAACCCGAAGGTATTGTTCGAGATTAGATGTCAAAGTTTGGATCTTATTAAACAAAAATAATAATTAACAAAAATAACTAATGATTAACAAATAATAGTTTTTAAATAATACCTAAAATTAAATAATAATTAATTAAAATAATCATACTAATAAATAATCAATAAATATTGGTGTTAAATACATAATACTTAAATAATAATAATTAATAATTAATATATAATAATTAATAGTTACTATTAAATAATAGAAATAAATAATTAATTTGAAATATGAAATAACTCATATTAATAATTAACTAATAATCATAAATGAAAAACGCTTCGTTCGTGGAAGCTTTCGTTAATGGCGATAAAGAGTCCCTCTTTCTTCCCTTCTCTTCACCATGCAAACTAAATCTACCCATTTACACTTCCAACAACTCTCCAGACTCCTCGCTCTTTTAGTCTTATCCCTTCTTTGCTTTCGATACGCGTGAAAGCTTCCATGAAAAACCTAAATTCTTTTTCAGACCTAAGAGTTTTCCACAAAATTTGTTCTCAGATCTGTTCCCCCTGCTCACTTCAATCTCATCTCGGTCGTACACTGACCCTTGTCTCCATTATTGACATCGTCTTCTCACTCCGCGTCGTGGTTATTTCAGGCAACTGCTTGGTTTGATACTTGTTATTTAACTGATAACTACAGTCTTGGTAAGGAAATTGACACTAGCACAGAGTTTACTGGAGCATAGCAACTCCCCTCGGTTTTCTCGTCTTCACATCTCGGCCTTGGCCTATGATGGTACGTGTTACTTTGTGGTCTTCAATGTTTTCTAGTAATCGTCTTGTTGGTAGTCATGGTGTCGGTAATGGGTATTTATGATATTTGTTGTGGCTCGAAGTGTTTGGTTGTCTTTTTAGGGTTCTGGGTCTCAGTCCATGTTAATGTAGATCTTGCTTCTATACGTTAATGTTGCTGTTTTATTGTACCATGGTGGTCTGGGGTTTATACGAGTGGGTCATCACATGAACAATGACAAAACACGAGATGCCTTCAGCGCTGAATCTTGCTGTATGTTTCGGGTGATGTTCACCCCTACTTGTAGCAATTCTAGGTCTCGTGATGCATGAAAATCAGTTATTTTTTGATGAGCAATTTTTATTGTGTGGTAATTACTGGTTTGATGTGAGCAAGGTGCTCTAGATTCTTTCTTGTTCACCGATTACACAGCGATACAGGAGATGCCTTGCGCTCATTTTGTTGTTTCATACTTAAACTTACCATTTTATCCTTCCTTTCCCATGTTTATGCTAGTAAGGCCACTATGTCTGTTCTACAGTTGTAACTTGTGCACGTTTCTTCGGCGTGGTGCTTGAGACTTGGCAAGACACTTTCTGTACTACTAAATCACAACACTATCCAGCCTTTGTATGTTGAGTGGACTTGTAATGTAATTTTTTTGGATACCTGTAATATATCATGACAGTTCTCTACTGTTTATTTTGTATTCAAATGTAATCACTTCATCATGAAGTATGTAATTTTATTTTCTCTCCCTGCATGGAGGGACAGGTCATAAGACAATGTAATATTATAGTCTAGTATTTAGTTAGCTCCAGTGTTATAAGCCTGATAAGTAGAGTGGACATAACACTATAAACTCTACGACACCCCATGTCCGTTAATGTCACTCACTAGGGGAATGCATTAACTTTCGTGAAGCGTTATAGGTAAATAAGAACATAATAGCAAAAGACAGACATGTAAAATAGCAGTGGAATTAAAAACTTTATTTAAATCATAACATCATGGTCCCAAATACTGAATTTACATCATAGGTTTGAAATAACCAGTTACATGTTTAATAATCTGTCTTGCCAAAAATATCAGAGTACAAAAACATGAACCATATTTCCTAAGCAAAGTCATACGAGAGTTGACAATGAGTCAAAGATGTACATCAATATCCAAAGTCCAAGCTAAGCTGAAAAGAATCCAAATCAATTCTAAGCACTTCCACCCTGAGAACCTGGGGGGGGGGGGGACAGAAGAGAGAGAAGAGGAAACAAAAAGGGGCAGGCATAAAGTCTGGCGAGTCCAGTTACTTTTAAATATAAATAAATAAAAGTGTCATGGCAGGCATATAAAAATGGGAAGAACAAGATAACAATAACAAGGACAAGTTTGAACTGAACAAGATAAGATGAACATGATATATTGCGCTTCTTATATACATTTCTCTGTACCGCACAAATACTAGTATATCAGAAATGGAATGATCCCTATCAATACCGTTCTATTTCATTTTCTCGTTTATTAGGTCACTTGGATTAATCACACTCAAGACTTATATGTGCATCGTACCCATTTACTTTCCCATGGATTCAGCTAATACAATATGTGTAGCTTTCTCTCAATATTGAGATACACCCCATGGTAACCCACTCGCACGGTCTCCACCGTAATGCAACAGAAGTGAACGCAGTCCCTCGTCCTATGTCGGAGTCTACATAACAATGTTACGTTTTGCATACATCTGTCATTACTATGCTACGTAAGCGTACAGACTGCCACCATCGATCGAATCAGATTCCATATCGGATTAATGCCCCCTATTCTACGACACATCACCCAGAGCAGATGTGCATGTATCTACACTGTCCCACGTATGTATTGTAATTTTAGCTTGATGCCTCAATCGCACGTCCTTTAATGTGCACCGAGTTCCGTGGCAGGGCGTGACACAGAACTCGGCCGGGAGCTTTTCCATATCTGTATAGGTCCGTCTTTAATGAACCTTTATATACAGATATACCTAGGGTCCGTTTTCGTGGTGGCTATGGCCCCACCTCGGCCCTTCCCTCAACTAATAAAGACTACAGAGCAAAGCGGTCGCCCCTAATTAAAAACCAATCTAAACATCCATGTGGCGTCTCCCCTCAACCCCGTACCTCGATAGTGAAAGGTGAAATGATATCTTGGGGTTAGCTCTAGTCTTTTCGCATCTCGCTGGCTGCCGATGACGGATATCCAACGGTCTACTATCCTTGTTGGTCGTGACCCTCTCTACCTCCTCGTGAGGCAACCGCCGAACTACCCTAGTGCCATCTCGTCACAACATTATGATTGCATAGCTACATCTGCAATCAAGGCCCACCCACCTAATAGTTATGGGCAAACCCAACCTTTGTGAACACAGTCAGAAACTACACCATCACAGAGGACTACTAGGAGCACCTTCAACGTCTGAGGAAGCCGCGTACTTCCCCTTCTAGTCCTTTGGATCCATCAAACCAATCAGATGAATGTGCGCTCCCCTCGTGTCTTATAACACCTCGATGATCTACCCCGTTGGGTTATTCATCCTTAACCGTACGGACTGATCTAAGCGCCTTACTTTAGCATGTTGTTAGACCTTATGTCTAAACATTCTTTTATGTGTTTGTCTCACCTTACCAGGTTTCCAGCTAACTTGGTTATTCCAATTCATATTGAATTCTTATTCAAATTACCAAGTTTCTCTTGCTTATTAATTTTAGTTATACAACTTAATTCATTTAAGTTTATTAATAAGCTTTCAACATGTTGTTCTCTAGATTGTGGCCCACGGTATGTAATCCACAGTCTATTTTATATTCTTGCTTGGTTACATCATTACCATAACATGTTTTTACTTAATGTGTAACTAAGTACGTCTCATTTTACATGTTTCCTTTTTAACATGTCAGTCATTATTTATGATTAAATGTTATTTATCTTATAATTTTTCCTCATTCTTTCTCATTTAATCATAATTCCATTTTTCATTGTTAATACAACTTATCGTTGTTTACTTGTTAACTTAGTTCTATTAACTAAGGCCCATTAACAAGTTTCCCAACCCATTAATTATAACATACTTTATGATTACCTCTTGTCCCTAGGACAGGCCTAAGCATGTTGTTCACATCAGCGGGTTCCAGACTTCTAGATTACTTAATTTATAATTAAGTACCTCATAACTTTATTGTTTCTACCGGTTATGTATACCACTAGGTGTCTTTAATTACATAACCTTATCGAGTTAAGTTTATAGGCCTATATGCATATATTACCCATCCCCTCTAATTTACTTAACCCACCCACTACCCATCCAATTTTACTTAACCCTAACTTAAGTTCATACTCACACAACCCTTATGGATTAAATCAGGTTAAGTAGTCCAATTCATTATCATGTCCAATTATGTTATAATAGGCTAGACCTCTCACATTAGGCCTACAACGTGTGGATGCTGGATATGTCGGTCGGGTCTGGGCAGTCTTATTCCACAGTTGGGCCTAACCTCGTGTATTAGCCCGATTCGTTATTACATACTTAGACCTCCCATATTATGTTCAACATTAGTGGCTGCTGGATATGCCGGTCGGGTCTGGGCAGACTTCCGCCACTAATGCAACCTAACATTGTGTCATAAGCACGATTACAATTCCTAATTGTAATTACTAGATTTTCCATTATTAATTAATTTACCAATTAATTAATCCTTTCCTTTTATAGGTGTCAATTTTACTCCAGTAATTTGAATCACACGTCCAAAAATGTTCATATTCAAATTATACCATTTTTATCCAAATCTACTTATGTCATTATAGGTGATTATTCTATGTTTCCCCATTTGAATTATGTCTAATACACTTTTCAAATCATAGTCTCCATGCCTCTTTTTAATTCACCTTTTTAATTATGCACCATATGTCTCTTATCATAAATTAAGGCATATATACATACATACATATACATATATATACATACATACATATATATATATATATATATATATATATATATATATATATTGCACAAACCCAAAACCCACATATTTTCCAACTTATGCCTAAAATTCATATTCACATAGGTGCTAATTTATGTCTCAATTCAATAATTAGACATGTCCCGTTTTATACCCAATTCCATATTTACATATATTCCAATGTGTGCCTAAATTCATAATATCCAATAAGACATATACCCAAACCTATATTCGTATATTTCCAAATTTAGATCCATATTTTCCAATACCAATTATGCCCCAAATTATGTTCGCACGTTCGCATTTTTCAACGTTAGGCCTAGGCTCGAAGGTAGCCTGACTATATAAAAATAAAAAGGAAAAGAAGGAGAGAAGAGAATCAGAACAGGCATAATAACGAATCAACAACACAACGATAGAAATAGGCATAAACTGAATTGACATATTATGACAAGATTAGACTTGGAGATGATATAAACTTATAAGAACAGATCAACGGAATATGTCATAATATAACTGATTAGGCACCGATTCAAGATCCAATTATTATATACATATCAAGATCACTATTAGATATTTAGATCTAAAAGTAACATGAATTCACAGTGAATTTGCTGCGAAGAACACATTGAATAAGTTGTTGTAGGCATCGCTAAATTTGTTGTAGCAATCTTTAAATATGTATAATCCTCTTTGAATTGATTGTTTTTAGACCTGATCTTCTAATTGGAATACTCCTATTCTGATTTATTTTGGTGGAAAAGAAAGGTTAGTCTAGATTAGAGCAGCACGGAGGCGCCATGGATGAAAACAATGAGATTAGGGTTAGGTTTAGGTGTTTATTTATAGGAGTATTAGGTGAATTAGGACCTTTAGATTTGATTAGGAACCATCTGAACCACTCAAATTAGAAAAACACGTCATCGGAAAACTGCCCAGAATCAACCAGTCGACTGGCCAATTTCAACCAGTTAACAATTTTCACTTCTGTCTAAAAACGGTCGACTGGTGATAAATAGGCGGTCGACTTGTACAGGTCGAATGGTGAAAAATGGACGGTCATCATGTTTTACAGCTTTAAGCTTTAAATCTTCCGAGCTTCATAACTTCTTCATACGATGTCCGTTTTATGCAAACTCGGACTCTATCTCAAGCAAAATTTCGAGACGAACGCAATGGTGTAACTCGTTTCACTTAATTCTTCTTCTAAGAATTAAGTATTATTTAATTTGTCATTTTAATATTTAAAATTACGGGGTATTACAAACTCCGTAGGCGGTGGATGGTCCACCTTAAAAACCAAATTAGTTGATTGTAACCACAATCACCTATATTATACTGTATTTTTTTTATTATTGGTTATAATAAAAAGTGTTTGCGGTCACCTTAAAAACCGGTCGACTTTGCCAGAAATAATAGTAATTAATTAATCAATAATTAGATTACAATAAATTAATAAATAAATATTTAATTAGTAACTTACATAATATGTTATATAATGGAGGTACACAAGTTTCCCTAAGTTACAACTAATTTACCTATGATATTACATTTTGAACGCTTCCAACTTTTTATTAGCTCCAAAATCAAATTTCATTTACCTCTACAACCTAAATTTTGGCTCCTAATCTAATTTTCACACGTTAATCTCTGCTCCCTCTCTCGTCTCCTGATATCCTTATTTTTTCCCTCTTTCATCATTTGTTTCTTTCTTCGTTTCAGCGTAAAAGAAATAAAATAATTCCTCTTCCATAAACCGCATCTCCTCTGAGATTGAATTGCCATCGGAGCTATTCTCGGCTGAGACTATCGATTCACGCACCTAAAGTCTGATCTAGAGTTGACGCTAAACGTTATGATTGGATTACCTATTCTTTGTTGTTGCGACGTTGGATTCTGAAGCTTGCTTGAAATCAGATCCCGGAAACTGAAGTTTTCTTCTTAGAAATGAAGTCGCTTGAGTGTTTAATGGCTAATTCCATGGGTAATTGAAGTTTGCCCATGATCCGGTATGTGCTACAGTTTCTTTAAAAAAATTGTTAGTTCATGATTATTGCACCATAAATGTAACAGCCCGCACCTCTGTTCGCGCAAGATATTGTCCCAAACTTAGCCACCGTATAGGTGTGGGGTTTTGTTCCTCAAAAGGCCTCGGTGTTAGTAAGAGATGGGCTCTACTATATAAGTACCCACTTCACACAGGCTTCCACGATGTGGGACTTAGGAGTGTTACATTCTCCCCTCCTACAGAGCCCAACGTCCCCGTTGGCTCACAAACACCTCACCCAGGCGTTGTGGTCCACACAGGAGCCATAATTCTGGCTGGGTAATGGCTCTGATACCACTGCAATAGCCCGCACCTCCGTTTGCGCAAGATATTGTCCCCAACTTAGCCACCGTATAGGTGTGGGGTTTTGTTCCTCAAAAGTCCTTGGCGTTAGTAAGAGATGGGCTCTACTGTATAAGTACCCACTTCACAAAGGCTTCCACGATGTGGGACTTAGGGGTGTTACAATAAACAACTCGTATGCAGTTAATTTTGATAACTTGGGTCAACCGAAGACATTTTTTTGTGAATTGGGATTTAAATTCACTTTTTATTATTTTTCAACTGAAGACAGTTGCTACTGTGCTGGTTCATAAGCTTAAGTTGATTTTTGGTGTCTGTTTTGCTCTTACATTTTACACTTAACTAATTTTTCTTAATTATATTGTGGAATATGTGATGCATAAAATGCTTTATTGTTTACATCTGAACCTTTCCCTCGATATAATGTTTGATAGCTTGATATGCTTGCTTTGAATTTTTTGTTCAATTTAATTAATACCTAATTGAAGTGTTGATGTCAATGACATTTTGTTGAGTTATTCCTCAGTACGGCAGTTGATGCTTTTCTTATTGTTATGATATAATTTCTACATTTATCTGTTGCCTTATTAACACAATCAGTCTTTTTTTACAATCGCATGCTTATGGGAAGTACAAACACGCTTTTCTCACCATGGAAAATGATTTTATCTTTACTCGGTACATTGCTGCATGTAATTTTAGCTGCATATCGGCTCTTTAATTTTATTTATATATACTACATGTTGGCAAATTTATGACCATACCTTGAGAAACCAAGCAGATTTTCTGGTCTATTTGTAATGGGTGGTAAACAGTTGCAAACCTAAACTGATTATGATTTTTTTTTAAGTTTGCAGCCTCACTATAGCAACTGGACAATAGCTACATGCCGACACTGTGAAAAATGTATCATCCTTTACACTTTATTATCAGTTGCAAGCTAGTTCTGATTTATACTGCATACATTTTGAACTATTCTAAACAGTTTTTCTTAATTTAATTTGCTCTGCGTTTTCGAATGGCAATGTGCAAGTAAAACTTGTTTACTGGTAGCTAGGTGTAAATGTATGCTTCCAACATTTGAATTAAAGGTGAATTTTATTAGTCATATTGAACTTTATCCATTAGAAGCCTTTTGCATATATATTGCACCTTATTTAGATTAACCATTTCTTTAGTTCATGCTTGTAAACTTATAAATGTATTGTATTTCTGGTTTCATAATGACATGTCTGTACATATATTTTGATACACATGTTTAAAGGCAGGCCAGCGTATTATGGCAATTAATAATGTGTTACTTCTGGATACTTTAAAAAAAGCAAGTATATGAGTATAAAGAGAGAGCACATTGCACAGGTGTGTGTATTCATTGTGAATTTAACTTTAGTTGACATGATACTACCTATTTATGGGTGATATAAAGAAAATGCTTCAAGAACTTAGGACCCAAAAAGGGAGAGACAGCTTTACATGTTCATAAAGGTACGAAAGAACAAAATGAAAGAGCTGCTGCACTCGTTGTTCTTTTAGAAGCAAGATCTCGAGTCAAAGAGCAACTTCTTTGGATAGTAATAGAGCAGTCCTTTGTAATGTTAGATGGCTACCGATCAAACTACTTTTGTTTAAACGTATATTACCAGTGTATGCTTGGATATTGAAAAGTTCAAGACAATACGCAGGTGTCAAAGTTGAATGTACTGAGCGAAGAAATAAATCATAATTGCAAATTTATCTTTGTTTTCTTGGATATGCTATTTATTTTAGTGTTTATAGTTGATTGATATTAGTTTGATAAATTAATAAATACATATATATATTAATATATATATATATATATATATATATAGGCAGATCATTAGGGGAATAACGACAAATTACCATTAGATGATGTTAGATTAAATGTTTTTATAAATTAAAATCCATTGCTAATCCTTAACTAAATTGTAAGGGATTACCGATAAATTATCGGCAATTTTTTTTTAATTAAAAAATGTTTTGTCGCAAATCCCTTGCTACTCAGTAAGGGTTTGCCGACGGTTATTTATAAATAATAATTTTTGAAAAATACGTTTCCATCGCTAAAACGTTGGTAAATAAATTTTAAATTAATTCAAAATTAAAATTTTATATTGTCTAAAATGATGGAAAATGGTCAGAGAACTCTCGGTAAAATCCATCATAAAATTTTGATACAAATACCATCATGAAATTTACCGACCATCAATATCCACTGGTAATCCGTCGCTAAGCCCTATATAGCGATGGATTACCAGCGGATCACGCCGCTACTATTTGCGGTTTTTGAAGAGAATTAAAGTGAAAAAAATATCTAATAGTGTCTCGAAGAGAAAGAAAACCTTCCCCTATTTGGTTGCAGGTAGCCTGGTAGTCATAGACAAACGAGTGGTCTAGTATCAAAAGCTTGGTTACATTGAAGTTTTGAAGTCGGCTCGAAGTAGCCTAAGAGAGCATAAAGACCGTTGAGCTAGAAAGATAAATTGGTACCAAGTTAAGTATGCTCGCGCTTTTTGCACTTCGAACTTTTTATTGTCTTCTTATCACGATTTGAGTTGCTCCAAGCTTTTATTCTTTGGATTTGAGTTGGATTTAGCTATCTTGCATTAATGTTTGAGTTATCCTTCTATTTTTAACAATCTTCAGAATAACTCGTCAAATCATTAAAGACCACTTGTTTATGGGTTGAAGGAGTAGTACAAGAGACGTATAATGTTTGGGAGGTGGAAGTATGTAATGACCTGACTTTTTGATCCTTAGAAGTCGACACTAATACTATCGCGTTATTCATTTGTCGAATATTCAAGTATCAAAAAGGCAAACTGTAAAGGGAAAAAGAAAGAAAAGACATTATAGAATTCCATATGAGATTGAAAAATCTATAATATTACATTAATTCTTATAAATAGAAAGACTTTTATGGATACAACAATTAGACATACATTGGAGTACTAACCACGAATCTTCTCGGATAACTATAATAGCATGTACTCACAAATGTTGATGAAAATAGTAATGAACACAATTGAATAACAACTACGAGAATACGCATCAGCCTCCAACTTCCTTCCACAAGCTTCCAACAATCTAAACTATCATAAAGATATACTTGGTCTGAACCGAGCATTATAATGAAATAACACCCGGGTTAGTCTTGTAAACCAACATGAGAAAACTCAAGTCACATGAAACTTCATTCTTCAAGTTATAAGGCTTTAAAATCAAAGTTATCCCATAAGACCATACTGCATATAAACATGGATGATTTTTTACCTTACGATAGCCAAATCACTTTATGTCAAAATTCAGTGATATTATAATAATGTCTATAATCCACAGATAAATATTAACCATAGTCATTTTAAATTTCATCATAATAGGTTTACAATTAAAACTGTACAGGCATGTATCGGAGATTGGATTTCATGCAATGATTGAGTATTGGGGTACCACCCACCATGGTATTGTCTAGAAAATAATACCAAGAGTCAACCTATGGTTCTCCGCCAACATAGGACCAGTCCATCACTTAAATTGATGGTACTGAATATGTCATCACCCCGGTTGCTTTGCAATCCTTTTCCCCATGGGCCTACACATTACCAAAAGATAAAGGTATGTACCTAGAAGGGTGACAATCATATCCTATTTGGGTGCGACCCACTTAACCCTGCTCCATCTCCCCTGATGTAACAATCCAAACTCCAGTGGGCCTGGATTTTTTGCAAGATATTAACATCCCAGTACGTTGAAGCCCGAGTTAGGTATTTGGTATCCAGCAAATAGGCAAAGATAAATATATCAGAGAACGAATAAATAACTCGCTTAGGAAATGATTAAAATATAATAATAGGTAAATACTTACCAAATATTGACACTTTCTAAACAAATGTCACTAATTTGAATAATCTCTACCTACCGCATAACCAATGGGTTGCTATGAGGAAAGGGTTAGAACTAAAGTTCTGGTGAATGGACAAATTTTACACTTTTACTTCAACACTACATATATTGTTCTATTTCCATCTTTAATTATATTTGGGTATTTGAGTTTACATTACTCTCGCCTCCATACGTAAATCATACTCATCTACTCTTAAGTAGACTAAACCTAATAATTCATATATTCCCGAATATCAACATGTGAATTTCATATTTATGATTAAACTAATTGTACATCTTATACCATGGTCACACTAATCTTGATGTATAAATCCAGTACCCTAACCTTTTCATATATTGTTTCTCTTACGAGTGTGTTTTCCCTATGGATCTGGGTATTATATATAATATTTATATCTTAGAAATACAAATACGTTCGCTCACTATCTATCCTGGACCACTAAACTTAGGCTTTAATACCAAATGCAATAACCTAAACTCAATGGGCCTGTATTTTTTATAAAATGCTAAAATTCTAGTCCACTTAAGTCCAAGTTATGTATTTGATATCATGATAATAGGAAAAAATAAATATATCAGAGGACGAATAACTCACGGTGGAAATGATTAAAATACAATAATAGGTAAATACTTACCAAATATTAGCACTTTCTAAACACATGTCACTAAGCTAAATAATCTCCTTCTTCCACCTAACATGTGGATTGTTATAAGGAGGGGGTCAGTACTAAAGTTCCAGTGAATGGAGAAGTATACACTTTTAAGTTCAACACTACATATATCGTGTTATTTCTATCTTTAATTATATTAGGTTATTTGGGTTTACATTACTGTGTCCTCCATGCGTAAATCATACCCAGTAGACTAAACCTAATAATCTCTCTCTCTCTCTCTCTCTCTCTCTCTATATATATATATATATATATAGCTATATTCCTAATAGACCGCCTCGGTCCTAGGTATTACCCATAATACCTTCCATATCCTCTTCGATAGGACTCCTCTTCTCGCTACGAAAGAGTAATCCAACTACATCTGTAAAGAAGTGCTTCATGAGGCCTAAAATACATATGCTCCATCATCTGATAAGAAAACATGAAATTACATCCACACTAGGTAGCTCCAATGAAAAATGCGTCGTTGCATTCTTGACGAAATTCTGATCAAATTCATGTTTGGAATTTTGCAAATGGACTCCATATGAAGAAGCTACGAATGAAAAGCGGATACGAATGAAAAATAATTAGATAAATAAGTACCATAACTCCTTCTCAAACATAACCGACTCCACTGGAGCCAGGTAGACCAAAATGGTTGACTGCGTGCTCGACCACCACATTGTTCGTTTGGTCAGTTGACTCCAATAGAAACCATGATTTTTGAGGAGAAGTTAATTTTTGTGCAGACAAATTTTTATGGACTTTAATCTAACTATTCATGGTCATTTCAATGCCTATAAATAAATCCTAGCCCCCATATCATTTTTTTCACATTTTCTGGAGTTAGCATCAAAGCTCTGCAATTTTCACTTCTCCAGTCTCTTCCAAACTCTCACAAAAATTGGAGAGAATAAATCCAGATCTATGAATACTCTTGTGCATAAGGAAATTTCTTAGGTTTCTATTCTTTATTTTCTTTCCTTATTCCAATTTTTTTTAAATCTACAAATTTTAATGCGTGTATCTCCCCTTTTTATGCATATTACATAGATCTGTAAGGATTTGAAAATGAAATCTAAAAGCAGTAATTTAGATCTGAGATTTGGAAAAGCTTTGCAAGTGAATTGGACATCCATATATTGTTTACAATATCGGATCTTTTTCACTGGTATAATTTGGATTTGTATGCCCAAATTTGATAATTGAAGTTTGTAGGATTTTCAATAAAATATCTAAATCTTATCTATATATATTTCTATATATTTTTAGTGTGTTTGCACCTAAATCTTGATATCAATCCCTAAAGGATATTAGAATTAATTTGTTTTCTAAATCTGTAAAAATGAGTGTAAAGATAGAATTTGTGTAAATTTCCCATTTAGTTTAAATTTATCTGTGTTGTGGTTTGCTTAAGGATATTTGCTTAATTTTTATGAATTAGCCTATTTGTCCTTTTTCGTTAAAAGACCATTTTTTGAAATTATAAAAAGTATGCACACAAATATAAGGAAGAAATGTTTAAATTTATGTGTTTTGCGCATAATTTACACCATTAGCTCCAAATACAGGAATACCCATAGATCCACCTCCCTTCCAAAAGTAGAAACTTAAAGGGAAAGTAATGTCGTAACTTGCTTCAGGTCAAGGTCCTAAGTGGCTTTGGAATCCACTTTTTGGTAGGGTTAAGTGATAGGATTCACCTATTTCCGTAGAACTTAACTTAAGGAGCATGGGAAGTAGTCGGACTACTCCTTTTATTATATTTTATTCTAAGGAGTACGGGCTGTCATTAGGCCTGCCCCTTTCTTAGGCTCTTAAGAAGTACATGTAAAGTCATAAGGTCCACCCTCATTAGGTCTTGAATAATTTGAAGATTCGTCTTTTTCTAATAAGAAGTACTAAATGGCTAATTGGGTATGAATCAAATAATCTCTGAAAGGGTCCACTACCTTTAGGTATTAAGCGGCTGGGTTGGAGTTCGCCTTAGGATATGGTATTAAATAGTTGCTACGGAGGTATCAGAGTTCTACCTATCATGCGAGAAGTATTAAGTGGTTCGAAGGTTATCCAATAAGGTCAGTCAACATAGGGTCCGTTGGGGGAATGCCTTAAGTGAAGAGATATCGTCTACCTATCTCATAGACCTTAAGTGACTACTTACTATCTCTTGCCTTATGCGGGGATGAGATTCGCGAATGACTGAAGCCTTAATTAGTAGTTAGAGGACCATAGAATTTAATTTTTCACATTCGTTAGAAAGATATAATTAAATCATTCTAATGTTTCTTATTTTATCCAATTCTGATGTATATTGAATTCTATACATTCAATTGAAACTTAAAACCAAATTTTCAAACTACTGCGCCATTTCAAGTTCGTTTTAATTAAATTTTAAATTTATACGTTCTTACTTCGTTTTAAAATAAATTTCAAGTCGTTATTTATTAAAATAAATTATTTTAACATCAAAAATCCATTAAATCAATTAAAAATAAAATTTTAAATTGGTACCAAAAATCAGGGTTGTTATAATCTCCCCCACTTAAAACTTTTTTGTCCTCAAAAAAGGAACAGAGATGAAAGTTGTTTAGCAAACCAACTCAACTTTCATTCTGGGTTCAGTTCTTCAACTTTTCAGTTTCTAAGAACGTCTAAATTTCTCTAAAATTTGGCTAACACCCTAAATTTCTGTAAAGTATCGCCATAGCCTCCTTTGTATGGGATGGTCTAGAAAAATTTATTGGGCCATATTAGGCACCCAATAAATCAATATATCGCGTACAAAACAAATGTAAATTAACTATGCTCGAGGGAGATGTGAAAAAAACCCAATGATAGGAATTAGTCATAATCCATGTATCGTATCTAAAACAAGAGAGACGTGTACATTTTTGTCATCTCCTGACCCGTGTGGGTTGTGTTATTAAATCCTGCAATTTTCCATTATAGGTTATTAAGTCCATTATCAATCTTCGGTTCAACCTTTAATTCAGTCTTCACCATACAAGCGTCTCGCTCGTATGGTAATCCAAACCTCGTCGTATAAGCACCAAATGCTTATATGGAATATGATGTGATATGCCATCTTTAGTAGTATGTTATGCGGTGTAGTCCACAATCTATTTGTTACTATCCTATGGTGTACGTTTTAAATTTCACATAGAACAACCATCACAACGCATCCAAATCATTCACAATAGTTTAATATGATAATAAAATTGCGCAACCAACTCATAAGGTGCACCTGTTTGTTGGGCTTGCAAATTTATTTCTTTACTCAACAGTAAACCCATAATTGCTTAACAAATATATGTATATATCCATGTACATAAATCCAATTCGAACTAATTTTCAATTCAGTTCAGTATTAAATTCGATTATATTTAATTTACCCTTCCCTTTTCATATTGGTTTTATTATTCCAATATTTTTATTAGTTAAATTAATAATCACATATCACAACCAGCAATCAATTAATTGATTAGATTTTCAAATATATAACTTTTATATGCTTAAAAATCGTATTTTCAATGCCAAATCACAAACAATAAACTCTAACTAAATTTTGATTCTCACACCAGTCAATTGGAAATATATAGATATCCCATTTTTGAAACTCGAACATAAATACTGATGATGTGATCGCTATCATCAAAATTATCCCCGGGCGAATAAAGTGTGATTCTATATCTACCCAGTATATTTGAGACTTCGTATATACGCTAGCTAGGCATATATGCAAAATCTTCTTACAACCTATAGTCCAAATAAAATATAGGTATAATAAGATATATTTTCAAAACTAAATTCGTTTTTAATAAATCAAATTCATTCTAGGGCATTACTAACCCTATCTCTAACGAGTTATTCTCATAGGATATTACTAATATTATCTCTGATGAATTCTTTCGTCCGATTCTAATGTGTCTTATTCTCAAGCTTTGTAAACCAAAATTCCGATACCAACTGTAGCGACCCAAACTTCCCGGCCGGCCTAAACCGAATAAGAAGGCGGACTACTTTGAGAACATAACTCATCAGAACAAAAACATGGGAACATTTCATTGCTATTACAACAGTTTACAGCAGAGTACAAGATATCGAAGTACAAATAAATAATTTACAATGGAAAAATATCAGAGATTTAAATTACATTTAAATACATAAACAAAACGTGCAGTGGAAAACATCAACTACCATAACTAAAAGAAATAAATGGATACAAAGCATTCCGAATATAGCTACAGCCGTAATTCAGGATTCTGTGAAAAGAAATATCTACGAAAACCAAAACAACAAGCTGCCTGTGTGGAAGATATGGGCACCCAAAGTTTAGGTGAAAACAATAAACTCCAAGTCAGTCATGGGACTGGTGTGAGAACTAAAATTGTTGTTAAAACTTTACTTTGAAAATAGGGTAAATCATGGGACCATGCCGTATGACAAGGAACGGGTTTGCTCCACATGAATACTAGTTTAAAACATAAAACAACACAATGCTTTTTGAAAAATGAAGCTATTATAAGACTCAGGTCCCATCATGCAATGCAACACAAACTAGAGGATAGAGTTTTACCTTATAATAGCCAAACATGCTTGGTACGTTTTAAAATAAATCATTTTGATATTACTATAAGTGCATAGTGTCAAAAAAACAACTTCAAATATAAATGCATCAATCATAGACGACATAGTACCCCATCCTATTATGTCGCCATATAGGTTTACAACTAAAACCGAAAAGTGTCATACTGGAAATTGGATTCCATCTATGAATCGAGGCAAGGGGTCTTCCTCACCGGTTTCGAGACACTTTAGTACATGTCTCAGGATTGTGCCCTTAGCAACCCTGCGATTCGGTAGGACCAGTCCTCTCTTACTTTTGAGGATTGGCAATTAATGAACAATACGTTTTCTGATCCTATCGGACCTCCACAATGGCCATTGTCGACCAATATATCCGAGGCGCCTCGCAATCCATCAACCACATTAGTAAAAATGTCTGGGCTCCATACCCTGACACCACTCCTAGCTAGAAAGAAACGCATGTTCTCCATATAGTCCATCATCCAGTTTTTGACACATACTTGGGTGTGAGGCTCGCGACTGTTCTTTGATCATCATCCACAAGACCCTGCTTTTCAACAAAAGCCTTGATCATTGCATCTCAACATGCCACATTGTCCATCCATATCATACCATTGATTTCCACCAATATATAACCTCTAAGATCGTATGTCTCAGAGAAGGGTGTTAAGCAAGAGAATAAATTCTCCGCCACCAAACAGATATATATTTAGCAAAGATCACTGAAAACAATACTAAGTACAATGTTAAACATACAATCCATTTACAAGTTCGTTCTGGGTTTGAACGAAATTGGAGGCACCTTATTCCTCATCCTGTATATCTAATACAGAAGAGAGGTCCTCACATGTCTGGTCGATCTCCAAGTACGTCTGGATGATCACCACTTATTACCTCATCTTGGGTGTACAACCCAATCAAGACATTAGTAATCATCCACTCGATGTGAAGATCCCCGTCTTCAACAACCGTCTTCATCGTCGACTTTTAATCGTCATATCAGTTATTCAGAATGGGTTAAACTTGGTCTTTCTGAGTTACCCGCATATCTTATAATCAAGTGCTATAATAATACATCATACGCCTCATTCTAGTCCAGAATATTCTTTTATTGAAATATTCATTACACTGGGAATCATTCCCATAAATCTTATCAAAGATTTAATTCATTTAAACCTCTTGTTTAAATCTTTCTTTGAAAACCATTGCAAAAGATTTTGAATTATCTTTTAACAATCTTAAACCAAATTAAGGTTTATCAAACTAGTCGGGATTATCGAGCCTTACAGAAGTAATCATTTATTTTATTTTTGCAATCCCAACCTATTCATCCCATGGAGCAAAACTGGTAGTACTCCATATCTAACACCCACTGTGTTATCGGTAAAATTAATTACCATTTCACATTTCAAATCTAATTAAAGATTTAACTATCGCATGAAGTAAAATTGGTGGTACTCCGTCTCGAGCTTTTCTTGAATTCGGTAATTTTAATTACCGCATTCACATTTCAATCTAATTAAAGATTCATTAAAACTCCAATTTAGTTTTAATCTCAAAAATCATTACTTAACAATAATTCAACTTTAAAAAATTAATCTTGTCTTTATTTGGGTTAAAGAACCAATGTCATGTAAAAATATTGTTCACAATAAACCCCAAATTCTTCTCCTATTTAATATGGAATCTCCACGGAAATCAGATCAATCGTAATCGATATGAATTTCCATATCTGACTAATACTATAAGTGGAATAACGACAAGGCCTTTTAAATTCCATAAATAGTAACGGTCTTCCTTCATAGAAACTAATCTTGATTATTAATAAATCAGATCCCACTCAATTCCAATATAATATTAAATTGGAAAACTTTACTTTAGAAAAACTCTGTGAAATCTTAATTAAAAGATTTATAAATTCCAAATCATTTCACTGTTAACGGGGTTTTAAGAACAGTGTTATTTAAGACAGCATTCACGACAAACCCAAAATCCAGTTTGAAATTAAATATAAGGCTCTGAATAGAAGTCATATCGGCTTATATTCAATATCAAATTATGAAACCAGCAAATATTGTATTGGGAATAACGATATCTATATCTTCCAAATTCCTCAACAATATCCGTATAATTATGGAATCAAATACTGAAATATCCGAAGATAATTTCCATTCAAATCCATTCATTTTTATACGTTGGAAATTTCAGGTTATATTAAAACCATTTCAATTCTTTACTCAAATTGGTAAACAACTTATTCAGATAAAAATATATTTTATCATTACAAACTTGGAATACTTCATCCAAATTCATTTCAAATCATTTATTATGATTTTACATATTTTTTACCTATTTTTATTCCTTTAAAAATAGCCTCTTCCAATTAAATGACGTTTCAGGTCATTTAGCTGCATTGGCGTTGTTTTTATTTAAATTTGAACTAAACATTTCTCAAAATCTAACCGTTAGATTTCAAATCTCTTATTATCATTTGAAAGCTCTTTCCGATACGAACCCAATGGTTCTGGTTTTAAGAGAATTCAACGGTCGGATCTCCCGTTACGTCAATTCAAAGTCAATGGTTGAAATTCGCGAACGGCCGCTGCGTGAAACGTTCTATTCAGGCCATTTAAATGTATATAATATATTTTGTTGATTTCCTTTTAAAATGTATTTTATAAATCGTTTATAAATTCGTTTTAAAACAATTCCAGCTTCCATTTCAATTTTAAATCAAAACTGAATACTCCATATCATTATGATTAAAATGATAATAATTTCAAAATATCAGATTTTGAAATCACATCTTTTTTATATTCATTATAAAATGAGTAAAATTGACAGGAAATTTTGTTTGAGTTAAAATGATGCATATCTACTTAACTCGGTTTCATATTCATTTTCGTTATGAATATTTCAATATTTCCGTGTCCATCCAAAAGCAGACATTAAAATCATATTTTGATTCTTCATTGAATATTATTTTAAAATATTCATTATTTCTAAATTGGAATCAGACCCAATTAATTACCATATAATTTTATTTATATGGATTCCATACATCACATGTATTCAAAAACAGTGATAAACAACTATTAAACATTCAATTCACATCCAGAGTGCAATTTACAATTGTATAAGCATTAAATAATTAAACAATGCTTATAATAATGTGTCAATTAATCGGTTGACATACAATTAAATCCAAGGGAGATGTGAATTAATTATCATTCCCAGACCCGTGTGGGGTTTTCAAACAAATATTATTATTTGTATACTTGGGCGATGTGTAAAATTATCGTCTCAATACCCGTGTGGGGTTTACATCATAATCCGTGTGAATTTATCTACAATTTAATAATAATGGCATTAAAACTGTAACCAACCATCAATCACCAAACAAATATTGCACTCATAGGCAATAAATGCATATTTAGTCACAGATAGAATAACTGTAAAAATAATTTGACTGAGAGAGTTCTCACTTTCGATTTCCACTCCGTCAGTCTTTAATTGACGATTTATTATTAAACTAAATTAAACGAGCATTTAATTTAGCTCAAAAATTCAACTTGCTCCGTTTTTGTGCTGATCAGTTCTAAAATATAGTGCTCGTCTTCACAATTCCAACGAGACTGAGTTTGCTGAATTCTGTTGTCGTATGCACAAGATATTGAATTTATAAGATTACAACATTATTATATAAATAAATTCAGATTTAATTATTATATAATTAACCTAAATTTTTGTCCACCGTTGATTTTCTGATTTGAAGGCCACTGGCCTTTCTTCTTCAACGTTAAAACCCACGCCTCCACTAAAAATTCGAAACCGCCTTCCAACCTAGGGTTCCATCGCCGATTGCTCCAGACACCGCCGGAGTTTGATCACTGGCCACCACGTGAAGCGCTCCAGCGTCGCCTACCTCCTTCAGGTGGCGCCTCGAACTCGGTGCCCCTAGGCCTCCGCGAAATGCCCTTGAACTGCAGCTTTTCAGGCTCGAAAATCAAATGACATACTCCATTAAATTTAATCTTAGCCGTTGGTTTTGTAGAGTTTGATGAGCTCGACAACATTTCAGTTGGGAGATTTGGACGATTTTGTTTGGATTGAAAACAATTTGGGAATTAAAAATCGAAACTACTGGCCATTAAATCAGTTCGTGGCGACTCAGAATTGTGAAAACAGGGATTAGGGTTCTGCGTTGGAAAATGGATATTTATGTATATTTTTAATATTATTTTATTCTAAATTTACTTGTTTAACCTTCGAACTCAAAACGAAACCCAATGACTATTGTTCCTAACCAAATACCCCCATTTCGGACATAATGGTATATGTTTCGTAAGCCAATTCGACAGTTTTGACTAGTTTTTATCAAAACTAATGTATAATTCAATATAACAATCAAAACTGATTTTCAATGTACATTTTAATTTACCGAGACCATATACTGACTCCAAAAATTATGAAATTTGAAATCTAGCTATAATTTGCCAATATGGTTCTAACAAAACTAATTTCATCGAATTCGGAGATCGTTTGAAAAATGGCCTTTATTCTAGCTTATTAAATTTAAACTGAAATTCAATACGCGTTTAAATTTACCATGCTCACATACTAATTCCAATTGACCTGAAATTTTAAATCTGGAAATAATTTGATGTTCTGGATCCAACAAAATTAGTTTCGTCGAAAACGGAGGCCGTTTACAAAATGGCTATTTTTAAGGGCTATATAATATATATACACACACTCCATAGCGACTATTCTAAATTTTAAACCGGACATAACTTACAATTTATTAAGTGAAATCTCAATTTTTCACATTCGCTAGAAAGATATAATTAAATCGATTCTAACGTTTCTTATCTTATCCAATTCTGATTTATATTGAATTATATACATTCAATTGAAATTTACAACCAAAATTTCAAACTACCGCGCCATTTCGAGTTTGTTTTAATTAAATTTTAAATTTATACGTTCTTACTTCGTTTTAAAATAATTTTTAAGTCGTTATTTATTAAAATAAATTATTTTAATGTCAAAAATCCATTAAATCAATTAAAAATAAAATTTAAAATTGGTTCCAAAAATCAGGATTATTACGCCATGCATACATTTGCTGCTGATCCATCAGCTTCCCTCAAGCGATCCATCAGTTTTAGTCTGTGCGATCCATCCTTTTCCAACACCAATCCGTGCTTCTTGACCAAGTCCCACACCAGCCCGATCAATTTAAGTTTCAAGTGTCGTCACCTATCCATCAGAGAAACTTGATTGATCCACCGTTTCTTGCACCATAAGCCACAAGCACTCGATCCATTCGGTCACTGATCCGTCAAATCGAACCCGATCCATCACCAACAACTATCTTCTATCCACGACTTGATCAAAATCAACCAATTTCATCAACAATCAGTAGCAAACATCATCAAACATTAGCACAACAATTAATCATCATTCAGTCTTTAAATAATCATATGAAATTCACCCAATCATGATAAAATAATGGATAAGCCAATAAATGGATTTAAACTTGTATGCACACATGAATTAACATATGAATTTATCGTTATAATCTTGCTAGATTAGATCCTACGGTAATCCAAATTGAAAATAGACTTACCTCGATTAGATCTAGCTGAAAACAACTTGAGATGATGAAAATTAGATCAATAAGCCCACATACTCGATTGAATCCGTGTGAGAGATTCTTATCACTCACCAAATCCACAAATTAGCTTGAAATCGATGAATCTCTAATTCAGACAGTGAATAACAGATAAGAACTTCAAATCAACCAATTTGATATGATATACTCTTTCTCGACGTTGATCTTCAATCTTCTAAAGTAGATTTAAGAATTTAACGAAGTGGAGACGTATTTGATTGAGCAACGAGGATCACGAGCTCAACCAAATGAGAAATGAAGAAACTAAACCATTCACCTTGCCTCTATCCCTTTATTTATAGTCAACAACCCCTAGCCTTAATGAGCCTCACTAATCATCCCACTAATGACTAATTAGTCGGTCCAGAAACTGGGTAGCACTAAAACAGCGATTCCTCCCAAATCGCTAAACCAAATTCTTAATGTGACCGGTCTCCGGAGTTGGAAACGTCATTTCCTTTAAAATGAAATCGATCCAAGCACCTAATTCGATTCCAATCATAAGTTATGTCATGTACAAAACTGATAGGGGGAAAATGGTCACAAATAAAATTGATAAAAATTATGGATATGTCTCACATCCCCATAAACAACATATCAAAAGTTAGGAACGGTCCAACCCTTAGGTAATTGAATAGAAATATTTTATGATCCTTCGATACGTAAAATGCGGGTCGTTGCATTCTCTCTCCTCCCTTTAGGAATTTCGCCCTCGAAATCCTAAGCAAACACAAGCAACCAGAAATAATTCCACTTGCTTACCATCCATAAGCAACCAATCTACCACTCAATCTAGCATCCATCCAAGCATGCATCCATAGCCTTGACCTAGCATGCTGAATTCTAATAATAGCAAGATACAATGGCGTAAGGTGACACGACATTAATTGATCATACCAACGAAGAATTCTTGATGGATCATCTTCATACTCTCTTCCATTTCCCACGCAAAATCATCATCATCCTCACTCCATTGCACCTTGACTAGCTTAACAGACTTCCTCCTATGTTGTTTCATATCATTCCCCACAGCGCGAAGTGGCTTACGAGGTCTCATAACTACAGACTCGACTTTTAGGTCTTCGTACCGATCCAGAGATACCATTACATTTGAATCATGCACACTCTTCCGTAGAAACGACACATGAAAAACATTGTGCACACTCGACATCTTCTCGGGTGAATCCAATCTATATGCAAGCTTTCCAACCCGCTCGATTATCAAACACGGTCCAACGAACCTTGGAGCTAACTTTCCTTTACTTTTAAATCAAACAACATTCTTCAACGATGAAATCTTCACAAAAACCATGTAACTAACGTAAACTCCAAGTCCTTTCGGCGCTTATCGGCGTAACTCTTCTGACAATATAGGGCTGCCTTCATTCGTTGTCAAACGATCTTGATACAATTCGAGGTCTCTCTTATCATTTCTATCCCAAGTATCAGCTTGTCTTCAGTCTCTAACCAACATGCTGGAGAATTGCATGATCTACCATACAACGCCTCGTATGGTGCCATCCCAATACTCGACTGATAGCTGTTGTTATATGCAAACTCAACTAAATGTAGATGGTCTTCCCACGATCCCCCAAAATCCAATACACAAGCCCTGAGGAGATCTTCCAATACTCGATTAACTCTCTTGGTTGGACCATCAGTCTGAGGATGATAAGCCGTACTTATACATAACTCGGTTCCCAAAGTCTTTTGCAAACTCTTCCAAAATCCACTTGTGAACAATGTATCTTGATCACTGACTATGCTCTTCGGGGTGTATGAAACCGAACTATCCATTTAATATATAGCTAAGCTAACTTCAATGCCGTCCTAGTCGATCTGACAGGAATAAACCTTGCACTTTTGGTCAAGCGATCTACTATGACCCAAATTCCTTCATTTCCTGCCCTGGTTCTATGTAATCCATCGATAAAATCCATCGATATTTTCTTCCATTTCCACATAGAAACTTCCAATGGCTGAAACAATCCACTAGGGTTCTTTTGTTCAGCTTTCACCAACTGACAGTTCATACATTTGGAAATAAAATTTCCAACATCCCTCTCCATCCCTTCCCAGTGGTAAGCTCGCTTCATGTCCTGACATATCTTATTACCACCAGGATGAATCGTCAACTTCGAGTTATGACATTCCCTCATAACCTCATCTCTCAATCCGTCAATATCAGGAACAACCAATCGTCCTCTCTTATGAAGCCAACCCTTTCGGTCAACTTTGAATTCCTTACCCTCTGGTTCCAACTTCTAGATGATCTCGACAAGCTTTACATCACGCTTTTGGCTTTCACCAATCCTTTCGATGAAAGTAGGTCTTATCGATAAGCTTGCCAACATTTCAGGCTCTAACTCACACCGTGGTCTGAAATCAAGTCGTGCCAAATACTCGAGGTACTTCCATTCTGAAAACATCGCTCCCAAACATACGTGTCTTCGACTTAATGCATCCCATATGAACACTTGATTCTTCTTCGTCAATCTTGTTAATGGTGCAGCTATCTTGGAGAAATTCTTGATAAAACGATGATAATACCCCCGCCAAACCAAGGAAACTCCAAACATCCGTCTCATTCTTAGGTCTATCCCAGTCCTAGATTGCTGCCACCTTAGCGGGATCCACCGCTATTCCATTTCCAAAAACAACATGGCCTAAGAACCTCACTTCGCTCTTCCAAAAGTGACACTTCGAAAACTTAGCTCTCAGCTGATGCTTCTGCAAGATTTCCAAAACAACTCGCAAGTGCGTCTCATGGACTTCCTCGTTCCGGGAGTAACCCAAAATATCATCCACGAACACGAGCTCAAACTTGTTCAATTGATCTCTGAAAACCCTATACATAAGTTCCACGAAATACACTTGTGCATTGGTCAATCCAAATGGCATCACCAGCCACTCAAAGAAACCAGATGGTGTCCTAAAAGCAGTCTTCGACACACTATCCTTCGCCATTCTTAACTGGTGAAATCCCGTCGCTAAATCCATTTGAGAAAACACCTTGGCTTCGTGAAGGTGATCAAACAAGTCATCTATCCTCGACAACGGATACTTGTTCTTCTTGGTCACCTTGTTCAACTCACGATAATCAACACACAATCTCAAAGATCCATCAGCCTTGGTTGCAAACACAACTAGTGCATCCCACTCTGACACAATTCTCCAAATGAATCATTTTCCCAAAAGGTAACGAACTTGCACCTCTAACTCTCGTTGTTCCTTAGGCGTCATGCGCTTAAGAGGCATGACGAAATGTCTAGCACCTTCGACCAAATCGATCCTGCACTCAATCTCGTGATGTGGTGGCAAACCTTTGACCTCGTCAAAGACATCATCGAACTCACTAGCGATCGGTACATATGACAAGTCTTCTCGTGGAATCACAAGCAAATATAATTAGCTTACGAACCCTATCTTCTGACTTGCATCGAATCACAATCATTAGCCCTTTTACATTCCTGGCTGTCACCTCGAGCTTCCCACAATTCACTTTAGCCGCATACCTCTTGAGCCAGTCCATATCCAAAATGATCCCAAACCTAGCGAAGTTCAAAACAAAGAGATCACACAAAGGAGTAACCATGACTAAATAAACTAGATCACAACAAAGCACACAAAGATTAAATGAACTCTCAACTGGATTAGTCACAATCAATGGTCCACTACAATCCGGATTCTAAACCCAATCGACATACAAGCTTATTGCAGGTAAAATGTGGCGGTACCCTAATATCAAACAAAACCCAAACCAAACACCTCTGGTAGAAAGCATACTTAAAACAACAACATCTTCTCCTAATTCTCATTAGGAACACAATAGGAAATTGGAATAGCTTCTAGAACACATTCTCCCACCAGTTGCTTATTCTTTAGAAAAACTGGGTAGTCCTTCTTTTTATCCCCAGGCTTATCATAGTTGTAGCACTTCCTCTCAACTTTCGGATTCTTGTAATCCTTGGAAAAATTGCCTTTCTGTTGGTAGTTATAGCAGATGTCATCCTTCATTGGTTTCTTCTTTTGGCCATCATTCCCTTTCTAGTGTCTTTTTTTTCTTATTCAACTTCTTCATAGAACTGGTGCCAATAAAAGTTTCTTCAAGAGGCTCATTCCTGCTTCTAGAAGCCTCGTCCCAAGCAGCAATGATCCTTTCTTCTTGCTCTTTAACTAGACGTCGAAGTTGCTCCAAAGTTATACTTGTTCTCAACTCATATTCTTCATCCGTAGGAGAATAATCCCTTCGTCGCTTGGAAGAATCAACCCTAGGTACTTGTACAGGAACACCACGCTCTACTGCCGCTTATGGAATGGTCATCCTCCTTATGGTCGCTGCCATCATGGCTCCGAACATAACAAGATAATCAGGTATAGCTGCTGAAGCTCCCAACTAGCAACCATCACCTAACTTTCCAGTCGTAGGCTCATCCCTAGTAGTGTTTCCCAAAGTTCGACGACTTATTCTAAATATGTAAATAGAATGATTAGTCCAAATAAGAGATAAACTGTAACGAAGTCCAAGCGCTACTATACTGTATACAATAATATAGTAATAATCCATTAACAGAGTACAAATATGTCTCTCATACGTCTTTACACCCACGAATTTAGGATAAATCGCTTAGCCAATGATCCGATCCAAATGTAACGACCGCCCATAACTCCTGCACTTAACAAGAGGAATAATGCATTGAAAGACGTGCCAGGCAGCTATGGACGATCATCAGGGTAGAATAACATAAGTGGAACCTATCGTATAACTTACATCGCATGGGAAAAATATAATAGAACATATACAACATGATATAATAGTGAATCACATATGAACAAAATCTAAAAACTTTCATATCATCATGAGAATATCCATACATCAAACAAGTTTACATCAGAGTATGTACAACAAGCCTTACTACAGGTTCACTCAGAGTTGCATATCGATCATAATAGCGGAAACTACAAGTATGTATAATAGTAAAACTAATACGTAATCCTCCATCTCATCATCTCTCTACAAAATCGTCCTCACTAAGATCTACTACCTGTTACATGCAACTCAGTCTGCCTATACAAAATCGGATGAACAACCCAAGGTAATAAGAGGGAAACATAAAACCTTGAGTCAACAACGGTTTTAACGAGAGACAAAACAATTATCTAACATCATCAATAAAATATATGAGAAATAGGTAGGTCAATCATCTAATCTACCAACATCAAAAGAGAAGAACCCCAAACTTATCTTCTCCACATCTGACAGCGATAGCCTTTACCAGAGAATTAGAAAAGAAACAAATAGTACATTCCAAGCAACCAGTTATCAAGCGTAGACAATCCTAATCGAGTTCAACATCCCTCAAGCACAATCCCCGAAGGCCAAGACCAACATTAGAAAAGCACCCAAGAGATGTCTCCCTCGACATCGAATAATCCACACAAGACTATATACAAGCAATCGACATCCATGACTCTGGCTATCACCGCGAATCTTGCCTTGAAACCATCGTTAATCATATGAATGGCCACAACATGCCATCTATCAAGGGCTAATGGTAACCCCAGTTCTAGAAAAACTAGATACGCCTTTTCATCACTACGTATGTTTGTCTTACTCAACGAAGACAACTAAGCCCATCAAGTTTTTACCTAGGGTACTCGACATGTCCCACTAGTCTTTAAGGCATCCCTGTTATACCCCTTCTTTGAGTCCGCTAGAACCTCCGGCTAATGACAATCCCTCGGCCTTTAATATCTGTAGTCGTTGTCATCGGCGACTTTCCATAAGTTCACATCATCATGAGCAACCATTATCTACGAGCTCCAACCGTCTTGAGTTGTCACCATATTCGTTGCATTCCATCGATCAATGAACACTTCACAACGCTTCGAACATTCCACCTTGAATTCATGTCGAAGCTACAACATTTGGTCACCACTCATGGATCGCTTACGACCCATCAATGGATCGCTCACGATCCATCAATGTATCAGTCAAGATCCATCAATGGAACGGTCAAGGTTCATCAATGGATCGGTCATGATCCATGCTTCTCTTGCACAACGTTTCATTTCTCTTCCAAAGCATTTCATAATGCTACGGTCCATCAACATATTTTGTGTGATCCATAAAACACAATGCTCCATCAAAACGCTACCGTCCTTCGGTATGCCAAACGTCACCGATCCATCATGAATAGGTTGTCGATCCATGCATCTTCAGGGATCACTCCACCCCAATGATCTGATCCACTCTCTTGCGCAACGCCAGATCATCACGATCCTCAGTGTTCACCCCTTGTCGATCTATTGGCTCTACGCACCGATCCACACATTGTTGCCCACGTGACCCATGCATATATTTGCGACCAATCCATCAGCTTCCCTCATGCGATCCATCTGTTTTGGCCTGCATGATCCATCCTTTACCAGCACCGATCCATGCTTCTTGACCAAGTACCACACCTGCCCGATCCATCCAAGTTCCAAGCGTTGTCACCGATCCATCAAAGAAACTTGATCGATCCACTATTTATTGCTCCATAAGCCATGAGCACTCGATCCATTCAGTCAACAGTCCATCAAACCAAACCCAATCCATCACCAACAACTAACATCTATGCGCGACTTGATCAAAATCAACCAATTTCATCAATGATCAATAGCAAACATCATCAATATTAGCAACATAATTAATCATCATTCAATCGTCAAATAATCATATGAAATTCACCAAATCACGATAAAATAATGGATAAGCCAATAAATGGATCTAAATTTGTATATACACATGAATGAACATATGAATTTATCGTTATAATCTTGCTAGATTATATCCTATGGTGATCAAAATTGAAAATAGACTTACCTCGATTAGATCTAGGTGAAAACAACTTGAAATGATGAAAATAAGATCAAACAACCCATATACTCGATCGAATCCATGTGAGAAATGCTTATCACTCACCAAATCCACATATTAGCTTGAAATCGATGAATCTCTAATCCGGACAGTGAAGAACAACAAAGAACAATCTTCAAATCGACCAATTTGATGTGATCTACTCTTCCTCGATGTTGATCTTCAATCTTCTAAAGTATATCTAAGAATTTAATGGAGTTTGAGATGTATTTGATTGAGCAAGGAGGAGCACGAGCTCAACCAAATGAGAAATGAAGAAATTAAACCATTCTCCTTGCCTCTACCGTATTTATAGTCAATAACCCCTAGCCTTAATGAGCCTCACTAATCAACCCACTAATGACTAATTAGTCTGTCCAGAAATTTTGTAGCACTAAAACAGCGATTCCTCCCAAACTGCTAAACCAAATCCTTAATGTGACCACTCTACGGAAATGGAAACATTATTTCCTTTCCAATGAAATTGATCCCGGCACCTGATTTGATTCTAATCAAAAGTTATACCCTGTACAAAACTTATATGGGCAAAGTGGTCATAAATAAAATTGATATAAATTATGGACATGTCTCACATCCCCATAAAAAGCATATCAAAAGTTGAAAATGATCTGACCCTTAGGGGATTAAATAGAAATATTTTACGATCCTCTGATACGTAAAATGTGGGTCCTTTCAGCAATGATGTTGAGATGACTTCGGTTGACAAATGAAGGTGATACGACTTGATTTTAATTTTCTTTTTTCAAAGCAGACCTTGCTGGTCCAGGTTCGAGCCACGCCTAAAAAGGGCTAGAAGTCGACCACCCTCCTATAGGGAGGTTGACCGCCCTTTCAGTTTTAGCACGACGCAAACCTAGAAAGTGACATATAGTCATGCCCAAACCCAAGCCACCTCTTCATTATTTCCTGCTCCTCCATGTTTAGCCGAATAAATCCATTTTCCTCATATCCCTACCTCTTAATTCAAACCTCCATCCTCGTTCCACCTCCAATCACCACCAAAATCTTTATGTAGTAGATTTAGCCCCTTTGCCACTTCAGATCTACACTCTTTATCCCCTAATTTGTTGTATCGACATAGCATAACCTCGAGCCTTAAAAGTTGCTGCATGCCACCTCGGTCTCACTCCACAAGAGGCCGCATGGTTAGAACGTAGAAATGGAAGATTTCCATATGCATGAAAATGGCCAACTATGAATTTCACAAATGGTGTCTAGTTAAATTCATCAGTTTTTCTCCATTTCAGCTTGACGCGGTTTTTGTAGCTGCAAGCTTATCACCAATCCTCTACTATGGCACCTTTGAGCGAGAGTCATGTCTGTGTTGCATTTATCTTTTGGACGACCAAATGACAATTGATTTTGGTAAGGGTGTTAGTCTGATTTGGTTGTAGGTAAAGGGAACTTTGATCGAGATATCTGATCAAGACTTGGAAGAGATGTTGGAGATATCATGTTGGCACCTCGAGGATTCACTTTCCTAGTAGTCATCTTTCTACCCATGTCTTCCAGCACTATGGGTTGAATCTTGGTTGGGGAACATGATTAGGAAGACCCCCGATAGTCATCGATCGTGCGACTCTTCGAAGGATGGTATCCAGTTGCCCATAAAACCAATTCTAGTTCAACAGCAGCACCTTCAGCATTAGCTGGGTGCAAGGTCTATGAGTTTCCCGAACTTCCTGCTCTTTGTCAGATTCAAGCAGAGCTCCGACAGGTCTGTAGAGAGCAGCATAGGCAAGGTCACGAGACAGGCTCATTTTCTTCTTGCTGTGATCCTAGTGAGGAAATAACAACTAAGCGAGTTCTATCCCCAGAGCTTGACCTTCTCGAAACCTCAACACGTTATTTTTTAGGACTTGTTTTATCTTTTTCCATTCTAGCATTTGTTTCTTTGCTTTGTTGTAGTTGCGTATTTGTGACTGCTAGTACTAACTATCCTTATCAAATCGCACGATGATGCTTTGAGATTTATGTCTTTTAAACATGATATATGTGTCATTTACAATTATTCATGATATAAACTAGAAGTGAAATATCATAACTTGAATCAAACTAACAAAACTCCAAAGTAAGAAAATTTTGATCTTTGGATAGTAAGGTTTATTGAAGGATAGGTTAAGGATTGTTTTTGTCATAGGCAAATATTTTTGCATGTTCTCTAAAAGCTAAAATTTAATTTTTGGTTATCATTAGTTTAATTCGATTTGCGCACTTTTTGCATATCCAACTTTTGTCTTTGTCAAATTATGACCAGGCTCATCTAAATTTCTAGAAAATACTTCTACAAACCTTTTCCTAGCATTTTGAAGAAGAATGGAAAAAGATTTGTTTTGTAAAGTTTAAAATTAAGTTCTTATTTTAAAAGAACTGTGCATTTATGCACTTTAATTGCTTTTTCCAAAAAACATGAAAACTTAAGGAGTAAAAATTTATTTTTCTTGAAGCAACAATTTTTAAGGTTGTATGTGAAGCAAAGGGAAGATAATAAGTAAATATTTTAAAGATTTTAATGGTGCATTATGGTCATCTATATGATTAAAAAGCCAATAGTAACAACAGAAATGTTGTTTTAGCTTTGAAAATGCAGTTTTCGTACTTTGTCAATGATGTAGGTGAGTTGTTATTAGACTCACTTAAGAACCTCGTTGACATTATAGGTGAATTATTATTATACTCACTTACACTCTAGAGCTTAAATTTAAGTCTCCTTATGAAGTTTATATATGCAAATTTTGTAGTGTTACGGAGAAAATGAGGTGAAAAGCACTACATAACAAGGACTAGAAAATTTATAAGTGATAAGAATGTTAAACTCCCTACAAAAATTTCCTTTTTCCGCATAAGAGAAATGAATAGGAAGTGACTTTGGATGTGTTGTCGTATTGAATGCTAGAATTTGGATGCAAAATTGGTTGCTTATATTTCAATTCATAATTCTTTGACGGTTTTGGTTGAAAAATATTTTTCAAAAGCTACATAAATATAGAATTGCCAGTATATTTTAGGTTGCTTCCAACATATTTCAAGATACTAAAAATAAAATGCAGTCATATAGGAGGATACGATTTGGAATCATTATGCATACATTTTTTTATAGTTATGACTGATTATGTATAATGTGCACATACAGACGTTTGATTGCAAAACTAGTTGTACATAATTGATTGTGTAATTTAGGATACTTAAGTGCCAACACCATGACTAAGTCAATGGTAAAATTTTGAATTGAAATTTCTTTTAAGGATGAAAGAATGTAACACTTTGAAATCTAGCATTAGTTAAATTAGTTAATTAACTAGGTTTTGAAAATGGAATTTGAGCAAACGATGGAATTTAACCATGAAACTTACTATATTGCAATTATAACGGAATTCTGATCAAATTTTATGTTTATAACTTCGCAAGCGGAGTATGTATAAAGAAGTTACGGGTGAAAATCAAATACGAATGAAAGATAATTACATACATAAGTTACCACAACTCCTCCTTAAACACTTCCGACCCCACTGGAGTGAGGTCAACCAAGACGATTGACCAGGCGGTCGACCGCAACATCGACCGATTAGTTGATTGACTGTGGTGGCGGCTAGGTTTTTTGAGAAGTTTATTTTTATACAGACATATTTTTCTATATTTTAATATAGCGGTTCATGATCATTTCAATGCCCATAAATAGAGACTGGGTGTAACATCCCACTTTTTCGTACAATTTAAGCTGACATTTAACTACCATTGTCAACCCAAATTAAACAGAAAAGTAGAAAGTTAAGAGAAATAATTTAGAGGATGAGGAAGAGAGAGAAAGAAATAAAATAATAGAAGAAAGAAGAAGAACATGATAACCTCACAGCGGAACGAATATAATAATATATATATATACACACATATATATCAATATATCTTTACAAAAGGAAATTTTATACACATACCAATTATCAGAATATAACATGAATCAAATACACCAGAACAACTTTAATAACTAATGACGAAGCCTCCTGCTTTTAGCTCCTGAACTCCAAGCGAAAACTGACCTGGAAAATATGTTCGGTCTGATCCGAGCACATTTTGAAGCAAAGCAAAAACACCCGGACCAGTCTGGAATACTATTAGTGGTAAATTCACATCAAACAATCGACTGAACATTAGAAAAATCCATTTGAAAGAAAGGATAATAGTAAGACCATTCGACACATAAATACGGACGGTTTTTACCGTACTATAACGCAAAACATTTTGATATGTCAAAATCCAGTGATATTATAAAAGTGTCTATCAAATCACAGATAAATAACCATGTAGCAGAACGCTTGCATCTCACGCTCTACATATATAGTATAAAATCAAAAACCGCATGGCGCTTATTGGAGATTGGATTCCAACTATGGCAAGGTATGGGACCACCTTCCGATCAGTGTACTCTATCGAGGATACACTAGGGTTCAACAAGAACGTCTTGCAACCCAGGCTAAACATGGTCGGTCACTTATTTAGCTTGAGTGGACCGAATGTGTAACAACCCGGAAAATCGGAACCAATTTAATTTTTTTATTTTGGCTATTTCAATGAATTTTGAATAGTTAAAATAATTTATTTTAAATAATAATGATTAAATATTTATTTTAATCGAAGATAGAGCGAATATATTTATTTTAATTTCAAAAGGAATTGGAAATCGTACGGTAGTTTGAAAAGTCAGAGTTGAACTTTGACTGAATATACAGGATTCAAAATTAAACGGATTTTAGTGAAACCAAAAATATCTGAATCTGTTTAAAAATATCTTTCCAACGAATCCGAAAAATCAAAATTTCATAGCGGAAATCAAAAGTTATGGCCAGTTGAATATTTAGAATGGTCGCTATGGAATATAGTATAATTTATAGCCCATATAAAAGGCCATTTTACAAACGATCTCTGTTCTCGACGAAACCACTTTTGTTAGAACCGGAATGTCAAATTATTGCTAATTTTATTTTTTTCATAATTTTTGGAATTTATTTGTGAGCGTGGTAAATTAAACTGCGTTCCATAATTTCTATTGAATTTAATCGACGGTTAAAAGGGCCATTTTTCAAACGGTCTCTAAATTCGATGAAATTAATTTTGTTAGGACCGTATCATCAAAACAAAGCCAAATATATTTTTTCTGTAATTTTTAGTGTTCGTATGTGGCCCCGGTGAATTTAAATATGCGATCGAATTAATTTAATAAAGGATTTAAATTTTAAATCAAAAAAATCAGGCCAAAACCAGCTGTTCGGACTGACGGGACCTAGCCCATTAGTTCCGGAACAGGGAAAATTTGGTGATAACAACTCTTGTTGGACTGAAATTGGAGTTGTTAAGAATTTATGGACTTATTTGTAAAAATTAGGAATAAAATATTATAAAAATACACTTTGTCTCTACCAAACCCAAATCCCATCGTAACATAGCTGCCACCCCCTTTATCCATGGCCAACATCATTTCTTGCTTCTCCCTCTAAAATCCGTCAATCCTCTCACCGAAATCCCTCCCTCCAGTTCAAGCTTTCGAAGAGATTTTCATCCTCTTCAGTTCTATACGGTTAGATCATCTCAAAGTGGCACGAGCTCCGAGAACCGAGCCCCTGAACGGCCACCATACAAGCCGCCGCCCCCCCCTCCTTGGTGCATGCGAGTTGGCCAAGGGTGGGACCCCCTTGCGTGCCATTCTTTCCCCGTCGAGGTGCCACCATCCGATCTTCGAATCACTACACCATTTGATTTCAAAAGCCAACCCTAGAATTGAACATAGTTTGAAATACTGTCGGCCTGTGTTTCTGAGTAAGGAAGAAAGGGTAAATCCTTTTATTATTTTAATAATTTAATTTAAAAAGATTATCAATCTTAATAAAATCATAACTAACTGATACGAACACGAAATTGAACGATTTCAGATCCTGTACGATCGTGGAACCAAGATCTACGCTGTTGTGTCCTGACTATAACTGATTCTGAGCTGATCGAATTTTGGAAAAAATTTGCAGATCTAAACCACTCAGATTCAAACGAAAGTGAGAATTCTACTTTATTTTTATTTTTAAATAATTAGAATAAATCATGATTGTATTCTCATTGATTCGCTGTAAATTGTTACATGCTATGCTACGTGATTTGATCTGTATGTGATGTGTTGTTGTAGATCTGTAATTTGGGTGATATTGTGTTATTATTAAATTTGCAACAAAAATAAATCAAACATTTTTGTTGTTATTTTTGTTGAATCAAAATATTCAAAAAAAGTGAAGCATCACTTTTATTATATTTTATCGGCGTTGTATTGACAATAAAAATGAATCAAACATTTTCGTTGTTATTTTGTTGAAACAAATATAGTCAACAAAAATGGAGCATCACCTTTATTTTATTTGGTTGGAATTAAATTTGCCATAAAAATAAAAATATCATCTTTGTTTTGATTGAACTAGAATTTTCAATCAAATAAAAATATCATATTTGTTTTGATTGAACTAGAATTTTCAATCAAATAAAAATATCATCTTTGATTTGATTGAACTAGAATTTTCAATCAAATAAAAATATCATCTTTGTTTTGATTGAACTAGAATTTTCAATCAAATAAAAATATCATCTTTGTTTTGATTGAACTAGAATTTTCAATCAAATAAAAATATCATCTTTGTTTTGATTAAACTAGAATTTTCAATCAAATAAAAATATCACCTTTGTTTTGATTGAACTAGAATTTTCAATCAAATAAAATATCACTTTTATTATTGTTTGATTGAACTAGAATTTTCAATAAAAATAAAAATATCACTTTTGGTTGTTGTTTGATTGAATTAGAATTTTCAATCAAAATAAAATGTCACTTTTGTTTGTTGTTTGATTGAATTAGAATTATCAATCAAAATGAAATATACACCTTTGTTATTTGATTGAGTTAGAATTTTCAATAAAAAGGAAATATCAATTTTTTTCATTTTGTTGAATTAGAATATTCAACAAAAATGAAATATAAATTTCTATCATTGTATGGAATTAATAGAAATATAGAAATGTTCATGTTTCAGAAGAATAAGAAAATGTACATGTTTTATAATCAAAACATGATTTCATAGAAAATATACATTTTTAATGTAAAGTCAAAAATAAGAAAAGTGTTCATGTTTTAAAGTCAAAACATGATTACACTAAAAATATACTTTTTAAAGTAATATTAGACAATAAGAAAATGTACATATTTTTAATCAAAACATGATTACATATAAAAAAGTTCACATTCTTAATATAATGTTAGAATATAGAAATTGTACATGTTATGAATAAAAACATGATTTCATTAAAAATTTACATTTTAAATGACAAGAATATAAAAACCGAAAATGCACATGTTATGAATAAAAACATGATTTCATTAAAAATTTACATTTTTAATGATAAGAATATAAAAATTGAAAATGCACATGTCATGAAAACATGATTTCATTAAAAATTTACATTTTTAATGACAAGAATATAAAAATAGAAAATGCACATGTTATGAATAAAAACATGATTTCATTAAAAATTTACATTTTTAATTACAAGAATATAAAAATAGAAAATGCACATGTTTGGAATAAAAACATGATTTCATTAAAAATTTACATTTTTAATGACAAGAATAGAAAATTGGAAAATGTACATGTTTTAAATCAAAACATGATTTCATTAAAAATATACATTTTTAATGTAATGTTGAAAATAAGAAAAGTATTCATGTTCTATAATGAAAATATGTTTTACATTAAAAATATACTTTTTAATGTAATATTAGAAATTAGTGAAAAGATTCATGTTTTAAAAAGAAAACATGTTTTACATAAAAAAATTCACTTTTTAATGTAATAATAGAAATGTAGAAAATGAAACATGTTTTTAAATGAAGATATGTTTTACATTAAAAATTCACTTTTAATGTAATAGTAGAAATTTAGGCAAAGATCTATGTTTTAAAAAGAAAATATGTTTTACATTAGAAATTCACTTTTTAATGTAATAATAGAAGTTGGGCAAACATTCATGTTTTTAAAATAAAACATGTTTACATTAAAAACTTTTTTTTTAATGAAATAGATAAAAGCCCATTTAAAATTACATCGCATGTATTAGAATTTATATGCGTTGTTATAAGTACATTTATAATTACATCGCATATATTAGAATTTATATGCGTTGTTATAATTACATTTATAATTACATCGCATATATAAGAATTTATATGCGTTGTTATAATTACATTTATAATTACATCACATATATTAGAATTTATATGCATTGTTATAATTGCATTTATAATTACATCGCATATATTAGAATTTTTATGCGTTGTTAAAAGCACATTTAAAATTACATCACATATATTAGAATTTATATGCGTTGTTAAAAGTATATTTATAATTACATCGCATATATTAGAATTTATATGCATTGTTTAAATCACATTTATAATTACATTACATATATTAGCATTTATATGCACTGTCAAAATTACATTTATATTTACATTTGCATATATTAGAATTTATATGCAAAGTTGACTCGTCATTGGATAAATTTTCATGTAAATGATATATATTATGTTTGACGGTACATAGATATAATATGCCAATAAAAACATTCTTTTATTTGGCATATTAAAAACGTTAGTGAATTCGTCGAATGCTTTATATTTATATATAACTATATATATAAATATAAATTAAAATTAAATGAATCGCGCGCGGTAGTTCGCGTTTCAAAATCGTAACTTCAAACAATTATACCGAAAGATCCAACCGTCGGATTTTCCCAAAACTGGAACCGTTAGGACCGCTTTGGGAAGATCTTTCCATCGATATAAATTTTGTTAAAATTCAACAGTTAGATTTCGGGATAAGTGTAAATCAAATTTCGATAGAAACAGCGCCAGGGCCGCCAATTGACCCGAAGCGTCGTTAAATTAATTTAGCTATTTTTATATAAATAAAAATAGCGATAAATCATTACTAAATACTATTAACGATATGAAATGGTTTTAAACTATATATATGCGAGAATCATTTGAAAAGATTGAGTCCAATCTCGTTTCAAATGATTATATGATGATTTAAATCGAAGATATCGAAGACGGCAATTGAAGACTGGTGAACTTCACATCGAAAGGATAACTACTGATGCCCGAGATTGGTTAGCTACCAGTAAAGGGTTAAAGTGGTAGCTGTCCGGATGTACTTGTTGATTGTCCGGATATGCGAGCATCTCTCTTCTGTATTGGACATACGGGACGAGGAATAAGGTGTCTCCGGTTTCGTTCAGACCTAGAACGGACTTGTAAATGGATGTGTGTCCGACATTGAATTTCATTCCATGTAAATTAAATTGATTTCTATTTAATATATATCTGTGGTGGCGGAGAATTTATTCTCTTGCTTAACACCCTTCTTTGAGACGCATGAGCTCGAAGGTTATATATTGGTAGTTATCGATAGCATGGCGTGAATTGTCAATGTGACATGCCAAGATGCAATTGATCGAGGCTTTTGTTGAAAAGCAGAGCCTTGTGGATGATGATCAAAGCATAGCCTATTTCGGCATAGCATTTTGTATAACGTTACCTCGCGAGCCTCACTCCCCGGTTGAGTCAGAAATGGGACAAGGGAACGCAGGGAGTGCACACGTTTCTTTCTAGTTAGAAGTGGTGTTTGGGTTTTTACAAGGCCCGACATTTTTACTTATGTGGTTGATGGAATGAGGCACCTCGGATTTATTGGTCGATTGTGACCATTTTATAAGTTCAATAGGACCGGGAAGCGTGTGTTCAGGAATTGCCAATCCACTAACGTTATTTGTGGACCGGCCCTGTAGTATCTAAGGGTTGCCCGTAGGTGTGATCCTGAGACATTGCTAGAGTGTATCGAATCGGTTAGGAGATCGTCCCTAGCCTTGACTCATGATGGAAATCCACTCTCCAATACGACATTTCAGTTTTGATTGTAAACCTATATATGGCGACATAGTAGGATGGGGTACTATGCCATCTAGGATTGATACATTTACTTTGAAGTATTTTTAAAATATATTAGACACTAATAATAATATTAAAAATATTATTTTTACGTATCAAGCATTTTTTATCATTATAAGGTAAATGTAACGACCAACATTTTACGCATCGAAGGATCGTAGAATATTTATTTCTTTCACATACGAAGTCGTATAGTCATGTAACTTTGGGAGGCGACTATTGGGGTTATTTCCCATGTTCATGATTTTTGTCGATTCGTAAATGACTGTTTTACCCCTAGCTAATCTTGTTCTGACCATAACTTTTGACTGAAAAGGAATTTTGACCCGAAACCCCTTCCATTAGCTCCGGATGATGGTTTACCTTTCTGTAGAGTGGTCACATTGGCCAAACGGACTCACCGTTTGGGAGATATGGCTGAAAAAAGTTTCAGATGGTGAAAAACAGCTTAATTGGGCTTAACCGGGTGATTAACAGCTAGGCCCAAAGGGGAATTTCGGAATTAGAAGTTTAAAAGGGCTGTTAGGGTTTGGAGAATACCTTTTTCTCATTTTTCAGCCGTCACTATTCATTCCCCTCAACCTAGCCATGGCCTCCAACATCTAAAACACCTTCTAATCACCGTTTAATCAAGTATTGGCCTAATCTACATCAAATTGAGGCGAATTAGCATAGAGATTGAGATAGAGCTGCTGTGTTGCATTGGGAACAGCGCCAAAACAGAGAATCATTTCAGATCTAAAGTTTATTTGTGGCGAAGGTGAGTGATTTGCAAGGTTTCTCACTACTTACAGCTAATTAGGGGTAAGCAGTGATAATTAGCGAATTTATACACGTTAAAAATCTAGAAAAATATTTATAAATTTCGAAATGATGTTTTAGACCTCTGTTTAAAGTTTGGGTTAATTTGGTTAAGTTTTGCTAATCATATCATTAGATTCACCTAAACATGCTTAAGGGTTTTGGCTATGTTTGATCCATTTTACATGCTATGGTTGTTTTGCTGTTTGTGGATGATTATACATGTTGCTATGACTATATAGTACGCTTTGTGGTTGTCTAGAAGTGTTAGATTGGTCGAAAATGCCGTCGAATGGCGTAAACAGTCGCTGGAAGAAGCTGCAGGAAATATGCAGGACCCGGATCAGATCGCTCCTGCTCTCCACGACCCGACCCGATCGTGGCCACCCCCACGAGCTACTCCACCCTTATGCCACAAACCGCCGGATGTTCCTCATCCCTTCGAGTTTGGTCACCACAAGCTGCTCGCGCCTGAAGCACGATCTGAACCGAAGCTCCACCACGACTCGATCCGACGAGTGAGCACGATCCTATGTAGCATGAAGGAGGACCACGACCAGGAGCTGGAACCTCGACCCGATCCGATCAGGGGGGGGGGGGGGGTTTCACGATCCGTATGCAGCAACCCAATCCGAACCAGAGGAGATACTTAGAGCTGAACCAAGTAGCTTGGACGCTAGGCATGGGTTGCGAACTAAATGAAGACTGATCCAGAGGAGAAGACCAAAATCCGAGATGCAAAGGTAGTCCAAGTAGGAAGTTTGTACTCAGGATCCAGTTGGGAACTAACGAGTTAACTTCATGATTGGGCTTTGCTGTGGGACGTGTGCTAAGGGGTTGTCGATGTCTATAACTTTGGATCACTATGTATGGGAGGTACGTGGACGGATTCAGGGCCACAGTGGCCTAGGTACGACTAGTGGGCTATAGACCAATGAAGTGGGGCCATTTGAAAAGGTTTGGTCATAATCCCATGGGATAAGCTTGGTAGTAGCAGTAGTTGTACAAGTCGAACTCCGTCATTACCTCGATGGGTCTAGTGATCAAAGTGGTGGAAATCGTATGCTTTACGCACCGAGTGAGAGATGTGAGGATGGTTGCTATGTTTGATTTGTTTGCCATCATTATGACATGCACACCCCCACCCCCGTATTCTTTACACTATCCCCTTAGATTATTGTACGGTATGTAGTGCTAACTCTTTGGTTGCAGGTCCAGGTTCAGGTATGGTTTAGTATACCAGTTATTGTTCTGTTTAGCTACTTATCGCTCATACCAGACTTCTTGTCTGACCCAGAGTTTTATGTCTCTTCTTATTACTCTGGGTGCTCTCACGAGCAGACTAGAGACAGGTTAGATGGTATGCACGAGTAGTTGTACTGGAGACGAGCAGGAGGCTTCCATGTATGATATATAGATATTCTCCCTGTTTCGTTGTTGGTCGCTACTTTGGGCATTAGCAGTGTACCCTTCCTTTCTTTTACTTTAGAGACAGTTTTAAAGTTGTAATAATGATGATGTGGAACATAAGCTGTATTTGGATTTTCCGCTGCTATGATGTTTAGTTCTCAGCTTATGCACTGTCTCGCCTGTTTATGTCAAGTATGTTGTTATTATATTTTATCCCATGCGCTGTGAGACATTCTACAGGTTTTCGGTTAGTTCATTCTCTTGTTTCCTTTCTTTGGCGACCGTTCCGTGCTAGTCGGGCATGTGTACAACGCACTTTCGGAGGAAATGCCGGCTGATGCGGGGCGGGCCGGCACACTTGGTATCAGAGCTCTAGGTTACGTAGTTAATCTGGGGAAGTTATCAGGGAGAGATAGTACACGTATATGAGAGCGCGTATTTTTGATTATTTTGGTTTTTAAAAAGCTATATATATACTATTAGTATAGCTAAGGATGAAGTCGCACTGCACCTACACCACAAAGAGGATGGTTAATCGTTTCTCTTTACAGATTAAACGATGAGCCGATACGCAAGGGGTGCCGGTAGGGGAGCCAATAATGGGAATGGTGCTGAGATGAGGACAATTCTTACTGACCTCATGAGAGAGATACTTAGGGATGTGCAGAGGGCAGCTCCCAATGCTGGTAATGGAGGTGGTCCAATAGTGCAAGCGCCTAGGGCCGATTTCGCCAAGCTGAACAAGGATTATACTAGTCTTGGTGGGAAGCCGTTCTATGGAACGGAGTCGGCTACGGATGTTCAGGATTGGCTGGATAGCTGCGAGCGTATCTTCGAAGACTTGGGTATCGAGGATGCGACGAAGAGAAGGCTAGCATCCCGTCAGCTGCAAGGACGGGCAATGAATTGGTGGAATGCTATAAAGGCAGCTACTCCCGAGGATCAGATTACTTGGGATCAGTTAAAGGTTCGCTTTAGCAATAAATTCATTCCAGCTGCTCAGAAGTCAGTGCTGTTTAAGAAATTCTTGGAACTCAAGCAAAATGGCAGAGCTGTCTCAGAGTATATTGCCGAATTCAACATTTTTTCGAAATATGGGTTATCCCTAATAGATACTGCCGAGAAGAAGAACGGGAAGTTCATAACTGGCTTGGATGGATAGTTGGGGGAAAGGCTTATTAACCACATCGATGAGACGTTTGAATCGATTGTGGGGAAAGCTTTAAGATCAGAGAGTCTTTACCCTAAGCCGAAGACTGAGGTCGCATCTGCAGAGGAGCCAAAACCGCAAGCAAGCGGTGGAGGCAAGAGTGGTTCTCAGAATAAGAAGAAGCAGAACCAAGCTAAGGATGACCAGAAGAAGAAGAAAGATGTTGAGTGCTTTAGCTGTGGCAATAAGGGCCACTATGCTAGTAATTGTCGAGCAAAGCCAGCAGACAGGAAGTGCTTCAACTGTGGCCAAGTGGGACATCACAAGGACAAGTGTTCGCAACCCCCTAAAAAAAGCAGATGGTGAAAGCATATGCCCTTAATGTTATTCCTTCTTCGTCAAATGCCACAACTGCGGCGGAGAAGGGAAGGAATGTAGTTATTCAAGGTATGCTTTCTGTTTATGATGTTCCTGTTAGAGTTTTGTTTGATACCAGAGCTTCCAATTCTTTCATATCTAGTGACTTGGTAGATGGGTTGGGATTGGAGCCCTAGATTGTCGATAGACCTTTAGTAGTGACGAACCCGATTGGTGGTTCGACTAGCCTTAGCATGATTTGTCGTAATGTGGTCTTATCGAGTCATGGATGCATCTTTTTTTGTGATTGCTTTGTTTTGGGCTTTACTGGGTTTGGCATTATTTTGGGAGTCGATTGGCTCCAAAGATACGGGGTGGTGGTAGACTGTAAGGGCTTTTTGGTGACAGCTAGAGCGAATGATGGGCGGAGGGTAGTGTTTTGTGGTCTAACTAGTGATGGGGTAATGGCTAGTTTTCTAAATTCCCTCGACATCCCGCATGATGAGTTGTCAGGTTTGCCCGTGGTTGGCCAGTATCCGGACGTCTTTGAAGAAGTGACCGGGCTTCCACCACACCGAGAGATTGAGTTCCGTATCGATTTAGTGAAAGATGCTAGACCTATAGTAATGCCACTTCGTCGTATGGCACCAAGGGAGCAGCGAGAGCTCGGGGTGCAAGTCAGCGATCTTTTGAAGAAGGGATTTATCAGAAGGAGTGTTTCTGAATGGGGAGCACCAGTTGTGTTTGCTACCAAGGCGGATGGTTTATAAAATCTGGAAAAATATTTATAAAATTCGAAATGATGTTTTAGACCACTGTTTAAAGTTTGGGTTAATTTGGTTAAGTTTTGCTAATCATATCATTAGATTCGCCTAAACATGCTTAAGGGTTTTGGCTATGTTTGATCCATTTTACATGCTATGATTGTTGTTTTGCTGTTTGTGGATGATTATACATGTTGCTATGACTGTATAGTACGCTTTGTGGTTGTCTAGAAGTGTTAGATTGGTCGAAAACGCCGTCGAATGGCGTAAACAGTCGCTGGAAGAAGTTGCAGGAAATATGCAGGACCCGGATCGGATCGCTCCTGCTCTCCACGACCCGACTCGATCGTGGCCACCCCCACGAGCTGCTCCACCCTTGTGCCACGAACCGCCGGATGTTCCTCATCCCTTCGAGTTTGGTCCCCACGAGCTGCTCGCGCCTGAAGCACGATCTGAACCGAAGCTCCACCACGACCCGATCTGATGAGTGAGCACGATCCTATGTAGACTGAAGGAGGACCACGACCAGGAGCTGGAACCTCAACCCGATCCGATCAGGGGGGCGTGTCACGATCCGTATGTAGCAACCCGATCCGAACCAGAGGAGATACTTCGATCTGAACCAAGGAGCTTGGACGCGAGGCATAGGTTGTGAACCAAATGAAGACCGATCCAGAGGAGAAGACCAAAACCCGAGATGCAAAGGTAGTCCAAGTAGGAAGTTTGTAATCAGAATCTAGTTGGGAACCAACGAGTTAACTTCATGATTGGGCTTTGCTGTGGGACATGTGCTAAGGGGTTGTCGATGTCTATAACTTTGGATCACTATGTACGGGAGGTACGTGGACGGATTCAGGGCCACAGTGGCCTAGGTACGACTAGTGGGCTATAGACCAATGAAGTGGGGTCATTTGAAAAGGTTTGGTCATGATCCCATGGGATAAGCTTGGTAGTAGCAGTAGTTGTACAATTCGAACTCCGTCATTACCTCGATGGGTCTAGTGATCAAAGTGGTGGATACCTGTTATTATTCTATTTAGCTGCTTATCGCTCATACCGGACTTTTTGTCTGACCCAGAGTTTTATGTCTCTTCTTATTACTCTGGGTGCTCTCGCGAGCAGACTAGAGACAGGTTAGATGCCATGCACGAGTAACTGTACTGGAGACGAGCAGGAGGCTTCCACGTATGATATATAGATATTCTCCTTGTGTCGCTGCTGGTCACTACTTTGGGCATTAGTAGTGTACCCTTCCTTTCTTTTACTTTAGAGACAGTTTTAAAGTTGTAATAATGATGATGTGGAACATAAGCTGTATTTGGATTTTCCGCTGCTATGATGTTTAGTTTTCAGCTTATGCACTGTCTCGCCTGTTTATGTCAAGTATGTTGTTATTATATTTTATCCCATGCGCTGTGAGACATTCTACAGGTTTTCGGTTAGTTCATTCTCCTCTTTCCTTTCTTTGGCAACCGTTCCGTGCTAGTCGGGCATGTGTACAACGCACTTTTGGAGGAAATGCCGGCTGATGCGGGGCGGGTCGTCACAGTAAAACTCTATCCTCTGGTTTGCATTGCATTGTGTGATGGGACTTGAGTCTTATAATGATTTCATTTTCTAAAAAGCATTGCGTTGTTTTTTTGAAATAAAATTTATTAAACACATGCACTGGCAATCCAATGGAGCAAAATCTGTTCTGCATTAGCGGCGTGGTCCTGTGATTAGCCATATTGTTAGTTAAGAAAGATTTCTCATACTAGTCCCGTGACTGACTCGTAGTTTGTTTCACTTTGCAAACTCTGGTGCCCTCTTTCCACACGAGCTGCCAAATGACAGGTTTAGGTAAGGATGCATTCTAGATTGGAGCTTGCTTAAGGAAGAAGACGAAGACATTTTCCTTTTATCTTTTTATTGCTACTTGAGACATTTAGACATTATTTATCATTGGTAGAGTTGAGACTTATTTCTCTTTTTGTTGATACTTCTATTTTGCTATGTATATCCTGTAACTGCGTACTCTGATGTCTGTGATGTTATGTTGTGATGATATTTCCATTTCCGCTGCAATGATTAATGTGTTATGCTATTATCTGAGATCTGTTATTGTTGTAATTATGTTATACTCCTATGATTGACCTTACTTTCATACTACGGAAGTTTGGAGTCGTCACAGTTGGTACCAGAGCTAAAGGTTAACCTTAGCTTCGAAGTATAACATTTTTATAACAATTCGTCTAGATAGAATCAGTAGTATTCTAAGACGAGTAGCTCATTAGAGGTAGGATTAGTAATATCCTAGAATGAGTACAACAAAATAGCACATATTAACCAGTCATTACATCATTATCATCTTATTATATGTCTGTACTTTTAACCTTTCCTTTAAAATTATCATTTCTATTAGTCTGACTCTTTCCTTGATAGTACAGAACTAACTAAGAAATGAGCACCAGAGCACGAACTAGAGCACGAGGCAGAGGTGGGGCTAGAGGACCCGCTAGAGATGAGACTCCTACGACCCAGGGACAGCCCACTCCAGAGGCTGTGACACCACCTCCACCTCCACAGCCGTTTGATTTGGACAAAATTTCCAAGAAGCACAGAAATCTAGGAGGCGTATCCTTTACTGGCTGAGAGACTGTGATTGAGGCATAGGCATGGCTAAAGAACTGTGAGAAAATCTTTGAAGGCTTGGAGTTGGAAGATCAACGCAAGCGTTTCTTGGCAACATGGCTATTGAAAGACCAAGCTGAAATTTGGTGGGACACCATCAAAATAGGCAATGATGTGGCCAACATGTCTTGGGCCAGGTTCAAAGAGCTTTTCAATGATAAGTATATCACTCCGCAGGAAGTTGAGAGGCTCCATGATCAATCTGCAAATCTGCAGCGGCGAGAGATGACAATTTCATAATATATGCAGAAGTTCGAGGAACTTTCCCGCTACACTCCAGAGCTAGTTCAGGAACCAGTGCGGAAGAACAAGAGATTTATCAATGGCCTCTCTAAGAAGTACCTAAACAGGGTCACTACTCACAACAAGCTCCCCTTCAATGAAGTGATCGAGATGGCTAACCGTTATGAGGATAATGATAGGAATGCACAGCAGGAGCGTGAAAAGAACTAGAACAACAAAAGAAACCAGGCTAATAAGAAAGCAGATGTGAGTGATTCTTCTACCTCCAAGCTCCAGGGGAAAAAGAAAAGAGACAAGTCTAAGGTGAAGTGTTTCAATTGTCAGAAGATGGGGCATTTTGACTATGAATGCCGAGCCCCGAAGAAGCCTAGGAGAAATGAGTCTGGACCAAGTCAGAACCGCGGTCAAAATTCTCGGACACTCAGGAGTGCTTTAATTGCCATAAGATGGGGCGGTTTATCAGAAATTGTCCTCTGCTCAAGAAATCTGAAGTAGCACATGTCCATGATGGAGCTGCTGCACCGGCTTCTTCCGAAGGAGCAGGTAAACCTGATGTTTTAGGAGGTACTCTTAACATTAAGAACATTCCCATTACAGTTTTGTTTGACACTGGTGCATCAAGAAGTTTCATATCTATTGACACGATTAAAAAGTTAAAACTGAAACCAAGGAAACTTAAAGAATCAATTAGAACCCATAGTCCGATAGGAGGTTCAATTATGCTTGATCGTTATTGTAGAGTTCCTGCTTCTTATTCTTACTTCCAGTTTCCTTTTGACTTGATCGTTATGAGTTTTTCTGGAAACTATATCATACTTGGGCTAGATTGGCTAACAAAGTATGAGGCTGAGTTACTATGCGCTGAAAGAGTAGTCAGAATTAAAACCAAATTTGGAAATATGATGACTATACCATGCCAAGGCTCAGCCATAGATAGGAAAGAATTTTGGTCTTCTCTAGAACTCACTCCTGCTTCTATTGAGGATATTCCTGTCGTCAGAGACTATGCGGATGTGTTTGAAGAAGTTAACAGCTTACCTCCGCACAGAGAAATCGACTTCAGAATTGACTTAGCTCCAAATGTAAGGCCTGTTGTGCATCCTATTCGGAGAATGACATTGGAAGAAAAAGAGGAGCTGAGCAATCAAACTAAGCAACTTTTGTGGAAGGGTCTGATCAGGCCTAGCTTCTCAAGCTGGGGTGCAACAGTGGTGTTTATTCCAAAGTCAGACAGTACCCTCAGACTATGTGTGGACTACCGTGATCTAAATAAGCAGACACTGAAAAATAAATACCCACTGCCACGCATTGATGATCTGTTGGACCGCCTGAATGGGGCACGAGTATTCTCTTGGATGGACCTAGCTACAAGTTTCCATCAACTGCGCATTGCCGAAGAATGTGTGCCTTTGACAGCTTTCAGAGGACCAGACTTATTTTATAAATGGCTAGTGATGCCCTTCGGCTTATGCAACGCTCCAGCATACTTCGTTGATCTGATGAATAGAGTATTCCGTGATGTTTTAAATAAATTCGTGTTGGTGTTCATCGATGACATTATGATCTTTTCTAAAACCACTGCTGAACACGAAAAGCATCTGAAAGAAGTCTTGGAGATTTTGCGTAGAAATGTGTTGAAAGCCAAATTCTCCAAATGCATATTCTGGCAAGAAGAGGTGAAATTCCTCGGCCATGTTGTATCAAAGGAAGGCATTTCAGTAGATCTAGAAAAGATCTCAGCCATCCAAGATTGGAAGCAGCCTAGCACGCCCACAGAAGTCAGAAGTTTCATAGGATTGGCTGGCTATAATCGGAAATTCGAATATGTGTGCCAAAGCGTCAAGTTTCCAAATAGACGGCAAGGGAACCCTTAGACTGCAAGGGCACATATGTGTGCCATATATTCCTAAGCTAAAAAGAGAAGTTATGGATGAATGTCACAAATCTAAGCTCAGCATCCATCGAGCAGTAAGAAAGATGTATCACGATCTTAAGCGTACCTTTTGATGGAAGGCGATGAAGAGAGACATTTCTATATATGTTGCGAGATGTCCCACCTGCCAGCAAGTCAAAAGCAATCAGCAAAAGCTAGCAGGATTGTTGAAACCGCTAGATGTTCCAGGTTGGAAATGAGACCAAATTTCTATGGCCTTTATTGATGGCTTGCCCCGAACTAGAAAAGGCAATGACAATATATGGGTGATTATAGATCGCTTCACAAAGACTGCCCATTTCATCCCTGTCAAATCTAATAGAACAGCTCGAAGTCTAGCATAACTTTATTTCAGAGAGATTGTCAGACTACATGGAGTTCCCAGTAGCATCGTTAGTGATCGCGATCCGATATTTGCTAGCAAGTTCTGGGAAGCTTTCCAAGAAGAGCTTGGGACCAAGTTGAATATGAGCACCGCTTATCATCCTCAGACAGATGGCCAGACTGTTAGGGTGAACTACATATTGGAAGACTTGTTGCGAGCATGCATCCTTGATTTTGGCGGGTCATGGGAAGATCATTTGCACTTGGTTAAGTTCTCCTATAATAACAACTACTAAGAAAGCTTGCAGATGTCGCCATTCGAAGCATTATATGGCAGGCCATGCAGATCTCCCGCATGTTGGGTGGAACCTGACAATCGATTAGTATTGGGTCCCGACATGATTCGTGAAGCAGCATATAAAGTTGATTTTATTAAGAAGCGATTACTGGCTGCTCAAAGCCGACAGAATAGCTATACAGACTCACGAAGAAGGGATTTAGAATTCTCTGTTGGTGATCTTGTATACTTGAGGGTTTCCCCACTGAGAGGTGTAATTCGATTTGGGAAGACTGGAAAGTTGGCGCCGAGATTCATTGTTCCATTTCCTATTCTTGAAAGGATTGGAACTCTCGCTTATAGAGTGCAGTTGCCCGACTGGTTGCCAGGGGTTCATGATGTATTCCATGCGTCTCAACTTCGGAAGCATGTTCATGATCCAGACTTAGTCGTGGAGGAAGCAACACAACAAGATTTGGAGATTACCCCGAGCTTAGCAGTAAGGAGGGAGCCATTAAAAATAGTTGGAAAAGAAACCCGAATTCTGAGGGACAAGAGGATCCACCTAGTCAAAGTACAATGGAGAGGGGATCCTAGAGACTGTACATGGGAGACTGAAGATAACATCAAACAGGCTTATCCCAAGTGCAGAGTGGACATATCCGAGTAACTCTTGTGTCGAGGTATATTTACAATACCTTGCATTTTCCGTTTTGTTTCCTACTTTACCATTGTTTCCTTTTCGGGGACGAAAAGTTTTTAAGTGGGGGAGATTATAACAACCCGGAAAATCAGAACCAATTTAAAATTTTTATTTTGGCTATTTCAATGAATTTTGAATAGTTAAAATAATTTATTTTAAATAATGATGATTAAAAATTTATTTTAATCGAAGTTAGAGCGAATATATTTATTTTAATTTCAAAAGGAATTGGAAATCGTACGGTAGTTTGAAAAGTCAAAGTTGAACTTTGACTGAATGTACAAGATTCAAAATTAAACGGATTTTAGTGAAACCAAAAAAATCTAAATCTGTTTAAAAATATCTTTCTAACGAATCCGAAAAATCGAAATTTCATAATGGAAATCAAAAGTTATGGCCAGTTGAATATTCAAAAAAGTCGCTATGGAATATAGTATAATTTATAGCCCGTATAAAAGGTCATTTTTCAAACGATCTCTGTTCTCGATGAAACCACTTTTGTTGGAACCGGAATGTCAAATTATTGGTAAGTTTATTTTTTTCATAATTTTTGGAATTTATTTATGAGCGTGGTAAATTAAACTGTGTTACATAATTTCTATTGAATTTAATCGACCGTTAAAAAGGCCATTTTTCAAACAGTCTCTAAATTCAATGAAATTAATTTTATTGGGACCGTATCGTCAAAACAAGTCAAATATATTTTTTCTGTAATTTTTAGAGTCCGTATGTGGCCCCGGTGAATTTAAATATACGATCAAATTAATTTAATAAAGGATTTAAATTTTAAATCAAAGAAATCATGCCAAAAACAATCGTTTGGGCTGACGGGACCTAGCCCATTAGTTTCGGAACAGGGGCAATTAGGTGGACACAACTCCTGTTGGACTTAAATTGGAGTTGTTAAGAATTTATGGACTTATTTGTAAAAATTAGGAATAAAATATTATAAAAATACACTTTGTCTCTACCAAACCCTAATCCCATCGTAACATAGCCGCCACTCCCTTTATCCATGGCCGACATCACTCCTTTCTTCTCCCTCTAAAATCCGTCAATCCTCTCACCGAAATCCCTCCCTCCAGTTCAAGCTTTCGAAGAGATTTTCATCCTCTTCAGTTCTGTATGGTTGGATCATCCCCAGGTGGCACGAGCTCCGAGAACCGAGCCCCTGAACCGCCACCGTAAAAGCCGCCTCCCCCCTCCATGGTGCGTACAAGTTAGCCAAGGGTGGGACCCCCTTGCGCGCCATTCTTCCCCCGTCGAGGTGCCACCATCCGATCTTCGAATCACTGCACCATTTGATTGCAAAAGCCAACCCTAGAATCGAACATAGTTTGAAATACCGTCGGCCTGTGTTTCTGAGTAAGGAAGAAAGGGTAAATCCTTTTATTATTTTAATAATATAATTTAAAAAGATTATCAATCTTAATAAAATCATAACTAATTGATACGAACACGAAATTGAACGATTTCAGATCCTGTACGATCGTGAAACCAAGATCTACGCTGCTGTCCTGACTAGAACCAATTCTGAGCTGATCGAATTTTGGCAAAAATTTGCAGATATGAACCACTCAGATTCAAACGACAGTGAGAATTCTACTTTATTTTTATTTTTAAATAATTAGAATGAATCATGATTGTATTCTCATTGATTCGCTGTAAATTGTTACATGCTATGCTACGTGATTTGATCTGTATGTGATGTGTTGTTGTAGATCTGTAATTTGGGTGATATTGTGTTATTATTAAATTTGCAACAAAAATAAATCAAACATTTTTTTGTTAAATCAAAATATTCAACAAAAGTGAACCATCACGTTTATTATATTTTATTGGCGTTATATTGACAATGAAAATGAATCAAACATTTCCGTTGTTATTTTGTCGACACAAATATAGTCAACAAAAATGGAGCATCACCTTTATTTTATTTGATTGGAATTAAATTTGCCATAAAAATAAAAATATCATCTTTGTTTTGATTGAACTAGAATTTTCAATCAAATAAAAATATTATCTTTGTTTTGATTTAACTAGAATTTTCAATCAAATACAAATATCGTCTTTGTTTTGATTGAACTAGAATTTTCAATCAAATAAAAATATCATCTTTGTTTTGATTGAACTAGAATTTTCAATCAAATAAAAATATCACCTTTGTTTTGATTGAACTTGTGACGACCGGGAATTTCGCTTGATCCGAATCAGTCGCTAAACCGATCAAGACCGTTCGAAACGGCTGATTGTTTTGACAACACGACAAATCAGAACGCAGACGGAAGAACATTTCATTGTATATTACAACCATTCCATCAGAATACAAGAATATACAGAGTATAAATAAATATTACACAACAGAAAAATATCAGAGATTACAATACATTACATAGCAGCGGAAAATAATACAAAACACAACTGAAGGAGATATACGGATACAAAGCTTTCCGGATATCATTCCAGCTGTAGATCAGGATCCTGTGAATATAAATCTGCAAAACCAAAACTACTAGCTGCCCGTGTCAAAATAAGGGCACCCAGAGTTTAAGTTAAAACAATAAACTCCAGGTCAGTCATGGGACTGGTGTGAGAACTAAAACAGTTATTAATCTTTATTTTAAAGTTAGGTAAATCAAGGGACCATGCCGCTAACACGGAACAGGTTTCCTCCCCAGAATACCAGTGCATAAAACAAACAGCGCAATGCTAAATAAAGAAAAATGAAGCTTTTATAAGACCCAAGTCCTATCACACAATGCAACGCAAGCCAGGGGATAGGGTTTTACCTTATAATAGCCAAAGAATGCTTGATACGCTAAATTTCATGTTTTATTTATTTTTTAATCAGACTCCAACTGTAAAATAGTAAGAGAACGATTCCCTAGGTATTAACCCCGAAGGCCGAAACCGACATCAGACTAATACCTAGGAAACCACCCATCTTAGCTCGTTTCCAGTTAGTTTCTGATTTTATATACAATCATAAATATCAATCATAGGCGACATGAGCGTCCCATGCCACTATGTCACCATATATAAGTATACAATCAAAACCGCAATTGTCACGTATTGGAAATTGGGTTTCCTTCTGTGAACCGAGGCAAAAGATAGTCCTCTACCGATTCGAGACTGTCTATCCCGAGTCTCAGGCAAGCATGCAGGCAAGCCTTGGATCGTCAGGGCCGGTCCATCGATGTGGATTATTATGCCTAAACACTACGTTTCCCCACCCTTTGGGGGCGTAAATGAGCCAACGAATGACTCTATCGGTCCCGTATCGACCGATATATCCGAGGCGCCTCGCAACAGCAACAACCACATAAGTCAAACTCGTCAGGGCGTGTAAAACCACTGGCGCCACTTCTAGCTAGAAAGAAACACATGTCCTCCCTGAGGTCCTTCTCCCGTTTCTGGTTCACACCGGGGTGCGAGGCTCGCGAATCTACGCTACACAAAGCTATGCCACACAAGCCGTGCTTTGATCATCAACCACAAGACTTTGCTTTTCAACAGAAGCCTTGATCAATTTGCCACTTAGGCATGCCACACAGGTAATTCATTCCATGCGTTTGATATCCATCAATATATAACCCCTGAGCTCGTACGTCTCAGAGAAGGGCTTTAAGCAAGAGAATAAATTCTCCGCCGCCAAACAGATATATATTTACAAGTCAATGTCAGACACACAGTCCATTTACAAGTTCGTTCTGGGTCTGAACGAAACCGGAGGCATCTAGTACCCCACATATCCATCGATCTCCAAGTACGTCTGGACGATCATCAACTGATTCCCTCCTCTTGGGTGTACGACCCAATCAAGATCATCAGTAATTATCCAAATGACGTGAAGACCTCCAGTCTTCAGCCACCGTCTTCATCTTTGACTTATCGTCGTAATAGTTATTCAGAATGGGATAAACCTGGCATTTCTGAATAACTCGCATATATAATAAACAAGTGTTACACAAACACAACATACGCCTCATTCCAATTCATCAGTCACTAACCGTAAATTAATCAAGAGAATAATTCCCCAAATATTAACCCCGAAGGCCGAAACCAACATCAGACTAATACCCAGGAAACCATTCTACTTAGCTAACCGACAGTTAGTTTCTAAATTTCACATTCTTAGGGAAAGGTTCCCATTAATTTTATCAAAGATAAATCCTTTAAATTTATTCTTTAATCTACTCTTGAATATCAATTCAAACTAGTTGGGATTAGCGAACCACACCGAAGTGATCATTTATTTTATTTCCCAATCCCAACCTATTCATCCCATGAAGTAAAACTGGTAATACTTCATATCTAACACCACAGTGTTATCGGTAAATTCAATTACCATTTCACGTTCAAATCTAATTAAAGATTTAACTATCGCCTGGAGCAAAACTGGGGATACTCCATTCTCGTTCTTTTCAATCTAATTAAAGATTCATTAAAACTCCACTTAGTTTTAATCTTTGACTGGGTTAAATAATCAGTGTCATTTAAAACACGATTCACGATAAACCCAAAATCACTTCACATTTCAATCAGTCCCTAACCGTAAATTAGCAAGTGAGCAATTCTCTAAGTATTAACCCCGAAGGCCGAAACCAACATCAGATCAATACCCCAGAAATCATTCAACTTAACTAATCTCCAGTTAGTTTCTGATTTTCTTAACTCCTTTGGGTCTAAGAACAGTATTATTGAAGATACCGTTCACGACAACCCAAAATTACGTTTCATTGATTATCGGGTTAAAGAACAAGTGTTATTTAAAACACTGTTCACGATAAACCCAAAAATCAATACCAATTCAATTCCAATTAAATATTATTTAATTGGTACACTTCATTAAATCTGAATAAAAAGATTTAATCTTTTTTCTCAGCTGGGCTTAAGAACAGTGTTACTGAAGACACCATTCACGACAAACCCAAATCACATTTGATATTAAATACAAGGCTCTGAATAGAAAATATATCGGCTTATATTCAATATCAAATTCCACAGCTAACAAATATCGTATTGGAAATAACGATATAAATATATCTTTCAAATTTCCCTAACAACATCTGGATAATCACGAAATCCAACATCGAAATATTCCAAAGACAATTTCGATTCAAATCCATTTCCACTTTATATATTGGAAATTCTGGTTATTTCAAAACCATTTCAAAGCCACTTTATTTATTTTAAAAATAAATAGAATTATAATTCTAGTTCAAAACTAGTTCATTTCGATAAAAATCTAGTTTTATCTTTTCAAATATGGAGTTTTCCATCCCAATTCTTCACAAATCATTTCTTATGATTTTACACAAATTATTGATATTTTTAATAATTTTATCAAGGCCCGTACAGTCGATTTCCATCAACGGCCATCGAACTGCACTTACAACGACCTTTTTCAAATTCGATTTGGACATAATTCCAAATCCAACCGTTAGATTTCAAATTTATAAAATTCGTTAGAAAGCTCTTTTCGATACGAACCCAACGGTTCCGGTTTTAGGAGAATCCGACGGTCGGATCTCCCGCAATATCCATTCGAAGTCAATGGTCGAAATTCGCGAACTGCCGCGGCATGGCGCTTTCTATTCAGGCCATTATATTATATATATAATATATATAATATATACTTCGTTGATTTCCTTTTAAAACGTATTTTATAAATCGTTTTAAATTCGTTTTCAAAACGATTTTAACTTTCTTTTCAAATTCAAATAAAAATTGATTTTTCCCTTACAAATTCGTTTTAAATTCATTTCAAATTGATTTCAATTCAAATCGATTTTTAATTCAATTTCAATTCGTTTTCAATTCAATTTGAATTTCAAATTAATTCAATTTCAATTCGAATTCATTTTCTATTCAATTTCAATTTGAATCCGGTTCTATTCAATTTCAATTCGAATTCATTTCAAAACGATTTCAATTCTATTCGAATTTCAAATCATTTCAGTTTATTTTGAATTTCAAATCAATTCAATTTAATTCGAATTTCAATTTACTTTAATATTCATTTAAATTTGAATATAATCGATATAAATATCGTTCACGTCAAAATGGCGCAAATCTAATCAACACGGCTTCATATATTTCTATTTTCAAATATTTCTATTTCAAATATTTCTTTTTCAAATATTTCTATTTCAAAACTGGAATGAGGCCCAATCAATTACCATATAATGTTAGTTATATGGATATTCTACAACACATGTACAAAATAACAACGATAAATAATCAACCATCATCCAGAGTGCGTTCTACACTGTATAAGCATCAAATATAAATATTTAACGCTTATAACAGCCTGTCAATCAATCGATCGACATACAACTAATTATTGGGATTAGTGTATGTCATATATCATCCCAATACCCGTGTGGTGTTTCAAACAATCAAACACAGATTTTATTTGTGCAGTTGGGCGATGTGTAAAATTTATCGTCTCAATCAATATCAATCAAATCAGTGTATATAAACAAATCTCCGATTTTTTTATAAATATTTATTTTAAATACACGTTAAAAATTCTATTTTCGACTATAAAATATTTTTAACTATCTAAATATTTTATTTCATTTCACATTACATCACACAATCAACTACACATCAAAATCAAACAAACAAGCATACAAGCCGTCCATGGTCTGTGGACGACGGGTGTCAGGTGCTACTAAACACCGTCTGCATCCTAGTATATATTATTAACTAGAAAACAAAAAAAAAAGGTGAGGAGTTCTCACCGACTAGCTAATCCAAACGCCTCGACTCTTCTTATGTAGAAGTCATCGCTGTTCTCTCCTTTCATCACTTTCGTTGCCCGTATTCACTTAATTTCGGATTTTGTTGTGGAAGGGGGAGGTGATGGTTCGTTAGAGGGTCGGTGGAGGGGAGGTGCGGCCGGTGGAGGTCTACAGGCGGAGTCGGCTTCCAGGTGGTGGTCGGTTTGGGGGTGGCCGGCGCTTTAGGGTTCGATTGGCCAAGGGAAGAGAGGCGCGAGGTGGAGAAGAGGAGGGGGGGGGCGGAGGAGAGGGCGGCGACGTGGTTGGCTCGCGATGGGAGGCGGCAGACATCGACGAGGCTCGTGGAAATCGAGGGCGACGGGTTTGGTAGCAGAAGGTGCGATTTTTAATTTGACCGGGTCTGAAAGTTTGACTTAGGGTTAGGAGGAATAGGCTTATATATATATATTAATTTAATTAATTTATTTTCAACAAGGCATCCTTTTTTTTATTCGAACTCAAAATCGAACTCGCCGACTGTCATCCCCAACTATTTACCCCCATTCCGAACACAACGGGATATGTATCGTAGGCTGATTCGACTGTTTCGATCAGTTTTCGTCAAAAATCAACATATAACTCTATATATTGAATTTGAACGCGCATTTCAATTTACCTGGGCCACATACTAACTCGAAAAATTCCAGAAAAATATTTTCTAACTTCGTATTGACGATACGGTCCTAACAAAACTAATTTCATCGAATTCTGAGGCCGTTTGAAAAATGGTCATTTTCCAGTCGATTAATATCAACTAAAACTGGTCAAATGTGTTTTCCTTTGCCACGCTCACATATTGAATCAAAAAATTACGAATTTTGAAACCTAGCAATAACTTGACATCACGGATCTAACAAAAGTGGTTTTGTCGAAATCCGAGGTCGTTTGCAAAATAGCTATTTTTAAGGGCCTGAATTCCATAGCGACTATTCTGAATTTTCAACTGGACACATCTTTTGATTCCCGCTATGAAATTTTGATTTTTCGGATTCGTTGGAAAGATACTCTCAATAAGATTCTATTATTTTTGGTTTCACTAAAATCCGGTTTATTTTGCACCCGGTACATTCATTTGAAGTTTGAAATCGAATTATCGAACTGCCGCGCCATTTTCAATTCATAACATTGATATATAGTCAAAAATCACATTTTTGATGTCAAATCACAACAATAGACCCTATCTAATTTTGGTTCTCACACCAGTCAATTGGAAATATATAGAAACCTCACTTTCGTCACTCGAACATAAATTCTAATGATGGAGCTCCATCATCAAAATCATCTCCGGGTGATTAGAGCGTAATTCTATATCCATCCAGTATATTAAAACTTCGAATACACGCGGATCAGACATATATGCAAAATCTATATATACTGGATTGTCCACAACAATATAAATAAATATTCAAATACGTATAAAAGGATTTAAATTTCAAAACAAAATTTGTTTTCATTTTCAAAAATATACTCTTCACACTCGTTCTAGGATACTACTGATCCTATCTCTAACGAGTCATTCCCATTGGATATTACTAACCCAATATCTGATGAAATCTTTCGTATGGTTCTAACGTGTCTTGTTCTCTGAGCTTTGTAAACCAAAGCTTTGATACCAAATGTGACGACCGGGAATTTCGCTCGATCCGAATCAGTCGCTAAACCGATCAAGACCGTTCGAAACGCCTGATTGTTTTGAGAACACGACAAATCATAACGCAGACGGAAGAACGTTTCATTGTATATTACAACCATTCCATCAGAATAAAAGAATATACAGAGTATAAATAAATATTACACAACAGAAAAATATCAGAGATTACAATACATTACATAGCAGCGGAAAATAATACAAAACACAACTGAAGGAGATATACGGATACAAAGCTTTCCGGATATCGTTCCAGCTGTAGATCAGGATCCTGTAAATATAAATCTGCAAAACCAAAACTACTAGCTGCCCATGTCAAAATAAGGGCACCCAGAATTCTAGTTCTGTGATGGATCGAGCGAAATTCCCGGTCGTCACAGAACTAGAATTTTCAATCAAATAAAAATATCACTTTTGTTATTATTTGATTGAACTAGAATTTTCAATCAAAATAAAAATATCACTTTTGGTTGTTGTTTGATTGAATTAGAATTTTCGATCAAAATAAAATGTCACTTTTGTTTGTTGTTTGATTGAATTAGAATTATCAATCAAAATGAAATATACACCTTTGTTATTTGATTGAGTTAGAATTTTCAATAAAAAGGAAATATCAAATTTTGTCATTTTGTTGAATTAGAATATTCAACAAAAATGAAATATAAATTTCTATCATTATATGGAATTATTATAAAAATAGAAATGTTCATGTTTCAGAAGATTAAGAAAATGTACATGTTTTATAATCAAAACATGATTTCGTTAAAAATATACATTTTTAATGTAAAGTTAAAAATAAGAAAAGTGTTCATGTTTTAAAGTCATAACATGATTACACTAAAAATATACCTTTTAATGTAATATTAGACAATAAGAAAATGTTCAAGTTTTTAATCAAAACATGATTTCATATTAAAAAGTTCACATTCTTAATATAATGTTAGAATATAGAAATTGTACATGTTATGAATAAAAACATGATTTCATTAAAAATTTACATTTTTAATGACAAGAATATAAAATTAGAAAATGCACATGTTATGAATAAAAACATGATTTCATTAAAAATTTACATTTTTAATGACAAGAATATAAAAATAGAAAAAGCACATGTTATGAATAAAAACATGATTTCATTAAAAATTTACGTTTTTAATGACAAGAATATAAAAATAGAAAATGCACATGTTTGGAATAAAAACATGATTTCATTAAAAATTTACATTTTTAATGACAAGAATATAAAATTGGAAAATGTACATGTTTTAAATCAAAACATGATTTCATTAAAAAATATACATTTTTAGTGTAATTTTGAAAATAAGAAAAGTATTCATGTTTTAAAATGAAAATAAGTTTTGCATTAAAAATATACTTTTTAATGTAATATTAAAAATTAGTGAAAAGATTCATGTTTTAAAAATAAAACATGTTTTACATAAAAAAATTCACTTTTTAATGTAATAATAGGAATGTAGAAAAAGAAACATGTTTTTAAATAAAGATATGTTTTACATCAAAAATTCACTTTTAATGTAATAGTAGAAATTTAGGTAAAGATTTATGTTTTAAAAAGAAAATGTGTTTTACATTATAAATTCACTTTTTAATGTAATAATAGAAGTTGGACAAACACTCATGTTTTGAAAATAAAACATGTTTACATTAAAAACTTTGTTTTTAATGAAATGGATAAATGCACATTTAAAATTACATCGCATATATTAGAATTTATATGCGTTGATATATTAGAATTTATATGCGTTGTTATAATTACATTTATAATTACATCACATACATTAGAATTTACATGCGTTGTTATAATTGCATTTATAATTACATCGCATATATTAGAATTTATATGCGCTGTTATAATTGCATTTATAATTACATCGCATGTATTAGAATTTATATGTGTTGTTAAAAGCACATTTAAAATTACATCGCATATATTAGAATTTATATGCGTCGTTATAAGTATATTTATAATTACATCGCATATATTAGATTTATATGCATTGTTTAAATCACATTTATAATTACATTACATATATTAGCATTTATATGCACTGTCAAAATTACATTTATATTTACATTTGCATATATTAGAATTTATATGCAAAGTTGACTCGTCATTGGATAAATTTTCATGTAAATGATATATATTATGTTTGACGGTACATAGATATAATATGCCAATAAAAACATTCTTTTATTTGGCATATTAAAAACATTAGTGAATTCGTTGTAACACCCCACCTCCTCCAGGGTGGCTCTTGCAAGCACTCTGACTTTGGAGGGGCGTTTGAATCAGGTAAACATGCATAATGATATATCAAGGCAGAACAAGAACATATGTATATGTGTAAACAGAGTAAATAACATAAGTAAAACAGCGGAAGATTTCAATCTATTTCAAAACAAGTCTGATATAACATAATGTTAACTTTCCAAATACACAAGTCTAGATAAAAACAACATCACTGAAAAACTGAAATACATAAGTACTATCCCCAAAATAAGTGATAACCATAGCTAGCTTCATGTCAAGATCGTACATGAGCTAAAATCCCACAAGCAAGCGATCAGAAATCCAAGCTAAGCTCCAATATTCCCACCCTGAGAACCTGGGGGGGGGGGGGGGACGGAAGAAAAGAGGCGAAAGGAAAACAGGTCAGTCAAAAAGACCGAGTAAGCCCTACTACAATCAATGTAAACTGATAAAGTTAACTGGCATGAGAAGCAGGGATGAACATAAGTATAACAACATACTAGCATGATGATTAACTAACAAGGTAGATAAAGGTGTCATCGCATAATCAGGTTTAAGGTTTTGCACCACAGGTGTACTAGCAAACTAACATGACTTGAATATACAAGTATTGATCCCTTGGCCCAAGCTTTGGCCCAATAACATGAAATGACCCTAATACAAGGTCTAACCAAACGGTCTAGTCGATCGGCTCCCTATAAGCCTAACTCGTCACGTGTTGGTGTCAATGCGGCCCAAACATAATTGTAGTCAGACTGTGTCGGGTCTCCCGTCGGGTGTATCAAGCCCTAGGGTGGCAACCCCTGGACACCATAAACATGCATGCACAGTCTCGATCTACTGGTACCCGTGCATGTTTTCCCCGGCTTCGGACTATGTGCACGACCATAAGTCCGCCCGGAACTACACCGGCGTACCACTCTGCCGTCATTTTTGGTCACTTACCTCCAGTTCAGTAATCGTGCCCCACACCCTAGCCTAGACCCTAGGGTCATGATGATACAAACTTGGGATTACTGCTGGAGTGGACCCCCCGTTGCTAGGATTTTCTAGTGGGTTAAGTACGGTTTAACCCTCTTGCTAATCATGGATTAACTTGGTTAAGTGTAACGATGAGTTCAGGACTTAACCCTGATTAATCTACCAAGCCCAAATTGGTCAAGTATTAAGTGGACCATGACTTAACCCTAATCACGAGGCATTAATTAATTTAATGCGCCTTACCCTCTCACATTAGACCTTGTTGTGGTTACTAGTTAAGCCGGGCGGGTCCGGGTAGCTTTACACCACAACTTGGTCTAACCTCGGGTTCAAGGTACAACATGGCCAACTTCTCACATTGGGTCCTATTGTTTGTAGCAACTAGTTAAGCCGGTCGGTTCCGGGTAGGTTTACGCTACAAACTCAACCCAACCTCGAGTTGGTCACACTTATCTTTTCTAAGTGTCATGTCCATCATGTTTCCAAACATGTTACAAATTTTCAAGCAATTGGGTAGACCTAACTTAATAGGTAAATTCCCAATGGGTAGACCTAACTTAATAGGTAAATTCTCAATCTTATGTTTTTATGTCTTTTAAGTTTACCCAACCCCAAACGCAATCCCATCGCTTACATATCGCAATAGCGCATAAAGGATAGAAAGAGGGAACTTGGCATAATCATGACATAAAGGTGTTGAAGCCACAAGTTCAACATGATGGCATATGAAATGTACATGTGTCCATATACTTGCATATTACATTTTTAGGTCTCAAAAGCATGCATAAAACCAAACTTAGCATATTGGTGATACATGGTGATAAATGACATGTAGAAATGGCCATAAGTTCGCATTTAGCCTCTCATGCAAGTTATCATAAGGGATATGATAACTTACATGTTGCCAAAATGCAACCTTTAGCATAAAGCTTGAAGCTTTATGTTCATATACTCAAGATAAGCTTGCATAGCATGATAACATGAACAAAATGATCACCCCAAACTTGCATAACATACTTGCATATCATATGACGAACTTGCATCTCAAACTTGCATAACATAACATGATAAACTTGCATATCATAACATGGCAAACTTGCATAGCATAACATGGTAAACTTGCATAGCATAACATGGTAAACTTGCATATCATAACATGGCAAACTTGCATAACATAACATGATAAACTTGCATATCATAACATGGCAAACTTGCATAGCATAACATGGTAAACTTGCATATCATAACATCTCAAACTTGCATAACATGACATAGTAAACTTGCATATCATGGCAAACTTGCATATCATACATTTAACTTTAGAGTTTAAGTATGAAAGTAGAATAGGGCTTACAATGCTTATGAAGGCAAAAAAAATATATGACAAAGACCTTATGAAATCAAATAGACCCAAAATGCAAGCTCTAATAAAAAACCCTTGAGCCAAAATGATCAAAACTCTTTCTTTATGATGCAAATATAGAAACTTGACATGAATGCAAGCTAATGATGCTCATACAAGCTTGAAAACACTTGTATGCATGGAAAATCTCTCATAGAAATAATTTAGAAATTTTATGAAGAGAGTGGAGGCCATGAGAGGATTGATTTTGCCATAGTTTAGTTACTAGAATGAATAATGATGATTTAGGGTTAGGTTAGGGGCTTATTTATAGAGATTAGGATTAGTTCTAGCCTTAGGATTAAACCCTAATTCCAATCTCAGCCCTTAAAACCGAATCTGGCCCCCAAACTCAACACAAACCCAAAATGGTGCATCAGGCAAAACTGCCCGGCTGGACCAAGTCGACAGCCAAGTCGACAGGGCTGTCGACTTGGGTCCAACCAAGTCGACTCCCAAGTCGACAGGGCTGTCGACTTGGGTGCTCTGGCGGGAATTTTCCCGCCTGGCCCAAACTGGCCCAAATTTCCAAATTCAAACTTGAATTTGAAATCTGTTTTTACTTTGAAATTTTCTGAAAACTTCGTTGGGCCTTAATCGGGTCATACAGACTCCGATTTTCGAAAACTCGGATCTATTTCGTGTATTTTTTCGAGACGAACGCAATGGCATAGCCCGTTTCCCTTGATTCAGATTTATAAATTAAATTCTGCCTCGATTTATGTTATAACAGGTTATTGAAAATACGGGTTGTTACATTCTCCCATCCTTAAAGGATTTCGTCCCCGAAATCTTCAAGTTAGGAAGAACGTATCCTACCATCCAACATCCATCTACTCAAAACATCATCCACGAGCAATCATTGTCCTTACAAGATTCTAAATTTTGTATGAACATATGCAAAGGTGTGTGTATATGTACTTATCTAATGCAAATATCATCAATGCAAATTATGTTAGTGAAATGAATCCATATGTATGCAATTCCTAACATAATGTATAACATCTATATGCGTGCACATAACATACATCCATATGCAACATCCATATGCAACATCCATGTGATAACACCAAAAATTACCATCCATGAATAAGCGTAAACACTCATGCATATGCAATATGAGGAGTGTGTGAGCCGATCTAGTGCCTAACGTGTATAATGCATCCACGAGTAACCACTTGCAAACACTTGCAACCACTTGCAAACATCAAGCATAACATGTTTCAAACACATGTTTCATCCAAAGGGTTTCTACCTAAGGTTCTCATGACAAGATTAACATGATAAACTAGATAATCAAGACAAACATGGATAGCAAAAGAAAGATATGCTACAAGAGATCGGGAAGATAAGCAGGATATACTCCTTTCGGATTACAAGAAATCCCTTCCTAACCCAACCCAATCCTATAAAATCCCAAAAGGTTTAGTCAACCTAACGGACCCCTTCAAACTCTGACATGTATTACTAACCGATAAGTCATACCTCCTGACAGAAATAGGACCGAGAACGGGACCGAGAGGATATACGTAAAAAGATAACATACGAGTAAGTTCCACAGGAAAACAAGGATCAAGGATATGCTCTTAAAAAGAGATATGATGCGCGTATCTAGCCTTCAGTCTTCTAAGTCACGTTTCCTTGAGCTTAACTCCACTGTGCTTTGACCGTCTTTTACCTCATGACTTCTTAGCTTCCTAACTCTTATTTCCAAATATGAGTTGGAACCCATTTCATTGTCGCCTCTCGTCTTCCTCTTTCACTTACTCTTCCATCATTCTTGGCTTAAACATAACTATGACCACATGGTTTCATGCAAGCTCTCCAAAATTCACTAGTGAATCCTGGATCTCGTTTACTTACTATAAAGTATTCCACGCAGCAGAACTTTTCTTGGAAATACCAATCCACGTTGCCAATTGCTCTTACCAACGTAATTTTCTATAACTCATGCTTGAACGAAATGAACCATCTGCCTTGGTAGTAAATACTACAGGCGCTCCCCATTCAGATATACTTCATCTAATGAAGTTCTTCTCAAGCAACTCCTTGACTTGCTTTCTTAACTCTCATCTTGCGGGGCCATGTGCCTAACCGGCCACGAAACTATCTTGGCATTATCAACCAGATAAATGCGGAAATCTATTTCTCGTTTAGGGGTAACCCCTTCACTTCACCCAAGATATCAGGATATTCTCGGACCACCCTCACCGATTGCAAACTATCGATAGACGAGTTGAGGGATTCAAGATAACACAACATGACGGGACCCATAGGGTTACTAGAAATTTTTAGGGTATTACCGAGGCGAGTCATGAGCCTCACAACCCTATGCTCAAAAATCAAGGATGGCTCCAAAACTGGACAACCCATCCATGCCCAAAAATCAATCCATACCCCATGAAACCGAGAATATAAGCATCACATGAGAACTCTACACTAAAGATAGAGATTTTCAAATCCACGTAGATAATAGACAAATGGGCGTAAACCCCAATTGGATTTGAAACACACACGGGATCATTAACTAGACTAGTACTTAGGTGCAAACTTCCAACTAAACCAGATGAAATAAACTATGCGATGCACCAGAATCAAACAAAGTACGAACAGGAAAATCAGAAATGTAAACAAGACTTTCAATAGAAATACTACCTCGATCGGGAACTGGAGCGACATTGAGAGCATGAACTTGCCCTCCTGAAGGTCCAGCACGCTGAGTCTGACCCTGGCCTTGCCCTTGCTTCTTTGGGCAATCCTTACTGAAATGTCCAGTCTCACCGCAGAAAAAGCATTCACCATTCTCCCTTTTCCTCTTCTTACAATCCTTAATAAGATGCCCAACTGAACCGCAATAATAGCACTTTCCCTTTTTGTTATTGCCCTTGTTGTTGTTCCCCTTGTTGTCTTGACTCTTGTTCTTGTTCTTGTTCTGATTGCCTTGACTGCTCTGACCACTTGGATTACCTTGATTTCCTTTCCACTGGGAATCAGTCTTCTTGGCTTGAGTATCATTCATCTTGATCTCCTTCTTGTCACTCCTATTCTCCTCATTGAGTAGGGCCAAATTCACCAAACTCTCGAAAGTTGCCCCCAAGGGTATATGAGTCATGGCTAAACCATGTAATGGCTCATTTAATCCTAGAGCAAAGTATAGGGCCTTCTTCTGAGCTGTGTTGACCAAGTCTAAACCGACCCGAGCCAGTTGATTAAACTTATCCATGTATTCCCTAATAGTCATGTCCCCTTGCTTCAATGATAAGAAACTTAGTCCAAACTTTCCCCGAAAGTCATCCCAAGTCTCAATTGGCCTAGTAGCGGTGGTGACCACCCACCAACGTGCAGCTTCTTCCTTTAGCAACCATACTGCCAATAAAACCTTCCTACGGTCATCTATATCAAAGTAGGCAAAAAGATCTTCGGTTTCTTTCAACCAATTCCTGGCCTCTACAAAAGTCTCAGTGCCTTGAAAGTTCTTGCCACCCATTGCTTTGAAATCTTTGCAAATCTCCGCGAGATCCTCTTGTGGATGCTGAGGGGGAGGAGGAAGAGGAACCTCAGCGACAGGAGGAGGAGGAACATCAACTACCGGAGGAGGAGTAATATTTGCGGGGCCGGCTTCGGTCGCCCTAGCCTCCAAAAGTCTCCTATACCAAACAGGTACGTGTACTCCCTCCGGAATGGCAAAGTTATCGGCCATACTGAAAATGAAGAAAAAGATAGATTCAGAATGGAGAAAAACGAAGGAATTTTGCTAATGGCTTTTTGGGGAATAGCCTTTAAAATAAACTAGACTTTTCTTTGGAAAATACTTTATACTTGATTTTGAAAATAGTTTTTCAAAAGTTTTTTTAAAAACCTTTTTGTTCCTTCTCGTAAACCATATGCTCTGATACCAAATGTAACACCCCACCTCCTCCAGGGTGGCTCTTGCAAGCACTCTGACTTTGGAGGGGCGTTTGAATCAGGTAAACATGCATAATGATATATCAAGGCAGAACAAGAACATATGTATATGTGTAAACAGAGTAAATAACATAAGTAAAACAGCGGAAGATTTCAATCTATTTCAAAACAAGTCTGATACAACATAATGTTAACTTTCCAAATACACAAGTCTAGATAAAAACAACATCACTGAAAAACTGAAATACGTAAGTACTATCCCCAAAATAAGTGATAACCATAGCTAGCTTCATGTCAAGACCGTACATGAGCTAAAATCCCACAAGCAAGCGATCAGAAATCCAAGCTAAGCTCCAATATTCCCACCCTGAGAACCTGGGGAGGGGGGGGGGGAACGGAAGAAAAGAGGCGAAAGGAAAACAGGTCAGTCAAAAAGACTGAGTAAGCCCTACTACAATCAATGTAAACTGATAAAGTTAACTGGCATGAGAAGCAGGGATGAACATAAGTATAACAACATACTAGCATGATGATTAACTAACAAGGTAGATAAAGGTGTCATCGCATAATCAGGTTTAAGGTTTTGCACCACAGGTGTACTAGCAAACTAACATGACTTGAATATACAAGTATTGATCCCTTGGCCCAAGCTTTGGCCCAATAACATGAAATGACCCTAATACAAGGTCTAACCAAACGGTCTAGTCGATCGGCTCCCTATAAGCCTAACTCGTCACGTGTTGGTGTCAATGCGGCCCAAACATAATTGTAGTCAGACTGTGCCGGGTCTCCCGTCGGGTGTATCAAGCCCTAGGGTGGCAACCCCTGGACACCATAAACATGCGTGCACAGTCTCGATCTACTGGTACCCGTGCATGTTTTCCCTGGCTTCGGAATATGTGCACGACCATAAGTCCGCCCGGAACTACACCGGCGTACCACTCTGCCGTCGTTTTTGGTCACTTACCTCCAGTTCAGTAATCGTGCCCCACACCCTAGCCTAGACCCTAGGGTCATGATGATACAAACTTGGGATTACTGCTGGAGTGGACCCCCGTTGCTAGGATTTTCTAGTGGGTTAAGTACGGTTTAACCCTCTTGCTAATCATGGATTAACTTGGTTAAGTGTAACGATGAGTTCACGACTTAACCCTGATTAATCTACCAAGCCCAAATTGGTTAAGTATTAAGTGGACCATGACTTAACCCTAATCACGAGGCATTAATTAATTTAATGCGCCTTAACCTCTCACATTAGACCTTGTTGTGGTTACTAGTTAAGCCGGGCGGGTCCGGGTAGCTTTACACCACAACTTGGTCTAACCTCGGGTTCAAGGTACAACATGGCCAACTTCTCACATTGGGTCCTATTGTTTGTAGCAACTAGTTAAGCCGGTCGGTTCCAGGTAGGTTTACGCTACAAACTCAACCCAACCTCGAGTTGGTCACACTTATCTTTTCTAAGTGTCATGTCCATCATGTTTCCAAACATGTTACAAATTTTCAAGCAATTGGGTAGACCTAACTTAATAGGTAAATTCCCAATGGGTAGACCTAACTTAATAGGTAAATTCCCAATCTTATGTTCTTATGTCTTTTAAGTTTACCCAACCCCAAACGCAATCCCATCGCTTACATATCGCAATAGCGCATAAAGGATAGAAAGAGGGAACTTGGCATAATCATGACATAAAGGTGTTGAAGCCACAAGTTCAACATGATGGCATATGAAATGTACATGTGTCCATATACTTGCATATTACATTTTTAGGTCTCAAAAGCATGCATAAAACCAAACTTAGCATATTGGTGATACATGGTGATAAATGACATGTAGAAATGGCCATAAGTTCGCATTTAGCCTCTCATGCAAGTTATCATAAGGGATATGATAACTTACATGTTGCCAAAATGCAACCTTTAGCATAAAGCTTGAAGCTTTATGTTCATATACTCAAGATAAGCTTGCATAGCATGATAACATGAACAAAATGATCACCCCAAACTTGCATAACATACTTGCATATCATATGACGAACTTGCATCTCAAACTTGCATAACATAACATGATAAACTTGCATATCATAACATGGCAAACTTGCATAGCATAACATGGTAAACTTGCATAGCATAACATGGTAAACTTACATATCATAACATGGCAAACTTGCATAACATAACATGATAAACTTGCATATCATAACATGGCAAACTTGCATAGCATAACATGGTAAACTTGCATATCATAACATCTCAAACTTGCATAACATGACATAGTAAACTTGCATATCATGACAAACTTGCATATCATACATTTAACTTTAGAGTTTAAGTATGAAAGTAGAATAGGGCTTACAATGCTTATGAAGGCAAAAAAATATATGACAAAGACCTTATGAAATCAAATAGACCCAAAATGCAAGCTCTAATAAAAAACCCTTGAGCCAAAATGATCAAAACTCTTTCTTTATGATGCAAATATAGAAACTTGACTTGAATGCAAGCTAATGATGCTCATACAAGCTTGAAAACACTTGTATGCATGGAAAATCTCTCATAGAAATAATTTAGAAATTTTATGAAGAGAGTGGAGGCCATGAGAGGATTGATTTTGCCATAGTTTAGTTACTAGAATGAATAATGATGATTTAGGGTTAGGTTAGGGGCTTATTTATAGAGATTAGGATTAGTTCTAGCCTTAGGATTAAACCCTAATTCCAATCTCAGCCCTTAAAACCGAATCTGGCCCCCAAACTCAACACAAACCCAAAATGGTGCACCAGGCAAAACTGCCCGGTTGGACCAAGTCGACAGCCAAGTCGACAGGGCTGTCGACTTGGGTCCAACCAAGTCGACTCCCAAGTCGACAGGGCTGTCGACTTGGGTGCTCTGGCGGGAATTTTCCCGCCTGGCCCAAACTGGCCCAAATTTCCAAATTCAAACTTGAATTTGAAATCTGTTTTTACTTTGAAATTTTCTGAAAACTTCGTTGGGCCTTAATCGGGTCATACGGACTCCGAATTTCGAAAACTCGGACTCTATTTCGCGTATTTTTCCGAGACGAACGCAATGGCATAGCCCGTTTCGCTTGATTCAGATTTATAAATTAAATTCTGCCTCGATTTATGTTATAACAGGTTATTGAAAATACGGGTTGTTACATTCGTCGAATGCTTTATATTTATATATAACTATATATATAAATATAAATTAAAATTAAACAAATCGCGCGTGGTAGTTCGCATTTCAAAATCGTAACGTCAAACAATTATACCGAAAGATCCAACAGTCGGATTTTCCCAAAACTGGAACCGTTAGGACCGCTTTGGGAAGATCTTTCCATCGATATAAATTTTGTTAAAATCCAACAGTTAGATTTCGGGATAAGTGTAAATCAAATTTCGATAAAAACAGTGCTAGGGCCGCCTATTGACCCGAAGCGTCGTTAAATTAATTTAGCTATTTTTATATAAATAAAAATAGCGATAAATCGTTATTAAATACTATTAACGATATGAAATGGTTTTAAACTATATATATGCGAGAATCATTTGAAAAGACTGAGTCCAATCTCATTTCAAATGATTATACGACGATTTAAATCGAAGATATCGAAGACAGTGATTGAAGACCGGCGATCTTCATATCGAAAGGATAACTACTGATGCCCGACGTTGGTTAGCTACCAGTAAAGGGTTAAAGTGGTAGTTGTCCATACGTACTTGTTGATTGTCCGGATATGCGAGCATCTCTCTTCCGTATTGGACATACGGGACGAGGAATAAGGCGCGTTCAGACCTAGAACGGACTTGTAAATGGATGTGTGTCCGACATTGAATTTCATTCCATGTAAATTAAATTGATTTCTATTTAATATATATATATCTGTGGTGGCGGAGAATTTATTCTCTTTTTTAACACCCTTCTTTGAGATGCATAAGCTCGAAGGTTATATATTGGTAGTTATCGATCGCATGGCGTGAATTGTCAATGTGACATGCCAAGATGCAATTGATCGAGGCTTTTGTTGAAAAGCAGAGCCTCGTGGATGATTATCAAAGCATAGCCTATTTCGGCATAACTTTGTGTATAACGTACCTCGCGAGCCTCACACCCCGGTTGAGTCAGAAACGGGACAAGGGGACGTAGGGAGTGCACACGTTTCTTTCTAGCTAGAAGTGGTGTTTGGTTTTTACGAGGCTCGACATTTTTACTTATGTGGTTGATGGAATGAGGCGCCTCGGATTTATTGGTCGATTGTGACAATTTTATAAGTTCAATAGGACCGGGAAGCGTGTGTTCAGGAATTGCCAATCCACTAACGTTATTTGTGGACCGGCCCTGCAGTATCCAAGGGTTGCCCGTAGGTGTGATCCTGAGACATTGCTAGAGTGTCTCGAATCAGTTCGGAGATCGTCCCTAGCCTTGACTCATGATGGAAATCCACTCTCCAATACGACATTATAGTTTTGATTGTAAACCTATATATGGCGACATAGTAGGATTAGGTACTATGCCGTTTAGGATTGATACATTTATTTTGAAGTATTTTTAAAACATATTAGACACTAATAATAATATTAAAAATATTATTTTTACGTATCAAGCATTTTTTATCATTATAAGGTAAAACTCTATCCTCCGGTTTGCGTTGCATTGTGTGATGGGACTTGAGTCTTATAATGATTTCATTTTAAAAAAAAGCATTGCATTGTTTTTTTGAAATAAAATTTATTAAACACATGCACTGACAATCCAATGGAGTAAATCCATTCCGCGTTAGCGGCGTGGTCCTGTGATTAGCCATATTGTTAGTTAAGAAAGATTTCTCATACTAGTCCCATGAATGACTCGTAGTTTGTTTCACTTTGCAAACTCGGGTGCCCTCTTTCCCTATGGGTAGCCAAATGACAGGTTTAGGTAAGGATGCATTCTGGATTGGAGCGTGCTTACGGAAGAAGACAAAGACATTTTCCTTTTACCTTTTTATTACTGCTTGAGACATTTAGACATTATTTATCATTGATGTATCTGGTGGAGTTGAGACTTATTTCACTTATTGCTGAGACTTCTATTTTGCTATGTGTATCCTGTAACTGCGTACTTTGATGTCTGTGATGTTATGTTGTGATGGCATTTCCATTTCCGCTGCAATGATTTATGTGTTATGCTATTATTTGAGATCTTTTATTGTTGTAATTATGTTATACTCCTATGATTATCCTTACTTTCGTACTACGGAAGTTTGAGGTCGTCACATAATGTATTACCACCCATCGGTGGGAGCTAACGACCGTTCCCGCGGGACAACATCGAAAGATTTAAAGAAGGAAATGAAAATTTTCTAGATGGTGATAATACACCTGCTTGGGGATGACTCAACTAGCCATGCGACCTACCTGATTTCTGCCATTTCCCGGCTGGTGAGGCTTGAGGTCACGTTTTACCTTTTTGAACATCACACCATATTCACTTTGAATGCTGCATCGTCAGTTCCGTCAAATCACTAATTGACGTCCATAAATATACTCTGGGTGTTAAGAAAGAGAGATTCTCCGCCACCAAACTTGGTATATTTGTAAAAATCAAAGTACGTGACCATAAGGAAATACTCTGTCAGACATTCGTCCATACAAGTCATCCAGGAACAGGATGAATCGATGGCACCCTCCTACCGCATCTTATATAGGAATCACCCTAAGGATCAGTAGCGAGAAGTCCCTGCAATCCATAGATTTCAACCATGACAGAAGCACAGTGTATCTCTGGGAGCTAACCAAAGATTATAAGCAGTTATTCCGCTTTATGAAGATCTGCGGTTTTCAATTGCTCCAACTTTACCTCCTGCAAGTTAGTATCGATCGTAACGTTGATTCAAAGTGGTTTTGGGTATAGTTCCCATCCCAGTCTCTTCGAAACAACACATCAAAAGGTTCAATAAAATATTTTGTTGACAATTTGGTGTTTTAACTATCAACTCACATCAGTACTATCAAGTACCTTGGCAGCTCAGGTCCTTGTTGTTAAAATCATTCATTGAAATTATTTATCAAATTATGGAAAATCATTCCATAGATTTAAAGTTGATTCCATTTACATCTTTTGACAATTCATCCTTGGTTTAGTCATTTGGAAACTATACTTCTCCTATACTCACACTCATCTTTATTCTCCTATATTCCAGAAAACATTGCTACAATTTCATAAACCGTTTGTTTCTTAACTTTGGAAATGTCGATATATTAATATATTGTAAACTCACTTAGTATAACCCAATTACCAGTTCTAATGCGGCAAAACCTGTTAAACGACGCATGCTTTCTTATTAAAACTCAGTGGCTTTAATCTACTTCCACTTGAAGATCTTACTTAAACTCCAAATAGTTATTTCTATTTCCATGATAATATAACCCTTTTTATTTTAGATTCCTTATTATTTGAAAAATCCCTTTTACAATCATATCTATTTTCACTTAATCTTTATGAATAAGTAAACTTCTTTCGTGATCACAAATCTTATAACTTACAATTCCTTATTAACAAGTCTTATATAACTCAATTCCATTTCTTAAGCCCTTTATCATCTCTGAAGTACATGTATATTACTTCATTATTAACCAACAATAGGTTTGATAAGATCATTAAAATAATAATTAATTTTATAAGTAATAAACTATTTTATAACCATATTAAATACTATTACTTAAGATTAATTAGCTCTTATAAACTATCGTCAAACTAAAATAATAAAATCTCATTTAATTTTTCCCTTAGAAACAATTAACCATATTATTAACCCTCTGGTTAATATTTAACTTCTTTATAAAACTATATAAATTATTTTAACATTCCTTTTTTATAAAACAAAGTAATAAATATCGTTTTATTTAAAAATTCTTTATTTAAATAACTAAAATAAAAACTGAAACTTCGATTTAGTTATAAAAATAAATTTTATAACTTAAAATACGTCAATTCGCCTGACGGCGAATTAATGTCTCAAAACGATGGATTTTAGAACCTCCGCTGCCAATTACTTAATCAATACTGGTCATTGATTAAAACACAACAATTACATTCACCAATCAACATTCCTTCGATCATCGATATCTAAACATAATATAATATGAATTTGAATAAAAAGTTCATAATTAACAATATGAAACAACCAATAACAAATAAAGATCATCCATAGCACCCATAACATACATTCAAATAATTTTAAATGATAAATATTAATAATATGAATTTAACACATCACAACAGTCCAGAAGTGTGAGAATTAACACACCTTTTATTTTGATTGTCGATTTCACGTCGGTTTATCTAATTTTAAACGTACGTTTAAAATTGACAATTTTCCAGTGAGCTCCAAATCACACCGAACGAGTGCCAATGCGTAGTAATTTTCATCATGATTCCAACACCCTTGATTTGGTGCGATTCTGATAATATGGGTAAAAGTTATTCGAGTTTAAGCATAAGCAATTTATAATTTAAATTAATTAAATTTTAATTATAAATTAACAACCTAATTTCTCCATTAACATGGCCTAGCATTCTTTGTTCCTGCGATCTCAATTTCGCAATTTCCTGTCCAACATAAACACGATATGAATTTGTAATACATACGGCTAAATAAAACAATTTTCATTAATTATAAAATTACCATTTTAATTACCTTAAATTATGTTTAATTAAGCATCACCAAATCATGTGTTATGTTCCTTAGAACCTTCTTCTCCCCGTTGTAACACGTGGCCTCTCCTTCTGACGTCAAGACTACCCAGTTCTGCAAAAAACACCCTAGCCAAAAACTTCCCACGCAAAAACACTCCACTACTTCCCAATATTACTTTTTACTCACGCTGGTCCTCCCTTTTTCCCCGCAACTTCTTCTTTCCAGATTACAACATATTTACCCAATCTTCCCATGTAACAAAGAAGAACACAACGCTTCCTTTATGAACTCCTTCCCAATGATCAACCCACTACGTTTCCATTGCAACTAAACTTCTCACCGAATTTCTAACGCGACTAACCCCATCTCCTTCTCTCAAAATCCCCGCGCCATGATCAACCCACGGCCTTTCCTCTCGTCACACGAAATACCCACTGCCACTTGTTCGACTCCTCACCGCTGACGCCGTCAGCTGCTGGAGATGTCGACTTCACAATCAGCCACATATGCGGTCCGCAGTCACCAAGGTGAGCCCAAAACTGGGGCTACCATAAACCGCGCTTCAACCCCACCGGAGCAGCCCTCGTCAACGCTCACCGACTCTTCTCTGGGGACCGAGTTCATCCATCACCCTAGCGTCGTCTCTATTCAACCCTGACTCCTTCACTTCCTCCGACCAACCTTAACGCAGTAGTAATCTCCATCGCCACCTGTTCTACCTGAAATCAAGGCCAGCCACGTGCTCTTCGAATGAGAAAAGGAGAAAAAGGAAAACTGCAGATCCTTGGAATTTCAAGCAGTGGCTTGTTTTGTTTACAGGGCCAAAGAATTTAGGATATGAAGAAAACGTTGTGTTCGAATATAATGAAGAAGGCAAAAGCAGACCATTTGTTTTATTATATATCCATGCTGTGTTTATATGGATTTACTGGGTGGGGGCTCAGAAGCTTTTGTTTTAGGAAAGAAAAGAATGAAGCTTCCATTTATATAGAAGGGGAAAGATGTCGTTTTCTTTTAGTCATAAATAGACAGAGATATTTTCTCTGAATTAGCCACATGGTTTTGAATTGAGGTGTTGAGGCATTCATTTAATATGTATACACTAAAACTATACATTGTTTTCATACGACTGCATATGTTTTTAGGCCTTTGTACAAACAATGCTTGTGCAAGAAAGAAAAATAGGTAGAAAATTTCTTTTTTGTTTGCCGAGATGTTGCTGGTGGCACATGGTTTTCCCATTGCTTCAGAAAAGAATTCGCGGCAGACATAAATACATATTCACATGGTTCTGTCAAGAAAGTAGGGGAAAACTGTATAAGGCATTGGTTTTTTTTCCTCTGAGCTTGCATGTACGAGGTAATACGGTGCTACAGAGACACACCATAATGTTGTGAATGGGACTAAAGATATTTTTTTTGTTTTCCAATGGTGTGTCTAGGTCCATGTGACGAGATTTATCACCCAATATTTTTGACCACATTAGACGCAAAGATTGGATGAAGAATTATAACGACATGTACATACTGCGTCGAAATGTTTAAACAAGTAAAAGCAAGGACGTATAGAATTTGATTAATCGGATTTGTTTTCAAGAACTGGAATGCTTATTTTTCTTCAAGAATGGTTTTTCTGTGAAGAAAATGATAGCTTAATTCCAAAGATCGGTCAGCTAATACAGGTTATTGGTGGGCACTATATATATCTGGAAGGGATATTCGGAAAATATTTTTTCTTCTTTAATGAAAAGATGAGGCCAATAGAAAAACACAGAACATTAGTTTTTGAGAAGTGTTAGCTATAAGCTCAAGGAAAAAGGACCCAAAGTATTCTTTTATTTTAGTGGCCATAATTCAGCATGTTCTTATTTATTTATCCTATTATCTGAATCATGAGTTTTATTTAAAGAGTTTATTTGAGCATATATAATCACATTCATCTTTGAGGATCAATTGTTCCAGTTCTCTATTATTATGGGAGAAATGGTTTAACCTTATTCTGTGAGATTTTGTAAGATTTTAAAGAGTTGAAAAGATAGGCAACTGAGAATTTTGAAATATTATATAAGATTTTCTCACACATTCAAAGATTGCGCACATATTACGTTTTGAAATAACCCTCTTAAAATATTGTTTCATTATCATATTGATAAAATATCCGAATATATTACCAAAACAAAATTTAAAACTAAATTCAAAGACTGAATTAAACGGTTAAAATCTGGATCGTTACATTTTCCCCCCTTAAAAGAATTTTGTCTTCGAAATTACTAAGTTAGGAAAAATGTTACAAACCCATTATCTTTTCAAAAATCATTTTGGTTAAAATCCCCACTTTCTAAATTTTCAGTTAAAAACTAATCCAAATAATTTCAATCGATTTTTTTTTTATTAACACAAATTTCCAAGAAGATTTAAAAAAAAATTCTAACACCTTAAATTTTAGAGAAATTTGGAAGAGTCTTCTCTATATGGAGGGACATCTGCAAGATTGTAGGAGCAATAAATATATATACACCGACCCGCACGGTCGGAAAAAGGAAAAATCCAAATTAAATCTCGAAACCCAAAAATTCGTATTTCGCGTAAGCATACCTTTTCGAGTGTTATTACGCGATAAGCTAGTCTGCTCAATTACCATGCAACTCCAATCAAACTGGATTCAGTTAACTGCAGAATCTTCTTGGACATGTTTTACAAATAAATTAGCTCTTCCGCACCTGCTCTCAACTTTAATGGACTTCACTTGTTTCAAAACAATGTCGGTTAAATATAAATAGATCATCCTGGATTTATTTCAGTAATTCAATTCTATTCAAGATTGGTTTCAATTAAGTTCATCCAACTTTAAATCCATATCCATGCAATCAGCCTCAATTAGATAATCCCAAAACATTCCATTTGGATATTTCTCAACCCAAGTCAAATTAGGGTTGACTTAAGTTATATTTTATTTCAAAAATTCAGTCCAACTATAACTTATATAATTCATTTTAACTTAACATAAGTTAAATTGAAAATTCTCATTCATACTCGCAATTCTCCCTTGATTAGTCTTTCGATTACATAATCAAACCATTCAAATCAACCAATAAAGGCAATATAAGCTTCAACAATCAAATCAATAATTTTTTTAAAAAAATTATTCTTCTTTTTTTTCTATAAAGATATGATTCGAGTAAACTTATTTCATTTACCCTTTTTACAAAATAATTTAAAAAAAAAAATTATATTCAAATTACAAATACGCACACTCATATATATACACTTAAACTCAATCTAGGGTATTACTAACCCAATCTCTATTGAGTTACGCCACAGAGCCAAGGTTATCACTAAACCGATAGCTTTGATACCAAGTTGTAATGTCCCACTTTTCCGTATAGTTTAAGCTGATATTTAACTACCATTGTCAACCCAAATTAAACAGAAAAGTAGAAAGTTAAGAGAAATAATTTAGAGGATGAGGAAGAGAGAGAAAGAAATAAAATAATAGAAGAAAGAAGAAGAACATGATAACCTCACAGCGGAACGAATAAAATATAATATATATATATATATATCAATATATCTGTATAAAAGGAAATTTTACACACATACCAATTATCAGAGTATAACATGAATCAAATACAGCGGAACAACTTTAATAACTAACGGCTAACCCTTCTGCTTCGAGCTCCTGAACTCCAAGCGAAAACTAACATGGAAAATATGTTCGGTCTGACCCGAGCACATTTTGAAGCAAAGCAAAAATACTCAGACCAGTCTGGAATAATATTAGTGGTAAATTCACTTCAAACAATCGACTTAACTTTAGAAAAATCCTTTGAAAGAAAGGATAATAGCAAGACCAGTCCACAGATAAACACAGATGGTTTTTACCTTACTATAACCCAAAACATTTTAATATATCAAAATCCAGTGATATTATAATAGTGTCTATCAAATCACAAATAAATAACCAAGTAGCAGAACGCTTGCATCTCACGCTCTACATATATAGTATAAAATCAAAAACTGCATGGCGCTTATTGGAGATTGGATTCCAACTATGGCAAGGTATGGGACCACCTTCCGATCAGTGTACTCTAGAGAGGATACACCGGAGTTCAACAAGAACGTCTTGCAACCCAAGCTAAATATGGCCGGTCACTCATTTAGCTTTAGTGGACCGAATGTATTACCACCCACCGATGGGAGCTAACCACCATTCCTGCAGGACAACATCGAAAGATTTAAAGAAGGAAATGGAACTTTTCTAGATGGTGATAATACACCCTCCTTGGGGAAGACCCAACTAGCCATGCAACCACCCGATTTCTGCCATTTCCCGATTGATGAGGCTTGAGGTCACCTTTTACCTTTTTGAACATCCCACCATATTCACTTTGAATGCCGCATCGTCAGTTCTGTCAAATCACTAATTGACGTCCACAAATATACTCTGGGTGTTAAGCAAGAGAAATTCTCTGCCACCAAACTTGGTACATTTGTAAAAATCAATGTACGTGACCCTAAGGAAATACTCTATCAGACATTCGTCCATACACCAGGAACAGGAAGAACCGATGGCACCCTCCTACTGCATCCTATATAGGAATTACCCTAAGGATCAGTAGCGAGAAGTCCCTGCAATCCGTAGATTTCAACCACGACAGAACCACAGTGTATCTCTGGGAGCTAACTAGAGATTATAAGCAGTTCTTCCGCTTTATGAAGATCTACGGTCTTCAATTGCTCCATCTTTACCCCCTGCAAGTTAGTATCGATCGCAACATTGATTCGAAGTGGTTTTAGGTATAGTTCCCATCCCAGTCTCTTCGAAACAACACATCAAAAGGTCCAATAAAAAATTTCGTTGATAGTTTGGTGTTTTAACTATCAACTCACAGCAGTACTATCAAGTACCTTGGCAGCTCAGGTCCTTATTACTAAAAATCATTCATTGAAATTCTTTATCAAATTATGGAAAATCATTCAATAGATTTAAAGTCGATTCCATTTACATCTTTTGACAATTCATCCTTGGTTTAGTCATTTGGAAACAACACTTCTCCTTTACTCACACTCGTCTTTATTCTCCTATATTCCAGAAAACATTGCTATAATTTTATAAACCATTTATTTCTTAACTTTGCAAATGTCAATATATAAATATATCGTTAACTCACTTACTATAACCCAATTACCAATTCTAATGCGGCAAAACCAGTTAAACGACGCATGCTTTCTTATTAAAACTCAGTGGCTTTAATCTACTTCCACTTGAAGATCTTACTTAAACTCCAAATATTTATTTCTCTTTCCAAGATAATATAACCCTTTTTATTTAAGATTCCTTATTATTTGAAAAATCCCTTTTACAATCGTATCTATTTTCACTTAATCTTTATGAATGAGTAAACTTCTTTCGTGATCACAAATCTTATAACTTACAATTCCTTGTTAACAAGTCTTATATAACTCAATTTCATTTCTTAAGCCCTTTATCGTCTCTGAGGTACATGTATATTACTTCATTATTAACCAACAATAGGTTAGATAAGATCATTAAAATAATAATTAATAAACTATTTTATAACCATCTTAAATATAGTTACTTAAGATTAATTAGCTCTTATAAACTATCGTTAAATTAAAATAATAAAGTCACATTTAATTGTTTCCCTTGGAAACAATTATCCATATTATTAACCCTCCAGTTAATATTTGACTTCTTTATAAAACTATATAAATTATTTTAACATTCCTTTTTTATATAACAAAGTCATAAATATCGTTTTATTTAAAAGTTCTTTATTTAAATAACTAAAATAAAAGCTGAAACTTCGAGTTAGGTATAAAAATAAATTTTATAACTTAAAATACATCAATTCGCCTGACGATGAATTAATGTCTCAAAACGATGGATTTTAGAACCTCCGCTGCCAATTCTTAATAAATACTGACCACTGATTAAAACACAACAATTAGAATCACCAATCAACATTCCTTCGATCATTAATATCTAAACATAATATAATATAAATTTGAATAAACAATTCATAATTAACAATATGAAACAACCAATAACAAATAAAGATCATCCATAGCACCCATAACATCCATTCAAATAATTTTAAATGATAAATATTAATAATATGAATTTAACACATCACAACAGTCCAGAAGTATGAGAATTAACTTACCTTTTATTTTGATTGTCGATTTCACGTCGGTTTATCTAATTTTAAACGGACGTTTAAAATTAGAAAATTTTCCAATGAGCTCCAAATCACACCCGACGAGTGCCAATGCGTAGTAATTTTCATCGCGATTCCAACACCCTTTATTTGGTCCGATTCTGATAATATGGGTAAAAGTTATTCGAGTTTAAGCATAAACAATTTATAATTTAAATTAATTAAAATTTAATTATAAATTAACAACCTAATTTCTCCATTAACATTGGCTAGCATTCTTTGTTCCTGCAATCTCAACTTTGCAATTTCCTATACAACATAGATACGATATGAATTTATAATACATACGGTTAAATAAAACAATTTTCATTAATTATAAAATTACCATTTTAATTACCTTAAATTATGTTTAATTAAGTATCACCAAATCACGTGTTATGTTCCTTAGATCCTTCTTCTCCCCGTTGTAACACGTAGCCCCTCCTTCTAACGTCAAGACTACTCAGTTCCGCAAAAACACCATAGCTAAAAACTTCCCACGCAAAAACACTCCACAACTTCCTAATACTACGTTTTACTCACGCCGGTCCTCCCTTTTTCCCCGCAACTTCTTCTTTCCAGATTACAACACATTTACCCAATCATCCCACGTAACAAAGAAGAACACATCGCTTCCTTTATGAACTCCTTCCCAATAATCAACCCACCGCATTTCCAACGCAACTAAACTTCTCACCGCCTTTCTAACGCGACTAACCCCATCTCCTTCTCTCAAAATCCCTGCGCCATGATCAACCCACTTCCTTTCCTCTCCTCACACGGAATACCTGCTCCACTTGTTCAACTCCTCACCGCTGATGCCGTCAGCTACTGGAGACGCCGACTTCACCATCGGCCAGAGATGCAGTCGGAAGTCGCCAAGTTAAGCCCAAAATTGGGGCTACCTTAAACCGCACTTCAGCCCCCACCGAAGCAGCCCTCGTCAACGCTCACTGACTCTTCTCCGGGGACTGAGTTCATCCATCACCCTAGCGGCGTCTCTGGTCAACCCTGACTCTGCCACTTCCTCCAACCAACCTCAATGCAGCAGTACCCTCCATCGCCACCTGGTCTACCTGAAACCAAGGCCAGTCACGTGCTCTTCGAATGAGAAAAGGAGAAAAAGGGAAAATTGTAGATCCTTGGAATTTCAAGCAGTGGCTTGTTTTGTTTACAGGGCCAAAGAATTTAGGATATGAAGAAAATGTTGGGTTCGAATATAATGAAGAAGGCAAAAGCAGACCATTTGTTTTATTATATATCCATGCTGTGTTTATATTGATTTATTGGGTGAGGGCTCGGAAGCTTTTGTTTTAAGAAAGAAAAGAATGAAGCTTCCATTTATATAGAAGGGGAAAGATATCGTTTTCTTTTAGTCATAAATAAACAGAGATATTTTCTCTGAATTAGCCATGTAGTTTTGAATTGAGGTGTTGAGGCATTCATTTAATATGTATACACGAAAGCCATACATTGTTTTCATACGGCTGCGAATTTTGTAGGCCTTCGTACAAACAATGCATGTGCAGGAAAGAAAATGGGTAGAAATTTTCTTTTTTGTTTGCCGAGATGTTGCAGGGGGCACATGGTTTTCCGATTGCTTCAGAAAAGAATTCACGGCAGACATAAATACATATTCACATGGTTCTGTCAAAAAAGTATGGAAAAACTGTGTAAAACATTTTTTTTCTCTGAGCTTGCATGTGCGAGGTAATATAGTGCTACAGAGACACACGATAATGTTGTGAATGGGACTAAAGATATTTTTTTTTTGTTTTCCAATGCTGTGTCCAGGTCCATGTGACGAGATTTATCACCCGATATTTTTGACCACATTAGACGCAAAGATTGGATGAAGAATTATAAAGACATGTACATACTGCATCGAACTGTTTAAACAAATAAAAGCAAGGACACATAGAATTTGATTAATCGGATTTGTTTTCAAGAACTGGAATGTTTAGTTTTCTTCTAGAATGGTTTTCTTGTGAAGAAAATGATAGCTTAATTCCAAAGATCGGTCAGCTAATACAGGTTATTGGTGGGCACTATATATATCTGGAAGGGATATTCGAAAAATATTTTCTCTTCTTTATTGAAAAGACGAGGCCAACAGAAAAACACAGAACATTACTTTTTGAGAAGTGTTAGCTATAAGCTCAAGGAAAATGGACCCGAATTATTCTTTGATTTTAGTGCCCATAATTTAGCACGTTCTTATTTGTTTATCCTATTATCTGAATCACGAGTTTTATTTAAAGAGTTTATTTGATCATATATAATCACATTCATCTTTGAGGATCAATTGTTCCAGTTCTCTATTATTATGGGAGAAATGGCTTTAACCTTATTCTGTGAGATTTTGTAAGATTTTATGTCTTAAAGAGTTGAAAAGATAGCAACTGAGAATTTTGAAATATTATATAAGATTTTCTCGCACATTCAAAGATTGCGCACAGATTACATTTTGAAACGAACCTCTTAAAATATAATTTCATTGTCATATTGATAAAATATTCGATTATATTACCAAAACAAAATTTAAAACTAAATTCAAAGACTGAATTAGACGGTTAAAATCTGGACCGTTACACTGGAAAATCTATATTTTTTCACAGTTTCTGGAGGCAACAGCGAGGCTCTTTTATTTTCATTTCTCTAATCTCTTCAAGACTTTCTCAAATAAAATAGATATCAATTCAAATAACAGGAATTGGAGAGAATGAATCAAGATCTGTGAATAAAGATGGATTTTGCGTATAAGGTAAATTCTTAGGTTTTTATTTTCTTTATCTTTTCCAACTCTTTTCTAGATCTACAAATTTTAATTTGCATATCTCCCATTTTTATAGATATTATATAGATTTGTAAGGATTTCGAAATGAAACCATATAGTTGCAATTTAGATCTGAGATGTGGCAAAGCTTTGCAAGTAAGAAGGAAATCTATATATTGATTATAATATCAGATTTTTTTTGGTATAAATTAAATTTATATGCCTAAATTTGATAACTAAAAATTATTGTCTTTTCAATAAAATATTTAAATCTTGCCTACAAAATTTTATATTCCTTTTATTTGTGTTTACACCTAAATCTATAAATCAGTTCCTAAAGGATATTAAAATTATTGCGTGTTTGTTGTTCTAGATCTATAAAAAGTACTGTAAAGATAGAATTTGTGTGTATTTCCCTTTTTTGTTTAAATCTATATATGTTGTGGTTTGATTATGGATGCTTTCTTAATTTTTATAAATCAGCCGACTTGTCCTTTTCTACAAAAATATCATGTTTCAAACTATAAGGAGCGTGCACATAAATATAAGGAAAAGAGGTGCAAATATACGTGTTTTACGTGTAACTTATATTATATGTTCCAAATAAAAAAATACCTATTCCTTGTAATTTTAAGTATTCATTTAAGTATATCAATATTTCCTCCACATAATATGTTGGCAAATTTATGGAAATTATAGCAAAACGCCTTTTAATGAGATTTAAATCTCATCATATCAGAACATAAAAAGATTGTTCTACTTATTAGTTGGAACTATAATGTTAAATAATTAGAATTAGAAAATTAGTAAATACATAGTTACTATGGTAAATATTTTAGTATTTTATTTGTCCAAATTATACATGATTAATACTTGTTGTTGTTATTATTATTAAATAGACGTTTCGATTAGGTTTGAATTTGAATTAGTCTTCATTAATTATGGGTATAAATTAGAATACCTATAATAAATAGAGAATTGGTTTGAATTAGAATTACTCTTCATTAATTATGGGTTTAAATTAGAATATCTATAATAAATAGAGAATCAATAACTGTAACCTTGAGTTTATGGATTTTAAATGTGGAAATTAAATATAAAATTCAATAAAAGATATTACAACTAGGGTAATAGAGAATTAAAAATTATAACTTAAAAATTTATGGGGAATTAATATGATAAATTAGGAGGTAATTAAGGAGTTACAATTATTTGGAATTACTAGAAATAAATGGGGATGATACCTCGCTAGTTAAAGCGCTTAGCGGTTCTATAGAGGTGGAGACACAAAAGGTGTAGCGGAAATAAAGCGGGGAAATAGCGGAGCTATAGCGGAGGTGCAAAAAGGTCCATTAGATATGAAACCAAATATTAAAAATTAATTAATTATCTTTCTCACATTATATGCATAGAAGAAACTAACATTAATTAATCTTATATAACAGAGTAAAAGAATATCATGGTTACGCACACTAGATTTGATAATTATAATAGATTTATATAATATATCTGAAACTCATGCCTTAAATTTAGCTATTTGCACTAACTTTTTTTTTTAAAAGAGAACTAGTGAAATCAAGCTCTATATATTGATATTGCCACAGTGGATGCTAAAAACCCTTGATTTTGCGAATGCATAGCGGGGTCAAAAGTTGATTTACTGTCCATTGGCGCTAAATTGAAATAGCGTAGCAGTTGAAGAGCGCTACGAGCTATAGTGGGGATTTTGTGGGCTTTAACGGGCTTTAACTGCATAGACCGATACAAATAACATTTGTTGCAATGTCTTACTTTTGGAAAATTGACCACAATGGTTACTAATGGCATATGATAGATATGGTAATATATTAAATGAGGATTTTGGATAGAAATTACTATAATTTTATTAAGTCCAATAAATCATCTTAGAACTATAAACTTGTCCCAGGACAAACAGTCGTATCTTATAATTAGTATAAAACTAGGAATACAATATCCTAATTAAATTAAATAGGGAATTGGACTTAGTTGGCCGATGATGCGAGATTAGGTTGGTTATACGATAAAAGTCTGCACATTCCAACAATAGGATATATGCATAACCGATGTGAGATATTATTGATCATAGAAACCCGTGATAACCATTATATCATGGAGAGGAGTTTTCATAATGTTTTACTTCAAGTGTTGAGGTCTTAAGTGGTCATTGGGTCCTCCTTCCTTCTAAAAGAAGAAACTTAAAGGCCACTTAGTGCAACCTACGTCAACATTAAAGTCTTAATTGGCTTTCGGATCCATCTTTTGTGGGTATTAAGTTATTGGTTTTGTCCCTTTCCTTAGGACTTAACTTATGGAGCGCGGGTGGTGGTCGTTTCACCTCCTTCCTTAGAATTTATTCTAAGGAGTACGACTAGTCGTTAGGCTCATCCCTTTCCTTATGGTCTTAAGGAGTACAAGTAGAGTCATAAAGTCAGCCCTTATTAGATCTTAGGTGATTGGATGACTCTCCTTTATACAACAAAAAGTATTAAATGGCCAATTAGGTATGAATTAGGTAATCTCTAAAAGAGACGCTTCATCTACGTATTAAATGGTTGGCATAGAGTCAGCTTTAGGATATAATATTAAATAGCCGCTATGAAGATACTAAACGTCCGCCTATCCCGTGGAAAGTACTAAACGGCTCGAAGATTATCAAATAAGGTTAGTCAGATAGTAACATATGGTCTACCAGAGGAAAGTATTTAATGACGAGATATTGTCTACTTATCACATGAGCCTTAGGTGACTGCTTACTATCTCTTCCCTTATGCGGGGATGGGATACTCAAATGATGGAAGCCTTAATTAGTAGTTAGAGAACTTTGTAGCTAGTGTTATACGATCAATAATAATGTTTTAGGGAAATCATCTACCAGGGCCTTAAGCGATTGTTGAAATCTACCTTAGATATATCACATTTTTAAGTGAGGTCATAGGTGGCCGTAAAACCCGCCTCTTTTGAAAAATCATTGAGGTATTAAGTGGCTGTTGTTGAGTATAACAATATGCTTTATGTTTGATGATAACAAACATATATATTATTTTATAAATGTGTTTGTAAACATTACTATTATATATTTCACATCACATACAAAAATGAATATTTATTGAACATAGTACTATTACACAGAATTGAACATTCAAACAATATTTTTATTCAAATAAATATTTTATTTCAGCATTTGAAATAGTATATATTTTTGACTCCACTATATATTAAATCACTTAAATATATTTTGATATTTCTAACATGACTCACTTGAGTATAAGTAAGACATGAAATTGTACTACTAAAAGAATTCAAACAAAATAGACAGATTGAATTGAACAACAAAAATATATTTTTATTCCAATAAATTTGTTTATTACAAACAATAGTACAATTTTATTCACATCTACAATCAATCTCATACACAGGAATTCCTAACTACATATCACTCAGTATCACTCAGTTTATATACAGACTCACAGTTACATATACATCCACTGACACAGACACTGAGTCTTCACGTGCTTCCAATCCAATCCAATCCAGTCCAGTCGCCCCTATACCTGTCAAAGAAACACACACAGTAAAATGGAACAAAAATAGATTTAAATACAAGCAAATATAAATTTATTGTAAGTTTTATTTACCTCATAATTTTTTGGTGTGTTTCTCATCATTTTTCTAGACTTGGTCTGATATATATATACATATATATAGACAGCTTGTGATATTCACAGTGATTCACTGTAAATACCACAAGGTAGACATCGTCTATAGTGCTCACATATATATATATATATATATATATATATATATATATATATATATATACACACACACATATATTCTGCATGTGCACGATACATGTATACACATACGTATATGTATGTACACATATTTTCTGTGTAGGTTCATAAGTCGGTCACGTAAACAACATGTCAAAGTGGTAAATTACAACCAACCTCAACATGATCAAAAGATATGGTGAAAGCACAAATAAAGTCCAACTGGCAACAAAGTCAATCCGGAAAGAGGCCAACATGACAAATCATGGCCGACACAACACAAACAGGAACAACAGTGAGCTAGTACATATAAGAATGGATCATCATGAACACAAAGCATGCATAAGTTTCAACACAATGAACATGGCATTAACAAGGCTATAACAATACAATAAGCATGGTAGCAATTTTCGTCAGTCAAGTGGTGCACAAGCACATATGCAAAAAAGAAAAGTGGCAGCAAACAAGACAGTGGAGTAAGCACAAATGGCACAACTTCAATGTACAAATGGAGATGGAGCAGCAAGGGTCCAACCAACAAAGGAACGAAAATACAACAACAGCAAAGTGACTTAGGATGGCGCATGTATCAAGTGTTATTTGTGCATGTATCAAGTGTTATCACATGCAGAATCAAGTGGAGTACCATATGTGCTTATATCAACGCAATTTGTGCTCGTATAATTGGCAGTGGATTTTCAGGACAGAATATCATCAACATGCGTATGAAATTTTCAAGTAAAACAGGGAAAAGGAAATAAGTTGGACTAAGGTATGCATAGTATCAGTGTTCTTATCAGTCTTGAAGCAAGTGGAAAGACAACAAATACAAGCCAAGTCAAATATAAGACATAAGTGAAGGAAAAGGCAAACCATCATGGAAGATTTTTATATATAAATACGCATCTATATAAATATATTATATAGATGTATATATATTATATATACAACAATCAAGGCAAAACTACCACAAAATAAGGTAGAGAAGGTGTATCACAAGTATATGGAAAAAATGATCAAGTATAATATCAGTAGATAGTGCAAGTACCAGGTTTTAAAGGAGGTCAAATACATTATCTGTTCTTATCAACATCGGTTCTGAAGCAGGAAAAACAAGGAATCAAAATTTCAGCAATGCATCAAGGCCTTATCTTCTGGAAAAGGAATTCACGTTTTTTTAATCCATATTTACGGCAAGACTCAAATCAATAGTTTCTAAAGGGATAAATTAGTGATGCAGTGAGATATAACTACTGTTCAATTTAAGGTAGCAAAATACTTGGAATAATATTGGTTCAAAATCACGTTGGTAATGTTCAAACAATTTCTCGATATTTTTAAGGGGACGTGTATAACCTAAAGAATAGGAGAAAACCATACAAATTCTTCTAAGGGACCATTTCATATTCGAAGAATTCATCACACAAGTTATTCCAGAATGTTTGAATATTTCAAACTCAACAATTTCAAAGCCATGCAATAATACAGTCGAATTACAACATTAATCAAGCCCAACATTTTCACATATATCAAAGATGGAATCTAAGATGAAATCAGAGAAAATTTCGGATTTTAAATCCTATTTAAACACCAGCATCATCATTGGCAAGTATCGAAAAAATCAAGCAGAAAATGGAAGAAATACATTCAGAGAACTCACAACTATTCACGTGATTTTCGATCAATTGCAGGCCAAATCGTTTTGACCAAGAGCCTCGACAAATTGGAGCATCAGAGACCAATTTATAGAACAACATTAGAGTTGCGATTTGGATACACGGGCAAAGCCTTAATTCAATTTAGATCGGCCACCGTTGAAGATATAAAAGGAAGCCAACATTCTTTTGAGTGATAGAGGAAAAGGGGCCAGCCAATTGTTTTAAAAGAGGCTTAAAGGATTTAACTATTTATTTTTTAAAACTAGGGTTTAATTGTCTTTTATTTTCAAGTGTTTTAATTTGTAGTCGAGTTTAAAGTTTTCTAGTTTGTCAAAACTAGGGAGACGAATTACAGGTTTGTAATTCGGGGAAATCTGACCTTGGGGATAGAGACAAGCATAGGGTTTCAAGCGTAGGGTTAGATCAGTTGGGAGCGAGAGTCGTGAGTTTACAGGGGATTGTAAGAATATATATTATTTTAATCCCTAGTAGAAACCTTGGGGAATGTAGTAGTAGACAGAGTTTTTTCAAATCCAGATATATCTGTGTGTTATTTATTTTCGACATCTACTCCGATTATTATTTGTGTTGATATTATTTAATTACTCAGCAAAAACTGAAATAACCCCTATTCACCCCCTCTAGGGTTAATTTAGATCCTACAAGTGGTTTCAAAGCAGGTATTTTTTATTTTAAAATAACTCTAGAGTCATGGATTTCCAAACGGTGATGGTTCTAGTTGTCAATCTAGCGAGAATTTTTCCAGTATAACCCCAACTATTTTGATGGAACAGTTTTTTTAATTGGATATTAAAAATGGAATTTTATTTAAAATCTATTAATACTAGGTTTTAGGATATTATTAAAAATGGGTATGATAAGGTAGATAAGATTGATATTATGATTAATTCCCGTGCTACGTACATTTTATATGTTTTATATTAATGATGACCAGTTTAACCATATCTCTTATTGTTTAACTACATAGGAAATATTGAAAACTCTCGATGTGTTATATGGAAGAAAAGAACAATAGCTCAATACCCCTGAATGTCAACTCAGTTTCAGTATTATGCTTGACAGGATTTACAAAAGAGGATCGGATGATGACAGTGATGAAGACTCAACAAATGACGAGCACGATGAATTTCCTTTTGAAAAGTTAATTCTTCTTTGTGATAAATTAACTAAAAGTGCTGAGAGTCTCAAACTAACAAATAAAAATTTAAAATCTGAAAATGTTGAGTTGAGCAATAAAAATCATGATTCGGAATTAAAACTTGAAAATGTTAAAAAGATTGAAAACTCGAATTGCAAAAAAATGTTTAGATTTGGAAAATGATTTATTTCATCTTAATGAAATGTTTCAAAAGCTTGAAAAGGGAATTGTGATTTTAAAAATAAACGAGATCAAACTAAAAGGAAAAAACGATTTTTTACAAAAGGAGTTGGATAAGTTTAAGATGGTTTAAAATTCCAAACATGAAGTTTTAGAGAAACAAAGTTTATTGAAAACCGAATCAACTTTGAATGAGCTTGAAATTGGAACCATGAAAATAAAAAAAATCTCAAATTCGATAAATTCACGACTTTTCAAAAAAATTGTTTGAAATTAAAGAAAATTTCAAAACCCTTGAAAATGAAAACATGATTTGAATAATAATGAATCTGAAATTACTCATATAAATCACGATTTGAAAAAAGAAATTGAAAATTTTAAGGAGTTTGAAAAACTTGAAATTGAAAAGCGAAAACAATTTGAAAATGAGATTTTTGAATCCAATGCCAAAATTAAAATGCCTGAAAACAAAAATATGGTTTTGAAACAAACTGATGCTGAAAGGAGGAAGATCTCTATTAATTGTTGTTTGAATTTAATGAAAGAAAATAAGGATCTTGAATGTAAAATTCAATGACTTGAATCAACTTTTGCGAAACTTTCTAAAGGAGAAATTTCGTTGAACATGTTGTTAAAAAACCATTTTTTGTTGAGAATAAGAAAGGACTTGGCTTTGGGAAAATTGATCAAGTTGAAAAACGAAATTCTAATGATTTTAAAAATCCTTCAAATAGCTTTGGAAAAGATTGAATTGGAAATTTGAACTCTAATAATTTCAAAGGATTTTTAAATCACAAACGAAATGAAAACTCGTTTAGAAACAATTCATTTAAACATGTTTGGATCCTAAAAGATAACAAAATGTATTCGAATAAGATTAAACGAATTTGGGTTCCTAAGGGCACTTTAATGGATGGTAATGGATTGTTATGTAAATGGGTTTGGGTACCAAAATGTGTGAACGAAGCTAAGAGTGGTAAAACAATCTTTGTTAGACCACTCGTTATTATAAATATTTAGGTACCGAGGGAGGCTAAGGGGCAAATGTGCTTAAGAGAGATAAAATTCAAATTATTCCATATTATTGAATTATTTGGAGTTCCTTATCCATAGATGTCAAAGTTGGAGATTCATTGGTTCACATTGATTATGGTAAGTCAGGCATGATCTCTAAACTCGTGTTTTTTATTTTATTTTTTATGTTGATTTGTGTTGATACTGTCATAGTATTTTTGACATATTTTGAGCTTCTTAACTTCAAATTGCAAAATTCTTGATTTTCTGGGAATTAGATTTAAATGTCTACAACTGATATGTTTTGAGTATTTCCAGATTCTAAACTTAAATTAACGAAAAACCGCAATACATTTGAAATTTAGTTTTTAGACTAGTAGCTGAATTTCTGACAGTACTATAGTATTTTAAGCATATCTTGAACACTGTTAATCAGTATTTTAAAATTTATGATGTTATGGAAACCTAATGAAATTTCACACATCTTTGTTGTTTTGAGTTTCTTCTAGTTCACTTGGAAAATATTGAAAAACTGCACTCAATTCAGCGTATTACTTGAAAGCTATGATTGATTAGTTGTGAAAATTTCATAATTTTTTGACCTTTCTTGACTATTTTGATTTTGAAGTCATTTTTGATTGATTGTTGAAATTCATGGATTATAATATTTGAATTCGAATTCTGAAAATTATTTTTTATTAAATGATTTCAAATAATTTGCTTTTGAACCATTAACTGTCCCTTGTGCTTATTAAGATACAATGAAAAATTCTCTTGAAATTCTTGCTTTGAAACTAATTTTGTGCTGCTCTGATAAAGATAATTGATTTAATTCATTTAAGTGTCTTGGTGATTGGACGATGAGTTGAATGGATTTCTTTAGATTTCATAGGCAATTTGAATTACTTACATAAGTGTTTTTAAAATTGTCTAGGAGCAATCAGTCTTAGAAATATTAGAAAATTTCATATTCTACCAATTGATTTTTAAAATTGAATTTCAACTTGCAATGATATTTCATAAATCCCTCGTGGAATTGGTATTTTCAATTTTAAAATTATTTTTTATTATTTATTCAAAAAATTGAAATTATTGATCGATTTGAACCATTTTGGAACTCATCAAATTTTTTATTGGATTTACGAAATTGTGATGAGTTGTGACTATGGTATATTTCATAACAAGAGAAAATATTATTTAAATTCTCATGATGATTGGACAGATTTTATAATATTTTTGGATTAGTGCTAATTTCACGACCTTCTATTTCTACCATATTTCTGTCACTCATCATGGTTTTATATTATGTGGGGAGCCCAAATTATATTTGGAAATAAGGAAAAAATTTGATGAAATTATTAAATAAAAAATAATTCTTTTTATCCTTGGTATTCACTCACATTAACAAGTCCTAGTGGTTATGCATGGGTGAATCACCTTAATCTATATGAGCTTCCATTCTCATTTAAAAGTCCTCGCGGTTATGCATGGATGGAACTCATAAGAAAGGATAAAAATTTGAGTTACTACTAACCCCATTTAAAAGTCCTAGCGGTTATGCATGGTTAGAAAGTGCTTAAATAATTATTTTGTGCTTAAATTTGAAATTTATTTGAAAATTATGAAATTTATAAATCCTATATTTGAATTTTAAAAACTCTCCTCATTTTTTAAACCAATCGTAAATCCATCATTCTGAAAAGAGAAATTTGCTTCTAATTTGAAGAATATTATCATTTTTATTTGATTAAATGAGTTTACGATATATATATTTTCCCTCTTGATTTGGATTTATATTTCTAGTCTATATTCATCACTATTTTGATTTCTATTATTCTTTTGATGATAACAAAAAGGGGAGAATGGTTAAGATTTTAATTGATGAGTGAATAATTCAAGAATATTTTAATATTGGAAAATCAATTAAATTTTTAAACGACTCATATATGCATATATATAAGGGGAATTTAGTTGTAGGGGGAGCGTACAAATAGGGGAATATTATATTTCACATTCAATCACATTTATCACATTCAAAATCTTTGTATGTTTGTCATCATCAAAAGGGGTGATTGTTGAGTATAAAAGTATGATTTTTGTTTGATGATAACAAACATATATATTATTTTATAAATGTGTTTGTAAACAATACTATTACATATTTCACATCACATACAGAAATAAATATTTATTGAATAGAATACCATTACACAAAATTGAACACTCAAACACTATTTTTATTCAAATAAATATTTTATTTCAACATTTGAAATAGTATATATGAAACGAACCCAAACTTCCCCTATCGGGAAAGCACGGATTGCTTTGAGAACATGACGCATCAGAACACAAACCATAGAACATTTCATTGCTATTACAACAATTACATCAGAGTACAAGAATATATCAGAGTATGAATAATATACAGCAGGAAAATATCAGAGCTTTAAAATACACAAATTTAAATGTATTTATACAAGGTAGAGGGAAAAATAATACATAAGTACGATGCACAACGGAAATACATCAACTAACACAACTGAATGAAATGTATGGATACAAAGCTTTCCGAATATAGCTCTAGCTGTAATCCAGGATCCTGTGAAAAGAAATATCTGCGAAAGCCAAAACTACAAGCTTCCCGTGTTCAAAATAGGGGCACTCAGAGTTTAGGTTAAAACAATAAACTCCGAGTCAGTCATGGGACTAGTGTGAGAACTAAAACAGTTAGTAATCTTTACTTTAAAAGTTGGGAAATCATGGGACCACGCCGTATAACACGGAACCGGTTTACTCCACATGAATCTTAGTTTAAAATGAACAATGCAATGCTTTTTGGAAAAATGAAGCCATTATAAAACTTAGGTCCCATTACACAATGCAACTCAAGCTGGAGGGTAGAGTTTTCCCTTATAATAACCAAACATGCTTGGTACGTTTAAAACAAATCACTTTGATATTACCATAAGTGCATAGTGTCAAAAACAACTTCAATATAAATGTATTAATCATAGGCGGCATGGTCACCATATATCATGTCGCCATACTAGTTCTACAACAAAAACCGAAGAATGTCGCATTGGAAATTGGATTTCCATCATGAGTCAAGGCTAAGGATGGCTCCTTCCGATTCGAGACACTCTAGCAAATGCCCTATGATCCCCCGCAGTGAACCATTGGATGCGGTAGGGCCTGTCCAGACTTATTTTAGTGGATTAATTATTCCAGAACACACGTTTCCCGGTCCTATTGGACCTATATCTGAGCCACTAGGGACTCAATAATTGAGGCCCCTCATTCCATCATCCACATAAGTAAAAATATCTGGGCTCCATACCATGACACCGCTTCTAGGTAGAAAGAAACGTCATGCACTCCCTACGGTCACGATCCCGTTTTTGACTCATACCGGGTGTGAGTTTCGTGAATTAATGCTATACACAAAGCTATGGTAATTAAAGCTGTGCTTTGATCATCAACCATAAGACTCTGCTTTCTAACTAAAGCCTTGATCATTTGCATCTTAGCATGCCACATTGTCAATCCTTACCATACCACTGATTTCCACCAATATATAACCTCTAAGCTCGTACGTCTCAGAGAAGGTTGTTAAGCAAGAGAATAAATTCTCCGCCACCAAAAAATATATTTAGCAGAGATCAATGAATATAGTATAAAGGAATAGAATGAATAGAATGTCAGACATACCATCCATTTGCAAGTCCGTTCTGGGTCTAAACGAAACCAGAGGCACCTTATTCCTCATCCCATATGTCCAATACAGGAGAGAGGTCCTCGCATATTCGGTCGATCTCCAAGTGCGTCCGGATGATCACCACTTATTACCTTGTCTTGGATGTACAACCCAATCAAGACATCAATAATCATCCAAATGATGTGAAGACCTCCGGTCTTCAACCACCGTCTTCATCGTCGACTTTTTGTCGTCGTATTAATTATTCAGAATGGGTTAGATCCGGTCATTGCGAATTACTCATGTATTTTATAACCAATAATCAAGTGCTATAAAAACACATCATACGCCTCATTCCAATCCGGAATATTCTTTTATTCCATTATTCACATTTTAGGAAAAAGGTTCCCATTAATTTTATGAAAGATAAATTCTTTTATAATTATTCTTTAATCTTCCTTTGGATGTCAATTTCAAAAGATTTTATTTTATCCTTTATCAATTCTAAACCAAATTAAGGTTTATCCACTAGTCGGGATTAGCGAACTTTACCAAAGTAATCATTTATTTTATTATCCCAATCCCAACCTATTCATCCCATAGAGCAAAACTGGTAGTACTCCATATCTAACACCCGCGGTGTTATCAGTAAATTTTAATTACCATTTCACGTTAAAATCTAATTAAAGATTAACTATCGCCTGGAATAAAACAGGCGGTACTCCATTCTCGATCATTTCATGAATTCCATATATTTAATTATCCCATTCTCATTTCAATCTAATTCACGATTCATTAATTGGTAAACTTTTCTGAATCTTAATTAAAAGATTTATTCTTTTCACAACTGGGTTTAAGAACAATGTTATTTAAGACACCATTCATGACAAACCCAAAATCCAATTTGATATTAAATACAAGGCTCTGAATAGAAATTTTATCGTATTATATTCAATATCAAATTCTGAAACTAACGGATATCATATTGGGAATAACTATATCTGTATCTTCCAAATTCCCCAACAATATCCGTACAATCACGGAATCCAATACCAAAATATTCCAAAGATTACTTCCATTCAAAATCCATTCCAATTCATATTTTGGAAAATTCTAGTTAAATTAAAACCATTTCTGTAATGACCCGAAAATTCCCCTCGTCGGAAACCGCCGGATACACTAACTTTGGGCATACAATACATCTAAACAAATAACAAAATACTTTTATAAACATTATAATAATGTTACATCAGAGTACAAAATATATCAGAGTACATCGAATATAATACAGTAGAAGATAATTTACAATAAATGTAATACAATGCAACGGAACAATAAACTAACAAAGCGAAAGACTATCATGCTCCGGACATAGCTTTAAGCTTCGATCCAGAATCCTGTTTAATATATCTGCAAAATAAACTACTCGACTACCCATGTGGAAAAGAGGGCACCCGAGTTTGCAAAGTGAAACAAACTACGAGTCAGTCATGGGACTGGTATGAGAAATCTTACTTAACTTATCTAATAATAGTAAGGCTAATCACAGGACCACGCCACTAACGCGGAACAGGCTTACTCCATTGGATTGCCAGTGCATGAGATGAAGTAAATCGTTAAACAACTCAATGCTTTTTAGAAAAATGAAACCATTATAAGACTCAAGTCCCATCACACAATGCAACGCAAACCGGAGGATAGAGTTTTACCTTATAATGGTCAAAAATGCTTGATACGATAAAACGGATTTGATATTATTATTAGTGTATATATGTTTCAAAAACATTTCAATCATAGTGTATCAATCATAGATGGCATAGCTACCATATACTATGTCGCCATACTAGTTATACAATCAAAACCGTATAGAGTCATATTGGAAGTTGGATTTCCATCGTGAACCAAGGCAAGGGATCGTACTTACCGAATTCGAGACTCTCTAGCCCGAGCCTCAGGACTCAGTCGCAACTATACCTGGAGCACCAGGGCCGGTCCACAAATATGTTCGTGGATTGGTAATGCCTGAACAATACGTCCCCCCGCCCTATGGGGCGTAAATAAAGAGCCACTAGGGACTCAAATTCGACGTACGTCGCTTTCCATCATCCACATGAGTAAAAATATCTGGGCTTGTAAAACCCAGACACCACTTCTAGCTAGAAAGAAACGCATGTTCTCCCTGGGGTCCTTCTCCCGTTTCTGGTTCATACCGGGGTGTGAGGCCTGCGAAGTATCGCTACACAAAGCTATGCTAATTAAAGTTGTGCTTTGATCATCAACCACAAGGCTCTTCTTTTCAACAATAAGCCTTGATCATTTGCATCTTAGCATGCCACATTTTCAATCCATACAATACTATTGGTTTCTGCCAATATATAACCTCTAAGCTCGTATGTCTCAGAGAAGGGTGTTAAGCAAGAGAATAAATTCTCTACCACCAAACAGATATATATTTAGCAGAGATCAACGAATACAGCATAAAGGAATACAACGTCAGACATATCATCCATTTACAAGTTCATTCTGGGTCTGAACGAAACCGGAGACACCTTATTCCTCGTCCCATATGTCCAATACAGGAGAGAGGTTCTCACATATTCATCGATCTCCAAGTACGTCTGGACGATCACCACTTATTACCTTGTCTTGGGATGCCTTCCAATCAAGACATCAATAATCATCCAAACAATGTGAAGACCTTTGGTCTTTGACCACTGTCTTCATCTTCGACTTCTAATCGTCGTAGTAATTATTCAGAATGGGTTAAACTCGGTCTTTCTGAATAACTTGCATATTTTATAATCAATAATCAAGTGCTATACAAACACATCATACGCCTCATTCCAATTTAGAATATTCTTTTAAATAAATATTCACATTATTAGGGAAAGGTTACCATTAATTTTATCAAAGATAAATTCTTTTAAATCTATTCTTTGATCTTCTTTATAAAGATTCATTAAAACTCTAATTTGGTTTTAATATTAAAATTCATTATTTAATGATTATTCAACTTTAAGAAATTAATCTTGTCTTTAATTGGGTTAAAGAACCAATATCATTTAAAACACAGTCCACGATAAACTTAAAATCATCTTCCATTAAATATGGAATTTTCACAGAAATCAGATCAATATATAATTGATATAAATTTCCGTATCAGACTAATAATATAAATGGAATAACGGTAAAGCCTTTGAAATTCCATATATAATAACAGTCTTCTTTTACAGAAACTCATGTCGATTATTATTTAAATCGAATTCCATTCAATTCCAATTTAAAATATTAAACTGGAAAACTTTAATTTGGAAAATTCCCATTAAATCTTAATAAAAAGATTTACAAATTCCAAATTATATTTTCACTGTTAATCGGGTTGAAGAACAAATGTTGTTTAAAACACCGTTCACAACAAACCCAATTCACATTTCATTTTATTCCAATTACTAAATATAACTGGAAACTCTAATAATTTTAATTTAAAGATTTATTCTTTTCGTACGGGGTTTAATAACAGTGTTATTTAAGACACCATTCACAACAACCCAAAAATCCAATTCATTTTATTTAATTCCAGTTAAGTATTAATTAATTGGAAAACTTCATTAATCTTAATTAAAAGATTTATTCTAGTCAATAACTAGTTCACTTCGATAAAAATATATTTTTATCTTCTCAAAATTGGAAATTTTCATCCAAATTCTTTTCAAATCATTTATTATGATTTTACATAATTTTTCCATATTTTTAATAATTTTATTAAGGTCTGTACCATCGATTTCCAATAACGACCACCGAACTGCATCCATAGCGACCTTTTCTGAAATTGATTTGGACATAATGCCAAATCCAATTGTTAGATTTCAAATCTCTTATATTCATTCGAAATCTCTTTTCGATACGAACCCAACGGTTCCGGTTTTAGGAGAATCCGACGGTCGGATCTCTCGTTACATCAATTTGAAGTTAACGGTCGAAATTCGCGAACGGTCACTGCGTGGCGCTTTCTATTCAGGCCATTAAATATATATATATCGTCGATTTCCGTTTAAAATGTATTTTATAAAATACTTATAAATTCACAAAATGATTTTTAATTTAATTTTCAATTTTAAATCAAAATTGAATATTCTATACTTATATCATATTAAAATATTAATATTTTCAAAATATTATACTTTAAAATCGCTACTTTTTGATATTCATTATAAAACGAATAAAATCGATCGAAATGGCGTTTGCTACTTAACTCAGCTTCATATTTTTTTTGGTCCATTCTAAGACGGACATAAAAATCATAACTTTATGCTTCACTAAATTTATTTTAAAATACTCTTTATTTTAAAATATTCTTTATATTAAAATATTCTTTTCTAAAAATGTTCTTTATTCTGAATCGGAATGTGACTCAATCAATTACCATATAATTTCAGTTATATGGATTTCATACATTGCATACATTTAACGATAATGATAAAAAATTATCAAACAATACATTCACATCCAAAGTGAATTTTATAATTATGTGAGCATTAAAATAAATAAATAACACTCATCACAGACTGTCAATCCACCGATTGACAATTAATTAAATATTGGGACTAGTGTATGTCAAATACCATCCCAATACCCGTGTGGGGTTTTCAAACAACAACAGTTTATATAAATAAATCATTGGTTAATAGATTTAACCAATTATAATTCAGTTTGAATTATTTTCTATTTAATCAATTTTCACTATTAAATTATAAATAAATATTTATAATTTAATTTCAATAGAACATATACTTTAACAAGAAATTATTTTTATTCTTGTCTAACATGATAAAGGTAACATTTTTATTTCACAACATTATTCTAAACAAATGACATTTTTATATTCTAACATAAATGACTCTAACAATAATGTTTTTATTCTCCAACATAAATGACATTTTTATCCCTAACATAAATGACATTTTTATTTTTAACATAAATGACATTTTTATTTCTAACATGACATTTTTTATTCACATGACATTATTCTAAATAATGTATTTTTATTTCACTACACATTTCCTAACTAAATGGCATTTTTGTAATGCTAACAATGTTAAGTGACACTACATTTAATGAATCAACATATGTTTCATAAATGAACATTTTTTTCCTATTTCACTAACATATAAATGATAATGTTTTTAGTTAACAAAACATAAATAATCAAATGAACATTTTTACTATGTTTCCAACGTATGAATGATAATGTTTTAACTAACAAAACATATATATTCAAATGAACAATTTTCTATGTAAAACAATGTATATTTTTAATCATTTCTAGTATACAATTAAAAAAAATGTAAAATTTTATTGTTAAACTATTTTCCGTAATTCCTATGCTCATATATGACAAATAGGAAGGGAATTTTATTTTCAATAATTTCAGTGTTCTTATATGACAAATAAAAAGATGTTTTTTTTCATAACCTTGCCTACATTTCGAGTGTCAAATAAAAAGAACGTTTACTTGTCATAACATTGTCTACATTTCTAATGACAAAATAGAAGACAACTTTGTCATATGAACATGTTTATAATTCTGGTGACCAAATAAAAAGATAATTTTGTCATATGAACATGTTTACAATTCTAGTGACAAAATAAAAAGATAATTTATTTACAAGATAATATAAAATGATAATTTATTTTGTTGGCAAACCTATTTCAACAAAACAATTAAAAATGATATTTTTATTTTGCTAACAATAATCTAATTCAACAAAATTGATATTTTAGTTTTAACACAAATCCATTTGACAAAAATATAATTTTTGTTTTAACACTTTTCTAGTTAACAAAAATGAATATTTTGTTTCAGTACTTTTCTATATAACAAAAATGAATATTTTGTTTCACTACTTTTCTATATAACAAAAATGAATATTTTTTTCAATAATTTGATTTCAACCAAAAATGGTATTTTTGTGTTTCAACCATTTATTACAACAAAAATGATCTATTTATTTTTAACAATATTATGATAACAAAAATGCTATATTTGTTTTCAACAATTTGGTTATAACACATTAATCATCAAATTAATAGGTCTACATAACGACATCAATCATCAATTCCAGATCAAATCACATATAACATCAATTAGAATCCAACAACAGATTGAAAAAAAACACAATCATAATTAATTATTTTTAATAAAATAAATAAAATTCTCACATCTATTTTACTCCGTTTAAAATTGTAGAAAGCTCCAAATCTGTTCTGGTCTGTTCCATGAGGTAGATCCGGATTTCACGATTCCAATGCTTTCAGTTTCACTGAATTCTGATTCTGTATCACAAAGATATAGCAGTTTATATATACGTTTACATAAATAAATAAATATAATTAATTAATGACTAATCCCTCTCACCCCCTTAATTACTTCTCTTCCATCGTGAAAATACTATAACCGAAACCCTTACTTCGACATTGAAAATCTGCCACCGCACCAAAATCGAAGCCGCCGGACTTCGATCTACTAACATCACCTGAAGCGCCCTGATGCCACATGTCACTGCCAGTAAACATGGTCGGTGCGCACCCCCCTCCGCCTTAAAATCCGCCATGAACGCGCCATGTTTAGGCTGAAAATTCTCACAACTCATGCTACTAAATTCAATCATAACGTTGGATGAATAGATCTAAGTGAGCTGATCATCTTTAGCGTTGGATGATTCATGAATCGTTGTATAGATTAGGAATAAAAATCGAATGAAGATCGGTGCTTCTTAGCCATTGGTTAAGAGAAGCGGAGGCCATATTTATGAATTAGGGTTTTGTAATACTACCATATTTATACAGTATTTTATATTATTTAATTATTCCTTTAATTTCGATAATTCTTGTTTAATGCCACCAACTCCGAATCGAACCCAACGAATGACGCCCCCAGCTAAATACCCACATTCCGGACACAATGGAATATGTTTCGTAACCCATTCGGCTGTTATGATATGTTTTTCCTTAAATTAAAATATAAAACATTTAAATTACTTTCGTCGAATTTGGAGACTGTTTGAACAATGGCCATTTTCTGGTCGATCCAATTTGACTGAAACGGTCAAAACACGTTTTCTTTTGCCACGCTCACATATTGATTCCAAAAATTATGAAAATTGGAAACCTGCAATAGTTTGACATTCCGGATACAACCAAAGTGGATTCGTCGAAAACGAAGGTCGTTTGCAAAATGGCTATTTATTATATTAACATATATATATAAATTCCATAACGACTATTCTGAATATTAAATTGACCATAACTTTTTATTCCCGCTATGAAATTTCAATTTTTCAGATTCGTTTGAAAGATATTTTTAAACAGATTTAGATATTTTTGGTTTTACTGAAATCCAATTTATTTCGAATCCTGTACATTCAGTCAAAGTTCAAATTCAAATTATCAAACTACCGCTCTATTTCTAACTCCTTTTATAATTAAATTAAAAAAATTCGTTCTAACTTCAATTAAAATAATTTTTTAATCGTTATTATTTAAAATAAATCATTTTAAATATTCAAAATCCATTAAAATTTCTAAAATAAAAATTTTAAATTGGTTCCAAAATTCCGGGTTGTTACAATCTCCCCCACATAAAATCTTTTCGTCCTCGAAAAGGAACTGAGTTGAAAGTTGTTTAATTAACCAACTCAACTTTCATTTCTTTTTTTTATTGGTTTAATAATTTTATTAGTTGAACTAATAATCACACAACACAACCATCAATCAATTAGTTGATTAGCTTTTCAAATATATATAACTTTTATATATTTAAAAATCATATTGTTTAAAATCGGATTATATATATAATCACAAATACGTTAATTATAAACTTGTCACTCTGAACTCATTTTAGGGCATTTCTATCCCCATCTCTAACGAGTTTTCTCATTCTAGAATACTACTGATCCTATCTCTAATGAGTATTCTTTTGTAGGATATTTCTAATCCTACCTCTGATGAGTCTTTTGTTCTGTTCTAATGAGTTATACCCCAAAGATTTGGATTAACCAAAGCTCTGATACCACATGTAATGACCCGAAAATTCCCCTCGCTGGAAATCGCCGGATACACTAACTTTGGGCATACAACACATCATAACAAATAACATAAGACTTTTATAAAAATAATAATAATGTTACATTAGAGCACAGAATATCAGAGTACATCGAATATAATACAACGGAACATAATTTACAATAAATATAATACAATGCAGCGGAACAATAAACTAACAAAGCGGAAGACTATCATGCCCTGGACACAGCTTTAAGCTCCGATCTAGAATCCTGTTTAATATATCTGCAAAATAAGCTACTCGACTTCCCGTATAAAAAAGAAGGCACCCGAGTTTGCAAAGTGAACAAACTACGAGTCAGTCACGGGACTGGTATGAGAAATCTTACTTAACTTATCTAATAATAGTAAGGCTAATCACAGGACCACGCCGCTAACACGGAACGGGTTTACTCCATTGGATTGCCAGTGCATGAGATAAAGTAAATCGTTAAACAACACAATGCTTTTTAGAAAAATGAAACCATTATAAGACTCAAGTCCCATCGCACAATGCAACACAAACCGGAGGATAGAGTTTTACCTTATAATGGTAAAAAATGCTTGATATGATAAAATGGATTTGATATTATTATTAGTGTATATATGTTTCAAAAACATTTTAATCATAATGTATCAATCATAGACGGCATAACTACCATATACTATGTCGCCATACTAGTTATACAATCAAAACCATATGGAGTCATACTGGAAGTTAGATTTCCATCATGAACCAAGGCAAGGGATCATCCTTACCGAATTCGAGACTCTCTGGCCTGAGCCTCAGGACTCAGTCGCAACTACACCCGGAGCGCCAGGGCCGGTCCACAAATATGTTAGTAGATGGGTAATGCCTGAACAATACGTCTCCCCGCCCTATGGGGCGTAAATAAAGAGCTACTAGGTACTCAAATCCGAGGTACCTCGCTTTCCATCATCCACATAAGTAAAAATATCTGGGCTTGTAAAACCTAGACACCACTTCTAGCTAGAAAGAAACGCATGTTCTCCCTAAGGTCCTTCTCCCGTTTCTGGTTCATACCATGATGTGAGGCTTGCGAAGTATCGCTACACAAAGCTATGCTAATTAAAGGTGTGCTTTGAACATCGACCACAAGGCTCTTCTTTTCAACAATGAGCCTTGATCATTTGCATCTTAACATGCCACATTATCAATCCATACCATACCATTGATTTCTGCCAATACATAACCTCTAAGCTCGTATGTCTCAGAGAAGAGTGTTAAGCAAGAGAATAAATTCTCCGCCACCAAACAAATATATATATTTAGCAGAGATCAACGAATACAGCATAAAGGAATACAACGTCAGATATACCATCCATTTACAAGTTCATTCTGGGTCTGAGCGAAACCGTAGACACCTTATTTCTCGTCCCATACGTCCAATACAGGGGAGAGGTTCTCGCATATCCATAGATCTCCAAGTACGTCTGGACGATCACCACTTATTATCTTGTCTTGGGATTTGTAATAACCCGGAAATCTGAACCAATTTAAAATTTTTATTTTGGCAATTTTATTGAATTTTGATTATTTAAAATGAATTATTTTAAATAATAATGAAGAGAAATTTATTTTGAATAGAATTAGAACGTATATATTTATTCGAATCGCCGTTAGAATATAAATATTTATTTTAAATTATAAAAGGAATTGAAAATGGCGCGGTAGTTCGATAATTCGATTTCAAAATTCAAATGACTGTACCGGATTCAAAATAAACCGGATTTTAGTGAAACCAAAAATATTATAATCTAATTGATAATATCTTTCCAACGAATCCGAAAAATTTAAATTTCATAGCGGGAATCAAAAGATATGTCCAGTTGAAAATTCAAAATAGTCGCTATGGAATTCTGGCCCTTAAAAATGGGAATTTTGCAAACGACCTCGGATTTCGACGAAATCACTTTTGTTGGATCCGTGATGTCAAATTATAGCTAGATTCCAAAATTCGTAATTTTTCGAATCAATATGTGAGCGTGGCAAAGGAAAACGTGTTTGACCAATTTCAGTTGATTTTAATCGACTGGAAAATGGCCATTTTTCAAACGGTCTCAGAATTCGACGAAACTAGTTTTGTTAGGACCGTATCGTCAATACGAAGCTAGAAAATATTTTTCTGGAATTTTTCGAGTTAGTATGTGGCCCTGGTAAATTGAAATGCGCGTTTAGATGCAATATATAGAGTTATATTTTAATTTAAATGAAAACTGATCGAAATAATAGAATTGGCTGACGGTACATATCCCATTGTGTTCGGAGTGGGGGTAATTAGCTATGGACGACAGTCGGTGGGTCTGATTTCGAGTTCGAAATAAAAGGTTGCTTTTTGAAATTAAAAACAATAAAATATATAAATATTTATATAACCCTCCCTCCTACTTTTTCTCTCCCTCCTCTCTCTTCAAAGCAGTCAACGCAAAAAGGAAATAGAAAAAAAAAAACTGGCGATCGATTCCACCCAGCCATCGCGCCCGCCACCGCGCCAACCCCAGTCGCCGACGCCAACACCCCTCCCTCCGATCAACCCCAGCTCGAGCCCCTCCAACCGACGAGAAGGACGCCGCCTCTCCCCCTCGCGACACCTGAAGACCGCCGCATCACCCATGAAACCCCCGCCGTGGCCCTGCCGACCACCCACCGTCGAGCTCCGCTCCGTCAGCTACCCACGCCACCCTCCATCTTCGAAAACAGTGAGTTTTAATTGTTTTAAAAGCTGATTTTATTTATTTATTTATTTAATTCAGTGCATATAAACCAGTTTTTATATATTTAAATAGGTTTATATAAATCAGTTTTGTATATTTAATCAAAGAAAGGATTTTTAATCAAAGAAAGGTCGGAGATTTAAATATATAGATTAGCAAAAAGAAATGATTTTGATTAGCGAAAAGAATTTTTTTTTTAGAACTGAAAGGATTAGATTTTTAACACCATAAAGATATGATTTTTAAATAGATAAAAATACAATTTTTATTCATATAAAGCTAGGATTTTTATACGTATAAAGTTTTGATTTTTATAGCGAAAAGATTTGATTTTTAATTATAGGAAAGAAGTGATTTTTGATATATAAAAATATGATTTTTATATTATAGAAAGAATAAAAATATGATTTTTATATTATAGAAAGAATAAGAACATGATTTTTATATAATAGAAAGAATAAGAATATGATTTTATTGATTTTTCAATGAAAATTGAATTAATTTGAAATTCGAAATAAATTGAATTGATTTGAAATTCGAAATAAATTGAATTGATTTGAAATTCGAATTAAATTGAAATAGAATTGAAATCGTTTTGAATTGAATTTAAAACGGATTGAAATTGAATTGAAATTGATTTGAATAGAAATCGATTTGAAATGAAAGTAAAACGAATTTATATTGAAAAAATTCAATTTTAGATTTGAATTTGAAATGAAGTTGAAATCGTTTTGAAAACGAATTTAAAACGATTTATAAAATACGTTTTAAAAAGAAATCGACGAAATATAATATATATATATATATATATATATATATATATATATATATATATATATAATGGCCTGAATAGAACGCGCCGCGCCACGGCAGTTCGCGAATTTTGACCATTGACTTCGAATGGACATTACGGGAGATCCGACCGTCAGATTCTCCTAAAACTGGAACCATTGGGTTCGTATCGAAAAGAGCTTTCCAATGAATATTAGGAATTTGAAATCTAACGGTTGGATTTGGAATTATATCCAAATCAAATTTGGAAAAGGTCGCTGTAAGTACAGTTCGATGGCCGTTGGTGGAAATCGACTGTACGGGCCTTGATACAATTATTAAAAATATCAATAATTTGTGTAAAATCATAGTATGTGAACTGGAAAGAATTGGGCTGAAAATCCCATATTAGAAAAGATAAAAATAGATTTTTATCGAAATGAACTAGTTTTGAAGTAGAATAATAATTTATTTATTTTTTTAAAATAAATAAATTGGATTTGAAATGGTTTTGAAAATAACCAGAATTTCCAATAATTGAATTGGAATGGATTTGAATCGAAATTGTCTCCGGAATATTTCGATGTTGGATTTCGAGATGATACAGATATTGTTATGGGAATTTGAAATATATATTAATATCGTTATTTCCAATACGATATTTGTTGGTCGTAGAATTTGATATTGAATATAAGCCGGTATATTTTCTATTCAGAGCCTTGTATTTGATATCAAATGAGATTTGGGTTTGTCGTGAATGGTGTCTTCATTAACACTGTTCTTAAACCCAGTTGAGAAAAAGATTAAATCTTTTTATTTAGATTTAATGAAGTGAACCAATTAAATAATATTTAATCGGAATTGAATTGGTATTGATTTTTGGGTTTATCGTGAACAGTGTTTTAAATAACACTTGTTCTTTAGCTCGAAAATTGATGGAATGTGATTTTGGGTTGTCGTGAACGGTATCTTCAATAATACTGTTCTTAGACCCAAAGGAGTTAAGAAAATCAGAAACTAACTGGAGATTGGTTAAGTTGAATGGTTTCTGGGGTATTGATCTGATGTTGGTTTCGGCCTTCGGGGTTAATACTTAGGGAATTGCTCACTTGCTAATTTACGATTAGGGACTGATTAAAATGTGATGTGATTTTGGGTTTATCGTGAACCGTGTTTTAAATGACACCGATTCTTTAACCCAGTCACAGATTAAAACTAAGTGGAGTTTTAATGAATCTTTAATTAGATTGAAAAGATCGAGAATGCAGTATCACAAGTTTTACTCCAGATGGTAGTTAAATCTTTGATTAGATTTGAACGTGAAATGGTAATTGAATTTACCAATAACACCGTGGTGTTAGATATGAAGTATAATCAGTTTTACTTCATGGGATGAATAGGTTGGGATTGGGAAATTAAAACAAACGATTACTTCAGTAAGGTTCGTTAATCCCGACTAGTTTGAAGTGATATTCAAAGGAAGATTAAATAATAAATTTAAAGGATTTATCTTTGATAAAATTAATGGGAACCTCTCCCTAAGAATGTGAAATTTAGAAACTAACGGTAGGTTAGCTAAGCAGAATGGTTTCCTGGGTATTGATCTGATGTTGGTTTCGGCCTTCGGGGTTAATATTTGGGGAATTATTCTCTTGATTAATTTACGGTTAGTGACTGATGAACTGGAATGAGGCGTATGTTGTGTTTGTGTAACACTTGTTTATTATATACGCGAATTATTCGGAAAAACCGGGTTTATCCCATTCTGAATAACTGATACGACGATAAGTCGAAGATGAAAACGATGGTAGAAGACCGGAGGTCTTCACGTCGTTTGGATAATTACTGATGATCTTGATTGGGCTGTACACCTAAGAGGAGGGAATCAGTTAGTAGTCGTCCAGACGTACTTGGAGATCGATGGATATGCGAGGTACAAGGTGCCTCTGGTTTCGTTCAGACCCAGAACGGACTTGTAAATGGACTGTGTGTCTGACATTGGATTTCATTCTGTGTGACTGATATCGGTTGCATAGAGTGGTTGCCTGTGTGGCATGCTAAGATGCAAATGATCAAGACTTCTGTTGAAAAGCAGAGTCTTGTGGTTGATGATCAAAGCACAGCCTTTGTGGCGTAGCTTTATGTAGCGTTAATTCGCGAGCCTCACACCTCGGTGTGAACCAAAAACGGGAGAAGGACCTCAGGGAGGGCATGCGTTTCTTTCTAGTTAGGAGTGGCGTCAGTGCTTGAACTGGCTGACGAGTTTGACTCATGTGGTTGTTAGAATTGGAGGCGCCTCGGTTATATCGGTCGATCCGGGACCGATGGAGTCATTCGTTGGCTCATTTACGCCCCAAAGGGCAGGGAAACGCAGTGTTCAGGAATTATAATCCACATCGGTGGACCGACCCTGTCACTCCAAGGGCCCACCCGAGTCTGGGTCCTGAGGCTCGGGCTAGAGAGTCTCGAATTTGGTAGAGGACTATCTTTTGCCTCGGTTCACAGATGGAAATCCAATTTCCAAATACGTGACTTTGCGGTTTTGATTGTAGAGCCTAGTATGGCGACATGATATATGGTACCCATGCCGTCTACGATTGATTCCTATAATTTGAAATTGTTTTGACGCTACACACTTATAATAGTATCAAATGATTTGTTTTAAAACGTACCGGGCATGTTTGGCTATTATAAGGGAAAACCCTATCCCCCGGCTTGCGTTGCATTGTGTGATAGGACCTGAGTCTTATAATAGCTTCATTTTTTCAAAAAGCATTGCGCTATTTTGTTATATGCACTGGTATTCTTAGGAGGAAACCCGTTCCGTGTTATACGGCGTGGTCCCTCGATTTACCTAACTTTAAAATAAAGATTAATAACTGTTTTAGTTCTCACACCAGTCACATGACTGACCTGGAGTTTATTGTTTTAACCTAAACTCTGGGTGCCCTTATTTTGACACGGCAGCTAGTAGTTTTGGTTTTGCAGATTTATATTCACAAGATCCTGATTTACACCTGGAACGATACTCGGAAAGCTTTGTATCCGCGTAGTACTTCTAGATGTGTATTGTATTATTTTTCCGCTGCTCAGTAATGTATTGTAATCTCTGATATTTATCGAATGTATTTTATTTGTTAATACTCTGTATATTCTTGTAATCTGATGGCATTGTTGTAATATACAATGAAATGTTCTTTTGTCTGCGTCCTTTTGTGTGTTGTTCTTGAAGTATCCGCTCTTTCCTTTACGGGGAAGTTACGGGTCTTTACAGTTGGTATCAGAGCTTTGGTTTACAAAGCTCAGAGAACAAGACACATTAGAACCATACGAAAGAATTCATCAGAAATTGGATTAGTAATATCCAATGGGAATGACTCGTTAGAGATGGGATCAGTAGTATCCTAGAACGAGTGTGAAGAGTATATTTTTAAAAAAATGAAAACAATTTTTGTTTTGAAAATTTAAATCAAATATTCGTATTTGATTATTTGTTTATATTGAATTTGGACAATCCAGTATATAAAGATTTTGCGTATACGTCTGATCTGCGTGTATTTGAAGTTTTAATATACTGGATAGATATAGAGTCACACTCTAGTCGTCTGTGGATGTTCTGATGGTGGTTCGAAACATCATCAGAATTTATTTTCGAATGACGAAAGTGAGATTTCTATATATTTCCTACTGGCTGGTGTGAGAACCAAAATTAGATAGGGCCTATAGTTGTGATTTGGCATCAAAAATGTGATTTTTTCTATATATCAAAGTTCTGAATTTGAAACGATGATTCACTAATTGATTGATGGTTGGGTTGTTTGATTACTGTTTGATTAATTAAATGTTGAACCATTTAGCCAATTTGAACCAAATAGTAAATTGTATTGAAAATTAGTCGCATATGCTTGCATGTACATGTACTTACATTGAACAGGTCATAGCAAGGAGGCTAGAGCAGAAGAATAAAATTTGTTTGCCCGACAAATAGGTACATGTTTATCATAATTTACTGTTTTGTTTGGGTGATGATGATTTTGTGAGCCGATTGGCTAGCCGCTTGGCTTTTTCTTTTTCTTTTGGATTGAAGAAGGCCATGGGAGGCTATATGAAATATCCCGAAGTCCCCGGTGCAGGGGATGTTATGGCAAAAAATTTCGAAAATTTAGGATGTTAGCCAAATCTTTGAAAATTTTGAAAAGTTCTTAGAAACTGAAAAGTTGAAGAACTTAAGCCGTAGGCAAAATAATGAAAGTTGAGTTGGTATGTAAAACAACTTTCGGCTTCGTTCCTTTTCGGGGACGAAAAGTTTTAAGTGGGGGAGATTGTAATAACCCGGAAATCCGAACCAATTTAAAATTTTTATTTTGGCAATTTTATTGAATTTTGATTATTTTAAATGAATTATTTTAAATAATAACGACGAGAAATTTATTTCAAATAGAATTAGAACGTATATATTTATTCGAATCGCCGTTAGAATATAAATATTTATTTTAAATTATAAAAGGAATTGAAAATGGCACGGTAGTTCGATAATTCGATTTCAAAATTCAAATGACTGTACCGGATTCAAAATAAACCGGATTTTAGTGAAACCAAAAATATTAGAATCTAATTGATAATATCTTTCCAATGAATCCGAAAAATTGAAATTTCATAGCGGGAATCAAAAGATATGTTCAGTTGAAAATTCAGAATAGTCGCTATGGAATTCTGGCCCTTAAAAATGGGAATTTTGCAAACGACCTCGGATTTCGACGAAATCACTTTTGGTGGATCCGTGATGTCAAATTATAGCTAGATTCCAAAATTCGTAATTTTTCGAATCAATATGTGAGCGTGGCAAAGGAAAATGTGTTTGACCAGTTTTAGTTGATTTTAATCGACTAGAAAATGGCCATTTTTCAAACGGTCTCAAAATTCGACGAAACTAGTTTTGTTATGACCGTATCGTCAATACGAAGCTAGAAAATATTTTTTGGAATTTTTCGAGTTAGTATGTGGCCCCGGTAAATTGAAATGCGCGTTCAAATGCAATATATAGAGTTATATTTTAATTTAAATGAAAACTGATCGAAATGATAGAATTGGCTGACGGTACATATCCCATTGTGTTCGGAGTGGGGATAATTAGCTATGGACGACAATCGGTGGGTCTGATTTCGAGTTCGAAATAAAAGTTGGTTTTTGAAATTAAAAACAATAAAATATATAAATATTTATATAACCCTCCCTCCTACTTTTTCTCTCCCTCCTCTCTCTTCAAAGCAGTCAACGCAAAAAGGAAATAGAAAAAAAAACTGGCGATCGATTCCACCCAGCCATCGCGCCCGCCACCGCGCCAACCCCAGTCGCCGGCGCCAACACCCCTCCCTCCGATCAACCCCAGCTCGAGCCCCTCCAGCCGACGAGAAGGACGCCGCCTCTCCCCCTCGCGACACCTGAAGACCGCTGCATCACCCATGGAACCCCCGTCGTGGCCCTGCCGACCACCCACCGTCGAGCTCCGCTCCGTCAGCTACCCACGCCACCCTCCATCTTCGAAAACAGTGAGTTTTAATTGTTTTAAAAGCTGATTTTTTTTATTTATTTAATTCAGTGCATATAAATCAGTTTTTATATATTTAAATAGGTTTATAAAAATCAGTTTTGTATATTTAATCAAAGAAAGGATTTTCAATCAAAGAAAGGTCGGAGTTTTAAATATATAGATTAGCAAAAAGAAATGATTTTGATTAGCGAAAAGAATTAATTTTTTTAGAACTGAAAGGATTAGATTTTTAACACCATAAATATATGATTTTTAAATAGATAAAAATACGATTTTTATTCATATAAAGCTAGGATTTTTATACGTATAAAGTTTTGATTTTTATAGCGAAAAGATTCGATTTTTAATTATAGGAAAGAAGTGATTTTTTATATATAAAAATATGATTTTTATATTATAGAAAGAATAAAAATATGATTTTTATATTATAGAAAGAATAAGAATATGATTTTTATTCATGTAGAGTAGTAAAAATATAATCTTTATTAGGAGAAGAGCAATATAAATATAATTTTTATAACGAAGTGAAGATAAAAATTTGATTTTTATATATATGAGGTGAAGATAAAAATTCGATTTTTATATATGTAGCGTATGCGGACGATGCAAGTGACAAGAGGAGAACGATGAAGATTTCCTACATAAGAAGGGCTGTGGCATTGGTTTAGCTTGTCGGTGAGAACTTCTCACCTTTTAATTTTTTTTTCTAGTTAATAATCTATACTAGGATGCAGACGGTGTTTAGTAGCACCCGACACCCGTCGTCCACAGACCATGGACGGCTTGTATGCTTGTTTGTTTGATTTGATGTGTAGTTGATTGTATGATGTGAAATGAAATAAAATATTTATATAGTTAAAAATATTTTATAGTTGAAAATAGAATTTTTAACGTGTATTTAAAATGAAGTAAATATAAACAAATCTGACGATTTGTTTGTATACACACATTTGACTGATATTGATTGGGACGATAAATTTTACACATCGCCCAACTGCACAAATAAAATCTGTGTTTGATTGATTGAAACCCCACACGGGTATTGGGATGATATATGACATACACTAGTCCCAATAATTAGCTGTATGTCGATCGATTGATTGACAGGATGTTATAAGCGTTAAATATTTATATTTGATGCTTATACAGTGTAGAACGCACTCTGGATGATGGTTGATTATTTATCGTTGTTATTTTATACATGTGTTGTAGAAAATCCATATAATTAACGTTATATGGTAATTGATTGGGCCTCATTCCAGTTTTGAAACAGAAATATTTGAAATAGAATATTTGAAAGTAGAAATATATGAAGCCGTGTTGATTAGATTGACGCCATTTTGACGTAGACGATATTTATATCGATTTTATTGATTTTTCAATGAAAATTGAATTGATTTGAAATTCGAAATAAATTGAATTGATTTGAAATTCGAAATAAATTTAATTGATTTGAAATTCGAAATAAATTGAATTGATTTGAAATTCGAAATAAACTGAATTGATTTGAAATTCGAAATAAATTGAATTGATTTGAAATTCGAATTAAATTGAAATAGAATTGAAATCGTTTTGAATTGAATTTAATACGGATTGAAATTGAATTGAAATCGATTTGAATAGAAATCGATTTGAAATGAAAATAAAACGAATTTATATTGAAAAAATTCAATTTTTGATTTGAATTTGAAATCGTTTTGAAAACGAATTTAAAACGATTTACAAAATACGTTTTAAAAAGAAATCGACGAAATATAATATATATATATATTATATATATATATATATATATAATGGCCTGAATAAAACGCGCCACGCCGCGGCAGTTCGCGAATTTCGACCATTGACTTCGAATGGACATTACGGGAGATCCGACCGTCGGATTCTCCTAAAACTGGAACCGTTGGGTTCGTATCGAAAAGAGCTTTCCAATGAATATTAGGAATTTGAAATCTAACGGTTGGATTTGGAATTATGTCCAAATCAAATTTGGAAAAGGTCACTGTAAGTGCAGTTCAATGGCCGTTGGTGGAAATCGACTGTACGGGCCTTGATAAAATTATTAAAAATATTAATAATTTGTGTAAAATCATAATATGTGAATTGGAAAGAATTGGGCTGAAAATCCCATATTTGAAAAGATAAAAATAGATTTTTATCGAAATGAACTAGTTTTGAAGTAGAATAATAATTTATTTATTTTTTTAAAATAAATAAATTGGATTTGAAATGGTTTTGAAAATAACCAGAATTTCCAATAATTGAATTGGAATGGATTTGACTCGAAATTGTCTCCGGAATATTTCGATGTTGGATTTCGAGATGATACAGATATTGTTATGGGAATTTGAAAGATATATTAATATCGTTATTTCCAATACGATATTTGCTGGTCGTAGAATTTGATATTGAATATAAGCCGGTATATTTTCTATTCAGAGCCTTGTATTTGATATCAAATGAGATTTGGGTTTGGCGTGAATGGTGTCTTCATTAACACTGTTCTTAAACCCAGTTGAGAAAAAGATTAAATCTTTTTATTTAGATTAAATGAAGTAAACCAATTAAATAATATTTAATCGGAATTGAATTGGTATTGATTTTTGGGTTTATCGTGAATAGTGTTTTAAATAACACTTGTTCTTTAGCTCGAAAGTTGATGGAATGTGATTTTGGGTTGTTGTGAACGGTATCTTAAATAATACTGTTCTTAGACCCAAAGGAGTTAAGAAAATCAGAAACTAACTGGAGATTGGTTAAGTTGAATGGTTTCTGGGGTATTGATCTGATGTTGGTTTCGGCCTTCGGGGTTAATACTTAGGGAATTGCTCACTTGCTAATTTACGGTTAGGGACTGATTGAAATGTGATGTGATTTTGGGTTTATCGTGAACCGTGTTTTAAATGACACTGATTCTTAAAGCCAGTCACAGATTAAAACTATGTGGAGTTTTAATGAATCTTTAATTAGATTGAAAAGATCGAGAATCGAGTATCACCAGTTTTACTCCAGACGGTAGTTAAATCTTTAATTAGATTTGAACGTGAAATGGTAATTGAATTTTCCGATAACACCATGGTGTTAGATATGAAGTATAATCAGTTTTACTTCATGGGATGAATAGGTTGGGATTGGGAAATTAAAACAAACAATTACTTTGGTAAGGTTCGTTAATCCCGACTAGTTTGAAGTGATATTCAAAGGAAGATTAAAGAATAAATTTAAAGGATTTATCTTTGATAAAATTAATGGGAACCTCTCCCTAAGAATGTGAAATTTAGAAACTAACGGTAGGTTAGCTAAGCAGAATGGTTTCCTGGGTATTGATCTGATGTTAGTTTCGGCCTTCGGGGTTAATATTTGGGGAATTATTCTCTTGATTAATTTACGGTTAGTGACTGATGAACTGGAATGAGGCGTATGTTGTGTTTGTGTAACACTTGTTTATTATATACGCGAGTTATTTGGAAAGACCGGGTTTATCCCATTCTGAATAACTGATACGACGATAAGTCGAAGATGAAGACGATGGTAGAAGACCGGAGGTCTTCACGTCGTTTGGATAATTACTGATGATCTTGATTGGGCTGTACACCCAAGAGGAGGGAATCAGTTAGTGGTCGTCCAGACGTACTTGGAGATCGATGGATATGCGAGGTACAAGTTGCCTCCGGTTTCGTTCAGACCCAGAACGGACTTGTAAATGGACCGTGTGTCTGACATTGGATTTCATTCTGTGTGACTGATATCGGTTGCATAGAGTGGTTTGCCTGTGTGGCATGCTAAGATGCAAATGATCAAGGCTTCTGTTGAAAAGCAGAGTCTTGTGGTTGATGATCAAAGCACGGCCTTTGTGGAGTAGCTTTGTGTAGCGTTAATTCGCGAGCCTCACACCCCGGTGTGAACCAAAAACGGGAGAAGGACCTCAGGGAGGGCATGCGTTTCTTTCTAGTTAGGACTGGCGTCTGTGCTTGAACTGGCCTCGGTTCACAAATGGAAATCCAATTTCCAAATACGTGACTTTGCGGTTTTGATTGTAGAGCCTAGTATGGCAACATGATATATGGTACCCATGCCGTCTATGATTGATACTTATGATTTGAAATTGTTTTGACACTATACACTTATAATAGTATCAATACCAGGCATGTTTGGCTATTATAAGGGAAAACCCTATCCCCCGGCTTGTGTTGCATTGTGTGATAGGACCTGGGTCTTATAATAGCTTCATTTTTCCAAAAAACATTGCGTTGTTTTGTTATATGCACTGGTATTCTTGGGAGGAAACCCGTTCCGTGTTATACGGCGTGGTCCCTCGATTTACCTAACTTTAAAATAAAGATTAATAACTGTTTTAGTTCTCACACCAGTCACATGACTGACCTGGAGTTTATTGTTTTAACCTAAACTCTTGGTGCCCTTATTTTGACACGGGCAGCTAGTAGTTTTGGTTTTGCAGATTTATATTCACAGGATCCTGATTTACAGCTGGAACGATACTCGGAAAGCTTTGTATCCGCGTAGTACTTCTAGCTGTGTATTGTATTATTTTTCCGCTGCTCAGTAATGTATTGTAATCTCTGATATTTATCGAATGTATTTTATTTGTTAATACTCTGTATGTTCTTGTAATCTGATGGAATTGTTGTAATATACAATGAAATGTTCTTCTGTCTGCCTCCTTTTGGGTGTTGTTCTCGAAGTATCCGCTCTTTCCTTCACGGGGAAGTTATGGGTCTTTACAGGATGCCTCCCAATCAAGACATCAGTAATCATCCAAACGATGTGAAGACCTCCGGTCTTCAACCACCGCCTTCATCTTTGACTTTTAATCGTCGTAGTAATTATTCAAAATGGGTTAAACCCGGTCTTTCTGAATAACTTGCGTATTTTATAATCATTAATAAAGTGATATAAAAACACATCATACGCCTCATTCCAATTCATAATATTCTTTTAAATAAATATTCACATTACTGGGGAAAGGTTCCCATTAATTTTATCAAAGATAAATTCTTTTAAATCTATTCTTTGATCTTCTTTTTAAAGATTCATTAAAACTCCAATTTAGTTTTAAATCAAAAATCATTATTTAATGATTATTCAACTTTAAGAAATTAATCTTGTCTTTAATTGGGTTAAAGAACCAATGTCATTTAAAGCACATTCCACGATAAACCCAAAATCATCTTCCATTAAATATGGATTTTTCACAGAAATCAGATCAATATATAATCGATATAAATTTCCGTATCAGACTAATAATATAAATGGAATAACGGCAAAGCCTTTTAAATTCCATATATAATATCGCTCTTCTATTACAGAAGCTCATCTCGATTATTATTTAAATCGAATTCCATTCAATTCCAATTTAATATATTAAATTGGAAAACTTTACTTTGGAAAATTCCCATTAAATCTTAATAAAAAGATTTATAAATTCCAAATTATATTTTCACTGTTAATCGGGTTGAAGAACAAATGTCGTTTAAAACACCGTTCACAATAAACCCAATTCACATTTCATTTTATTCCAATTACTAAATATAATTGGAAACTCTAATAATCTTAATTTAAAGATTTATTCTTTTCATACGGGGTTTAAGAACAGTGTTATTTAAGACACCATTCACGACAACCCAAAATCCAATTTATTTTATTTAATTCCAATTAAATATTAATTAATTGGAAAACTTCATTTAATCTTAATTAAAAGATTTATTCTAGTCAATAACTAGTTTATTTCGATAAAAATATATTTTTATCTTTTCAAAATTGGAATTTTTCATCCAAATTCTTTTAAAATCATTTATTATGATTTTACATAATTTTTCCATATTTTTAATAATTTTATTAAGGCCTGTACAGTCGGTTTCCAATAACGGCCAACGAACTGCATCCATAACGACCTTTTCTGAGATTGATTTGGACATAATTCCAAATCCAACCATTAGATTTCAAATCTCTTATATTCATTGGAAAGCTCTTTTCGATACGAACCCAATGGTTCGGTTTTAGGAGAACCCGACGGTCGGATCTCCCGTTACAACAATTTGAAGTTAATGGTCGAAACTCGCGAGCGATCGCTGCGCGGAGCGTTCTATTCAGGCCATTAAATAAATAAATAAATAAATAAATACATATAAATATATTATATATTGTTGATTTCCTTTCAAAACGTATTTTATAAAATATTTATAAATTCATATTAAAAAGATTTTTAATTTCATTTTCAATTTTAAATCAAAATTGAATGTTCTTTATTTATATCATATTAAAATATTAATATTTTCAAAATATTATATTTTAAAATCACTACATTTTGATATTCATTATAAAACGAATAAAATCGATCGATAAACTCATTTTGGTAAAAATGGCGTTTGCTACTTAACTCGGCTTCATATTTTTTTATATATTTTTGTGTCCATTCTAAGACCGACATAAAAATCATAACTTTATTCTTCACTAAACTTATTTTAAAATACTCTTTATTTTAAAATATTCTTTATATTAAAATATTCTTTTCTAAAAATGTTCTTTGTTCTGAATCGGAATGTGACTCAATCAATTACCGTATACTTTCAGTTATATGGATTTCATACATTGCATATATTCAACGATAATGATAAACAATCATCAAACAATACATTCACATCCAAAGTGAATTTTATAACTATGTGAGCATTAAAATAAATAAATAACGATCATCACAGACTGCCAATCCACCGATTGATAATTAATTAAATATTGGGACTAGTGTATGTCAAATATCATCCCAATATCCGTGTGGGGTTTCCAAACAACAATAGTTTATATAAATAAATCATTGGTTAATGTATTTAACCAATTATAATTCAGTTTGAATTATTTTCTATTTAATAAATTTTCACTATTAAATTATAAATGAATATTTATAATTTAATTTCAATAGAACATATACTTTAACAAGCAGTTATTTTTATTCATGTCTAACATGATAAAGGTAACATTTTTATTTAACAACATTATTCTAAACAAATGACATTTTTATATTCTAACATAAATGACATATTTATTCTCTAACAATAATGCTTTTATTCTCTAACATAAATGACATTTTTATCTCTAACATAAATGACATTTTTATTTTTAACATAAATGACATTTTTATTTCTAACATGACATTATTCTAAATAATATATTTTTATTTCACCAAACATGTCCTAACTAAATGGCATTTTTGTAATGCTAACAATGTTAAGTGACGGCATTTTTATTGAATCAACATATGTTTCATAAATGAACATTTTTTTTCCTATTTCACTAACATATAAATGATAATGTTTTTAATTAACAAAACTTAAATAATCAAATGAACATTTTTACTATGTTTCTAACATATGAATATAATGTTTTAACTAACAAAACATATATATTCAAATGAACATTTTTCTATGTAAAACAATGTATGTTTTTAATCATTTCTAATATACAATAAAAAAATGTAATTTTTTATTGTTAAACTATTTTCCATAATTCCTATGCTCATATATGACAAATAGAAAGGGAATTTTATTTTCAATAATTTCAGTGTTCTTATATGACAAATAAAAGGATGTTTTTTTATTTTTCATAACCTTGCCTACATTTCTAGTGTCAAATGAAAAGAACGTTTATTTGTCATAACATTGCCTACATTTCTAATGACAAAATAAAAGACAACTTTGTCATATGAACATGTTTATAATTCTAGTGACAAAACAAAAAGATAATTTTGTCATATGAACATGTTTACAATTCTATTGACAAAATAAAAAGATAATTTATTTACAAGACAATATAAAAAGATAATTTATTCTGTTGGCAAATCTATTTCAACAAAACAATTAAAAATGATATTTTTATTTTGCTAACAATAATCTAATTCGACAAAATTGATATTTTAGTTTTAACACAAATCCATTTGACAAAAATAATTTTTGTTTTAACACTTTTCTATTTAACAAAAATAAATATATTTTTTTGCTACTTTTCTATATAACAAAAATGAATATTTTGTTTCACTACTTTTCTATATAACAAAAATGAATATTTTTTTCAACAATTTGGTTTCAACCAATAATGGTATTTTTGTGTTTCAACCATTTTATTACAACAAAAATCACTACACCAAAACAAGGGATTCCCAACGAGTATAAGTGTCGCTAGTAATTTCAGTGACACTTATATGTGTCACCGTGGAGGGGTCGGGAATATTCACAACACTTATAAGCATTGGCAAATGTTCATTCGCAACAATTAAATGGGTTGGCAAATGTTCATTCGCAACGTTTATAAGGGTTGGGAAATATTCATTCGCAACGCTTATACGCATCGGGAAATATTCATTTGCAACGCTTATAAGCGTTGGTAACATGAAACACTTATATTTGCATACAAGATAGCATAAGCTCTATTCAATATGCATTCAACTATGATATTATCTCAACATAGCAACACGTAACAAAATCAATAAGAAAACAAAATCCATATTCGTGACTACACCAAAGTATGAACTAAAAAAAATTCAATAAATAAAGATACTAAATTCAATACATATGCAAATTATAATCAACTAAATATCAAGAAACAACATCCAATTTCACAGTAACAATAATATTAAACTAACATAATGCAAGATGTTTTTCATATTTGAAGTCTACAGGTACCAAATGCGAAACCCCAACCATATAACGAACCTTACATCCAAAAATTTGCATAACTTGTACCATCAAACTTTCTCTTTTTCCCCGCTTCTTCAACTGCTTCCTGCATGCATTTAATTAAATAACATTAGTTATGTTTCAAATAGTAGTAAGCGTTATAAGTTCAAAGTCATACCTTTTTAATTGTTTATTAAACTCGATGAAATCTTGCAATTTAAGATCCTTTTTAAGCCTTTTGTTTTCTTCAAGAACCTCCAGTGCAAATTCCACACCACGATCACATAATGGTTCGTCAGTCCAGTGGATGAATCCACAATCTCTAAGAGTTCCAGTGTTTGCACAAATAAAATATCGACGACCAACGTTTTTATTTAAATAACATGTTCTGAATATTGGTTCAATGTTGCAACCGCATAACAACCTTCGAGATTGTACTTCTCCAACATATAACGTTGGCAGGGGTAGCAATCTTGTTGGTGATGTCGATCTGGTAGGCGGTGTCATATCATTCTGTACACTTAATAGTGCCAAATCTCTTTCTAAGCTCAACTCTATGATGCTAAATGGAGTTGGTGCATGAGATTCGGATGAACAAACAATTTGAGGAGGATCACTCGAATCATCTGAATAGACAGACGGATTACATAGGAAGTAATCACGATAATCGGTCGAAGGCCTTGAGTAGGAGGACATCTACAGAAAATAAATAAACAACAACAATATCAAGATGGAAAAAGATTGTAAGCGTATATATCAATTATCAAAAGGTTTCCACACTAAATTCTATCTCAAGTCTCATTAAGAGCTATTAATAATAAGTGAAGTTCTAATATACTCATGCACACATTTAAAATAGGCCAAAATAAAAATAGATTTGAGATCATTCCATAGTTGTTTTGCCAAAATAAAATTATTTTAACTTGGTTTGAAACTGAAATTTGTAAATCAGCATGAATAATTAAAAAAGTTAGTTAATAAAATGTGCATTAAACTAAATATAAGTATAGAATTTGGTTATTACATTATGGTAACTTCAATTACACTTTATACTTTGCTGCATTTAGCATTACTATCAAATGTTAAAAGTACTTCATCAATTTGTAGCATTCGCCGCACTAATTAATTAATCAACATATGAAATATTTAAGGAAAATAATAATAATAATCAGTATATGTACTTGTTTTCAAATTGAAGTATTGTAGATTGCAGTAAAAGCTTCATCAATCATCACTTCCATCGAATATGATTTAGCCATTTAGGTGTTTTCATAGTATTTCAAGTTTTCAACAACTACTACCTTATTAGTTATACATTACATTCATCAATTCAACTATTGAAGAAATCTTCACCATTTCAAATTTTAGAAGCAAATAGCAATTCAGCTAACAAAAACAAACGGGAGAAAAAAAGAGGGCGGTCTGGGCGAGTGGAAGGGAAAATTTAAAACATCAATAATAAGGATCATTAACGTAATGAAACTAAAGACAATCCTTAAACACTGTATTCTCCATGAGTATATTGTATGAAGTCACCATTCTATTTTCTCATCTGATTTTTACACCCATTTAGGTTTATATCCATCCCTCCTCTACATTAACTATCCAAAATAATGATATCAATGTATTACAAAGTAATGATATCAAGTTATCCTTATAAACGTGAACCAGGTAATAATAGGTGATTTTATAACTAAAACAGTAGCCAATGACACTTCGAAAATGACTTTACATAATGATATCAATGTGTTACAAAAGAGAAAGCAATGAATAATAGAGACTCTTACATTATGGCTTGCTGTTTCCACAAAATGTCATTTGGATGATCCCACAAAAAGTTCATAAACAATTTGTAACTGATGCAGCATCCATAATTCAAGAAGCAGAGAGTTGTAATACAACTGCAAATAATGTCTCCCTTATTTAATTTTATTTTTACTCGCCAAACAAGTATATTTTCTATTCATATCCAATCATACACGTTCGTGATCTTTGTGCTGAAAACATTTGCACTCGCAGCAGCAGCAGCATTGCTCATAAGGGAGACATCTGATTGCTCAGCTAAACTCAAACTTACCATCTTGTACTTGACACTACAATTCTCCACAGGTAAAAGGCTCAATGAACATAAATCTAACGTTTCACTCTAGCAAAATCAATGCATAGAAATAACGTTAAACTACATACCTAAAATGTGTGGTTTATGCTGATGCTGTTGATCTGAAAAGATACAAGGAGTACCAAGCTCAATCAAAATGTGTTTCATGCTGACCAAAGGAAGTGAAAATGCATACCTGGAAATTTATTATTATTGTTAGCTAGAAGAGCATTTGATTGCTCTTGAACAAGCACATGAACCCAAGAAGAATCTATCATGTAAGAATTTTAGGACCCTAACAAATGAGATGCTTGAAATGGTGAAGGCACAGACCACAGCAACTTCCCATTTATTGATGAATCAGGGGCAAAAACGTGTCCTGGGTTCCTGACTAAATCAACCACATATTCCCTGCAATTAAATAAAAAAGAAAATTCCAAGTTGGGTGTCTTGAATACAAACAGAACCGCATGATATATATGAGAAAAATGCACCTAGAAGTTTGCGAAGTTCCTATATATAACATTCTGTAACCTGCCTGTAAATAGCTCAATAGATGAAACAAATGAATGAATTTCTGGCCATACAATAAATTTATTTTATTTTTGTATCAAAACTGCCATATATATGTTTTGAAAAAGCAAAGCAATTTTTTTACCATGGACTACCAAATTAATCAAGCTCTAAAACAAAAAATACATTTATTAGAAAGACAAATGTAAATTACCTTGCTGCCTGTTCGTCATCGTAAACTTTGACAAGGTAAGAGGAGTGATGTGATGATGTGCAGTATTTTCAACCTTGAGCAATTCGGCAGCGCAACCCAATAAAATTAGCCAATTTCTGCAAGTTATATAGCATAAAACATAAGACATCATACATAGGGTGCCACTGTTGAAAGAAATAAACTGGATTTTGATTTATGTACCAAATTAGATCAAAGTAAAGTAGAAGAGAAAGAAGTAACTCTGCTTATCCAGGATCAGTTAGACATCTCAAAGTGATTCTTGTCAGCATAAACTAACTAAAAAGCTCAGAATCTATTTGATAATGTTAACAAACATAATATTTTATATATAATTAGTCACAATGATTCATTACTCAACTATAATAGAAATCAAAATTAATACAGGTAAAAACCGAAGATAATGTTTATTTAATCTAATAAATCGATCTTAGCATAGTTTTAAAACAAGAGAAATATGTGAATGTATTTGATAACCAGAAGGCAGTTTTGGAAAAAAGCAAAATTGAAAGCACCATTCAGTCTAGCCTTAACATTCCAAATATAACAATTAAATAGAATGTTTTATACTATTTCAAAACAGTAAGCAGCTAGTAAATATAAATCAAATGAGGTGCTCAAGTCGGATTTATATGTTAAACATGTAGTTTGCATTTGAATCGATTTCATATGCCATCATTCATTCTAACACCAGTGTTCATAACATTGGTTAAAATTTGTGATTGTTTTTAATAACAGGAATCACAATTCTCAACCGCAACTCTGTCACTAAATCAATCCAGATTATCAAAATTCAATCACGACTAAAATCATTACTAAATATCAATTTATGGATTCAGATCCTTATTTATCACGAATATAAATGTATCTTCACTAAAACATTTTTTTATTTCAAATATATTTGATTTTGCTACAAATTTATTTCAAGGTTATATCGGCTCACGGTTATACAATAATAAATGGATATAGATTGAATAGGTAAAAGACTGAATATCATTATCAATATGAGTAGTCTCCCTTTTGTCTAGTAGTCTAGTCTTTTGAAGATCTTTCACATAATCGCTAAAATATTTCAATGCTGAGTATGTTACTTTTCTAGTCTTGACAACACGAAGAATCTGAATGCACTAATCAAATGCTTGCATTAATGTTGAAGTTACTAATTCCCTCACCCATCTGAACAAATATAAAAATGCACTAATTAAGTACAAAGCAAAAACCTGAGGAAAAGAAACACGGACCTCATCCAAAAATTTACTAGCTTCCTTCTTCTCTTCTTTGCTTTCTGAGATAACAATAGCAGCTATTTCACTTTCAACTGAAATGGAAGCCAATGGTTAAGAAAAGCTTTAAAAAAGTCAAAAAAATGGTTGAACCAATAAACAAACAAAAAGACCACACAGAAACATATCAGATAAAACTCTGGTCTACAACAATAAAAAGGAGTTGAAGCATGAGCTTCTCATTTATGAACTTATAGTTGAACCAATGAATAAACTCAAGACAAACTAGGTTCAAGTTAAACTGAACAAGCCAAACTCCACTTAATCGCCTAAACCTGGCTTGCACTGATTTTGCTTATCAACCAGCTTCTAAGCAAACTGAATAGCAACATACATTGGTTTAAAGGTTTAGCAGGGGATAAAAGATGCAAACTGAATTGCAGCATACAACAATGAGTATATTACCAAGAACATTAAACAAAATTCCTTTAAACATAGCAAAATTCCTTTAAACATACAACAATGAATATATTACCAAGAACATACAACAAAAATCGCAGCAAATTGAATCGCAGCACTCGGTTTCACAAATCGATAAAGATGAGAATTAAATTTATACCTGAATGCGAACGAATGCGATCACAAATCGAACAAAATCCACAAAATCGAATGCGAAAGCGAGTTGAAACCTGTAGCCACTCCTAAAATCATATTAGCGCCATGCTCGGATGTTTTTTTTCTTCTCCTCTGGAATCGTGGGATATGGGATTACTGATTTAGGCGGCCGATATTGTGAAAGCGTTTGGAGAAAGCAACGTGAAAGGGGAAATAGGGTTACGCTACTAAGTTACCCCCGAACCCACCCTTAAAGACCCTAATAAGCATCGGCAATAAAATGTTTATTATTATGTATTTTTCGCAACATTTTTTTAACATAACAAAGCATATTATTGTTATTACCTTGCAACGCAAATAAGTGTTGGAAATTGAAGAAAAAAGGGTTACCAAATGGCCATTATGGTGTAGTGAATGATGTATTTGCTTTTAACAATTTTATGATAACAAAAATGCTATATTTGTTTTCAATAATTTGGTTATAACACAATAATCATCAAATTAATAGGTCTACATAACGACATCAATCATCAATTCCAGATCAAATCACGTATAACATCAATTAGAATTTAAAAGCGGGTTGAAAAAAACACAATCATAATTAATTATTTTTAATAAAATTAATAGAATTCTTACATCGATTTTAATCCGTTTAAAATTGTAGAAAGCTCCAAATCTGTTCTGGTCTGTTCCATGAGGTAGATCTGGATTTCACGATTCCAATGCTTTCAGTTTCACTGAATTCTGATTCCGCATCACAGAGATATAGCGGTTTATATATACGGTTACATATTTAAATAAATAAATATAATTAATTAATGACTAATCCCTCTCACCCCCTTAATTACTTCTCTTCCATCGTGAAAATACAATAACCAAAACCCATACTTTGACATTGAAAATCCGCCATGGCAACAAAATCGAAGCCACCGGACTTTGATCTACTAACGTCACCTGAAGCGCCCTGAAGCCAACCTGTCACTGCCAGTAAACATGGTCGGTGCGCACCCCCTCTGCCTAAAAATCTGCCATGAACGCGCCATGTTTAGGCTGAAAATTCTCACAACTCACGTTGCTAAATTCAATCATAACCGTTGGATGAATAGATCTAAGTGAGTTGATCATCTTTAGCGTTGGATGATTCATGAATCGTTGTATAGATTGGGAATAAAACTCGAATGAAGATCAGTGCTTTTTGGCCATTGATTAAGAGAAGCGGCAGCCGTATTTATGAATTAGGGTTTTGTAATACTACCGTATTTATACAGTATTTTATATTATTTAGTTATTCCTTTAATTCCGATAATTCTTGTTTAATGCCACCAACTCCGAATCGAACCCAACGAATGACGCCCCAAGCTAAATACCCCCATTCCGAACACAATAGAATATGTATCGTAACCTAATTCGGCTGTTACAGTATGTTTTTATTTAAATTAAAATATAAAACATTTAATTATTTAGTTTGGACGTACATTTTAATTTACCGGGGCCACATACTAACTCCAAAAATTCCAAAAAAATAAATCTAGCTATGTTTTGATGATATGGTCCTAACAAAATTAATTTCGTCGAATTTGGAGACCGTTTGAAAAATGGCCATTTTCTGGTCGATCCAATTTGACTAAAATGGTCAAAACACGTTTTTTTTCGCCACGCTCACATATTGATTCCAAAAATTATAAACTGGAATCCTGCAATAATTTGACATTCCGGATTCAACCAAAGTGGTTTCATCGGAAATGGAGGTCGTTTGCAAAATGGCTATTTATTATATTAAAAATATATATATATATATATAAATTCCATAACAACTCTGAATATTCAACTGATAATAACTTTTTATTCCCGCTATGAAATTTCAATTTTTCTGATTCGTTGGAAAGATATTTTTAAACAGATTTAGATATTTTTTGTTTTACTGAAATCCTATTTATTTTGAATCCTGTACATTCAGTCAAAGTTCAAATTCAAATTTTCAAACTACCGCTCTATTTCTAACTCCTTTTATAATTAAATTAAAATTTTCCATTCTAACTTCGATTAAAATAAATTTTTAATCGTTATTATTTAAAATCATTTTAAATATTCAAAATCCATTAAAATTTCTAAAATAAAAATTTTAAATTGGTTCCAAAACTCCGGGTTACAATTTCAATCCAATTTGCTTATTTAAAAACCATTGAATGATATTTCTGGTTAATAACTGGTTAATTTCGACATAAATATATTTTTATCTTTCCAAACTTGGAATTTTTCGTCTAAAATATTTCCAAATTAGTTATTATGATTTTACATAATTTTTCCATATTTTTAATAATTTTTATAAGGCCCTTACAGTCAATTTCCAATATCGGCCACTGAACTGCATCCATAGCGACCTTTTCTAAATTTGATTTGGAAATACTTCCAAATCTAACCATTTAAATTTAAATATCTTATATCCATTGGAAAGCTCTTTTCGATACGAACCCAATGGTTCCAGTTTTAGGAGATTCTAACGTTCGGATCTCCCGTTATTTCCATTTGAAGTTAATGGTCAAAATTCGTGAACGGTCGCTGCGCGATGCATTCTATTCAGGCCACAATATATATACATATATCGTCGAGTTCTATTCAAAACGTATTTTATAAATTCGTTTATAAATTCATTTCAATTTGATTTCGATTTCATTTCTAATTTTTAATCAAAATTGATTATTCCATATCATTATAATATTAAAATGATAATAATCTCAAAATATCAGATTTTGAAATCTATTCTTTTTTATATTCATTATAAAATGAATAAAATCGATCGATAAACCCTTTTGGGTTAAAAATGGCGTTTAACTACTTGGCTTCATATTCATCACAGTTATGAATATTTCAATATTTTTGTGTCTATCTAAAATCAGACATAAAAATCATATTTTGATTCTTCACTGAATATTATTCTAAAATATTCATTTATATTCTGAATATTAATTTAAAATGTTCCTTATTCTAAAATATTCGTTATTTTAAAATATTCGTTATTTCTGAATCAGAATCAGACTCAATCAATTACCATATAATATCAGTTATATGGATTTCATACATCGCACGTATTCACAATAATGATAAATCATCATTACATATTCACCTATTATCCGGAGTGCATTTTACAACTGTATAAGCATTAAAATAAATAAATAACGCTCATCACAGCTTGTCAACCCATCGATTAACATACCACTAAATATTGGGATTAGTGTATATCAAATATCATCCCAATACCCGTGTGGGGTTTTCAATCAACAACAGTCTATTTAAAATAATCATTGGTTTATTAATTTAACCAGTTCTTATTCGATATGAATTATCTTTCTGATTTTCCAACTTTCACTATTTAAATTATAAATAAATATTTATAATTTAATTTCAATTACCACATTAATGTTAACATTATAATATGTTAATCACTACAACATCACAATCAGAACACAATACAGCCAATTAAATCGTCCATGGTCTGTGGACAAGGGAGGGGAGCTAACAGGCACCGTATATAATTTATAATGATTAAAACTGATAAAAATCTACACTGGCTATTCTATATGTTTTTATACATGAATACAATAACATGATAAAATATAATTTTTTGGTGAGAAGGAGTTCTCACATTGGGTTCCACTCCATCAGTGTTTATTTCTGAATTGTTTTTAACAGAATTAAACATACGTTTAATTTCGTCAAAAATTCCAACTGTCTCCATTTCCATTCTAGTCAGTTCCATGCTGTAGTGTACGTTGCCACGATACTAACATGACTAAAATCACAGATTTGCACTCGTATGAAATAGATACGACAATTAATACGTTGGATAATTAAAATTGTAATTAATTAAATTAATTAAATTAATTAAATTTAATAACGTTAAATAAATGTTACCTTATTCACTAATTACCCTGGAAATCAAAAATACATCGTCGACTTCCTTTTCTGACCGCCGCCACCTCCTGATGCCACCGGACGTCCATCGCCGCCCGCCACGCGAACCGCCGACACCCCACGCGCCTACGCCCTGAACGACGCCACCTACGGTGGCCCCATTCGCCTCTGATCTGGCCTCAAACGCGGCGGATTCAAGCCCAAAATCGTGCCTCTTACCTCATGATAATCCATGAAACTGGTATGGTTGGAAGAGGGAAGAGAATACCATGATTTGCGTTTTGAAATTGCGTTCTATTTCTAAGTGGATTGGAAAAAATTCGGTTTGAAAATCGAATTGTATTGGCCATTCAATTTAGGGTTAGCGACTGCGTTTGGGGATAGGGGGTTTATAGATTTTTATTTTTATTTATTATTTATTTCAAAAAGTATGTTTTGTATCCGAACTCCAAATCAAACCCAATGACTGACGCTCTTAGCCAAATACCCCCATTCCGGACACAATCGGATATGTTTCATAAGCCAATTCGACTATTTCGATCAGTTTTCATCAAAATTAAAATATAAATCAATTTATATTGAATTTAAACGTACATTTTAATTTACCGGGGCCACATACTGACTCCTAAAATTACGAAAAAAATAAATCTAGCTATGTTTTGACGATACGGTCCTGACAAAACTAATATCGTCGAATTCAGAGACCGTTTGAAAAATGGCCATTTTCCTGTCAATTAAATTCAAACTAAAATTACCAAACACGTTTATATTTACCACGCTCACCTATTAATTCTAAAAATCATGAAATTTAAAACATAACAATAATTTGACATTCCACATCCAACAAAAGTGGTTTTGTCGAAAATGGAGGTCATTTGCAAAATGGCTATTTTTAAGGGCCATATATAATATTAAAATATATATAAATTCCATAATGACTATTTTAAATTTTAAACTGGCCATAGCTTTCAATTTATAAAGCGAAATCTAAATTTTTCACATTTGTTAGAAAGATATTATTAAATAGATTCAAATATTTTTGGTTTTACTGAAATCAGATTTATTTTGAATCCTATACATTCAATTGAAATTTAAAATTGAAATTTCAAACTACCGCGCCATTTCAAGCTCGTTTTAGAATTAAAATAAATTTATACATTCTAACTTCAACTTAAATAAACTTTTAAACGATATTTTTTAAAACAAATCATTTTAAATATTCAAAATACATTAAAATAGCTAAAATAAAAATTATAATTGGTTCAGAAATTCCGAGTTGTTACAATCTCCCCCACTTAAAATCTTTTCGTCCTCGAAAAGGAACGAAGCTGAAAGTTGTTTAGCTAACCAACTCAACTTTTATTCTGGCTTTCATTCTTCAACTTTTCAATTTCTAGGAATTTTCTAATTTCTCAAAATTTGGCTAACATCCTAAATTTTCGAAAAATTTCGCCATAACCTCCTTTGTACGGGATAATCGGTAAAATCACAACTTGCCTCACATTGACCTCATCAATCAAAAAGAAAAAGAAAAAGAAAAGGCCAAGTGGCTTGCAATCGGCTCACAAAATCATCAAAACCCAAGAAATACTGTAAACATGTACCTATTTGTCGGGCACACAATTTTATTCCTCTTCTTAGCTTCCATGCTATGACCTATTCAATATATATACATGTCAATATATGCAATTGCAATCAATTTTCAATTCAGTTCAATATTAATTCAATTTGACTAAATTACCTTTCATTTTCATATTGATTAAATTAATTATCATTTTGATATTTTAAATTAGTTGAACTAATAATCACACATCACAATCAGCAATCAATTAGTCGATTAGCTTTTCAATCATATAACTTTCTATACATTCTTAAAAATCATATTTTTAATGCTGAATCACAAATAATAAAATCTAACTAAGTTTTGTTTCTCACACTAGTCAATTGGAAATATATAGATATCCACTTTCGAAACTCGAACACAAACTCTGATGATGTTGCAACATCATTAGAATTATCCCCGGGCGACTAGTGTGTGATTCTATATCTACCCAGTATATTTGGGGCTTCGAATACACGTTAATTACACGTATATTCAAAATCTTCGTATACTCGATAGTCTAAATTCAAAATAAAATAAATATTCAAATACGTAAATTTGATATAAAATTTCAAAACTAAATTTGTTTTTAATAAATAATACTATTCAAACTCATTCTAGGATGCTACTGGTCATATCTCTAACGAGTTATTCTTATAGGATTTTACTAATCCTATCTCTGATGAATTCTTTTGTTTGGTTCTAATGTGTCTTGTTATCGAGCTCTGTAAATCAAAGCTCTGATACCATGATGAAACGACCCAAACTTCCCATGTCGGGAAAGCCCGGATTGCTTGGAGAACACGACGCATCAGAACACAAAATATAGAACATTTCATTGTTATTACAACAATTAATCCAGAGTACAAGAATATATCAGGGTATGAATAATATACAACAGAAAAATATTAGAGCTTTAAAATACACAAATTTAAATGTATTTATACATGGTACATGGAAAAATAATACATAAGTACAATGCACAGCGGAAATACATCAACTAACACAACTGAATGAAATATACGGATACAAAGCTTTCCAAATATAGCTCAAGCTGTAATCCAGGATCCTGTGAAAAGAAGTATCTGTGAAAATCAAAATTACAAGCTGCCCGTGTGGAAAATAGGGGCATCTTGAGTTTAGGTTAAAACAATAAACTCCGATTAGTCATGGGACTGGTGTAAGAACTAAAACAGTTATTAAATCTTTACTTTAAAAGTTGGGAAATCAAGGGACCATGCCGTATACTATGGAACGGGTTTACTCTAAATGAATCTTAGTTTAAAATAAAACAACGCAAAGCTTTTTGAAAAAATGAAGCTATTATAAGACTCAGGTCCCATCACACAATGCAACGCAAGCCGAAGGATAAAGTTTTCCCTTATAATAGCCAAACATGCTTGGTACATTTAAAACAAATCATTTTGATATTATTATAAGTGCATAGTGTCAAAAACAACTTCAATATAAATGTATCAATCATAGGCGGCATGGGTACCATATATCATGTCGCCATATTAGTTCTACAACTAAAACCGAAGAATGTCGTATTGGAAATTGGATTTCCATCATGAATCAAGGCTAGGGATGGCTCCTTCCGATTCAAGACACTCTAGCAAATGCCTCAGGATCCCCCGTAGTGAACCCTTGGATGCGGTAGGGCCGGTCCACACTTACTTTAGTGGATTAATTATTCGTGAACACACGTTTTCTGGTCCTATCGGACCTATCTCTGAGCCACTAGGGACTCAATAATCAAGGCGCCTCATTCCATCATCCACATAAGTAAAAATGTCCGGGCTCCATACCATGACACCACTTCTAGCAAGAATGAAACGTCGTGCACTCCCTACGTTCACGGTCCCGTTTTTGACTCATACCGGTTGTGAGATTAGCGAATTAACGTTATACACAAAGCTATGCTAATTAAAGCTGTGCCTTGATCATCAACCATAAGACTCTTCTTTTCAACAAAATCCTTGATCATTTGCATCTTAGCATGCCACATTGTCAATCCATACCATACCACTGATTTCCACCAATATATAACCTCTAAGCTCGTACGTCTCATAGATGGGTGCTAAGTGAGAGAATAATTTCTCTGCCACCAAACAGATATATATTTAGCAGAGATCAACGAATACAGTATAAAGGAATACAATGTCAGACATACCATCCATTTGCAAGTCTGTTCTTGGTCTGAATGAAACCAAAGGCATCTTATTCCTCTTCCCATATGTCCAATACAAGAGAGAGGTCCTCGCATATTCGGTCAATCTCCAAGTACGTCTGGACGATCACCACTTATTACCTTGTCTTAGGTATACAACCAAATCAAGACATTAGTAATCATCCAAACGATGTGAAGATCTCCGATCTTCAACCACCGTCTTCATCATCGACTTTTTGTCGTCATATTAATTATTCAGAATGGGTTAGACTCGGTCTTTCCGAATAACTCGCGTATTTTATAATCAATAATCAAGTGCTATAAATACACATCATATGCCTCATTCAATTCCAAATATTATTTTATTCCAATATTCACATTTTAGGAAAAAAGTTCCCATTAATTTTATCAATGATAATGTAACGACCCGCATTCTACGCACCGAAGGATCGTAGAATATTTGTTTTATTCTCGTACGAAGTTGTATGGTTGTGTAACTTTGGGGGACGACTGTTAGGGTCATTTCCCATGTTCTTAATTTTTCCGAATTTAAATGACAGTTTTGCCCCTGGAGAATCTTGTTTCTCCAATAACTTTTGACTGGTAAGGAGTTTTGACTTGAAATCACTTCTATTAGATCCGGATGATGGTTTACCTTTCCATAGAGTGGTCACATTAATCAAACGGACATAGCGTTTGGGAGATATTGATGAAACAAGGTTTAGAAGGTGAAAAACAGCTTAATCGGGCCTAATTAGGGTGATTAGCAGCTAAGCCCATTAGGTATTTCAGGATTCGGGTTGCATAAGGGCTGATAGGGGCTCGAAAAACCCTCCTTTATCATTTTCTAGCCGCCACAAACTTTCTCTTCAACCCTAACAATGGCTTCTACCTTCTAAATCTCTTCTATACAACTCCTAATCACTTTCTAATCTAAGATTAAGCTAAGCTACATCAAATCAAGGAAAATCAACACCAAACCAGAGTTGGAGCTACTGTGTTGCGTAGGAATTTGACCCAAATCAGTGGAGTTTCAGATCTAAGAATTAATTTGTGGCTAAGGTGAGTGATTAGCACTTTTATTCACTAATTACGGCTAATTAGGGGTGATTAGTGATAATTAGCGAAATTATGCATCATAAAATTCTGCAAAAATATTTAGAAATTATAAAATATTATTTTATTCCTCTGGCAAAAATTTGGGTTAATTTGGACATATTTTGCTAATCCTATCGTTAGACATGGTTAAACATGATTAAGGGAAAAACATGGGATTTGGGTATGTCTGATCCATATTAACATGATTATTCATCGTTTTGGTGTTTTATGCTTGATTATACATGTTGCTATCACTGTTTGGATTGTTTTGTGATTGTCTAGAACTATAAGATTGGTCGAAAACGCCATCACGTGGCATAAACAATTGCTGGAAAGAAGTGTAGGGAGCTAGACCATATCGGGCTCGTGACCTCTGAACCGATCCGCTCGTGACCCCCGAACCGACTCCATCTCCAACCCGTCTCGTGAATGAAGACACGAACCGCCTGCGCGACTCGTGAAACACCCGAACTGATGGCACCACCGAGCCGCCTGGATGGAGCTGCCACGAACCTTCCCCTCTTATCCGATACACCACGAAACGATGCTTGGAGGAGCCACGAACTGGTGGAATGATGCAACCCGATCCAAACCAGATCGGTGATCACGAACCGAACCAAATGGAGGAGCCTGGAGTCTGAACCGCCACGACCTAATGAAGGACCCACGAACCGGAGGGGTATTTACGACCCGAACCCAAATGATGATCACGAACCGAGATGATCACCAAAACCCAGGATGCAAAGGAAGTCCAAATGGGAGGTTATTACTTAGGAACTAGATGGGAACCAACGTATTTACTTCATAAGTGAGACTTTGCTGCGGGACATGTGCAAAGGGGTTATCGATATCTGTAGCTTTAGTTCACCACTGAGAGACGGATTAGTGGCTATGGATCAGCCCAATGGGACCGTTAAGATTCCCAAGGGCAAGTGATCGTAACATGGCTATGAGCCAGTGTAGTGGAGTCGTCATGACTCCATGGGGAAAAGTGGACATAGCAAAGGATTAGTGGCTATGGATTAGTGCAATGGGGTCATTATGACCCCAAGGGAAAAGTGATCGTAGCAAAGGATTTAGTGATCAAAGCAGTGGATATCGCATGCTTTACGCACTGAGTGAGAGGTGTGAGGTTGATTGCTATGTTTGATGTTTGCTATCACCATGACACGCACACGCCCATTTTACACTTTATGTTAGTGTTACCTTAGAGTATTGTACATCTTGTTGTGCTAACTCTTTGGTTGCAGGTCCAGGTTCAGGTGTGATTATTTATACATGTTACTGTTCTATTTTGCTGCTATCGCTTATACCAAACTTTTATCTGACCCATAGTTTTATGTCTCTTCTTATTACTTTGGGTGCTCCTAAACGAGAAGACTAGAGACAGGTTACGTGGTATGCACAAGTGGCTGTCCGGAGACGAGCAGGAGGCTTCCACGTACTATTTACATATATTCTCCCTGTGTTGTTGCTGGTTACTACTCTGGCCATTAGTAGTGTACCTTTTCTATTTTTCTTTAGAGACAGTACTTTGAAGTTGTAATAATGATGGTTTGGATCATAAGATGTATTTTGGATTCTGCTGCTATAATGGTTTAGTTTTCAGCTTATGCACTGTCTCGCCTGTTTTATGTCAAGTTATGTAGTTATTATATTTTATTCCATGCGCTGTGAGATATACTATAGGTTCTTTGGTGATTCATAGTTTCAAATCCTTTTCCTTTGACGACCGTCCTGTGCTAGTCGGGCATTGACACAACGCATTTCGAGGAAATGTCGGCTGGCACGGGGAGGGCCATCACACTTGGTATCAGAGCCTAGGTTGCATAGTTAACCTAGGGGAAGACATCAAGGAGAGATAGTGTACGTAGATGAGAGCGAGTATTTGTGATATTTTCGTTTTCAAAAACTATATATATACACCATTAGTTTATCTAAGGATGAAGTCGCACTGCACTTGCACCACAAAGGAGATGGTTAATCATTTTCTCTTTACAGATTGAACGATGAGCCGATATACGAGGAATACGGGTTCAGGGGCCAACATTGGGAATGTCCCTGACATGAGGACGATGTTTACTAACTCCATGCGAGAGATGCTTAGGGATGTTCTGGGAGCAGTTCCTAATGCTGATAACGGTGGTGGTGCTGCGGTGCAGGCGCCTATGGCCGATTTCGCCAAGCTTAACAAGGATTATAATAGTCTTGGTGGGAAGCCGTTCCACGGAACGAAATCGGCTACGGATGTTCAAGATTGGCTTGATAGTTGTGAGCGCATCTTTGAGGATTTGGGGATCGATGATACAATGAAGAGAAAGATAGCATCGCGTCAACTTCAAGGACGAGCTATGAATTAGTGGAATGCTATTAAAACAGCTACTCCTAAGGATCAAGTTACATAGAATCAGCTTAAGACTCGCTTTAGTGATAAGTTTATTCCGGCTGCTCAGAAATCAGAATTGTTCAGGAAATTCTTGGAACTTAAGCAGAATAGTAGGGTAGTCTCAGAATATATTGTTGAGTTCGATACTTATCGAAGTATGGATTATCCATTATCAATACTGTCGAGAAGAAGAATGAGAAGTTCATAACTGGCTTAGAAGAGTACTTAGGGAAAGACTCATAAACCACATCGATGAGACCCTCGAAGCTATTATCGGAAAGGCATTAAGATCTGAGAGCCTTTACCCTAAGTCAAAGGCCAAGGTTGCTGTTACATCTACAGGGGAGACAAAGCCGCAGGAAAGCGGTGGATGCAAGAATAATTCATAGAATAAGAGGAAACAAAACCAAATTAAGGATGGTCAGAAAATAAATAAGAAAGATGTCGAGTGTTATAGCTGTGGTAAGAAGGGCCACTATGCCAAAGATTGTCGAGCAAAGCCAGCGGACAGGAAGTGCTTCAATTGGGGCCAAGTGGGACATCACAAGGATAAATGTCCACAATCTCCTAAAGAGAAGCAGATTGTGAATGCATATGCTATCAACGTTGTTCCTTCTTCGTCGAATGCCCCAACTGTGGTGTAGAAGGGAAAGAGTGTCGTTATTCAAGGTATGCTTTCTATTCATGATGTTCTTGTTTGAGTGTTGTTTGATACCAGGGCTTCCCATTCCTTCATATCTAGTGACCTGGTAGATAGGTTGGGATTGGAACTCGAGATTATTGATAGACCTTTAGTTGTGATGAACCGATTGGTGGTTCGACTAGCCTTAGTATGATTTGTCGTAATTTGGTCTTATCGAGTCATGGATGCATGTTTGCTTGTGATTTCTTTGTTTTGGGCTTTACTGGGTTTGGCATTATTTTGGGAGTCGATTGGCTCCAAAGGTATGGGGTGGTGGTAGATTGTGAGGGGTCCTCGGTGACCATGAGAACGGATGATGGGCGGAGGGTACTGTTTGGTTGCCTACCTAGTAGCGGGTTGATGGCTAGTTTTCTAAATTCCCTCGACATCCCGCATGATGAGTTGTCAGATGTGCATATTGCCGGCGGGTATCCGGACATCTTCGGGGAAGTGACTGGACTTCCACCACAATGAGAGATCGAGTTTCGGATTGATTTAGTGAAAGATGCCAGACCTATAGTAATGCCACTTCGTCATATTGCGCCAAGGGAGCAGCGAGAGCTCAGGGTGCAAGTAAGAGATATTTTGAAGAAGGGATTTATAAGAAGAAGTGTTTTCGAGCGGGGAGCACCAGTTGTATTTGCTACCAAGGTCGATGGTTCCCTTAGATTGTGTGTGGACTACCGCGAGTTGAATAAGGTGACCAGGAAGAATAAATATCCTCTTCCATGGATAGATGATTTGTTTGATCAGTTGAGTGGAGCAAGAGTGTTCTCCCATTTAGATCTCGCGACAGGTTTTCATCAGCTCCGACTAGTAGCTGAGAGTATTCCTAAAACGGCATTTCGGACGCCGTCTAGATTCTATGAGTGGTTGGTCATGCCATTCGGGTTGACCAATGCACCAACATATTTTGTGGATCTTATGAATAGGGTATTCAGGGATCAATTGAATAAGTTTGTTCATGTGTTCGTGGATGATATCTTGGTTTACTCGAGGATAGAGGAAGAACACAAGGAACATTTAAGGACGGTGATGGAGGTGTTAAGGAAACACCAATTGAAAGCAAAATTTTCTAAGTGTCACTTCTAGAGGAGGGAAGTGAGATTCTTGGGCCATGTTGTTTCATAGAATGGTATTGTCGTGGATCCTACGAAGGTGGCTACGGTGCAAGATTGGTCTACGCCCAAGAATGCAACAGAGTAAGAAGTTTCTTGGGGTTAGCTGGATATTATCATAATTTTATCCAAGACTTCTCTAAGATAGCAGCACCGTTAACTCATTTGACCTAGAAGAATCAAGCTTTTGTTTGGGATGAAAGGTGCGAGTATGCATTTAAGAATCTAAAGGAAAAGTTGACGTGAACACCAGTGTTTGTCATTCCTAACGGGAATGTAGAGATGATGGTATACACGGATGCCTGTGGTACCGGACTAGGTGTTGTATTGATGCAAGGAGGTAGGGTTGTAGCTTATGCAAGTCGACAACTTAAACCGCATAAGAAAAGATATCCTACCCATGATATGGAATTGCCCGTGATCGTGTTCGCATTGAAGATGTGGAGACATTATCTCTTGGGAGAAAGATTAGAGTTGTTTACCAATCATAAGTCATTAAAGTATCTTTTATCTCAGAAGGATTTAAATCTTCGTCAGCAGAGATGGTTAGAGTTCTTGGCTTCATATGATTTTGATATCGCATACACACCAGAAAAGGGCAATGCGGTAGCTGATGCATTGAGCAGGAGACATGCCAATTTAGGGGCTACGTTTCTTGAATGGAAGCAACTGGAGTATATCGTAGGATATGATTTCAGACCTAGGTGTGAATTGGATCCAGAGACGTTAGCAAGTTTGACGATCAAACCGACTTTGATTGAGTGGATTGGTTGCAGTCAGAGGGACGAGCTTAACCTATTGGAAATCATCTCCAAGGTGGAGATGAGTGTCGATGGTGAGGTAATTAACGAGTATGGACTTGACCGAGAAAGACGGCTTCGAAAGAATGGGAGACTAGTTTTACCTAATGTCAATGGCTTGAGAGATGAAATACTTAGAGAGTGTCATCACTCGAGACTTGTTGGATCTAGATTAACCCTAGAGGGGGGGGGGGGTGAATAGGGTTTATTAAATTTTCACGAGATATTAAAATATTCACAGATCACAGAATATAGCAGAAATAGAAATGCAGAAAGTAAATGACACAAGATATACCCAGCTTCGGCAAAATCCTGCCTACTGCTACATTCCTAAGGTTTCTACTAGGTGTTAAACACAGATCCCGCTTACAAACCCTGTAACCTCGCGAACTCCTCGCTCCTGTCCTAACCCTACGCTGAAAACCCTAGAATGATCTAATCCCCTAGATCAGATCTCCCCGGATTACAAATCCGTAACCCGTATACCCTAGTTTTTTACAGACACTAGTAAACTGCCAGTTAACACCCTAACTGGTTTCCCTAGTTTGACAGACACTAGAAAACCGAGAATCGGTTACAAGAGAAATTAAAAGAAAATAGAACAAAAATAAAACTAGAAACCCTAGATTTAAGAGAAAGGGTTATCCCTTTTTAAACACAATTAGTTTGGCCGGCCGTTTTTCATTTGAATGCACCCTTCCCTTTATTCCGATTACTTTCCTCTTTGAGAAATTAAAGATGGCGGGCTCGATCCAAAATTAAACTAGGGTTTTGCTCTGATATTCCCAAATATTGAATCGATTGTTGGAGAAGGAAATTCTCTTGTGGCTCCAGTCTTGAATGGCTTGCGTCTTCAATCTAGCTTTCTCTGATTTGGGAATTTGTTGATCAAAAACAGTGAGTGATTCTCAAATGATTAAATTTCTGTTTTTTTTTATTGTAGCTTGTGATTTTCGATGCTAGTCGATGATGAATGGGTGTGTATTTATAGGGTTAAACTAAAACCCTAAAAGTCTGATTTCAAATAAAATGATTCGATCTGATTTAGGTCGGTTTCCTCTTTTGATTGCGAGATTGTTTGCTTTAAATTTTGCTCAAAATGTTGCCTTGATTCCTTGATAAATTCTAGACATTATTTAATGATCCCATGCCATATATTTCAGAGATGTTGCCAAATATAATACTGTGATTCTTGGAAAAATTATTTGGCAACTCGAATTAAAATGTTGGTTTGTTTTCCTCAATATATGCTTTCGAATAGCTGCTCATGACTGCTGAATCATTTCTGGAATCATATTAATTGTGGTCCCTTATGAAATTATGCTGTGAATTTGCTTGACAAAATTCTTGCCATGTGACTTGAATCTTTTAACCTGTTGCCAAAAACAGATTGAGTTTCTTGAAATAAATTGTCCCAAAAAGAAATGATTTTCTTGCCAAATGCGAATAATTGATTTTAGTACATCTGGAAATGCTCATTTCTTGTCCCTTGATCGAATATGCCACATATGATTTGTCTATTTTCTTGTTAATTTCTGGAATCAATGAAAAAACTTGCCACTTTTGCTCATGCCATACAAACAAGTTGAATTCTTTCTTTCCAACATTAGTCCTGAAATATGTGCACTCCATTTGCTACTGAAATCATGAACTGGCTTGACCAAACATGCCATCACAATGTAGCTATGTTTGTCCATACATCTCCATGTATAAATGTGTAAACTGGTTCATGTCTTTACTGCCATGTTTGTGTATATATGCTATTGTCCATGTTTGTAAATGCAGAAACACTTTGATCTTGATGCTCCTATATCTTGGCAGCCCTTGTTGCATGCATATATTTGTACTATGCTTGCACTGTGCTCGAGTTATGTATATTATGTACATACACATCTTACATATACATACAAATGTATTATCTGCATGAATTGTTTTCTTTGAACCATCTTTACTGCAGTTACATGCTTCTTTAAGCTTGTACTTTTACTTTCACCTTGATTTGTACATGCTGCCATGTTTGTATGTTCATTTTGTAACTTGCTCGGCCCCATGCAACCACTCATTCTTGCATTCTTGAATATGCACGCACACACTTGTTCACTTGCTTTGCTGTTTCACATGACTAGGCTGATTGTCTTGATCTTTGTTTCATGAATACTTGTTGTTGCACTTTTAGTTGCATCACTCTGGTTTATTAGTGTTGTGTACACACATGTACACTGATCTCTGACCAAATTGATTTGTTTGTGCCGTCACCATATATTCGTGTCCACTTGAAACCTTGTCGTGTGTTGCCTCGGCCCATTTGTTTACATGCATCACCTTTGAACTTTCTTAACCAATGAGATCTGGCACCATGCATCTATACATGAGTAGTCTTCTTTGACCTGTTTTTGTTTGAAAGCTTGAGAATTGAGACTTGGGTGTTTCACTAGCATGTACACCTCTTTCATTTGCTGTTTGAATTGATTCATGTACTTATGTTGTTGCATGCTTGATCTTTGTCACTTGAATGTATTGTTCACACCATTACACTGATTTGAGCTTGCAGAGTTGTAAATTTGCACAATTCTCCTTACTTAATTTGTTGACTTGCATGGCTGATTAGTTTGATTTGCTTCATTTATTTGCTGTGCCACTGTGCTCGACCATTGATGTTGAGCTGCCTCGACCACTTTGATTATTGTTTCACTGATTTGCATTGTGCACTGAGTCGAGATGGTCCACGTGGCTACTTCTCAGTTGCACACTGGATTGGCGAGGCAATGCACACTTGTATATTTATACACGTGTGTATATGTAGTCATCATACTGATTTTCTGTCCCTGTACTATACATATACAAACTGACTAGACTCAGATGAATCGTATCAAGTCATGAAAAATGATTAGAAATACACCAGAAATCTAAGGCAAATAAAAATTTAAAAATAAAATTAATATTCGCATGTATTCAGTTTTATTTCTATTGCAGTGTACTGTGTGTGTTTTCGTTTGTGACAGGTAAGCATAAAGATGACTGGACTGATAGTGAGCTTGTGACGACCGAAGAAAGAAGACAAGAAGATTGCAGCGTGTATATGTGTCAGTTAATGAATGTGTATGAGCATGTATGTAAACTGAGTGAACGAGTTGCTATAGTGTGTGACTAATGTGAACATGAAATGAATATGAAATGAATGTGAAATGTATTACTGAGAAAATGTACAAATAGTTGGAGTTATAAATTTGTACTGTTTTAATGTTTGAAATAAAATATTATATTTAAATAAAATATTGTGTGAATATTTAAATTTCTCTACAGTCGTATTTTATTTTAATATAAATATTATATTCCTATCTGTATGTATATGTGAAACAGTACAACAACAAACACATTTATAAATAATATATATATTTGGTTGTTATCATCAAACAAAAATCATATAATTGTGTATAAAACTATGTCATATACAACAATCTCCCCCTTTTGATGATGATAAACAAATAAAAGATTGTGAGCACAATAAATGTGTTTTGATACTGTACAACCAAACTCCCACTATTCATATGCTCCCCCTACAACCAAACTCCCCCTATAACTGTGCATGAGTGAAAAGAATGTAAAAATGAGTTGGAATTTTCAAAATTAAAATATTTATAAAATATTCACTTATAAATCAAAATCTTAACCCATTCTCCCCCTTTTGTTATCATCAGAAGGATACAGAATTTTAAATATAGATTAACAATGACTAAAAATATAATATCAACTTAAAAGGAAGAACGGTCATCTTAAATTTCAATCAGTCACACAAAAATCATAATAAATTGAGAACTAGTGGCATATTTCACATTGTAGAGAATGACGGATTTACAATGAATTTTATAAAAAATGGAGAGAGTTTAAAAATAAATTCCAATTATTTTCCAAAGAATTTTTAAAACATAGCACAAAAAACAGTAATGGATTTTGACTATAATTAATTATTCAATTTAAGCGACAAGGTCGTATAATCTCAAATCCCAATAGCTATTAATCAACAAATCATAATACCTCATAAGATTTCAACACATTTCACAGATTAGAAAGATGGATTGATAGGCTAGTTTTTATATACCAAGGAGAATTTCAAATTAATTTCAATTTATAGCACAATATTTCCTTTTTCTTTTTACTTTATTTAAGAGCACACTAACCACGCATAACCAGAGCTTGGATTTTTAAATGAGGCCAGTCGCAGCTTAAATTATAAGTTGTCTCATAAACATAATGACCAGAGCTTGGATTTTTAAATGAGGTTAGAGACAAACTTATGCATTAATTATATATTTATTATTTTCAGCTCCAAAAGGAAAAACTTCTCGGTATATAAAACAATATGAATGATAGAAATATAGTAGGTACAGAAACAGTCCGTAAAAAAATATTCTAAATTAATTATATTATGAAATATGCTCGATTGTACCGGGATCATTGAAAAATTTTCAATTATCACTAATTCTAAATAATAACATAGTCCAATTTCTATCACAAATATTTCCACTGTTTATTCAAGAAGATTTTTAAAAAATATTAAACTCTCCACATTAATATAAAAAACTTGATGAGTGACAGAATAATGGTAGATAAAGAAGATGGTCGTGAAATAATCGCAAATTCAAAGATATTATAATAAATGTTCAACCATCATGAAAATCCAAATGAATTCTCCTCTTGTTGTGAAATATATTGTAGTCATAACTCATCACAATTTCAAAATCTGATAATAATTTTGATGAATTATAAATACAGTTCAATTTGGATATTGATTTCAATTTCTGAATGAGTAATTAATAAATAATTTAAAAATTGAAAATCAATTACAAAAGGGATATGAAGATCTATACAAAGCCAGAGGGAATAAAAATATATACAAAAATTCAGCACTTCTGATACCAATTGGTGTCCCTATTAATGGAGACAAACAAGAGTATTATAGACAGAAGAATTTTAACCACAAAGACCAAACAGACAAGACAACCAGATTAGGCACATTTACCAAGGAAGCAGAGAGGAAAAATTTTTATCTAAATCATTTTTCAAAAGAGATTCCTTTTATCATAGCAGCAGACAAAGAATAATCAAAGCAAGCACTTATCAGACAAATTTGAAAAGGCAATACCAGAGCAGCACCAGAAAACAGTTATGAATCAGACTTGTCAGAAAATGTTTCACAGAAGTTTCAGATGGTCACAAAAGATGATTGATGATCCCAAATTTAAAAATATTGTTTATTTTAAATCATTTGAAGGAATATGAAAATATCAGAATTTAATGAATCAATCACACCAGAATATAAATTTTTGATTCGAGATATGTGTGTGATTCAGTAAATCAATAATTTCAAATGATTTTAAACAAATAGATATTCAAATCAAATAATCATGAGATAACAACAAGTTTCAATGATCAAAAATTTTCAAAGAATTTTTCACAAAATTTTCTGATAGGCACATATAAATAGTTTCAGATCATTTACATCAAGATTGAGAGATATTCATGATCCAAAAATTTAAAAATAATTTATTTGAAATCACTTGAATCAATGTCGAGTTTTGAGATATAATGAATCAGTCATACAAGATTGATAATTTTAAATTTAAGAGGTATGTGAGATTCATAATATCAAGAATTTCTGATGATTTCAATGAAACAAACTTCAACCATAATGATCACGAATAAAGATGAATTTCAAGATGTATCACTGTGATTCAAGACAATTCAAAATATCCAAGCCAATCCAAAAATTAATAAAATTATCACAAGTGATAAATAGCAGAGTGTTGTAATGAGTATAATATTTCAAGCTTTTCTAAAATGAATTAGAACAAACTAAAAACAACAGAGATTTGTGAAATTCCATTAAACTTTCAGATCATCAAAATAATTTAGAATTCAGATTAACAGTGTTCAAGATATAATATGAATGCTTCAGCACTGTTTAGAATTCAAAAATAAAAAATAAAAATAAATTTCAAAACAATTGCAGGTATGTACACGTTTAAGTTCAGGATCTGAAAATGATTGAAACGTAAGAGTGTTATTCAGATGAAGTGAATTTCAGAAGAAACATGAATTTTGCAATTGGAAGTTAATGAAGCACAAAATAAGAAGAATATGGCAGTGACAAATCAGATCAGAACAAACAAACAAAAATAAACAGATGGGGGTGAAGGAAGGATTACAAAAAAATATTTACAAAGATGAGGTTAGAAATTATACCTGAAAAAGATGTAAACCAAATTCTCTAACTCACCAAGATTGGCTAAGAAACATATGCTGGATAGCTTCAAGATGTGGAACGATATTTGATTCTTTTAGAATGTCGTTCCTTAGCCAAAATCCGGTACTAAGCATTTAAAGGTTTGAGTGGTCTAACAAATATTGTTTTCCTACTCATAGCTATGTGTCGAACTTTCGGTACCCAAACTTCTTTGTATAACAATCCATCGGAATTTACCTTTGTACCCTTAGGAACCCAAAACTGTTTGAATTTAGTAAAAATCGTTTTATTTTCTTTCAGGGTCCAAGAATGTTTAAACGAATTATTATCAAACAAATTCACATCTCACATTAGATTTAAAAATCCTTTGAAATTGTTAGAGTTCAAATTTTCAAAACAGAAATTTCCAAAGCGATTAAAAGGATTTTTACGATCATTTGAATTTCGTTTTTCCAAAACATTGATTTCCCAAAACCGAGTCCATGTTTATTTCCAAAAGAAGAATGATTTTTCAACAACATATTCAACGAATTTTCTCCATTAGAAAATTTATTCAGAGTTGATTCAAGTCGTTGGATTTTAGTTTCAAGATCGTCATTTTCTTTGATTAAATCTGAACAATGATTATTAGCAATCTTTCTTTCAGCGCCATGTTGTTTCAAAACCAAAATTTCATTTTCAAGAAGTTTAATTTTGGTTTGGGACTCAGATATTTCAAAATCAAAATGTTTTTTCTTTTCGAGATATAGTTTTTCAAAATCTTTGAATTTTTCAATCTCTCTTTCAAGCTCTTTCAAAATCAATTCAGCTTTCAATTGGCTTTCTCTTTCAAAAATTTCAAATTTGGAATTTTTAGATGTCTTGAAATTATCCAATTCCTTTTGCAAAAAATTGTTTTTACAAATTAGTTCATTCTCCTTTTCTTTTAAAACCATGATTTCATTTTCAAGCTTTTTCAGATCTTCATTTTGATGAACTAAATTAGATTTGATATCGAAATAATTTTTGCAGTTGGAATTTTCTAAATTTCTGACATTTTCAAGTTTTAATTCCAAAATGTTATTTTTCGTGGTCAACTCAAGTTTTTCAGATTTTACAGACTTATTTTTCGATTTGAGATTTTCAACAGCATTAGTTAAAACAATGCAAAAGTGAACTAAATCTTCATATGAATATTCTCCTGTTTCATTGTCTGTTGAGTCTCCATCATCTAATTCATCTTTGGTAAATCCAATGAGGCAGAATTCTGAACTTGAGTTGGCCTTGTAGGTTTTTGAGTAATTATATCTCTTTCATCCATACTTTGCTTTGAGAGTTCTCCATATTTCCTGCGCAGTTAAATAATGGGACACAAGTTTAAATTGATCAATACTAAGGCAAGAATAAATAATGCCCATAGAACGAGTATTGATAACTTCACTCTTTTTATCTGACAGATCTCCTCCATTGATAATAATATTCCAATACTTAACATGAACATATTTTAAATAAATTTTCATTTTTGATTTCCAATTTAAAAAATCTGTTCAATTGAAAATAGTTGGAATGTCACTGGGCTGACTCTCGGTGGACAGATAATTAGAATGACCCATTACTTTAGAGTTAACAGAAAATACCTTCTCTGATACCACTTGTTGGATCTAGATTAACCCTAGAAGGGGGGAATAGGGTTTATTAAATTTTCGCGAGATATTAAAATATTCACAGATCACAGAATATAGAAGAAATAGAAATGCAGAAAGTAAATGACACAAGATATACCTAGCTTCAGCAAAATCCTGCCTACTGCTGCATTTATAAGGTTTCTACTAGGTGTTAAACACAGATCCCGCTTACAAACCCTGTAAACTCGCGAACTCCTCGCCCCTGCCCTAACCCTACGCTGAAAACCCTAGACTGATCTAATCCCCTAGATCAGATTTCCCCGGATTACAAATTCGTAACCCGTATACCCTAGTTTTTTTACAAACACTAGTAAACTGCCAGTTAACACCCTAACTGGTTTCCCTAGTTTGACAGACACTAGAAAACTGAGAATCGGTTATAAGAGAAATTAAAAGAAAATACAACAAAAATAAAACTAGAAACCCTAGATTTAAGAGAAAGGGATATCCCCTTTTAAACACAATTAGTCTGGCCAGCCGCTTTTCATTTGAGTGCACCCTTCCCTTTATTCCGGTTACTTTCCTCTTTGAGAAATTAAAGATGGCGGCCTCGATCTAAAATCGAACTAGGGTTTTGGTCTGATATTCTCAAATCTTGAATCAATTGTTGGAGAAGGAAATTCTCTTGTGGCTCCAGTCTCGAATGGCTTGCGTCTTCCATTTAGCTTTCTCTGATTTGGGAATTTGTTGATCGAAAACAGTGAGTGATTCCCAATTGACTTGATTTCTGTTTTTTTTAATTGTAGCTTGTGATTTTCGATGCTAGTCGATGATGAATAGGGTGTGTATTTATAGGGTTAAACTAAAACCCTAAAAGTCTGATTTCAAATAAAATGATTCGATCTATTTTAGGTCGGTTTCCTCTTTTGATTGCGAGAATGTTTGCTTTAAATTTTGCTCGAAATGTTGCCTTGATTCCTTGATAAATTCTAGACATTATTTAACGATCCCATGCCACATATTTCAGAGATGTTGCCAAATATAATACTGTGATTCTTGGAAAAATTATTTGGCAACTCGAATTAAAATGTTGGTTTGTTTTCCTCAATATATGCTTTCGAATAGCTGCTCATGACTGATGAATCATTTCTGGAATCATATTAATTATGGTCCCTTATGAAATTATGCTGTGAATTTGCTTGATAAAATTCTTGCCATGTGATTTGAGTCTTTTAACCTGTTGCCAAAAACAGATTGAGTTTCTTGAAATAAATTGTCCCAAAAAGAAATGATTTTCTTGTCAAATGCGAATTGCTGATTTTAGTAAATCTGGAAATGTTCATTTCCTGTCCCTTGATTGAATATGCCACATATGATTTGTCTATTGTCTTGTTAATTTCTGGAATCAATGAAAAAACTTGCCACTTTTTCTCATGCCATAAAAACAAGTTGAATTCTTTCTTTCCAACATTAGTCCTGAAACATGTGCCCTCCATTTGCTGCTGAAATCATGAACTGGCTTGACCAAATATGCCATCACAATGTAGCTGTGTTTGTCCATACATCTCCATGTATAAATGTGTAAACTGGTTCATGTATTTACTGCCATGTTTGTCAATATATGTTGTTGTCCATGTTTGTAAATGTAGAAACACTTTGATTTTGATGCTCCTATATCTTGGCAGTCCTTGTCGCATGCATATATTTGTACTGTGCTTGCACCATGCTTGAGTTAGTGTATGTTATGTACATACACATCTTACATATACATACAAATGTATTATCTGCATGAACTGTTTTGTTTGAACCATCTTTACTGCAGTTGCATGCTTCCTGAAGCTTGTACTTTTACTTTCACCTTGATTTGTACATGCTGCCATGTTTGTATGTTCATCTTGTAACTTGCTCGGCCCCATGCTATGTGTACCACTCCTTCCCGCATTCCTGAATATGCACACACAAAATTTCTCACTTGCTTTGCTGTTTCACATGACTAGGCTGATTGTATTGATCTTTGTTTCATGAATACATGCTGTTGCACTTTTAGTTGCATCACTCTGGTTTATTAGTGTTGTGTACACACATGTACACTGATCTCTGACCAAACTGATTTGTTTGTGCCATCACTATATATTAGTGTCCAATTGAAACCTTGTCGTGTATTGCCTCGGCCCATTTATTTACATGCATCACCTTTGAACTCTCTTAACCAATGAGATCTGGCACCATGCATCTATACATGAGTAGTCTTCTTTGACTTGTGTTTGTTTGAAAGCTTGAGACTTGAGACTTTAGTGTTTCACTAGCATGTACATCTCTTTCATTTGTTGTTTGAATTGATTCATGCACTTATGTTATTGCATGCTTGATCTTTGTCACTTGAATGTATTGTTCACACCATTGCACTGATTTGAGCTTGCTGAGTTGTAAATTAGCATAATTCTCCTTACTAATTTGTTGACTTGCATGGCTGATTTGTTTGAGTTGCTTCATTTATTTGCTGTGCCACTATGCTCGGCCATTGATGTTGAGCTGCCTCGACCACTTTGATTATTGTTGCACTGATTTTTATTGTGCACTGAGTCGAGATGGTCCACGTGGCTACTCCTCAGTTGCACACTGGATTGGCGAGGCAATGCACACGTGTATATTTATACACGTGTGTATATGCAGCCATCAGACTGATTTCCTGTCCCTGTACTATACATATACAAACTGACTAGACACAGATGAATCAGATCAAGTCATGAAAAATGATGAGAAACACACCAGAAGTCTGAGGCAAATAAAAATTTAAAAATAAAATCAATATTCGCATGTATTCAGTTTTATATCTATTGCAGTGTACTGTGTGTGTTTTTGTTTGTGACAGGTAAGCATAAAGATGACTGGGCTGATAGTGAGCTTGTGAAGACCGAAGAAAGAAGACAAGAAGATTGCAGCGTGTATATGTGTCAGTTAATGAATGTGTATGAGCATGTATGTAAACTGAGTGAATGAGTTTCTGTAGTGAGGGACTGATGTGAACATGAAATGAATGTGAAATGTATTACTGAGAAAATGTACAAATATTTGGAGTTATAAATTTGTACTATTTTAATGTTTGAAATAAAATATTATATTTAAATAAAATACTGTGTGAATATTTAAATTTATGTACAGTCGTATTTTATTTAAATATAAATATTATATTTCTATCTGTATGTATATGTGAAACAGTACAACAACAAACACATTTATAAATATTATATATATATATATATATATATATTTGGTTGTTATCATCAAACAATAATCATATAATTGTGTATACAACTATGTCATATACAACAAGACTGACTATACACCCAGGTGGTAACAAGATGTATCGAGACATGTAGCACACTTACTACTGGGAAGGGATGAAAAGAGACGTTGGGAAGTTTACATCCAAGTGCATAAATCGCCAGCTAGTTAAAGCTAAGCAAAAGAGTCCTAGTGGTTTTTTACAACCATTGGAAATTCCCGAATGGAAATGGGAACAAGTCTCAATGGGTTTTATCGACGGTTTACCAAGAACTAGATCAGGTCATGATAGTATTTGGGTGATTGTCGATCAATTGACCAAGAGTGCAAGGTTTATACCCGTCAAGTCGGATAGAACAACAACTAAGTTGGTAGAACTGTATATGAAGTGGGTAGTGAGATTTCTTGGAGTACCTAAAGGTATTATGAGTGACCGAGATCCGTTATTTACTAGTGGGTTTTGGAAGATCTTACAAGAGGCTTTAGGGTTAGAATTACATCTCAGTACCGCATACCATCCTCAAACCAACGGTCAAACAGAGAGGGTGAATCGTGTATTAGAGGATCAATTGAGAGCTTGTGTGTTGGATTTTGGAGGGTCATGGGATGACCATTTTCATCTAGTTGAGTTCGCATATAATAATAGTCATCAATTTAGTATTGGTATGGCTCCATTTGAAGCTTTGTATGGGAGACCGTGCAACTCACCATCATGTTGGTTGGAAACTGGTGAGAAATTTGTGCTAGGCCCAGATGTAATAAGAGAAACTTCAGATAAGATCAAGGTTGTTCAACAGCGAATGAAGGCTCTACAAGATAGGTAGAAAAGTTATGTCGATAAAAGACGAAGAGAATTGAAATTCTCCATTGGCGACCTGGTATTCGTCAAGATCTCTCCATTAAAGTGTGTGATTCGATTTGGTAGGAGAGGTAAGTTGGCACCAAGGTTTGATTGGCCATTCCCAGTTCTTGAACAAGTTGGGAATTCAACGTATAAAGTCGGATTGCCTGACAAGATGGCGGGAGTTCACGAAGTATTTCATGTTTCACAGTTAAGGAAATTCGTGCACGACACTAGTATGACTATTTCACCAGATCAGTTGGATAATATCAAAGTTGAACCCGAGGTGATTGGGAACCGCATACCGATTCGTATTGTTGGGTATGATACGAAGCGACTTCGGAGGAAGACAGTGAAACTAGTGAAAGTCCAGTGGGGTGATAATGAAAACGACTGTACTTGGGAAATAGAGGAGAACATAAGGATGTTGCATTCAGAACTCTTTGCCTAGGAAGATTTTAATAGTGATAATTATTCCCTATTAGTAAACCGTATGCTAGGGTAAGCTTGTAGTATTATTGTGTATGTTTGTTTGTTTGTAAATGGTTGATAGGCATGCGGTACGCATTGTTGTTTTCTTAGTTGAGGAATTTCGGGGGCGAAATTTCTTAAGGGGGGAGAGTGTAACGACCTGCATTCTACGCATCGGAGGATCGTAGAATATTTATTTTATTCTCATACAAAGCCGTATGGTCATGTAACTTTGGGGGACGACTACCAGGGTCATTTCCCATGTTCACGATTTTTGCCGAATTTTAAATGACCGTTTTGCCCCTGGCGAATCTTGTTTCGCCTACAACTTTAGACTGGTAAGGAGTTTTGACCTAAAACCACTTTCATTAGATCTAGATGATGGTTTACCTATCCGTAGAGTGGTCACATTAATCAAACGGACCTACCGGTTTGGAGATATGGCTGAAACAAGGTTTAAAAGGTGAAAAACAGCTAAACCGGGCCTACTTAGGGTTATTAGTAGCTAGGCCCACTAGGTATTTCGGGACTAGGGTTGCATAAGGGCAGATATGGGCTAGAGAAAGCCTCCTTTGTCATTTTCCAACTGCATCTTCAACCCTAACAATTGCCTCCACCTTCTAAATCTCTTCTAAACAACTCCTAATCGCTTTCTAATCAAAGATTAAGCTAAGCTACATCAAATCAAGGCAAATCAACACCAAATCAGAGTTGTAGCTACTGTGTTGCATAGAAATTCAACCCAAATCAGTGGAGTTTCAGATTTAAGAATTTATTTGTGGTTAAGGTGAGTGATTAGCACTTTTATTCACTAATTGCGGCTAATTAGGGGTGATTAGTGATAATTAGCGAAATTATGCATCATAAAAATCTGAAAAAATATTAAAATATTATTTTATGCCTTTGGTAAAAATTTGGGTTAATTTGGACATATTTTGCTAATCCTATTGTTATATATGGTTAAACATGATTAAGGGGAAAAATATGAGTTTTAGTTATGTTTGATTTATATTAACATGATTATTCATTGATTTTGTGATTATGGTTGATTATACATGTTGCTATCACTGTTTGGAATGTTTTGTGATTGTCTAGAACTGTTAGATTGGTCGAAAACGCCATTGTGTGGCGTAAACAGTTGCTGAAAAGAAGTGCAGCAAGCTGGACCGGATCGGGCTCGTGACCTCCGAACGGACCCGCTCGTGACCCCCGAACCGACTCCATCTCCAACCCGTATCGTGAATGAAGACCACGAACTGCCTACACCACTTGTGAAGCACCCAAACCGATGGCACCACCGAGCCGCCTGGATGGAGTTACCACGAATCGCCCCCTTCGATCCGGTACACCACGAAACGATGCTTGGAGGAGCCACGAACTGGTGGAAGGATGCAACCCAATACAAACCGGATCGGTGATCACGAACCAAACCGAATGGAGGAGCCTGGAGTTCGAACCGCCATGACCTGATGAAGGACCCGCGAACCGGAGGGTTATTCACAACCCGAACCCAAATGATGATCACGAACCGAAATAATAACCAAAATCCGAGATGCAAAGGAAGTCCAAATGGGAGGTTATTACTTAGGATCCATATGGGAACCAACGTTCTAACTTCATAAGTGGGACTTTGCTACGGGACGTGTGCAAAGGGGTTATCGACATCTATAGCTTTAGTTCACCACTGAGAGGCGGATTAGTGGTTATGGATCAGCGCAATGGGACCGTTAAGATTCCCAAGGGCAAGTGATTGTAGCATGCTTATGAGTCATTGCAGTGGAGTCATCATGGCTCCATAGGGAAAAGTGGACATAGAAAAGGATTAGTGGCCATGGATTAGTGCAATGGGGTCATATGACCCCAAGGGCAAAGTGATCGTAGCAAAGGATTTGGTGATCAAAGCGGTGGATATCGGATGCTTTACATACTGAGTGAGAGATGTGAGGTTGATTGCTATTTTTGATGTTTGCTATCACCATGACATGTGCACCCCCATTTTACACTTTATGTTAGTGTTACCTTAGAGTACTGTACATCTTGTTGTGCTATCTCTTTGGTTGCAGGTCCAGGTATGATTATTTATTATTTATACCAGTTATTGTTCTTTTTTGCTGCTATCGCTCATACCAGACTTGTAACACCCCACGTCCATTAATGTCACTCACAAAAGGAATGCATTAACTTCCATGGAGGTTTTAAGTGAGTATAGAACAGTAAAATTACGACAAGACAGATATAAAATAGTACTTGGAAATTTAAAACTTTATTTCATTGCAGCAGAAGTCAAAACATGTTTGATTACATCATAATACCATAAATCAGAGTCAAGTACAATATCTATCTTGATAAAACAAAATACATAATCCCATTACATAAATAGCCATTAAACAAAAGATAACAAGCCGGACTTTACTTTAGCAGTCCAAGCTCTCCAAAAGAGATAAGCAATCCAATCAAACACCACTAGAGCTAGGCCCAACCTGAGGACCTGAAGGGGGAAAAAGATAGAAATAGAGGGGGTCAGACATAAAGTCTGGCGAGTATAACAATTCTAACAGTACTATTTTCAAAGTAATCAGATTAAGGCATAAGCTGGAGAATAAGGAAATGCCTATGAACTATTGGGTGTGACAGAACAGGCAAAGGAAATGAGGTTAACCATGGTAACATTAAAGGCATACCTACTAAAGAATAATTACTACGTTGCACCAAACCCGCTACTAATCACTAACGTTAATGACGCTTCCTAATCAATATAGGATAATTACTATACTCTACCGTACTGTACCGTGCTGTACTGTACTAGCACTAACTGGACCCCTACTAGTCACTTTGATCCCTAAATAGAATGATGATAGCTTCGTGTACTACTATATGTACCCACTATCCTCCACGTTTGACTGTGTATCTCGAGTTGCTATCCTAGGTACCCAACGTGTACCTATCCCTACTAGACGTACCCCCTTAATAATGGTAATTCCACGTACTTCTAGCTGACGTCATAGGTGCCGTCTGCCCCTATCTCCACTAGGTGTACCCTTTTAATGCTTAATTAATAATGGTAGCTTCGTGTACTACTAGGTGTACCCACTACCCTGCCCCATTCGATCGGCTCCCTAACTCGTAGATACCCGTGCTGGCCCCACAGTGGGGTGTATCACTCCCCTAAAGTGGCAACCCGATACAACTTAAGGATGCACGGCTTATACCTACACGATGCAACAACGTCTTACCTACCAGCCCGGGTCCACTCACGCATATGAACCCGTTGGACTTGCGTTGCCACCGCTAACCCGTTTTGGCCTCTTATAGTCAAGCCCAGTATGCGTGTCCCGTCCTCGACTTGGGTCGAGCTCACAAAGATACGTTTGGGATACTGGTTGAAATGGGCCTCCCACCAAGCTTCCCACCTAGGCTTGGTCCCCTCTAACACATTCCACTTAACCCCCTTCATGTCCACTTACATGTTTTAAATTTGGTATGCCATTAAAGGCATTTTATACCAATTTCTCAATCCCTATTCAAATTCAAATTAATCCGTAATTAACTTATGACCATTTCTACACATTAATTTTCCAATTAATGTCTTAATTCCATTTTTCGCCTTTTAAGGCAATTCACATATCTCAAATTTGTTATATGCCTTTTTAAGGCTATTTCGTGCAGATTCTCAATATTAATTCTTTTAATATCACCCCTATCCCACGTTGTACGTTCATACGTTAAACGTAAAATATACGTTAGACTCGAATAGTCTAACTCATAGCACAAAGATAAATTATCACAACAACAACATATATGTATATGACTAAAATAGATCTACTCATAAAAAGGGGTGAAACTTGCATATGTGATAGAGGTCCAACACTTAAACTTGCATAGGTTAAGACTATAACTTGCATAAGCTACACATGTTAAAGGTGTCAACTTGTTTGGTTAAATGTCACAGTCTACATAATATAACCCAAATTCATGTATAAACTTGCAACATAATGGTGGTGTGAACTAGTATAGAACTCACACATGTCATGGATCTAATTTTAGATCTAAAATAAGTGTCATGAAACCTACACAATTTTTATTAATCAGTGCCAAAACTTGCATAGGTACATGTATGAATCATCATAGCCCAAACATATATAATATCATGATTTGACTAACATGAACTAACCAACATGGATACTAACATCGTGACTATGTAACATATGTGACATCATTTACAACATATCATCATCTAACTTAATAACATAGGTTCATGTATATGGGTACATCTAACTTAATAGACAAATTCCCATAATCAAGATCCAGGGATAATCATGTATATGGGTACATCTAACTCAATAGACAAATTCCCATTATCAAAATCCAAGGATAATTAAGAATCATGTATATGGGTACATCTAACTTAATAGACAAATTCCCATAATAAAAATTCATTTAGTCATAGATTCATGCATATGGGTACACCTAACTTAATAGGCAAATTCCCATAATCATGATCCATTTAATCTTTAGAAAAAAAACATAAACTTTAAAACATGATCCAATTTGCATAAATAACAACATCATGATTTTACAACTTGTACGATTCAACACAACTTAACATGATATCATAATCATATAACTTATGGATTTCCAACATATGTGTTAACATGAGATCTACAACATATATAAGATTTATGACATAACATAGCATGATTTACACATAGCATAACATAGCATAGCATGATTTTCATCATAGCATGGCATGATAGCATAACATAGCATACCATGATTTTCATCATAGCATAACAAAACATTTAGAACATACATGATAACATAAGATTTTACAATAACATATATGACAATTCACATCATTTTCTTATGTTCCATTTACATCTTAATCAAATTAGTTTGCTAATAATCTTGTGAGAATCATCATACTCACAATTTAAGAAGAAAGAGAGAGTCTAGATTGCTTTTAGAATTGATTAGAATTGGATTAGATTAGCTTTCTTCTACTTTGATTTGCAGCGGCTACTCGGAGTTCCATGGCGACGGCATGACGGCGGCTTCTCTAATTTTTCATATGAATTAGAATGAGAGACTACCCACTTATGTATAGAATTTAGGATTCATTTAGGCCATTAGATTTAACCTAGAAATAACCGCAGCCGTTCAGACAAGATGGGGTTTATCTTATTGACTCAGCAATGAGTCAGAAGTGACTCAGCAAACACTCAGCAAATTAATAAACTTCTATTCATGTTTACATTAACTACCCATATATATATATATATATATATATATATATATATACACACACACACGCACCTATTCATGAATTCAAATAATGCAAATTAATTGCTTGCCTGAAAAAAAGGAAATCGAGCATATAATTTAATTTCCCCTTTTTTTTCTCTACTTTCCTTGCAACATGCAAAATCAATGCATAATGAAGTTACCTACATACATACATATCTACTTATGCATAAATCTTTCCCTCCAAATAAATTGATTGTATTTATCTTCTCAATTATATATATATACACATATATATATTCAATATATATATATTTAATTTTTTTTATGTTCACAGAAAATACGGGGTGTTACAAGACTTTTGTCTGACCCAGAGTTTTATGTCTCTTCTTATTACTTTGGGTGCTCCTAGACGAGCAGACTAGAGATAGGTTAGGTGGTATGCACGAGTGGCTGTCCGGAGACAAGCAGGAGGCTTCCACGTACTATTTACATATATTCTCCCTGTGTTGTTGCTGGTCACTACTTTGGGCATTAGTAGTGTACCTTTTCTATTTTTCTTTAGAGACAGTATTTTGAAGTTGTAATAATGATGGTTTGGATTATAAGCTGTATTTTGGATTCCGGTGCTATGATGGTTTAGTTTTCAGCTTATGCACTGTCTCGCCTGTTTTATGTCAAGTTATGTTGTTATTATATTTTATTCCATGCGTTGTGAGATATACTATAGGTTCTTTGGTGACTCATAGTTTCAAATCCTTTTCCTTTGAGGAAAATCCCGTGCTAGTCAGGCATTGGCACAATGCATTTCGAAGAAATGTCGGCTGGCAATTTCAAAAGATTTTATTTTATCCTTTATCAATTCTAAACCAAATTAAGGTTTATCCACTAGTTGGGATTAGCGAACTTTACCGAAGTAATTATTTATTTTATTATCCCAATCCCAACCTATTCATCCCTTGGAGCAAAACTGGCAGTACTCCATATCTGACACCCACGGTGTTATCGGTAAATTTTAATTATCATTTCACGTTCAAATCTAATTAAAGATTTAATTATCGCCTGGAGTAAAACCGGCAGTACTCCATTCTTGATCATTTCATGAATTCGATAAATTTGGTTATCACATTCTCATTTTAATCTAATTAAAGATTCATTAATTGGTAAACTTCTCTAAATCTAAATTAGAAGACTTATTCTTTTCTCGACTGGGTTTAAAAACAATGTTATTTAAGACACCATTCATGACAAACCCGAAATCCAATTTGATATTAAATACAAGGCTCTGAATAGAAATTTTATCGGCTTATATTCAGTATCAAATTATGAAACTAACGGATATCGTATTGGAAATAACGATATCTGTATCTTCCAAATTCCTCAACAATATCCGTATAATCACAGAATCCAATACCGAAATATTTGAAAATTATTTCCATTCAAAATCCATTCCAATTAATATTTTGGAAAATTCTGGTTATATTAAAACAATTTCAATCCAATTTACTTATTTAAAAGCCATTGGATTATATTTCTAGTTAATAGCTAGTTTATTTCGATATAAATATTTTCTTTCCAAACATGGAATTTTTCATCCAAAATCTTTCCAAATCCATTATTATGTTTTTACAAAAAATTTCCATATTTTAAATAATTTTCATAAGGCCCTTACAGTCGGTTTCCAATATCGGCCACCGAACTGCATCCACCACGACATTTTCTAAATTTGATTTGGACATATTTCCAAATCTAACCATTCAAATTTAAATATTTTATGTCCATTGGAAAGCTCTTTTCGATACGAACCCAATGGTTCTAGTTTTAGGAGATTCCGGCGGTCGGATCTCCCGTTACTTCCATTTGAAGTTAATGGTCGAAATTCATGAATGGTCGCTGCGCGACGCATTCTATTCAGGCCATTATATATATAATATAAATCATTGATTTCTATTCAAAATGTATTTTATCAATTCCTTTACAGATTCATTTTAGACTGATTTCAACTTCATTTTCAATTTTTAATCAAAATTGAGTATTCCATATCATTATAATATTAAAATGATAATATTTTCAAAATATCAGATTTTTAAATCTATTCATTTTTATATTCATTATAAAATGATCGATAAACCCTTCCGGGTTAAAATGGCATTTAACTACTCAACTAAGCTTCATATTCATCACAGTTATGAATAGTTCCACATTTTTATGTCCATCCGAAATTGGACACCAAAATCATATTTCGATTCTTTACTGAATATTATTCTAAAATATTTATTTATATTCTGAATATTAATTTAAAATATTCTTTATTTTAAAATATTCGTTATTTTTGAATCGGAATCAGACACAATCAATTACCATATAATATAAGTTATATGGATTTCATACATCACATGTATTCACAATAATGAAAAATCATCATTACATATTCACCCATCATCTAGAGTGCATTTTACAACTGTTAAGCGTTAAAATAAATAAATAACGCTTATCACAGCCTGTAAACCCATCGATTGACATACTACTAAATATTGGGATTAGTGTGTGTCAAATATCATCCCAGTACCCGTATGGGGTTTTCAAATAAAATAGTCTATTTAAAATAATCACTGGTTGATTAATTTTACCCGTTCTAATTCGATTTGAATTATTTTTCTAATTACCAATTATCATAATTTAAATTATAAATAAATATTTATAATTTAATTTCAATTACCACATTAATGTTAACATTATTTTTAATATGTTAATCATCACAACATCACAATCAAAACACAATATAGTCAATTAAATCGTCCACGGTCCATGGACGAGGGAGGGGAGCTAACAGGCACCGTATACAATTTATAATGATTAAAACTGATAAAAATCTACACCGGCAATTCTATATATTTTTATACATGAATACAATAACATTATAAAATATAATTTTTGAGTGAGAAGGAGTTCTCATATTGGGTTCCACTCTGTCAGTGTTTATTTCTGAATTGTTTTTAATAGAATTAAACAAAAGTTTAATTTTGTCAAAAATTCCGACTGTCTCCGTTTCCGTTCTACTCAGTTCCATGCTGTAGTGTACGTTGCTACGATCCTATCGTGATTGAAATCGTTGGATTTGGACCTCATATGAATTAGATACGACAATTAATACGTTGGATAATTAAATTTGTAATTAATTAAATTTAATAACGTTAAATAAATGTTACCTTATTCATTAATTACCCTGGAAATAAAAAACACATCGTCGACTTCCTTTTCTAACCGCCGCCACCTCCTGACGCCACCGGACGTCCATGCCGCCCGCCACGCGAACCGCCGACACCCCACGCGCCTACGCTCTGAACGATGCCACCTACGGTGGCCCCAATTATGTGAAAGTATTAGGATTTAACGAATCAATCACACCAGGTTATATTTCAGATTCAAAATTATGTGTGAGATTCAATAAATCGATAATTTCAAACAAACATATATTCAAATCAAATAATCATGAAATAACAGTGATATTTATGACCATATTTTTAAAATAATTTTCACAAATATTTTTGACAAGTATAAAGAATATTCAGATCATTTGCATCTAATTTGAAGGATATTCATGATCAAGAAAATTTATTTGAAATCACTTAAATCAATGTTAAGTTTTGAGATATATTGAATCAATCACGCAAGATTGATAATTTAAAATTTAAGAAGTGTGTGATATTCAAAATATCAAGGATTACAAATGATTTCAAACAAATAATTTTCAACCATATAGATCATGAATACAAAATGAATTTCAAGATGTATCACTGAGATTCAGTACAATTCAAAATATCCAAGCCAATCTGAAAAATAATTAAATTATCATAACTGATTAATAGCAGAGTGCTGTAATGAGTATATTATTTCAAGCTTTACTAAAATGAATTAGAAGAAACTCAAAACAGCAAAGGTGTGTGAAATTCCATTTAATTTTCAGATTTTCGAAAATTTAGAATTCAAATCAACATTGTTCAGGATATGAAAAAAAACATCAACACTGTTATGAATTCATAAAACAGAAAATAAACTTCAAAACAATTGCAGATATTTACAACTTTAAATTCAAGATCTGGAAATAATTAAAATATCAGAGTTCTATTCAACTAAAGCGAATTCCCAAAAAATATGAGATCTGCAATTGGAAGTTTAATTAAGCCCAAAAAAGTTACAAAGATATGACAGTGACAAATCAAAACAGATAAAACAAAGAAAAATAAACAGAAGGGACAGAAGGAGAAATAAAAAAAGAAAAATAAGAATAGAGAATATTTACAAAGGTGAGTTTAGAGATCATACCAGAATCCAATATAAATCAGAATCTCTAGCTAAACAAGCTTGGCTAAGGAACTGTGAATGATTATAGAAGTATTGAGTAGCTTGAATCCAAATCTCTTTTGCTTAGCAGTTCCTCAGCCACCTCTGGTACCTAACAGTTTAGAGAATCGAGTGGTCTAACAAAATTTGTAAAACCACTCACAGTTTTGTTCATAGCTTTAGGTACCCAAACTTGTTTATATAAAAATCCATCAGAATTTACCAAAGTACCTTTAGGGACCCAAATCTGTTTGAAATTAGAAGAATTTACTTTACTTCTTTTTGAGGTCCAAGAATGATAGAATGGTTTGTTATAAAACAATTTCTTGTTTTGTTTATGTTTCAAAAATTGCCAGAGTTTAAAAATTCAAAACAATCTTTTCCAAGATAATTTGAAGTGTCTTTAAAATTATTTGAGTTCATCCTGTCGAAACGATTGATATTCCCAAAGCGAAGACCAGATTTATTTCCAATAGAAACTTGGTTTTGTAATAGCATATTCTACGATTTTCCCCAATTAGAAAATTTATCCAAAGTTGATTCTAATCGTTGAATTTTGGATTTTAGATCGCTATTTTCTTTTAATAAATTTGAGGAATTATTTATAGCGATCTTCTGTTCAGCATTGGACTGTTTCAAAACCAAATTCTCATTTTCAAGCAATTTAATTTTGGCTTCGGATTCAGAAATTCCAAGTTCAAATCGTTTTTGCTTTTCATACTCAAATTTCTTGGATTTTTCAATCTCATTTTCAAGTTCTTCTAAAATCAAATTTGATTTCAACAAGTTCTCCTTTTCAGCAATTTCAAATTTGGAATTTATATCTATTTTAAAATTTACAAATTCCTTTTGCAGAAGGTTATTCAAATTTGATAACTCAGTCTTGTTCTCATTTAAGATCAGAATTTCATTTTCAAACTTTTGAATATTTTTATTGAGATGAACAAGATTGGTTTTCAATTTCAAACAATTTTTGCAAACTGAATTTGAAGAATTTTTAACATATTCTAGTTGTGATTCCAAATTATCAATTTTGCCGGTCAACTCAGAATTTTTAGATTTTAAAAATTTGTTTTTAGATTGGAGTTTATCAACAGACTTAGTTAGATCAGCACAAAAATAAACCAGATCTTCATAAGAGAAATTTTCTACTTTATTGTCTGTTAAGTCTCCATCAGTTGATCCATCTGAATTATCATCTGTAAGACCTATTAAGTATAAATTTGAATCTGTGTTGATCTTTGCAGGTTCTGAGCAGTTGTCAACCTTTTGTCCATACAGCGCATTAAGAGTTTTCCAGATTTCCTGTGCAGATAAACAATGAGTGATAAGCATAAATTGATCAATACTGAGACAAGAATAAATAATGTCCATAGCATGAGTATTGATAACAATATTCTTTTTATCTGACAAATCTACTCCATTAATAATAATATTCCAATATTTAATATGAACAGATTTTATATAAATTTTCATCTTTATTTTCCAATTTAAAATATTTGTACCATTAAAAATAGATGGAATATGACTGGACTGACTCTCTATCGATTGACAACTAGGATGACCCATGACTCTAGAGTTAATGAAAAAACCTGCTCTGATACCACTTGTTGGATCTAGGATTAAACCTAGAGGGGGTAGGGGGTGAATAGGGTTTATCACAAATTATCGTAGAGTTTAAATATTACGGGAAATTAAAATAATAAACAGGTCACAGAATACAGCAGAAATAAAAGTGCAGTAAATAAATCACACACAAATATACCGAGCTTTGGCAAAATCATGCTTACTGCTGCATTTCTAAGGTTTCTACTAGATGATACAACAGATCCCGCATACAAGACCATGTACACTCGCGAACCCCTCGCTCCTTATTCTAACTCTATGCTCAAAACCCTAGACTGATCTAATCCCCTAGAGCAGATTTCCCAAATTACAAACCCTGTAACTCGTAACCCTAGATTTTACAGATTCTAGTACACTGTTCGAATTGTTTTACAACACAAACAAAAAAATACAAAAAATAAAACTAAATTGAAAAAGGCCTAGGAATTAAAATATAAGGGTTATTTCCTTTTTAAAAGACTCTAATCCTTATCAAAAGCATGGCTGGCCTTTCCACTGGTGTGTTGCACCACTTCTTTTCTATGACCTGACCACCTCCCTTTCTTTTCTGGAAATAAAAATGGCGGCGATGAAAAAAAAAGGGATTAGGGTTTTCTTTGTTCTCCAATTCGATCGATTGATGATGTGAAACACTGATGCTCGAATTTGTCTTCCTCTCAGCTTTCTGATGCTTCAATTTTGGAGAAACTTCTGATCGAAAACGTTGTAAGTTTTCTGAAATGATTTCCTACGTTTTCTCTTTTAATTGTTGTGTGGATTTCGATAATTTGCCAATGATGAAAAATGGTGATTAAATAAAGGTTTAGAAAACCCTAGAAACCCTCTGATTTCTTGTATGGCTTTGTCTGATTTGTGCGGCTTTCCCTTTTTGCTTCCTCTTTGATTTCTCTTGATAAAATCGGCTTTGATTGACTTGGCACTTGTGTAAATATGAATTGATAAACCTAGTCATGAAGTTAGTCTCTTTTTGAACCTTTTCTGATTTCGGCTGTCCCTGATTGTTTAATGCTTGAAGAAAAATCTCTTGCCTTAAATCACCATGTTGATTTCTGGAAATATTTGCAATTGTTTGTGGCCCCTTTGATTTTCCCTTGCAGTGAATTTGATCTTTGTTGAAATACCTTTTAGCACTTGCCAGTTTTTGTTCACAATCCATAAACAATTTGCCACATAAGTTTCCTTTTTACTAGAAATCATATTCCCTTCCATTTGTGCTGAAAAAAATTAAACTTGCCAAATACATGTTGTCTCACTGAGTGATGTTCCAATGATTAATCAATTGCCATGTTTGTATTTGCAATACACTTGCCAAGATTGCTTCGAATTAGATTTGCTTGATTTCATGTCCTTTATGTAAAAAATGTTGATCTCACCTGACTTTCTGGACTGATTTAAACATGTTTCCAAAAATGATTAAATCTGATTTTGTTTAAATTTGGACACAATTAAATACCTTGCATGTTTTATAAAAAAAAAACAATCATGAGCTGATTCCTTCTTGTAAATCCTGCTCCACTGATTTCTTCTTGCCAAATATTGTATAGATTTATTTCAGGAAACAGAATGAAATTGAAATTTCTGCAAATGTTTATACCTTGCCAAAAAAAATGATCCATTTGAGAGATTTGAAATGCTCGACCATTAGCGTATGTTGCCCATGCTGTTTTGACATGATTTACCCTTGTCTGAATTGTATAGACATGCACTGCTTTGTGTACACCTGACTTGAACTGAACCACTTCCATGTCTTGACTATTTAACTGTTGCATACATGTTGATGTTGTTTTATGATTGTCCACTTGATCTGATTCCATTGTGTCAACACGTACACACATGGGCTACATTGCTAAGTCATTCACCTTGACTGTTGTACATGTATTGCTGTGTGTATACGCTGAACCATTATGATTATACTGACTTTAAACATGCTTTGTTCCACCACTCCATTTCTCATACATATTTGTTGACATTGTTGAGCTGCACCATTGTATATATATACTATCTGAACAATGAACCATGCTGTGTTGACACCTTGATGCTTCATGCTCCATATATTTCTGAGTGCTTGTTCACCCTTGCTTCACTATTGAAAAAAAAATGTTTTGCCTTTGTGTATATATGCAGACCAGTTGTGTTCTTTTGAACTAGCACCATGTTGTATTTTTATATTGTTGCACAGACCTGGTCACCTTATGTTTGCTGCACCATTGTTTTGACACTTGTGTATGCTTGTGGATCTGCTTTGAGAATTGACACTACCTTGATCATGTTGGTCCATGCTTGACCATATGTTGTCGCATTTGTCATTTCTGTTAACTTCTATTGTTTAATTGAACCATTTGCTCGACTATGCTAGCTTGTGAATTTATATGTTGGGCTCGACCACTATTGTTTGTCCATGAACTTGAGCTGACTGTTGAGCTGCCTCGACCACTTTGATTATGTGTTGACTATGTTTTCATGTGCACTGAGTCAAGAAGGCCACGTGGATACTCCTTAGTTGTACACTGAATTGGCGTGGCAGTGCACACATGTATATATATACATGTGTGTATATGCAGCCATTCAGAAAATTTCATGTCCCTGTACATATACAAACTGTCTAGACACAGTCGAATTAACAAATCAGATCAAGTCAGAAAAATGATGAGAAACACACCGAAATTCTGAGGCAAATAATTTTTTTTTTAAAAATATATTCTCTAGAATTTAAAATATTATTCCTGTTCTAGATACTGTGTGTGTGTTTCTATACATGACAGGTATAAAGATGACTGGAGTGACTATGAGCAGTGAAGACTGGACTGACAGTGCTGACTGACTAGGAGACCGGAGAAAGAAGACTAAAGAAGGAGGACAGCATGTGTCATTGTATAAGTAACAGTGTCAATAAAAAAGTGTATATTGAGTTATATGTAAATGATCAGTGATGTAGTGAAGAGCTATGTATAAGAATGAGAGAATTGTACTGATATTTGTAATAAAAAAATTTGTTTGAAATAAAATATCATTCTATTGTTGTCAAACAAACTTATCTAATTTATTTCGATGATTTACAAGTAAAATTCTTGTGAAGTGTTTAAATAGTGGAGTTATAAATAGTTGTACTGTTTGAGTGTTTCAAATATAATATTATATTTAAATACAATACTGTATGAATATATGAATGTCTGTACAGTCGTATTCTATTTAAATATAAATATTATATTCCTGTCTGTGATGTATATATGAAACAGTACAGTAACAAACACATTTGAAATAATATTTTTTTGGTTGTTATGATCAAAAAAAATCATATGATTGTGTATACAACTACGTCATATACAACAATCTCCTCCTTTTGATGATGACAAACAAATAAAAGATTTTGAGCACAATAAATGTGTTTGACAGTGAATATTGAACTCCCCCTATTTAAAAGCTCCCCCGACAACAGAAAACCCCCCCTATAACTGTGCATGAGTGAAATGAATGTGAAACTGAATTGGAATTTTCAAAATTAAAATATTTATAAACTATTCACTCATAAGTCAAAATCTCAACCCATTCTCCCCCTTTTGTTATCATCAAAAGGATACAGAATTTAAAATATAGATGAAAATTGACTAAAAATATTATTTCAGCTAAAGAGGAATAATAATCATCATAAATCTCAATCAGTTAAACAAAAATCATAATAAAATAAGAACTAGTGGCATATTTCACATTGTAGAGAATGATGGATTTACGATGAAATTTATATAAATGGGGAGATTTACATAAATATGAATTTCAATTATTTTCAATTTTTTTATAAAAATGAAGTTCAAAAAACATTGACGGATTTAGACTATAATTAATATTTCAATTTAAGTGACAAAATCAAATACTGTCAAATCCCAATAGCTATCAATCAACAGAACATAATACGTCATAAGATATTAACACATACCACAAAATATAAGATGGATTGATCAGCTGGTTTTTACACATCAAGGAGAATTTCGGCACAATATTTCCTTTTTCTTTTTATTTTATTTAAGAGCACACAGACCACGCATAACCAGAGCTTTGATTTTTAAATGAGGTCAGTCGCAACTTAAATTATAAGTTGTCTCATAATCATGCATAACCAGCACTTGGATTTTTAAATGAGGTTAGAGACACACTTATGTATTAATTATATATTTTCTCATTTTCAGCTTTAAATAGAAAAACTCCTCGGTATATACTACCAATATGAATGATAGAAATGTGGTAGGTACATAAATGGACTGTGAAATAAATTTCTAAATTAATTATATTATGAAATATGACCAACTATACCGGGATTACTGAAAATTCTCAATTAACACTAATTCTGAATAATAATATAGTCCCATTTCTATCACGAATATTTCCACTGTTTATTCAAAAGAAAAAAAATTAACTCTCCACATTAATACAAAAACATAATGGATGGCAGAAGGATGATTAGATAATGAAGATGGTCGTGAAATAATTGCCAGTTCAAAGATATTATAATAAATGTTCAACCATCATGAAAAAATAGAATCTCCTCTTGTTGTGAAATATACTGAAGTCACGATTCATCACAATTTCAAAATCTAATAATTTTTTTGATGAATTATAAATACAGTTCAATTTGGATATTGATTTCAGTTTGTGAATGAATAATCACTAAATAATTTTAAAATTGGAAATCAATTACAAGAGGAATATGAAGATCTATACATGCCAAGAGGGATAAATTTGTACAAGGCAAAAAAAGTGTGTAGATCTATACAAGGTGAAGATTAGAATCTAAGTACAGATGAGTGAGACAAATATAAGGCACTTCTGATACCACTTGGTGTCCCTATTAATGAGGATTGTAACAAAACACCAAAGACAAAAAAGAGTATCACAGATAAAAGAAATTTAATCACAAGGCCCTAGCAGACAAGATGACAAATTAGGCACATTTATCAGAGCTGCAAACAGATCATAAACAAGCAGTTATCTAAGAACAGTATCAGAGCAGTACAAGGACAGTTTCCAAGCAGACAAGACAAGATGATGGTCAAAAAAATATATTTCATGATCCCAAATTAAAAAAAATATACTTTATTTTAAAACATTTGAAGAAATGTGAAAGTATTAGGATTTAACGAATCAATCACACCAGGTTATATTTCAGATTCAAAATTATGTGTGAGATTCAATAAATCAATAATTTCAAACAAACATATATTCAAATCAAATAATCATGAAATAACAGTGACAATTATGACCATATTTTCAAAAGAATTTTCACAAATATTTTTGACAAGTATAAAGAATATTCAGATCATTTACATCTAATTTGAAGGATATTCATGATCAAGAAAATTTATTTGAAATCACTTAAATCAATGTTAAGTTTTGAGATATATTGAATCAATCACACTAGATTGATAATTTCAAATTTAAGAAGTGTGTGATATTCAAAATATCAAGGATTTCAAATGATTTCAAACAAATAATTTTCAACCATATAGATCATGAATACAAAATGAATTTCAAGATGTATCACTGAGATTCAGTACAAATCAAAATATCCAAGCTAATCTGAAAAATAATGAAATTATCACAACTGATTAATAGTAGAGTGCTGTAATGAGTATATTATTTCAAGCTTTTCTAAAATGAATTAGAAGAAACTCAAAACAGTAAAGGTGTGTGAAATTCCATTTAATTTTCAGATTTTCAAAAATTTAGAATTCAAATCAACAGTGTTCAGGATATGACAAAAATACATCAACACTGTTATGAATTCATAAAACAGAAAATAAACTTCAAAACAATTGCAGATATTTACAACTTTAAATTCAGGATCTGGAAATAATTAAAACATCAGAGTTATATTCAACTAAATCGAATTCCCAGAAAATATGAGTTCTGCAATTGGAAGTTTAATGAAGCCCAACAAAGTTACAAAGATATGACTGTGACAAATCAAAACAGATAAAACAAAGAAAAATAAACAGAAGGGACAGAAGGAGAAATAAACAAAGAAAAATAAGAATAGAGAATATTTACAAAGGTGAGTTTAGAGATCATACCAGAATCCAATGTAAATCAGAATCTCTAGCTCAACAAGCTTGGCTAAGGAACTGTGAATGATTACAGAAGTATTGAGAAGCTTGAATCCAAATCTCTTTTGCTTAGCAGTTCCTCAGTCACCTCTGGTACCTAACAGTTTAGAAAATCGAGTGGTCTAACAAAATTTGTAAAACCACTCACAGTTTTGTTCATAGCTTTAGGTACCCAAACTTGTTTATATAACAATCCATCAGAATTTACCAAAGTACCTTTAAGGACCCAGATCAATTTGAAATTAGACGAATTTACTTTACTTCTTTTTGAGGTCCAAGAATGACAGAATGGTTTGTTATAAAACAATTTCTTGTATTGTTTATGTTTCAAAATTTTTTTTGAATTGCCAGAGTTTAAAAATTCAAAACAATCTTTTCCAAGATAATTTGAAGTGTCTTTAAAATGATTTGAGTTCATCCTATCAAAACGATTGATATTCACAAAGCCAAGACCATATTTATTTCAAATAGAAACTTGGTTTTGTAACAGCATATTCAACGATTTTTCCCCATTAGAAAATTTATCCAAAGTTGATTCTAATCGTTGAATTTTGGATTTTAGATCGCTATTTTCTTTTAATAAATTTGAGGAATTATTATAGCGATCTATTGTTCAGCATTGGACTGTTTCAAAACCAAATTCTCATTTTCAAGCAATTTAATTTTTGCTTGGGATTCAGAAATTCCAAGTTCAAATCATTTTTGCTTTTCAGACTCAAATTTCTTGGATTTTTCAATCTCATTTTCAAGTTCTTCTAAAATCAAATTTGATTTCAACAAGTTCTCCTTTTCAGCAATTTCAAATTTGGAATTTATATCTATTTTAAAATTTTCAAATTCCTTTTGCAGAAGGTTATTCAAATTTGATAACTCAGTCTTGTTCTCATTTAAGATCAGAATTTCATTTTCAAACTTTTGAATATTTTTATTGAGATGAACAAGATTGGTTTTCAATTTCAAACAATTTTTGCAAACTGAATTTGAAGAATTTTTAACATATTCTAGTTGTGATTCCAAATTATCAATTTTGCTGGTCAACTCAGAATACTTAGATTTCAAAATTTTGTTTTTAGATTAGAGTTTATCAACAGACTTGGTTAGATCAGCACAAAAATAAACCAAATCTTCATAAGATAAATTTTCTACTTCATTGTTTGTTGAGTCTCCATCAGTTGATCCATCTGAATTATCATCTGTAAGACCTGTTAAGCATGAATTTGAATATGTGTTGATCTTTGCAGGTTCTGAGCAGTTGTCAACCTTTTGTCCATACAGCGCATTGACAATTTTCCAGATTTCCTGTGCAGATAAAAAGTGAGAGATAAGCTTAAATTGATCAATACTGAGACAAGGATAAATAATATCCATAGCATGAGTATTGATAACAATATTCTTTTTATCTGACAAATCTACTCCATTAATAATAATATTCTAATATTTAATATGAACAGATTTTATATAAATTTTCATCATTACTTTCCAATTTAAAAAATTTGTACCATTAAAAATAGATGGAATATGACTGGACTGACTCTCTATCGGTTGACAACTAGGATGACCCATGACTCTAGAGTTAATGAAATAACCTGCTCTGATACCACTTGTTGGATCTAGATTAACCCTAGAGGGGGGTGAATTGGGTTTATCACAAATTATCGCAGAGTTTAAATATTACGGGATATTAAAATAATAAACAGATCACAGAATACAGCAGAAATAAAAGTGCAGTAAATAAATCACACACAGATATACCCAGCTTCAGAAAAATCCTGCCTACTGCTGCATTCCTAAGGTTTCTACTAGATGATAGAACAGATCCCGCATACAAGACCATGTACACTCGCGAACCCCTCGCTCCTTATTCTAACTCTACGCTCAAAACCCTAGACAGATCTAATCCCCTAGATCAGATTTCCCAAATTACAAACCCTGTAACTCGTAACCCTTGATTTTACAAATTCTAGTAAACTATTTGAATTGTTTTATAACACAAATAAAAAAATAAAAAAAATAAAACCAAATTGAAAAAGGCCTAGGAATTAAAATATAAGGGTTATTCCCTTTTTAGAAGACTCTAATCCTTATCAAAAGCTTGGCTGGCCTTTTCGCTAGTGTGTTGCACCACTTCTTTTCTATGACCCAATCACCTCCCTTTCTTTTGTGGAAATAAAAATGGTGGCGATGAAAAAAAAGGGGTTAGGGTTTTCTTTGTTCTCCAATTCGATCGATTGTTGATGTGAAACACTGGTGCTCGAATTTGTCTTCCTCTCAGCTTTCTGATGCTTCGATTTTGGAGAAACTTCTGATCGAAAACGTTGTAAGTTTTCTGAAATGATTTCCTACGTTTTCTCTTTTAAGTGTTGTGTGGATTTCGATAATTTGCCAGTGATGAAAAATGGTGATTAAATAGGGGTTTAGAAAACCCTAGAAACCCTCTGATTTCTTGTATGGCTTTGTCTGATTTGTGCGGCTTTCCCTTTTTGCTTCCTCTTTGATTTCTCTTGATAAAATCGGCTTTGATTGACTTGGCACTTGTGTAAATATGAATTGATAAACCTAGTCATGAAGTTAGTCTCTTTTTGAACCTTTTCTGATTTCGGCTGTCCCTGATTGTTTAATGCTTGAAGAAAAATCTCTTGCCTTAAATCACCATGTTGATTTATGGAAATATTTGCAATTGTTTGTGGCCCCTTTGATTTTCCCTCACAGTGAATTTTATCTTTGTTGAAATACCTTTTAGCACTTGCCAGTTTTTATTCATAGTCCATAAACAATTTGCCACATCAGTTTTGTTTTTACTGGAAATCGTATTCCCTTCCATTTGTGCTGAAAAAATTAAACTTGCCAAATACATGTTGTCTCACTGAGTGATGTTCCAATGATTAATCAATTGCCATGTTTGTATTTGCAATACACTTGCCAAGATTGCTTCGAATTAAATCTTCCTGATTTCATGTCCTTTATGTAAAACATGTTGATCTCACCTGACTTTCTGGACTGATTTAAACATGAAAAGGTCGGTTGTGTACGCGACTTGTGCAGGATCTATAATATGGCTATGCGGAAAGTATGTGATATACTAACTTGTATATTTACAATAGTTATGCAGGTAAATATTTAATGTAAAAGGATCTCACAGAAGCAATATCACAGATAAGCAAGTATTGCAAATGCAGTAAATAGGAAAAATCACACCAGGGATTTTTATACTGGTTCGGAGCACCGTCCTACGTCCAGTCCCAGACTTCTATCTGGATTTTCACTAAACAGCAACCTCACTTCACCCGGAGGAAACAGGTTTACAATACCCGAGCAGCCGAACGGGATTTCACGCCTCTAACAGCACGAGGACTTCAACACTTGCCTCTTATAACACGAGGACTTCAACACTTGCCTCTTATAACACGAGGACTTCAACACTTGCCTCTTATACCACGAGGACTTCAACACTTGCCTCTTATAACACGAGGACTTCAACACTTGCCTCTTATACCACGAGGACTTCAACACTTGCCTCTTACAACACCGAGGACTTCAACAATAATAAGATTTTGACTTTGAATGTGTTCTTCCTTCAACACTGATTTGTCAACAATTGAGTACACCCTTCCTATAATCTTATCCTCAAATGTAATTTGATGTTTAGTAAGATTAGGAAGTAAAATATCGAGTTGAATCACAAGTGTATGAAATATGCTTGGTGATTCAAACGATTATTGAATGCTTTTGAGTGCTTTTTGAGTGAAAAGAATAATGCAAGATAGATCAGAAAATAGAGAGTAAATTCGGTTAATTCGGTGATTTGAATGATTGCAAATTTATGTATTTATAAAGATCGAGTAGATGCAATCATTGGTGAAGAGTTGCAATCAAAAGAAGTGTTTATTCATGAGAAGAAATGGATGCAACTTTTGAAGAAAGAAGATGACTTTTCAATATAACGGTCAAAAATTCAAAAACCTGTTGACCTATAGAAATTTATAGGTCGACATGTTTTTAGCCGTTGGAATTTCAAAAACCTGTTGACCTATAAAATTTTATAGGTCGACCTATTTTTGACCGTTACAATTTAAAAACCTGTTGACCTATAAAAAATTGTAGGTCGACATGTTTTCGGTCATATGCATAAAAAAATGCTTTTATAAGAAATATTTTAAAGCAATTAGAAGTATGATCATTTGAGGATAGATTTTAACATTTTTTACTCTAAATAATCAACTTCTAACCTATGAAGTCATCTTGTCTTCTTTTTGTCGATGTAGAAGCTTCTTCTTGTCATAAATCAAAACAACCCGTGAAGCTTTGACTCAACATTCTCCCCCTTTTTGATTGATGACAACATGGCTTAATAAGGTATTGTTCCTTGTATATTTTCTCCCCCTGTATATATGCTCCCCCTGAATTATATAATCTGCATGGCATTTGTTAGTAATTTTCTCCCCCTTTGTCATCGACAAAAAAGGGTGATTACAATAAGATATATAAGACTAAGTGATAACACATGATCATACTTTAGTAGAACGAAATACATAGATTGTCATACATATTACAAGCCAAACCAAAATAGACACGCCGTAAGTACCAGGAAGTAAAATAGTTAAATACATAAGTAAATTTAAAAGGTTAAAAGATAACTATGAGATGTTTATTGTGAAGGCCAGTCTGAATCACTATCATCCTCGTCATCTTTATTTCCTTCCTCTTCTTGTTCCTCATTGTCGCTGTCATCATTGTCCTTTTCAACATCGTCATGGGCTTCTTCTTCAATATACGACATTCCACGACCACGGGTATGTTGAGTACTCGCTCCAGAGCTAGTACCTTCTTCGGAGGAAGACCATGTAAAAGTAGGTGGCATAGGTCGTTTTCCGGGATCTTGAGCAAGAGTTGCGGAAGTTGAAGCGCAAGAGATTGCTTCCCAAATTGTACTGAAGAAAGACTTTAATTTGTTGAACCGTTTATCGAGTTTGGTGTCCAAGCGGTCGAGTTTATTATCGGTACGTTTTAGTCGAGCTTCGAGTAAGAATTGATTACGTGCAATTTGCTCAAGAGTTTCCTTAGTCGAAGAAGTAGGAGGCGGAATTGTAACATCTTCAGGCCTTTGCCTAGGGATTTGAGAAGACGATGTTTGTGGAGGACCTTGTTCAGCATAGTGTTCAAACGGAATAATACTCATAGCAGGAATCGGTAACTTCATCCTATTTTTAGAAGCTTTATCAATACATTTTGGTATTGATATTGTAGATTCGGGAGATCTTATGCCACATTCCATGAGACAGCGCATGATATATTCGTTATAAAACAAGTGTGGCCTTGTACGTTTATTTACCAGTACAATCTCATCGAAAATCATGTCTATCCAATTTACCCTGATATTTGCAAAAATGGCATACAGGGCTTTAAAGTTTTCTCTATACACTGCATCAAAGTTACCAGTCCTTGGAAGAAGAGTATGTGTGATACAAAGATGGAGAAGTCTGGCCGATGGTCTTAGATTGATACTCTTAATACTTGACTTATGGTCTTCAATAAAAAGATGACTATTTCTATCTCGTATATGTATAGGGCAAAATTCACTACTAAATTGAATACCTTCGTTGTGGGTTCGGAGTATTTCCGCCATTCGGTCTTTGGAAAGAAAGACGTGTTGACCACAGACTACGGACCATAAGCAATTATCTGAGTTTTGGGGTTTAAATTTTTCTAAATTGAGATTGGCATAAAAAAGTTTTATCAAGGTATGACTTATCTCAACATTATTGTCTTCAAAATCTAGTAGAGACTTTATACCCGCTCTTCTTGATAATTCACTAATATCGTATAGGACGAAATCAGAGAATTTGAGAAAGGATCCGTGGTGAATTGTATAGTCTTTCATCTTGTTCCATCTAGTCACAGCAAGAGGATCCATAAGCCATTGCTTGATTTGAGAATCAATAGGTTGAACAGGGGCTTGAGAAGATGTGGTTTTTGACTTCTTATGCTTAGGAGCCATTGAAGAGATTGGGGAATTTGAAGAGTTATAATAGAATAGGTTTCTAAGAAAAATTCTTAAGAGTTATGGATTTTGAAGATGATGAGAATGAATAAATAAGGATGTTTTATGAAGAGATGAAAGGATTTTAAATATTGAATAGATGGATTATAATGAAGAGATGTATTTAATCAAAAGGAACCGACGTGTCTAACAGGGATTTGAAAAAAAAATGAGGTCGGTCGACAGGTGGATTAGGGACTGTCGACAGGTTGAAGTTCTGGAAAATATAAATTATCGATTATGTTTGGACCGGTCGACAGGGAAAATATGGGCGGTCGACAGATTTAATTTCTGGAAAAATATAATTCATGAATTATGTGCAAACCGGTCGACAGGAAAATATAGTCGGTCGACAGGTTTACTTTCTGGAAAAATATAAACCTTATATTATGTGTATACCGGTCGACAGGTAAACTATTGGCGGTCGACAGGTTTACTTTCTGGAAAAATATAAACCTTATATTATGTGTAGACCGGTCGACAGGTAAATTATTGGCGGTCGACAGGTTTACTTTCTGGTTGAAAAAGGTAGCGTTGTATTATTGGATCGGTCGACAGGCTAATATTGGGGCGGTCGACAGGTACTGATTAATTTTGTTTTTACCAAATGATGTGAAGAATAAATAAGATTTTTTTTTTAAAAAAAATTTATTCAAACAAAAAGGTAAATACAAAACAAATACGAATTTATTTTTAGAAAAATTCTAAATGCAAACAATTTATCTTCTAGGCTCCCATGGATTCTTTGGTTCCCAAGAATTGTATCTCTCACTAGCTCCTTCATTGTTTTGATAATTTCTATCCCAAGAGTTTGGTGTTCGTGAAGATGTTGGTATAGGAATTGGTTCATGTACGCTATGCCTGTCAGAACCACAGAAGAGAGAAGCTAATCGTTCAAGGTATGTCAAACGTGAAGTCGTGAGTTTTTGCTCGTAAAACATTTGTTGCTGATAGTAATGTATTTCGTCGATCTTTTCTTTGGTTCGGGGAGAGCAAAATAAAACTTTCTTGCTTCTCTTAGGAGTGGGCGTGGTTCCTGGCGTTTGAGATGGTTGATGATAACCTGGTGGATGCTCTGGTGTTTTTGGGGAGTTATGTTCCGTTGGTTCGGAACTCGTGATTGAAATGTGGGAGTTTTCGGCACATTTTTCACACAAGTGTGCCATGAAGTAAAAGAAATTATATAGGAGTTTTGAGAGAATGTTTGTCTGATAGCACTCAAAAAAACAAAACGCATTTATATAGAGAGAGTTTTCTATTTTAAGGAAAATAAACAGATGGTTTGTATTAGTTTTACCGTAGAAAAGCTCTCTGCTATTTATAGTAAAAAAGAAAAGTCATTGGTTTCTAAATACGAACTCTTATTATATTAAACAATATTATCCTTCGAGTTCTTTTCTGGAAACCAACCCTAGCTCTCTACGTAACTTGACAAAAGTTGATTCTAGTAGAGGTTTCATGAATATATCAGCTAGTTGGTTTTCTGTATTAACGTATTCAAGATTTATATTTCCTTTTTCAATGTTATCTCTTAGAAAATGATGTCGAATGTCAATGTGCTTAGTACGAGAGTGGTTAACTGGGTTTTTGGACAAATTTATTGCACTTGTGTTGTCACAATATATAATAGAGTTTGTTAAGTTCATACCAAAATCTCTAAGTGTTTGTTGCATATATATAATCTGTGTACATGCCAAAGCTGCTGAAATATATTCTGCCTCGCATGTCGATAGTGAAACACAATTTTGTTTCTTACTAAACCAAGAAATAAGTGATTTTCCAATGAAATGGCACGTACCACTTGTACTCTTTCTATCCGTTCGTGATCCTCCGAAATCAGCATCACTATATGATACTAATTCGAATGCACAATCCTTAGGATAGAAAAGACCGAAATCTTTGGTGTTATTAAGATATCGAATAATTCGTTTCACTGCTCGTAAATGCGATTCCTTGGGATCAGCTTGAAAACGTGCACACAAACAAACACTCATCATAATGTCAGGACGACTAGCTGTTAAATATAAGAGAGAACCTATCATACTTCGATACGTCTTTTGGTTTACACTCTTCCCACTTTCATCTTTTTCAAGATGACTAGTTGTACTCATCGGAGTCGGTTTTCCGGAAGTATTTTCAAGTCCGAATCTTTTAACAAGATTTTTACAATATTTCTCTTGATTTATGAAAATACCATTTGGAAGTTGTTTAATTTGAAGACCAAGAAAGTATGATAACTCTCCCATATGTGACATTTCAAATTCTTTGGTCATGATATCTGAAAATTCCTTACAAAGTCTCTCATTTGTTGAACCAAAGATTATGTCGTCCACATATATTTGAACAACAAGTATATCTTTGTGCGAATGTTTAATAAATAATGTTTGATCAACCTTTCCTATTTGGAATCCAGAGTCGATAAGATGACTTCGTAGTCGTTCGTACCAGGCACGTGGTGCTTGTTTTAAACCGTACAAAGCCTTCTTAAGTTTAAAAACATGATCTGGATATTTTTCATGTTTAAATAAGGGTGGTTGTTCAACATATACTTTTTCTTTTATAAAACCGTTTAGAAACGCACTCTTGACATCCATTTGATATAATTTAAAATTATGATGACAAGCAAACGATAGAAGAATTCTGATTGCTTCTAGTCTAGCGACAGGTGCAAAAGTTTCTTCATAATCGATACCCTCTTCTTGATTATATCCTTGAGCTACTAACCGTGCTTTGTTCCGAGTTATGTTTCCTTGTTCATCGACTTTGTTTTTATAAACCCATTTAGTTCCGATAACTGATTGATCGGATGGCCTTGGAACAAGTTCCCATACATCATTGCGTTCGAACTGATTAAGTTCTTCTTGCATAGCAATGATCCAATATTCATCGGTAGCAGCTTCTTTAGGATTCTTAGGTTCGATGTTTGAAATGAATGCAACATGTCCCATTTGGTTAAGTTGACTTCTAGTTCTAATTTGAGATGAAACTTCTCCAATTATATTTTGAGCCGGATGATCTCTCAATATTCTTGGAGGAGATCTTATTCTAGTTGGAGAAACTATCTCAGGAGGTTGAGGAATATCGTTGATAATTTCGGAGTCAGAATCCTCATTTGTGACAATAGTGTCATTTATATTAATATTTTCGTCATCATCAATTTTTATATCAGGAAACTGATAGTATTCATCGAAGGATATATGAAGAGATTCTTCGATAATTTTGGTTCTTTTATTGAATATACGATAAGCTTTACTATGATCTGAATAACCAACAAAGATTCCTTCGTCAGCTTTTGAATCAAATTTACCAAGATGATCTTTCGTGTTTAAAATAAAACATTTCGAACCAAAAACTTTGAAGTATGAAATATTTGGCTTTTTTTCATTAAATAATTCATATGGTGTATTTTTAGTTAGAGGTCGAATGGAAACTCGATTCAAAACATAACATGTAGTTGCTATAGCTTCTGCCCAAAAATGCTTTGGTAACATGCTTCCATTTAATAATGTTCTTGCACATTCTTGTAACGTTCGATTTTTCCGTTCTACAACCCCGTTTTGTTGTGGAGTTCTAGGAAAGGAAAAATTGTGTGATATACCTTTCTTTGCACAAAAATGTTCAAATTCATTATTTTCGAACTCTCCGCCATGATCACTTCTTATATTCTTTACTTTAAGTCCCTTCGATTTTTGAATACGTTTGACGAAAGATTTGAATTTTTTAAAAGTGTCACTTTTATTTTTAAGAAACATAGTCCAAGTATATCGAGAATAGTCGTCAACGATTACAAATACATACCGACTATGATTTATGGATTGTATTTGAGTAGGTCCAAATAAATCCAAATGTAATAATTCAAGTGGTTGTAATGTCGAGATTACTTTCTTAGACTTAAATGACGACTTGGTTAGTTTTCCAATTTGACATGCGTCACAAAGATTGTCAACTTTGAAACTCATATTTGGTAAACCTCTGACTAGATCATTTTTAGCTAGCTTGTCAATAGTTTTAAAGTTTATATGACAGAAACGTTTGTGCCATATCCATGGATCATTTTCCTTAGCAATAAGGCACATATTTGAATTTTGATTAAAATTCATATTTAAAATATATATATTTCTGTCTCTATAGCCTTCAAAAACTAAATTTTTATCTTGGTCGAGTATGTTACATTTGTCATTTGAAAAGGAAATCATAAACCCTTTGTCACATAACTGACTAATGCTTAGTAAGTTATGTTTTAGATTTTTAACTAGCATGATATTAGTAATAAGAGGTAAATTAGGAGTACCGTAATTGCTCACATCGCCTTTGCCGATGATGAAGCCTTTTGAATTGTCTCCAAAAGTGACTGAGCCTCCATCAAAATATGTAATATTCGTTAATATGCTCTTGTCTCCAGTCATATGCTTCGAGCAACCACTGTCCAGAATCCATTTCCCTCTTTTCTTAAGTGGGACCTGCAAAAAATAATTTTAAGTCCATGGTACCCACTTTTTATAGGGTCCTAAGAGTTAGGTCTTAGGAATCCAAACCCATATGGGTCCGGTATCCCCTTTATATAAATAATTTGGATTATGATGCACAGTACTTAAAAATTTTTGAATGTACTTGTTCCTAATCAAATTATTATTTGTTTTAGGAACCCATACTTTTATAAATTTAACATCCTTCTTTTGAGATTTCACAATCGGTTTTGTTTTGGAATATAATAGACTAAGATTTTTCTTAGCTTCAGTTTCTTGCACTACTTTATTTTTCCTTTTTCTTTTACCAAGATGTTTCTTGATAACTTGTTTCTTATATCCCAATCCATGTTTATTAGAAACTGATTGTGAATTCTCAATAATTTTAGTCAAATTTTCTCGACCTTTGTTAAAGTTAGAAACATTTTTAGAGATGTTATCTAACTTTGTTTGTAAACTAGCTTTTTCAAGGTCTATAATCTTGACTTTTGCTTTAAGCTCATGATTTTCAGCAATGAGAATATCATTTTTCTCTTTTTGAACTTCAATTTCTTGAGTTAAAAGAGATAACTGAGAATTAGAATTAGAAGATAATTCTTGTTCCTTTTCTAGTTCCTCTTCTAATATTTTCTTTTCATCTTTTAACATATCTCGTTCTAGTTCTGCTCTATTCAACATTGCTTTGACTTCTTTTAATTCATGTTTTGTATCTTTAAATTTAAACATTAATTTATCATAAATATCAAGCATATCCTCAAAAGTAGGAATTTGTACCTCATCCTCTGTTGCCATAAAACATACATTTGCTTGTTCAGTGTCTGATTCACTTTCGCTGTCAGATGAAGATGAGTCTGAATCATCCCATGTTACTGAGAATGCTCTTTTCTTCGATTTGTCTTTCTTGAATTTTTCGAATTTCTTCTTTTTCTCTGGACAATCTTTATGCATATGTCCCTTTTTGTGACAGTTGAAGCATTCCAAAGTTGAAGAAGATGGTTTGTTTGATCCAAACTTCTTTTTGTCGTATCGACTAGCCTTTCTTTGTTTCAAAAACTTCTTAAAACCTTTTGCAATAAGTGCTAAGTCTTCATCTTCAGAGTCTGAAATGTCTTCATCTTTTTCGGCATGAAAAGCAACATTTTTCTTCTCTTCTTTTTGTTCTCTTCTAGCCTGTAAATTTGCTTCATAGGACATTAGATTTCCTATCAACTCATCTGGCTTCATGGTAGAAAGATCATTAGCTTCTTCTATAGCTAATACTTTTCCTTCCCATTCATTAGTCAGTGAGTGTAGGATTGTTGAAACTACATCAAAGTCAGAATATTTTTGTCCTAACCCAATAAGAGCATGATGAATAGTTTGAAACCTTGAATACATCTCATTGATTGTTTCATTTGGCTTCATTTTGAAATTTTGGAATTGACTTTTCAACAAAGCTATTTTTGCTTGTTTAACCTTGTTAGTACCTTCATGAGTTGTTTTTAGCGTTTGCCAAATTTGATAAGCAGTGGTACAGATACTAACACGGTTATACTCATTTTGGTCTAATGCACAAAACAACATATTTATTGCTTTTGCATTTACTGCTGCTACTGTTTTCTCAGCAGGAGTCCATTCTGCATACTCAGTAGTTGGATTAACTATTTCTTTCTGAGTAGCATTCCAAGCATCATAACTTGTTGATTGCATATAGAAAGCCATACGTGTTGCCCAATAACTATAGTTTAGGCCATTAAAGAAAGGAGGTCTTTGTGTAGATTGACCTTCTGTGTAAGTGGTGTTACTCGTGCTAGTGTTATTTGCCATATTATCAGAAAATATCAAATAACTGTGTTACGGTTATATGATGACCGTGCTCTGATACCAATTGAAAAGGTCGGTTGTGTACGCGACTTGTGCAGGATCTATAATATGGCTATGCGGAAAGTATGTGATATACTAACTTGTATATTTACAATAGTTATGCAGGTAAATATTTAATGTAAAAGGATCTCACAGAAGCAATATCACAGATAAGCAAGTATTGCAAATGCAGTAAATAGGAAAAATCACACCAGGGATTTTTATACTGGTTCGGAGCACCGTCCTACGTCCAGTCCCAGACTTCTATCTGGATTTTCACTAAACAGCAACCTCACTTCACCCGGAGGAAACAGGTTTACAATACCCGAGCAGCCGAACGGGATTTCACGCCTCTAACAGCACGAGGACTTCAACACTTGCCTCTTATAACACGAGGACTTCAACACTTGCCTCTTATAACACGAGGACTTCAACACTTGCCTCTTATACCACGAGGACTTCAACACTTGCCTCTTATAACACGAGGACTTCAACACTTGCCTCTTATACCACGAGGACTTCAACACTTGCCTCTTACAACACCGAGGACTTCAACAATAATAAGATTTTGACTTTGAATGTGTTCTTCCTTCAACACTGATTTGTCAACAATTGAGTACACCCTTCCTATAATCTTATCCTCAAATGTAATTTGATGTTTAGTAAGATTAGGAAGTAAAATATCGAGTTGAATCACAAGTGTATGAAATATGCTTGGTGATTCAAACGATTATTGAATGCTTTTGAGTGCTTTTTGAGTGAAAAGAATAATGCAAGATAGATCAGAAAATAGAGAGTAAATTCGGTTAATTCGGTGATTTGAATGATTGCAAATTTATGTATTTATAAAGATCGAGTAGATGCAATCATTGGTGAAGAGTTGCAATCAAAAGAAGTGTTTATTCATGAGAAGAAATGGATGCAACTTTTGAAGAAAGAAGATGACTTTTCAATATAACGGTCAAAAATTCAAAAACCTGTTGACCTATAGAAATTTATAGGTCGACATGTTTTTAGCCGTTGGAATTTCAAAAACCTGTTGACCTATAAAATTTTATAGGTCGACCTATTTTTGACCGTTACAATTTAAAAACCTGTTGACCTATAAAAAATTGTAGGTCGACATGTTTTCGGTCATATGCATAAAAAAATGCTTTTATAAGAAATATTTTAAAGCAATTAGAAGTATGATCATTTGAGGATAGATTTTAACATTTTTTACTCTAAATAATCAACTTCTAACCTATGAAGTCATCTTGTCTTCTTTTTGTCGATGTAGAAGCTTCTTCTTGTCATAAATCAAAACAACCCGTGAAGCTTTGACTCAACAAAACATGTTTCCAAAAATGATTAAATCTGGACACAATTAAATCCCTTGCATGTTTTATATAAAAAAAAAAATCATGAGCTGATTCCTTCTTGTAAATCCTGCTCCATGATTTCTTCTTGCCAAATATTGTATAGATTTATTTCAGGAAACAAAATGAAATTGAGATTTCTGCAAATGTTTATACCTTGCCAAAAAAAATGATCCATTTAAGAGATTTGAAATGCTCGACCATTAGAGTATGTTGCCCATGCTGTTTTGACATGATTTACCCTTGTCTGAATTGTATAGACAAGCACTGCTTTGTTTACACCTGACTTGAACTGAACCACTTCCATGTCTTGACTATTTAACTGCTGCATACATGTTGATGTTGTTTTATGATTGTCCACTTGATCTGATTCCATTGTGTCAACATGTACACACATGGGTTACATTGCTAAGTCATTCACCCTGACTGTTGTACATGTATTGCTGTGTGTATACGCTGAACCATTCATGATTATACTGACTTTAAACATGCTTTGTTCCACCACTCCTTTTCTCATACATATTTTTACATTGTTGAAGCTGCACCATTGTATATATATACTGTCTGAACTATGAACCATGCTGTGTTGACACTTTGCTGCTTCATGCTCCATATATTTCTGAGTGCATGTTCACCCTTGCTTCACTATTGAAAAAAAATGTTTTGCCTTTGTGTATATATGCAGACCAGTTGTGTTCTTTTGAACTAGCACCATGTTGTATTTTTATACTATTGCACAGACCTGGTCACCTTATGTTGGCTGCACCATTGTCTTGACACTTGAGTATGCTTGTGGATCTGCTTTGAGCATTGACACTACCTTGATCATGTTGGTCCATGCTTGACCATATGTTATCGCATTTGTCATTTCTGTTGACTTCGATTGTTTAATTGAACCATTTGCTCGACTATGCTAGCTTGTTAATTTATATGTTGTGCTCGACCACTATTGTTTGTCCATGAACTTGAGCTGACTGTTGAGCTGCCTCGACCACTTTGATTATGTGTTGACTATGTTTTCATGTGTACTGAGTCAAGAAGGCCACGTGGCTACTCCTCAGTTGTACACTGAATTGGCGTGGCAGTGCACACATGTATATATATACACGTGTGTATATGCAGCCATTCAGAAAATTTCATGCCCCTGTACATATAAAAACTGTCTAGACACAGTCGAATTAACAAATCAGATCAAGTCAGAAAAATGATGAGAAACACACCGAAATTCTGAGGCAAATATTTTAAAAAAAATATTCGCTAGAATTTAAAATATTATTTATGTTCTAGATACTGTGTGTATGCTTCTATACATGACAGGTATGAAGATGGCTGGACTGACTATGAGCAGAGAAGACTGGTCTGACAGTGCTGACTGGCTAGGAGACTGGAGAAAGAAGACTAACGAAGGAAGACAGCATGTGTCATTGTATAAGTAACAGTGTCAATAAAAAAATGTGTATATTGAGTTGTATGTAAATGATCAGTGATGTAGTGAAGAGCTTTGTATAAGAATGAGAGAATTGTACAAATATTTGTAATAAACAAATTTGTTTAAATAAAATATCATTCTATTGTTGTCAAACAAACTTGTCTAATTTATTCAGATTATTTACAAGTACAAATTCCTGTGAAGTGTTTAAATAGTGGAGTTATAAATAGTTGTATTGTTTGAGTGTTTTAAATATAATATTATATTTAAATACAATACTGTATGAATATATGAATGTCTGTACAGTCGTATTCTATTTAAATATAAATATTATATTCCTGTATGTGATGTATATATGAAACAGTACAGTAACAAACAAATTTAAAATAATATTTATTTGGTTGTTATCATCAAACAAAAATCATATGATTGTGTATACAACTACGTCATATACAACAATCTCCCCCTTTTGATGATGACAAACAAACAAAAGATTTTGAGCACAATAAATGTGTTTGACAATGAATATTGAACTCCCCCTATTTAAAAGCTCCCCCTATAACAGAAAACTCCCCCTATAACTCTGCATGAGTGAAATGAATGTGAAACTGAATTGGAATTTTCAAAATTAAAATATTTATAAACTATTCACTCATAAGTCAAAATCTCAACCCATTCTCCCCCTTTTGTTATCATCAAAAGGATACAGAATTTAAAATATAGATGAAAATTGACTAAAAATATTATTTCAGCTAAAGAGGAATAATAGTCATCATAAATCTCAATCAGTCAAACAAAAATCATAATAAACTGAGAACTAGCGGCATATTTCACATTGTAGAGAATGACGGATTTACGATGAAATTTATATAAATGGGGAGAGTTACATAAATATGAATTTCAATTATTTTCAAAAAAAATTATAAAAATGAAGTTCAAAAAACAGTGACGGATTTGGACTATAATTAATAATTCAATTTAAGTGACAAATCAAATACTCTCAAGTCCCAATAGTTATCAATCAACAGAACATAATACGTCATAAGATATTAACACATTCCACAAAATAGAAGATGGATTGATCAGCTGGTTTTTACACACCAAGGAGAATTTCAGCACAATATTTCCTTTTTCTTTTTATTTTATTTAAGAGCACACTGACCACACATAACCAGAGCTTGGATTTTTAAATGAGGTCAGTCGCAGCTTAAATTATAAGTTGTCTCATAATCATGCATAACCAGCGCTTGGATTTTTAAATGAGGTTAGAGACATACTTATGTATTAATTATATATTTTATCATTTTCAGCTTTAAATAGAAAAACTCCTCGGTATATACAACCAATATGAATGATAGAAATGTGGTAGGTACAGAAACGGACTGTGAAATAAATTTCTAAATTAATTATGTTATGAAATATGACCAACTGTACCGGGATTACTGAAAATTCTCAATTAACTCTAATTCTGAATAATAATATAGTCCCATTTCTATCATGAATATTTCCACTGTTTATTCAAAAGAAAAAAAATCAACTCTCCACATTAATACTAAAACATAATGGATGGCAGAAGGATGATAGATAATGAAGATGGTCGTGAAATAATTGCCAGTTCAAAGATATTATAATAAATGTTCAACCATCATGAAAAAATAGATTCTCCTCTTGTTGTGAAATATACCGAAGTCACGATTCATCACAATTTCAAAATCTGATAAACTTTTTGATGAATTATAAATACAGTTCAATTTGGATATTGATTTCAGTTTCTGAATGAATAATCAATAAATAATTTTAAAATTGGAAATCAATTACAAGAGGAATATGAAGATCTATACATGCCAAGAGGGATAAATTTGTACAACGCAAAAAAAGTGTGTAGATCTATACAAGGTGAAGATTAGAATCTAAGTACAGATGAGTGAGACAAATATAAGGCACTTCTGATACCACTTGGTGTCCCTATTAATGAGGATTGTAACAAAACACCGAAGACAAAAAAGAGTATCACAGATAAAAGAAATTTAATCACAATGCCCTAGCAAACAAGATGACAAATTAGGCACATTTATCAGAGCTGCAAACAGATCATAAACAAGCAGTTATCTAAGAACAGTATCAGAGCAGTACAAGGACAGTTTCCAAGCAGACAAGATAAGATGATGGTCACAAAAAAATATTTCATGATCCCAAATTAAAAAAATACTTTATTTTAAATCATTTGAAGAAATGTGAAAGTACTAGGATTTAACGAATCAATCACACCAGGTTATATTTCAGATTCAAAATTATGTGTGAGATTCAATAAATCAATAATTTCAAACAAACATATATTCAAATCAAATAATCATGAAATAACAGTGATATTTAAGACCATATTTTCAAAAGAATTTTCACAAATATTTTTGACAAGTATAAAGAATATTCAGATCATTTACATCTAATTTGAAGGATATTCATGATCAAGAAAATTTATTTGAAATCACTTAAATCAATGTTAAGTTTTGAGATATATTGAATCAATCACACAAGATTGATAATTTCAAATTTAAGAAGTGTGTGATATTCAAAATATCAAGGATTTCAAATGATTTCAAACAAATAATTTTCAACCATATAGATCATGAATACAAAATGAATTTCAAGATGTATCACTGAGATTCAGTACAATTCAAAATATCCAAGCTAATCTGAAAAATAATGAAATTATCACAACTGATTAATAGCAGAGTGCTGTAATGAGTATATTATTTCAAGCTTTTCTAAAATGAATTGGAAGAAACTCAAAACAGCAAAGGTGTGTGAAATTCCATTTAATTTTCAGATTTTCAAAAATTTAGAATTCAAATCAACAGTGTTCAGGATATGACAAAAATACATCAACACTGTTATGAATTCATAAAACAGAAAATAAACTTCAAAACAATTGCAGATATTTACAACTTTAAATTCAAGATCTGGAAATAATTAAAACATCGGAGTTCTATTCAACTAAATCAAATTCCCAGAAAATATGAGTTTGCAATTGGAAGTTTAATGAAGCCCAAAAAAGTTACAAAGATATGACAGTGACAAATCAAAATAGATAAAACAAAGAAAAATAAACAGAAGGGACAGAAGGAGAAATAAACAAAGAAAAATAAGAATAGAGAATATTTACAAAGGTGAGTTTAGAGATCATACCAGAATCCAATGTAAATCAGAATCTCTAGCTCAACAAGCTTGTCTAAGGAACTGTGAATGATTACAGAAGTATTGAGCAGCTTGAATCCAAATCTCTTTTTCTTAGCAGTTCCTCAGCCACCTCTGGTACCTAACAGTTTAGAGAATCAAGTGGTCTAACAAAATTTGTAAAACCACTCACGGTTTTGTTCATAGCTTTAGGTACCCAAACTTGTATATATAACAATCCATCAGAATTTACCAAAGTACCTTTAGGGACCCAGATCTGTTTGAAATTAGACGAATTTACTTTACTTCTTTTTGAGGTCCAAGAATGATAGAATGGTTTGTAATAATACAATTTATTATATTGTTTATGTTTCAAAAATATTTTGAATTGCCAGAGTTTAAAAATTCAAAACAATCTTTTCCAAGATAATTTGAAGTGTCTTTAAAATCATTTGAGTTCATCCTATCAAAACGATTGATATTCCCAAAGGCAAGACCAAATTTATTTCCAATAGAAACTTGGTTTTGTAACAGCATATTCAACGATTTTTCCCCATTAGAAAATTTATCCAAAGTTGATTCTAATCGTTGAATTTTGGATTTTAGATCGCTATTTTCTTTTAATAAATTTGAGGAATTATTTATAGCGATCTTCTGTCCAGCATTGGACTCTTTCAAAACCAAATTCTCATTTTTAAGCAATTTAATTTTGGCTTGGGATTCAGAAATTCCAAGTTCAAATCGTTTTTGCTTTTCAGACTCAAATTTCTTGGATTTTTCAATCTCATTTTCAAGTTCTTCTAAAATCAAATTTGATTTCAACAAGTTCTCATTTTCAGCAATTTTAAATTTGGAATTTCTATCTATTTTAAAATTTTCAAATTCCTTTTGCAGAAGGTTATTCAAATTTGATAACTCGGTCCTGTTCTCATTTAAGATCGGAATTTCATTTTCAAACTTTTGAATATTTTTATTGAGATGAACAAGATTGGTTTTCAATTTCAAACAATTTTTGCAAACTGAATTTGAAGAATTTTTAACATATTCTAGTTGTGATTCCAAATTATCAATTTTGCTGGTCAACTCAGAATTCTTAGATTTCAAAATTTTGTTTTTAGATTGGAGATTATCAACAGACTTACTTAGACCAGCACAAAAATAAACCAGATCTTCATAAGAGAAATTTTCTACTTTATTATCTGTTGAGTCTCCATCGGTTGATCCATCTGAATTATCATCTGTAAGACATGTTAAGCATAAATTTGAATCTGTGTTGATCTTTGCAGGTTCTGAGCAGCTGTCAACCTTTTGTCCATACAGCGCATTGAGAGTTTTCCAGATTTCCTGTGCAGATAAACAATGAGAGATAAGCTTAAATTGATCAATACTGAGACAAGAATAAATAATATCCATAGCATGAGTATTGATAACAATATTCTTTTTATCTGACAAATTTACTCCATTAATTTAAATATACCAATATTTAATATGAACAGATTTTATATAATTTTCCACCTTTATTTTCCAATTTAAAAAATATGTACCATTAAAAATAGATGGAATATGACTGGACTGACTCTCTATCGGTTGACAACTAGGATGACCCATGACTCTAGAGTTAATGAAATAACCTGCGCTGATACCACTTGTTGGATCTAGATTAACCCTAGAGGGGGGTGAATAGGGTTTATCACAAATTATCGCAGAGTTTAAATATTACGGGATATTAAAATAATAAACAGATCACATAATACAGCAGAAATAAAAGTGCAGTAAATAAATCACACACAGATATACCCAGCTCCGGCAAAATCCCGCCTACTGCTGCATTCCTAAGGTTTTTACTAGATGATAGAACAGATCCCGCATACAAGACCATGTACACTCGCGAACCCCTCGCTCCTTATTCTAACTATATGCTCAAAACCCTCGACTGATCTAATCCCCTAGATCAGAATTCCCAAATTACAAACCCTGTAAATCGTAACCCTAGATTTTACAGATTCTAGTAAACTGTTCGAATTGTTTTACAACACAAATAAAAAAATACAAAAAATAAAACCAAATTGAAAAAGGCCTAGGAATTGAAATATAAGGGTTATTCCCTTTTTAAAAGACTTTAATCCTTATCAAAAGCTTGGCTGGCCTTTTCACTAGTGTGTTGCACCACTTCTTTTCTATGATCCGATCACCTCCCTTTCTTTTGTGGAAATAAAAATGGTGGTGATGAAAAAAAAAGGGATTAGGGTTTTATTTGTTCTCCAATTCGATCGATTGATGATGTGAAACACTGGTGCTCGAATTTGTCTTCCTCCCAGCTTTCTGATGCTTCGATTTTGGAGAAACTTCTGATCGAAAACGTTGTAAGTTTTCTGAAACGATTTCCTACGTTTTCTCTTTTAATTGTTGTGTGGATTTCGATAATTTTCCAATGATGAAAAATGGTGATTAAATAGGGGTTTAGAAAACCCTAGAAACCCTCCGATTTCTTGTATGGCTTTGTTTGATTTGTGCGGCTTTCCTTTTTGCTTCCTCTTTGATTTCTCTTGATAAAATCGGCTTTGATTGACTTGGCACTTGTGTAAATATGAATTGATAAACCTAGTCATGAAGTTAGTCTCTTTTTGAACCTTTTCTGAATTCGGCTGTACCTGATTGTTTAATACTTGAAGAAAAATCTCTTGCCTTAAATCACCATGTTGATTTCTGGAAATATTTGCAATTGTTTGTGGCCCCTTTGATTTTCCCTTGCAGTGAATTTGATCTTTGTTGAAATACCTTTTAGCACTTGCCAGTTTTTGTTCACAGTCCATAAACAATTTGCCACATCAGTTTTGTTTTTACTGGAAATCGTATTCCCTTCCATTTGTGATGAAAAAATTAAACTTGCTAAATACATGTTGTCTCACTGAGTGATGTTCCAATGATTAATCAATTGCCGTGTTTGTATTTGCAATACACTTGCCAAGATTGCTTCGAATTAAATCTGCCTGATTTCATGTCCTTTATGTAAAACATGTTGATCTCACTTGACTTTCTGGACTGATTTAAACATGTTTCCAAAAATGATTAAATCTAATTTTGTTTAAATCTGGACACAATTAAATCCCTTGCATGTTTTATAAAAAAAACAATCATGAGCTGATTCCTTCTTGTAAATCCTGCTCCACTGATTTCTTCTTGCCAAATATTGTATAGATTTATTTCAGGAAACAGGATGAAATTGAGATTTCTGCAAATGTTTATACCTTGCCAAAAAATATGATCCATTTGAGAGATTTGAAATGCTCGACCATTAGAGTATGTTGCCCATGCTGTTTTGACATGATTTACCCTTGTCTGAATTGTATAGACATGCACTGCTTTGTGTACACCTGACTTGAACTAAACCACCTCCATGTCTTGACTATTTAACTGCTGCATACATGTTGATGTTGTTTTATGATTGTCCACTTGATCTGATTCCATTGTGTCAACATGTACACGCATGTGTTACACTGCTAAGTCATTCACCCTGACTGTTGTACATGTATTGCTGTGTGTATACGCTGAACCATTCATGATTATACTGACTTTAAACATGCTTTGTTCCACCACTCCATTTCTCATACATATATGTTGACATTGTTGAAGCTGCACCATTGTATATATATATTGTCTGAACTATGAACCATGTTGTGTTGACACTTTGCTGCTTCATGCTCCATATATTTCTAAGTGCATGTTCACCCTTGCTTCACTATTAAAAAAAAATGTTTTGCCTTTGTATATATATGCAGACCAGTTGTGTTCTTTTGTACTAGCACCATGTTGTATTTTTATACTGTTGCACAGACCTGGTCACCTTATGTTGGCTGCACCATTGTCTTGACACTTGAGTATGCTTGTGGATCTGCTTTGAGCATTGACACTACCTTGATCATGTTGGTCCATGCTTGACCATATGTTGTCGCATTTGTCATTTCTGTTGACTTCTATTATTTAATTGAACCATTTGCTCGACTATGCTAGCTTGTGAATTTATATGTTGTGCTCGACCACTATTGTTTGTCCATGAACTTGAGCTGACTGTTGAGCTACCTCGGCTACTTTGATTATGTGTTGACTATGTTTTCATGTGCACTAAGTCAAGAAGGCCCATGTGGCTACTCCTCAATTGTACACTGAACTGGCGTGGCAGTGCACACATGTATATATATACACGTGTGTATATGCAGCCATTCAGAAAATTTCATGTCCCTGTACATATACAAACTGTCTAGACACAGTCGAATTAACAAATCAGATCAAGTCAGAAAAATGATGAGAAACACACCGAAATTCTAAGGCAAATATTTTAAAAAAAAATATTTGCTAGAATTTAAAATATTATTTCGGTTCTAGATACTATGTGTGTGTGTGTGTGTGTGTTTCTATACATGACAGGTATGAAGATAACTGGACTGACTATGAGCAGTGAAGACTGGACTGACAGTGCTGACTGACTAGGAGACTGGAGAAAGAAGACTAAAGAAGGAAGACAGCATGTGTCATTGTATAAGTAACAGTGTCAATAAAAAAATGTGTATATTGAGTTGTATGTAAATGATCAGTGATGTAGTGAAGAGCTTTGTATAAGAATGAGAGAATTGTACAGATATTTGTGATAAACAAATTTGTTTGAAATAAAATATCATTTTATTGTTGTCAAACAAACTTGTCTAATTTATTCAGATTATTTACAAGTACAAATTCCTGTGAAGTGTTTAAATAGTGGAGTTATATATAGTTGTACTGTTTGAGTGTTTTAAATATAATATTATATTTAAATACAATACTGTATGAATATATGAATGCCTGTACAGTCGTATTCTATTTAAATATAAATATTATATTCCTGTCTGTGATGTATATATGAAACAGTACAGTAACAAACACATTTAAAATAATATTTATTTGGTTGTTATCATCAAACAAAAATCATATGATTGTGTATACAACTACGTCATATAAAACAATTTTCGTTTTGAATTTATGTTCTATTTCTATGTGGATTGGAAAAAAAATTGGTTTGAAAATCGGATTGTATTGGCCGTTCAATTTAGGGTCGGCGGCTGCGTTTGGCCAAGGGGGGTTATAGATTTTATTTTTTATTATTTATTTCAAAAAGTAGGTTTTGTATCTGAACTCCAAATCAAACCCAACGATTGACACCCCTAGCCGAATACCCCATTCCGGACATAATGGGATATGTTTCGTAAGCCAATTGGACAGTTTCGATTGGTTTTCATCAAAATTAAAATATAAATCAATATATATTGAATTTAAACGTACATTTTAATTTACCGGGGCCACAGACTAATTCCTAAAATTATGGAAAAATAAATCGAGCTAAGTTTTGATGATATGGACCTGACAAAACTAATTTCGTCGAATTTGGAGACCGTTTGAAAAATGGCCATTTTTCAGTCTATTAAATTCAAACTAAAATTACCAAACATGTTTATATTTACCACGCTCACCTATTAACTCCAAAAATTATGAAATTTGAAACCTAACTATAATTTGACATTTCAGATCCAACAAAAGTGGTTTCGTCGAAAACGGAAGTCGTTTGCAAAATGACTATTTTTAAGGGCCATATATAATTTTAAAATATATATAAATTCCATAGCGACTATTTTAAATTTTAAACTGGCCATAACTTTCAAATTATAAAACGAAATATAAATTTTTCACATTCGTTAGAAAGATATTATTAAACAGATTCAAATATTTCTAGTTTTACTGAAATCTGATTTATTTTGAATCCTATACATTCAATTGAAATTTAAAATCGAAATTTCAAACTACCGCGCCATTTCAAGCTCTTTTTATAATTAAAATAAATTTATATGTTCTAACTTTGACTTAAATAAAATTTTAAACTATATTATTTAAAACAAATCATTTTAAATATTCAAAATACATTAAAATAGCTAAAATAAAATTTTTAAACTGGTTCAGAAATTTCGGGTTGTTACAATCTCCCCCACTTAAAATCTTTTCGTCCTCGAAAAGGAACGGAGCTGAAAGTTGTTTAACTGACCAACTGAAATTTTATTCTGGCTTTCATTCTTCAACTTTTCTATTTCTAGGAATTTTCTAATTTCTCAAAATTTGGCTAACACCCTAAATTTTCGAAAAATTTCGCCATAACCTCCTTTCTACGGGATAATCGGTAAAATCACAACTTGCCTCACAGGGCCCTCATCAATCAAAAAGAAAAAGAAAAGGCCAAGTGGCTTGCAAATCGGCTCACAAAATCATCAAAACCCAAGAAATACAGTAAACATGTACCTATTTGTCGGGCATACAATTTTATTCCTCTTCTTAGCTTCCATGCTATGACCTGTTCAATATATATACATTCTATATATGCAATAGCAATCAATTTTCAATTCAGTTCAGAATTAATTCAATTTGGCTAAATTACCTTTCATTTTCATATTGGTTAAGTTAATTATCATTCTAGTATTTTAAATTAGTTGAACTAATAATCACACATCAGAACCAGTAATCAATTAGCTGATCAGCTTTTCAATCATATAACTTTCTTTATATTCTTAAAAATCATATTTTTAATGCCAAATCACAAACAATAAAATCTAACAAAGTTTTGGTTCTCACACCAGTCAACTGGAAATATACAGATATCCACTTTCGGAACTCGAACACAAACACTGATGATGTTGCAACATCATCAGAGTTACCCCCCGGGCGACGAAAGTGTAATTCTATATCTACCCAGTATATTTGAGACTTCGAATACACGTTAATTACGCATATATTTAAAATCTTCATATAGCCAATAGTCCAAATTCAAAATAAAATAAATATTCAAATACATATAATATGATATTAAATTTCAAAACTAAATTTGTTTTTAATGAATAATACTATTCAAACTCATTCTAGGATGCTACTGATCCTATCTCTAACGAGTTATTCTTATAGGATGTCACTAATCCTATCTTTGATGAATTCTTTTGTTTGGTTCTAATGTGTCTTGTTCTGAGCTCTGTAAACCAAAGCTCTGTTACCACGATGAAACGACCCAAACTTCCCATATCGAGAAAGCCCGGATTGCTTTGAGAACACGACGCATCAGAACACAAACCATAGAACATTTCATTGCTATTACAACAATTACATTAGAATACAAGAATATATCAAAGTATGAATAATATACAACAGAAAAATATCAGAGCTATAAAATACACAAATTTAAATGTATTATACAAGGTACAGGGAAAAATAATACATAAGTACAATGCACAGCGGAAATACATTAACTAACACAACTGAATGAAATATACGGATACAAAGCTTTCCGAATATAGCTCCATTTGTAATCCAGGATCCTATGAAAAGAAGTATCCGCGAAAACCAAAATTACAAGCTGCCCATGTGGAAAATAAGGGCACCCAGAGTTTAGGTTAAAACAACAAACTCCGATTCAGTCAGAGGACTGGTGTGAGAACTAAAACAGTTATTAAATCTTTACTTTAAAACTTGGGAAATCATGGGACCATGCCGTATAACACGGAACGGGTTTACTCCACATAAATCTTAGTTTAAAATAAAACAACGCAATGCTTTTTGGAAAAATGAAGCGATTATAAGACCCAGGTCCCATCACACAATGAAACGCAAGCCAGAGGATAGAGTTTTCCCTTATATTATCCAAATATGCTTGGTACGTTTAAAACAAATCACTTTGATATTACTATAAGTGCATAGTGTCAAAAACAACTTCAATATAAACATATCAATCATAGGCGGCATGGGTACCATATATCATTTCGCCATACTAGCTCTACAACTAAAACCGAAGAATGTCGTATTGGAAATTGGATTTACATCATGAGTCAAGGCTAGGGATGGCTCCTTCCGGTTCGAGACACTCTAGCAAATTCCTTAGGACCCCCTGCAGTGAACCCTTGGATGCGGTAGGGCCGGTCCACACTTACTTTTATGGATTAATTATTCCTGAACACACGTTTCCCGGTCCTATCGGATCTATCTCTGAGCCACTAGGGACTCAATAATCGAGGCGTCTCATTCCATCACCCACATAAATAAAAATATCTAGGCTCTATACAATGACACCACTTCTAGCTACAAAGAAACATCGTTCACTCCCTACAGTCACGATCCCATTTTTGACTCATACCGGGTGTGAGGTTCGCGAATTAACGCTATACACAAAGCTATGCTAATTAATGTTGTGCTTTGATCATCAACCACAAGACTCTGCTTTTCAACAAAAGCCTTGATCATTTGCATCTTAGCATGCCACATTGTCAATCCATATCGTACCACTGATTTCCACCAATATGTAACCTCTAAGCTCGTACGTCTCAGAGAAGGGTGTTAAGCAAGAGAATAAATTCTCCGCCACCAAACAGATATATATTTAGCAGAGATCAATGAATACAGTATAAAGGAATACAATGTCAGATATACCATCCATTTGTAAGTCCGTTCTGGGTCTGAACGGAACCGGAGGCACCTTATTCCTCGTCCCATATGTCCAATACAGGAGAGAGGTCCTCGCATATCCGATCGTTCTCCAAGTACGTCCGAACGATCACCACTTATTACCTTGTCTTGGGTGTATAGCCCAATCAAGACATCAGTAATCATCCAAATGATGTGAAGATCTCCGGTCTTCAACCACCTTCTTCATCGTCGACTTTTTGTCGTCTTATTAATTATTCAGAATGGGTTAGACCCGGTCTTTCCGAATAACTCACGTATTTTATAAACAATAATCAAGAGCTATAAAAACACATTATGCATCTCATTCCAATCCAGAATATTCTTTTATTCCAATATTCACATTTTAGGAAAAAGGTTCCCATTAATTTTATCAAAGATAAATTCTTTTAAAATTATTCTTTAATCTTCCTTTGGATGTCAATTTTAAAAGATTTTATTTTATCCTTTATCAATTCTAAACCAAATTAAGGTTTATCCACCAGTCAGGATTAGCGAACTTTACCAAAGTAATCATTTTATTTTATTATCCCAATCCCAACCTATTCATCCCATGAAGCAAAACTGGCAATACTCCATATCTAACACCCACGGTGTTATCGATAAATTTTAATTACCATTTCGTGTTCAAATCTAATAAAAGATTTAACTATCACCTGCAGTAAAACTGGCGGTACTCCATTCTCAATCATTTCATGAATTCGATAAATTTAACTATCCCATTCTCATTTCAATCTAATTAAAGATTCATTAATTGGTAAACTTATCTAAATCTTAATTGTAAGGTTTATTCATTTCTCAACTGGGGTTTAAGAACAGTGTTATTCAGGACATCATTCATGACAAACCCAAAATCCAATTTGATATTAAATACAATGCTCAGAATAGATATTTTATCGGCTTATATTCATATCAAATTCCGAAACTGACGGATATCGTAATGGGAATAACGATATCTGTATCTTCCAAATTCCTCAACAATATCCGTATAATCACGGAATCCAATACCAAAATATTCCGAAGATTATTTCCATTCAAAATCCATTCCAATTCATATTTTGGAAAATTCTGGTTATATTAAAACCATTTCAATCCAATTTACTTATTTAAAAACCAATGGATGATATTTCTACTTAATAATTAGTTGATTTCGATATAAACATATTTTTATTTTTCCAAAATTGGAATTTTTCATCAAAAATCTTTTCGAATTCGTTATTATGATTTTACATAATTTTTCCATATTTTTAATAATTTTTATAAGGCCCTTATAATCGGTTTCCAATATCGGCCACCGAACTGCATCCATAGCGAACTTCTCTAAATTTGATTTGGACATATTTCCAAACCTAACCGTTCAAATTTAAATATATTATATCCACTGGAAAGCTCTTTTTGATACGAACCTAACGGTTCCTTTTTAGGAGAATTCGACGGTCGGATCTCCCGTTACTTCCATTTGAAGTTAATGGTCGAAATTCGCGAACGGTCACTGCGCGGTGCGTTCTATTCAGGCCATTATATATATATAACATATATATCGTTGATTTCTATTCAAAACGTATTTTATAAATTTGTTTATAAATTCATTTCAAACCGATTTCAACTTAATTTTTAATTTTTTCATCAAAATTGAGTATTCCATATCATTATAATATTAAAATGATAATATTTTCAAAATATCAGATTTTTAAATCTATTCTTTTTTATATTCATTATAAAATGAATAAAATCGATCGATAAACCATTTCGGGTTAAAATGACGTTTAACTACTCAAAACGGCTTCATATTCATCACATTTACGAATATTTCAATATTTTTGCGTCCATCCAAAATCGGACATCAAAATCATATTTTGATTCTTCACTGAATACTATTCTAAAATATTCATTTATGTTTTGAATATTAATTTAAAATATTCCTTATTTCAAAATATTTGTTATTTTAAAATATTCATTATTTCTGTATCAAAATCAGACTCAATCAATTACCATATAATACCAGTTATATGGATTTCATACATCGCACGTATTCACAATAATGATATATCATCATTACATATTCACCCATCATCCAGAGTGCATTTTACAACTATATAAGCATTAAAATAAATAAATAACGCTCACAGCCTGTCAACCTATCAATTGACATACCACTAAATATTAGGATTAGTGTATGTCAAATATCATCCCAATACCCGTGTGGGGTTTTCAAACAACAGCGGTCTATTTAAAGTAATCACTGGTCGATTAATTTAACCAGTTCTAATTCGATTTGAATTATTATTCTGATTTACCAATTTTCACAGTTCAAATTATAAATAAATATTTATAATTTAATTTCAATTACCACATTAATGTTAACATTATTTTTAATATGTTAATCACAACATCACAATCAAAACTTAATACAGTCAATTAAATCGTCCATGGTCTATGGACGAGGGAGGGGAGCTAACATGCACCGTATACAATTTATAATAATTAAAACTGATAAAAATCTACACTGACAATTCTATATATTTTTATATATGAATACAATAACATTATAAAATATAATTTTTGAGTGGGACGGAGTTCTCAAATTGGTTTCACTCTATCAGTGTTTATTTCTGAATTGTCTTTAATAGAATTAAACATATGTTTAATTTTGTCAAAAATACCGACTGTCTCCGTTTCCGTTCTGGTCAGTTCCATGTTGTAGTGTACGTTGCCATGATCCAAACGTGACAGAAATCGTCCAATTTGGACCTCGTATGAAATAGATACAACAATTAATATGTTGGATAATTAAATTTGTAACTAATTAAACTAATTTTATTTAATAACGTTAAATAAACGTTACCTTATTCACTAATTACCCTGGAAATCAAAAACACATTGTCAACTTCCTTTTCTAACCGCCGCCCTCCACGTGAACCACCGACACGCCATGCGCCTACTCCCTAAACGAAGCCACCTACGGTGGCCCCAATCGCCTTCAATCTGGCCTCAAACGTGGCGGCTTCAAGCCCAAAAATCGCGCCACTCACCTCACGATAATCCATGAAACTGGTATGGATTGGAAGAGGGAAGAGAATACTATGATTTTCGTTTTGAATTTGTGTTCTATTTCTAAGTGGATTGGAAAAAAATTTGGTTTGAAAATCGGATTGCATTGGTCGTTCAATTTAGTGTTGGCGGCTGCGTTTGGGGAAAGGGGGGTTTATAGATTTTTCTTAATATTATTATTTATTTCAAAAAGTAGATTTTGTATCCGAACTCCAAATCAAACCCAATGACTGATGCCCCTCGACAAATACCCCATTCCGGACACAATGGGATATGTTTCGTAAGCCAATTCGACTATTTCGATCGATTTTCGTCAATATTAAAATATAAATCAATATATATTGAATTTAAACATACATTTTAATTCACCGGGGCCACATACTAACTCCTAAAATTACGAAAAAATAAACTAGCTATGGTTTGGCGATACGGTCCTGATAAAACTAATTTCGTCGAATTTGGGGACCGTTTGAAAAATGGCCTTTTTCTAGTTGATTAAATTCAAATTGAAATTACCAAACACGTTTATATTTACCACGCTCACCTTTTAATTCAAAAAATTATAAAATTTGAAACCTTACAGTAATTTGACATTCCGAATCCAACAAAAGTGGTTTCGTTGAAAACGGAGGTCGTTTGCAAAATGGCTATTTTTAAGGGCTATATATAATACTAATATATATATATATATATATATATATATTCCTTAGCAACTATTTTAAATTTTAAACTGGCTATAACTTTCAATTTATAAAACGAAATCAAATTTTTTTACATTCGTTAGAGAGATATTGTTAAGCAGACTCAAATATTTCTGGTTTTACTGAAATCCGATTTATTTTGAATCTTATACATTCAATTGAATTTTAAAATCGAAATTTTAATCTACCACGCCATTTCAAGCTCATTTTATAATTAAAATAAATTTATACGTTCTAATTTTGACTTAAATAAATTTTTAAATGTTGTTATTTAAAATAAATCATTTTAAATATTCAAAATACATTAAAATTGCTAAAATAAATTTTTTAAATTGGTTTAGAAATTCCTAGTTGTTACAATATATTTTTGACTCCACTATTTAATAAATCACTTAAATATATTTTGATATTTCTGACATGATTCACTTGAATACATATAAGACATGAAATTGTACTATTAAAAGAATTCAAACAAAATAGGCATATTGAATTGAACAACAAAAATATATTTTTATTCCAATCAGTTTTTTTATTACAAATAATAGTACAGATTTATTCACATCTACAATTAGTCTCATATATAGGAATTCCTCACTCGGTATCACTCAGTTTATATACAGACTCACAATTACATATACATTCACTGACACTAATTCTTCACATGCTCCCAATTTAATCCAGTCCAGTCGCCTCCACACCTGTCAAAGAAACACATGCAGTAAACTGGAACAAAAATAGATTAAAAAACAAGTAAATATAAATTTATTTTAAATTTTATTTACCACCAAATTTTTGGTTTGTTTCTCATCATTTTTCTAGACTTAGTCTAATATATATATATATATATATATATATATATATATATCCATCTGTGTCTAGATAGCTTGTGATATTCATAGTTATTCACTGTAAATACCACAAGGTTGACATTGTCTATAGTGCTCACATATATATATATTATGCTCGTGCACTATACATGTATACACATACATGTGTATGTATATACACATATTTTCTATGCAGGTGCATAAGTCGGTCACGTAAACAACATGTTAAATGTGGCAAAGTACAACCAGCCTCAACATAATCAAAAGAAATGGTGAAAGCACAAAACAGGTCCAACCGACAACAAAGTCAATCCAGCAAGTGGCCATCATGATAAATACATGGCTGCACAACAAAAACAGGAACAACAGTAAGCTAGTACATATAACCATGGATCAACATGAACATGCACAAGTTTCAACACAATGAACATGGCATTAACAAGGCTACAACAATACAACAAGCATGGTTGTAATTTTCATCAGTCAAGTGGTGCAAAAGCACATATGCAAAAATGAAAAGTGGCAACAAACAAGATAGTGGAGCAAGCACAAATGGCTCAACTTCACAGTACAAATGGAGATAGAGCAGCAAGGGTCCAACCAACAAAGGAATGGCAACACAAAAGCAACAAAGTGACTCAGGATGGTGCATGTATCAAGTGTTATCACATGCCAAATCAAGTCGAGTATCATATGTGCTTATATCAGTGTAATTTATGCTCTTATAAGTGCCAGTCGATTTTCAGGACAGAATATTATCAACATGTGTATGACATTTTCTAGTAAACAGGGAATAGGAAATAAGATGAACTAATGTATGCATAGTATCGTGCTCTTATTAGTCTTGAAGTGGAAAGAAAACAAATACAAGCCAAGTCAAATACAAGACACAAGTGGAGGAAAAGGCAAACCATCATGGTAGATTTATATATAACATATGCATCTATATAAATATATTATATAGATGTATATATATATTATATACAACAATCACAGCAAAACTACCACAAAATAAGTTGGAGAAGGTGTATCACAAGTACAGGGCAAAAATGATCAAGTATAATATCAGTAGATAAAGCAAGTACCAGGTTTAAAACAAGATGAAATATATTATTTATTCTTATCAACATTGGTTCTGAAGCAGAAAAAGGAATCAAAATTTCAACAAAGCATCAACGCCTTATCTTCTGGAAAAGGAATTCACATTTTTTTAATCCGTATTTACGGCAGGATTCAAATCGATAATTTCTAAAAGGACAAATTAGTGATGTAATGAGATATAGCGGTTGTTCAATTTAAGGCAACAAAATACTTGAAATAATATTGGTTCAAAATCACGTTGGTAATGTTCAAACAATTTCCAGATATTTTTAAAGGGGACGTGTATACCCTAAAGAATAGGAGATACCCATACAAATTCTTCTAAGGACCATTTCAAAATTAAAGAATTCATCACGCAAGTTATTCCAGAAATTTTGAATATTTCAAACTCACTAAATTCAAAGTCGTGCAATAATATAAACGGATTACAACAATAATCAAGTCCCTTATTTTCGCATGTATCAAAGATCGAATCTAAGATGAAATCAAAGAAAATTTTGTATTTTTAATCCTATTTAAACACCAGCATCATCATTGGTAAGTACCGAAAAAATCAAGCTAAAAATCGAAGAAATAAATTCAAAGAACTCATAAGTATTCACGTGATTTTCGATCAATTGCAGGCCAATTTTGTAACACCTCACGTCCATTAATGTCACTCACAAAGGGAATGCATTAACTTCCATGGAGGTTAATAGTGAATATAGAACAGAAAATTTACAACAAGACAGATAATAAATAGTACTTGGAAATCTAAAACTTCATTTTATTGCAGCGGAAATTAAACATGTTTGTTACATCACAAAACCATAAATCAGAGTCAAGTACAATATCCATCTTCATAAAAACAAAATACATAATCCCATTACATAAATAGCCATTAAAAAGATAACAAGCTGGACTTTACTTCAACGGTCCAAGCTTTCCAAAGAGAGATGAAGCAATTCAATCAAACTCCACTAGAGCTGGGCCCAACCTGAGGACCTGGAGGGGGAAAAAGGATAGAAATAGAGGGGGTCAGATATAAAGTCTGGCGAGTATGATAATTCTAACAATACTATTATCAAAATAACTAGACTAAGACATAAGCTGGAAGACAAGTAAATGTCTATGAACTCTTAGGAAGATAAAGATAGCGTTTAAGATAACGTTAAAGAAAACGGTAAAGGCACACCTAATTACTAACGAATGATTACTACACTGCACCACACATTACTACACTGCACCACACCAGTCACTCTATTGTTTGATCCTACTTGCTTCACACAGAAACTTTATAAATAGCCTTACGTACCCCTAGCTGACTACATAGGTGTCGTCTGCCCCTATCTCCACTAGGTGTACCCCACTACCAACTTTCGATCGGCTCCCTACTCGTAGATACCCGTGCTGGCCCCACAGTGTGGGTGTATCACTCCCCTAAAGTGGCAACCCGATACAACTTGAGAATGCACGGCTTATACCTACACGATGCAACAACGTCTTACCTACCAGCCCGGGTCCACACACGCATACGAAACCCGTTGGACTTGCGTTGCCACCGCTCCCCGTTTTGGCCTCTTACAGTCGAACCCAGCATGCGTGTCCCGTCCTCGACTTGGGTCGAGCCCACAAAGATACGTTTGGGATACTGGTCGAAATGGGCCCCCACAAGCTACCCACCTAAGCTTGTCACTAGTATATCCCACTTAACCCTCTTAGTCATGTTCATTTACATGTGTGTTTGCTTAAGTCTTACTAATCGTATTTCACATGCCACTAAGGGCACCCCCTAGATTTCCCATGCCACCCAAGGCACCTACTTAACCCCCATGTCCCACCTTACATGTTTATCTGGTTAAGTATTTCTTGATTCATTCAGGCCATAACCTCATAAAGACCTCTCACATTAGACTGGCATTTATGGCAGCTGGATTTGCCGGGCGGGTCCGGGCAGTCTTACACCATAAAAGAGTCTAACCTCGTGTCTTTACAACCGTTATGCTTTAGTTTAGGCCTAGGACCTCTCACATTGGGCTGACATTTGTGACCACTGGATTTTGTCGGGCGGGTCTGGGCAGGTTTACGTCACAAACGAGTCCAACCTCGTGTCCTAAGCATTAATTAACACTTAAAATCTTTTACCCCAGTTTTAATAATTCCCTATTCAAATTATTAATTAAGTCAACTTTTAATGATGTCCATAATTGACTCAATTATGGCCATCCACTTATGGCATGCAAAATCATATCAATTGCACCCCAACTTTTTAATATTAAATCCTTAATATTACCCCTACCCCACGTTTATACGTTCGCTTATTCAACGCATAATATAGGCTAGACTTGTATAGTCTAACACCTAGCACAAAGATAAATTATCACAACATATAGACAATTAAAATAAATCTCATCATAATAGGGGTGAAACTTGCATAAACTACACATGTTAAGGATCAAAAGGTGTCAACTTGTTAAATATCTCAATTTACATGATATGATCATAGCCCAAATCTATACATAAACTTGCATATGGGGTTTTTAGGCAACATAATGATGGTGTGAACTAGCATAGGATATCACATATGTCATAGCATAATTCTAGATGTCATAATAGATGTCTTGGCATATGTTCATAACTTTTCTAATCAATCTAACTTGCATATGTGACTTGTCATATAGATCAACATAACCCAAACATGATGATTTAATTTATATGAACTTACTAGCATAGATGGTAACATCATGGCCTTTTTAACATGTATGATTCATCACAACTTAGCATAGAAACTTTCAACATACATAACATCATCATAGCATGAATTACAACATATAAGATATCATCATCACATAACATTGGATTTACAATATACATGATAGCAAAAGGGGTTTACAACAACATATATGATAATTCATATCATCTACTCATAATCCATTCATAACTAACCTAATTAAAATGATAATAATCTTGTTAAGATCATCATACTCACAATTTAGAGAAGAAAAGAGAGAGTTTTGCTTTAGGGTTGAGAGAATTAGAATTGAATTTGCTTTTCTTCTTTCTTAGTTGGCGGCGGCTCCATTGATTTCCATGGCGACGGTATGACGGTAACTATTCTATTTTAATTAGGTTTAGGGTTAGCATTATGATGTATTTATAGGTGTAGGAAGTTATTTAGGACCATTAGATTAACCCTGAACCATGAGAACCAATCAAATGCAAAATCTGCATTTGAGCGAATCGGCCCACGGGTTGACAGCCAAACACCCTGGATTAACCCCTAGTCGACCCAGCGCGCCTCGGGTCGACCTCAAAAATGGGCCAGTTCGGTTATTTCCCCTCCCAATTCGCTGTTTTGAACTTTTTCGCATATTTATTTATTTATTTTTTTAATTTATATATATATATCAATATATATATATTTCTCTGGGCAACCCATTTCACTTAATTCTTTTCTAAAAATTAAGTATACTTTAATTTGTGAATTTTAATGTTATAAAATTACGGGGTGTTACAAATTTGTTTTGACCAAGAGTATCTACAAATTGGAGCATCAAAGAGCAATTTACATAACAACATAAGAATCATGATTTGGATACCCAAGCAAAACCCTAATTCAATTTGGATCAGCCATCATTGAAGATATAAAAGTAAGCTGACGTTTTTTTGAGTGATAAAGGAAAAGGGGTCGGCCAATTATTTTAAAAAAGACTTAAAGGATTTACTATTTATTTTTTAAAACTTGGGTATAATTGTCTTTTATTTTCAAGTGTTTTAATTTGTAATCAAGTTTAAAATTTCTAGTTTTTCAAAACTAGGGAAACGAATTATGGGCTTGTAATTTAGGGAAATCTGATCTCGGGGATAGAGATCAGTACAGGGTTTTGAGCGTATAGTTAGAACAGTTAGGAGTGAGAGTCGCGAGTTTACAGGGGATTGTAAGCATAGAGATTAATTTAATTCCTAGTAGAAACCTCGGGGAATCCAGTAGTAGACAGGGTTTTGCCAAAGCTGTGACACCCCCACGTCCTTTAATGTCACTCATTAAGAGAATGCATTAAGTTTCGTGAAGCATTATAAGTAAACAAAAATAGAAACATTACAAGACAGATATAAAATAGTAGCAGAATAAAAAAAAGAATTTTATTAATTATAAAGCATTGTGGTTCAAATCATCATATGTCTGAAAATATATAAACCCAGTACTTCATCAAAACTTCTGTCTTGCACTTAAAACATCAGAGTACAAAATAAAATAAGCATAATCCCCGAATAAAAACATAGCCATAGTAGCAAAGATAGGAGCTTGAGCAATACATCTAAACAACTCCAGCAAAATGATAGCAGAATCCTGGTCAAGCTTGAGTATTCCCACCATGAGAACCTAGGAGGGAAGAACGAAAGAAAGAAGAGGAAACAAAAAGGTCAAACATAAAGTCTGGCGAGTCCATTTACTTTTAGCAAATAAATAAGTAAAAGTATCATGATAGGCATATAAAGTGGATGAGAAAGGTAACATCACAAAAGGCAGGTATGACATGGTGAATATGATAGAGTGTATATGTTTCTCTAATGATTACTCTGCACTGATACTAGTATAACTAGAATGAAATGATCCCAACAACTATAAGATGGTAGACTTAGGCGTACTTCTGGTGAGAGGTTTTAACCCCATACAATCAATAGGCAGCCCAACCTAACAGGCTCCTAAACTTTTTACTAGAGTCTAGATGTACCCTAACTACTACCTTAATCGATCGGCTCCCCACTCCGATACCGTGTGCCAGCCCCATAGTAGGATGTATCACTTCCTAAAGTGGAAACCCTTCGTTGATGTGCATAACCATATCTACATGTGTCACGATCGTCTTATTCCCCTCTGCCCGGACCGTGCACGCACATCACCCCGGTCGGTTTGCGTCGCCCACACCGTCCTCCACGTTTGGATCTCTTACAATCACCCTAGTAAGCGTGCCCCGACTCCAACCTAGGGCGGAGTACTCGTTTGATACTGTTATATGGGTTACTGACTGAAACGGGTCCCCCACCTAAGATGATGCAAGCTCTCCCCTTTTTCTTACATTCCCATAAGAATTTCCACAGGTTATGCTTACCTAACGGTGTCTTTAATTACATAACCCCAACCGGTTAAGTTTGTGGGCCTATATATAAATATTACCCACCCAACCTAGATATACTTAACTCTCCCACTGTTTCAACTAATTTATTTAACCCCTATTCAAATTCATGTTTATACAATCCCTATGGATTCAACTAGGTTAATTATTCAACTTTATTGCTATATTCAGTTATGGTTATAATGTACTAGACCTCTCACATTAATCCTACAACTTGTGGACGCTGGATATGCCGGTCGGTTCCAGGCAGACTTCTTCCACAAGTCAGGCTTAACATCGTGTCTTAACTCGTCTTGTGTTTATGCACTTTGACCCCTCACATTAGATTCAACACTTGTGGTCAGTGGATATGCCAGGCGGTTCCGGGTAGACTTCCACCACAAGTGCAATCTAACCTCGTGTCTAAGAGCGGTTATAGTTTCTAATTACTATAATCCTAGGCAATTCATTATTAGCCAATTTTACCTGTGTTGTTATAGGTTTTCACGCCCCTTCTCCCTAGCCATGTTCATAATAAACCATATGTCCAAATTCATATTCATATACATTATTCAAGCTATGCCAAATTCCCCATTTACAAGTTATGCCCAATTTAATGTTTTCCCCTCGTTACCAGTCTAATGCATTCGCATATTTTACCGGCATGCCTAGGCTCGAAAGTAGCCTGGCTTGTATATAAAATAAAAGGGAAAGGATGAAGGGAAGATGACAGAAATGATTATTCCAACAGGATTGACATAAACGTATAGTGGCATAATGATAAGATGGGCATATAGGAACAAATCTGGTGAACATGTGATAATAGAACTGATTCTAACATTATAGGGATGTCATAACAGGCATAATAAGATCTGATATACACGTAAATGTGTATATTTTATCTGCGTATTTATCTTATTTTATCTTTTAAATAATTGATATTGTGTATTTATAGCTGTGTTTTCAGATTGTTGACAAGAAACAGGGTTTAGAGCATTTGATGAATAGAGCATGAAGAATTTGCTTTAAAACAGTGAAGTTTGGAATTACTAAAGCTTGAAGAGTGCAAAGCTTGAAGAACGGTTGCAAATAGAGTTCAGTTAAGAAGATTTGGCTCAATGAATACTCATGCTGCGTTCACATTAGCTCATTTACAAGGCCTCTTACTCATGTTGTGTTCACATTAGCTCATTTGCAAGGCCACTCACTCTACAGCTGTGTTCACACTGGCTTATGTATTATTTGGGCTAATTCTTTAGTCCCACATTGTGTATTTAGCTAGTTAGTCTCTATCATATCAGCTATAAATACCTTTTATCTCATTCATGTAAAGACACACTTAGTTTTATTCTGTAATCTTTCTCTTGGAATAAAACTCTTCTTCCTCTGTTCTATTTAGTTTTAGTTTTATTTATGTTCATGTTATTTAATTTCTGTTTTTCTTTTTCTTTTAGCTATGTCTAGCTAATCCTCTTTAATTAGGGGGTGATGACGCTAATAGTTATGATTCAATATGAATCACATAGCCAAAAGATTAGAACTTCATGTATGTAGATCTAGATTTGAACTAAGGGTTAGATCTGAACCTTCATACCCTGTATCGTTTAAGAGCTGTGCTCCTTCACAGGGTATATTCGAGTTCGATCCAACACTTATCAGATTTAGATTTAATATTTAGGGTTTTAGAAATAAAATAGTGAATCTGTCCTGATAGCCTATGGTTGTTTAAGAGCTGAGCTCCTGCATAGGCTATACTTGTTGTTATTTACATATTTGTTTCTAGAAATATAATTATCGTTGATTCATGTTTGTGACAGAAACATGAATTAGATCTGTATTTATTCGATTGGCTATTGATGAATATTAATCTAATCTATGTCATTACTCCCTAATTACTTTCTTTATTGTTAAAAACTCGCTTTTTGTTTATTTTCTGTCAATTTGCAATTCAATCAAAATTCTGGAATAACTTGAGTGGATTTATTAATAAAATAATTTGGTCCCAGAGTTCGACACCCTCTACAACAATCCTTGTTGTTTAGGAAAACTGAACGGATTTTACAGTTGTTTACAACTGTTTGATTTGTTCGCAAACAGATCTAAACAATGAGTTAGATGTCCAACTAACAATACATCTAATTTGGCCATAAACATAATAGAACAGGTATAAGGTGGTCTAAATAGTGAATTAGATCTATAATCAAAGGTAGATCTGACATGATAAGTTTAAGATCCAAGTCATAGTCATGTCAGAATATCATAGATACACAAGTTATAATAGGTCTGATATGATTCAAGAAGTCACAGGCATAGATCCAAAATATAGTTATATCATGTTTTACTATTTAATTATTTAAATCTAAAAGTAACGTAAACTCACAGTGTTTGGATCTAGGACAATAGAAGAAGAATAACAGATGTTGAATCACGGATCTACACTTGATTAACTCGATTGCAAGAGAAGAAAAAGGTTTGATTCAATTCAGGCAGCGACAACATCTAGTCCTCCATTATTTTCAGTGTGAAGAAACTAGAGAAATAGGGCCATATTTATAGCCAACAACCCCCGAAATCCTAATCTGCCCAGTTTACAGCAGGGGGGTTGACCCACCCCTTAGGGGGTCGACCCATGGGTCGACATCCCCTTTGAGGGGTCGACCCAGGGGTCGACACCCCCTTGAGGATTCGACACCCTTAGGCGAGAAATTTGTCACTCACCAAATTTTGAATTTTAAACTGATTTCTAGATAGGTTTGTATTGTTATGTATATATAAATATCTTTCACGTATACAAACTTCAAACCTTAATAACTTCTTCGTACGGTTTTCGTTTTATGCAAACCAGGTGTCTATTTTGGCCAGATTTTCAAGACGAACACCATGGTGCAATACGTTTTTCACTTAATTCTGAATATTAAATTAATTATCCTTTAATTTATCCTCTTTAGTATTGTTAAAATACGGGGTATTACATTCTCCCTACTCAATGGATTTCGTCCCCGAAATCTCCAAGTTAAGAAGAATGTATATCCTATCATCCACATCCATCTACTCATCCACCAATCACGGGCATCCATTGTCCTTAAAGATTTTTAATGCTTATATGAACATATAAAAAGGTGTGTGTATATGTCCTAACACTAATGCGAAGATCAGGCGGTCTACAGATTCAGTCGACCTCCTTAATGCAATGTATGTTAGTGTCATGAATCCAACATGTATGCAGCAATCCTAATATAGCATGTAAGTTCTATATGTGTGCACAATCATCCGTCCAAATGCAACATCCATATGATGATACATCCATTTTAATCCATTAAAAGAAGAAATACGCACACACATCCATATGCAGTATGAGAGTGATTGAGCCAATCTAGTGCCTATTGTGTGTGTATATGCATCCACAAGCAACCACTAGCAAACACTTGCATCCACTTGCATCCATCAAACATAACATATCTCAAACACATGTTTACATCCATGGGATTCCTACCTAAAGGTAGAAGAATCGATCGATAGGACATACTTAAATGACATAAACAAGCATAAATAAAAGCTTTAGAAAGGAAGTTAAGAACATACCCTCGAAAAGAAAAGGGTACAAAGTACTAATCTTGTCTTCGGTCTCCTAAGTTGCATCCTCTAGGTTATCTCCCCACTAGACCTTTCATCAACTTGACTTCTCTATTGCGTAGCTTCTTAACTTATGATCCAAGAATACAGGAATGAACTCGTCTGATTGTCGCCTCGTGTTCCACCTCTACTTCCTCCAATATACCCGGCTCAACTACTTCTGCGGTATCATGAAAGCACTTCCGCAAATGAGAAACGTGGAAAACATCATGAATGCCGGATAGTCTCTCGGGTTGCTTTATTATATAGGCCATTTGGCCAGTCCTTTCTGTTATGGGAAATGGCCCTATGAATCTTGGCCCCAATTTCCCTACAGATCCGAAGCGCACCACATTCCTCAAAGGTGACACCTTAATGAAAACCATATCTCCTACTTCAAATTCAATGTCAGTCCTTCTCTTCTCTACGTAGGATTTCTGCATGTCATAAGCAGTCTTCATTCGTCTGCGGATAAGATCAATCTTCTTGGACGTTTCTCTAACCATATCTGGCCCAAGTAGTAGTCTTTCTGTAGATTCCCACCAACAAATCGATGATCTACAGGGTCATTCGTATAATTCTTCGAAGGGTGCCATGCTAATGCTAGCTTGATAACTGTTATTGTAGGCGAACTCTACTAAAGGAAGATGCTCTTCCCAAGTCCCTCCGAAGTCTAGGATACACTGCCTTAAAAGATCCTCAAGAACTCTGTTCACCCTATTTTTATGTCCCTCTGTCTGTGGGTGGTAAGCGATGCTCAAACACAACTGTGTACCGAATGCTTCTTGCAAGCTCCTCCAAAATTCACTAGTGAAAATGGGGTCACGATCGCTTACGATATTGGAAGGTATTCCATGAAGACAGACTATCTCACGAACATAAATCTCTGCCAACCATGATGTCGTCCTCTTACTTTTAACTAGAATGAAATGAGCACTCGTATTAAGTCTATCTACCACAACCCAAATACCAGTGTTGCCTTTCTTCGATCTAGGCAAACCATCTATGAAATCCATGGAGACGCTCTCCCACTTCCACTTCGAAACCTCTAAAGGATGAAGTAAACCACCGGGCTTCTTTTGCAGTTCAAAGAATTTTGAACCTCGTGTCTAACTGCCGGGCTTAGTTTGCTCTGATACCAAATGTAACAACCTGAATTCCGACATATCGATTTTTTTTCAAAATTGTAATCTATCGAAGCTCGTTTTGGTTTGCTCTAGTAACCTGCTGAAAAGACAGAGACATAAAATATGCCAGAGCTCATAAAATATCCCATAGTGGAATGGATAAAATATAATATAATCAAAGTTTAGCCTTACCGTAATAATAATACTGCCTAAGCAGTATATAAAGCTATCATGTCTCTGCCATAAATCTAACCTGCTAGTATGTTATGAGGAGGGGGTCGGAACCCAAGTTCTGGTGACTAGATTTAAACTATACACTTTGGATAATCCTATATATACCGTTCAATCATATTTTCTTATTTATTAGGTTACTTGGGGTTAACAACACTCAAGGCTTACACATACGTCGTACCCATTTATTTCCCAGTGGATTAACCAAATATAGTATATATATATGTAGCTACCCTTCAATATTAAGGTACACCCCATGGTACCCAACTCGCACGGTCTCCATCGTAATGCCACCGAAATGAACGCTGTCCCTCATCCTACGTCGGAGTGACGTACGGATCTCTACATAACAATGCTATATTTTGCATATATCTGTCATTACTATGCTACGTAAGCGTACGAAATGCCACCGTCGATCTAGTCAGATTTCATACTGGAGTAATGGCCTCAAGTCTACGATACACCACCCATAGTAGACATGCATGTATCTAGATTGTCCCACATACGTATCGTCAAATGTATTTGATGCCTTAACCGCACATAATGTGCACTGAGTTCCGTGGCAGGGCTATACAAGAAACACAGAACTCAGTCGACAGCTTTTCCATATCTGTACAGGCCCGTCTTTTGAAGCCTCAAAATACAGATATTCCTAGGGTCTGTTTTTCATGGTGGTTATTGCCCTGCCTTGGCCCCTCCCTCAACTAGTAAAGACTACAAGAGCTAAACGACTTGCCCCTAACAAACAATTTAAACAGATATTCCTAGGGTTAGTTTTAGCTCTAGTCTTTTTGCATCCCATTGGTTGCCGATGACGGGTACTCGACGATCTACTATCGTTACTGGTCCTGACCGCGCCCCCCGTTGAGGTGATCGCCGAGTCACACTAGTGTCACCACGTCACAACATTCTGGTTGTAGAGCTACTTTTGCAGTCAAGGCCCACCCACCTGGTAGTTACGCACAGACCCAACCTCTGTGGGCACAGCCTAAACCCCTCTGCCACTACACAGAGGGATACCAGGAGCACCCTATGTATCTCAAGAAGTCGTGTGTTTCCCCTTCCAGTCCTTCGGAGCCGTCAGAATAATCACATGAACGTGCGCTCCCCTTATGCCTCATGACACCACAATGATCTACCCCGTTGGGTTATTCACACTCAAACGTGCGGACTAGTCCAAGCACCTCATTTTAATGTGTCATTAGACCCTATGTCTAAACATTCTCTTACGCGCTTGCTTTACCTCACCAGGTTTCCATTTAACTTGGTTATTACCATTCATATTGAATTCTTAATTGAGTTACCAAGTTCCTCTTACTTATTAATTTCAGTCATATAACTTAACCCATTTAAGTTTATCAATAAGCCCATAACATGTTATTCTCTAGATTGTGATCCAAGATTTGTGACCCGCAATCCATTTATATTCTTGTTTGATTTCATGACTACAATAACATGTTCAACTTAATATGTTATTAAGTATATCTCAATTCACATGTTATCACTTATCATTTATGATGAAGCATAACTTACTTCATTACATAAGTTTTCCTCCACTACTACAAAAGTGGGCATATTCGACACTAATTTACGTGTGTTGCAAGAAAAGCATTGCAAAAGCTATGGATTCTTTGATCTTCTGCAACATTACTCAAATATTATTGCATTAGACATGAATGCAATGTTGTGGTGGGAATACTAGTGTTATGACCTGCAACATTAGTTAAAAGTGTTGCGTTACACCAGTTAAAAGTACAACTCATCAATCCATGCCCTCATAAATGAAAAATCACAACTGTCCATCTCGTTGATCAATCCACGCTACCCTTTCCCTCTTTCCCGCTAAGAATTTCCTTCCCGCCATACTTATTTTCCTTTCGTTCTCACCAAATCCCCTACTCCCACCATACTCTAATCTGTCCCACCCCCAACTTTCCCAAACCCTCAAATCGAAAACCCTAGTTTCAAAAACATGAGCGTGAAATTGTATTCGCTCAAAAAGCTATGTTATTTTCCCCTAATATTTCCTGTTTCTGTCTCTTTTTTATCCTCTTACATCGAATATCGATGGATTTTCTCTACTTGAAATTAAGTGCATGGTTGAGAGATTTTGTTGCGTACTCGATGTAGAGTATGATTTCTTTCTATTCATTTTATTATTTGTCGTCATCCTGTTATTGTCGCTATTGTTTAGGGCTAACTGGAATTAAGTTGATTTTAGATTTCTTTATAGTTTGACATTTAGTGAAACTAACTTTAGTTTTTGAATGTCTCAGGTATTGTATAAAATAATGAGGGACTGGTTTGCTGCAAAAAAAGAACTAAAGATATCAGTATTGACTTCGAAGAGCATAACAGTATGTATTTTGGTTTTAGGGGTGTATATTTATCATACATATTTCCATTAGTTCTACACTGTTTAGCTTGTAAAGCATCTATTTTTCACTATAAAGATAATACGTTTTCCTTTTTAAATTTACTTATGTTTTTATCTTACCCATCGAGCTTCTTTCAGAGAAGAAGTGATTCTTAGTTCATCTGCAAGTTCATTATAACTTCTTATATTCTAAACTTGAGAACTACAAAGTTTAGTATACATTAATTAGTTTCTGTATTCGCAAATTGGGAAATGTGCTACTAAGCCGAAACTAGAGGGTCTTATTGTATAATGTAAGGGAATTGCTAAGGAAAGTCGCGTTCAAGCAACTATAGCAACTCTCGCTTCCACGTGTAACTAAAAAATGTGACTGCAGCATTAATTAAGAGGAGATTCACGTACTCACCGACCTTTCTTCTCAATGGAATAAAATTAGTTGATGTTGCATGACTCTTTTTCAATTAGTATCTTTCCTTGCATCCAAATCATAATATATACGACTCCTTTGTATTAGAAGTTTTTATTTTGGCTACATGTTTCAGAAAATTGCATTTTTTTTCAATGTTCTATTATTTCAAACAAAGAAGGTACTAAATGATCTTCTTTAGTCTTTCACAGTTTCCATTTTAATGGACATGGACCAAGCATACATTGAACTGAACATTGTAAATTCTTTCAAAGTATTTACAGTTTCCATTTTAATGCACAGTCAAAGGTGTGTGCATATCATAGAAACATGATTGAAAGTTGTTTGGACAAAGTATTCACGGACATAGGATGTGCAAATTTGCATGATCATCGGATGATCTTGTTTAGACACCGAACACCTCCATGTATGTCCGCGTATCTTCCATACATGCATGAACTTGTTCGAACATCTTCGAAGCATGATTACTCATATCTGCGCATGTTCGAACATACACTCGAACATATTCTTAGCTTAACCAAACAATTTTAGGAACATATGCATGTTTTTCACATGCGCCGACATATCTGCTCATGTCCGAACATATCTGCATATGTTTGAGTATTGTTTCGTTCACGTTCGAATATCTTACAACATGATTGCATTTGCACATCTTACATACATGAGTGAATACAGAGCGAATACACGTGAACGTCGTCGTCATCATCGAAGTTTCATGACATATTTTGGTCTTCTTTTTTTTCTTGAAACAGATGGCTTGTTTAATTTATAGCTAGGATCGGTAATTTGGGATTTAAATATTGTCTCAATTAGCAGAAAATTACTTTGCAGGTTTGTCTCAATTAGCAGATTCATAGTTGGATTTTAACTACTAATCTGATTCTTTTGCAGCTGTGCAATTGGATTTATGTTGTGCCTTTAGTCCTATTCGGGATGTCTTTATTTGTCATAATGTGTACAGGATTATATAAATTGAATGAATTGATTTATTATGAAAGGAGACATATGCATGTATTCCTTATATGAATGTAAAAACTGATGTATTTAATAGGAAACTTCTAAAGTAAACTGGTGATTTAAAGTATGTTTTTAAGATAGGAAATTATATTAATACTTTTAGGGACACAAGAATGAATATTGTTTCAGTAAAATCAATAGTAGTAGTTGCTACATTACTGAGGATATTGATCTAACAAGTTATATGGTTAAATGATAGAAGAAATACACGTTAGTAACAGATGTAAATATGTATTTTAAAAGCTTAGTAAAGTTAGTAAATGATTTTAATACTGACATGTATACTTAAGTTTATATTCATTCAAAGAATACATATCCACACAACAGCAGACTGATGATACTTTGTACAACCAATAAGATTGCTTTCAAAAGCTAGAATGTATTAGCCTATCTCCATGAGAAGTATGTACATATATGAAGTTTTTAGATTCTATTAAAGTAGTAAAAGTCAACTGTGAGCATTCTAGAAAACTAACATGACTTTAACCTGTTTTGATCATTCTAGAAAACTAGCATGCTATTAAAGTAGTAGTAGTAGTGTTGCTGCAAGTATGGTGCTTAATGTTCTCCAGTTTAAGTTGCAAAACTAACTAAAAAATGATTCCATTAAAGGTAATAAAAAGGGAGAAGATGGCCAAGCTTCGAGAAGATATAGCCATACAGAAAGACAAAGAGACAGAGTTAAACAAACTATCCACATAATAGGTTTGTTCTAGAGATAATGACGGGTACATTCTGTTTAATACCATATACGTAAAATGTATATTATAAACTATAAAGCTGTATCGTATGAAGGATGGGGAGGAGGAGCTTTGTAAGCTGCAGTATTAAATTACCAAAGCTGTATATCTAGCCCAGTACACAATATATTTAACTTATTCTATTTCTCAGGGATCCTTATTGTTCTCTGGATATGGAAAACCTAACTGAAATATGATTTTGGTTGTAAGAGGTTGCTTCCATCAGTTGATACCAGTGCTTATGCTTTGATTAATAGTGAAGGAGATAGGTACATGTTCATCTCAATTAGTCCACGTATGTACAAGCTTGCTTAAAATTACTTGCATGCTAGTAAAATATTCATTGTGGTTTTGGTTGTAAAGCGGTTTGCTTTTCCCGTTTTGTGATTGGAGAGTTCATTGTGACAATAAAACATAACTAATCAAATAATATATAACCTTGTATGTTGCTAATAATTTAGAAGTAAAGATTGTTAAATAGATTCTGGTTTCTATATTTGTTATTGCGGTACAAGCGATTGTTCCATTATCGCTTTTTGCTACATTGTAGTCAAAAGTATGGATTTTTACCTTTAAGAGCCGATTATGCTATTTTCGTGTCGGTGAACTGACGTGCAAGGGTATTTTCTACTTGATTAAACATTGTAAATTAGTATAAAATGGTGAAAGCTAAATTCCATAAGATTTATTTGATTTCATCTACAAATGCATGCTGTTCATATTTGAATATATGAAACTTAGGTGCAGTCATAACTAACTTGTAATGTCCCGTATTTTTTGGTAGTCAAATATTTAATTTAATTTTATATTTTAAATATTGATTTGAAATTTTAAATTGATTTGAAATTTATATATAATTTATAAAAGAGCTTGAAATGGCGCTGCAGTTCATAATATGGAGTTTTGAACTTTGATTGGATATACAGAATCTGTTTTAAGTCGGAATTCCGTGAAACAAGAAACGTTGGATCCATTAGGGAGAGGTCTAGTAAATTGTCAAGGTCTCATATTATTTGGATTTATTCTATAATTATAGGAATTTTAAATGTGTGATTTTTCATCGATAATTATAAAGGACTTTTCACAAACGACCACGGAATTCGACGAAACCTGTCCCATCAGGTTCGGAATATTTTTATGTTAGGATTAGCATTTTTATCAAAAAACGGGGATGTTTGTGGATGTTTTAAGGCGTTACTTCACATGGAAGTTTTAATTGAATATTATATTAATAATTCTATCCCTTCACTATATATAGAAGACACGTTCACCCCCAAAACCCTACAATTGCGGTCAAAGTAAGTTGCATGGTCAACACAACAAGAAGTTTCTGCCTCCACTTTCAAATTGATGGACGATCCTCATTTCCCAAGTTTCCCCCTCCATTTTCTTTTGATCCATGCATTAAATCATAAAACGTTTAGGAGAAAGGTTGAGCTCAACGTGTTCTCCAGTTCTACCGGTTGTGATCTGTTTTGTCGCAGTGAGATGGCCAGCGTTTCAGTCGAAACAGTCGGTGGGTTTGGGGCGTTTACAAGAGGTAGGCAATGCCGGAATCGTTGATACTCCGGTCAAGGTTAGAGGAAGCTGGTGAGCTGATTTTGGCAACCTCTGATGGCGGTTTGAGGGTAAGGAGGTGCGGCGTTTGTTGACTTGTCGTGCGTGAAGGTGGAGTGGGAACACACGCTAAGGATTCTGAAACCAGAGAGATGGAGGAGGACAAAAACTATCGGACCCGTATTGTTTTCATACCCATGTAATTAGTTATTTTATAAATACTTAAGCACTTAAGTTTAAACTGACTTTTAATTAAAAGAATTTATTGTGTTAAATAACAGGGGTAGGGCAGCAGCATGGGTACTCTAAAAGAACAAGGTCGGGCCTAGAAATGTGGAATAAAGAAATTAGCAACGTAATTAGATTTAAGCAATATAACTAATAGTTTAATTAACTAACTAATATTAATTAATTAAATCTTGATCCATGCAGATTAAATCAAAGGCAGTAGAGAGAAGTTTCGGTTGAGCTTATATCTTTTGAGCGGAAGAAAATAATGCAGAACACAAAAACATCCTTTTAAATGTGATTAGTACTTAATAGATCATTAAAAAATGTGTTAATTTAATTAAATTTAATTGCTAAATTAAAATACTAATTGCTTACCCATATATGATCAGAATTGGACTGTTCAAGTTGCGTTATGATCGCCTTGACGAGATTTATATTGTGGAGCTATCTTGGATGACTCTGGAATCAACTGTAATTTTTAGTTAAATTAAACACTTGTTTAATTTAACTGAAACATACTGTTTTAACAACGGAATCAAATCAAGGTGAGTTAAACTCACTCAGTATTTCCCACTTATATTTTATATAAGTTTGGTTTTATAATTGTGTGCTATGCTTGCTAATTATTATTATGGTTGCCAATGATTGACTGTCTATTAAATATATATATATATATATATATATATATATATTCATATATTGACTGAACCAATGATATTAAACGTTGTTTAATTACAATGAAAAGCCAAATCATTATTTTAACAATTGGTCCCAATGAAGGTAACTTACCTTGTTGGTTACGATTATAAAATAACCGTGTTTAATTTAATGAATTATTTGAATTTTCTAAATTGTTTGTAAGCATTAAATAAATTGATTAATATTCAATTGATGTTATTTTACTGTTATAGAAATAACCGGTAAAATTGAATTGAATGATGTTATATGAAGTAACCCATTTGGATGCAGAGAAGAATAGGTTGGAGGGATCCAACTGGATTCCTCAAGAATATTAAATGTTATTTATTTTCATATTGTCATTATATGAACTATTTAAACCCACCTGCCTGGATGATTGATTTGACTATGATTATTGACCTGAAATTCAACAATTGTTTTATTTTAACCAGCGGGAAATATTGGTTGAGTAATTGGCAGCAGTTGGCCGATAAATAAATCTTTTGAAATATTAATTTACCATCAGGTAAATCGATATAAAAATGAAGTTATGAAATTTATTTTATAGCTGAATATAGGTTTTTAAATATATTATTTAAAAATGAAGTTTATAAAAAGGGAAATCAGCCGTGTGCGGAGCACGTGCCTCATCTTCGTTAATGTAACGATTTACAACTGAGATTAATTGTTTTTAAGAAATAATTAAAATGGAATTATATCATTATTCATTTAATATGAATTGAAGTGAATGATATTTATTTAAATTAATTTATTAATTTAAATGAGGTTATTTAAATTAATTTATTAATTAATTTAAATGAAGAGACGAGTTAAAGTTGATCAACGAGTCAATCATGTTTTAGGGTTGACCAAGTCAACTATTTAAATTGACACTGATTATTTAATTAAATTAGTTTGTGCCAATTAGATATGAAATAATTTAGAATATAATTGTTTAACTTGAATAAGATTTTAAAAAGAAATTTAATACCAATTCTGGTTAATAATGAAGTAAAGTATTATTTTAATAATTTAAGTAATTACTTCTTAAATGAAATACATTTAAGTAAGTAACTGATTTTGAAATAGGATGGTTGAGTTTTGGAAAGAGGTTATAAACGAGTTTTCGATATATAACCCAAGTTTATAACGAAGTTATAAAAGGAATTTCAAGCAAACATTATGGCTTAAAATAAAAGTTGGCTCAATACTTGAATTAAGTAAAGGAAACGAGAGAAAAAGGGGATTACATTAAACCTGAATTTATAAACTAGGTTTATAAAAGGATGTGAAGTCAAAACGTTGATTTTGAACCGAAATACTTAATAATGGAATTAAGTTAAATAAATGGAATTGAAATGAGATTTTCAAAAAGGAATGATTAAAAGGGATGGGTAATCAAATTCGGTAAAGGATTTAATAATTAGATATGGTAATAATAATTCTAGTTATAAAATGAACACTTTGAAAGAAGGTAAGGTTAAGATGTGATTTTATTTAAGAAATTACTTAATAATATATTAAGTAATAATGAGTTATATTTAAAGGAAGAAATATTTCAAAAGTAAGAAGGGTTTATAAACCATATTTTAAATAAATAGTTTAATGAGATTTGTTTGATACCAGAATGAATATGGGTTTTTAGTTATGACTCATATCTATATTAAAGATGAGAAAGTTATTGATCAGGGTCTGAGAGGTAAATAAATACCCCAACTTGAATGACTTAAGGATTTTCTGAAGGTGATATGTGTGGTAAAGGGGAAAGGGATTAAGAACAATTTATTATTTCCATATGAGAAATAATAACGCAACGTAAATTGCGAGGTTTGAAAATATATAATGAAATTTTCAAAGTAACGAAAATGAGAAGAATTGAGAATATATATATTTCTATATATATAAGGATATTCCCTAAGTAAAGGAAATGATAGGTAAAGTGTTTGAATGAGTTATTCTAAAAGAACAAGCGTTAGTTATTATTTTCAAATAATGAAACAAAGTGGATTTCGTAATGTTATTTTACGAAGGATAAATTGAATTGATTTTCTCAATTATAGATAACGAGAAATGTTGTAGCCTATATTTTGAAAACAATAATAGAATAGAAAATTGGATATAATATAGGTTATTTTCCTAAACCTTAAAATAGAATACTTTTGAATTAATCTTATGTTAAATAAGAATTGAAATGCTATATTCGCAATATCGAAATATTTAAAGAGTTTTAAATTAATATTCGTTAATTGTTTCAATTTAAAAGGCCAAGTAATGCCGAGTACTGAATTAGTGAACTCATTTTATTTATTTTGATATTTGATAGTTAAACCACCGACTGTCAAACTGCCCAATACGATTGTTGGTACGGAAAGACCGGGATCGAATTTATATTCGAAAAACCATTCCAAACCAGCAAATACGTGAGGATTGAAGAAGGGGCAATTGAAGACCGTGGATCTTCATAAGTGGAAGGGTTACTTGATAAATTTCTCTAGCTTGCAATCATAGAGTTTTGATGGTAATTCGGTCATGGTTGGAATCTTCGAATTGCAAGGACTACTCGCTACTGATCCATAGGGTAATTCAAGGATGCAATAGGAGAGTGCCTTCAGTTTGTCCAGTCCCAGGAAAAATTATATGACGAGTGTCTGACAGAGTATTTCCAAAAGAGTCACGTACATTGATTTCTTCAAACGTACCAAGTTGATGGCGAAGAATGGTCATTCTCTTAGCTTCACACCTAAGATTTTTTGTGGACATCAACTAGTGATATCCAATGGATCTGACGATGTGGCATTCAAAGTAAATAGTGGACATATGGTCTAAAACATGAAATACATAATTACATAATTAATTAATTAATTAATTTTGACCTCAAGACTTATCAACTAGGAAATGGTATAAAATCGGGTAGGTCTCATGGCTATGTGGGTCGCACCCATCAAAAGGGTATATTCATTACCTGAACTGGTGAAATTAAATGCCTTTGGTTGTCCCTTTATTTTATTTGTATGCTATCAGTTCGGTTGGCTGCCCCCAACCTTGGTAATGATATATTTGGTACTCTCAAGCGAAGTGAGGGGTCGGTTATGTTTAGCCGGGGTTGCAATATGTTCTTGTTGAATCCCCAATGTATTCATCTCCAGAGTTACATTGTCGGAAGGTGGTCGCATACCTTGCCATAGTTGGAAATCCATTCTCCAATAAGCGCAATGGTTTTGATTATATACTATGTATGTAGAGCGTGAGATGCAAGCGTTCTACTAGATTGCTATTTACTTGATATTAAACATTATTATAATATCAGAAGAATATTTGATTTCAAAAATGTTTTGGATTATAGTAAGGTAAAACCCGTCCGTATTTATGTATGGATTTGGTCATACTATTATCATTTCTTTCAAAAAAAAATTGACTTTAAAATCAAGTTGGATGTTACCTATAAACTTAGTTTGTTTTTCTCACTTTGGTTCCCCAAACTGATCCGTGCGTTTGTAATGCTCGGGTTAGACCGGGTTGTACAGGTTCAGGTTGTCGGATGCAGTGAAGAGACGGACTAGAGAATTCCAGTCGTATGATATATTTTTCCACTATGTGTTGTATATAAGGACAGGCCATTATAACTGTTCAAATGTGTGATGTACTCTGATGACTGTAAGTTTAATTTTAAAGTTCTTTATAAAGATTTATTTCTATATTATATTTTGTTCCGCTGCGATGTGACACTGTGTTTGCGATGTGTTTCTTCTTCTTCTGTTATAATATTTCTATCTCTCTTATCTCACCCTCTAATTCCTTTCTAATACCGTTCTTTTGTTTTCGATGCTTGAATATTTGACATGGGGTTTTTGTGTCGATTTTCGGGTTCGAAAATCGCTGGGCCGTTACAGTGGTATCAGAGCAATGGTTTAGTGATAACCTTGGCTCTGTGGTATAACTCGACAGAGAATGGGTTAGTAATACCCTAGATTGAGTTGAGTGTATATATGAGTGAGCGTATTTGTAGATTTCATATACAAATGTTTTGTACTGTGTCGTTTGATCGGTTCAAGTGTTGAGAAGCATTGAAATGGCTGTTGATACAATATTGTTTTGTAAAGAGGGTAAATGAAATTATTTTGCCTGAAATATATTTTTTTATAGAAAAGAAATAATTTCGTCAAATTATTAATATTGATTTTATTATGAGTTTTTTGGTTTGTATGGAACTCAAATTCGATTAAAAATTTAAATGGTAATATGGCCAAAAGAGAATTTCAATATGAGATTCATAAATGAAATTGAAAAGCAAGATTTAACTAAAGATAAAATAAAACCGAATGAAATGGAATGAGTGGTTTTTGAAATAAAAATCAGAAATGGGAAATTAACTAATTGGAAGATAAATTTTTTATCTGCATTTAGAACTTAACTATGTTAAGTGGAGTTGAGAATGAATATTGGAATTAAATAAGATAAATTTGGAGTTGGAAAATTGAACGAATAGAAATTGAATGGAAAGCAATCAGATATTTAATCAATTTATATTAAATATGTTAAACTAAAGTATGTTGAACCAAAGTAATTATTGATGCTGGATATAAGTTCAATGGAATGATTTGATTGAGTTGTTGTTCATGGTTGATTGATGGTATGTTAGGTGGAATGAGTATAATTCATTACTGGTTGGATTAAGAGTTATGGAAATTAAAGGAATGAATTTCGATAGAATAAATTTTGAATGGAATCATATATAAAGTGAAATTAATGGTTTAACCTTGTATTTGCAAATAAATGATGGTATATGTTTAGTTTAGATATTGGTATAGTTAACTGGTTGATTAATGAAATGGTATTTAAATTATTCATGTAATTGTTGCTTCCATGACATACTGAGTTGAGTACAGGTAGCTGAAAGCTATGGGGATAGGTTTTCATCGCGACAAATTGATCAAATATGCTCAATAGTGCTCGCATAAGGTATGCCTACGCGAAAAAATGAATTTTGGGTTTTGATTTTTGTTTTCCGACCATGTGGGTTGATGTAAATATATTATTTATTCCTGCGATATCGCAGATGTCACTCCGCACAAGGGAGACTCTACCGAATTTTTCCGCGAATTTAATGTGTTAGAAAATTTTCGATATTTTTGAAAATTTATATTGATTATAATGAATTGGTTTTTGATTTATAATAAATTGAATTTAAAATTTATGGGTTTATAGCATTTTCTTACCTTAGTAGTTTCAAAGACGAAATTCTATTAAGGGGGAAAGATTGTAATGTCGCGTATTTTTGGTAGTCAAATATTTAATTTAATTTATTATTTTAAATACCGATTTGAAATTTTAAATGGATTTAAAATATATATATATCGATTATATAACAAAGTTAAAACGTTAAATTTATAAATAATTTACAAACGAGCTCGAAATGGCGTTGCAGTTCGTAATATGGAGTTTTGAACTTTGATTGGATATACAGAATCTGTTTTAAGTCGAAATTCTGTGAAACAAGAAACGTTGGATTCGTTAGGAAGAGGTCTAGTAAAATGTCAAGGTCTCATATTTTTTGAATTTTTTCTGTAATTATAGGAATTTTAAATGTGTGATTTTTCATCGATAATTATAAAGGACTTTTCACAAACGACCTCGGAATTCGACGAAACATGTCCCATCGGGTCCGGAATATTTTTTTATGCTAGGATTAGCATTTTTATTCAAAAACGAGGAATGTTTGTAGACGTTTTAAGGAGTTACTTCACATTGAAGTTTCAACTGAATATTATATTAATAATTTATCCCTTCACTATATGTAGAAGACACGTTCACCCCCAAAACCCTACAATTGTGGTCAAAGTAAGCTACGTGGTCAACACAACAAGAAGTTTCTGCCTCCACTTTCAAAGAAATGGACGACTCTCATTTCACAAGTTTCCCCCTCCATTTTCTTTTGATCAACGCATTAAATCATAAAACGTTTAACAGGAGAAAGGTTGAACTCAACGTGTTTTCCCATTCTACCGGTTGTGATCTGTTTTGTCGCAGCAAGGTGGCCAGAGTTTCACTCGAAACAGTCGGAGGGTTTGGGGTGTTTACAAGAGGTTGGCAACACCGGAATCATTGATACTCTGGTCGAGGTTAGAGGAAGCTGGGGCGCTGATTTTGGCAACCTCTGATGGCGGTCTGAGGGTCAGGAGGTGCGGCGTTTGTTGACTTGTCGTGTGTGAAGGTGGAGTGGGAACACATGCGAAGGATTCTAAAACCAGAGAGATGGAGGAGGACAAAAAATATCGGACCCGTATTGTTTTCATACCCATGTAATTAGTTATTTTATAAATACTTAAGCACTTAAGTTTAAACTGACTTTTAATTAAAATAATTTATTATGTTAAATAACAGGAGTAGGGCGACAGCATGGCTACTCTGAAAGAACAAGGTTAGGCCTAGAAATGTGGAACAAAGAAATCAGCAACGTAATTAGATTTAAGCAATATAACTAATAGTTTAATTAACTAACTAATATTAATTAATTAAATGTTGATCCATGCAGATTAAATCAAAGGCAGTAGAGAGAAGTTTCGTTTGAGCCTATATCTTTTGAGCGGAAGAGAATAATGCAGATCACAAAGATGTTGGCCTTATTTCCTTTTAAATGTAATTAGTACTTAATAGATCATTAAAAAATGTGTTAATTTAATTAAATTAGATTGTTAAATTAAAATGCTAATTGATCACCCATATATGATCAGAATTGGACTGTTCAAGTTGCATTATGATCGCCTTGACGAGATTTATATTGTGGAGCTGTCTTGGACGACTCTGGAATCAACTGTAATTTTCAGTTAAATTAAACACTTGTTTTATTTAACTGAAACATACTGTTTTAACAGTGGAATCAAATCAAGGTGAGTTAAACTCACTCAGTATTTCCCACTTATATTTTATATAAGTTGGTTTTTATAATTGTGTGTTCTGCTTGCTAATTATTGTTATGGTTGCCAATGATTGACTGTCTGTTAAATATATGTATATATTCATATATTAACTGAACCAATGAAATTAAACGTTGTTTAATTCCAATGAGAAACCAAATCGTGATTTTAACGATTGGTCACAATGAAGGTAACTTACCTAGTTGGTCACGGTTATAAAATAACCGTGTTTAATTTAATGAATTATTTAAATTTTCTGAATTGTTTGTTAGCGTTAAATAAATTGATTGATATTCAATTGTTGTTATTTTGCTGTTATAGAAATAACCAGTAAAATTGAATTGAACGATGTTATATGAAGTAACCCATTTGGATGCAGAGAACAACAGGTTGGAGGGATCCAACCGGATTCCTCAAATATATTAAATGTTATTTATTTTCATATTGTCATTATATGAACTGTTTAAACCCATCTACCTGGATGGTTGATTTGATTGATGATTATTGACCTGAAATTCTACAACTGTTTTATTTTAACCAATGGGAAAATATTGGTTCAGTAATTGGTAGTAGTTGGCCGATAAATAAATCATTTGAAATATTAATTTACCGTCAGGTAAATCGATATAAAAATGAAGTTATGAAATTTATTTTATAACTGAATATAGATTTTTAAATATATTATTTAAAAATGAAGTTTGTAAAAGGGAAAATCAGCCATGTGCGGAGCACGTGCCTCATCTTCATTAATGTAACGATTTACAACTAAGATTAATTGTTTTTAAGAAACAATTAAAATGGAATTATATTATTATTTATTTAATACGAATCGAAGTGAATGATATTTATTTAAATTAATTTATTAATTTAAATGAGGTTATTTAAATTAATTTATTAATTAATTTAAATGAAGAGACGAGTTAAAGTTGATCAACGAGTCAATCATGTTTTAGAGTTGACCAAGTCAACTGTTTTAATTGACACTGATTATTTAATTAAATTAGTTTGTGCCAATTAGATATGATATAATTTTGAATATAATTGTTTAACTTGAATAAGGTTTTAAAAAGAAATTTAATACCAATTCCAGTTAATAATGAAGTAAAGTATTATTTTAATAATTTAATTAATTACTTCTTAAATGAAATACATTTAATTAAGTAACCGATTTTGAAATAGGAAGGTTGAGTTTTAGAAAGAGGTTATAAACGAGTTTTCGATATATAACCCAAGTTTATAACGAAGTTATAAAAGGAATTTCAAGTAAACACTATGGCTTAAAATAAAAATTGGCTCAATACTTGAATTAAGTAAAGGAAACGAGATAAAAAGGGGTTTACATTAAACCTAAATTTATAAACTAGGTTTATAAAAGGATGTGAAGTCAAAACGTTGATTTTGAATTGAAATACTTAATAATGGAATTAAGTTAAATAAATGGAATTGAAATGAGATTTTCAGAAACGAACGATTAAAAGGGTTGGGTAATTGAATTCGGTAAAGGATTTAATAATGAGATATGGTAATAATAATTGTAGTTATAAAATGAACGCTTTGAAAGAAGGTAAGGTTAAGAAGTGATTTTATTTAATAAATTACTTAATAATATATTAAGTAATAATGAGTTATATTTAAAGAAAGAAATATTTTAAAAGTAAGAAGGTTTTATAAACCATATTTTAAATAAAGTAGTTTAATGAGATTTGTTTGGTACCACAATGAATATGGGTTTTTAGTTACGATTCATATATATCTTAAAGATGTGAAAATTGTTGATCAAGGTCTGAGAGGTAAATAAATACTCCAACTTGAATGACTTCAGGATTGTCTGAAGGTGATATGTGTGGTAAAGGGGAAGGGGTTAAGAACAATTTTTTATTTCCATATCAGAAATAATAACGCAACATAAATTGTGAGGTTTGAAAATATATAATGAAATTTTCAAAGTAACGGAAACGAGAAGATTTGAGAATATATATATACACTTTTATATATATAAAGATAATCCCTATGTAAAGGAAATAAAAGGAAATGAAAGGTAAAGTATTTAAATGAGTTATTCTAAAAGAACAAGCGTTAGTTATTATTTTCAAATAATGAAATAAAGTGGATTTCATAACATTATATTACTAAGGATAAATTGAATTGATTTTCTCAATTATAGATAACGAGAAGTATTGTAGTCTATATTTTGAAAATAATAATAGAATAGAAAATTGGATATAATATAGGATATTTTCCTAAACCTTAAAATAGAATAGTTTTGAATTAATCTTATGTCAAATAAGAATTGAAAAGCAATATTCGTAATATCGAAATATTTAAAGAGTATTAAATTAACATTCGTTAATTGTTTTAATTTAAAAGGCCAAGTAATGCCGAGTACTGAATCAGTGAACTCATTTTATTTATTTTGATATTTGATAGGTAAATCACCGACTATCAATCTGGCCAATACGATTGTTGGTACGGAAAGACCGGGATCGAATTTATATTCGAAAAACCATTCCGAACCAGCAAATACGTGAAAATTGAAGATGGAACAATTGAAGACCGTGGATCTTCATAAGCAGAAGGGTTACTTGATAAATTTCTCTGGCTTGCAAGCAGAGAGTTTTGATGGTAATTCGGTCGTGGTTGGAGTCTTCGGATTGCAAGGACTACTCGCTACTGGTTCATAGGATAATTCAAGGATGCAGTAGGAGAGTGCCTTCGGTTTGTCCAGTTCCAACACAAATTATATGACGAGTGTCTAACAGAGTATTTACAAAAGAGTCACGTACGTTGATTTCTTCAAACGTACCAAGTTGATGGTGGAGAATGGTCGTTCTCTTAGCTTCACACCTAAGGTATTTTTGTGTACATCAACTAATGATATCCAACGGATCTGACGATGTGGCATTCAAAGTGAATAGTGGACAGATGGTCTAAAACATGAATTACATAATAATATAATAATTAATTAATTTTGACCTCAAGCCTCATCAACCGGGAAATGGTATAAAATCGTGTAGATCGCATGGCTATGTGGGTCGAACCCATCAAAAGGGTATATTCATTACCTGATCTGGTGAAATAAAATGCCTTCGGTTGTCCCTTTATTTTATTTGTATGCTATCAGTTCGGTTGGTTGGCCCCCAACCGTGGTGATGATATATTCTGTACTCTCAAGCGAAGTGAGGGGCCTATCATGTTTAGTCGGTGTTGCAAGATGTTCTTGTTGAATCCCCAATGTATTCATCTCCAGAGGTACGTTGTCGGATGGTGGTCCCATACCTTGCCATAGTTGGAAATCCATTCTCCAATAAGCGCTGCGGTTTTGATTGTATACCATGTATGTAGAGCATGAGATGCAAGCGTTCTGCTACATTGCTATTTACTTGATATTAGACATTATTATAATATCAGAAGAATAATTGATTTCAAAAACGTTTTGGGTTATAGTAAGGTAAAAACCATCCGTATTTATGTATGGATTTGGTCTTACTATTATCCTTTCTTTCAAAAAGATTTTGACGTTAAAATCAAGTTGGATGTTACCTATAAACTTAGTGTGTTTTTCTCACTCTGGTTCACCAGACTGACCCGTGCGTTTGTAATGCTCGGGTTAGACCGGGTTGTATAGGTTCAGGTTGTCAGATGCAGTGAAGAGATGGACTGGAAAAGTCCAGACGTACTATATATTTTTCCGCTGTGTGTTGTATATAAGAACATGTCATTATAACTGCCCAGATGTGTGATGTTGTAACGACCAATATTTTTAGCCAATTTATTCTAAACATATAAATTTATATCCTTTCCACACTTTCGAATTTAATCTCGATATTTATTCTATTGGATCTTAGAATAATTGTTAAGCCTAATAACATCGATATGGTATTTTATTTGGAGCTCAAAACAATAATTTTCTTTTATATATATGTATAAAAGATAAGGATCACTTTTAAAACTGCACTCGTTTTTTAAAACATCAACAAAGTCTAAGACAAAATCTTGGCGGAATCTTTATGAATCTTCACTGATCTCCGTACAATCCTAATAAGAATAGAAAAATATATAAACTTCTTATCCTTTCAATGTCGAGCTGCTGTACAAAGTGTTGTACAAATCACAACAAGGTTTCTTTTGTTCTCCTTTCAATGATATCGGCAAGCAAAATCTATACAAAATCCAATCCTATCTTTTACAAATCGTTCCATCTGAGCAAATCTCATCAGAATCATTGGAGTGTTAAAATTGAAACCATTGTCACTTCAGATCAAATAAAAATATGGCAATATCATTTAATAGCGCATGTTACTCTACAGAATTGAGGCTGCCGACATAATTAATAATAATTAAATAGAAAAATCTCTCTAAAGCTGCATGTGCCTACAATAAAGGCTCCAGCTGTAGACAGATATAATAATAATATAAAAAGGGATCATTGCAAATTTCGTACATACAACAGCTCTGGTTTTTATATATAAAATCAAAAAGACATGCCTGAGAAATTCTATACTTCTTCACATTTCGATTTCAGGTGCTTCTTCTTTTATATATATATATATATATATATATATACGCACACACATATATATATATATATATATATAAAAATCATTAGTCCACTTTAACTTTTGGGAAAGGGAAAGCGCAGCCTTCGTTGTCTATAAAATACTAGGATCCTTGTTTCATTCGATTGAACAAAATGAACAGCTGCTACCCTCAACCAAAGCATGTTTCGATCCCCACCCTTAGGCCATATCTTGCGATGACCTCTGAAGCAATTCCATTCACCTAGGCGAGGGCGGTCTCTGGACGAAATCATGAGTTCTCTGGTGCGATGCGGTGGAAATAATCGAACTTGAAACAGAGTGCGGTTTTTGGGGAAATTGGAAAAGTGTGATAGCATGGTTAAGTAGAGGGGCTATTTGTGAATGGGTTCTTGTTTTTGCTAAGCTAGGTTATGACCGGCGGCCTAGGGTTGGTTTTGCTCATCAGCTAAGGGGAAGAGGGGACTGAGGTTTTTGACGTTGGACTGGGTTTGGAGTGGCGCACCGATGCACAGACTTTCATGGGTCTTCAGAAGAAATGGGTCATGTTACTGTACAAGAAGAAGGTTAATAAAGTGAAGGGGAGGCTTTGTGTTTTCAAATGGCAAGAATAAGGAGAGAGTGACGGGGTGCTTGTAGGAGACTTCGGTGATCTTGGGCGCCGTTGGTAATCGATAAAAAGGAAGAGAATTTTGTTTGTAGCCATCGCGAATCAGAAGAACGAGTAGCAGGAAACCAGTATGCTTAATCTTGTATTGGGCCGATAATAACTTATTAAGGGAAGGTTAAGAATTGTTGAACAGTAATTAAGATTGGGGTTTTGACTGGGAGTCATTAACGTGTTAAGGAGCTTGGGTGCGTGAAGTTTTGAGAATGGCTGTAAAAAGGTTGGAGTGCTTTAACATGGAAGAAATTAGGCACCGTAAAAAAAGGGATTAAGGAGGAGCATCTACGATTAATTACAGTTTGCGGTTTTATGTGGGATGAAATGATAGTTTTCCAAAAAAGAAGTGCAGGTGGAAAATATTGATAAAGCACGGAAAATGGTATTCAAATTGGAGATATAATCTGGAGTACGGTTATGTGATCTTGGAAGAAGAAGATGATTAAAAACTTAAAAGGGAGATTAAGAAGGGTTAAGAATCGGTCGTTGTAGTGGAATATAAGAAATGAGATTTGGTAAGGACTACTTTCATTAACTATGGTAATTAAGAGTAATGATACGCTAGTTAATTTTAAATAAATTTAATTCAAAGTAAATATTATAATAACCATAACTATTCCGTTTGTGATTAGAATTGGAAGAAGTAAATTATGTTGGACTCATAACGACGAGGACTACATTGTGTAACTAATGTGGCTGAGAATATAATTACTGGAATTTTGGTATAAAATCAACTGCTCGTTCGATTTTAAGTAAAACAAATGCAGAATCCGTCAACTGCGAACTAGGTGATTAAACTCTCTAACTCTTACTCGTTTATATTTTTATATAAACGAGTTTTAAATTATAGTAATTTTGTGCTATGTTATGATTGTTTGGTTGAAATGGTTGATAGTTGATCGATTATCAGTTCTGTTTACCAGGATATTTCATATTGATGTGAAATTAATATTGTTGATGTTACATTACATTTGTGGATGTAGGGAAATAGGTTGGAGGGATCCAACTAGATTCCTCAAAATTTATATTATTGTTTGTTATTTACTGTGATATATATATATACTGTGATTGATTATGCTGTTTTGAATTACCCTAGCCTTAGAATTTTGGTATTTAGATACCGTAAAATATTTTGAGTATAGAAAATGAAATTTGATTTTTAAAAGGAAATTTATTTCCAAACATAGAATGTAATTTCGATAGAGTTCAAATTAAAAACATGTTAATGGAGGAAACAAGAAGTTGTTTATAAACGAGAGTATAAATTAAGTGAATTATTTACCATTAGATAAATTGAAATATAAATTCAAATTTGAATTTATATGAAAAAGTGGAAAACGGTATAGAAACCAATATTTGAAATGAGATTCGAACTTAGCAAATTATAAAGGAAATTATAAACGAGATTTTAAATGATTGCAATACAAATGAGACTGATATGGAAAAATCTGAATGGAAGTTATAAATAGAATTTGGGTTTAAGATGTTATTTATTAGTACGAAATCAAACTGATTTGATTGTATATAAAAGAAATATTTCCTCGATTAAAGTGAAAAATGGTTTAAAGGAAATACTTTAAAAATGAAATATCTCGAAAGGAAATTTAGATTTGAAATATGAAACCAGATTGGAAATTGAATGAAAAGGGAAATGGGTAATCGTTTTAAAATAAAACGATGAGTTTTATTTCGAAATTCAGAATATAAAATAAAGTGTGATAACGTTTTGTAGACTGGAATGGTTATAAAGGAATCTGGTAATGATTTGGAAAGGATGAATTCAAAAGTGAATTTGGAATTTGTATTAACCTGAAATGGTAGATAAATTTCGAAGTTCGAAATATAAATCGAATATAGATTATTCAAGAGAAAGTTATTTATTGGAATTCGATTATATCAAATTTAGGGAAGTAGTTATTTTTACTTTCCGTTTTGAATCAAATTTAATTATTTATTTATTTACTTGTTAATTGAATTAATAAGTACAAGTTATATTTTTATATACCAAATATTTGGAAACAACAATTATAATCCTACCGTTATAATAAATGTTTTGTGAATCTAAACAGCGATTATAATACTACTGTTATAATAAATGTTTTATAAATCTAAATAGCGCTTTTAACGCTACCATTAAAATAAATGTTTATAAATCAAATGTTTGGAAACAACGATTATAATGCTACTGTTATAATCAAGTGTCTTTCGTAAAAGAAGTATATTCTTAGATTGAATCTGAGAGTCGCGTAAGCGATGTTTTGTTTGAAGTTGTGAGTTTTGACTATTTCAAAGTACAGAATGTTTTTCAATTAATGTTTGAGAAGTAATCATACCCCAACTTGATTGACTTCATGATTGATGGAGGAATAGTTAATGTTCGATAGTGAGGATTGGATAGCAATATGGTTAGTTAATAAATGATTAATGGTTTGAGTTATAATAACGATGTTTTATAACATCAGATTAATTTAAAGGGATTTGAAATATTTCCCCAAATAAAATGAGAGGTATTTTCTATGTGTAGGAAATGAAGTGAATTGGTCAACAAGGAATTAAGAAATAGAAGATGGAAATATTTTCCGATATTAATAAGATATATTTTCTGAATATAGAAAATAAGGATTTTGTGAATATTTAGAAATGTTTTCTAACTGAAATAAGAGATATTTTCTCGGGTAAAGAAACTAGGATATTGGAAATGTTTTCCAAAAATCGAGTGAGACAATCGAGCTTTGGAAAGATAGGAAAGATGGGAATTTGGAATTGATAATAAAAATAGGGAATTTATGTAAAAAAGGGCCAGTGTTGTTTAATGGTTGATCGGTAGAATTCCCAATTGGAAATAGGACCGTTGATTGTATGGATGTTTCTTTGATAGTTAAATCACCAACTATCAAAGTTTTGGTTTATTTTATGCCTCCATTGTCAATACGGAGAGACGGGGATTAGATTTAATATCTGAAAACCACTTTGTATGGGCATAAGCGTTACGAATCAACTTATGCTGAAGATAATTGAAGACGGAGTAAAGTGCAAGGGTTGTTATGTTAATCCTAGGTAGAAATTGCCCAAGATGGATTGATGGAATAGTTCCTTCGGTTTGTCTAGTCCCAGGACAACGTATATGGATGAATGTCTGATGACGTGGCATTCAAAGTAAATGGCGACAAGATGTTCTAAAAGGATAATCGTTACCTCAAGCCTCATCACGTGGGAAATTAAAAAATCGAGTAGGTAGCATGGCCATGTGGGTTATTCCCATTAAGGGTATTATCACCTGATCTAGAGAAAATTCATTTGCTTCTTATTCTATTCGTTGCTGTATACTTTCGGTAACGGTTTGATCACAACCGTTTGTGATAATATGTTCGATACACTTGAGTTAAATGAGTGGTCAGCCATGTATGGGCCATGTTGCAAGACGTTCTTGTTGAACCCAGTGTATTCCCCACAAGAGATACACTATCGGAAGGTGGTTCCATACCTTGTCATGTTGGGAATCCAATCTCCAATAAGCGCCCTGCAGTTTTTGATTTTATATTATATATGGAGCGTGAGATGCAAGCGTTTCACTAGATTCTATTTATTTGATGTAGACACTATATAATATCACTGGATTTGATACCAAAAATATTTTTGGTTATCGTAAGGTAAAAACCATCTGTATTTATGTGTGGATAGGTCTTACAATTATCATTTCTTTCAAAAGAATTTTAAAAGTTAAACCAATGGTTGGAGTTCACTCACACCAGTCCCATGACTGACCCAGAGTTTAATTTGTTTTTGTTTCCCTAAACTCTTGGGTACCCAAATTTGTACGGGTAGTCAAGTAGTCGGGATTTCTCAGATTCACTTGGAGGAGCTCGAAGCACGAGGCTTCATCAGTTAGTTATAGACTATCATATTTTTCCGCTGTGTACTATGTTGTATCTGGAAACAGGTGTTTATAACTATTCCAGAGTTAGCTGTTGTGCTCTGATGATGGTATGTATACACAAAACAGATTTGTATTTCAAAAGTTTATGTGATATAATATATTTTATTCGTTCCGCTGTGAGATTTGTATTCTTCATTTTTCTTCTATTATAATTTCTCTTTCTCATCCTCTAACTTCTTTCTATTAATGTTTCGTGTTTCTGTGCAATTTGGGTTGGACATGTTGTGTTATTAGTCGACTCAAAGGGTACGGAAATTTGGGCCATTACATGTGATATCAGAGCTGAAGGTTGAGTAGTAACCTTGGCTCTGTGGTGTAACTCAATAGAGATAGGGTTAGTAATACCCTAGATTGAGTTTGAGGATATATACGAGAGAGTGTATTTGTGGATTTGATATAAAATGTTTTATATTGTGTTGACTGGTTTGTTGAGTGGTTTATGAATTCTGGTCGATACAAGATGTACAACTGTATTGATAGGTGTTTCTAAACTCTCAACAAAGCAGTTCGATACAGTATTATTTTAAAAATGGGTAAATGATATAATTTTGACCAAAAATTATTTTGATATAAAAGGAATAATTTTTGGATTATTATAGTATACGAGTATGTTGATTGTTATTACAATCAAATGGAATTATGAAATATTGAAATGGTTATATAATTTGTATACGGAAAATGTATACAAATGAGATAAACCAAGAATAAGTTCAAACCAGAATTGGAATTTAAATTCCGGGTGTTTAGAAAATATTTTCTGAAATAATATAAAGTAATATAACATTACCTTAAAGTATTTTTGAATAAGAATGGTTTAAATGGATTTTTAAAGGGATTAAGCACTGAAATCACTTCAGTGGCGAGAAAATAATTCTGATAATGGATCGCGACATTATCGGTATTCATTTTCAAGATTCTGAGTGACGGATTGCTACCATAGTAATTTGGGAATGAAAAATTTGTTTGAAAAGGACAAGATGTTTTAGAAATTCAGATGCTTTGAATTGAGTTTATTATAAATATATGTATATAAATACATATGATTTCAAACTAATTTGATATAAAACCCATGAATTTGAATTCTGAAATCAAAATTTAACTTATATAAGTTGAACAGATTGAAATGATAAAAACTTATCAAATGAATTGAAATTTAAGTTAAATAAAATTGGATTGAATTAGAAATAATTCTGAATGAAATTGAACAAAGAGAAATGTTGAGATTCGAATTATTATTACGAATACGACTTATGAATAAGCAAGTTGAATATATATTGAATGTTGTTAATTGGAATTGAATTGGATTCAAGTTTAATAAGTGGATCAACTGAAATAGAAATCATATTTGAATTGATAAAATGAAAGTGAACCAATCAGAAGTTGGAAAAAAAAGAGAAATTAGAAGTTGGATTGATTTGAAACCAACTGGCAATGGATACACGTATACTGAGAGGATATTGAATGGAAGCAAATGCAAGAGATAGAATTTATGCCGACAAAAAGGTACATGTTTACAATATTACTTGGGTTTGATGGTTTTATGAGCCTATGGGGCAAGCAGCTTGGCTTTTTGATTTTCTTTTGGACTAGAGAAGGCCTAGAAAGGCGAGTTGTGGTTATACCGATTGAGTCGCGCAAAGGAGATACTAGCGAAATTTTTCGAAAATTTAAAGAGTTAGAAATTTTTAAGAAACTTTTGATAATTTAAAATCGAGTGTTAATTGTAATTGAAATAAGAAACCCATAATTGGTTAAAAAAATTCAAGTAGAATAATGAAATTGATAAATGGATTTAAAATCAATTGGAATCAGTTTGGATATGCAGAAAAGCTTGTGGATTAAAGACGAGAAAGTGATGATGGATTGTCCAAAAATGGTGGACAGATCATTTGGAAAGAATTGTGAATGGTTGAGTATTGGTATGAGAATTCGAAGGTTAGGTAAGAACTGGGTTATGAAGATATGGAATATAAGATTTCAACCAAGTAGGTTATGAGGATTGAGAGTTATAGCATTATTGCTTAGCAATTTCGAGGACGAAATTATTTTAAGGAGGGAGGAATGTAACGACCCATATTTTTAGCCAATTTATTCTAAATATATAAATTTATATCCTTTCCACACTTTCGAATTTAATTTTGATATTTATTTTATTGGATCTTAGAATAACTGTTAATCCTAACAACATCGATATGGTATTTTATTTGGAGTCCAAAACAATAATTTTCTTTCATATATGTATATAAAAGATAAGGATCACTTTTAAAACTGCACATCGTTTTCTTGAAACCTCAACAAATTCTAAAACAAAATCTTTGCGGAATCTTTATGAACCTTCACTGATCTCCGTACAATCCTAATAAGAAGAGAAAAATATATAAACTCCTTATCCTTTCGATGTCGAGCTGTTGTACAAAGTGTTGTACAAATCATAGCAAGCTTTCTTTTGTCCTCCTTTCAATGATATCGGCAAGCAAAATCTATACAAAATCCAATACTATCTTTTACAAATCTTTCCATCTGAGCAAATATCATTAGAATCGTTGGCGTGTTAAAATTGAAACCATTGTCACTTCAGATCAAATAAAAATCTGGCAAGATCATTTAACAGGGCATGTTACTCTACAGAACTGAGGCTGCCGACATAATTAATAATAAATAAATAGAAAAATCTCTCTAAAGCTTTTGAATGTAGCCAATACTATCAAGATTTGTACCCTGCAAAGTCTGCGATAAGATAAAGCTGCATGTACCTACAATAAAGGCTCCAGCTGTAGACAAATATAATAATAATATAAAAAGGGATCACTGCAAATTTCGTGCATACAACAACTTTGGTTTTTATATATAAAATCAAAAAGACAAGCCTTAGAAATTCTATACTTCTTCTCATTTCGATTTTCAGGTGTCGCTTCTTATATATATATATAATCATTGGTCCATGTTAACTTTTGGGAAAGGGAAAGCGCAGCCTTTGTTGTCTATAAAATACCAGGATCCTTGCTTCATTCGATTGAACAAAATGAATAGCTGCTACCCATAACCAAAGCATGTTTCAATCCCCACCCTTAGGCCATATCTTGCGATGACCTCTGAAGCAATTCCATTCACCTAGGCGAGGGCGGTCTCTGGACGGAATCACGAGTACTCTAGTGCGACGCGGTGGAAATAATCGGAATTGAAACAGAGTGCGGGTTTCGGGGAAATTGGAAAGCGCGAAGCGTGGTGAAGTAGATGGGGTATTTGTGAATGGGTTCTTGTTTTTGCTGAGCTTGGTTATGACCATCGGCCTAAGGCTGGTTTTTCTAATCAGTTAAGGGGAAGAGGGGACTGAGGTTTTTGACGTTGGACTGGGTTTGGAGTGGCGCACTGATGCACAGACTTTCGTGGGTCTTTAGAAGAAATGGGTCATGTTACTGTATAAGAAGAAGGTTAATAACGTGAAGGGGAGGCTTTTTCTTTTCAAATGGAAAGAAGAAGGAGAGAGCAACGGGGTGTTTGTAGGAGACTTCGGTGATCTTGGGCGCCACTGATGATCGATAAAAAGGGGGAGCGTTTTGTTTGTAGCCATCGCGAATCAGTAGAACGAGTAGCAGGAAACCAGTATGCTTAATCTTGGAATGGGCCGATAATAACCTATTAAGGGGAGGTTAAAAATTGTGGAATAGTAATTAATATTAGGGTCTTGACTGGGAGTCACTAACATGTTGAGGAGCTTGGGTGCGTGAAGTTTTCAAAATGGCTGTAAAAAGGTTGGAGTGCTTTAACAGGGAAGAAAGTGGGCACCATAATAAAAGGGATTGAGGAGGAGCATCTACGATTAAATGCAGTTTGCGGTTTTATGTCGGATGAAATTACAGTTTTCCAAAAAAGAAGTGCAGGTGGAAAATATCGATAAAGCACGACAAATGGTATTCAAATTGGAGATATAATCTGGAGTACAGTTATGTGATCTTGAAAGAAGAAGAGGATTAAAAACTTAAAAGGGAGATTAAGTAGGGTTAAAGAATCGGTCATTGCAGTGGAATATAAGAAACGAGATTGGGCAAGGACTACTTTCATTAACTATGGTAATTAAGAGTAATGATACGTTAGTAAATTTTAAATAAATTTAACTCAAAGTAAATATTATAATAACCATAACTATCCCGTTCGGGATTAGAATTGGACGAAGTAAACTACGTTGGATTCATAACGACGAGGACTACATAATGTAACTAATGCTACTGAGAACAGAACTGCTTTAATTTCGGGATAAAATCAACTGCTCGTTCGATTTAAGTAAAACAAAAGCAGAATCCGTCAACTGCGAACTAGGTAAGTAAAATCACTAACTCTAACTCATTTATATTTTTATATAAACGAGTTTTAAATTATATTAATTTTATACTGTGTGATGATTGTTTAGTTGAAATGGTTGATAGTTGATCGATTGTTAGTTCTGTTTGCCAGGACATTTCATATTGATGTGAAATTAATATTGTTGATGTTAATTAACATTTGTGGATGTAGGGAAACAGGTTGGAGGGATCCAACTGGATTCCTCAACATTTATCAAATTTGAATTTATATTTCAATTTATCAAATTTAATTATTTAATTATTTACTTATTAATTGAATTAATAAGTACAAGTTATATTTTTATATACCAAATATTTGGAAACAATGATTATAACGCAACCGTTATAATAAATGTTTTGTGAATCTAAACAGCGATTATAATACTACTGTTATAATAAATGTTTTATAAAACTAAACAACGCTTTTAACGCTACCATTAAAATAAATGTTTATAAATCAAATGTTTGGAAGCAACGATTATAACGCTACCATTATAATCAAGTGTCTTTCGTAAAAGAAGTATATTGTTAGATTGAATCCGAGAGTCGCGTAAGCGATATTTTGTTTGAAGTTGTGAGCTTTGACTATTTCAAATTTGAGAATGTTGTTCAATTAGGGTCTGAGAGGTAATTATACCCCAACGTGATTGACTTCATGATTGATGGAGGAATAGTTAAGGTTCGATAGTGAGGATTGGTTAGCAATATGGTTAGTTAATAAATGATTAATGGTTTGAGTTATAATAACGATGTTTTATAACATTGGGTTAATTTAAAGGGATTTGAAATGTTTCCCCAAATAAAATGAGAGATATTTTCTATATGTAGGAAATGAAATGAATTGGACAATAAGGAATTAAGAAATAAAAGACGGAAATATTTTTCGATATTAACTTTTCTGAATATAGAAAATAGGATTTCATGAATATTTAGAAATGTTTTCTAACTGGAATAAGAGATATTTTCTCAAATAAAGAAATTAGCATATTGGAAATATTTTCCAAGAATCGAGTGAGACAATCGAGCTTTGGAAAGATAGGAAAGATGGGAATTTGGAATTGATAATAAAAACAGGGAATCTATATAAAAAGGGGCCAGTATTGTTTAATGGTTGGTCGGTAGAATTCCCAATTGGAAATAGGACCGTTGATTGTACGGATGTTTCTTTGATAGTTAAATCACCAACTATCAAAGTTTTGGTTTATTTTATACCTCCGTTGTCAATATGGAGAGACGGGGATCAGATTTAACATCTGAAAACCACTCCGTGTGGGCATAAGCGTTACGAATCAACTTATGCCGAAGATAATTGAAGATGGAGTAAAGTGCAAGGGTTGTTCTGTTAATCCTAGGTAGAAATTGCCCAAGATGGATTGATGGAATAGTGCCTTCGGTTTGTCCAGTCCCAGAACAACGTATATGGATGAATGTTTGACGATGTGGCATTCAAAGGAAATGGTGCCAAGATGTTCTAAAAGGATAATCGTGACCTCAAGCCTCATCACTTGGGAAATGACAAAAATCGGGGAGGCAACATGGCCATGTGGGTCATTCCCATTAGAGGTATTATCACCTGATCTAGAGAAAATTCATTTGCTTCTTATTCTATTCGCTGCTTTATGCTTTTGGTAACGGTTGCTGATCATAACCGTTGGTGATAATATGCTCGATACACTCAAGTTAAATGAGTTGGTAAGCCATGTGTGGGCTGGGTTGCAACGTTCTTGTTGAACCCAAAGTATTCCACTCTAGAGATATACTATCGGAAGGTGGTTCCATATCTTGTCATGTTGGGAATCCAATTTCCAATAAGCGCCCTGCGGTTTTTGATTTTATATTATATATGGAGCGTGAGATGCAAGCGTTCCGCTAGATTCTATTTATTTGATGTAGATACTATTATAATATCACTGGATTTGATATCAAAAATATTTTTGGTTATCGTAAGGTAAAAACCATCCGTATTTATGTGTCGATAGGTCTTACGATTATCATTTCTTTCAAAAGGATTTTAAAAGTTAAACCAATGGTTGGAGTTTACTCATACCAGTCCCATTACTGACCTAGAGTTTAATTTGTTTTTTTTCCCCTAAACTCTTGGGTACCCAAATTTGTACGGGCAGTCAAGTAGTCAGGATTTTTCAGATTCACTTGGAGGAGCTCGAAGCACGAGGCTTCATCAGTTAGTTATAGACTATCATATTTTTCCGTTGTGTACTATGTTGTATCTGAAAACAGGTGTTTATAACTATTCCAGAATTAGTTGTTGTGCTCTGATGATGGTATGTATACATAAAACAGATTTGTATTTCAAAAGTTTATGTGATATAATATATTTTATTCGTTCCACTGTGAGATTTGTATTCTTCGTTTTTCTTCTATTCTAATTTCTTTTTCTCATCCTCTAACTTCTTTCTATTAATATTTCGTGTTTCTGTGCAATTTGGGTTGGACATGTGGTGTTATTAGTTGACTCAAAGGGTATGGAAATTTGGGCCATTACAGATGTACTCTGATGATTGTAAGTTTTATTTTCAAGCTCTCTATAAAGATTCATTTCTATATTATATTTTGTTCCGCTGCGATGTGACACTTTGTTTGCGATGTGTTTCTTCTTATTTTATTCTAATATTTCTTTCTCTCTTATCTCACCCTCTAATTTCTTTCTAATAACATTCTTGTGTTTTCGATGCTTGAATCTTCGACATGGGGTTTTTGTGTCGATTTTCGGATTCGAAAATCGCTGGGCCGTTACATAACCTATAGAGATTGTACCTTTAAATGTATAAAATTACATATTTTATTGTTTTTTATGTGTTGTGCATTTGTTTTCTCTATGCTTTTTTTTTAAGTTTCAATTTTATTTCTCTCAGGATGCTAATGGAAAGGCATTAAGTCATCCTCTTATTAGTGTAAAAGATTCGACAGGACTAACTACAAGTGGATCTCATAATAGTTCACTTGGTGAGTGATACATATGAGTGATTGTTGCAGCTAAATTAGCGACTATTATAGGTAGAAAGTGTGATGGCATGTTTATTGCTTGCAGGTAGAAAAAATGATTTAGATTTGAGGCAAGCACATGAAAGTACAAAATGCACATGACATCAGTATACTGCAAGTAAATTACAAGAAATGTGTTACAAGAACAGGATAAGGGTGATTAACAATGCTGATATAAGAAATTGTAAGGTAAATTTAAGTCAAAAAATTCAATCATGGTGGATTCTAAATTCCAGGACATGTTGAAATCAACTATCAATTAACATCCCTTCTTATCTACAGTTGTGATTATGCCGTGCACCTATTCTTGAAGTAGTTCGAGCTTGCTCTACACAATGAAGAAAACGGACGTGTAACATAGATGATTTTTGACTTTTGATATTTGGATAATACATGAATCATTGTTTTTCTCTTTGTATGCTGCGGTTATTCTTTTTATGTTTACTTGGAACATATGTTTTAGATAGGTTTCTTCTATGTACAAAACTTGTATTGCAATATTTTTAATTAAAACGTTGTATTTGTTTTCTTCTAATGTAGCATTTGTCTTCTTCTACTGTTGTGTTTGTTTTTCTACTAATGTTGCATTACACGATAATAGTGTTGCATTACATAATAAAGTGGTGTTGCATTACATAAAATATTATTAATTGCACATGGCAAGTGGGTCCTATAGCTGGCCTGACATGTGACACATGGATAACTGACATGGCATGTGACACATGTGCAGCTGACGTGGAGAACTGACCTGGCATGTGACACGTTGGCAGCTGACGTGGAAAGTTCATGTGGGCCCCATTACCATGACCTGGAAGCCAGGCTCTGGCTTCTGCTTAAGGCAACGCTGTATGTTGTTACATTACTTGCATATACTGTTACAATAGGGTTATAATGCAACACTTTCTTTCCATGGCAGTAGATGGGCAAATGCGTTGCCTCAAAGGGCTAATGCAACGGCCGCGGATGCCATGCCCCTCTGGTGTTGCCTATTTGGAAAAAGGACCTACGGCAATGCTGTTTTGATCTTCGGCCACATAAAACTAGTGTCGAATATGTCCACTTTTGTAGTAGTGCTCCTTCTTATATTGTCATTATAACTTATCGTTGTTTACTTATTAACTTAGTTTTCTTAACTAAGGTCCACTAATAAGTTTCTTGCCCCATAACTTATGTTGTCCTCATCCATAGATTTCAGATTCTTATTCTTCTAAGTAACTCAATTTTCAATTGAGTATAACTTATCTTCTTACATAAGTTATTCCATTCCCTTTTATCACTATTATGACGTAAGTTAAAGTTTCCCCTTGTCCCTAAGATAAGCCTATGCAAATTATTTACAGTGGTTTATTATCGTTCCCCATCCATTCTAATCTCTTTTATTTTCCTCACCGTCGTTTCTTTCTTTCAATTCCATTTATTCCCATTAATGTTATTTACCACTCCAGCTTCTTACATACATTTATATATATATATATATATATATATATATATATATACACACACTTTTATGTACCAGACCTCTCACATTAAGCCTATACTTGGGGATGCTGAATTTTCCAGGTGGTTCCGGGCAGGCTTCTACCACAAGTTGGCTTAACATCGTGTTTTAATACCACTTCATGCTTTATTTCTGCACTTAGACCTCTCACGCTAGATTTACCACTTGTGAATGCTGGATATGCCGGGCGGTTCCGGGCAGACTTCTATTACAAGTGAAATCTAACCTCGTGTCTAAGTGTGGTTAAGTTTCCTTTTTACTATAAATTTTCTAGATCCAATCTATTCAAATTTCTTCCTCTTTCTTTCCTTTCTCTTTGCTTTGGTACGAAATGTATCAACCCGAATTTCGACGGACAGTTTTTTTTTCAAAATTCTAATGTATTGAATCTCGTGTTGGTTTGCTCTGGTATATTGCAGAAAAGATAGAGACATAAAATATGTCAAAGCTCAAAAAATATCTCACAGCGGAATGGATAAAATATAATATAATCAAATTATAGCCTTACCGTATTAATAATACTGCCTAACCAGTATCCAAAGCTATCATGCCTCTGCCACAAACCTAACCTGCGAGTATGTTATGAGGAGGGGGTCAGAACACAAGTTCTGGTGACTGGATTTAAACTATACACTTTAGATAATCCTACATATACCATTCAATCATATTTTCTTATTTATTAGGTTACTTGGATTAACAGCACTCAAGGCTTACACACACTCGTACTCATTTACTTCCGAGTGGATTAACCTAATATAGTATATATGTAGCCACCCCTTAATATTGAGGTACACCCTATGTACCCCACTCGCACGACCTCCACCGTAATGCCACAGAAATGAACGTAGTCCCTCGTCCTATGCCGGAGTGATGTACGGATCCCTACACAACAATGTTATGTTCTGCATGTATCTGTCATTACTACGCTACGTAAGCGTACGGACTGCCACCATCGACCTAATCAGATTTCATACCGGAGTAATGCCCTCAAGTCTATGATACACCACCCAGAGCAGACATGCATGTATCAAGATTGTCCCACGTACATATCGTCAAACGTGTTCGATGCCTTAACCACACACAATGTGCGTCGAGTTCCGTGGCAGGGCTATACAAGAATCACAGAACTCAGTTGAGAGTTTTTCCATATCTGTACAGGCCCGCCTTTAAGAGCCTCAAAATACAGATATTCCTAAGTTCTGTTTTCAAGGTGGCTATGGCCCCACCTCAACCCCTCCCTCAATTAGTAAAGACTACAAGAGCTAAGCGACTTGCCCCTAACAAGCAATCTAAACATCCAGTTGGCGTCTCCCCTTAACCACTGTACCTCTATAGTGAAAGGTGAATGGTCTATTGGGTTTAGCTCTAGTCTTTCCGCATCCCAATGGTTGCTGATGATGGGTACCCGACGATCTACTATCCTTATTGGTCCTAACCTCTACCTCCCCGTTGAGGCGATCGCCAAATCACCCTAGTATCACCTCGTCATAGCATTCTGACTGCAAATCTACTTTTGCAGTCAAGACCCACCCACCTAGTAGTTACACGTAGACCCAACCTCTGCGAGCACAGCCTAAACATCTGCCACCGCACAGAGGACTAGCAGGAGAACCTTACGTATCTCAGGAAGTCGCATGCTTCCCCTTTCAGTCCTTCAGAGACGACAGAATAATCAGATGAACGTGCACTCCCCTCGTGCCTCATGACACCACGATGATCTACCCTATTGGGTTATTCACCCTCAAACGTACAGATTGGTCCAAACACCTCATTTTATTGTGTCATTAGACCCTATGTCTAAATATTCTTTTACTTGCTTGCTTTACCTCACCAGGTTTCCATTTAACTTAACCCTTTTAAGTTACCAAGTTTTTCTTGCTTATTAATTTCAGTCATATAACTTAACCCTTTTAAGTTTATTAATAAGCCCACAACATGTTATTCTCTAGATTATGATCCAACGACTGTAATCCACAATCCCTTTATATTCTTGTTTGATTTCATCGTTACAATAACATGTTCTACATAATATGTAATTAAGTATATCTCAATTCACATGTTTTCTTTTTAACATGTCAGTCCTTATTTATGATTAAATATAACTTATTTCATTTCATAAGTTTTCCTCACTCTTTCTCCTTTAATCATAATTCCATTTTACATCGTCACTACAATTTATCGTTGTTTACTTATTAACTTAGTTCTCTTAACTAAGGTCCACTAATAAGTTTCTCTTCCCATAAATATAACTTATGCTGTCCTCATCCGTAGATTTTCATGTTCTTGTAAATAACTTAATTTAAAATTAAGTACAACTTATCCCTATACATAAGTTATTATATTCCCTTTATCGTTTATTATAACCCAAGTTATAATTTCCACTTGTCCCTAGGAGAAGCCTAAACATGTTATTCTTATCAGCAGATTTCATACTTCCAAGTTTACAGATTACTTAATTTATAATTAAGTACAACTTCTTACATTTCATAAACTTTCCCCCTTTTCTCTACTTATTACAAACAACTGGTTTCAGTTTTCCCCATTTACTGATCACTTAATTTATAATTAAGTGCCACTTATCTCATTTCACCAATTATTTCATGTCCTTACTAGTTTACTATAACCTAAGTTATAATCTTCACTTGTCCCTAGGACAAGTCTACTATTATAAAACATTCTTATTAATGTAATTTATTTATAATAGGTTGTTATGATTCCCTATTCATTCCATTCCTTTTTACTGTTGTAACTTTCGTTCAATTCCATTTATTTCCATTAATTATAATTAACGTTGTTTATCAGTCCTGCTATATATATAGGTATATGTTTATATTTATGCACTAGACCTCTCACATTAAGCCTACACTTGTGGATGCTGGATTTGCCGGTCGGTTCCGGCAGACTTCTTCCACAAGTTGACTTAACCTCGTGTCTTAGCACCATTACATGTTTTATTTATGCACTTAGACCCCTCACATTAGATTTACCACTTGTGGATGCTGGATGTGTCGGGTGGTTCCAGGCAGACTTCTACCACAAGTGTAATCTAATCTCGTGTCTAAGCACGGTTACAGTTTCCTATTTACTGTAAATTTTAGGCATATTATCCTTTTCACATGTTTAATGTAATCTAATTTACATGTCATCAAATTATGCCTATATTATGTCGCATGTCCTTTTTAACACGTATTTAATTCTATCCTGACATGTAATCGTTTAATCGGGTAATTGTTCAAATCCAGCCAGTTAACATGTCATTTTCTCAATTCCACATTTAAAAATTCAAATACATAATATACCACAAGTAAATCATGTAATTATAACAAGAGTAGTTGCTACTCATATTCTAACAAGTTTGTTTTTCAACATGTAAACATTCAACACATTAACTGATTCAACATATGAATTTTCCAACATATTCATATTAATATCTCAACTTGTTATAACAGCATCTTAACACTTTTAATTATTCTGGCAAATTCACATTTCATGATAACAGGGAATGCTAAACGATAATATATCATTATCTCAAATGATATAACTTAAATCCACTCACCTCATATGCTTTCCCAATCCTAGATCTGGTCCAGATCTTGCATTCCATGGTTTTCCCCCTAATTTGATTTAGAACCTAACAACCATGGATCTACAATTTTTACTAAAAGAAAAAGGAAAGAAAGAAAAGATAATTGTAATAGACCAGATCTAGAAAATTACCTCACTTCGATAAGAGATCTGAACTCTTTCTAATTGATTTTCATCCTTTTCCTCCAGATCTAGATTCAGGATTTTCCTAAACTAATGTTCTAAATTTTCTGAAGAGATATGAGGAGGAAGAGAAATGGCAGAGCTTCTGCGTTGTCTTAGAAATATGAGATTTAGGGTTGGCACTATAGGCTTATTTATAGGTGTTCAGCAACGTATTTGGTCAACAAACGAGTCCACGTTCAGAAACTGAATACTGTCCAGATCTGAATAGGGGTCGACCCATGGGTCGACCCCCAAACACCCTAGGTCGACCTCTGGGTCCACCCAGCGGGTCTCGGTTTGACCCCTAGAATGGGGCGGTTTAGCTCCTGCGTCTTCCGATCACTGTTTTGAATTTTTCCCTTTTTAATATTTTTATTTGTTTGTATATATATAATTCTCTTGCGCATATACAAACTTCTAGGCTTAATAACTTCTTCATACGATGTCCGTTTTACGCAAACCAGGTGTCTATCTTGGCCAGAATTCCGAGACAGATGCAACGACATAGTCTGTTTACTTAATTCTCTATATTTAATTAAGTTACTTATATTTTATTGTCCTCAAAATGTGGGGTGTTACATTCTCCTACCCTTAGGAAATTTCGTCCTCGAAATTTGATAAGGGTAAAATCAAATAACCACTCGTATAATATCCATCCATCATGTGTGCATCCAAATTTTCCAAGGACGAAATTTCCTAAGGGTAAAATCAAATAACCACTCGTATAATATCCATCCATCATGTGTGCATCCAAATTTTCCAATCATTGTGCGCTTTTACAAAGTGAAATACAACATAATAATGCATGTATGCCTAAGAGGTACCTCTTATATGTATGCAAATTTTTCAAAAATCCTTTTAAAATAAGATTCTCACATCCTAAATATACTGGCTGTTCTACATGAATGCAATATTTTGAAAATCAAAATGCTTTTTCATCCAAATTTTCCTACTCTTACTGAGTAAAGCGTAGTTCATCCAATTGTTGCATCCATAATCCTACCAACCAACTTTATTTTTCGAATTTCACAAAAATCTAATTTTCTAAATTCGATTTCTTATGTACAAAAGGTGGAAAATTGAAAACTTCACATCTTCTGTTTTTCTTTTATGCACCCTTTTCCAACCATACTTGGATTTTATGTAACTATTTATAAAGATTCCCTATTTTCCTATCCATGCATAACCCACATAAGAAAATTTTCTTTTGTTACTGATTTTCTTTTTCATCTTATCTTGGATTTTTTTCATCTTTATCCATCCTTTCTCATAATTTATCTTGTTTGTTGCTTTACTGAATTTGTTGTTTCCTTTTTAGTTGCACCATTTCTCTTTTCTTAGCTTATTTAATTATCCGATCTAGGTTTAGTTTTCAAATAAGCCTTTTAGTCTTTTAACTAAAATAGGAGAACAGACACTCTACCAAATGTAACAACCCGAATTCCGACAGACCGATTTTTTTCTAAATTCTAATCTATCAAAGCTCGTGTTGGTTATTTCCATTCATATTGAATTCTTAATCAAGTTACCAAGTTCCTCTTGCTTATTAATTTTAGTTATATAACTTAACTCATTTAAGTTTGTTAATAAGCCCACAAGATGTTATTCTCTTGATTGTGATCCAAGATTTATGACCCACAATTCCTTTATATTCTTGTATGATTTCGTGACTACAATAACATGTTCTACTTAATATGTTATTGAGTATATCTCAATTCACATGTTTATCGACCCAGGGGTCAACACCCCCCTTAAGGGGTCGACACCCCTGGGAGGGATATTTACCGCTCACCAAATTTTGAATTTTAACCTGATTTCTGGATAGGTTTGGACTGTTATGTGTATATATAATTATCTTGCGCGTATACAAAATTCAAACCTCAATAACTTCTTCATACGTTGTCTGTTTTACGCAAACCAAGTGTCTATTTTGGCCAATTCCGAGACGAACGCAATGGTGTAGTCCGTTTCACTTAATTCTGAATATTAAATTAATTATACTTTAATTTATCAAAGCTCGTATTGGTTATTTCCATTCATATTGAATTCTTAATCAAGTTACCAAGTTTCTCTTGTTTATTAATTTTAGTTATATAACTTAACCCATTTAAGTTTGTTAATAAGCCAACAAGATGTTATTCTCTTGATTGTGATCCAAGATTTATGACCCACAATCTCTTTATATTCTTGTTTGATTTCGTGACTACAATAACATGTTCTACTTAATATGTTATTGAGTATATCTCAATTCACATGTTTGTCGACCCAGGGGTCAGCACCCCCCTTATGGGGTCGACACCCCTAGGCGAGATATTTACCGCTCACCAAATTTTGAATTTTAAACTGATTTCTGGATAGGTTTGGACTGTTATGTGCATATATAATTATCTTGGGCATATACGAAATTCAAACCTCAATAACTTCTTCATACGTTGTCTGTTTTAAGCAAACCAGGTGTCTATTTTGGCCAATTCCAAGACGAACGCAATGGTGCAGTCCGTTTCACTTATTTCTGAATATTAAATTAATTATCCTTTAATTTATCCTCTTTAGTGTTGTTAAAATGCAGGGTGTTACATTCTCTCTTACTCAAAAGATTTCATCCCCGAAATTTCCAAGTTAAGAAGAATGTATATCCTACCATCCACATCCATCTACACATGCACCAATCACTGGCATCCATTGTCCTTAAAGATTTCTAATGCTTATTTTAACGTATGCAAAGGTGTGTGTACATGTCCTAACACTAATGTGAAGACCAAGTGGTCTACTGAATCAGTCAACCTCCTTAATGCAATGTATGTTAGTGTCATGAAACCAACATGTATGCAACAATCCTATTATAACATGTAAGTTCTATATATGTGCACAATCATCCGTCCAAATGCAACATCTATATGATGATACATCCATTTTCATCCATTAAAAGAAGAAAAATGCACACACATCTATATGCAGTATGAGAGTGATTTAGCCGATCTAATGCTTAATGTGTGTGTATCTACATCCATGAGCAAGCACTAGCAAACACTTGCATCCATCAAACATAACACGTCTCAAACACATGTTTTCATCCATGGGATTCCTACCTAAAGGTCGAAGATTCGATCGATAGGACATACTTAAATGAAAGAAACAAGCATAAATAAAAGCTTTGGAAAGGAAGTTAAGAACATACCCCCAGAAAAAAGGGCACGAAGCACGAATCTTGCCTTCGGTCTCCTAAGTCGCATCCTCTGGGTTATCTCCGCACTGAACTTTCATCAACTTGACTTCTCTATTACGTAGCTTCTTAACTTCTGATCTAAGAATTCGGGAAGGAACTAGTCTGACTGTCGCCTCTGGTTCCACCTCTACTTCCTTCAATATACTCGGCTCAATTACTTTTGCGGTATCATGCAAGCACTTCCGCAAATGAGAAACGTTGAAAACATCATGAACGCCGGATAGTCTCTCGGGTAGCTTTATTCTATAGGCCATGTGGCCTATCCTTTCTGATATGGGAAATGGCCCTACAAATCTTGGTGCCAACTTCCCTACAGATCTGAAGGGCACCACATTCCTTAAAGGTGACACCTTAATGAAAACCATATCTCCTACTTCAAATTCAATGTCATTCCTTCTCTTGTCTGCATAGGATTTCTACCTATCTTAAGCAGTCTGAATTCGTCTGCAGATAAGATCAATCTTCTCGGACGTTTCTCTAACCATATCTGGTCCAAGTAGTAGTCTTTCTGCCGATTCCCACCAACAAGTTGGTGATCTACAGGGTCGTCCGTATAATGCTTCGAATACCATGAAAATGCTAGCTTGATAACTGTTGTTGTTGGCGAACTCTACTAAAGTAAGACGCTCTTCCCAAATCCCTCTGAAGTCGAGGATATACAACCTTAAAAGACCCTCAAGAACTCTGTTCACCCTCTCCATCTGTCCATCTGTCTGTGGGTGGTAAGCGGTGCTCAAACACAAATGTGAACCTAATGCTTCTTGCAAGCTCCTACAAAATTCACTAGTGAAAATAGAGCCACGATTGCTTACGATACTGGAAGGTACTCCATGAAGATGGACTATCTAACGAACATAAATCGCTGCCAACCATGTTGTCGTCCTCTTACTCTAAACTGGAATGAAATGAGCGCTCTTAGTAAGTCTATCTACGACAACCCAAATACTGGCGTTGCCTTTCTTCGATCTAGGCAAACCATCTATGAAATCCACAGAGGCGCTCTCTCACTTTCACCACGGAATCTCTAAAGGACGAAGTAAACCACCGGGCTTCTTTGGCTCAGCTTTGACTTGTTGGCAAACCAAACATTGAGAAACAAACTTTGCCATATCTTTCTTCATCCCATCCCAAGAGAAAACCCTCTTCATATCCCTATACTCTTATCGCCACCTGGATGAATAGTCATCTTAGAATGATGGGCTTCCTCTAGGACTGTCTTTAACAAACTTCCAGTTTGGGGAACACAAAGACTTCCTTCTAGTCGCAACCACCATTTATCATCTATGGAATATCTATTGAGGTGACTAGAAGTATATCCTTTACTAAGTTGATTCAAGATATCTGAAATATGTGGATCATCTCGCTGCGAAGCTCCTATCTAATCCATAGGAGTAGGTCGTATCTCTAGCGATGTAAACAAACCAGGTAAAAACTCGGTGGAGGGTCTAAAGTCAAAAATCGAGATGAACTCAAATCTTTTCCTCTCCACAAATAGAGGACTTAAGGCCATGCTCTGCCTACTCAGTGCAGCTGCCACCACATTACCCTTGCCAGGGGTATAAGCAATCTTAAAATCATAAGAAGCTAGGAACTCCATCCACCTTTGTTGCCTTAAATAAAGATCCTTCTACCAGAACAAGTACTTGAGAGATTCATGATCGGTGTACAACTCGAACTTCTCTCCAAGAAAATAATGACGATACATCTTAAGCGTGAATACTATGGCAGCTAGCTCTGAATCATGGGTAGGGTAGTTCTTCTCATGAACCCTTAGTTGTCTACCCCCATAACATACTATCTTTCCCTCTTGCATCAGAAATGCACCAAGACCTATACCACTTACATCAGTGTACACTGTAAATTCTTTATTCCCATCGGGAAAGGTCAAGACTGGGGCTTTTGTCAGAGCCCTCATCAATCGCTGGAAAGCAATATCATAATCCATATCCCATGAAAATGTCAAATTCTTCTTTGTCAGCCTAGTGAGTGGGGCTAATATCTTTGCGAAGTCCTTAATGAACTTCCTATAATAGCCTGCCAATCCAAGAAAACTTCTCACCTCCGTTGCATTCTTCGGAATTTTCCAATCTTGAACTATAACTACCTTTGCGGGATCTACTGCTACCCCTTCTTTGGAAACTAGATGTCCTAGAAATCTCCTCTTTTCTCCAAAAATGAGAGTTGGAGAACTTTGCCTTAAGCTGATGCGCACGCAGAGTTTTCAAAACTTCCCTCAAATGTTGGGCATGCTCTTCCTCGCTCTTTGAGAAGACCAAGATATCATCAACAAAGACCATGACAAATTTATTTAAAAACCCCCGAAACACCCTACTCATTAGATCAACAAAATAGACAGGTGCATTCGTCAACCCAAAAGGCATAACGAGTCATTCAAAGAAACCATCTGGAGTCCTAAAAGAGGTCTTATCTATATTGTCCTCAGCCACCCTCAACTGATGAAACCCCGTGGCCAAGTCTAATTGATAGAATACCGTGGAACCAACAAGCCGGTCAAACAGATCATCTATCCTCGGAAGTCGGGGTATGTTCTTCTTAGTGAGTTTATTCAACTCCCTATAGTCTACACACAAGCGAAGCGAACCATCTGCCTTAGTCGTGAATACTACTGGAGCACCCCATTTAGATATGCTTCGCCTAATAAACCCTTTCTCAAGCAACTCCCCTACTTGCTTACTAAGCTCCCTCCTTTTCCTTGGAGCCATATGGCGCACAGGTAATGCAACTAGCTTTGCATTGTCCACCAAATATACATGAAAATCGATCTCACGCCTTGGAGGTAAGCCTCGTACCTCATCAAAAACATCTGGATAATCTCAGACAACTGGAACAGATGGAAGCACGTCGATAGATGCATCAAGAGACCCAAGGAAACTAAGAATAACAGACCCTTGCGGGTCACAAGAAATCTCTAGGGTCCTCCCATAACAAGTCAGAAGCCTAACGACCCTCCTCTCACAATCCAGATTGGCACCATACATGGCTAGACAATTCATCCCTAGAATCAAACTGTAGCCCATAAAACAGAGCACATAAGCGTTGCACTCAAATTCGATGCCTAAGACAGATATTCTCGAAGCCCGACAAATCATGGACAAATGAGCCGAACCACCAATGGGGTTTGAGATAATAATGGGATCCACTACCATACTAGTATTTAGGTGCAGAGATTCAACCATAGAACTAGATATAAATGAATGTGAAGCGCCAGAATCAAAAAGAGTTCTAATAGGATGATTGGAAAGAGAAATCAAACCTTCCACGGAAATTTTCCTACCTCTATCTAGAGCACTGGTCGCGAGAGCTTGCACCTGCCCTCCAGAAACTCTTGCCCTCTGTCCTTGTCCCTGTTTCTTTGGGTACTCCTTAGCAAAGTGTCCGACCTCTCCACAATTGAAGCAAGTATTCTTCCTTCTTTTGCAATCTTTTACCAAGCGACCCTCTCGTCCATAATTATAGCACTTCCTCTTATCCTTATCTTTGCCATTCTTTCCGCCCTTCTTCTGTTGCTGTTGTTGATGTCCTTTCTTGGTCCATACTTTCTTGTTTTGTGATTCCTCGACTTTAACTTCCTTCTTGTCGCTTTTGTCTTCCTCATGCATCAAGGCAATATCAACATGCCTTTCAAAAGTTGTTCCCATTGGAATATGGACATAGCTAACCCATGAAGGGGTTCATTCAGCCCTTTAACAAACCGCAAAGCTTTCTTATGCGGAGTATCTACCGGTTCCAATCCAAACCTTGCTAGTTGGTTGAATTTGTTCACATATTCTTTAACAGTCATGTTTCCTTGTTTCAATGCCAAGAACCTCTCCATTTGCATGCTTTTCTCAGTTTGAGAGAGAAACTTCATTTCAAACCTCATTCTAAAATCATCCCATGTCTCCACCGAACGTCTATCTTAGGTAACTTCCCACCAGAACGAAGCTTGATCCTTCAGTTGCCAGACGGCTAGCTAAATCTTCCTATGATCGTCCACATCGGAAATTCCAAATAAGCCCTCTGTCTCCTTGAGCCCATTCCTTGCCTCTACGAATGTCTAGGTTCCATGGAATGGCTTTCCTCCCGTAGCATAGAAATCCTTGCAGACCTTAGAGAAGTTGTCTGCACACGGAGGAGACGGAGAAGGAACGACGGATGCAGCTGGGGGAGGAACGTCAGCTTGACCACTGGTAGGCGTCGTGCCTCTAGGTACCGACGGAACTTTCCTGGTATCGTAACGCCCTAAGGAATATTAGGTTCCCCAGACATGCTGAAAAGAAAAGGAAAGAGATTCAAACAAAGGATCGAAAGATATTACATATAGCTTTGTGGAATATGTTTTTCAAAGCAGACTTTTCTTTTTGAAATACTTTGTTTTAAAACCTTTTTTAAAATAATTTTCAAAAACTTTTATCTATTCTGGTAACCTTCAGCTTTGATACCAAGTGTGACACCCCACGCCCGTTAATGTCACTCATTAAGAGAATGCATTAAGTTTCGTGAAGCGTAATAGGTAAACAGAAACATTACAAGACAGATATAAAGTAGCAGCGGAATAAAAAAGAACTTTATTAATCATAAAGCATTGTGGTTCAAAACATCATATGTTTGAAAATACATAAACCCAGTACATCATCAAAACTTCTGCCTTGCACCTAAAACATCAGAGTACAAAATAAAAGAAGCATAGTCCGTGAATAAAAACATAGCCATAGTAGCAAAGATAGGAGCTTGAGCAATACATCTAAACAGCTCTAGCAAAATGATAGCAGAATTCTGGCCAAGCTTGAGTATTCCCACCCTGAGAACCTAGGGGGGAAGGGGGAGAACGGAAGAAAGAAGAGGAAACAAAAAGGGTTAGACATAAAGTCTGGTGAGTCCAGTTACTTTTAGCAAATATATAAGTAAAAGTATCATGACAGGTATACAAAGTGGATGAGAAAGGTAACATCACAAAAGGCAGGTATGACAAGGTGAATATGATAGAGTGTATACGCTTCTCTAATGATTACTCTACACTGACACTAGTATAACCAGAATGAAATGATCCCAACAACTATAAGATGGGAGACTTAGGCATACTTCTGGTGAGAGGTTTTAACCCCATACAATCAACAGGCAGCCCAACCTAACAGGCTCCTAAATTTTTTACCAGAGTCTAGATGTACCATAACTACTACCCTAATCGATCGGCTCCCTAATCCGTAGATACCCTGTGTCGGCCCCACAGTAGGATGTATCACTTCCTAAAGTGGCAACCCTTCATTGATGTGCACAACCATATCTATAGATATCACGGTCGTCTTATCCCTCTCTGCCCTGACCATGCACACACTGACCTCGATCGGTTTGCGCCGCCCACACCGTCCTCCACATTTGGATCTCTTACAATTAGCCCAGTAAGCGTGCCCCAACTCCGACCTAGGGCGGAGTACTCGTTTGATACCTTTATATGAGTTACTGACTGAAATGGGTCCTCCACACAAGATGATGCAAGCTCTCCTCTTTGTCTTGCATCCCTACTATGATTTCCACAGGTTATGCTTACCTAATGGTGTCTTTAATTACATAACCCCAACCGGTTAATTTTGTGGGCCTATATATAAATATTACCCACCCAACCTAGATATGCTTAACCCTCCCACTGTTTCAACCAAGTTTACTTAACCCATATTCAAATTCATGTTCATACAATCCCTATGGATTCAACTAGGTTAAGTATTCAACTTTATTGCCATATTCATTTATGGTTATAATGTACTAGACCTCCCATATTAAGCCTACAACTTGTGGACGTTGGATATGTAGGTCGGCTCTGGGCAGACTTCTTCCACAAGCCGGGCTTAACCTCATGTCTTAGCTTGTCTCATGTTTATGCACTTAGACCCCTCACACTAGATTCAACACTTGCGGTTGCTGGAAATGCCAGGCGGTTTTGGGCATACTTCCACCATAAGTGCAATCTAACCTTCTCCCTAGTCATGTTCATAATAAACCATATGCCCAAATTCATATTCATATACATTATTCAAGTTATGCAAAATTACCATTTTATAAGTTATGCCTAATTTAACGTTTTCTCCTCGTTCCTAGTCTAACGCATTCGCATATTTTAGCGGCATGCCTAGGCTCGAAAGTAGCCTGGCTTATATATAAAATAAAAGGGAAAGGATGAAGGGAAGATGTCAAAAATGATTATTCCAACAAGATTGACATAAACACATAGTGGCATAATGATAAGATGGGCATATAGGAACAGATCTGGTGAACATGTGATAATAGAACTGATTCTAACATAATAGGGATGTCATAACAGGCATGATAAGATCTAAACAATGATTTAGATGTCCAACTAACAACAAATCTAATTTGGCCATAAACATAATAGAATAGGTATAAGGTGATCTAAATAGTGAATTAGATCTATAATCAAAGGTAGATCTGACATGATAAAGGTTAAGATCCAAGTCATAGTCATGTTAGAATAACATAGATACACAAGTTATAACAGATATGATATGATTCAAGCAGTCACAGGCATAGATCCAAATTATAGTCATATCATGTTTTACTTTTTAATTATTTAAATCAAAAAGTAACTTAAACTCACAGTGTTTGGACCTAGGAAAATAGAAGGAGAATAGCAGATGTTGAACCACAGATCTACACTTGAATAACTCGATTGTAGAAGAAGAAAAACTTTGATTCAATCCGGGCAGCGACAACATCTAGTCCTCCATTATTTTCAATGTGAAGAAACTAGAGAAACGGGGACATATTTATAGCCAAAAACCCTCGAAACCATAATCTGCCCAGTCTACCGCAGGGGGGTAGACCCATGGGTCGACACCCCCCTTGAGGGGTCAACCCAGAGATCGCCACCCCCCTTAAGGGGTCGACACCCGTGGGCGAGATATTTATCGCTCACTAAATTTTGAATTTTAAACTGTTTTCTGGATAGTTTTGGAATGTTATGTATATATATATATATATATATATATATATAATTATCTTGCGCGTATTTAAACTTCAAACCTCAATAATTTCTTCATACAATGTCTGTTTTACGCAAATCAGGTGTCTATTTTGGCTAGAATTCCGAGATGAACACAATGGTGTAGTCTGTTTCACTTAATTTTGAATATTAAATTAATTGTCCTTTAATTTATCCTCTTTAGTGTTGTTAAAATACGGGGTGTTACAGAAGCTGGGTATGTCCGTGTGTTATTTATTTTCTGTATTTACTTTGATTATTATCTGTGTTGATATTATTTAATTACTCAACAAAAATTGCAATAAACCCTATTTACCTCCCCTTTAGGGTTAATTTAGATCCTACAGTTGGAAGATCCACCTCGTAATTATTATTTTGTGGGTAGTTAAAGAACTTCGTTTATAAAAATGTTCTATCGTAGAGTTCAATAACCTATTTTGGGAAGAGTGCTACCTTGAGTATGATAGTTAATTATTGTGCGTAACAGTATGAGGTTAGGCTAGCACTAACATTGTTATACAAATAATTTTGGTTAAAACAAATGAGATATGTTTGTGTAATTTGGACAGTTTTATTCATTTTCTACTCATCAGGACTTGTTCTAACCCCCTGCTCATTACAACTCTTAGGTTTATCTTAGGAAACAATTTTGTGGAAGTGGTCGTATTTAGTTCTTGTTCTTTAATGCTCGGTATTGATATGAAAATTCACTTTTATGGTAGTTGTCATGGTCGATACTTATTATCCTATTTTGTTTTCTTGTGAGTTAGTTTTTATAAAACTCCAATTATGCTTATTCTCGTTATTGTAGGTATCAAATCAACATGAACAGTGCTTAAATGAGATTGTATTTCGATTTTTGTCGAAACTCGGGCTCAGAAGAACAGACCCGTCACTGAATGTAGTACGTTTCAAATGGAAAATCATGAAAAAACTTATTTAAGTATCTCTTATTTAATTGTTTACCAAGAATGATTTAAAATTCCATTTTAAATTATCCATGTGCTATAACTGGACATATGTACTACACAATGCATGGTTTACATACCTACTTTCTCTCACAAACAAGCAAAAACACATAGTATATTATCATTCTCAACCTCTCATTCATTGGGTATTAAATAGTGTCCAACTATATAGTTGAATGCAATATGCATTAAAGCTTGCGAATTTTTTCCAATCTTTGTGGACGTTTATTGTATGACTTGGTAGATGGAAAAAGGCAAGTGTTTGTGAAAAAATTAACTGATCTTCAACAAAAATAGAAAAAAAGCACATATGCTCTGTAATGACCCGCATTTTCAACGATATAATAATTAACTTATTTAATTATTTAAAAGGTGATTAAGAGGATTTAATGGTCGTTGAATTAAATAAGAGTGAATATTTAATTTAAATAATAATTAAATAATATATTTAATTCTGAAATAATCAGAATTAGTGGAATTCACAATATAATGTGAACTGGACAATTTATAGTATATATAAAACAGTTTAGAGTTGAATTAGAATAACGAATATATTTAGATAACGTCAGTTTGAACGTATAATTATATTATAAATATAATCGAGCTCGAAATGGCGCTGCAGTTCGTAAATTGGCGATTTAAACTTCAACTGACTATACAAAAGCCGTTTTAAATCGGATTTCTGTGCAATAAGAAAACTTTAGGAGATGGTGAAGTATATTTTTTTGATGGAAGAGAAAAATCAGGATTTTGTCCTGTAGATTGTGAGTTGTGTCCAAGTCAAATTTTAAAATAGTCGTTATAGAATTGTTTATCGACCATAACGGTTTATTCGATATAACTAGATATCGGTTTCGAATTTAGACAAGGTTATTTTGAGACATAACGATAATTTAATTTTTAGAATTTTATTGTAATTTTTAATTAATTAAATAAGCAACTTTTTATTTGAAGAATTATGCACCCTGTAATCAACATTTTTGGGTTTCACAATATGGGTTAACCTACCGACGTTATTACATTTTTGGGATCGTGGGGCATCGCTGATTACAACAGTATGTTTATTTCTGTCTCTAGCAGTTCGTAAACAAACGAAATTTCATGAAATGAAGTACCCTTAATATCTAAAATATCCTAACTACATTCCTTAACCAAAAACCATGGTTCACCTCTGTAAATCAAAGGAGCCGCCACAATATTCTTCACACAGCAAAAACATTACGTGGTCAATACCGAAACACGCCACCACCTACCCAAAAGAATGGACAGGAAATCACCTCGTCTCCTCAATTCTTTTCCTATAAATAAACCTAAACAGTTTCTAACCCTAAGCACTTTCGATCCTCAGGTCAAAACGATTTCCGCCTCTAGTTATTTCATTTCCAAAACAAAACCGATCTCTTCAAAAATCCACCTCTGAACAGTCCAATGTGAGTAAAACTCACCAACTCTGAACAGTTATATTTTTATAACGTATTCTTAGAACTGATAATTGTCTGTTGATTGCTGTGTGTTGACTGTTTGATTGAACTGCTAGCCAGTTGATTGAAATTATATATATATATATAAATATATATATCGTTAAAAATATGTTGACGTGTCTTATCAGAATAATTCATATTGAACTGAAAGGGATGATAATCATATTGTATAACATATGTGGATGCAGGAAAACAGGTTGGAGGAATCCGACTGGATTCCTCAACAGTTATTTTATTGTTTTTCATATATTGTGATATATGATGTAGTTATAATATGTGGTTGATTATATGTGTTTGGATGATATTGGTCATCGTGATTTGATGTGTTAAGTACCATAAAATATCGGAATAGGAAAAGGAGATTTTCAAAGTGATATTGAAAACAGAATATTTATAAACTGGAATATTTATAAATAAGAAATATTTATAAATTGGAATATTTATAAATAGGAGATTTTTAGACAAGGGAATAATTATAAAATCAAAGGATTTTATAAAAGAGAAAATATTTATAAAATCAACAAAGATTTTATAAATGGAGATATTTATAAATGGAGATATTTATAAATGGAACTTATTTATAAATGGAACTTATTTATAAATGGAATATTTATAAATAGGGAATATTGTTAAGTGGAATTATAACTGAAGGGTAATCTTTATAAATGGAATATTTATAAAATGAAATATTTATTTAGGATAAATAAACAAGATAAAATAATGAGATATTTATTTGTTGAATAAGTAGAATAAGATAGAAAGGAGATATTTATTTGTTAAATAAATAGAATTAGATATAAGGAATATTTATTTAGAAAATAAATAAGAAATTGTTAAAGGCAATACGTAGGATGAATAAATAAGGTTATTAAAGGAAATACTTAGAAATTAAACCCTAAAGGAATATTTATAAAATCATAAGATTTTATAAAGGAGATATTTATTTGTTAAATAAATAGGAGGTATTAAATGAGATATTTATTTGTATAAATAGGACATGTTAAGTGAATTATTTATTTATTTAGAAAATAAGATAATAAAGGGGTTATTTATTTAGGATAAATAAATAAGATATTTTATAGGAAATATTTTCAAATCATTTGCAAATAGAATAGAGAAGGAAAATATTTGTAAACCATTTACAAATAGAATTGAAAGGGGTATTTATTTGGAAAACAAATAAGATATGATTAAAGGAAATATTTATCTTTTGATAAATAAAGATATATATATATATATATATATATGTCTAAACTTATATGAAGAAGTAAACAGGAAAATGGGGTATATTAATTTATAAATAATATTTATAAATTAGGTAAATATTTATCATTGGATAAATAGAATATATAAGTCAGGACTTATATAGAGAAGTAAGAATCGATTTCCACATCGACATTTGAAACTGAATAAGGACGAAGAGTTAATCCAGTAAGAGTTAAATAGAGTAAGAGTTAGTGGAATAAGAGTTAACCCAGTAAGAGTTAAATAGAGTTAGAGTTAATCGAATAAGAGTTATTAGATTGGAGTTATTCGAATAAGAGTTATAGAATAAGAATCAACCAAATAGGAGTTGATAAATTAGTTGTTCGTTATTAATTCGAGTTAGGAAATAAGAGTTGGATTAAAGTTATTATATTTCAGAAGCAGGAAATTATAACACCACTATTTTAATCAAATGATTCTGTAAAGGAGTTGGACTCGTAAATTATATCCGGAAGTTACATAAGGAAGTGTTAAAGAGTTAAAAGATGAACTTACCCTATTTCAAGATTTGAAATGTTGTTCAGTTAAGGTCTGAGAGGTAGTTATACCCCAACTTGATTGACTTCGTTTTTAATTTAGAAACGGTTAAGGTTCAAGAGTGAAAGTGGTTAAGTGAATCTAGTAAATAAGTATAGTGGTTTGAGTTGTCGTCGCGATGTTGATTTAAACATCTATTTAAATCCAGGTAAAGAAGAGTTGGAAATGTTTTCCAAATAGAATCAGAAACATAATCAAATATTGAAATTGGAAATATGAATTAGAAAAGGAAATGTTCATGTATAAGGAGTTAAGAAATGGAGTTGAGCTAAATCAGAAATTGACTGGAGACTTGTTATGTTGAATGGTTTCCTAAGTGTCTATCTGATGTTGGTTTCGACCTTCGGGATTGGTACTTAGGGAATTGTTCTTATACTAGTTTACAATCATAGATTGATAGTTGTAGAAGAATAGTGATACATAAATAAGTTATGGAAATGTTTTCCAGTGTTAACGTATATTTTCTAAACATTGAAAATAAGGAAATATATATATATATACATATATATATATATATATATATATGATTGATGATGGATTGATAGAATTTCCATCTGGAAATAATATCGTTGTTTGCACACGTATTTTTCTTTGATTGTTAACTCACCGACTATCGAAGTTTTTGACCATTTTACGTTGTAAATATGGAGAGACCGGTTGGATTATTATCCAAAGAACCACTCCGTATTGGCATAAGCATTGCGAATCAAGTATGCTGAATACAGTGAAGACAGAGTTTATGCAAGGGTTGTTGTATAAGTCTTAGAGAACAGTGCCTAAGGTGGATGTACAGAATAGTGCCTTCGGTTTGTCCAGTCCCAGGACAACTTGTATGGAAGAAAGTCTGACAGAGTATATCCAATAGATCGCGTAAGTTGATCTCTTCAAACATATTCACGTTTGGTGGTGGAGGAATTCGTTTCTCTTAGCTGTATACCCGTGTTATTTTTGGATAAATCAATTTGTGATTTGGCGAGTATGCCGATGTGGCATTCTAAGTGAATGAAGATATGATATGTAAAAAGATAAGCGTAGCGTCTAGCCTTACAACCGGGAAATGACAAAAATTGGGCAGGCAGCATGGCTATGTAGGTCGCACCTATTAGGGTGTATAATCACCTGATCTAGAGTTTCATTTACTTCTAAAAATCTATTGTTGATGTTGTCCCATTCGGGAAACAGTTGCTGATCCCAACCGTTGGTGATATACATTCGATCCACTCAAGCGAAATGAGTGGTCGGTCATGTGTGGCCGGTTTGCAAGATGTTCTTGTTGAACCCAGTGTATTCCTCTCTAGAGGTACACTAGCGAAAGGTGGTTCCATACCTTGTCATAGTTGGAAATCCATTACCCAATACGTGCTTGCGGTTTTGATTGTATACTATATATGTAGAACGTGAGATGAAAGCGGTTCTGTTAGATGATTATTATTATATTGGTTGATAGACATTATTATAATATCAAAAGGTTTTTGATATAAAGATGTTTTGGATTCTCATAAGGGAAAAACCCGTTCCGTTATACGGTGTGGTCTTATGAGATATTGTTTACTGGCTCAAACTGTTTTAAATTGTTTTACTCACACCAGTCCCATGACTGACCCGGAGTTTATCTTGTTTTTGTTTTCCCTAAAATCTTGGGTGCCCAATTTTGTACGGGCAGTCAAGTAGTCAGGATTTTACAGATACTTGAAGTGCTTGGAGCAGGAGGCTTCAGGGTGATATAGCTATAGTTATTTCCGTTGTGTTGTAAGTGTTGTACATTGATAATGTTACTGTATACACATACTGGTTTTTATTTCAAGGATATGTTATATATTATATGTTGTTCGTTCCACTGTGAGATTCGTGTTACTCTGATGTTGTGTTCTTCTTCTTCTGTTCTAACTTTCCATCTTATCTATTCTCACCCTCTAATTTTTTTCATTAACTACCGGTATTTTTTCGATGTTTGGTTAGTCGTCATTGAGTTTATGTCGATAACCAAAGTCTCTAAAAACCGGGTCGTTACAGTTGGTATCAGAGCTTAAGGTTAAGTTATTTACCTTGGCTCTGTGGCGTGATTCAGTAGAGATAGGGTTAGTAATACCCTAGATTGAGTTTGAGTGTATATATACGAGTGAACGTATTTGTTATTTGATATAAATTGGTTTCATATTATGGAGATTTATTGGTTGAGTTGTTTATGGGTTCTAATCGATCAGTTTGATCCACTGTATCGGTAGGAGTTTCTAAACACTCGAATACGATGGGTCGACACGATATGTTTTGAAAAGAGGGTAAATGAAATAATTTAACCCAAAGTATATTTGTTATTATAATTGAGTAAGATTATAAAAAGTGAAATGGTTATGTAAATAACCAATCAAAATTCGTATAAGTGTTACGAAATGAATTAAAACTGAAATTGAACCAGAATTTGAATAAAAACCTTAGAAATTTGAATAGGTATATGTAAATGGATTTGGATTAAATATATGAGAATTTTAAGATCCTGGGAGATTTTAAATTGTTTACAAACATTGGAATGATATTTTGAAGTGATTTCAAAATGGAAATGGTTTAAGAAATAGTTTTGAAAAGTGATATAGTATTGAACTTACTTTGATCGCTGGGAAATAAATTCCGATGGTGCATCATCGGTGTTCATTTTCGAGTTTCTATGTGACGGATTACTACCAAAATTTTAGTTTTGAATTGTTTTGAGAAAAACAAGTTGTTTGATTCCGAATGGGAATATTTGATTTTTGAAAAACAAAGTTATTTAAAACTCCCAGGAAAAGATTATTCGAATTAAAACAAATTTAAATAGAAATTTGTGAAAGGAAGCTGGAATTTAATTGAAATCAGTCAAGTTGAAATAGAATTGGTTTGGTAAATCAAGATTTGGAATCAAGAATTGAACTTGAGTTGAAATGGGATTTGCTTTGGATATAAGAGAATAGACGTGTTGAGGATAAATTGATCAGAATTTGATTTGGGATAACATTGGTATTTGCTGAGTTGATAGCATATGGAAGTGATAGAGTTAATATGCCCGACAAAAATGTACAAGTTTATATTTCATATGGTATGAGATTTTGATGAGCCGAATTGGTAAGCCGCTTGGCTGTTTGATTTTCTTTTGGGTTGGAGAAGGCCCAGAGAGGCGAGTTGGAGTTTGACCTTTTGACCAGTACAAAGGAGGTGCTGGCGAAATTTTTCAGAAATTTCAGGTGTTAGAAAATTTTCAGGATTTTTGAAAATATTCGTTAATAGAATTGAATTAATAATTTAATTAAAATTAAATTAGTCTAGTGGAAACTGAAGTTGAGAAATGAACAAATAAGTCTGGCCAGCCGATACGGTTTGTTTTCTACCTTAGCAATTTCGAGGACGAAATTATTTTAAGTGGGGAAGAATGTAATGACCCGCATTTTCAGCGATATAATAATTAACTTATTTAATTATTTAAAAGGTGATTAAGAGGATTTAATGGTTGTTGAATTAAATAAGAGTGAATATTTAATTTAAATAATAATTAAATAATATATTTAATTCTGAAATAATCAGAATTAGTGGAATTCACAATATAATGTGAACTGGACAATTTATAATATTTATAAAACAGTTTAGAGTTGAATTAGAATAACGAATATATTTAGATAACGTCAGTTTGAACATATAATTATATTATAAATATAATCGAGCTAGAAATGGCGCTGCAGTTCGTAAATTGGCGATTCGAACTTCAACTAAGTATACATAAGCCGTTTTAAATCGGATTTCTACGAAACAAGAAAACGTTAGGAGCTGGTGAAGTATATTTTTCTGATGGAAGAGAAAAATCAGGATTTCTTCGTGTAGATTGTGAGTTGTGTCCAAATCAAATTTTAAAATAGTCGCTATAGAATTGTTTATCGACCATAACGGTTTATTCGATATAACTAGATATCGGTTTCGAATTTAGACAAGGTTCTTTTGAGGCATAACGATAATTTAATTTTTAGAATTTTATTGTAATTTTTAATTAATTAAATAAGCAACTTTTTATTTGAAGAATTATGCACCCTGTAATCAACATTTTTGGGTTTCACAATATGGGTTAACCTACCGACATTATTACATTTTTGGGATCGTGGGGCATCGCTGATTACAACAGTATGTTTATTTCTGTCTCTAGCAGTTCGTAAACAAACGAAATTTCATGAAATGAAGTACCCTTAATATCTAAAATATCCTAACTACATTCCTTAACCAAAAACCATGGTTCACCTCTGTAAATCAAAGGAGCCGCCACAATATTCTTCACACAGCAAAAACATTACTTGGTCAATACCGAAACACGCCACCACCTACCCAAAAGAATGGACAGGAAATCACCTCGTCTCCTCAATTCTTTTCCTATAAATAAACCTAAACAGTTTCTAACCCTAAGCACTTTCGATCCTCAGGTCAAAACGATTTCCGCCTCTAGTTATTTCATTTCCAAAACAAAACCGATCTCTTCAAAAATCCACCTAAATTCAAGTAAAAGTTTATAAATTACAAAATAGGTATATCCGAACTCGTGTGAGGATGCTCTTCAAACTAGTATCGGTATATGAGGGTACGATCTATATTGTAAATCGTTGGTTTCTTTCAGCAACAGCTAGGGTTCATTCCTGTATATAAATCGAAGCATCATTAGTAGAAACGAGTTTTGCTTCTAGCTTTCTGGGATCGAACAACGTAGGCGTGCGAATTTGTGTGGATATCGACATGATTTCTGTTCGACACTATACTGAGTATCGAAGTTCGGGGCTGACGACAGGAATTGAAAGGGAAGGCGCGAGCTGATGCTTTCGGGTATGGGTGGAAGGAGGGTTCAGACGGAAGTTTAATGGAGTGATTTATGTGGGAAATCATGAAGTAGAAGTGGAGATTTTGAAGAGGAAGAATTGGCCGTGAGAAGCATACGGGTTCGGTGCTGAAACTAGAGTGGAGGAAGATGATATAAACAGGTCCTGGGCAGTAAGGGTTAATGGGCCAGAATGGAAAAGTTAAGGCCCAAGTTTTATTTTGTAAATTCAAGCTTTAGTTATTTTAAATAGTGTAAACTTCGAAATGTTATAACTTCATCATACATGATCGAAATTCAGCGAAACCGAATCCGTCGGGATCGTATGGACGATCGCTCCACAATGGAACTGACAGGGAGTGGATTGGAGCTCGCTACAATTTATAGCGAAATAAATTGTCCGTCTGAATCAAAGACAGTTAATCATTATTTAACGATAACAGTCCAATGTGAGTAAAACTCACCAACTCTGAACAGTTATATTTTTATAACGTATTCTTAGAACTGATAATTGTCTGTTGATTGCTGTGTGTTGACTGTTTGATTGAACTGCTAGCCAGTTGATTGAAATTATATATATAATATATATATATATATATATATCGTTAAAAATATATTGACGTGGCTTATCAGAATAATTCATATTGAACTGAAAGGGATGATAATCATATTGTATAACATCTGTGGATGCAGGAAAACAGGTTGGAGTAATCCGACTGGATTCCTCAACAGTTATTTTGTTGTTTTTCATATATTGTGATAAATGATGTAGTTATAATCTGTGGTTGATTATATGTGTTTGGATGATATTGGTCATCGTGATTTGATGTGTTAAGTACCATAAAATATCGGAATAGGAAAAGGAGATTTTCAAAGTGATATTGAAAACAGAATATTTATAAACTAGAATTATAAATAAGAAATATTTATAAATTGGAATATTTATAAATAGGAGATTTTTAGAAAAGGGAATAATTATAAAACCAAAGGATTTTATAAAAGAGAAAATATTTATAAAATCAACAAAGATTTTATAAATGGAGATATTTATAAATAGAGATATTTATAAATGGAACTTATTTATAAATGGAATATTTATAAATAGGGAATATTGTTAAGTGGAATTATAACGGAAGGGTAATCTTTATAAATGGAATATTTATAAAGTGAATTATTATTTAGGATAAATAAACAAGATAAGATAATGAGATATTTATTTGTTGAATAAGTAGAATAAGATAAACAGGAGATATTTATTTGTTAAATAAATAGAATTAGATATAAGGAAATTTTATTTAGAAAATAAATAAGAAATTGTTAAAGGCAATACTCAAGATGAATAAATAAGGTTATTAAAGGAAATACTTAGAAATTAAACCCTAAAGGAATATTTATAAAATCATAAGATTTTATAAAGGAGATATTTATTTGTTAAATAAATAGGAGGTATTAAATGAGATATTTATTTGTATAAATAGGACATGTTAAGTGAATTATTTATTTATCTAGAAAATAAGATAATAAAGGGGTTATTTTTTTAGGATTTATAAATAAGATATTTTATAGGAAATATTTGCAAACCAATTGCAAATAGAATAGAGAAGGAAAATATTTGTAAAACATTTACAAATAGAATTGAAAGGGGTATTTATTTGGAAAACAAATAAGATATTATTAAAGGAAATATTTATCTTTTGATAAATAAAAAGATATATATAAGGCTGAACTTATATGAAGAAGTAAACAGGAAAATGGGGCATATTAATTTATAAATAATATTTATAAATTAGGTAAATAATTATCATTGGATAAATAAAATATATAAGTCAGGACTAATATAGAGAAGTAAGAATCGATTTCAACATCGACATTTGAAACTGAATAAGGACGAAGAGTTAATCCAGTAAGAGTTAAATAGAGTAAGAGTTAATGGAATAAGAGTTAACCCAGTAAGAGTTAAATAGAGTTAGAGTTAATCGAATAAGAGTTATTAGATTGGAGTTACTCGAATAAAAGTTATAGAATAAGAGTCAACCAAATAGGAGTTGATAAATTAGTTGTTTGTTATTTATTCGAGTTGGGAAATAAGAGTTAGATTAAAGTTATTATATTTCAGAAGTAGGAAATTATAACACCACTGTTATAATCAAATGATTCTGTAAAGGAGTTAGACTCGTAAATTATATCCGGAAGTTACGTAAGGAAGTGTTAAAGAGTTAAAAGATGAACTTACCCTATTTCAAGATTTGAAATGTTGTTCAGTTAAGGTCTGAGAGGTAGTTATACTCCAACTTGATTGACTTCGTTTTTAATTTAGAAATGGTTAAGGTTCGAGAGTGAAAGTGGTTAAGTGAATTTAGTAAATAAGTATAGTGGTTTGAGTTGTCGTCGCGATGTTGATTTAAACAACTGTTTAAATCCAGGTAAAGAAGAGTTGGAAATGTTTTCCAAATAGAATCAGAAACGTAATCAAATATTGAAATTGGAAATATGAATTAGAAAAGGAAATGTTCATGTATAAGGAGTTAAGAAATGGAGTTAAGCTAAATCAGAAATTGACTGGAGACTTGTTAAGTTGAATTGTTTCCTAAGTGTCTATCTGATGTTGGTTTCGACCTTCGGGATTGGTACTTAGGGAATTGTTCTTATACTAGTTTACAATCAGAGACTGATAGTTGTAGAAGAATAGTGATACGTAAATAAGTTATGGAAAAGTTTTCCAGTGTTAACGTATATTTTCTAAACATAGAAAATAAGGAAATATATATATATATATATGATTGATGATGGATTGATAGAATTTCCATCTGGAAATAATATCGTTGTTTGCACACGTATTTTTCTTTGATAGTTAACTCACCGACTATCGAAGTTTTTGACCATTTTACGTTGTAAATATGGAGAGACCGGTTGGATTATTATCCAAAGAACCACTCCGTATTGGCATAAGCATTGCGAATCAAGTATGCTAAATACAGTGAAGACGGAGTTTATGCAAGGGCTATTGTTTAAGTCTTAGATAACAGTGCCTAAGATGGATGTACTGAATAGTGCCTTCGGTTTGTCCAGTCCCAGGACAACTTGTATGGAAGAAGGTCTGACAGAGTATATCCAATAGATCGCGTAAGTTGATCTCTTCAAACATATTCACGTTTGGTGGCGGAGGAATTCATTTCTCTTAGCTGTATACCCGTGTTATTTTTGGATAAATCAATTTGTGATTTGGCGGGTATGCTGATGTGGCATTCTAAGTGAATGAAGATATGATATGTAAAAAGATAAGCGTAGCTTCTAGCCTTACGACCGGGAAATGACAAAAATCGGGCAGGCAGCATGGCTATGTAGGTCGCACCTATTAGGGTGTATAATCACCTGATCTAGAGTTTCATTTACTTCTAAAAATCTGTTGTTGATGATGTCCCATTCGGGAAACGGTTGCTGATCCCAACCGTTGATGATATACATTCGATACACTCAAGCGAAATGAGTGGTCGGTCATGTGTGGCCAGTTTGCAAGATGTTCTTGTTGAACCCAGTGTATTCCTCTCTAGAGGTATACTAGCGAAAGGTGGTTCCATACCTTGTCATAGTTGGAAATCCATTACCCAATACGTGCTTGCGGTTTTGATTGTATACTATATATGTAGAACGTGAGATGAAAACGGTTCTGCTAGATGATTATTATTATTGTGGTTGATAAACATTATTATAATATCAAAAGGTTTTTGATATAAAGATGTTTTGGATTCTCATAAGGGAAAAACCCGTTCCGTTATACGGCATGGTCTTATGAGATATCGTTTACTGGCTCAAACTGTTTTAAATTGTTTTACTCACACCAGTCCCATGACTGACCCGGAGTTTATCTTGTTTTTGTTTTCCCTAAACTCTTGGGTGCCCAATTTTGTACGGGCTGTCAAGTAGTCAGAATTTTACCGATACTTGAAGAGCTTGGAGCAGGAGGCTTCAGGGTGATATAGCTATAGTTATTTCCGTTGTGTTGTAAGTGTTGTACTTTGATAACGTTACTGTATACACATACTGGTTTTTATTTTAAGGATATGTTATATATTATATGTTGTTCGTTCCGCTGTGAGATTCGTGTTACTCTGATGTTGTGTTCTTCTTCTTCTTCTATTCTAACTTTCTATCTTATCTATTCTCACCCTCTAATTTCTTTCATTAACTACCGGTATTTTTTCGATGTTTGGTTAGTCGTCATTGAGTTTATGTCGATAACCAAAGTCGCTAAAAACCGGGTCGTTACATGCTCTTTCTTTAAACCGAGATATTCTGAATGTCAAGGTAGTTATGATGTTGATATGAAGTTGATATACAAATGATAAACAAATTTACATGTTGTTAGAAATATGAGAAAATCAACATGCTTGACTTCATTGAAAAATGGAAATTGCTATATAACATAGCATACAACTTAACTACAACAGAAAGTGGCCTATCAACCAGGACTATTTATACAAACTGAAAGAAAATAAAATCTTTACTAATCAGGTGATTAAATAAACCATAAACAAACTACAATAGAATCATAACAATAATATTTTCATAACATATTCTTCGCTAAACTAGATAGTGGTGGTCTAGTTTATCTCTGTGATGTCACATACTCTAAGTTTCTTCCTTAACTCCTGAAAAATATCAAGCTTGAGAGGCTTCGTGAAGATGTCAGCTATTTGTTGTTTAGTTCCATAGTACTTCAGCTGAATTGATCCTTCATTCATCAAATCACTAGGAAACAGAAGCGCACATCGATATGTTTTCACTTACCATGCACTACTGGGTTCATGAAGAGCTTTATGGTCAAGCTATTATTACATAATATAACCAGACTTGTACTTCCTTGATAGCCAAGTTTTGACAGTACTCTCTTCATCCAGATCAACCGACAAGCACTGGCTGCTACGACCACAAATTCAGCCTCTGTGGCGCTAAGGGTGACTGTAGGTTGCTTCGGAAAAGACCAAGCTACGACAACATTGCTTAGTAGAAAAGCATATCCTGATGTGCTTATCTTGTCTTCCAAGCACCATGTGTAGTCGCTATCAGTATAGCCTATCAATTCTTGATTGCCTAAGCTTTGGTATAGAATACCATAATTCATAGTACCCTGCAGATACCTTAGTATCCTTTCGGCTACCACAAATGCAATTCACTAGGCTTGTCCATATATTTGTTGAGTACACTAACAACATACGTCAACTCTAGCTTGGTTGTGGTCAAGTATAGAAAACTTCCTACCAGCTGCTTGAACATGGTAGCATTCATACTCACACCAGCTTCATCTTCGGGGATCTTAGCCCGAGGAATGGTGGGGTTCAAAACAGAGTTGTTGTTTTCCATTCCAAACCTCTTCAAAACATCCTTAGCATACTTTTTATAATGGATAAAAATACCATTATCAGACTACACATTCTGTGCCAAGGAAATATGTCATCTTGCCCAAGTCAGACATATCAAACTCTTTCATCATGGCCTCTTTGAATTTCTTTAGCATACCTTCATCATTCCCAGTATAAATTAAGTCATCAACATAAAGGCAAACTATTAAGTGCTTACCTTGTTGGTAAATTTTGGTGAACAAAGTTTGCTCACTCGATTCCTGGATGAACACGATCCTTTTGAAGTGTGCATAAATTATACTAAACCCATCCCTTGTTGCCTGTTTCTGTAACGTCCTGGATTTTTAGCAACATAATAATTAATTTATTTAATTATTTAAATAGTGAATATATTTATATACGATATTGAACGTATTAATTATAATATAAATTATAATCGAGCTCGAAAAGTCGGGTTAGTTCGTAATTCGACGATTTGAACTTCAACTGCATATACAGGATTCATTATAAATCGGATTTCCTTAAAACAATAAACGTTGGAATCAATTGAACTGTATTTTTCTAATGTAAGTGAAAAATGGAGATTTCACTTTATAGATTGTAAGTTATATCCAAATCAAAATTTAAAATAGTCGTTATGGAATCGTTTATAAAACATAATGATTATTAAATTATAATAAATTATTTATTTCGAATTTGGATAAGATTTTCGAGACGTGTTTATAATTTGATTTATTGAATTTTTACGTAATTTTTATTTTGGAAAATAAACACTTTTTATTTTGAAGTATTTTACACCCTAAATCAACATTTTGGGACATCATAGAACAAGCTAATCTGTCTATATTATTATATATTTTTTGGATTGTGGCACATTGCTCGTCACAATCGTAAACAAATGGAATTTTGGGTAATGGGAACCGTAGGACTTCACTTTGGAAAACACACTATGTATTATAATATAATGATTCTCAAAATTTAAATATCCAAAACTAGAAGACTGCTCTTAAGCACTGCAAAACACTAGTAGTCATGCACAAATGCATTACATGTATAGGCGTAACTCAAAAGAACGAGGGCAAAAGATGTCCAGTGTATGTTTGCATAGAGGGGAACAAAGAAGTCCACTTGTCAGGTACTAAGAGAGCAAGATTGCTTAAAAATAACATGGATAGACTTTGATGGCGGATGTAGCACATTTTTTTAGTAAAGACGGAAACATTATTACTCAATCTAGTGCCAATTCCTTCAACAGTATATTTTGTATAAGCTTTATCTTCATGATTAGTTGGAATATTCAACTCATTGGTATTCCATGTTAGTACTGGCACAATAGTGTTTTAGCTTTAATTATATCATTGTTAGGCTAAACAGATATGTAAGATAAGCTGCACCTTTTCCTTTCCAACTTACGGGTGCAATATTTTTGTATGAGTAGTAGGTATGATTTGGACGAATCAATTTACTTGTGTGAGTTCCAGTAATACGATTTTATTGCATTGAATGTTTTCGTTTCTTCTTACAGTTTTGGTCTCGTAAAAGCGACAAAATATGATATGAATTTTCAACTTGTTCTCCTTGTTAGTATAAAGTTTACTGTTTTCCAATTTTATAATAAAATTTAAAGTGCTCAAACTACGTTCAGGTTATCAAACATGGTTGAGTAAAACTATATAATTTTATGATGAAGCTGAAGCTTAGGTAACTAGAGTAGAGTTCATTCGTATTTAATTCGGATACTGAAAGTAAAATATATACAATAAGTAGGAAATACAGACATAACATGTGCACCTATATCTTCCAAATGATGCTACCCAATCAAACTTTTTGTTGTATCCAACTTACAATTTTATCATCAGCACATCCCTAAGTCCTACCCTAGTATCTACTGAAGACTTCAAGGCCAAGTATCGTACGCCGTCTCTTTCAAAGCATGGCCTAAAAAGCTTGAAATCCAGACCTATGAAGTAGACAATTCATTTCGATCCACCTGTCCTCCTGTAATGACCCGCATTGTCAGAGGGATTATAATTAATTTATTTAATTATATAAATAGTGATTTAGGGAATTAAATCATCGTTAATTAAATTATAGTGAATATTTAATTAAATTAAATAATAGAATAATATATTTAATTCAGAAATAATCAAAAATATTGGAAATCACAATATTCTATGAACGGGGTCGTCCCTTAGATTTAATTCAGCTTAGAGTTGAATTATATTGATGAATATATTCAATCGACGTCGGTTTGAACGTATAATTATATTATAATTAAAATCGAGCTCGAAATGGCGCTGCAGTTTGTAAATTGGCGACTCGAACTTCAAATGAATGCACAGGATTCGTTTTAAGCCGGATTTCTGTGAAACAGGAAACGTGTGGAGCTAATGGAGTATATCTTTCTAGTGGAAGAGAAAAATCAGGATTTCGTCGTGTAGATTTTGATTCACGTCCAAATCAAATTTTGAAATAGTCGCTATAGAATCATTTATCAACCGTATCGGTTTATTCGATATAACTAGAGATCTGGTTTGAATTTAGACAAGGTTCTTTTGGAAAGTAGTGATAATTTAATTTTTAGAATTTTATGGTAATTTTTAATTAATTAAATAAGCAACTTTTTTATTTGGAGTATTTGGCACCCTGTATCGTCATTTCGGGGTTTCACAATAGGAGTTAAACTACCGATATTATTATATCTTTGGGATCGTGATACATTGGTCATCACAACGATATGTTCAACTTTGTCTATAGCAGTCCGTACAAGCGTATAAATTTTGTGTAATGAAGTTGGTGCACCGAGGTACGCTAAAAACTATATAACCTAAAACAAGCCACCCACGCGTGCTCTCAGCCACACAGATCGGATCAAGGGGAAAAAACAAAAATATCTAGGTATTATTCTTCACTATAAATACCCCCTTAAGACCTTATAACCTAAATTTACATCTGCAAATAAAACTTTGCGCCGCCATTTTGGTCCTCTCCTTAAAGGAAATGGCAAACTCACAAAATCAAAACCCTTTCTCAAATAAAATCCTATAAATCAAAACGCAAGTATATTCGGATTCTTGAAACGTTGCTTTCCCTTTCTATAGGAGTTTCGAAGCCTTTGAACAAATTTCAGTTCGCGGTCTCTCTTCAGTACAGCGGGAAGGGGAATCCGACGGGATTCGAAAGGGGTTGGAGCTTTTGATTAGCGAACCGGACGTTGCAGTGGAGTGAGGGGTTGATGGCGATCTTATGTGGGAAGCAGCGGCGGAATTCTGGTGACGGGACGTTGGTTGCGAGTTTGTTGGGACTGAGGTGAGTATGAAGAGTGATTGAAGGAGAGTTGGATGGTGATTTTAGTTTGGATAAATGTTGAAGGATGGAGGAGGATGACTTGCTGGGAGCGGTTTTGCTCATTTTGTGAAGTTGTGGTAAATGGGTGTCGAGAGGTATACAGAAGGGAACGAAGGCTATTGGAGGAAGAGGTTGTTGAAAGGAGAGCGGGTGCAGGTTGACACGCTGATGTATGGTGTTTTTGGTTTGTGAGTCCGTTTGTGGAGATGGGGTTAATCGCTTGTACAGGAGAAAGTGGGTCATGGTGAGGATTTGAAGCATGCTTCAGCGTATGATTTCCTGATGTGGTATGGTTCTTTTAAGTGTTCAAAGTTTTCCAAAAAGAAATATATATTGATATAACAGGCTTTGGCAGTTCGATAATGTTAATTTGAGGTATGATGGATTGCATAGTAAAATCCGAAACAGAGGATGGTGGTGCGACTTATTCAATGATGGTCATGGTAAGACGTGAAAAATGGTGGAGCTGTTCGAGTATCGTGAGTCTTGCATGGGTATAATACGTGAGGAGGAGCAGGTTCTGTGTTTTACTTTGAACGAGAAGTGTTGGAGATATTTGTGGTTGAGTCATGGACCGTGAGGAGGAGCAGAATTGTCTGAAGCAAGAAATTAGATTGGGGGAGAAAAGTTAATGCGGGCTGAAGTTTTCAAAACGAATTGGGCCAAGGTTTATAAAGGGTGAGCCCATACAAAGGAATTAATAGTTTTAAATAATTCAAGTATTTAGTTAATGATGTTCAAATATCGTCTTAACTTATAATTGCCATAACTAGCTCATACGATGTCAGATCAACGAACCGTCAGTTGCGTTGGGATCGTATGGATGGGAGAAACACAATGAGACTGACCGGGAGTGAATCCGAGCTCGTTACAATTTGTAGAGAAATAAATTGCCCGTCGCAGTCAAATAACGCAAACCGTTATTTAACGATTAACGCGCCAATGTGAGTAAAACTCACCAACTCCGTACAGTTCTATTTTTACAACGTATTCTTAGAACTGTTAAATATTGTCTGTTTGATTGTGTGTTGACTGTTTGATTGAACTGCTAGTCAGTTAGTGAATATTTTATATATATATATAAATATATATATATATATAAATATATATATATATATATAAACAGTTAAATAGTTATATATTGATTCTGTTAACAGAATATTTCGTATTTAACTGGAAGTGATGTTGATTATACTGTGTAACATCTGTGATGCATGAAAACAGGTTGGAGGAATCCAACTAGATTTCTCAACATTTATTTTACTGTTTTTCATATATGTTGATATATGATGTGATATATATAATTTGTTTGATCGTGTATGGTTAGAATGATATTGATCATTGTTATTCGATATTTTTAATATCATAAGAGACCCTGGGATGTAGAAAAGGAATATTTCAATGTATATTGAAATAAAGGAATTTTATAAAATTAACCGATTTTATAAAAGGAAATATTTTAAAAATAAAGTGTTTATAAAATCATAGGATTTTATAAAGAGGAATATTTATTGGAAAATAAATAGAATAATTATAAAAGTAGATTTTCAATGTTATATTGAAAAGGAAATATTTATAAAATCAAAGAAGATTTTATAAAAAGGAATTTATTTATAAATGGAATTTTTATATAAAGGAAATCTTTTTAAAGTGGAATATTTAAAAGGGAATTATTTATAAAACGCATAAGGCTTTATAAATGAGATATTTATTTGACGAATAAATAGGATAAATCAAAAGGGATCATTTATAAAACAAATAGAGTTTTATAAAGGGGTTATTTGTGAAATCAAATAAAAAGGGGGAATATTTGTGAGAACGAATATAATTGAATTGAGAATATAATTGAATTGGAATTTATTTGTAAAACAAATAAGAAGGGAACATTTGTAAATCATATACAAATGGGATTGAAAAGAGAAGTAATTGTAAAACATTTACAAATAGGTTTAAAGGAATATTTATTTATTTAATAAATAGGATTAAACTAAAGAAATATTTAGAAAATGAATCGAAGATGGAAATCTGTTTTTAACAGATAAAAGGAAAAGATTTAATTTATAAATAACTGTTTATAAATTTAATTAAATATTTATCATTCGATAAATGAAATATATAAGTCTGAGCTTATATGGAAAAGAGAACATTTATAAAGTGAAGAACCGTTACTAAAAAGTTAACTTTATAAATGAATAAACGTTATCAAATAGGAGTTATTCAAAATAAGTGAAAACCATTAGAGTAAACCAGTTGGGTTAAGTAAGTCGAGTTAAACCAAGTGAACCAAGGTCGAGTTAACCAAAGTAAGTTAACCAAAGTAAGTTAACCAAAGCGAGTTAGACTAAGCGAGTTAGCCAAAATGAGTTAATGAAACGGATTAATCCAAATGAGTCGAAGTGAGTTAGAAGTAAGATTATCAATTTGAGTTATCAAGTTAAGTTTAATCAAATTGAGTTATCGAGTTAAGTTAATTCAAGTCGAGTTAATCCAGTCAAGTTAATCGAGTTTGTTAAACCAAGTTAGTCGAGTCGGGTTAATCGAATCGAGTGGGTCGAACCAAGTTAGTCGAGTCTAGTTAATAGAATCGAATTGGTCGAACCAAGTAAGTCGAGTTAAGTTAGTCGAGTTAATCGAGTCAAGTTCGTCGAGAGAAATTAATCGATGTTAGTTTCATCGAAAGGAGTTAATCGATGTTAGTCATCGAAAGGAGTTAATTGATGTTAGTCATCGAAAGGAGTTAATCTATGTTAGTTTCATCGAAAGGAGTTATCGAACTTGTTATTCGAAATGAGTTATCGAATCTGTTATTCGAAGGGAGTTATCGATTATAGTTTAATTGAAAGGAGTTATCGAATTTAGTTATTCGAAAAGGAGTTATCGATTTGTTAAATCGAAAGGGAAGATTATCGAATATCGTTTATTCGAGAGGAGATTATCGAATATAGTTTATTCGAATAAAGTTAGAGGAGTTATCGAATATAGTTATTCGACAGGATTTAAGTGAATAGAGTAAATCCAATAGAGTAAATCAAATAGAGTTAAGCAAATAGAGTTAATCCAAACGTAGGAGTTTTGGAAATGTTTTCCAGTAAGAACCAGAATTGTTTTCTAATATAGAAAACAAGAAATGGAAATGTTTTCCATTGTTAATAATGTATATTTTCTAAACATAGAAAATAAGAAATATTGAATATAGGGAAACAGGAGATAAGTAAATAAATGAACTAAAGAGATTAATGTTAAATGATGTTTGATCGATATAATTTCCATCTGGAAATAATATCGTTGTTTGCACACTTGTTTTTCTTTGATAGTAAACTCACAGACTATCGAAGTTTTGACCATTTTAACGTTGTTAATATGGAGAGACCGGTTGGATTATTATCCATAGAACCACTCTGTATTGTCACAAGCGTTGTGAATCATTTATGCCAAAGATAATTGAAGACGGAGTAAAGTGCAAGGGCTGTTGTATAAGTCTTAGTTAACAGTGACTAAGATGGATATACTGAATAGTGCCTTCGGTTTGTCCTGTCCCAGGACAAATTGTATGGACGAAGTCTGACAGAGTATATCCAATGGATCGCGTAAGTTGATCTCTTCAAACGTATTTACGTTGGTGGCGGAGGAATTCGTTTCTCTTAGCTGTATACCCGTTGTATCTTTGAGGAAATCAATTTGTGATTTTTCGGGTATGACGATGTGACATTTCTAAGTGAATGAAGATGGATGTCTGACAGAGTATTTCCAGACGATCACGTACATTGATTTCTCCAACCGTACCAAGAGTGGAAGCGGAGAAGGAAAATTCTTTTAGCTAACACATAATGTATTGTTGAGGACGTCAATCGGTGATTGGATGGATTTGACGATGTGGCATTTAAAGTGAATCTGATGTGAAGATAAGCGTAGCTTCTAGCCTCACATCCGGTAAATGACAGAAATCGGGCATGTAGCATGGCTATGTAGGTCGCACCTATTAGGGTGTATAATCACCTGATCTAGAGTTTCATTTATTTCTAAAAATCTATTGTTGATGCTGTCCCATTCGGGAAACGGTTGCTGATCCCAACCGTTGGTGATATACATTCGATACACTCAAGCGAAATGAGTGGTCGGTCATGTGTGGCCGGGTTACAAGATGTTCTTGTTGAACCCAGTGTATTCCTCTCTAGAGGTACACGAGCAGAAGGTGGTTCCATACCTTGTCATAGTTGGAAATCCATTATCCAATACGTGCTTGCGATTTTGATTGTATACTATATATGTAGATCGTGAGATGAAAGCGTTTCTGCTAGATTGATAAATATTTGTACTTAGACATTATTATAATATCAGAATGATATTGCTTGTCAAAGATGTTGGATTCTCATAAGGGAAAAACCCGTTCCATATTCACGGCGTGGTCTTATGAGATATCATATATATGTTAAACTATTTTACTCACTCCAGTCCCATGACTGACCCGGAGTTTACTTTGTTGTTTTCCCTAAACTCTTGGGTGCCTAAATTTGTACGGGCAGTCAAGTAGTCGGGATTTACAGATATACTTGAAGAGCTGGAGCAGGAGGCTTCTGGATCATATAGCTATAGTTTATTCCCGCTGTGTTGTAAGTGCTATACTCTGATAAGTGCTATTGTATACATAACTGTTATATTTCAAAGTTATGTTATATATTATATGTTATTCGTTCCGCTGTGAGGTTCGTGTTACTCTGATGTTGTGTTCTTCTTCTTCTCCTATTCTAAGTTTCTATCTTATCTATTCTCACCCTCTAATTTCTTTCATTAATTACCGGGATTTTTCGATGTTTTGGTTATCGACATCGAGCTTATGTCGATAACCAAAGTCGCTCAAAATCCGGGTCGTTACACCTCCTCACGCCTATGCTTAACCTATATTACTGTAAATTCCTTGGCGACCAAGGAAATTTAATCTATAAATACAGACTGCTTCAGTTTCCAGGAATCAACGATACACCATTAAACTAAAACTGCGAGCTTCTAACCTCACTTCAAAATTTCAAAATTCTGTAAAATAAATACTAGTTTATATTGTACTCTTAATATATATACAATGTTTTACATATGGGCCCTCTCTTCATTTGGGTGCGATGGGGATCGCAAGTGAGTTCACCATGATTATATGAACATCTGGGAGAGCTCGCCGTATATAGCTGCCCAGGTGGAAGGGGCTCGAGTCACTACGTGGAAGGGGGAGTCACAAGTTGTGTTCGGTGGTGACTGAAGAGAGATGGGAGGCTAGACAATGGGTGCATGGGGGCAAATTTACTGAAGAATGTGTTGGGACAATACTGGAATAGTTTCAAATTATGAAGGAGTGGCTGCGGTTGGAAGTAAAAAGCTGGTGCGTGTATTTTGTGGAAAAAGGGACGCTGGTGGGAACTGTAAACATAGGGTGATGAATGAGTGTCCCAATGGCAAGGTGTGTTTACAGGAGGAGTTGGATAAATGAAGGGGATGGTACTGTATAAGGATGGGATGGCTTACGTAAAAATGGAAGAGAAGGGAAGTGCAGATGGCGGGTGTGGTTTGTGGAACATGCGGAAGTTGCCATTGTATTTTCTCTAGAGAGTGATGTTTCATGGAGGAAGAAAGAGTAACGAGCAGCAGTTTTTAAACGGTAATTAGTGTTTAAGTAATTAAAAATTTTAATTAACGATTAAATTAATAATTCAGGATTTGCTTAAATATATACAACAGTTTGGTTTAGAGCGAAAAAAAACATAGGAGGGGTGTAACGACCCGTATGTTTATTGATTTATTTTTAAATATTTAATATTTATTTTATATATTTAGTTGTTAATATAAATCGATATTTATATTGAGTTATCGATTTAATAATCGAATACAATTTAATTTAGAATATATCGAATTATTGTAATTTGAAATATAATTGAAATCGAAATTTAAAAACTGAATCAAAATGATTCAGATGATAAGTAGGAATTTTATTTGATATATACGATAATAAATAATAATTTATTATCAAAGAATTTGTGGTTTTCGAATTTAAATTATGTTATATTAATTTAATATGGCATATATGTTGAAATTAAATTTTGAGAATATTTACTGTTGAGTTCAGAATAGGGTTATTACATTGAAATGTCGGTCGGTATGCTAGAATAGCGGTTCGTGATTTCAATTAATGGACCCTGAAATATTCGATTGTGGATAGGATCGAAATCAAATCAGAATCTGTTTAAAAAAAGGTAATAATCTCTTTATATCAAGTCGAATTAAATATGAAATCAAATCACATTTAATTTATATGTACCTTCACCTACCACCTATTCCTTAACAGTGAGGTATCCATCTTTTATAAATCGCATTCACTTCTCTTTGCCATTTCATTTCTTTACAGATAGTAAAATTGAAAGCTTCCACTAAAGGAAAAAGAAAATGTCGCACTTCTTTCTTTAAATTGCAATCAAACCTGAAACTTCAAAGATAATGGTCTACCCCCAATTCTCTTATAAAATTGTAGAGCTTTTCCTCTAAAAATCATTTCATTTCGTATATATATAAAAAGAGATCGTGATGAACACTGCTATGCGATTTAGGGTTCTAGTGCAATAACGAGACCTGGGGGGAGGCGTTCGACTGTTTCAGTATCGAACTAGGGTTGGGGCTCGACTTTAATGGAAGACAGGGTACTGGAGATTAGGGATGTCGCGATTCATGATTTAGGATTTTGGTATTCGAAACAGTTTGGGAAAGCACTGCGATTCGATCACTGCGATTCGATTTGGATCTGGATATCGTTGTGGGTATATAGGTTTGAGGGGGTTCGATGCATTGTTTTATTTGTAGTTCACTGTATGCGACAGTTTGGATTTTTCATATGGGGAAGTGCGACAGGATGTGATTTGCGTCTTCTGTACTGACGCATAAAATGGGGGTAGCGATAAGGATGGGTGTTCGAGCTTCACCTGGTGGTGTTGCCGTGCAGAAGAAGTTTGAATGGGTTATGGAAGTAAGGGGGTAGTGCTCGGTAGATGGAGATTTGGATCCTAGTGTTAAGGGGGAAGTTTGGGTGTAGTTACAACACTGTGGTGAATGAACTGGTGGTGTGCGGTGAGGATGAAAAGAGATGTGGGTTCTGTTATAGTTTGGTGTTCAATGGAATGTTGTTTTAGGGAAGAATGGTGGCCTGGTTTTGCAAATTCCGGGAGAAATGGTGGATACAATATTAAGGTAATTAAATTAAATTATTTTAGTTAATAAATTAGTTTAATTTAAATTGGTGTGAAAATAATAATGCAATATCTTATTGGATTTAGACCCATTCATAACTGCAAATTGTTGAACTCGTATGGACTTAGGCTTTAAGAGTGAATTCATTTTAAGTATTTGGAGGCAATCAAAATCATATTGGAATTGATTAAAAATCACGGTGAGTAAATCTCACTCATATTTTTATTTAGAATTATTTTATTGGTTAAAAATAATTGTTCGATGGTTGTTTGTTTGCATTAAAATATTACTGTGGCTATTATTAAATATATATTAGTTATTAAGGATTGACGTTTGTGGTTATTATATATATTGGTGATTGGATAGTTCCCGCAGTACCATTAGCGGATGCCCGCAGTATCATTAGCGGATGACCCTATATGCCCCACGCTATGATAGTGGATGACCTTCTATACCGCGATATCCTGCCTCGAAGCAGGATGGGTATTATTTATGTTGGCTAACGTCTGTGGATGCAGGATAAACAGGTTGGAGGGATCCAACTGGATTCCTCAAAAATATTATTGTTTGTTTTTATATATATTATCATATATGATGTGTTAGAAAACCTGTCAATTATAACTGGTTGTTTTGAGTGTTTAAAATATCATTGGGCCGAAATGTTGATATATAAAAATATCGTGAAAAGGATAATTAGGACATAAAAAGTGGAAATCTATTTTTCAAAAAAAAAGAATTTGAATTTTGAATGGACTAGAATTATTTACTTGTTTGTAACATAAAAACAAGTATAACATTTATAAACGGCGTTTATAAATTAGATAATACAGTGAATTTATAAATAGTGTTTGTAAATAAAATGAAATGATTTTTATTGGATAATCAGAGAATTGAAATGAATTTATAAACAATGTTCATAAATAAAATGGAAAAAAATTATCATTCGATAATTTGAATATTTAAATTCAAATGTGAATTTAAAAATAGAAATGGGGAAATCGTTTTAAAGAAATAAACAATGGAATTTATTCTGATGTTCAGAATATAAATTGAACTAAAATAAATCTGTAAGGATTTATGATTTGAATTCGATTAGTTCGAATTTATTTGAATAGATGTTAAATTGAATATGAAAATAAATTGGGTGTTATATATATAAGTTATTATAAATAGAAATTTCCAAAATAAGATTTTGGTTTTAAATAAATTTCGAAATAGACTTGTTTAAATATAAAACAAGGAAATTTATAAAATGCTTTTTATAAATAAAATGAATTAATTATCAAGAGATAATTTGAATATTTAAATTCAAATAGGAATTTAAAAATAGAATTTGAAATCATTCGAAAGGGAACAACGATTTTTATTCCGCAATTCAGAATATCAAGGGGATGGAGTTTCAAATAGAAATTTGAAAAGGGGACTTGTTTAAATATATGAAACAAGGAAGTTGAATTTATAAATAGTGTTATAAATTTGGTGAAATAATTTATCATTTGGATAATTTAAACCATTTAACTTCAAATAGGAATTTAAAAGTAAATTGAGGAAGTGTTTTGAAGCAAAACGATTGATTATATTTCGGAATTTGAAATATAAGCTGAATTGAGAAAAATCCAACGGGTTTATAATTGAAATTCGATTATATCGAATTTTATAAATATTTATTTATAAAAGGAATTGGATTTGAATATAGAAGATTGAAGGATAAATAAATTTATTACCGAGTAAGGGAAAATTGACAATTATAGATAATCGGAAAAATCTAGTTGAATTTGGGAAATTGGTTTAAAATATATTAAAGTATATTAGAATGGAGTTAGAATTTATATATAAACAAAGTTTAAAATGTTTATATAATTAAAAAGAACTCATCGCAGCGCGGTAGTTCGTAATTTGACGTTTCGAACTTCAATTGAGTATATAGAACTCAGTTTAAGTCGGAATTCTTTGAAACAAGAATCACCAGGACCGATTTGATAATAGTTTTCTAATGGAAGAGAAAAATCTGAATTTCGTCATATAGATTTTGAGTTATGTCAAAAATCAAATTTTTAGAAAAACAGCTTTAGAACCATTATAAAACCATAACGGTTTATTTAAATAAATAATGGAATTTTAAGTAAATAAAATCCGAATTTCCATTAGAAAAATCCAGACATGAGTTGTAAAATAAATATGAACTCCAGTGAAGTAAGTGAAATGATTTTTGAGACAAAAATCAGATTTTTAGTTATTGAATAAAACTAACTAATTTGAATAATATTTAGTTAATTGAAATTCAATATGAAAATGGACTTTGAATAAGTAAAGGAGATTTGAGAATTTTTATTCGAAATCGAATATGGAACTTGAGGCGAAATGGAATTAAATTAATTCATAAGCAAGATAAAATGATAATTGAACATGATATGTTCAATATAAAGTGGAATGGGAAAAGGAGCTTGTAACACCCCGTAATTTTATAACATTAAAATTCACAAATTAAAGTATACTTAATTTTTAGAAAAAAATTAAGTGAAATGGGTTGCGCAGAGAAATATATATACATTGATATATATATATATATATATAAAAATTAAAAATTAAATAAATAAATATGCGAAAAAGTTCAAAACAGCGAATTGGGAGGGGGAATAACCGAACTGGCCCATTTTTGAGGTCGACCCGAGCCTTGCTGGGTCGACTAGGGGTTAATCCAGGGTGTTTGGCTGTCAACCCGTGGGCCGATTCGCTCAAATGCAGATTTTGCGTTTGATTGGTTCTCATGGTTCAGGGTTAATCTAATGGTCCTAAATAACTTCCTACACCTATAAATACATCCTAATGCTAACCCTAAACCTAATTAAAATAGAATAGTTACCGTCGCCATGGAAATCAATGGAGCTGCCGCCAACTAAGAAAGAAGAAAAGCAAATTCAATTCTAATTCTCTCAACCCTAAAGCAAAGCAAAATTCTCTCTCTTTTCTTCTCTAAATTGTGAGTATGATGATCTTAACAAGATTATTATTATTTTAATTAGATTGAGTTATGAATGGATTATGAGTAGATGATGTGAATTATCATATATGTTGTTGTAAACCCTTTTTGCTATCATGTATGTTGTAAATCCAATGTTATGTGATGATGATATCTTATATGCTGTAAATCATGCTATGATGATGTTATGTATGTTGAAAGTTTCTATGCTAAGTTGTGATGAATCATACATGTTAAAAAGGCATGATGTTACCATCTATGCTAGTTAGTTCATATTAATTAAATCATCATGTTTGGGTTATGTTGATCTATATGACAAGTCACATATGCAAGTTAGATTGATTAGAAAAGTTATGAACATATGCCAAGACATCTGTTATGACATCTAGAATTATGCTATGACATATGTGATATCCTATGCTAGTTCACACCATCATTATGTTGCCTAAAAACCCCATATGCAAGTTTATGTATAGATTTGGGCTATGATCATATCATGTAAATTGAGACATTTAACAAGTTGACACCTTTTGATCCTTAACATGTGTAGTTTATGCAAGTTTCACCCCTATTATGATTAGATTTATTTTAATTGTCTGTATGTTGTGATAATTTATCTTTATGCTGTGTGTTGGATTATTCAAGTCTAGCCTATATTATGCGTTGAATAAGCGAACGTATAAACGTGGGGTAGGGGTAATATTAAGGATTTAATATTAAAAAGTTGGGGTGCAATTGTTATGATTTTGCATGCCATAAGTGGATGGCCATAATTGATTCAATTATGGACATCATTAAAAGTTGACTTAATTAATAATTTGAATAGGGAATTATTAAAACTGGGGTAAAAGATTTTAAGTGTTAATCAATGCTTAGGACACGAGGTTGGACTCGTTTGTGACGTAAACCCGCCCGGCAAATCCATTGGTCACAAATGTCAGCCCAATGTGAGAGGTCCTAGGCCTAAACTAAAGCATAACGGTTGTAAAGACACGAGGTTAGACTCTTTTATGGTGTAAGACTGCCCGGACCCGCCCGGCAAATCCAGCTGCCATAAATGCCAGTCTAATGTGAGAGGACTTTATGAGGTTATGGCCTGAATGAATTAAGAAATACTTAACCAGATAAACATGTAAGGTGGGACATGGGGGTTAAGTAGGTGCCTTGGGTGGCATGAGAAATCTAGGGGGTGCCCTTAGTGGCATGAGAAATACGATTAGTAAGACTTAACCAAACACACATGTAAATGAACATGACTAAGAGGGTTAAGTGGGATATACTAGTGACAAGCTTAGGTGGGTAGCTTGTGGGGGCCCATTTCGACCAGTATCCCAAACGTATCTTTGTGGGCTCGACCCAAGTCGAGGACGGGACACGCATGCTGGGTTTGACTGTAAGAGGCCAAAACGGGGAGCGGTGGCAACGCAAGTCCAACGGGTTTCATATGCGTGTGTGGACCCGGGCTGGTAGGTAAGACGTTGTTGCATCGTGTAGGTATAAGCCGTGCATTCTCAAGTTGTATCGGGTTGCCACTTTAGGGGAGTGATACACCCCACTATAGGGCCAACACGGGTATCTACGAGTAGGGAGCCGATCAAAAGTGGGTAGTGGGGTACACCTAGTGGAGATAGGGGCAGACGACACCTATGTAGTCAGCTAGGGGTACGTAAGGCTATTTATAAAGTTTCTGTGTGAAGCAAGTGGGATCAAACAATAGGGTGACTGGTGTGGTGCAGTGTAGTAATGTGCGGTGCAGTGTAGTAATCATTCGTTAGTAATTAGGTGTGCCTTTACCGTTATCTTTAACGTTATCTTAAACGCTATCTTTATCTTCCTAAGAGTTCATAGACATTTACTTGTCTTCCAGCTTATGCCTTAGTCTAGTTATTTTGATAATAGTATTGTTAGAATTATCATACTCGCCAGACTTTATGTCTGACCCCCTCTATTTCCATCCTTTTTCCCCCTCCAGGTCCTCAGGCTGGGCCCATCTCTAGTGGAGTTTGATTGAATTGCTTCATCTCTCTTTGGAAAGCTTGGACCGTTGAAGTAAAGTCCAGCTTGTTATCTTTTTAATGGCTATTTATGTAGTGGGATTATGTATTTTGTTTTTATGAAGATGGATATTGTACTTGGTTATGATCGATGGTTTTATGATGTAACAAACATGTTTAATTTCCGCTGCAATAAAATGAAGTTTTAGATTTCCAAGTACTATTTACTATCTGTCTTGTTGTAATTTTTCTGTTCTATATTCACTTATAACCTCCATGGAAGTTAATGCATTCCCTTCGTGAGTGACATAAATGGACGTGGGGTGTTACACGTGGAAATTTCGGGGACGAAATTTTTCTTGTTGTAATTTTTATGTTCTATATTCATTAGTGACCTCCCACCAAAACGAGGCCTCTCCCTTCATCAACCAAGCTGCTAATCGAACTCTCCTCCCTTCTTCTACTTCAAAGATTTCTAGCAATTCTTCCACCTCCTTAAGCCAATCTCTAGCTTCCACAAACGTTTCTGACCCTTGAAATGGTTTTCCACCCAAAGCCTTGAATTCCTTGCAAGTCTTTGCAAAAGTATCTACGCGAGGAGGACAGGTGCAGGCTCTTATGGCACCAGGGCAGGCAAGGGGACAAGTTCAGGCTCTCGCGGTCCCACCGCTGCAAGAACGAGGTAGAACCATTTCTGTTGAAAGCTTAGTTTTTCTGTTTGATCATCATGTCCGTACCTTATACGATTCGGGCGCATCACATTCGTTTATCTCTACATCATTAGTTGAATCACTGCACTTAAACACCAGTTTAGTAGAGGATCCCTTAGTTGTTTCGAATCCAATTGGGGGCTCAGCTTATTTGTCTATGATGTGTTTGGATTTGAAAATTTCCATACTTAGCGTAGAATTTAGATGTGTTGCTTATGTGTTGGGCTTCACGGGCTATGGGCTAGTTTTGGGAATGGATTGGTTATCCAGAAATGGGGTCGTTCTTGATTGTGAAAGGAGAGTAGTTAGGCTCGTGACTCGCCTTGGCAACACTCTCGAAATCTTTTGTAATCCCATAAATTCGGTTATGCTAAGTTATCTGGAATCGCTTGACGCGTCTGAGGAAAATCTACGATCTGTTAGAGTGGTCCGAGAATACTCGGATGTGTTTGAGGAGGTGAAGGGCTTGCCTCCGAAGCGGGAGATAGATTTTCGAATATATCTTGTGGATAATGCGAAACAAGTATCTTTGCCAGTACGCCACATGGCTCCACGTGAAAGGAGGGAACTCGATAAGCAAGTGAAGGAGTTGCTTGAGAAGGGGTTCATAAGACGAAGTATATCGGAGTGGGGTGCTCCAGTAGTATTTGCCACGAAGGCGGATGGGTCCCTTAGACTTTGTGTGGACTATAGAGAACTTAATAAGCTTACTAAGAAGAATAGACACCCACTGCCGAGGATTGACGATCTCTTCGATCAGTTAGTTGGCGCCTCAGTGTTTTCGCAGTTGGACTTAGCCACTGGTTTCCATCAGTTGAGAGTGGCTGAGGATAGCATTGACAAGACTGCCTTTAGGACTCCAGACGGTTTCTATGAATGGCTAGTGATGCCCTTCGGTTTGACAAACGCCCCCGCATACTTTGTTGATTTGATGAGTAGGGTGTTTAGGGAGTACCTTAACAAATTTGTGGTAGTCTTTGTAGATGACATCTTGATCTTTTCTAAGGATGAAGAAGAGCATGCCCTACATCTTAGGGAAGTGTTGCAGACTCTTCGAGCGCATAAGCTTAAAGCTAAATTTTCTAAGTGTCACTTTTGGAGGAAGGAAGTACGGTTCTTAGGACACGTGGTTTCCAAAGAAGGGATAGCTGTAGATCCCGCGAAGGTGGTGGCCATCCAAGATTGGAAGGTTCCTAAAAATGCTACCGAAGTGAGAAGTTTCTTGGGGTTGGCTGGCTACTATAGGAAGTTTATCAAAGACTTCAGAAAGATATCAGCTCCACTGACACGCTTGACGAAGAAGAACCTAGTTTTCGCATGGGACGTAGATTGTGATGATGCGTTCCAACGTTTGAAGAGAGCTTTGACTTCAGCCCCAGTCTTAGTATTGCCAGACGGGAGTAAGCCGTTTACCGTTTATACTGATGCTTGTGGGATAGGACTAGGCGCAGTCTTAATGCAAGAGGGCAGGGTAATAGCCTATGGTAGAAGGAAGTTGAGAGCGCATGAGAAGAATTACCCCACACATGACCTAGAGTTGGCCGCTATTGTTTTCGCGCTTAAGTCTTGGCGTCATTATCTTCTTGGCGAGAAATTCGAACTATTCACTGACCACAAATCTTTAAAATAACTATTCTCTCAAAAGGACTTGAACTTAAGGTAGCAAAGGTGGATGGAGTTCTTAGCGTCCTACGACTTTGAGATAGCATATACCCCTGGCAAGGGTAACGTGGTGGCCGGTGCCTTAAGTAGAAAAAGATTATCCTTAAGTCCTTTGTTTGTTGAGCGGCAAAGTTTAGAATTCATTTCGATGTTTGACTTTAGACCTTCCGTTGACTTCGTACCCGGTTTGCTAACATCCTTGGAGGTCAGACCTACGCTTTTGGGATGGATTGGCGAGGCACGGCGAGACGACCCACAGTTAGTTGAGTTAGTAGAAAAGCTCAAAGGAGGGGAGTCATCAAGCCATCTCCGTAGGTATACCCTAGATGATAAGGGTTGGTTACGTAGGGACGGTAGACTTTGTGTACCAAAAGACGATGACCTAAGGAAGACTATTCTTGACGAAGCACATCGTTCGAAGATGACCATTCATCCCGGCGGGGACAAGATGTACAAAGACATGAAGAGAGTTTACCTTTGGGCCGACATGAAGAAAGACGTGGCCGAGTATGTCGCTAGATGCTTGGTGTGCCAACAAGTAAAAGCGGAGCAAAAGAAACCCGGTGGGTTGCTTCACCCATTGGAGGTTCCATTATGGAAATGGGAAAGCATCTTGATGGATTTTGTGGATGGGTTACCGTGATCGAGGAAGGGTAATACGAAAATTTGGGTTATAGTAGATAGACTTACTAAGAGCGCCCATTTTATTCTCGTGAAGAGTAAGAGGACTGCTCCATGGTTAGCTTCTGTATACGTTCGAGAGATAGTTCGGTTGCACGGTGTTCCTTCTAGCATAGTGAGCGACCGCGATCCTATTTTCACTAGCGAATTTTGGAGAAGCTTACAAGAGGCGGTAGGGACTCAGTTATGTCTGAGCACCGCATATCATCCTCAGACGGACGGCTAGACTGAGAGGGTGAATCGCATTCTAGAGGATCTGTTGAGGCTATGTATCCTAGACTTTGGGGGTACATGGGAAGAGCATCTTCCATTGGTTGAGTTCGCATATAATAATAACTTTCAGTCCAACATTGGTATGGCACCATTCAAAGCTCTTTATGGACGACCTTTTCGTTCACCTACATGTTGGTGGGAATCTACGGATAAGATCTTACTTGGGCCTGATATGATTAGGGAGACTTCGGAAAAGATCGACTTGATTCGAAGGAGGATGAAAGCAGCGCAAGATAGGCAGAAATCTTATGCGGATAAGAGGAGGACAGATCTCGAGTTTGAAGTTGGGGACATGGTCTTTGTCAAAGTGTCTCCATTACGAAACGTTGTTCGCTTTGGGTCCATTGGGAAATTAGCACCAAGGTTTGTAGGGTCGTTTCCTATTAAGGAAAGGATGGGACGGATGGCGTATAGAGTGGAGTTGCCCGAGAGACTTAGTGGTGTACATGACGTATTCCATGTGTCACATTTGAGGAAGTGCTTGCACGAGACCGCGGAAGTGGTAGAGCCGAGCTTGCTTAGAGAGGTGGAGATAGAGCGTGATGCGACAATTCGACGAGCTCCTACGCGCATTCTTGGGTCGGAGATCAAGAGGTTGAGGAATCGAGAGGTCAGACTAGTCAAAGTGCAATGGGGAGATGATGAGAGCAACGCTACTTGGGAGACGGAAGAGAAGATGCGTTCACGATACCCTTTTCTTTTTGAGGGTATGTCCTTTATTTTCTCCTTTATCGCTTAGCTTGTACTTATCTTATCTTTAGTATATCCTCTCGCTAGTATCTTTGACCTTTAGTTAGGATAATCCTATGGTTGAAACATGTGTTTGAGACATGTTATGTATGGTGGATGCAAAGTGGATGCAAGTATTTGCTAGTGGTTGCTCGTGGATGCATATACACACACTATTAGGCACTAGATCAGCTCAGTCATTTCATATTTCATATTGCATATATATGGATGTATTTAGTAAAATGGATGTATAATGGTTGTATTATCATATAGTTGCTGCATTCGGGTGGATGGTTGTGCACGCATATAGAATTAATATGTATTATTAGGAATCTTTTGCATACATATTGGACGCATGGCACTATCATGAAATGCACTAAGGAGGTCGACTGAATCAGTAGACCGCCTAATTTTGCATTAGATATGGACATATACACACACTGTGCATATAAACATTAAAGCATTAGAAGTCTTTTAAGGACAATGGATGCTGGTGTTTGATGGATGGGTAGATGGACGATTAGATGGTAGGATATACATTCTTCTTGACTTGGAGATTTCGGGGACGAAATCCTTTAAGGAGGGGAGAATGTAACACCCCGTAATTTTATAACTTTAAAATTCACAAATTAAAGTATACTTAATTTTTTAGAAAAAAATTAAGTGAAATGGGTTGCGCAGAGAAATATATATATACATTGATATATATATATATATATAAATTAAAAATTAAATAAATAAATATGCGAAAAGGTTCAAAACAGCGAATTGGGAGGGAGAATAACCGAACCGGCCCATTTTTGAGGTCGACCCGAGCCTCGCTGGGTCGACTAGGGGTTAATCCAGGGTGTTTGGCTGTCAACCCGTGGGCCGATTCGCTCAAATGCAGATTTTGCGTTTGATTGGTTCTCATGGTTCAGGGTTAATCTAATGGTCCTAAATAACTTCCTACACCTATAAATACATCCTAATGCTAACCCTAAACCTAATTAAAATAGAATAGTTACCGTCGCCATGGAAATCAATGGAGCCGCCGCCAACTAAGAAAGAAGAAAAGAAAATTCAATTCTAATTCTCTCAACCCTAAAGCAAAGCAAAACTCTCTCTTTTCTTCTCTAAATTGTGAGTATGATGATCTTAACAAGATTATTATTATTTTAATTAGATTGAGTTATGAATGGATTATGAGTAGATGATGTGAATTATCATATATGTTGTTGTAAACCCTTTTTGCTGTCATGTATGTTGTAAATCCAATGTTATGTGATGATGATATCTTATATGCTGTAAATCATGCTATGATGATGTTATGTATGTTGAATGTTTCTATGCTAAGTTGTGATGAATCATACATGTTAAAAAGGCCATGATGTTACCATCTATGCTAGTTAGTTCATATTAATTAAATCATCATGTTTGGGTTATGTTGATCTATATGACAAGTCACATATGCAAGTTAGATTGATTAGAAAAGTTATGAACATATGCCAAGACATCTATTATGACATCTAGAATTATGCTATGACATATGTGATATCCTATGCTAGTTCACACCATCATTATGTTGCCTAAAAACTCCATATGCAAGTTTATGTATAGATTTGGACTATGATCATATCATGTAAATTGAGACATTTAACAAGTTGACACCTTTTGATCCTTAACATGTGTAGTTTATGCAAGTTTCACCCCTATTATGATTAGATTTATTTTAATTGTCTGTATGTTGTGATAATTTATCTTTATGCTGTGTGTTGGACTATTCAAGTCTAGCCTATATTATGCGTTGAATAAGCGAACGTATAAACGTGGGGTAGGGGTAATATTAAGGATTTAATATTAAAAAGTTGGGGTGCAATTGATATGATTTTGCATGCCATAAGCGGATGGCCATAATTGAGTCAATTATGGACATCATTAAAAGTTGACTTAATTAATAATTTGAATAGGGAATTATTAAAACCGGGGTAAAAGATTTTAAGTGTTAATCAATGCTTAGGACACGAGGTTGGACTCGTTTGTGACGTAAACCTGCCCGGACCCGCCCGGCAAATCCAGTGGTCACAAATGTCAGCCCAATGTGAGAGGTCCTAGGCCTAAACTAAAGCATAACGGTTGTAAAGACACGAGGTTAGACTCTTTTATGGTGTAAGACTGCCCGGACCCGCCCTGCAAATCCAGCTGCCATAAATGCCAGTCTAATGTGAGAGGTCTTTATGAGGTTATGGCCTGAATGAATTAAGAAATACTTAACTAGATAAACATGTAGGGTGGGACATGGGGGTTAAGTAGGTGCCTTGGGTGGCATGAGAAATCTAGGGGGTGCCCTTAGTGGCATGAGAAATACGATTAGTAAGACTTAACCAAACACACATGTAAATGAACATGACTAAGAGGGTTAAGTGGGATATACTAGTGACAAGCTTAGGTGGGTAGCTTGTGGGGACCCATTTCGACCAGTATCCCAAACGTATCTTTGTGGGCTCGATCCAAGTCGAGGACGGGACACGCATGCTGGGTTTGACTGTAAGAGGCCAAAACGGGGAGCGGTGGCAACGCAAGTCCAACGGGTTTCATATGCGTGTGTGGACCCGGGCTGGTAGGTAAGACGTTGTTGCATCGTGTAGGTATAAGCCGTGCATTCTCAAGTTGTATCGGGTTGCCACTTTAGGGGAGTGATACACCCCACTATTTGGCCAACACGGGTATCTGCAAGTAGGGAGCCGATCAAAATTGGGTAGTGGGGTACACCTAGTGGAGATAGGGGCAGACGGCACCTATGTAGTCAGCTAGGGGTACGTAAGGCTATTTATAAAGTATCTGCGTGAAGCAAGTGGGATCAAACAATAGGGTGACTGGTGTGGTGCAGTGTAGTAATGTGCGGTGCAGTGTAGTAATCATTCGTTAGTAATTAGGTGTGCCTTTACCGTTATCTTTAACGTTATCTTAAACGCTATCTTTATCTTCCTAAGAGTTCATAGACATTTACTTGTCTTCCAGCTTATGCCTTAGTCTAGTTATTTTGATAATAGTATTGTTAGAATTATCATACTCGCCAGACTTTATGTCTGACCCCCTCTATTTCCATCCTTTTTCCCCCTCCAGGTCCTCAGGTTGGGCCCAGCTCTAGTGGAGTTTGATTGAATTGCTTCATCTCTCTTTGGAAAGCTTGGACCGTTGAAGTAAAGTCCAGCTTGTTATCTTTTTAATGGCTATTTATGTAATGGAATTATGTATTTTGTTTTTATGAAGATGGATATTGTACTTGGTTATGATCTACGGTTTTATGATGTAACAAACATGTTTAATTTCCGCTGCAATAAAATGAAGTTTTAGATTTCCAAGTACTATTTACTATCTGTCTTGTTGTAATTTTTCTGTTCTATATTCACTTATAACCTCCATGGAAGTTAATGCATTCCCTTCGTGAGTGACATTAATGGACTGGGGTGTTACAGAGCTAATAAAAAGATTAAATAGCGAGTTGAGTTAAAAATGACTGGATTGAGTTGAAATAAATTACAAATGGATACATATGTGTTAGACGGTATGGAATGAAGTATATGAAGTATATGAAGATCATAATTTGCATGCCCGACAAAAAGGTACATGTTTAAATTTCGTATGAGATTTTATGCGCCGAATCGGCAAGTCACTTGGCTTTTTGATTTTCTTTTTGAATGGAAAGGGCCTAGAGAGGCGAGTTGAGGTTTGAACTATTGACCGGTACAAAGTAGGTTATAGCAAAATTTTCCGGAAATTTAAGGAGTTAGAATATTTTTAAGATAATTTGATAATTAGAAATCTATAGATCAATATATATAGAATTCGATAAGGAAACGAAGTTAAAATAGAATGTTATAAACAAAAAGGAAATCTATAATTAAATATGATAAAATTAGAAAGAGAAACGTATACGGGTTTAAAAATGAATAATTGGTTTGTATGATGTTGATTATTCGAGGTAAGTGGTCTTGTCTGTTTTGAAGTTAAGGTTGTTTCAGTCAAGGTTTGAGAGGTAGTTATACCCCAACTTGATTGATTTCATTTTTGACCGATAAATAGCAAGATCCAGTCTCGAAGAGAAATGTTTGAATAAGGGTTAGTTGAATGCAGTATTTTGGGTTGTTGTAACGATGTTTTACACAACATTCGTTTTAACCCAAGTAAGTGAAAATTTAGAAATATAATAATAAATATTTCCTGAGTATAGAAAGAAATGAATGGTCGTGGAAGAGATAAGTAGTTGGAATGTTTTCCAATTATAAATAGATTATATTTTCTAAGTATAGAAGATAAAAGAAGACGATATGGAAATGTTTTCCAAATAGCGTATGTAACGATGCGCATTTTGCCCGACCTTAATCTAACATGATATTTTTAACATAACACGTTCTAACCAAAATGATAATTATGATTTCATACAAGTCTATTTTAAACAAAATGACACCTATGTTATCATACAAATCTACTTTAACCAAAATGATGGCTATGGTTTCATACAAATCTAATTTAACACAAATGACAATTATATTTTGTCAACTCTAATTTAACATAAATGACCTTTATAATTTGCCATTTTCTAATTAAACACATATAACATCTATGATTTGTCAATTCTAATCATACATGACATTTATGATTTATCAATCCTAATTAAACATACATGACAAATTTATATTAATATAACATGTATAACATAATTGATGAATTTTATACTAATACAGCATGTATAACATAAATGATAATTTTATGTCCTACCATAAAAGACAAAATTTAATTTACATGAATGTATTTTCCTTTTACATATTTTATTCAAAACAAACTAGAACTGTCAATAAAAAGAATTATAGAATGTTCATGTTTTAGGATTATAGAAATGGAATAAAATACGTTTACATTAAAAATACGTTTACATTAAAAAGAATAGGAATAAAATACTTTTATATTAAAAAGCTACACTTTTAATGCTAGGTAAAGAATTATAGATGTTTTAGGATTTAAACATGATTTTATTAAAAAGGATTCACCAAAAATAAACTAGAACTGTCAACAAAGGTGAAAGAATCATTTTTGTGGTATATACATACATTAGAATTTTTATGCGAAGTTAAATATTATTTTGTATGTAGAGTTAAACACGTTAGCAGATTCGCCAAACGATTTATATTTATAATTATATAAATATAAATTAAATTTAAACGAAACACGCGCGGTAGTTCGCGTTTTGAAATCGTAACTTTAAACGGTTATACCGAAAGATCCGACCGTTAGATTTTCCCAAAACTGGAACCGCTAGGACCGCCTTGGGAAGATCTTTCCAACAGTATAAATCTCATCAAAATCCAACTGTTAGTTTTCGAGATATGTGTAAATCAAGCTTTGGGAAAATAGCGCCAGGGCCGCCGATCGACCCGAAGCGTCGTTAAATTAATTTAGCTATTTTTATATAAATAAAAATAGTGATAAATCGTTATAAATAGATTTGAGCGATATGAAATGATTAAAATGATAAGTATTCGATGATTATTTGAAAAGACCGAGTTCAACTCATTTCAAATAATTACTACGACAATTTAAGTCGAAGATTTGAAGACGGTGATTGAAGACCGACGATCTTCACATCGAATGGATGAGGATTAATGACGCCCGTGATTGGAGTAGCTACCTTGAAGGGGCTGCAGTGGTAGTCGTCCGGACGTATTTGTTGATTGTCCGGATATGCGAGGAATAAGGTTCCTCCGATTTCGTTCAGACCCAGAACGGACTTGTAAATGGATTGTATGTCCGTATTCCTTTATGCTGTATTCGTTTGTGACGGCAAGGAATTTCGCTCGGTCCGAACCAGTCGCTAAACCGGTCCAGGCCGTTCGAAACGCCCTATCGTTTGAGAACAGGACAAAACAGAACGCATACAGAAGAACCTTTCACTGTATATTACAACAATGCACCAGATTACAAGAATATACAGAGTATGAAAGAATATTACACAGAAATATCAGAGATTTAAATACATCGCAGCGGAAAATAATACAATACACAACTAGAATGGGATATACGGATACAAAGCTTTCCGGATATCGTTCCAGCTGTAAACCAGGATCCTGTGAATATAAATCTGCAAAACCAAAACTACTAGCTGCCCGTGTCGAAAATAAGGGCACCCAGAGTTTAGGTTAAAACAATAAACTCCAGGTCAGTCATGTGACTGGTGTGAGAACTAAAACAGTTATTAATCTTTATTTTAAAAATTAGGTAAATCAAGGGACCACGCCGTATAACACGGAACGGGTTTCCTCCCAAGAATACCAGTGCATAAAACAAACAGCGCAATGCTAAATAAAGAAAAATGAAGCTGTTATAAGACCCAGGTCCCATCACACAATGCAACGCAGCCGAGGATAGGGTTTTCCCTTATAACAGCCAAAGAATGCTTGATACGTCTTAAAACAAATCATTTGATACTATTATAAGTGCATTGTTCATAAAACAACTTCAAATCATAAGTATCAATCATAGGCGACATGAGCGTCCCATGCCACTATGTCACCATATATAGGTTTACAAATAAAACCGCAAAGTCACGTATTTGGAAATTGGATTTCCGTCTATGAACCGAGGCAAAAGATAGTCCTCAACCGATTCGAGACGCTCTAGCCCGCCCCTCAGGATCAGAGCTCGAGTGACCCTTGGATCGTCAGGGCCGGTCCACACGGAGTGGATTATTATGCCTGAACAATACGTCTCCCCACCCTATGGGGTGTAAGTCTGGTCCGTCAGCCGACCAGAATGCATTCGGCCGAAACCGATATAACCGAGGCGCCTCGCAACCGCAACAACCACATAAGTCAAACTCGTCAGGGCGTGTAAAACCACTGACGCCACTTCTAGCTAGAAAGAAACGCAAGTCCTCCCTGAGGTCCGTCTCCCGTTTTTGGTTCATACCGGGTGTGAAACACGCGAGGTAAACGTTACACAAAGCTACGCCACAAAGGCCGTGCTTTGATCATCACCACAAGACTTTGCTTTTCAACAGAAGCCTTGATCATTTGCATCTTAGCATGCCACACAGGCAAACCATCCTATGCAACCGATATCAGTCACACAGAATGAAATCCGATGTCAGACACACAGTCCATTTACAAGTCCGTTCTGGGTCTGAACGAAACCGGAGGCACCTAGTACCTCGCATATCCATCGATCTCCAAGTACGTCTGGACGATCACCAACTGTTTCCATCTTCTTGGGTGTACAGCCCAATCAAGATCATCAGTTATCACCCAAACGACGTGAAGACCTCCGGTCTTCGACCATCGTTTTCATCTTCGACTTATCGTCGTATCGATTATTCAGAATGGGATAAACCCGGACTTCCCGAATAACTCGCGTATATTTTATAAAAGTGTTACACAAACACAACATACGCCTCATTCCAATTCATTAGTCACTAACCGTAAATTAATCAAGAGAATAATTCCCCAAATATTAACCCCGAAGGCCGAAACCAACATCAGATCAATATCCAGAAAACCCTTCTGCTTGGCTAACCGACAGTTAGTTTCTAAATTTCACGTTCAAATCTAATTAAAGATTTAACTATCGCCTGGAGCAAAACTGGTGATACTCCATTCTCGATCTTTTCAATCTAATTAAAGATTCATTAAAACTCCACTTAGTTTTAATCTGTGACTGGGTTAAAGAATCAGTGTCATTTAAAAACACGGTTCACGATAAACCCAAAGTCACATCCCATTAATTATCGGGTTAAAGAACAAGTGTTATTTAAAACACTGTTCACGATAAACCCAAAAATCAATATCCATTCAATTCCAATTAAATATTATTTAATTGGTGCACTTCATTAAATCTAAATCAAAAGATTTAATCTTTTCTCAACTGGGTTCAAGAACAGTGTTAGTGAAGACACCATTCACGACAAACCCAAATCACATTCATTAATTATCGGGTTAAAGAACAAGTGTTATTTAAAACACTGTTCACGATAAACCCAAAAATCAATATCAATTCAATTCCAATTAAATATCATTTAATTGGTACACTTCATTAAATCTAAATAAAAAGATTTAATCTTTTCTCAACTGGGTTCAAGAACAGTGTTAGTGAAGACACCATTCACGACAAACCCAAATCACATTCATTAATTATCGGGTTAAAGAACAAGTGTTATTTAAAACACTGTTCACGATAAACCCAAAAATCAATATCAATTCAATTCCAATTAAATATTATTTAATTGGTACACTTCATTAAATCTAAATAAAAAGATTTAATCTTTTCTCAACTGGGTTCAAGAACAGTGTTAGTAAAGACACCATTCACGACAAACCCAAATCACATTCGATATTCAATACAAGGCTCTGAATAGAAAATATATCGGCTTATATTCAATATCGAATTCTACGACTAACAAATGTCGTATTGGAAATAACGATACAAATATATATCTTTCAAATTTCCATAACAACACCTGTAATATCACGAATTCCAACATCGAAATATTCCGAAGACAATTTCGATTCAAATCCACTCCAATGCAATCATTGGAATTTTGGTTACTTTTAAAACCCTTTTCGAATTCAATTTATTTATTTAAAAATAAATAGAATTATAATTCTAGTTCAAAACTAGTTCATTTCGATAAAAATCTATTTTTATCTTTTCAAATATGGAGTTTTTCATCCCAAACTTTCACAAATCATTTCTTATGATTTTACACAAATTATTACTATTTTTAATAATTTTATCAAGGCCCGTACAGTCGATTTCCAACAATGGCCATCGAACTGCACTTACAGCGACCTTTTTCCAATTTGATTTGGACGTATCTCCAAATCCAACCGTTAGATTTCAAATTTCTAACATTCGTTAGAAAGCTCTTTTCGATACGAACCCAACGGTTCCGGTTTTAGGAGAATCCGACGGTCGGATCTCCCGTAATGTCCGTTTGAAATAAATGGTCGAAATTTACGAACTGCCGCGGCGCGGCGCGTTCTATTCAGGCCATTATATTATATATATAATATATATAATATATATTTCGTCGATTCTATTTAAAACGAATTATATAAATAGTTTTAAATTCGTTTCAAAAGCAATTTCAACTTCCTTTTCAATTCAAATCAAAATTGAATTCTTCTTTATAAATTCGTTTTAAAATCCATTTCTATTCAATTCAAATTTCAATTCAATTTGAATTTATTTCACTTCGCTTTCAATTCGATTCGAATTCGTTTTCAATTCAATTCGTTTCGAAATCGTTTTCAATTCAATTCATTTCGAAATCGTTTTCAATTCAATTCATTTCGAAATCGTTTTCAATTCAATTCATTTCGAAATCGTTTTCAATTCAATTCATTTCGAAATCGTTTTCAGTTCAATTCATTTCGAAATCGTTTTCAGTTCAATTCATTTCAAAATATTCGATTTCGAAATCACTTTTCAATATTCATTTTAAAATGAATAAAATCGATATAAATATCGTTCACGTCAAAATGGCGTCAATCTAATCCTCACGGCTTCACATATTTCTATTTTCAAATATTCTATTTCAAATATTTCTATTTCAAATATTTCTATTTCAAATATTTCTTTTTTCGAAACTGGAATGAGGCCCAATCAATTACCATATAATGTTAATTATATGGATTTTCTACAACACATGTATATATCAACAACGATGAATAATCAATCATCAACCAAAGTGCACTACACTGTATAAGCATCAAATATAGACATTTAACGCTTACAGCAGCTTGTCAATCAATCGATCGACATATTTAATCAATCAGGATGAGTGAACTTCAAATTTCATCCTAACACCCGTGTGGGGTTTCAAACAATCAAACACATATTTTATTTGTGCAGTTAGGCGATGTGTAAAATTTATCGACCCAATCAACGTCATTCAAATAGGTGTACATAAACAAACCGTCTGGTTTGTAAATGAATATTTATTTATTCACATTCACGTTAAAAATTATATTTTTAACGATAACACATTTTATTTTAACATATGAATTTCTATTCAGTTCATTCGTTAAATAAAATGCTATTTTTATTTTTCTAACTTATTTTAGAAAATTTCGGCGGCATAACGGCACGATACTAGAAACGGGACAAGGCCTAGCCTTATCCCCGGTCTAGTGAAGGCCCACGCCATTCACACATCAATCAAATCACTCTCGTTATGCAAACCACAAAATTTGGAGTAAGAGTCTAACCTAGTCTTACTCCTTCGCCTTATAACGGCGCACGTCTAATCCTAACCAATTTATCGATTTGATTTTTCACACCACAAACCACATTCAAACCAATATCTCAATCAATCACCAAACATCCAAACAAACAAGTCCATGGTATGTGGACGGGTGTCGGGTGCTTCTAAGCACCGTCTGCATCCTAGTATATATATATATAACTAGAAAAATAAATTGAAAGGTGAGAAATTCTCACTTATTAGCTATCCTAGCTCCACGGCACTTCATTTGCAGAAGTCTTCGTCGTTTCGCCTTTTTGTCACCTTCGTTGCTGCTTTCACTACATACGTAAAAATCACATTTTTACTTCGCTATTCAATATATAAAAATCGAATTTTTATTTCAAAGTTCAATATATAAAAATCGAATTTTTATTTCAACGTTCAATATATAAAAATCGAATTTTTATTTCAAAGTTCAATATATAAAAATTGAATTTTTATTTCAACGTTCAATATATAAAAATCGAATTTTTATTTCAAAGTTCAATATATAAAAATCGAATTTTTATTTCAAAGTTCAATATATAAAAATCATATTTTTATTTCAAAGTTCAATATATAAAAATCGAATTTTTATTTCAAAGTTCAATATATAAAAATCGAATTTTTATTTCAAAGTTCAATATATAAAAATCGAATTTTTATTTCAAAGTTCAATATATAAAAATCGAATTTTTATTTCAAAGTTCAATATATAAAAATCGAATTTTTATTTCAAAGTTCAATATATAAAAATCATATTTTTCTATCGAAGTTCAATATGTAAAAATTCTATTTTTCTATCGAAGTTCAATATGTAAAAAAGAAAAAAAATTGAATTTTTACTACTATGTTATATAGATAAAAATTATATTTTTATCACGCTATTTTCTATATGAAGATTTCCCTTTTCTAAAATAAAGATTTCACCTTTATAAAAATCTCATTTTTATTTTTTTTCTACACATATAAAGATGATATTTTTAATCTTCCTATCATGTAAAAATTATATTTTTAATCCTCTACCTAACCAAAAATCATATTTTTACATCATCTATATAGTAAAGACTATATTTTTAATACTTTAAAAATATAAAAATCATATTTTTACTACTTTAAAAATATAAAAATCATATTTTTAATTTTTCTATATAGTAAAGATTATATTTTTAATACTTTAAAAATATAAAAATCATATTTTTATCACTTTAAAAATATAAAGATCATACCTTTATCTTTCTACAATGTAAAAGATTATATTTTCTTACTTTACAACCTAAAATAAAAATTAGTTTTAAAGTAAATAAATAAAATAAAAAAATAAAAAAAACAGTTTTCAAAATAAAGAAAATTCAGTTTTTTTTTAAAAATAAAAATCAGTTTTTACTCCCTATTAAAATTCAGTTTTAATACTTAATTAAAATTCAGTTTCTTACTGTTTATTTAAAATTAAAATAAAGGAAATAAAATAAATAAAAAAAAACAAACTTACAGAGGAGGGGGGGAAAGATGGCGGCGGCAGGAGGAAGAAGAAAAGCGGCGGCGGCGGCTTCAGGGGGGCTTGATCGGGAGGGCGGCGCGACTGCCTGAGGGGGGGATGGTTTGATCGCGCGGCGGCGCGACTGCTGAGGGGGGGGGTGGTTTCGATCGGAGGTCGGAGGTCGGCGGTCGTGGGGGCTGTTTGTCGGCGGAGGCGGTCTGAACGGGGGGGGGGGGGGGCGATCGCGATTTACTGCTAGGGTTTTTTTTTTTTTTTTCTTCTTTCTATTTTCTGATAACTGAAACGGGGGGGGGCCAGACGGTTAAAGGGGGAGGAGATAGGATTTTAAGATTTTTTTTTTTTATTTAATTAATTAATTTACCACTAAAAAGCAACTTTTATTTACGACCTCTAAACGAGGCCCACCGCCTGTCGTTCATAGCGTTTTACCCCCATTCCGAACACAATGGGATATGTATCGCTAGCTGATTTGACCGTTTCGATCAGTTTCCTTTGAATTTACATTTAAATCTCTATATTGAATTTTAAACGTACATTTCAAACTACCGGGGTCACATACTAACTAGAAAAATTTCAGAAAAATATTTTCTAGCTTCGTATTGACGATACGGTCCTAACAAAACTAGTTTCGTCGAATTCTGAGTCCGTTGGAAAAATGGCCAATTTCCAGTCGATTAAAATCAACTGAAATGGTCAAAACACGTTTTCCTTTACCACGCTCACACATTGATTCGAAAAATTATGAAATTTGAAACATAGCAATAACTTCACATCTCGGACCCAACAAAACTGGTTTCGTCGAAATCCGAGGTCGTTTGCAAAACGGCTATTTTTAAGGGCTATATATTATATAAAATATATATAAATTCCACAGCGACTATTCTAAATTTTCTACTGGACATATCTTATCATTTCTAAAGTGAAATCTCAGTTTGTCAACTTCGTTACAAAGATATAGTTATACAGATTCAAATATTTCTTGTTTCGTTCAATTCTGACTTATATTGAATTCTGTATATTCATTTGAAATTAGAAATCGAATTTTCGAACTACCGCGCCATTTTCAATTCCTTTTATAATTATATATAATTATTTATATTCTAACGACGACGCGTATAATATATACGTTCGAATTATATTCAAAATAAATTTCTCGTCGATATTATTTAAAATAATTCATTTTAAATAATCAAAATCCGCTAAAATTGCCAAAATAAAAATTTTAAACTGGCCCAGATTTTCTGGGTTGTTACATCGTTGATCTCTGTTAAATATATATCTGTCTAGTGTTTAACACCCTTCTCTGAGACGTAAGATCTTAGAGGTTATATATTGGTAGTAATCAATGGTATGGTATGGATTGACAATGTGGCATGCTAAGATGCATGGATCAAGGCTTTTGTTGAAAAGCAGAGCCTTTTGGTTGATGATCAAAGCATAGCCTATTTCGGCATAGCTTTGAGTATAGCGTGACTTCGCGAGCCTCACACCCTGGTATGAGTCAAAAACGGGATATGGACCGTAGGGAGTGTGCACGTTTCTTTCTAGCTAGAGTAGTGTCAGCGACTTACCAGTCCTGACATTTTTACTTATGCGGATGATGGATTATGAGGTACCTCAGATTTATAGGTTGTTAGTGGCCATATGGAGGTTCAAAGGAACCGGAAAACGTGTGTTCAGGCATAATTAATCCACTAACATATGTGTGGACCGGCCCTACCGCATCCAAGGGTTGCCCATAGGTGTGATCCTGAGGCATTTGCTAGAGTGTCTTGAATCGGAGAGCACGATCCCTAGCCTCGATTTCATGATGGAAAACCAATTTCCAATAAGACATTACGGTCTTGATTGTAAACTTATATATGGCGACATATTATATAGTAGCTATGTCGTCTAGGATTGATACATTTACTTTGAAATATTTTAAACTGGTTGGACACTAATAACAATATTAAAATATTATTTTTACGTATTAAGCTTATTTGATCATTATAAGGTAAAACTCTATCCTCTAGTTTGTGTTACATTGTGTGATGGGACTTGAGTCTTATAATGATTTCATTTTTCAAAATACATTGCGTTATTTTGTATCAAAATTGTTTAATTATGCACTACCAATCCAATGGAGTAAACCCGTTCTGCGTTAGCGGCGTGGTCCTGTGATTCGCCATATTGTTAGTTAGTGTAGAAAGATTTCTCATACCAGTCCCATGACTGACTCGTAGTTTGTTTCACTTTGCAAACTCGGGTGCCCATCTTTTCCACACGGGCAGTCGAGTAGCTTTTTGCAGATATTTATCTCTTTAGCAGGACCCTGGATTGAAGCTTAAAGCCGTGTCCAAAGCATTGATAACATTCCGCTGTATCAGTTTAAGTCTTCCGCTGTATTGTATTAATATATTGTAAATTTATCTTCTGCTGTATTTATCGATGTACTTTGATATATTCTGTACTCTGATGTAACATTATTATAATGTTTATAAAAGTCTTCTGTTATTTGTTCTAATGTGTTGTATTCCCAAAGTTAACGTATGCGGGATTTGAACGGTTTTAGTCGATCTTACGATCGATTAGGTTCGGGCAAAATCCTACTCGTTACAGCGTAAGAGGCCAAGATGATTAAAATATTTGGTTAAAAAAATTGATAAGGAAATGGAGAAGTGTTTTAATTAATGAAATATTAATTAAAGGGCCCAGTGATTGTTTGATGCTATGAATGGATGTTTGTTTTTCTTCGAAAGTTAAATAACCGACTATCGAAGAATTTGCCAATATCGTTGTCAATATGAAGAGACCGGTTGGATTATTATCCGTGAACCACTCTGTATTGGCAGTAGCGTTGCGAATCAGATTATATGAAGATAATCAAAGACAGAGTAAATTGCAAGGACTTTTTCTATTAATAGAATTGTGCCTTTGGTTTCGTTCAGTTCCAGAATGAACGTATATGGACGAATGTCTGACAGAGTATTTCCAATGATCACATATGTTGGTCTGTATATATATATATATATATATATATATATATATATATATGGTGGCGGAGAATTTATTCTCTTAGCATAATATCCAGAATATAGTTGTGTAAATCAATTAGTGATTAACGGATCTGACAATGCGGCATTCAAAGTGATTGTGCTATCAAGGAATGATAAGTAAATGTAGCCTCAGGCCTCAACAACCGGGAAATAACAAAAATCAGGCAGGCAGCATGGCTATGTAGGTCGCTCCCATTAGGGTGTATAATCACCTATCTAGAGAAATTCCTTTTAATTCTTTAATCTATCGATGCTGTCCCTTTTTGGAAAACAGTTGCTGATCCCAACCGTTGGTGATATACATTCGATACACTCAAGCGAAATGAGTGGTCGGTCATGTGCGGGCCGGGTTTCAAGACGTTCTTGTTGAACCCAGTGTATTCCCCTCTAGAGATACACTATCGGAAGGTGGTTCCATACCCTGTTATGTTGGAAATCTGATCTCTAATAAGCGCCCTGCGGTTTTTGATTTTATATTATATGTGGAGGGTGAGATGCAAGCGTTCCGCTAGATTGTTATTTATTTGATTTAGACACTATTATAATATCACTGGATTTTCGTATCAAAGTGTTTTGGGTTATAGTAAGGTAAAAACCGTCCTTGTTTATGTGTGGGATGGTCTTACTATTATCCTTTCTTTCGAAAGGATTTTGAAAATTAAACAAATGGTTGGAGTTTACTCACACTAGTCTCATGACTGACCCAGAGTTTATTTTGTTTGTTTTCCCTAAACTCTTGGGTGCCCAAATTTGTACGGGCATTCAAGTAGTCGGGATTTTACAGATTCACTTAGAGGAGTTCGAAGCAGGAGGCTTCACCAGTTAGCTATAAACTATCATATATTCCGCTGTGTACCATGTTTCTATCTGGAAACAGGTGTTTATAACTATTCCAGAAATAGCTGTTGTGCTCTGATAATGTTATGTGTATTCAAAACATATTTGTATTTCAAAAGTTATGTTATTTAATATATCTTATTCGTTCCGCTGTGAGTTTGTGATCTTCGTGTAGTGGTGAGGCCTATTATAAACGTGTAGTAGTGAGAAGCAAGAGACAGGCGTGATGCTCTATATAAAGGGAAAAGAAGAGAACGGATGTTTCGTGAATTAGGGAAAAGAAGCATCCATGCAAGTCGGTTACGTGAGGATGTGGTCCACGTTGAAAAACACGAAGGGAGTGCTGCGTAGCCTAGTTAGTGGGAATGCGGGCACATGTGTTAAGGGATAGAGGTGGAACGGTTTCTAAAATGTAAGGCCCATTTAAATTGAATAAATAAGTTAGTTTTAAATTTTGTATACGTGTTAACTTATTTCTGGGATATATTGAACATACGTCATCAGAATTGTGAAATTTTGGATCTGTTGGAACTATAAGGACACAGGCTACGCTATAAAACTGGTTTGGAACCATTTGGAGCTCGTATGAATTTATGGAAGAATAAAACAGTTGATACGATCAACGAACGTTAATCGTTATTCAACGATTAATGACTAAGGTGAGTGAACTCACTAACTCTGTCCAGTTTTATAATTTTATAAACGTTATTTAATATTGATAAAAATGATTGAATGTTGTGTGTGATGGTTGTTTGGATGAATTGCTTATAAATTGGTTGAAATTTTAGATATGGTTATAAATTATATATATAAACTATTAGTTAAATCTTGATTCCATACATTATATTATTTCAGATTAATATGAAATCAGTTTTATGTTGATTAACATCTGTGGATGCAGGGAAACAGGTTGGAGGAATCCAACTGGATTCCTCAGCAATTATTTTATTTTTTCATATATTGCATTATATGATGTGACAAATAATCGATGATTGATTATTGTGTGGTTTGGGATGTTTGAACAACATTGACCGGGGATAATTGGTATTTAAATATCATAAAATATATTTATATATATTGGAGAAGAATTGGGTTTTTAAAACGAATAATCTATTTCTAAGAAGAAATTGAAATCTGAATGGACTCGAATATAATAACTTGTTTTAGTCATATTAAAACAAGTAGTTGATGTTAGAAACAAAATGGAATAATTATTATCAAACAAATATAAAATATGAGAATGAATTTATGGAAGGAAAATTGGGGAAATCGATTCAGATAAAATGATGAAAACTATTTCGATGTTCGAAATGTGAATAAACCCATAAGGATTTGTAACTAAAATCCGACGATGGCGAATGTTGTTAATATAATTTGTTTTTTTGAAATTATAAATTATAATCCATAATTTGATGAGATAATCAATATTTGGTTGTTAACCAATAATTTATAATCGAATTTGTAATTGAGGTGAAGGTATAAACTTGAAATAAAATTAACAAGAAGTTAACTAGTAAATGGAATTGATAAAGTGTAATATGAATAAGAATTTATAAAGAAACTATATAGATGGAATTTTAAACTGAAATGGTATTTATTTAAATCCAGATTTGATTTAATGAATTCAGTCCAGATTTCTATAGAGGAATAATATTCAAGTTTAAAGTGAATAATAGTTTAAAAGCAAACGTTTTGCAAATGGGATTGGTAATAAAAGAAAATTGGTAGATATTTGGAATGATAAATTCAAAACTAAAATTAGGAATGATTTGATCAGAAAAGGTGAATTTATTCCGATGATTGGAATGTAAATTGAGTAGAGATTATTCGAAGGAGAATTCTAAAGTTGAAATTCGATTATATTGAATTCAGGAAGGTTCTAATCACTTTTCATTTTCAATTAAGGTTTATTTGGTTAATTTAATATTATTTAATTATTATAAATAAAGGATCAAAGTTATATTTTTAATTCAAAATATTTTGGATATAGATATTATAATGCTATCGTTATAGTCAATGTTCTTCGTAAAAGAAGTGGATTCTTAAATTGAATTCGAAAGTTGCGTAGGAAATGGTTGTTAAGATTTAAGCTGTGAGCCTTGTGTATTTCAAAGTTGAGAGTGATGTTCAGTTAAGGTCTAAGAGGTAATTATACCTCAACTTGACTGACTTCATTATTTACTAAGGAATGGTTAAGATTCAGTAGCAAGGATTGGTTAGTGTTATGGTCAGTAAATGAGTGATAAATTGATTGAGTTATATAACGATGTCTTATAGAAAATTAGTTTAATCCAATAAAAAGGGTTTTTGAAACGTTTTCCAAATATAATCAGAAATGTTTTTAAGCATAGAAAATGGAATGTCGTGGAAATATAGAAATTAAGAAACGATCATTGGAAATGTTTTCCCAGTGTCAATAAGGTATATTTCCTAAATATAGAAAATAAGAATTGTGAACATATGGAATTAATTCACAATGTTAAAAAGAGATATTTTCTAAATATAGAAAATAAATAGTTTAAAATAGATGGAATTTTTTTTCAAAGGATCGTGTAAGGCAAAACGAGTTTTGAGAAAATACTTGGGAAAATATGGGAAACAGGAAATTAGGAAATGAAATGATTATTGATAAATCTATTAAAAAGAGGCTCAGTGTTGATTGATGATTGATTGGTAAGATTTCCATTTGGGAATACGACTGTTGTTTGTACACATGTTGTCCTTTGATAGTTAAATCACCGACTATCAAAGTTTTTGACCATTTTTCCGTTGTCAATACGGAAAGACCGGGATCAGATTTATTATCTGAAAACCATTCCGTATGGGCGTTAACGTTGAGAATTAAATTATTTAAGATAATTGAAGACGAAGTTATGCAAGGGCTGTTCTGTTTATAGGAAAGTGCCTTTGGTTTGTCCAGTCCCAGGACAAGTTGAATGGACGAATGTTGACAGAGTATATCTAATAGATCACGTAAGTTGAGCTCTTCAAACGTATCCACGTTTGGTGGCGGAGGAATTCGTTTCTCTTAGCTTTATACCCGTGATATTTTTAGGGAAATTAATTTGTGATTTATTGGGTATGACGATGTGGCATTCAAAGTAAATGGAGGTGTGATCTGTCATAAGATACATTATGACCTCAAACCTCATCAAACTAGGAAATGACAAAAATCGGGCGGGCAGCATGGCTATGTGGGTCGCCCCCATTAGGGTGTATTGTCACCATCTAGAGAATATTCATATTTATTACTTCTTTTCATTTCTGTATCTCCCGGGAACGGTTATGTTGCTAGCAATCGTAGGTGACAATATATTCGATACACTCAAGAGATTTAAGTGGGTAGTCATGTGTGGTCGGGTTATAAGACGTTCTTGTTGAACCCAGTGTATTCCACTCTAGAGATACGCTATCGGCAGGTGGTTCCGTACCTTGTCATAGTCAAAATTCAATCTCCAATAAGATCCCACGGTTTTGATTGTATATTATATATGTGTAGCATGAGATGCAAACGTTCTGCTAGATTGTTATGTACTTATGATTAGATACTATTATAATATCAAAATAATATTGTTTTTAAAAAATGTTTTGGGTTATCGTAAGATAAAAACCATCCGTATATATGTGTGGATTGGTCTTACGATTATCTTTTCTTTCGAAAAGGATTTTGAAAACTTAAACCGAATGGATGGAGTTTACTCACACCAGTCCCATGACTGACCCAGAGTTTATTTTGTTTGTTTTCCTTAAACTCTTGGGTGTCCAAATTTGTATGGGCAGTCAAGTAGTCGGTATTTTTCAGATATACCTTGAGGAGCTCAGAGCAAGAGGCTTCAACATTATTTATATATAGAGTTTATTTCCGCTGTGATGTTATGTGATAATGGTATGTATATACAGTTATAGTTTTTTTTTATTTCATTCCGCTGTGAGATTCGTGCTTACTCTGATTCTATTCTGTGGTGATCTTCTTCTTCTTCTATACTGATCTTCTTTCTTTCTATTTCTCATCCTCTAACTTTTTTCTATTAATGATCAGGTATTTCCGATGTCTGGATAGTCGACATGGTGTTCTGGTGTCGATTTTCGGGGTCGAAAATCTCCTGGTCATTACAGTTTCGGTTCATATAAGGCTTTATTGAGCTTGTACACTTTGTTCCTTTCATGTTGCAATTCATACCCCTTGGACTGCTCTACATATACCTCCTTTGCAAGTTCACCTTGCAAGAAGGCAGATTTTACATCTAGCTGAAGCACAACCCATTTCCTCTGTGCAGCTAAGGCCAAAATCATACGCATAGTGTCCAACCTAGCCACTGGAGCATAAACGTCCTCGTAATCAATCTCACGTTGTTTCTCATACCCCTTTGCCACTAAGAGAGCCTTATGCTTATCAGTCTCCCCATGTTGATTAAGCTTCGTTTTGTATACCCACTTGACCCCTATACTTGTGGCTCCTTATGATATATCGACTAAAGTTCAGGTGACATTTTTCTCAATGGCTTAGATCTCAGAATCCATAGCCTTCTTCCAGTTGTTGTCTTGGACTGCATCATCAAATGACCCAGGGTCGTGCTAGCCAGCAGTGCAAACTCATTTGAACCACTTGAACTGTCTACTGCATTCACAATGCAGTCCTTCAGTCACCTTGGAGTTCTCCTAACTCGAGCAATAGGTTCAGGGGTTGTAGCGGCTTCATCATCAGTGGATACCATATCAGTAGCTGCCTCATTTTCAGATTCTGCAGCAGAAACATTAGTTGACGCCACATCTGTGTCAGCAACATTCTCAGCACCCTTAGTCTTAAGATTAGGTACCCTTAATGTTTCATATTCCCATTCAAGGTTTATCTTACTATTTCAGCACGACCCATGTTCCAATTCGATTTCCTGTCCTCTTCAAATACCATGTCTCTACTGATTTTAATCTTCTTTCCTATTGGATCATACAATATATAGCCTTTTGACTCCAGACTTAATCCAAATAGAACGCATGTGATGCTTTTTTCATCGAACTTGGTTCTCTGTGCGTTAGGTATATGAATGTGAGCAAGGCAGCGAAATACTCTGAAGTTCTCAACGTAGGTTTCAAGCCAGACCAAGCCTCCTCTGGTGTCATTCCCTTGTGTAATGTCCTGTATTTCGGTAGTCAGATATTTAAATTATTTTATTATTTTAAATATTATATTTGGAATACTAATGGATTTTAATATTTATTTCGTTTATAAAATTGAAGTTTAAATGTTAAACTTATAATTAATATAAAACGAGCTCGTAATGGCACTATAGTTTGTAATGCTGAGTTTTGAACTTCAATTGAATATACAGAATCCGTTTTAAGCCGGATTTCTGTGAACAAAGAAACGTTTGAATCTTGTTGATTATGATTTTCATATGAACGAGAAAAATCGGGATTTCAGGTTATAGATTGTTAGTTATGTCCAAATCAAATTTTGAAATAGTCACCGTGAAATCGTTATTGAAATGTAATGTTTATTTAATAAATTTTATATGGTTTTAATATAATTTGGGAACCATTTTAACTCGAACTAACGATATTAAGTTATATAATTTATATTTGAAGCAATATATACTATTCTACTTGAATATTTATGATGATAATAATTTATTATTATTTACTTAGTTTATTTTGTAATTTAATTAATATTTTATTTAATTTATATAAGAATTAAAAATAGCTATTGTAACACCCCAGGTCCGTTAATGTCACTCACAAAGGGAATGCATTAAGTTTCGTGGAGCGTTATAAGTAAACAGAACGGAATATTACAAGACGGATAAAGTAGTACATGAAACTTTTATGACTTTATTGCAACGGAAAAAGAAATAGGTTTGGTTACACTTTCAAAACAACAAAACCAAGTACATAATATCAGTCTTGTACAAAATCCTTCAGAGTACAGAATTTTAAAGCCATAATCCCCAACAAAAAAATGCCATAAGCAGAATCAAAGCCAAGCAACACATCTTTCAACTTCAAGTTGGAAGAAAGAGACATCTGAACTAAGTTTGAGCATTTCTTCCCTGAGAACCTTGGGAGAAACGGAAGAAAAGAGGTGAAACAAACTAGATCAGACATTAGTCTGGTGAGTCCAGTAACTTTAACAATATAATCATTAAAGTAACAGGATAAGAACATAGACTGGAAAGTAAGAAATGACTGTACATAATCATGAATGACAAGGTAGGCAAGATGAATAAGATAAACGTTGATTGCGCTTCTAATCACTATTGGGTAATAAGTACACTGCACCAATGCTAAATATGTCGCACCGTTACCAGTTCCATACTGAAAGTTGATCCCAACCCCGCAATTGGTAGCCCTCAGGCGTAACATCTAGTAAGAGGTATCCACCCCATACAATCCTTGACAACTTACTAAATACTAGATGTCCCCACACTACCCCCTTATCGCTTAATCGATCGGCTCCTTAACTCGTATGTATTCATTACATGTGTCATTCGGCCCCGCTTGTTTGTAGATACCTGTGCTGGTCCCACCATGGGGTGTATCAATCCCTATGATGGCAACCCGACACAATTCAAGATGCACAATGTATGACTACTGATGCCCAGTGCCTGCTTTTTCCACTCCGAAGCACGTGCATGCCCGTACTCTGTCGGAACCTATACTGACGCACCACCCGTCGTTATTTTGACCACTTATAATCAGCCTAGTAATCGTGCCCTACCCTTCCTAGTTCAGGGTACCGTGATACATCTATGTGGGTTACTGCTGAAATGGGTCCCCGTTACTAGGGTTTCCTAACCAACATGTTATAACGGTTAAGTGTTCTCAATTTAACCTAACCCCACCCATTTGTTTAATTAACATGTTGTATTGGTTAAGTGTCGCCTATCCATATGTCACTTAACCTAACCACTGATTCACGCATGTTTATTTAACGGTTAAGTTTGTGGGCCTATATATATTAATATTACCCACCTACCCAAGATTTACTTAACCCTTTTACTTATCAAGTCCATATGTATTATTAGTTAAGCTTGCCTTAACCCTATCCACTTTGTTCATGTAATATTGGTTAAGTTGTCTTCTTACCCATGTTAACTTAACCCCACCCACCTAACTCGTTTAGGTATCATATTCAGCATTAATTAGTTATTAATGCACAGACCTCTCACATTAAGTTGATCACTTGTGGCCGCTGAATATGCCGGGCGGTTCCGGGCAGACTTCCACCACAAGCGACTTAACCTCGTGTCTAAGCATCTAATTTATGCCTTTGACCTCTCACATTAGACTGCTGTTTGCGGTTGTTGGATATGCCGGGCAGTTCCAGGCAGTTTTATACCACAAACCAAGTCTAACCTCGTGTCTTAGGCGTTCATCTTTTAGCTAATTTACATATTTACTGTCCAAGTCTAGATTTATATGTATATTATCCATAAGCGTGGTCAATTCAAGTTATGCCACATTTACTTGTTATGCCCAAAATTACTTAATTGAGTTATACCCAATTCCCCGCGTTTCAATCGCACGTACAATAAGGTCCAAAAATAAAACGGAGAGGGATAGAGGAGAAACACAAGAATTGACATAAGGAACAAAATAGGCATGTAAAGGTGTACCCAAATCCAAGAATCATGTTTCCAATAGGCATGTTGTACATTAACTATAAGTATGGCCGAACTGAGCAAGTTACATCATAGGCATAAAGATTCGATAGAATTGAATATAAGAGAATCAACAATTTGGTGTACAACATGATAGGTTCCATTGTTTCAATCACAATGGTCTCATAAGCATAGGTAATTCATATTTGACAAAAGGATAAACATGAATCAGAATTGATTATCCGAGACGACCCCAAATCCCGTTCTGACGGAGACAAGGGTTATCATTGGAATATAACACAGAAAACAGATAATAGCAGAACAAAATTAAATAAATACACCAGATAATAAACAATAGAATATACTGGATAAAAGTAATCATCAGAGTTACACAGTATACACGATCTTACTTAGTACAAGTACAGTTCAGCTATACATAAATGTCTACAGCGGAAAACAAACATAATATGTACAATAGGAGCTGAACAGCATAAAAAGAGATAAATGATAGAATCCATCTTCAGCTCCAGCTATCCAGAAAGAACCAGCTAAACCTGCATACAAGGCTGCCCGTGTAGAAAAAGGGGCACCCGAGTTTGAGAGTGAAACAAACTACGAGTCAGTCATGGGACTGGTATGAGAAATCTACTCAACACATATATAATTTGGCTAATCACAGGACCACGCCACTTTCATGGAACGGGTTTACTCCATTGGATTGCCAGTGCTTTATAACGAATCATTCTTTTAAACAACGCAATGCTTTTTGTAAAAATGAAGCCATTATAAGACTCAGTTCCCATCACACAATACAACGCAAACCGGAGGATAGAGTTTTACCTTATAATGACCAAAATATGATTGATACGAGTAAAGCAAAGACATTTGATATTATTACTAGTGTTTATAAGTTTCAAAAACAATTTGAATCATAACTATCAATCATAGACGGCATGGGTACCATATATCATGTCGCCATATATATATACAATCAAATCCGCATGATGTCGTATTTGGAAATTGGATTTCCCTCATGAACCAAGGCAAAAGATAGTCCTTACCGAATTCGAGACTGCCTAGCCCGAGTCTCAGGATCAGAGCTCGAGTGACCCTAGGAGCGACAGGGCCGGTCCACCGATGTGGATTAAAATTCCTGAACAATGCGTTTCCCCGCCCTTTGGGGCGTAAACGAGCCAACGAATGACTCCATCGGACCCGGATCGTCCGATCAAACCGAGGCGCCTCGCAACAGCAACAACCACATAGGTGAAAAGTATATAAATGTCAGGGCTGGTAGGTCACTGACACCACCCTAGCTAGGAAGAAACGCATGTCCTCCCTGAGGTCCTTCCTCCCGTTTCTGGTTCATACCGGGGTGTGAGGCTCGCGAATTTACGTTATACACAAAGCTACGCCACCCAGGCGGTGCTTTGATCATCACAACAAGGCTTTGCTTTTCAACAGAAGCCCTGATCATTGCATCTTAGCATGCCACACGGGCAATTCATGCCATGCGACTGATGTCCATCGATATACAACCTCTGAGCTTGTGCGTCTCAGAGAAGGGCGTTAAGCAAAAGAATAAATTCTCCGCCGCCAAAACAGATGTATATTTAACAGAAATCAATCAACACAAAATAAACTCCAATGTCAGACACACAGTCCATTTACAAGTCCGTTCTGGGTATGAACGAAACCGGAGGCACTAAATACCTCGCAAACCCATCGATCACCACGTACGTCTTGACGATCACCACTCATTATCCATATTTCGGGATGCCTCCCAATCAGGACCTCGGTTACCATCCAAACGAGGTGAAGATCTCCGGTCTTCGACCACCGTCTTCATTTTCGACTTTCAATCGTCGGTCAATTATTTGAAATGAGAATTAACTCGGCCTTTCCAAATAATTCACGTATATTTAGAATTTCAAATCAATTTATTTCAATGGTTAAATCATTCGACGACACCAATTTTGTTCTTTAATGTAATTTTCACACCAAACACATTCAACCATCAAATACCACATAAATCGAGCAAATTCAGTTTATTTCCACTCCATATTGTTTATGATATTTTATAACGATTTATCGCTATTTTTATTTATTTTAAAATAGCCAATTTATTCAAAACGACGCTTCGGGCCATAACGCGGTCGTAGCGCTGTTTTTCTTCAGATTTGAGTTAAACATATCTGAAAATCTAATCGTTGGATCTTCACAAAATTTACATCATTATAAAGGTCTTTTCAAAACGAATCCAACGGTTCCAGTTTCGGGAAAATCCGACGGTCGGATCTCCCGGTACAATCGTTTGAAGTTTCGATTTCAAAATACGAATTGCAGCGTCGCTATTCGATTAAATATAATTATAAATATATATATAAATAAATATAATCGTTTCTGGCGCTGTTTTTTTTCAGATTTGAATTAAACATTCCAGACAATCCAACCGTTGGATTTTTACAAAGTTGGTGCCGTTGGAAAGATATTTCCAAGGTGAACCCAACGGTTGCGGTTTCGGGAAAATCCAATGGTCGGATTTCCCGCACTAGTTGTTTGAAATCACGGTTTCAAAATACGAACTGCACGGCCTCGTTTCGTTTTAATTTTATTTATATTTATATATTTATATAAATATAGTTCATTCAACAATTTCAATATCGTTTTCACTTCAAATATTTCACTAACGCCTTAAAATTTTGGAAAAATTCGCCATAACTTCCTTTGTACGGGAGGGCTGGGAAAATTCCCAAATAGCCACACGGGCGTCTCATGTCGAAAAGAAAAAGAAAAAGCCAAGCGGCTAGCCAACAGGCTCATAAAATCATCACCCAAACAAAACAGTAAATGTGTACCTATTTGTCGGGCACAAAATTTTATTCCTCTTCTCTAGCCCCTTTGCTATAACCTGTTCAATAAATATGCATGTACATATATACAGTTCTTATCACTTATCATTTTCTATTCAACTTCATATTTGATTCCATTTGGTTTAAAAACACCATTCATTCTAATGTTGCATGCATAGGTAAAAATCACATCATTAGCTAATTAATGAATATTTCAACTCATGCATATTTATTTGAACGAGTGCTATTTTTGACACTTCATATTTCAACAATTCATGTATATAATAAAAATGGGATTTTTATTGTAGAACAATTCATTTCAAAACACTATTATTTTATATAGTTTATATAGGTGATAAAAATAGGATTTTTCTTATAAAACAATTTCTTTTAAAACGAGATTATTTTACATAGTCCATATAGTTGATAAAAGGTGATTTTTATATTTAAAACACGAATACCATTCAACACATGAATTTCTAATCAACGAATGAATATCAATTCAACACATGAAGGTTTTCTATAGTTTCTATATATAGATAAAAATGTGATTTTTATATTTAAAACACGAATACCATTCATCACATGAATTTCTAATCAACGAATGAATATCAATTCAACACATGAAGGTTTTTCTATTTCAATGAATAAATATAGTTTCAGCAAATGAAAATAATTCAAACACATGAATATTATTCAAAAATTTCGGCAGCATAACGGCAGGGTAGTTAAAACCGGGACCGTCCCTAGTACGGCTCCTCGCTCTACCTTAAAACCTCGCGGTTTTTGACAATGGGGATCATGCATCTAGTTCGCACGCAGGCGGCATGTATATATTTATTTCATTTCCACAAACTAATCCTATGTGGTTTCAAACAAATATTTTTCAACCACAAATGGGTATTTTTCAACCTCAATCAATCAATATCAACCACAAACAATCCCAAACAATCATTCGCTATCAATCAATTTTCACACCAATCACAATCAATAAATATCGTCCATGGTTTGTGGATGAGGGGCATATATATATATATATATATATATATATATATATATATATATATATATAGCAATTCACTTTTATTTCATCACATATATAATTCTTTACAACGCATATACAACTTATACATCGAACGTACAACTTATACAACGCTTATACATGAGGTGTACAACGCTTATATAACTCATACATCGACTATATAATTTATACATCGTCGTTTTCCATATTGTTTATAAATTAGAAATCTCACATTGGGTTCCACTCCACCAAAAATAGCAGAAGGCTCAGAAAAATATGCGGTCTCTTCTAAAATGTAGAAGGCGTCCACACGGTCACGATGTTTCCTGTTTCATCGAATTTCGTTAACGCACGAAAAAGATATGATTTTTATTTGATAACATGAATTTGCGACACTTTTAAAAGTTGAAAACAGTTTATAAAATATAAACCGCACCTCTGCTTATTGATTCGAAACTAGGTTTCGATCCCGCGTTCAATCCGCGAAGCTAGGGAGCAATCGGCCAGCACCACCGCGTAGAGCGTCGAGAGGCGCACCTGGCGATGGTCGGGGCTTCAGATCCGATCGCCTCTGGCGATCTCGACGTCGACTGGAAGTCGACGACTTTGGAGGCGTCGTTCTCGATGCTGGCGAAGGGAGAGAAGGTGGGGTCGGTTCTGATTTGAAGAGGAGGAGGTGGCGAGTCGAGTGGTGGCGGTGGCGATGGCGATGGCTACAGGTGGCGGAGGCGACGGGAATCGGGTCGGGAGGTTTCGAATGGTCTTCGCCGTTCGTTCGGGGAGAGAGAAAAGGGGTTTTGTTTTTTTGTTTTTTTCTGAATGAATTATTTTGATTGGCCGGAGGTATTTAATTAGTTCAAAAATACGGTTTTGCACACAAACTCCTTTTCAAACCCAACGACTGTAGTCCCTAGCGTTTTACCCCCATTCCGAACACAATGGGATATGTTTCGTAGGCCCATTCGACTGTTTCAGTCAGTTTCCATTCAAATCAAAATATAAAACATTCAATATTTAATTTGAACGTACATTTCAATTTGCCAGGGCCACAAACTGATTCGAAAAATTCCAGAAAAATAAATCTAGCTATGTTTTGATGATACGGTCCCAACAAAACTAGTTTCGTCGAATTCTGAGACCGTTTGCAAAAAGGCCCATTTTTGGTCGATCCAATTTAACTGTAATTGACCAAAACACATTTTCTTTTGCCACGCTCACATATTAGCTTCAAAAATTATGAAATTTGAAACTTAGCAATAACTTCTCATCCCGGATCTAACAAAAGTGGTTTCGTCGAATTCCGAGGTCGTATGCAAATTGGCCAATTTCACGGGCTATATAAAATCCATAGCGACCCTTCTGAAAATTCATTCGGCCATAACTTTTGCTTTCCGCTATGAAAATTCGATTTTTCAGATTCGTTAGAAAGGAATTCACTAACAGATTTAAATATTTTTGGTTTCGCTAAAATCCGTTTTGTTTTGCACCCGGTACAGTCCAACAAAGTTTGAATTCAATTTTTTGAAATTGCAGCGCCATTTCAGGCCTTGTTTATAACTAGAATTAATTATATTCGTTTTCAATTGTCGATTCAACTCCCTTTTCATTGCTATTATTTAAAATACTTATTTTAAATATTTAAAATCCATTATTTTAGCCAATTTAAAATTTTTAAATTGGTTCAGATTTTCTGGGTCATTACATTATCTCACAATTAGGCATAGTTCTAGATCCGATTATTACAGTCATGATTTCTATTACATGTTCCAAATCCGAGAAATAACTGAATTTACCAAATTATCACAAGTTTACACCCAAACCCATTTACGTCAAGTCTCATGTTTTTTTCTTATATACAATTTTTCCTAAACCATAGCCATCATCAATTTATGCCTTTTTACAAATCACATGTTATTCAACTGTAATGACCCGCATTGGCAGAGGTATTATGATTAATTTATTTTATTATATAAATGGTGATTTAGTGAATTAAATGATCGTGGAATTAAATAATAGTGAATATTTAATTAAAATAATAAATTAAAAATATATTTAATTATGAAATAATCAGAATTGGCTGAAATGACGATATGGTGTGAACTGGATCGTCTGTGATATTTAATTCAGCTTGGAATTGAATTTGAATAACGAATATATTCAATCGTCGACAGTTGAACGTATAGTTTATAATATAATTATAAACGAGCTCGAAATGGCGCTGCAGTTCGTAAATTGGCGATTCGAACTTCAACTGAATGTACATGATTTGTTTTAAATCGGATTTCTGTGAAACAAGAAACGTACGGAGCTGGTGGAGTATATCTTCCTAGTGGAAGAGAAAAATCAGGATTTCGTCGTGTAGATTTTGAGATATGTCCAAATCAAATTTTAAAATAGTCGTTATAGAATCGTTTATCGACCATAACGGTTTATTCGATATAACTAGAGATCGGGTTTGAATTTAGACAAGGTTCTTTTGGGACATAGTGATAATTTAATTTTTAGAATTTTACTGTAATTTTTAATTAATTAAATATGCAACTTTTTATTTGGAGTGTTTTGCACCTCGTATCAGCGATTTTTGGGTTTCACAATACGAGTCAAACTACTGGTATTATTATATTTCTGGGATCGTGGCGCATTGATCGTCACGAGCGTGTAGTTGATCCGGTCGATAGCAGTTCGTAATTAACGAAGTTTTGAAAAATGAGATGACCAAATTCTTTTAAACTTAAAACAAATATCCTAACTATTCTATGGTCCTAAACAAGGCCACGCACACACTTGTTACAGCCACCAGTTTTGTGTGGTTTCAAACCAAAAGATGTGGAAGGATTAAATCCATACCAACTAAAACAAAGACCTATAAAAATACCATGAATTTTCTAACTTAAGGATTTACATTCCTTCTGTAACCAAAACAAGCCGCCGCAAAAGTTACACAGCAAGAACCATATAATAATTCAAGTTCAAAAATCCAAATAAAATCCAATAAAATCCTACAAATCAATCTATAAGCGTATTCTTTTTGCTGGGAACCTCCTCTTCAATCGAGTATGGCTATTTTTGGGTGCGACATCAACTACTGTTCGCGGGTTCTTCACAGCGCAGGCTAGGTTGGGTTCGGCAAGCGATTTTAGGGATCGATTCAAGCTATGTGTGTTGTTTTTGAGACCAGGAGGTAGTTCCGCACCCTTTGTGCTGATTTGGTGGGTTTCCGCGACATTGTTTGTCGATGCTGCACTGTAGCAGTGCTCGATGAGGTCAGAGACGCGATACGAAATACTGGTGCGAGTTCTGTGTTAAGGGTATGAGATGGGAGAGAGTTAGACGAGGAGTATCATCATATTTTTAGTTTGATTTTTAACATTGAGATGAAGATGGTTTTTGCATTGAAAGAATCGAAAATGGAGGAGTGGGATATTTCTGGAGTACGAAATGGTTTTTGGGGAAGAAGGTTAGGGACCGGTTGGGCTTTAAGGGTGGTGTTGGGCCGGATTATAAGGGGTGAGGCCCGATATTAAATATATATGTGTTTAATTAAATTCGAGTAAGCGTACTAACTTATATAATCAATATCTTGGCCATACTGTATCAGAAATTCGAACCGTCAATGACGTTAGGATCGTATGGACGGACACTACCCAATGGCACTGACTGGGATTGGATTTGAGCTCGTTTGAATTTATGGCGAAATAAACTGTTTGATTCAAATCAAACAACAGGTTATCGTTCTTTAATGATGAACTGCCAATGTGAGTAAATCTCACTAACTCTGAACAGTTTATAAATTCATGTTGTATTTTTAGAACTGTTAAATATTGTCTGATTGACTGTGTGTTGACTGTTTGATTGAACTGCTAGTCAGTTAGTTGAATTTCTATATTGATTCTGTTTAACAGAATATATCATATGGAACTGAAAGTGATGTTATCTATATCGTTTAACATCTGTGATGCAGGGAAACAGGTTGGAGGAATCCAACTGGATTCCTCAACATTTATTTTACTGTTTTCATATATTGTGATAGATGATGTGTTATATAATCTGTTATGGATTATGTGTGTTGGAATGATGTCGATCATTGTTATTCGATATTTTAAATATCATAAAAGACCCTGGGATGTAAAAAGAATTATTTCAATGTATATTGAAATAAAGGGAGTTTATAAAATCAACAGATTTTATAAAAGGAAATATTTTGAAAGTAAATAAAAAGGGAAAAGTGTTTTTAAAACGAATAGAGTTTTATAAAAAGGGAAATCATTTGTAAAGTGAAGAACTGTTACTAAAAGTAAATCTCTATAAATGAATAGTTTATTCGAATAGTAAAAGGAGTTAATCGATGTTAGTTTAATCGATTAGAGTTAAAGTAAAAGGAGCTAATCGATGTTAGTTTAATCGATTAAAGTAAAAGGAGCTAATCGATGTTAGTTTAATCGATTAGAGTTAAAGTAAAAGGAGTTAATCGATGTTAGTTTAATCGATTAGAGTTAAAGTAAAAGGAGCTAATCGATGTTAGTTTAATCGATTAGAGTTAAAGTAAAAGGAGTTAATCGATGTTAGTTTAATCGATTAGAGTTAAAACAAATGAGTTAATCGAATATAGTTTATTCGAAGAAAGTAAAAGGAGTTATCGAATATAATTTATTCGAAAGGAGTAAGTGAAATGAGTAAATCAATAGCGTTAGTCAAATAGAGTTAACCCAATAGTGTTAGTCCAATAGAGTTAATTGATAAGGGTTAATCGAAAGGAGTAAGTGAAATGAGTAAATCAATAGCGTTAGTCAAATAGAGTTAATCCAATAGTGTTAGTCCAATAGAGTTAATTGATAAGGGTTAATCGAATAGAGTTAAGTGAAAAGAGTAAATCGAATATAGCTATTCGAAGAGGGTTAAGTAAGGAAGTTAGTAAAAGGGATATAAAGTGAACTTTGCCTATTTCAAAGTTAGAAATGTTGTTCAGTTAAGGTCTGAGAGGTAATTCTACCCCAACTTGATTGGCTTCGTTTTTAACTAAGGAGTAGTTAAGGTTCGGCAGTAAAGGAAATGGTTTGAGTTGGCATAGCAATGTTTGTTTAAGAATCTGTCTAAGTCCAATAAAGAAGCTTTGGAAATGTTTTCCAAATAAGAAACCAGAAATGTTTTCTAATAAAGAAAACAAGAAATGGAAATGTTTTCCATTGTTAATAACGTATATTTTCCAAATTTAGAAAATAGGAAATATTGAATATAGAGAAACAGGAGATAAGTAAATTATTGGAATAAAGAGATAAATGTTGAATGATGATTGATCGATATAATTTCCATTTGGAAATAATATCGTTGTTTGCACATCTATTTTTCTTCGATAGTTAAATCACAGACTATCGAAGTTTTGACCATTTTAACGTTGTTAATATGGAGAGACCGGTTGGATTATTATCCAAAGAACCACTCCGTATTGGCATAAGCGTTGCGAATCATATATGCCAAAGGAAATTGAAGACGGAGTTATGCAAGGGCTATCCTGTTTACAGAATAGTGCATTCGGTTCATCCTGTTCCTGAATGACTTGTATGGACGGATGTCTGACAGAGTATTTCCAGACGATCACGTATATTGATTTCTCCAACCGTACCAAGAGTGGAAGCGGAGAAGGAAACTTCTTTTAGCTAACACATAACGTATTGTTGAGGACGTCAGTCGGTGATTTGATGGATTTGATGATGTGGCATTCAAAGTGAATCTGGTGTGATGATAAAGTGTAGCTTCTAGCCTCATCAACTGGTAAATGACAGAAATCGGGCAGGCATCATGGCTATGTAGGTCGCACCTATTAGGGTGTATAATCACCTGATCTAGAGTTCCATTTATTTCTAAAAATCTATTGTCGATACTGTCCCATTTGGGAAACGGTTGCTGATCCCAACCGTTGGTGATATACATTCGATACGCTCAAGCGAAATGAGTGGTCGGTCATGTGTGGCCGGGTTGCAAGATGTTCTTGTTGAACCCAGTGTATTCCTCTCTAGAGGTACACTAGCGAAAGATGGTTCCATACCTTGTCATAGTTGGAAATCCATTACCCAATACGTGCTTGCAGTTTTGATTGTATACTATATATGTAGAACGTGAGATGAAAGCGTTTCTGCTAGATGATTATTATATTGTGTTGATAGACATTATTATAATATCAAAAGGATTTGATATAAAGATATTTTGGATTATCATAAGGGAAAAACCCGTTCCGTTATACGGCGTGGTCTTATGAGATATCATATACATGTATAACTGTTTTACTCATACCAGTCCCATGACTGACCCGGAGTTTATTTTGTTGTTTTCCCTAAACTCTTGGGTGCCTAAATTTGTACGGGCAGTCAAGTAGTCGGGATTTACAGATATACTGGAAGAGCTTGGAGCAGGAGGCTTCAAGATCATATAGCTATAGTTATTTCCGCTGTGTTGTAAGTGCTGTACTTTGATAATGATATGTATATTCAAGTACATATTTGTATTTCAAAGTTATGTTATGAAATATATGTTATTCGTTCCGCTGTGAGATTCGTGTTACTCTGATATTGTGTTCTTCTTCTTCTTCTATTCTAAGTTTCTATCTTATCTTTCCTCACCCTCTAATTTCTTTCACTAATGACTGGTATTTTTCGATGTTTGGTTAGTCATCATCGAGTTTATGGTGATAACCAAAGTCGTCAAAATCCCAGGTCATTACAGTTGGTATCAGAGCTTAGGTTAAGTGAATTACCTTGGCTCTGTGGCGTGACTCGGTAGAGATAGGGTTAGTAATACACTAGATTGAGTTGAGTGTATATATACGAGTGAGCGTATTTGTTGTTGATATAAAAAAAATTGTTTTATATTGTGGAGATTCATTGGTTGAGTTGTTTATGAGTTCTGGTCGATCAGTTTGATCCACTGTATCGGTAGGAGTTACTAAACACTCGAATACGATGGTTCGACACGATATGTTTTGAAAAGAGGGTAAATTAAAATAAGTTTTCCTAAGGTATATCTTGATATTGAGAAGATATATATATATATATATCAAGATTATAATATATTGGATATATTGGTTGTTATTATAATCGAGTAAGATTATAAATTTAATGGTTATGTAAATAACCAACCAGAATTCATATAAGTGAAATACGTGAAATCAGATGAGTTAAATCTGAAATTTAAACTAGAAATTGAGTTAAAACTCTGGAGAATTGGATAAGTGTTTGTAAATGGATTTGGATTTAAAATAAGGAAAATTTAAGATCTTGGGAGATTTTAAATTGTTTTACAAACAGTGTGAATTATATTTTGAAATGAATTTCAAGGTGGAAATGTTTAGAAATAGTTTTATAGTATTGAACTCACTTCGATAGCTGGAAAATAGATTCTGATGATGACAGCTGCATCATCAGTATTCATTTTCGAGTTGTAAGTGACGAATTACTACCAGAGATACTGTTTTGAATTTGTTTTGGGAAAGACAAGTTGTGTTGAATTTCAAAATGGAAAATTGAATATATAATTTGAATAAAGAGAATTCAAATAGGTTTGAATATAGAATTTGACATATGAGAAATCGAATAGAATTTGACATATGAGAAATCGAATAGAATTTGACATATGAGAAATCGAATAGAAATTGACATATGAGAAATCGAATAGAATTTGACATATGAGAAATCGAATAGAATTTGACATATGAGAAATCGAATAGAATTTGACATAAGAGAAATTGAATAGAATTTGAATAAGAGAAGTGACATAGAAATTGAATAAAGGATTTGAAAAGGAATTTGAATATTTGTAATTCAAATTGAATATAGAAATTTAAAGGAGTTTAAATAAATGAAATTCAAATAGAATTTGAATTAGGAAAATTCAAATAGAGTTAAAAAGGAATTTGAATATAGGATTCAAATAGAATTCAAATGGAATTTGAATATAGCATTCAAAGGGGATTTGAGGATTTATATTCGAAATTGAATATGAAGCGTAAGTTGAAAATGGAGTTCAAATTAGTTGTAAGCAAGTTAAAATATATTTGAACATATCATGTTCAAATATAAAAGTGAAATAGACTAAAGGAGTAAATCAACAAAATTTAATTAACAAATTTAGTTAAAATGATTGGTATAGTTAAAATAGATTGGGCAAGTATAAATATACATGAGATAGGTATGGATAAGGACAATGCAAGAGTTATAAATAGATTGCTCGACAAAAGGTATGTATTTAATTCATATATGAGATTTTATGCGCCGTATCGGCTAGCCGATTGGCTTTTTCTTTTTATTTTGGATTGGTGAGGGCCATGGGAGGCTTTTTGAAATATCCCGATGCTCCTGATACAAAGGAGGTTATGGCGAATTTTTCCGGGAATTTAAGGAGTTAGAATTTTTTTAAGATAATTTGATAGTTAGATATCAACGTATCGATATATATAGAAGTCGATAAGGAAGCGAACTTAAAAAAAATAGAATAGTAAAATCAAAAAGGAAGACTAAGAATAAAATCTAGTAAGAATAGAAAGAGAAAGTGTATATGTGTTTAAAAGTGAATAAGTAGTTGTATGGTATTGGTTATTCGAGTAAGTAGTCATATTTGTTCTGACGTTATAAATGTTATTCAGTCAAGGTCTGAGAGGTAGTTATACCTCAACTTGATTGATTTCATTATTAACAAATAAATAGTAAGATTTCAGGCTCGAAGATCAATGTTGAATAAGAGTTAGTTGAATATAGTATTTGGGTTGTCATAACGATGTTTTACACAACATCTGTTTTAACCCAAATAAGTGTAAGCTTGGAAATATAATAAAGAATATTTCCTAAGTATAGAAATAAACGAGATCGGAAAAGAGATAAGAAATTGGAATATTTTCAAATTTTAAATAGCATGTATTTTCTAAAGTTAGAAAATAAAGGAAGGCGATATTCGGAAATGTTTTCCAAATAACATGAAAGGCCAATATGGTTATTGAAAATATTTGGTTAACAAATATTAATAAAGAAATAGAGAAGTGATTTAACTAATGGAATATTAATTAAGGGCTCAGTGACATGTTCAAAAAGAAAATCTGATTTTTGAAAAGAGTAAACTGTTTAAAAACTCCCAGGGAAAAGACTGTTTGAATTAAAAACAAATTTAACAGAAATTTGTGAAAGAAAAATTGAATTAAAGTAAAGCCAGTAAAGTGGTAACTGAGATTGAATTAGAATGATATCAAGACAAATTGGATTGTGAAATTCAAATTTGAAGTGTAATGTGATAATCAAGTTAAGCATTGGGAATCGAGAAGAAACTCGAGTTGAAATGAAATTTGGCTCGGATATAGGCGAATGGTTGTGTTGTGGATAAAAGCAGATTGGAATTTGATTGGGATGACCCTTGTATCTGCTGAATTGATAACAGATGGAAAAGATAAAACGATAGGCCGACAAAAGGTACAAGATTATATTTCTATTGGATATAAGATTTATGAGCCGAATTGGCAAGCCACCTGGCTGTTTGGTTTTCTTATGGGTTGGAGACGGCCCAGAGGGGCGAGCGGTGGTTTGACCGATTGACCAGTACAAAGGAGGTGCTGGCGAAAATTTTCGAAGAGTTAAGGCGTTAGAAAATTTTCAGGATTTTTGAAAATTTTCGTTGATAAGAATTAATTAATAATTTAATTGAAATTAAATTGGTTCAGTTGAAACTGAAGTTAAGAAGTGAACAAATATGTTCCAACCGGTCGATAGGGTCATTCTCTACCTTTTAGCAATTTCGAGGACGAAATTATTTTAAGTGGGGAAGATTGTAATGACCCGCATTGGCAGAGGTATTATGATTAATTTATTTTATTATATAAATGGTGGTTTAGTGAATTAAATGATCGTGGAATTAAATAATAGTGAATATTTAATTAAAATAATAAATTAAAAATATATTTAATTCTGAAATAATCAGAATTGGCTGAAATGACGATATGGTGTGAACTGGATCATCTGTGATATTTAATTCAGCTTGGAATTGAATTTGAATAACGAATATATTCAATCGTCGACAGTTGAACGTATAGTTTATAATATAATTATAAACGAGCTCGAAATGGCGCTGCAGTTCGTAAATTGGCGATTCGAACTTCAACTGAATGTACATGATTTGTTTTAAATCGGATTTCTGTGAAACAAGAAACGTACGGAGCTGGTGGAGTATATCTTCCTAGTGGAAGAGAAAAATCAGGATTTCGTCGTGTAGATTTTGAGATATGTCCAAATCAAATTTTAAAATAGTCGTTATAGAATCGTTTATCGACCATAACGGTTTATTCGATATAACTAGAGATCGGGTTTGAATTTAGACAAGGTTCTTTTGGGACATAGTGATAATTTAATTTTTAGAATTTTACTGTAATTTTTAATTAATTAAATATGCAACTTTTTATTTGGAGTGTTTTGCACCTCGTATCAGCGATTTTTGGGTTTCACAATACGAGTCAAACTACTGGTATTATTATATTTCTGGGATCGTGGCGCATTGATCGTCACGAGCGTGTAGTTGATCCGGTCGATAGCAGTTCGTAATTAACGAAGTTTTGAAAAATGAGATGACCAAATTCTTTTAAACTTAAAACAAATATCCTAACTATTCTATGGTCCTAAACAAGGCCACGCACACACTTGTTACAGCCACCAGTTTTGTGTGGTTTCAAACCAAAAGATGTGGAAGGATTAAATCCATACCAACTAAAACAAAGACCTATAAAAATACCATGATTTTTCTAACTTAAGGATTTACATTCCTTCTGTAACCAAAACAAGCCGCCACAAAAGTTACACAGCAAGAACCATATAATAATTCAAGTTCAAAAATCCAAATAAAATCCAATTAAATCCTACAAATCAATCTATAAGCGTATTCTTGTTGCTGGGAACCTCCTCTTCAATCGTATGGCTATTTTTGGGTGCGACATCAACTACTGTTCGCGGGTTCTTCACAGCGCAGGCTAGGGTGGGTTCGGCAAGCGATTTGAGGGATCGATTCAAGCTGTGTGTGTTGTTTTTGAGACCAGGAGGTAGTTCCGCACCCTTTGTGCTGATTTGGTGGGTTTCCGCGACATTGTTTGTCGATGCTGCACTGTAGCAGTGCTCGATGAGGTCAGAGACGCGATACGAAATACTGGTGCGAGTTCTGTGTTAAGGGTATGAGATGGGAGAGAGTTAGACGAGGAGTATCATCATATTTTTAGTTTGATTTTTAGCATTGAGATGAAGATGGTTTTTGCATTGAAAGAATCGAAAATGGAGGAGTGGGATATTTCTGGAGTACGAAATGGTTTTTGGGGAAGAAGGTTAGGGACCGGTTGGGCTTTAAGGGGGGTGTTGGGCCGGATTATAAGGGGTGAGGCCCGATATTAAATATATATGTGTTTAATTAAATTCGAGTAAGCGTACTAACTTATATAATCAATATCTTGGCCATACTGTATCAGAAATTCGAACCGTCAATGACGTTAGGATCGTATGGACGGACACTACCCAATGGCACTGACTGGGATTGGATTTAAGCTCGTTTGAATTTATGGCGAAATAAACTGTTTGATTCAAATCAAACAACAGGTTATCGTTCTTTAATGATGAACTGCCAATGTGAGTAAATCTCACTAACTCTGAACAGTTTATAAATTCATGTTGTATTTTTAGAACTGTTAAATATTGTCTGATTGACTGTGTGTTGACTGTTTGATTGAACTGCTAGTCAGTTAGTTGAATTTCTATATTGATTCTGTTTAACAGAATATATCATATGGAACTGAAAGTGATGTTATCTATATCGTTTAACATCTGTGATGCAGGGAAACAGGTTGGAGGAATCCAACTGGATTCCTCAACATTTATTTTACTGTTTTCATATATTGTGATAGATGATGTGTTATATAATCTGTTATGGATTATGTGTGTTGGAATGATGTCGATCATTGTTATTCGATATTTTAAATATCATAAAAGACCCTGGGATGTAAAAAGAATTATTTCAATGTATATTGAAATAAAGGGAGTTTATAAAATCAACAGATTTTATAAAAGGAAATATTTTGAAAGTAAATAAAAAGGGAAAAGTGTTTTTAAAACGAATAGAGTTTTATAAAAAGGGAAATCATTTGTAAAGTGAAGAACTGTTATTAAAAGTAAATCTCCATAAATGAATAGTTTATTCGAATAGTAAAAGGAGTTAATCGATGTTAGTTTAATCGATTAGAGTTAAAGTAAAAGGAGCTAATCGATGTTAGTTTAATCGATTAAAGTAAAAGGAGCTAATCGATGTTAGTTTAATCGATTAGAGTTAAAGTAAAAGGAGCTAATCGATGTTAGTTTAATTGATTAGAGTTAAAGTAAAAGGAGTTAATCGATGTTAGTTTAATCGATTAGAGTTAAAGTAAAAGGAGTTAATCGATGTTAGTTTAATCGATTAGAGTTAAAACAAATGAGTAATCGAATATAGTTTATTCGAAGAAAGTAAAAGGAGTTATCGAATATAATTTATTCGAAAGGAGTAAGTGAAATGAGTAAATCAATAGCGTTAGTCAAATAGAGTTAATCCAATAGTGTTAGTCCAATAGAGTTAATTTTTAAGGGTTAATCGAAAGGAGTAAGTGAAATGAGTAAATCAATAGCGTTAGTCAAATAGAGTTAATCCAATAGTGTTAGTCCAATAGAGTTAATTGATAAGGGTTAATCGAATAGAGTTAAGTGAAAAGAGTAAATCGAATATAGCTATTCGAAGAGGGTTAAGTAAGGAAGTTAGTAAAAGGGATATAAAGTGAACTTTGCCTATTTCAAAGTTAGAAATGTTGTTCAGTTAAGGTCTAAGAGGTAATTCTACCCCAACTTGATTGGCTTCGTTTTTAACTAAGGAGTAGTTAAGGTTCGGCAGTAAAGGAAATGGTTTGAGTTGGCATAGCGATGTTTGTTTAAGCATCTGTCTAAGTCTAATAAAGAAGCTTTGGAAATGTTTTCCAAATAAGAAACCGGAAATGTTTTCTAATAAAGAAAACAAGAAATGGAAATGTTTTCCATTGTTAATAACGTATATTTTCCAAATTTAAAAAATAGGAAATATTGAATATAGAGAAACAGGAGATAAGTAAATTAATGGAATAAAGAGATAAATGTTGAATGATGATTGATCGATATAATTTCCATTTGGAAATAATATCGTTGTTTGCACATCTGTTTTTCTTCGATAGTTAAATCACAGACTATCGAAGTTTTGACCATTTTAACGTTGTTAATATGGAGAGACCGGTTGGATTATTATCCAAAGAACCACTCTGTATTGGCATAAGCGTTGCGAATCATATATGCCAAAGGAAATTGAAGACGGAGTTATGCAAGGGCTATCCTGTTTACAGAATAGTGCCTTCGGTTCATCCTGTTCCTGGATGACTTGTATGGACGGATGTCTGACAGAGTATTTCCAGACGATCACGTATATTGATTTCTCCAACCGTACCAAGAGTGGAAGCGGAGAAGGAAACTTCTTTTAGCTAACACATAATGTATTGTTGAGGACGTCAATCGGTGATTTGATGGATTTGATGATGTGGCATTCAAAGTGAATCTGGTGTGATGATAAAGCGTAGCTTCTAGCCTCATCAACTGGTAAATGACAGAAATCAGGCAGGCATCATGGCTATGTAGGTCGCACCTATTAGGGTGTATAATCACCTGATCTAGAGTTCCATTTATTTCTAAAAATCTATTGTCGATACTGTCCCATTTGGGAAACGGTTGCTGATCCCAACCGTTGGTGATATACATTCGATACGCTTAAGCGAAATGAGTGGTCGGTCATGTGTGGCCGAGTTGCAAGATGTTCTTGTTGAACCCAGTGTATTCCTCTCTAGAGGTACACTAACGAAAGGTGGTTCCATACCTTGTCATAGTTGGAAATCCATTACCCAATACGTGCTTGCAGTTTTGATTGTATACTATATATGTAGAACGTGAGATGAAAGCGTTTCTGCTAGATGATTATTATATTGTGTTGATAGACATTATTATAATATCAAAAGGTTTTGATATAAAGATATTTTGGATTATCATAAGGGAAAAACCCGTTCCGTTATGCGGCGTGGTCTTATGAGATATCATATACATGTATAACTGTTTTAAACTGTTTTACTCATACCAGTCCCATGACTGACCCGGAGTTTATTTTGTTGTTTTCCCTAAACTCTTGGGTGCCTAAATTTGTACGGGCAGTCAAGTAGTCGGGATTTACAGATATACTGGAAGAGCTTGGAGCAGGAGGCTTCAAGATCATATAGCTATAGTTATTTCCGTTGTGTTGTAAGTGTTGTACTTTGATAATGATATGTATATTCAAGTACAGATTTGTATTTCAAAGTTATGTTATGAAATATATGTTATTCGTTCCACTGTGAGATTCGTGTTACTCTGATATTGTGTTCTTCTTCTTCTTCTATTCTAAGTTTCTATCTTATCTTTCCTCACCCTCTAATTTCTTTCACTAATGGCCGGTATTTTTCGATGTTTAGTTAGTCGTCATCGAGTTTATGGCGATAACCAAAGTCGTCAAAATCCCGGGTCATTACATCAACATTTCCCAAACTTTTTCCCTATCATTCAAGCGTTATACGTGTGCGAATTTTTCATAATATGTTAGGCTCGAAGTTAGCCTAACTCATAAAAAGAAAAAGGAAAAAGGAAGAGGGAAGAGAATCATGGTATCAAAATAGGCATAAATATACGAGCACGAATAGGCATGAACTGATAGAATTGATCAGAAAAGCATAGGCTATGAACCACAAAAGATGACAACTTGCAATTTTGATAAGACAGGCATAATCATATGATCACAATTTACAACTTATCATAATTACTTTAGTTTAATTATATTGTGAAAGCTACATGAACTCACAGAGATTAAGAAATAAGAGAAGATCTGGAATCTGATTTCTGAAGTTGATAAGCTAATCCGTTGATGTAGGCTTTGATCTTTATCTTTTTTCTTGAATTTGATTAGTTATGGTGGAGGCTAGCTTAGCTTAGAGATGGATAGCATGACGGCTTCATAGAATAGGGTTATGAGGCTTAGGGTTTAGGTTTGATGTGATTATATAGAAGTATAGAATTAATATGATCCTTTAGATCAACCTAGGATCCATCCAAACCATCCAGTCCAAGAAAATGCGTCATCAGGCCAATCATAGGTCGCCACGCAGCCCTACGACTCAGAAAATCGTCACTGTCCAGAACAGTCAGCAGGGGTCGACCCCTATAGGGGGGTCGACACCTATGTCGACACTCCTATAGGGAGGTCGACTCCCATGTTGACACCCCCTGGGGGTAGGGCTGTCAACGGGTACCCGAAAAATCCGATATCCGTCCGCATCCATATCCGAAAATACGAAAAATATCCGTTATCCGAGATGCGGATACGGATATCCGATATCCGAAAATCATTTCGGATACGGATATGGTTATAGTGGTATCCGTATCCGAAAAATATCCGTCCGATTTTCTGATAAGTGTACGTAGTATATATATTATATAATTTTTAATTTATATTTAAGATTAAATTAATATATAAATTTCCTTAAAATAGCTAAGCTAAACTCAACTATTTAATTATAAAGGAAAGTTGTATTTTGTATTATGCAACATTTTAAATCATGTACTCATTTTATTTTGTGGTATGGTTATAATTAAAACATAATTGTGTACGTGCTTCTATGATTTATATTTTGTTTTATTTTAGTCTTAGGGTTGTGTATTTCATATTTTGAACACTTTATGTCTTAAAATATTTGTTGTAAGAAAATTATTTGATTGATGTCCTGCTTGTAATTTTTAATTAGATGTATTCACATTTTCAAAAAAAATATTTTATGAGCCAAATTTGTATGTGAGTGATGTATTTGTAAACTTTTACTGTTTTATTTTCGGATATTTTTTCGGATGTTTTCGGATATTTTTCGGATATTTTCGGATATACACATCCAATGTACAGTTTTAAGTTTCGGATACGGATATTCTCGGATATCCGTATTCGCTAAGGCGGATACGGATATTTTCGGATATCCGAAAATATCCGCGGATACGGATACGGATATTTTTAACTGGTATCCGCGGATATCGGATACGGATTCAGATATGGATTTTCATTTTTGGATACGGATTCGGATACGGCACTATCCGTATCCGACTGCATCCGTTTACAGCCCTACCTGGGGGGGGGGGGTAGACACCCCTGAGCGGGAGTTTTCCCGCTCAGCTTCTTTTCTGAATTTCGAATTTCGAATCTGTTTTGACTATTTAATTAATATTTTAATTTAATTTCTGCTTACACTTGAAATCTTCTAACCTCCATAACTTCTTCATATGGATTCTGATTCATGCAAACTCGGATTCTATCTCAAGTAGAATTCCAAGATGAACGCAATGACATAATTCATTTCACCTAATTCTTCTTCTAAAAATTAAGTGTCCTTAAATTTGTTAATTTAATATTTAAAATTACAGGGTGTTACAGCTATTTTGCAACGGCCTCGGTTTTCGATGATATTAGTTTCATTGGAACTGTAACGTTAAATTATTGTTCGATATTAAATTTCATGGCAAACCAATGTCGTATGTGACTTCGGTAGCCGAAACGCCTCTGTTTTAATTTAATCAATTATATTATTTTGGCTATTTTAGACAGGGGTGACTTTAAAGGAATAAACGACTGGCCAAACGAACTTCGATTTTAATGAAACAAATTTCATTGGATCCGTGAGGAAAATGACAAGTAGAATTTCAAAATTTCAAGTTGATTGGATTTATTTATAATCATGGTAAATTTAAAGCGTGATTTTTCACCTATGAATTTTAAAGGGATTTTTACAAACGACCACAGAATTCAGCGAAACCTATTCCATCGGGTCCGGAATATTTTTTGAATGCTAGGATTAGGAGTTTCATCTCAATTGGACATCGCATGTGGTGGGTTTTGCTTATTACTTTACAATGAAGTTTTGGATAATAATAAAATATAAATTCTTCCACCCTATAATTACAACACGACAGACCATCTAAACCTAAAAATGTGTTCAAAACAAATGTGTGGTAAACGCGTATAGTAGCCCCCCATTCTCTTTTGAACGGCTCGAAAACTCCTGTCTCCTTGCTCCGATTTCTCTTAACCCATTAATCAATTCCACATGTCCACAACTAAATATTATTGAGATTGGTGAGGGCTACAGTTTATCCAGTTGTGATCGAAATTTGCTTATTGAAGTGGTCAGAATCGCAGCTCAAAGTCGTCGTGTTTGTGGGTGAATTGGGGACGGAGGACAGGTTCGAGTTAGATGAGGCTTCTGGCGAAGGGGGTGGGTGTTGAGGCGGTTGTCGTGGCAATATTAGATAGATGGTCGGTGGTCTAAATGAGGGTAACGCATCGTACAGTTTTCATTGTAGTCGTAATCATTTTTGGGAAGTGGTCACGAAGGAATAGAGCAAGGACGAGAAAGAATTTTAAGAAGTCTGGCACAAATTTCATTTTATTAGAGCACATGGAATGGTGGTTAGTTGACTGACGAGGGAATTGATCATCTTCAGGATGACAACGGGTTTTTTGCATATTGAAGTAAAGGGGACGAATGGAATACGTATATTATTCAGCCGATAATTTCAAGAGAAAAACAAAAGTAATTAGTTATGTTTTTTAATAGTAGTAATTAGTTATATGATCTCTAATTAAGGAATATTAGATAAAAATAATTATATTAACTGAATTGGGAATTTTGTACAAGTGTTTGGAAGGTGTCTGAAGCCGGAACGAACGTACCAAAGGGAAAATTGGCAGACACTTTATTATAACTCAAAGTAATTATAATGTAATTAAATTATAAGTAAGGAGTTAGTTAACTCATACAAAATGTGGAACTAAAACGTTATAACTCGTTCGTATCTTAACAAAGTGTAACGAAATAAAAAGCAATGGGATCGTGGTAACGAATACTACATTGTATAGCTGGATTGGACAGTGATGGAGACAACATGAATTTACGGTTAAATTAAACGACTGTTTAATTCAACTGTAATCGAACCATTTCAGCCACGAATCGATGTGAGTTTAATTCACTCAGTTCTTCCCACTTATATTTTATATAAGTCGGGTTTTATAATTGTGTGCTATGGTTGCAAATAATTGGCTGTTTGTTAAATATATCTTTATATATTGATTAAACCGATTAAACGTTGTTTAATTTCAGTGAATCACCAAATTGTTATTTTAATGATTTGAAACCAATTGGGATAACTTACCTTGTTGGTCACGTTTATAAAATAAATGTGTTTAATTTAATGAATCGTTTGAATTGTCGTGATTGATTGCTAAATGAAATGGTTGTTATTAAATTGTTGTTATTAGTTATTTATAGAAATCATCTTTTAATTAAATTAAATGACCATATTTGAGATAACATTTTTGGATGCAAGTAAAAATAGGTTGGAGGAATCCAACTGGATTCCTCTAATATATTAGATATTATTTATCCTCATATTATTATTATATAAACTATTCTAATTGGATGATTGATTTGGTTGTCAATCATTGACCTAAGATTCAATGTTTGTTTTATTTAAACCAATGGGCAGTATTGGTTAAGTAATTAGTAGTATATGGCCTACAAATCAATCATTTTATAAACATCGATTTACTGTCCAATGAATAGACAGTAAGGAAGTTATAAAATTTATTAAATAACTGAAGATAGATTTATAAATCTATTAATTTGAATGAAAGTTTATTAAGTGAAAATAAATATTTATTATTTATTAAAATTTATAACTACTTATTAAATGATTTTATAAAGCAAATTCTGATATTAATCAGATTTATAAACGAATGAGTAGAAAATTAACCTAACGGTCAAGAGTTAGATAATTGTTTTTTTGTGAAGCAATTAAATGGAATTATTCAATTAATTATGTTATTAATTAATTTAAAGGAATGACCAATTGAATTTGGCTAACGAGATAATTGTGTTTTGAGTTGATTAAGTCGACCGTTTTAATGAGGATTGGTTATTTAATTAGTTTGTTTTGTATTAATCTAATGAAAAGGTTTAACAATTTTTTTTTTATTTTTACTAAGATTTTAAAAAGAAATTTGTTATTTAAAAATAAATTAACTACTTTTATAGTGGTTAATGATGAAGTAATTTATTATTTTAATTAATAATATTTAAGTGTAGTTGTAATGAAAATTAGTTGAATTATGAAAGGAGCTATGAATGGTTTTTATATTAAAAACCCGAGTTTTATAACGAAGTTATAAAAAGGGATTGAAGCGAATATGATAGCTTAATTTTAATATTACTTAATATTTGAAGTTAGAAAAAGAAAATTGAGATAAAAAGGGTTTACATTAAACCTGAGTTTTATAAACGAGATTAATATAAGAGATATGGAGTTAAAGAGTTAATTTTAAATTAACGCTACTTAATAATAGAATTAAGTAAAATGGATGAAATTGAGATAAGTTCTCAAAGAGGAAGATGGTTAAATGGATTGTAAAAAGGGATTTTTGAGATGGTATGGGATAAAGGATTTTGCAATAAAAACCAGTGTTATAAAATAAAATGATTAAAGGAATTTAAAGTAAAAGGGAAAGTTTAATAAATATTTACTTAATCAACAAATTAAGTAATAACAGTTGTATTTGAAAAGGGGATTTTCAAAAATAAGAAATGGATTATAAGATCATAGTTTAAATAAAACGGTTAAATGGATTTGGTTGATATTATAATAAACATCGGTTTTTGATTACAAATCATATCTATCTTAAGATAAGAACGTTGTTGATCAAGGTTTGAGAGGTAAATAAATACCCCAACTTGAACGACTTCAGGATTATCCAAGGATGATATGAGTTTGTAGTGGAAAAGAAGTTAAGAATAATTGATTATTTCCATATGAGATATAATAACCCAATGTTAATAAAAGGATTTGATAATATATATAATGAAATTTCCAAAGTAACGGAAATAAAAGGATACGAGAATATATAAAATGAAATTTCCAAAGTAACGAAAATAAAAGGATTTGAGAACATATAATGAAATTTTCAAAGTAATGGAAATAAAAGGATTTGAGAATATATATATATAATGAAATTTTCAAAGTAACGGAAATAAAAGGATTTGAGAATATGTATAATAAGATTTCCAAAGTAACGGAAAGGAGAAGATTCGAGAATATATATATGTATAATGATTTTTCCGAAGTAAAAGGAAATCGAGATGAAAAGAGTTAATTCTAAAAGAATAAGGGTTGGTTATTGTTTTCAAGTAATGAAACAAAAGAGATTTCGTAACGTTGTTTTACGAGTGAAGTTGAATTGATTTTCCCAAATTATAGATAATGAGAAAAGATGTAACAAAGGTTTTGAATATGATAGTAAATTAGAAAATTGAATATGATTATACAATATTTTCCTAAGTATTAAAATAAATTAGCTTGAAAATAATCTTATGTTAAATAAAAAGTGTGTGACGATCGCCCACAGCCCCCACACTATACAAGAGGTATAATGCACTGAAAGGTATGCCAGGCAGCTATGGACGATCATCAAAGTATTTCCCATACACGTGGATAGCAGCAATAGAGTTTGTACAATTTGCCTCACTACAGCACTCAGAGAAATAGCAAACAACGAAAATCCAAATATTAGATAGTAATAAAGATAGTACGCCAGCCTCCTGCTTGCCATCGATCGATATCACCGTTCCCACTAAGGCATCACCTGTCACCTGCTACTTAGTCTTCCCATCCAATAATCGGATGAACAGCCCAAGTTAATAAGAGGGAGACATAAAACCTTGAGTCAGACAACAGTCTTAGTGAGCAATAAAACAACTAACAAACTTCATCAATAAAGCATATGAGAATGGATAAATAAACGAACTAATCTACCCAGCTCCAGAGAAGAACTTACACCTGCCTTCCCCACAACATGATAGTGATAGCCTTTACGATCCATACACCCAAAGGAACAATAATTCATCCATAGTAACCAGAACAACCATCATACATAGCAATAACAACTCAATCATGATAACAACATGCATTCAAATGTCCATGATTGACTCTGGCTATCACCACCAACCTTGCTTTAGAACTCTCGTTATCGTATGAATGGCTAACAATTTACCGTCAATTGTCAAGGACCACACACGATGCCCCGGTTCTAGCAAAACTCCACATGTTGTACTCAACACATGCTACACGTTATACTCAACACGTGTCTATGCCATACACGACCCCCAAATCACTCGACCTACAATTGGTCTTCAATTGTACCACTGCTTTGAGTTCGCTAGAACCTACGACAACGATAATTCCTCAACCTTCATCTTTCTAGTCGTTATCAATTACGACTATTCTAGGCTCAGAACATTTTAGAGCAACTACTTCACACGAACTCAGTACATCCTTGAGTCATTTCCACATTCACCACATCTGACGAATAATTCATCTCACTTCATAAGTCCACCATGGAAAATTCACTTCAAAGTTATCAATATTTTCAAACCAAAGAAAACATCAATCATGAGGTTCACAACGATCCATAGCATCACATCAATTTGCTAAAGGAAACAAACCACAACACTAAAGCCATCCACCGCAGCGTTTAGAAGCGCTGTTGAAAACCCTAGAAATGACCGACCCACTCTAGAGAACTCGACCGACCCGACCCACAATGGACCGACCCACTTCTACGGCCGACCCAACTCCTCACATTCACATTACCACCGACATGACCAACCCGACCCAATCACCCCTTTCTAGAATATGACCAACCCAACCCGATCATTCCTCTTTGGAACATTACCAACCCGATCTGGTTGCACTAACATGACCGACCAATCCATGATCGCCCACTCCATATCCTACCACTCCAGTATTTTTGCCCAGTTCATACTCCAGAACTTTTCCCGGTCCATGCTTCAGAAAATTGCCCAGTCCATAAAACTGCCCAGTCCGTAAAATTTCCCAGTCCATAAACTGCCCTGTCCATAAACTGACCAGTCCATAAAACTATCTAGTCCATAACTGCCCTGTCCATAAAATTGCCCAGTCCATAAACTTGCCTGTCCATAAACTGCCCAGTCCATGAAACTGCCCAAGTCTATGCCGACCCACTTTATGGCCGACCCAACTGATGGTCGATCCAACTTATGACCGATCCGACTTATGGCCGATCTAACTTATGGCCAACCGAAAACCGGCATATTGCAATTCAACTCCGATTTTGACCAAAACTTCGCCAAACGATAGATTCAACGAAACCAACTCGTCCAAATCATCAAATGTGACCGCAAACATGGTATGAAACCATTATCAACATGATTACGACAATTCTCATCCAAATTATGCAAATCACTCCAAAAATCATAATGAATGATCATATGAACAAAATTATAGATCTATCTAGCATAATCACATGAAATAACATAGAATCATTGATTTAAACTTACTAAATGATACCTTAGGGTGATTCAAATGAAAATGGACTTACAAATGCATATATCTAAGAAAAACACTTGAATTTGACGAAAAACATGATCTACTACTCATACACTTTATTGAATCCATGTGAGAGATGTAATCCACTCACCGATTCTCCAAAACAAGCTAAAATGGTAGAAATAAGAATCTGGACAGCAAACACCTCACACCAAACACCTTGATCTGATGAATCCTTGCCTCAATTGATGTAGATCTAGCCTCCAATGGTGTAGATTTACGATTTCCCTCCTTGGATTTGGATTTTTAATGGTGGAAAGGTGCTAGAGGAATAAGGAGATCAATGCCTCCAAATGAGAGAATGGAAAACTAAAAACATTTCCCATATCCCTTACCTCCTATTTATAGCTTCCCCCAACCTCCTAATGGGCCTCTCTAAATCAGCCCATTAAGGCTTCCCAAAACCTGAACAACCAACTGAAAAACCTTAAAACAACGATTCCTCCCAAACCATCGAGCCAAATACTTAATGTAACCACTCTACGGAAAGGCAAACATCAATTCCTTTCCAATGGCATAGGTCTCACCCTTTGATTCGACCTAAGTCAAAAGTTATGCCCTATACAAGACTGATAGGGGCAAAATGGTCACAAACAAAATCAGTAAAATCATGGACATGTTTCACATCCCCATAAGCAATATGTTAAAAGATGAGAATGATCCAACTCTCAGGGAATAAAATAAAAATATTTTACGATCTTTCGCTACGTAAAATGCGTGCTGTTACATTCTCCCCCTCCCCTAAGAGTTTCGCCCCCAAAATTCCAAGCAAACACAAGCAATCACAACAATTCCGCATGCCTATCATCCATGAGAAGCCAATTTTTATCATCCAAACTAGCAACCATCAAGCCATGCATCCATAGCCTTATCCTAGCACGCAGAATTATATCAAACAACAACAAAGATAACAACAAAATCAAGAAGTAACAATAATGAAAACAAGTAATAATGATGTAATGATCGCGCGATATCAATGGGTCCTATGGACGAAGAATTTTGGATGGGTCTTTCTTATACTCTCCTTCGTCTCCCACATACCATCGTTGCCATCCCCACTCCATTATAACTTAACTAAATAAAACGTCTTTTCCCAAAGTTGTTTTGTGTCACTCGCCATAACACGAAGCGGCTTATAAGGTTTCGTAACTACAAACTCAACTGCAAGGTCAAAGTATTACTCCGTAGGTACTACCACATCCGGACCAGGCACATATTTTCATAGAAGCGACTCATGGAAAACATTATGCACACTCGACATCTTCTCGAGTACTCCAATCGATATGCGAGCCTTCCAATTCGCTCGTCTATCGAAAATGGTCCAATAAACTATAGCACTTAAAAATGAACTTTCCAATATCTCGTTTCATCCCCTCCTAGTAGTAAACTCGCTTCATGTCCTGATACATCTTATTACCACCAGGATGAATCGTCAACTTCGAGTGATGACATTCCCTCAGAACCTCATTTCTCAGTCCATCGATATCAGGTACAACTAACCGTCCTTGCTTTAGAAGCCAACCTTCTCGATCGACTTCCAACTCGTGCTGGATAAAGTCAACAGATTTTGCATCCCGCTTTTGGCTCTCGCCAATCCTTTCGATAAGAGTAGGTCTTATCGACAAGCTTGCTAACATTTCAGGATCCAACTCACACATTGGCCTGAAATCAAACCTTGCCAAATAATTAAGGCTCTTCCATTTTGAAAACATCGCTCCCCAACTTGCGTGTCTTCGACTCAATGCATATGAAACTGCGTTGCCTTTGCTAGGTGTATAGGTTATACCAAAATCATACGATGACAAAAACTCTAACCATCGTTGCTGTCGAAGATTCAAATCCTTTTGGGAGAAAAGATACTTCAACGACTTGTGATTCGTAAACAACTCGAATCGAACTCCCAACAAATAATGTCTCCACATCTTCAGAGCAATCACAATTGCACCAACTCCAAATCATGAGTTGGATAGTTTTTCTCATGCGGCTTTAGTTGTCGAATCGCGTAAGCCACAACCTTATCCTTCTACATTAGCACTGCTCCAAGTCCAGTACCACATGCATCGATGTATACCACCATCTCTTCATTCCTATGTGAACACTTGGTTCTTCTTCGTCAATCCTATCAACAGTGCAGCTATCTTGGAGAAATCCTTGATAAACTGTCGATAATAACCAGCCAACCCAAGGAAACTCCGTACATCCGTCGCATTCTTAGGTCTATCCCAGTCCTGGATTGTTACCACCTTAGCGGGGTCAACCGCTATCCCATTTCCAGAAACAACACGACCTAAGAACCTCACTTCATCCTTCCAGAAGTGACACTTCGAGAACTTAGCCTTTAACTGATGCTTTCGTAAGATCTCTAACACAACTCTCAAGTGCGTCTTATGTTCTTCCTCATTCCTAGAGTAAACCAGAATATCATCCACGAACACAAGCACGAACTTGTTCAACTGATCTCTGAACACTCTATTCATAAGATCCACAAAGTACGCTACCGCGTTAGTCAACCCGAATGGCATCACCAACCACTCGAAGAATCCGGATGGTGTCCTAAAAGCAGTCTTGGTACAATATCATTGGCCACCCTCAATTGGTGAAATCCCGTCGCCAAATCCATCTGAGAAAACACTTTGGCTTCGTGAAGCTGATCGAACAAGTCATCAATCCTTGGCAATGGATACTTTTTCTTCTTAATCACCTTGTTCAGCTCACGACAGTCCACACACAATCTTAATGAGCCATCTGCCTTGGTTGCAAACACGACTAGTGCACCCCATTCGGATACACTCCTCCGAATGAATCCTTTTCCCAAAAGGTCTCTAACTTATACCTCCAACTCTCGCTGTTCCTTAGGCGCCATCCACCTAAGAGGGATAACGGTTGGTCCAACACCCTCGACCAAATCGATCCTAAACTCGATCTTTCGATGCAGCGGCAACCCTTTGACCTCATTAAAGACATCCTCATACTCATTAGCGATCAGCACAGATGACAAGTCTTCTTGTGGAATCACAAGAGAATATAGATAGCTAACGAAGACACCCTCTTCGCGCTTACACTTTATCAACACCTTTCGCCCTTCCACATCCCAGACTCTCACCTCTAACTTCTTGCAATTCACCCTTGTCGCATACCTCATGAGCCAATCCATGCCCAAGATGATCCCAAACCCAGCGAAGTTAAGAACAATGCAATCACATATAAAAGAGCAACCATGAATCGACAACACTAGACCACGGCACAACATGCATAAACTGGATGAACCCCCAACTGGATTAGTCACGATCAATAGTCTATTACAACTTTAAGTTCTGAACCCATTCAACACTCTAGTACCAAATAGAACTCAAACAACTTCACTGGCTGGAAGCATATCCAGACAACAACTTCTCCTAGTTCTCATCAGGAATACAATAGGAAATTGGAATAGCGTCCACAACACATGCTTCCTCCGGTTGCTTATTCTTTTGAAGGTCCAGACAGTCTTTCTTCTTATGTCCAGGCTTGCCACATTCAAAGCAATTCCTTTCAGTTTTCGGCTTCTTACAATCCTTGGCATAATGACCCTCCAATTAACGATTAAAGCAAGTGATATTCTTCTTAAATTTCTTCTTCTTTTCTTCTTATTAACACTGGGGCCAATAAAGGTTTCTTCATCTATAGGAGAATATACCCTTTGTCGCTTAGCAGAATCCCTTTTGGGTACTTGCGCAGGAACACCACGCTCTACTGACACTTCTGGAATGGGCATCCTTAACATGGCTACTGCCATCATGGCTGCCCCAAACATAACTAGATATTCGGGCGTAACAGCTAAAGCTACTAATCGGCTTCTTCCATCTCCTACTCTTCCAGTTTCAAGCTCACTCCTAGAGGCTTGATGACTCATTCCAAATCTAAAATAGAATGATTAATCCATTTACAAGATAAAATGCTAAAGGAAAACAACTGCTACTACTATATATGCTAATATATATAGTAAACATCCAACTGAAATCTACAAGTACGTCCGTAATTACATCTTCGAACTTTGGCCAAAATCGTTGACCAAAAATTTGATACCAAATGTGATGACCGCCCACGGCCCCCGCACTATACAAGAGGTATAATGCGCTGAAAGTTGTGCCAGGCAGCTATGGATGATCACCAAAGTAGGTAAACAATATCGGAACCTGTCGTAAACTCACATCTCAAGGATAAAATATAATAGAATATATACAACAGGTAGTGATAGTGAAGTAGAAAAACACTAAACTTTCATCACAACTAGAAAGTATTTCCCATACACGTGGATACCAAAAATAGTATTTGTACAATTTGCCTCACTACAGCACTCAGAGAAATAGCAAACAGCGGAAATCCAATTATTAGATAGTAATAAAGATAGTACGTCAGCCTCCTTCTCACCATCGATCAGCATCACCGTTCCCACTAAGGCATCACCTGTCACCTGCTACTTAGTTTGCCCATCCAACAATCGGATGAACAACCCAAGGTAATAAGAGGGAAACATAAAACCTTGAGTCAGACAACAGTCTTAGTGAGCGATAAAACAACTAACAAACTTCATCAATAAAGCATATGAGAATGGGTAAATAAATGAACTAATCTACACAGCTCTAGAAAAGAACTTACACCTACCATCCCCACAACATGACAGTGATAGCCTTTATGATCCATACACCCAAAGGAACAATAATTCTTCCATAGTAACCAGAACAACCATTCAAACATAGCAATAACAACTCAGTCATGATCACAACATGCATTCAAATGTCCATGACTGAATCTAGCTATCACCGCCAACTTTACTTTAGAACCCTCGTTATCGTATGACTGGCCAAAAATTTGCTGTCAATTTTCAAGGCCCACACACGACGCCCCGTTCTAGCAAAAATTCACATGTTGTACTCAACACATACTACACGTTATACTCAACACGTGTCTAGGCCACACACGATGCCTAAGGCACCCGACCTACAATTGGTCTTCAATTGTACATCTGCTTTGAGTTCGCTAGAACCTACAACAACGATAATTCCTCGGCCTTCGTCTTTCTAGTCATTATCAATTACGACTATTCTAGGCTCAGAACACTTTAGAGCAACTACTTCACATGGACTCAGTACATCCTTGAGTCGTTTCCACATTCGCCACATCTCACGAATAATTCATCTCACTTCGTCATTCCTCCATGGAAAATTCACCTTGAAGTTATCACTATTTTCAAACCCAAGAAGACATCAATCATAAGGTTCCCAACGATCCATAACATCACATCAATTTGCTAAAGGAAACAAACCACAACACTTAAGCCATCCACCGCAGTGTTTAGAAGCGCTGCTGAAAACCCTGGAAATGACCGACCCACTTCAGAGAACTCGACAGACCCGACCCACTATGGACCGACCTACTTCTACGGCCGACTCAACTCCTCACATTTGCATTAACACCAACACGATCGACCCGACCCAATCGCCCCTTTCTGGAACTTGACCGACCCGACCCGGCTACACCAACTTGACCGACCCGACCCGATCACTCCTCTTTGAAACACGACCGACCCGATCTGGTTGCACCAACATGACCAACCAATCCATGATCGTCCACTCCATATCCTACCATTCCAGTATCTTTGCCCGGTTCCTGCTCCAGAACTTTTCCTGGTCCATGCTTCAGAAAATTTCCTAGTCCATAAATATGCCTAGTACATAAACTGCGCAGTCCATAAAACTGCCCAGTCTGTAAACTGCCCTATCCATAAAATTGCCCAGTCCATAAACTGCCCTGTCCATAAATTGACCAGTCCATAAAACTGCCCAGTCCATAAACTACCATGTCCATAAAATTGCCCAGTCCATAAACTGCCCTATCCATAAACTGGACAGTCCATAAAACTGCCCAAGTCCATGTCGACCCACTTTATGGCCGACCCAACTGATGGTCAATCCAACTTATAGTCGATCCAACTTATGGTCGGTACAACTTATGGCTGACCCAAAACCTGCATATTGCAATTCAACTCCGATTTCGACCAAAACTTCACCAAACGATAGATTCGACGAAACCAACTCGTACAAATCATCAAATATGACCACAAACATGGTATGAAACCATTATCAACATGATTATGACAATTCTCATCAAAATTATGCAAATCACTCCAAAAATCATAATGAATGATCATATGAACAAAATTGTAGATCTAACTAGCATAATCATATGAAATAACATAGAATCATTGATTTAAACTTACTAAATGAGATCTTAGAGTGATTCAAATGAAAATGGACTTACAAATGCATAGATCTAAGAAAAAACACTTGAAATCGATGAAAAACATGATCTACTACTCATACACTTTATTGAATACATGTAAGAGATGTAATCCACTCACTGATTCTCCAAAACAAGCTAAAATGGTAGAAATAAGAATCCGGACAGCAAGCACCTCACACCAACCACCTTGATCCGATGAATCCTTACCTCAATTGATGTAGATCTAGCCTCCAATGGTGTAGATCTATGATTCCCTCCTTGGATTTGGATTTTTAATAGTGGAAAAGTGCTAGAGGAAGAAGGAGATCAATGCCTCTAAATGAGAGAATGGAAAACTAAAAATATTTCCCATATCCCTTACCCCATATTTATAGCTTCCCCCAACCCCCTAATGGGCCACTCCAAATCAACCCATTAAGGCTTCCCAAAACCTGAACAGGCAACTGAAAAATCTTAAAACAACGATTCCTCCTAAACCGCTGAGCCAAATACTCAATGTAACCACTCTACGGAAAGGCAAACATCAATTCCATTCCAATGGCACAGGTCTCACTCTCTGTTTCGACCTGAGTCAAAAGTTATTCCTTGTACAAGACTTACAGGGGCAAAATGGTCACAAACAAAATCGGTAAAAATCATGGACATGTCTCACATCCCCATAAGCAACATATTAAAAGATGAGAATGATCCAACTCTCAGGGAATAAAATAAAAATATTTTACGATCTTCCGATACGTAAAATGCGGGCTGTTACAAAGTGACGAGATATATTCGTAATATTGAAAGATTTAAGAGTTTTAAATTAACCATAATTAATTTTTTTAAATTAAAGAGGCTAAGTAATGCCAAATATTGAATCAAGAAGCTCATTTTATTTTCATGATTGTTTATTTGATAGTTAAATAACCGACAATCAAATTTGAGCCATACCATTGTTGGTACGGAAAGACCGGGATCGAATTTATATTCGAAAACCATTTTGAGCTAGCAAATACGTGAAGAATCTAATTGAAGATGGAGCAGTTGAAGACCATGGATCTTCATAAAACAGAAGAATTAATTAAAATCTCTGGATTCGCGCTTGGAGATATATTGTGGTTCTATCGTGGTTGAAATCTATAGATTGCAAGGACTACTCGCTACTGATCTATAGGGTGATACCTAAGATGTGGTAGGAGGGTGCATTCAGTTCATCCTGTTCCTGGATGACTTGTATGGATGGATGTCTGATAGAGTATTTCCAAAGGGATTATGTACGTTGATTTCTTCAAACAAACCATAGTTGATGGTGGAGAGAAGGCTTTTCTCTAGCCTAATAACTAGAGTATTTTTGTCAACATCAATTAGTAAATTTCTGGAGGATCTGACGATGTGGCATTCAAAGTGAATGGTAGCCAGATGTTAAAGGTATTTATGACCTCAAGCCTCATCAACCGGGAAATGATACAAATCGGGTAGGTCACATAGCTTTGTGGATCGCTCCTATTAGAGTGTATTTTCACCATCTAGAGAATATTCATATCTGCTCTTCTTTTCACTTCTGTATCTCCTGGGAACGTTTATGTTGCTACCAACCATAGATGACAATATATTCAGTACTCTCAATCGAAATGAGGGGCCGGTCATGTTTAGCCTGAGTGCAAGATGTTCTTGTTGAACTCGGTGTATTCCTCTCTACAGATACACTGTCGGAAAGTTGGTTGCCCATACCTTGCCATGGAAATCTATTCTCCAATAAGCGCCCGCGGTTTTGATTGAATACCATATATGTAGAGCGTGAGAAGCAAGCATTCTGCTTGATTGTTATTTATTTGTATTTAGGCATTATTAGAATATCAGAAAAGTATATGATTTCAAAAATGTTTTAGGTTATCGTAAGGTAAAAACCATCCGTATTTATGTGTGAATTTGGTCTTACGATTATGCTTTTCTTTCGAAAAGATTTTTACTTTAAAATCAAGTTGTGTGATACCTTTAAACTTAGTGTGTTTTCTCACTCTGGTTCTCTAGACTGGTCTGGTGTTTGTAGTGCTCGGGTTAGACCGGATTTTACAGGTGCAGATTATTGGATGCTATGAAGTCAAGAGACGAACTGGAAGTGTTCAGACATATGATATTATAGTTATAATTTCGTTGTGTGATTGTATATGAGGATAGATTATTATAACTTTCCAGATGTGTGATGTACTCTGATGATTTTAAGTTCTATTTCAAGCTCTCAGTAAAGATTTATTTCTATATTATATTTTGTTCCGCTACGATGTGAGACTCTGTGTTGCGTTGCTTCTTCTTTTAATATAATACTTCTTTCTTTCTTATCTCACTCTCTAATTTCTTTCTAATAACTATCTGGTGTTTTTGATACTTGAGTTCTGACAAGTAGTACGGGTTTTTATGTATTATTGTTGGAATTCGAGCGTCTAATTCTCTCGGTATGTTACACCTTGACTGCTGATGTAGGAGACTTATTGAGCACATGGAATGCCTAATTGACCGCTTTAGGTCAAAAACTTCGAGGAACATCTTTCTCAGTAAGTAAGATCCAAGCAATGTTCACGACTATCCTATTCTTACTCTCCACCATGTCATTCTATTGTGGAGTGTAAGTTGTGGCAAGCTACTTTTTTTATCGCTTCGTCTCTACAAAAATAAGAGAACTCAGCTGAAGTAAATTCTCCGCCCTGGTCCATTCTTAAGCATTTAACAAATAATCCTGACTCCTTTTCCACATGACTCTTGAATGTGCTGAAAGCATCACTCTTGTATGTAATAAAGTATACCCAAGCCTTTCTACTATAATCATTAATGAAGCTAATAAAGTACCTTGTGTGGCCATGCGAGTTAGGCAAAATAGGACCACATATGTTAGCGCATATCAATGCAAGCTTTCCTACAACTCTCCTCATAGCCTTCCTTGACATGACTTCTACGTGTTGTTTTAATTTCAAACACTCAGTACCCACTAAGTTGACTTCACTAAGACTAGGCTACTCATTTACCATCTTCTTCTATGTTAAAGTTTGCAGTCTAGAATTGCTAAGATGTCTGTATTTGCAATGCCAAAGATGAGCCACTTCTTGATCTTTAGCTTGAGCTTGAAAGCTTTTGTCACTAGACTCCACATTAGTTGGGACATCTTTTGAAGGGGCAGCTCTTGAGAGGTTGTGTATAGAAAGTAAAATGAACATTTTGTTCATCGTCATTTTACTTTCAAGAATTAACCCCTTCATAGGATCGTATACTCTACATTCATTGTTCTTGAACAAGAATGTTAGGCCCTTTTCTTGTATTGACCAATACTTAGCAGGTTGTTTCTTAGCACTGGAACATAGAGCACTTCTTGTACCACATGTGAGACACTTTCGAAGTGTTATCTCACACTCTCTTTGTCGGTCACCTTCATCTTCATATGGTTTCCTAAGCAGACTTCCTTCTTGAAACTCTCCTCCATATCATGGAACAAAGAGATGTCCCCGCTCATATGTTGTTGCACCCGCTGTCCGGGAACCATACATCTTGTCCTTTTTCCCTAGATGGTTCAACATAGGCCATGAGAAGCATCTCTTCATCATTGCTCATCTCAGCATAGTTTTCTCTATTCTCCAACTTAGGACACTCTTACTGGAAGTGCCAGAGTTGATGAAATCAATAACACTTTACAGAGGCTTTGTTGAAGGATTGGCGCCCTGTTCCACATTCTCGTCCTCCTCTCCAAGAGTTCCTTCCTTTGCCTTGGCCACCATTCTTATCATCGTATGATACAACTAGAACATGTTCGCTATCTGGCTCCTTCTTGAACTTCTGCTCATGAACCAGTAATAAACTTTGCAATGCATCTACCAATAGTTCATCCACATCTTTGGACTCCTTAATTGAGCAAATGATGTAGTTTCGCTTTTCTGTTAAGGTTCGCAAGATCTTCTCCACGATCTTGGTGGAAGTCATCATCTCTCCACAATTCCTCATGTCATTTGCAAGGATCATGGCTCTTCCAAAACAGTATGTGATGGTTTATCCTGCTTCATGGATAGGATATCAAATTCCCTCCGAAGACGATTCAATTGTGCCCTCTGCACTAATGCATTGCCTTGATATTTCACCTTCGTAGAATCCCATAGTTGTTTGGAGGTCTCCTTATTTGTAATGGTTTTGAGAATTAATTTGTCAAGGGGCTGGAACAAATAGTTCTTCACCTTAAGATCTTTGATCTGATTCTCCTTCGATGCCTTTCTCTGGGCTGGAGTCAGGCTTTCAACAATACTAGGTGTAGTGTATCCCTTTGACACCACTGTCTAATACTCTTTGGATTGTAGCAAATTCTCCATCACAATGCTCCAGTGATTGTAATCACCATCAAAAGTGGGAATTGCAGGCTGCACAAAACCGCCACTCTTTTCATCCGATCCCATATTCTCACAACATTATATTTTAGTGATTCTCTCTTGTATTTCACTCTTTGGTGCTTCCCTGAACAATTGATCTCCCATGAAAGATAGCTTTGATACTAGATGTTAGAATTCTTAGAAAACTAACTTACTTAACCTCATTGAAAAATGGAAATCGCTATATAACATAGCGTACAACTTAACTGGAATATAAAGTGGCTTATAAACTAATACCACTTATACAAACTGAGAGCAAATAAAATCCCTACTAATCACGCCACTAAATAAATCATAAAAAAAGTGCAATAGAATCACAACAATAATAATTTCAAAACACATGTCACGTAAAACTTAGAATGATATGCAAGGGGTCGTCACCACAAGATTATTATAGCAGTAACAGTTTTAGTGGTATAACTATATAATGATATATTATCGGTCTACATCCATAATTATGCACTGATATTGGACGCTGTTGTTATTAGATGTCAAACAGGTGGCTAAAATCTCCACCTGTAACACTGCTAATTATGTTGATAGACGACGTAAGAAAGCTTGATTGAAAACTTAACATACCTTTATTGACAATGGCGTATGGTGCATGTTAATATTTTCTTTCATACATTTTTACTTAACTCCTATCACCTTATCATTATTGTTGAGAACTTTATTTTCTGTTATGCATATGACAATTTACGGTTAATGTAATGTTAACTTATTTTAGCTTCCCGTTATATACAATTGTATTATTAGTTTACAACATCAGTACCACCCACTGAATTTATAAATATAGTTTTCCGAATTCTTTAATTTACCAGATTTGTTGTGAGTTATAAAAGATTAAATCATAGTTTGTTGCATTCCCCTTTATTTCTACACAGCCGCTTTGCAAAGTTTAAACCTATACCTGCATTTCGTTTATGTCCTAAAATTATTAACTTTCCCAAAAAAATTAGTATTTTAAATATTTCTTATGTATCTCACTACTATTTGCATGCAACTATAATGTTTTTTACGTACCGCTAACCATTTAGTGTACTTTTGTGGATTGTAGTCTTTGTAAATTAAAAAGATCATTAACATGGTATTATCTAAACCTTTTATACTGCAGTATTATTTTTGTTTTTTCCTTTATTGTTTCAATTTTAATTTATTATGGTATATTGTTTGTGGTATGATTCCCAATTTTTTTTATGTAGTTTGTGGACCTATTGGTATCTAATGTTGGCACCACGATTATGTTGAAAATAAGGAGGAGAAAAGAAATGGTATTAATTCATAAAATATTCCTTGTAAATTTTGTTGCTTACAATACAAAACAAATGACACATATATATAGTAGTTTTAGACACCCTTTCAAATGGATACAAATTTTCATGATAAACACTTTTCACTCTAACAATCACAACTATTCACTCGAAAGATATAACTATTCATTAAAAAGACACAACCTTTCATTTGACTTAATAGATGCAACCTTCCACTGAATAGATTAGATTTTTAATCAATTTGGTTTAATTTCTATATCCCCCCTTAAACCCAATTGATTACTCCAAGTAGAGAACACAACTTTTGGAAAACATCAACATTTAGTGGCTTTGCAAAGATATCTTTAATCTGATCTTGTGAATTCACGTACTTAAGCTTCACTTCCCTCTTTGATATGAAGCCACGAATAAAATGATACCTTGTATCGGTATGTTTGCTTCTATCATGAAAAATTGGATTCTTTGCCAATGTTATAACAGATTTGTTATAGACATAGATTATTGTTGATCCTTTTGTATCAAGTTAGGATCCTTCAATAAACTTCTTAACCAAATGGCATGACAATCACAAGAAGTTGCTGCAGCATATTCCACTTCACATGTAGAAAGAGTCACAATAGGTTGCTTTTTAGAGTTCCAAGTAAATGCCAAGTCTCCCATAAAGAACACAAATCTACTAGTACTATTTTGATCTTTAGTATCACTGACCCAGCCACTAGCACTATAGCCAACAAGTTTGAAGTCCTGGGAATGAACATATAAAATACCATAGTCAATTGTACCTTTGATATATCGAAGTATTCTTTTGGCTATTTTCAAATGTGATACAGTAGAAGCTTCCATGTAGCAGCTAATAAGTCCTACTCCAAATAGATTATTAAGGCTTGTACAAGTTAAGCATCACATGCTTCGGACTAAACTCTTAAAGAAAGTTGGGTTTATTTTTTTCACCTTCTTGAAGCAATGAAAGTTTAACTCCACATTCCACAGGGGTGGATACATGTTTACAATTCTCCATTTTAATTTTCTTAAGGATTTCTTTTGCATACCCTTCTTGTAAAATGAATTTACCACCATTTCTTTGTCTAAGTTCTATGCCAAGATAATATGACATTAATCCAATATTTGTCATCTCAAACTCCTTCGTTTTAGCTTTCTTTAAATCTCTAACATTTTTTGATTATTGCCTGTAATAATCAAGTCATCCACATACAAGCAAACTAGTAACATATCACTATTGTTATTTACTTTTCCATATAATGCACGTTCATGTGGACACTTGATAAAACCATTTCACTACAAGATACCCTATTGCAACTAGTTATTTGTAATAAGAGACAAATGACAGTTGCATAAATGATATTTAGCAATAGAACTATTATAGCAATTGCAATAGATGAAAATTAGCAACATGCCTTTTCTTTCTATTGCGAAAACTATATTTTAGCAACTGCGCTTCCCTTCCTGTTGCAAAAACATACTTTTAGCAAATATGTTTCCGTAACAGTTGCAACAAACATATTATTTGCAAATGTGCTTCCAAGCCAGTTGCGAATAAATATCTTTAGGAACTGTTTTCGCCACTTGCAATAATTATATTTTTTTACAACTGGTAAAACCAGTTGCGATAAACGTATTAAAAATAAGTATCAGCTTTTAATAATTAATTTTAAACAACTACTATTAAATGAATAACTACTAATAATTATATAATAACTAAGATTAATTGTTATTAAGTAATAATAAAATTTAAGTATTATAAAGTGATATTTATACCTAATAATTATAATTAAATAACAATGTTAATTAATAATTAAAAAATAATAATAATTAACATTTAAAAAATAATAAAATAATTAATTAATTATTAAATAAAAAAATTAATAATAAAAAACTAATGGATAATAATTAATTTGAAATATGAATATGTTTAAATATTAAATAATTTATAAATTCATAATAAATAAATGGTAATTGATTAATATTACTATTAAGGAGCTGTTAACGATACTTTCCATCAACACCCGAACTAAGATGAGCAATGCGTATGCTTAGTATTTTGACGCAAGGGCAATCTAAAGGTCACCGGAATGCAATCTTGGATCAGTGTTCTGTAATAAGTTCCATCTTTCTCTAAGCTCCATGACCTTAAGTCCGAAGATTAGTTACTCTTCCCTCAGGAGGTGAGTATCACACTTATAAGACTACGAGGTAGGAGATAATCTTAGAGAAAGGTTTCTACTAGTTAGATAAGATTAAATCCTTATACATTAGTCACCTTTAGATCTAGAATAAAATGATATACAACATTCTTAGAAGAAACATGCTAATGCCTCATAACGCTGGGGTTGTTTACATGCTAGAGTACTTATTGACCTATATGATACTTCCGCATCGAACCAGCCCAGGGAGGCCTTGGTTGCATCGGATATCAAGTTATAAGTTCACAGCCAGCTCCCTTACCCGGTTGGGTTGCATTAGGCTTACTACGAAAGAGCTAAATCACATAATGACCATCCGACGGGGGGAAGCCTTAGTTTCACCCAGGGTTTTCCATCTTTCAAAATGGGGGGCGATTAGCTCAATCATAAGAAAGGTTAGCGTTAACTCCTTGTCTTATCATTATAAACACAATACGGTTATCAACTCGAGAAATGCTTAAATTCCGTACTTCTCCTTTTTATTAATTGAGGATATATTACAAGAGTTGGAGAAATCCCCAAATCAATTTGGAAATTAGGGTTTTCTCTTGAGAGAAAGAGAACAAGATTGAGAAATGAAAATCCAGCCTCGAAAATGAGACCCTTGGGGTCTTATTTATAAACATATTGATGTCCCTTCTGTTATTGGACCAGCAAAGGCCTATGTCAGCCGCTTTTCCTTTTGGTTCCGGAAACTTTGGCTCTCATCCGCTTTCCCCTTTGGTTCCAGAGGCTTCGCGGTGTCGGTCATGGCTTCTGGAAAGAGGGTTTCGGTCTTCGTAGCTTCCTTTTGGAGTTTCTCCTATCTTCTTTGCATCAATGTCAAGCCTGTCGGTATGAATGGTTTTAGGAAGGCTTTAGGCTTCTGGATGTTAGCTTCCGGATATGGACTTCCGGTTTTGCTATTAACACTTTGTGGAGCTTGCCTTTATGATTCAAGTGAATGGTTGTCGGGTCCGCCACCCCTGTCGGTAACGACACTAAGTAGATTAGTGTGGATAGCTTGTCCTCTTCGGTGTTCCGGCTTGCCTTTCGGTTGACTCCTGAAGTGTATCTTGGCCTTATGGATGGTTGCTTCCGGTGCTTTATTAGTTGTTTGCTAGATGGGCCTTTCGGCGGTCATCTAATAGGGGTCCCGGTGGTTAGTTCCCGGATAATTCTCTTATGCTTTAAACTCAATGCCTTTGATTCTTTCGTTCATTGATGTATCAGCATTAAGTAAGTTAATACCGATAGCCCTTTCGTCCTTCTATGTCTCGTTTTGTAGTGTTTCTGGTCTCTCTCTTCATTGCCTTCCGTCTTTTGGTGACCTTCTGTTGTTTACCCATCGTGCAGGGACCACCCTGCCGGTACCCTTTCTTTGTGTAGCTTCTGAGATCTTTTCTTTAGTGATGGTGTCGGTTGTATAGCTCTCGGGTGGTTCCCTTATGCTCCCGGTTTTACCATGTGCCTAACTCTTGCTTACGGGTTAGTCTTCTACAATTGTGACGGTCCAATACCCCTTCATTGCAAGCTTATCCCAGTGCTAATTTTGGTAGTAGCATTTGCCTGTAGTGATGGGGTATTTTCGACTTTTCAAGTCAAACTTCTCTTTTGGACTTCCTCGTATTTTTCTTGCATGAACTTTAACAACTGATATTTCACATTGGTTTTTATAATCCCCGGCATTTTCTTTGAATAAGGTATTGTTTGGGGATTGAGTACTAATAATACATTAATCTTTCATCTATGCTCAATATTTATCTATACTTTTATTTTTTTATTGAAAAATATAGAAGAGCGTTTAGGGAAATTCCTGCATGCCAATTGCGAATGGACATTACCTTCAGTATCGGATTCGTCATGAAATGGTCATGATATTGTCTTTGTAGTGGATTACCGGATATAGAATGGCAGTCTAAAGGATTCCCTTTTCGGGTATCCATAATGTTGAGTCACGATTTTACCTTTCAGAAAGGAAAGAAAGTCTTAGTCTGACCGTTGTTCAGGTATTAAAAATTGAGGATTAAGAACCCTTTTCCTGATATTGATCATAAATCCCTATTTAGGCATTAAAGATAGTAAATCAAAAACCCACTTCTGGTGTTTAATAGAACTCCCGAACCAACCCTTGTTTGGGTATTAAGAATTAAAGATCAGAAATTCTCTTTTGGTAACAATAGAAGTCCCGAACCAACCCTTCTTCGGGTATTAAAAATTGAAGACCAGAAATCCTTTTCTGGTAACAATAGAAGTCCTGAACAACCCTTGTTCGGCTATTTCAGAATTGAAGACCAAAAATCCTCTTTTGGTAATAATAGAGGTCCTGAACCAACCCTTGTTCGGGTATTAAGAATTAAAGACCGGAAATCCTCTTTTGGCAATGAGTTTCACTACCCCCTTTCGGGTTTGATTTATAAAGCAGAGGATGTATGTTCTTCTTGAGCCATTCTTCGGGCTTTCACTGTCAAAGCAGAGGATATACGTGCTTTGTTGGCCATTCTATGGGCTTGTGCTTTCGGTGCGCTTGGCTAGCTTATCCACAAGCAGGTCCGATGGACTTACCCGACTTCCCTCCAGGAGGCGCCTTATCTTGACCATTGTAGGCGATGATAAGGCCTTAGACGCTTAAACCGGGCCATCGTAGATGCGAAATTAAGGCTTATTCTTTTGATACTCTACCTGGCCATCGTAGACAGTGATAAAGGATTACACTTTACCCTCTCCAAGGGGTGCCCTATCCTAACCATCGTAGGCGATGATAGGGGTTAGCATTCCCTTCTACGGGTAACGTGAAACTTAAGTAGAGAAAGGACGCGCTATTCTGTGAGCAGGGGTAGGAGGTGCTTAGTTCATAGCAGAGGTAGGGCATGCTAATTAGAGCTCTGTCACGACCATTTTTGGTGTGGGTCGAAGGCTTACGCTTTTGATGCTTTAACCTGAGCCTTTTTGTTTTGGGCGTGGAGAAAGCCTTACACACCACCCCCCTCTGGGAGGTACCTTTCCCTGGCCAACTTGGCAGTGACAAGGGTTTTCATCCGTTTGTAGTTTGACCCATTTTGGGTTACTTTGAGCTTTGAGAGGGTTTCCATACCCTTAGTTGTGTGAATATTCTTTGAGAAGATCTTCCTTTACTCATTTATCATTGAAAAGTATGGTCTTAAATGTTCTGAATTCCATGTTCTTGGGACGAGATCACCATTTGGCTTGCATAGTCGATACGTCCCAGGTATGACTTCTTGATGGATGATTAGGCATCCTTCCCAGTTTGGGCCAAGCTGACCATCCGATGGGTTCTTTGTGTCATTACCCTTCGTAAGACCGAATCTCCTTTTGTGAAGGTTCTAGTTTTGACCCTAAATTTGTACTACTTCGTGATTCTCCTTTGGTATTCGGCCATACTGATTGTTGCCTCGTCTCTTAATCCTTGTATTAGGTCCAAGGATTCCTTTTTTAACTCTTGATTTGGATCAAACATGTAAGCTATCCTTCGATGTGAAGGGATTTCAATATCAATTGGAATCATGGCTTCACATCCATAGGTCAGAGAAAATGGAGTATATCATGTTGCCGTTTTGGAGGAAGTTCTATATCCCCAAAGTACTAAGGGTAGCACTTTCGCCCAATTACCTTTAGCTTGGTTTAGTCGTTTCTTAAGAATTGTCTTTATGGTTTTATTTGTGGCTTCAATGGCTCCATTTTACCTTAGATGTGCTACCGAGGAAAAGATTCTGATGATCCCATTATTATCACAAAATCGAGTGAATTCCTCGCTTTCGAACTGTGTTCCATTGTCCGAAATGATTTTATAAGAATCCCCAAGCGAGTGACAATGTTCTTTATCACAAATCTCAACACCTTCTTAGATGTGATTATTGGAAGGGGTTCTGCTTCCACCTATTTGGTAAAGTAATCAATAACCACTATGGCATACTTAGCTCCACCCTTGGAGACTGGCAGAGTCCCAATCAAATCTATTCCCCATACATCGAAAGGCCATGGGCTCAAAATAGTGGTTAACTCACTTGTGGGTAGTCGAGATATCTTGGAATATCTTTGACATTTATCGCACCTTTTAACATATTCAATTGCTTTACTAACCATTTGTGGCCAGTAAAAGCCTTGTTGCATAACCTTCTTGGCTGACTTAATTCCATTGGAGTGATCTCCGCACAAACCTTCATGTGCTTCTTTCAGCAAGTTAAGCCCATCCTCAAGGCTTATACATCTCAAGTAGGGAAGTGAGTGTCCTTTCTTATAGAGTATCCCATTTGCAATCACAAATGTAGGGGCTTGGTGTTTTATCTTCCTCGCATCTTGCCTACTAAGGGGTAGAATTCCGTTCAGAAGGTAATCTATGATAGGAGCAATCCAAGTATGTTCGTAATGGTAATGCATTACTATTGAAGGAGATTCCTTATCAGAAGCAATCCCCTTATCCATCTCATCTTCGTTTCTTGAATCTTGGGATCTAGTTAGGACCATCAACTCTTTTCCCACTTCGGGCTCTTCATGTTCAATGCTGGGCCTTTCCTAATATCCTGTAGGAATTATCCGATTTTCGGGTGCTCCTCGAGAGCTGGCCAGTTTTGCTAGTGAATGAGCTTGGGTGTTCTCCCCCATTGTGATTTGATGTATTGAAAAATCCTCAAACTAGGAAAGCATCTTTAGTATCCTTCCCACATATAGGGTCAACAGGGCATCTTTGGTTTGATAGTTTGCTTTATCTGATTTACCATTAGTTGTGAATCACTAAAGATTTCCATTCGAGGTATTTTCAATTGTAGTGTTAGGTTCAACCCTGCCATCATTGACTCGTATTCGGCCACATTGTTGGTAGCTGAAAACCCTAGCTTCATTGCATAATGCAAGAGGTGCCCATCAGGGGTAATTATGATGTATCCTTCCCTCACTCCTTGTTTGATTGAAGCTCCATCTACAAACAATTGCCACTTAGCTTTTAGGTCGCTTTCCTTGGTTGACTGTTCTGTAATAAAGCTTGTGCATTCATTCATAAAATTTGCCAAAGCTTGTCCTTTGATAGCTGTTCGAGGTTGAAACTCGATCTCATTTCACTAACCTTCCTGAGGTTTCCGGCTTGCTGAAGACTTGCTTAAGTGGAAAACTAGTTAGGACCTTAATGGGATATGCTTGAAAATTACCCCTGAGCTTTCGTGCTATGAGTATTAGGCAATATGTTAATTTTTCCACTGCGTTGTATCGAGTTTCTGCATCCTTTGACCTTCTGTTAACATAGTAAATTGGGTGTTGAGTTCCATTAATTTCTCTTATAAGTACCGAGTTTACCGCATATTCTGAAATGACCATATATAGGTATGAATCTTCCCCTTTCTCGGGGCTAGATAGAATCGAAGGTTTTCCCATATAGTCTTTCAATTCTTAAAAGGCCTTTCTACATTATTCATTCCATTCGAAGTTCTTCTTTTTCTTTATTACATCAGAGAAGTGGACACATTTGTTGGTGGCTTTGGAAATGAAACTGCTAAGGGCTACTAGTTTTCCATTTAAGCTCATGACTTCTTTGCTTGTTTTAGGTTCCTCCATATCTTTTATGGCTTGAATCTGATCAGGGCTAGCCTAAATGCCATGTTCACTTACCACATATCCTAATAACTTTCTGGATTAGACCCCAAAGGAACACTTTTACGGGTTCAGTTTCATTTAGTAGTTCCTTAAGATGTTGAACATCTCCTCTAAGTCCTTCAAGTGGCCCTTTGCTTTGGTATAGTTTACTAGCATATCGTCAATATATACCTCCATGTTGCACCCTATATGCTCTTGGAACATTCTATTAACTAACCTTTGGTATGTTGCCCCCGCATTTTTTAATCCAAAGGGCATTATTTTATAGCAAAATATCCCCCAGTCGGTGATAAAGCTCGTATGCTCCTCGTCGGGTTTACGCATTGGAATCTGATTGTACGCTGAGTAAGCATCCATAAGGGATAATATCTTATGTCCACTTGTTGCATCTACCAACTGGTCTATCCGTGGAAGGGGATAACAATCCTTAGAGCAAGCCTTGTTCAAGTACGTATAATCAACGCATGTCCTTCACTTTCCGTTGGACTTCCTTACTAGCATGGGATTGGCTAGCCATTTGGGGTAGAAAACTTCTCGAATGAACCCATTTGTTTCTAAAATTTTGACTTCCTCCTTTAAAGCCTCTGTTCGGCCTCTATTGTATTGCCTTTTCTTTTGCTGAACTGGGATTACAGAAGGGTTGATGTTTAGGGCATGGATCATGGTAGAAGGGTTGATTCCAACCATGTCTGAATGAGGCCAAGCGAAAACTTCCTTGTTGAGCTACAAGAAATGAATTAGGTTGCTTCTCAAAGGTTCTGTCAACATTTTCCCTATCTTGATAACTTTGGTTCCATCCTTTGGATCAACGCTTACATCTTCTAAATCCTCTGTTGGTTTTATCCACTCTATGTTTCCTCGAGAATCTAAATCTAATACAATTTCCTCCTCCTCTGCGAAGTTTATGTCATCGACCCTCTTCCTTTTTCGTTTCAAGGAGGTGTACCTATCATTTGTACATTTGCCAGTTTTATTGATTTTTACTTTATCTTCAAATGTTGGATGTAAGAATCCATTATACGAAGGTTGAAAAATAGTAGAGGAATCAAAATACGAAGAATACTTCCTTTTGTATTTGTCAACTGTTGCGAAATACAATTTGCGAGAACTAAATTGTTCCCTTTTGATGGTACCCCATCCTTGCCTTATCAAGAATTTCAGCATCAGGTATTTGGAAGAGACAAAAACATCCATTTCTTCCAGAGTAGGTCAACCAAAGAAAGCAATGTAATAAGATGGTTGGTCGATCACGACGAAAAGAGTTTCAAAGTTTCGATGGAGAGGAGACAACCTGACTTGGACCAGAAGTTTGATCTGTCCTAATGGAGTTGATTCTTTGTTGTTGAAGCTGAAGATTGGTTCGTTGTTTGGTTCTAACTTTTCCTTGGAGATTCCCATCTGATAAAAAGCATGTTTAAAGATGACGTTGACTGCACTTCCAGTATCGTCTAGGATCTTGGCTACAACAGAGAGCCCGATCTGAGCTGTTATCATTAGAGGGCCATTGTGTTGATGACAGACCCTTTTCCTCATTTCGTCTGGAGAAATCACCAGGTTGTGCATATTGAGGGTGTATCGGGCATTCTTCAACAATGGTTCCCCCCAAATGGAGAATATCCCTTTGCGAGCCTCCTTTAGGTATCGATTCGTGGCCATTGGGCAATTTCTAGTAGGGTGTGGTCCACCATGGATCACGTTGATTCGATTTATTGGTGGTCCCAAGTCTAGGTGGCCTTCTTCCATAGCGACCTCTACTGCGTCGGTGGAAACCTTTTGTTGCCCGTTCATATGCTAGGCAGATAATGACATGTTCAGAACGAATTATTTCAGATGCTCCTCATGGATAAGCTTCTGAATAATCCCATCCAAAACCTTGCACTCGTCTGTCTTATGTCCGTTTGTTTTGTGATACTTAAAATACTTTCCATCAGCATGAGGTTCGAGGCAATTCTTGGCTTTGGACGAGATGAGAGGTTATTGACGCTTTCTTTTGCTACAGCATACACAAAGGAAATGGATTTTCTTAAAGTGATCGAGTTAGTATTAGAATCCTCTCATCTTGTCTTTTTCTGATTTCCATCCTGATTGAACCTTCCACCTTGGGGTTTTTGTCCAAAGCCCGGCTTTCCTCCTTCCCCTCGAGGCCCGAACTTCTTCTTTGTAAAGTACAATTCGTCCATGCGGATAAATTTATCGGCTTGAAAGTGGAAGTCTTGTAAGTCTTTACAGCCATGAAAGTATAGTTCTTTCCAGAAGGGGGTATTTTCAATCAACCCTAAATGCCCAACAATTAACTTGTCACGATCATCCATATCTTTAGCCTTTAATTCTTCTATGTTGAACCTTTTCAAGTAATCTCCTAGGGACTCTCCTTGCCTTTGCTTGATATTAGTGATAACTATGTAATCAACTATCGGATCCTTGTAGATGCAGAACTGTGCTGAAAATTCATAGGTGAATTAGTCCCACGAGTATATGGTATTCTCTCTGTATTGACGATACCATTTGGTGCTGCTCCCTGGAGGGTTACCGGGAAAAGATGGCATTTGACGGTCCCTGAAGCATTATAAAGATCCAATTGACCGTCGAAAGCCATTAGATGATCATCAGGGTCAGTAGTTTCATGATACTTTACAGTGGGAACCTTCACCCTAGATGGTATTATAGTGCTCATGATTTCGTTGGTAAAGGTTACTCTTTTATTATCATTAACCATGTTATCCTGGGTTCTTTTCCCTTTGCTTCCCAACAAGTCCTTGACGGCTTTTCTAGCGATGTCTTTGAGATAAGCCTCTGTGTTGTCATAATTCACCCACTTCGGATCATAACCTTTAGAAGTAAAGCTCCTAGATTGCTCCTGGTTACATTAATTTCCTTGATTATCTACCTCTGTTAAAAGGGATTTTTTTTTCTTCTTAAAGGACGCTGCCTTGAGCTTCTCTTTTGCTTCAGAATGTTGGACGGGAGCCTTCCTCTTCTGAGATTCATCCACCTCTCTTTGGCTGGACTTAGTAAGATTTAAAGACTTTTGTGCTTGATTATTGTTCATTTGAACTTGCATCCCCTGGATTTGTTTCTCTAAAGCCATAATTTAGCACCATTTTCCTCTATTCCATTTGGGTTTGGTGGTTGCACTGGGTTGGAGGTTGTTCCTTCCTCATTATTGTTTAGATTGAGTGTTAGATCCATGTTTCCTTCAAGGGTTGCATTAGGAGCCGGTTCCTTATTTCGCTCCTCCAATCTTTTTGATTTCATCTTTCCCTACTACAAAGTAATAAGTTTACCAAATTAGTCTTTAATAGGGTAAACATAATGGTGGAGGTATAGGCCCTCCTAGCGCCAAAATGTTAAAGATATTTTTCGTCAACACCCGAACTAAGACGAGAAAAGCGTATTCTTAGTATTTTGACGCAAGGACGACCTATAGGTCACCAGAATGAAATCTTGGATTGGTGTTCTTTAATTAGTTCCATCATTCTCTAGGCTCTATGACCCTAAGTCCGAAGATTAGTTACTTTTCCCTCAGGGGGTGAGTATCACGCTTACGAGACTACGAGGTAGGAGATAATCTAGGAGAAAGGTTTCTGCTAGTTAGATAAGACTAAAGCCTTATACATTAGTCACCTTTAGATCGAGAATAAAATGATATACATTGTGCTTAGAAGAAATAGGCTAATGCCTCACGACACTGGGGTTGTTTACATGCCAGAGTACTTATTGACTTATATCATACTTCCGCATCGAACCGGCCCGAGGAGGCCTTGGTTGCGTTAGATATCAAGTTATAAGTTCACAGCAAGATCCCTTCCCCGGTTGGGTTGCATTAGGCTTACTACAAAAGAGCTAAATCACATAAAGACCGTCCGATAGGGGGAAGCCTTGGTTTCACCCAGGATTTTCCCTCTGTCAAAATGGGGGGTGATTAACTTAATCATAAGAAAGGTTAGCGTTAACTCTCTGTCTTATCATTATAAACACAATATGGTTATCAAACAAAGAAATGCTTATGTCCCGGACTTCTCTTTTTTATTAATTGAGGATATATTATAATAGTTGAAGAAATCCCCACTTCAATTTGGAAATTAGGGTTTGCTCTTAAGTGAAAGAGAACAAGATTGAGAAATGAAAATTCATCCCCGAAAATGAGACCCCTGGGGTCTTATTTATAGACAAATCGGGGGCCCTTCTGTTGTTGGGCCAGCAAAGGCCTCTGTCGATCGTTTTTCCCTTTGGTTCCGGAAGCTTTGGCTCTCGGCTACTTTTCCCTTTAGGTTATGGAGGCTTCGGGGTGTCAGTCATGGCTTCAGGAAAGAGGGTTTCAGTCTTTGGAGCTTCCTTTTGGAGTTTCTCCTATCTTCTTTGCATCAATGTCAAGCCTATCGGTACAAATTGTTTTAGAAAGGCTTTAGGTTTCTAGATGTTGGCATCTAGATATGGACTTCAGGTCTTGCTATTAACACTTTGTGGAGTTTTTCCTTTATGATTCAAGTGAATGGTTGTCGGGTCAGCCACCCCTGTCGGTATCGACATTAAGCAAATTAGTGTGGATAGCTTGTCTCTCTTCGAGGTTCCGACTTGCCTTTCGGTAGATTCCTTAAGTGTATCTTGGCTTTCCGTATGGTTGCTTCTGGTGCTTTGTTAGATGTTTGCTAGACTGGCCTTTCGGCAGTCATCTAATAAGGGTCCAGGTGGTTAGTTCCTTGATAATTCTCTTATGCTTTAAACTTTGTGCCTTTGATGCTTGATGTATTGACATTAAGAAAGTTAATACCGATAGCCCTTTCATCCTTCTATATCTCGGTTTGTAGGGTTTATGGTCTCTCTCTTTATTGCCTTCCGGCTTCTGGTGACCTTCTGTTGTTTACCTATCGTGCCGGGACCACCCTGCCAGCACCCTTGCTTTGTGTAGCTTCTTAGCTCTTTTCTTTAGTGATGGTGTCGGTTGTAAAGCTCTCGGGTGGTTCCCTTATGCTCCCGGTTTTACCTTATGCCTAACTCTTGCTTATAGGTTAGTCTTCTACGATTGTGACGGTCCGATACCCTTTCACCGCCAGCTTGTCCCGATGCTAATTTTGGTAGTAACAGGAGTAATTAATAATTAATAATAATTTCTTGTATGAATTAATTTATAAATAGAGGTATTTTTATGAGTTAATTAATAGTTTCTGGTTATCATTAATAATTATTTATATATTTCTAATATTATATTTAATTATTAATGATCAATAAATTGTGTTTATTACAACTGGTAAAGCCAGTTGCGAAAAATAGACTTTTGAATATTATTTTTTTCCCATTTTTGAAATGCGTAATTAATATTAAATACAAAAGTACGAAGTAATAGGTAATATTTAGTTTTAATTTGATAAGTATAAAGTAATAATAATTAATTGAAATGAATTAATACTTTAATAATTTATCATGGTTTGTTATTAATAGTGTGTAAATTATATTTAACAATTATTAATTACATTTAATAATTAATAGTTCTAATTAACAACAAATATTAAATAATTAACAAATATTCCTCATATATTATATGTAACAAATAATATTCAATTATAATTAAGAAGTAAGACTACTAATAATTAAACGTTAACAAATTGATAATAAATATAGAATGTATTTTTATTATTTAGTATTTAATAATTATACTTGATACTTCATGTTTCTTATTCAAAGTTAGGAAAACATCAAAAGTTGCGTTTCAAAGTTAGAAAAACATCATAAAACACGAACCATTCACAGCCTACGTTTAACCAGCATTTTACAAGCTAGGAAAACAAACATGTTACGTACCTGTTACAAGTAAAAAAGGCGGCATTCTAAAATTTCAGATCCCACTCTCATTTAAGTTTCACCGCGTACCTCTTCGTCATTAAAACTAAATCTGAAACCTCATTAAATCAAAATCCCTAAGTCCATTCATCTCCATTCACCGCTTACCTCTTCGCCACTAATCTCCATACTCTGCCTTCACGTTTTCCTTCTCCCTTTATCCTTCCCTCGCCGCCTAATCACTCCCGTGTCTAGGAACCCTAAGAACCCAAAATCTATATATCCCCATAACTCTAAACCCAAATACCAACAAAACCATAAATCAAGAAAACACCTTAAAGCTCGTGAATTAGTCCGCGAGTACTCGTCATTCTCCTTATGTCCACTTACTTCATTCAACTCATCTTCTCTTCTCCTTACTCAAGTTATCGGTCTCGTTGTCGCCCCTCCCCCCCCCCCCCCCCCCCCCGCTCCCTCCAAATTCATGTGTGTTATTGTCCAAGCTCCACCACTGCCTAACCCTAATTCGTAGTTGGGCGACCCAAGAATTGGGAAAGAACTGTTGTGTGTAGTTCATGCCTTTTTGAAGAAGATAAAGAGACGAGTTCTGGTGGGAGACTGAGTTCTGATTTGGTCTGTTGATTGGAATGGAGGGAGGGGGATGATTGAGGATACTTTTGAGAGGAGGACAGAGCTTGTCGATTTGAATGTTGCAAATGTGGACCATTTGCTTGTTCTTTCTGCAGTGGATCAGCCAATGGCAGAGCAATTTACGCATACATGGTTCTTGGTTGAGGCTGAAAGTATGGAGATTCCATTTACTTTGACACTGAATAAGTCGGAGTTTGTTGGCGAAGAGATAGTTAGAGTGAAGGGTGCGGCTTATTGCTTGGGGATATAATCCAGTATTTTGCAGTGTTTATCGCAAAATTGGGCAAGCTCAGCTTGGGGATATATTGAAAGGACAAACTTCTTGTCTGGTCATCCTCGTCCAGATCCAGTTCTACGGTAGCACACTCGTTTACTCTTTTTATATTTTTATATGTATATATTCTGTTTTTTTGTGTATATTATGGTATTTATATGTACAGCAATCTAATTATGTGTGTATACATGCTTCTTTTATTGTTTTTCGATCTATTTTGCAAAACGTCTTAGAAGTGTTTGAGAATATCTATATGAGAAAAAACGGAATGAACCGGCAAATGTAAATCATCACTAGTTTATTTAGTAGTTGAACATTGATATTAAATTATATTTTTTGCCTATCCATGATTTTGTTGATTTTGTTTCCATGAAATATATATAATAAATGGGATTATCAAACCATCCGTTCGGAAGTTTTGCCTGCTATAAGCTCAAATCAATTTTTTCTAAAGCAAAAAATTACCGTCTTTTGTTTCACGCGATTCACTTACCTTCCTTTTTGTTTGCATCCGAAAATATCTTTTTTCTCGTCTCTTTCAAATCTCAGTTCCAAATAAAATATCCTTTTATAGAAAACACATGAAATGGATTTTAACCCAGACCACACTTTATCTGTACCCCAGCTCTTGTAGCAGCCGCCGCCTCGTAGATCCTCTGTAATTCTTTCATCGTATATTTTCTTTGAAATTAATATTTGATTTGATAATTTTTTATAAATTAAATGTTGTAGTGTAATTCTTTCGTCAGTAGCATATTTCTATTTGAAATTACGCTTAATTTCGGAAGGAACCCTAATAGCTATGTTATTTGACTTCAAAGTGCAACTAAGATCAGACGTAGTTGGGGAATTTCATTCATATGACTTTGCATGTCAGGAGCAAAACCTGATTACCAAGTATGCAGTTCCTCATCATTTCCCTTTTATTTCTTTATTTACTTTTTTTTTTACCAATACTTCTGTAGCATGATTCCTTACCGCACTACTTTTTTAATCATATATATTTGCATTTTGATAATTTGATGAATTTTTGCATATGTTTAAGGATTCTTTGCACAATATTGATGTGGCTAACTAGATGTACATATTTACGATGTGGATTCACCAATCGTTCCACAAATTTAATTTCTTTAAAATACCTGTCTGATTGACAAACTGCTGTATAAATTAACTTTTGACATTCTATAATAAAATATGAAAATTCAAGCATCTATTTTTGTCAATCAAACAGGTATTTTAAAGAAATTAAAATTTTCAAGCATGTATTTTTGTTGTATAATTAAAATCTCACTCAATATTGACATAAAGTTTTGTATAATTTCTTGTAAAATTTAGATGTACAAACCAGTTGAGTTGAATGGGACAACAATAGAGAGGAAAACAGGTTACCATTTCCTCCTAATATAGAACCTCCAATGCCCAGTGAAGATTAACTTGGCATGTCCACTCATTTTTATAATGGCAATAGAGTAATGACTAATGAATCATCTCAGTTAGAACTGCATGGTCTGTTAAGTGGCAGTGACACATTTGGGTTATCAAGTGCTATGAATGATGTTGCTACCACCACCACCAAGCTGCTTGGTGCATTTCCAAAATGTTCTCATGTAGATTCACTTTTTCCAATCAAGATTTAGGAAAATTGTAGGAGGGGTGCACCAGCTTCCCCCAAAACCTAAACGGATCGCAAGCAGTGAATTGACTGCTTTGAAAGATTCTGGTGTTTAGGTTCATTTAGAAAACAGTACTGAGGAAAGTGGGCTACACTGTTCTGCTGATGGTCCAAATTAACAAGTGAGTGGTTAGCGGCTTCTTTATTCATTGCATTCATTGACCATCGTTCGAAATATTAAAAGATACTGAGAAGTAATTCATTTATTTTTTCAAGCTGGTGAAATCTATGTTGTTAAGATGAATGTCCTGACTAAGTTTGATCGCATGTAACTGTATTTGTCAAATTTACGAAGAAGAAAATACTTGAAAAGTCAGTGAAAGTTTTTCACTAGAGGACTTGCTTTTGGCAACAGTAGAATGAATGTGGCACGTCCATTATAGTTTTTAATTTTTTAAAATGATTTCATTCAGATTTTGGGTTTCAACTATAGAACATGAATGAATAAAGCAATTAAAATTATATGAGAGCTTTTCATGACATCTTTTCAAGCTTTGTTAGAATTGCCTTTCTTGCAGCTGTATGTAGCCTTTGCAGTACAGAAAGGAAACAGCATAAACGTCCTGTAAACCTCTAGGTATCAAATGATGATTATGTTATTTTACTATGAGATTTTTGTTTGGTTGTGAAGGGTTCTGACTAGAAAGTTAAAACGTACAATTATGTTGATCCAAAAATCCTATCTATTGCTGCTTATTGTCTTTTTTTAGTGCACAACTTCATTATTTTGTATATTAGTGTATCAGTTAATGCATATACAACTCACACAATAGGACATACAATCGCACCCGCCTCTCTTACAAGCCCACACACATAACATGTTCGACAAGAGACTGGCATGGCAAGCTAACTACTTCGAACAAGAAACTTGATCAAGAATGGTGGTCATCTCTCTTTGTTTTGACGGACAGACATGTCACAATTGTCCCCCTCTTCAATTTTTGGCCTTATCTCAAGGTCTAAGGTTGGAAAATGAGCTACAACCTTCTACTAATCTTCCCAAGTGGCTTCTTCAACTGGTTCATCATGTTTCCACTTCACTAACACTAGTGCAATGAGGAGTTCGAGGAGGTGTCCCAGCCAAAATTGCTTCAGGTACAACTACAATTTCATTTTAATAGTAGGTAAATCTTTCTGAATAATGACATTTGTTCCCACTTTTTCCTTGAGTTGAGAAACATGCAAAACTGATTGTATAGTAGCTGCAGGAGGTGAATTAAGTTTGTACTACACTGAGCTAATTTTAAGAATGATTTCATAGGAACCATAAATTTTAGTGATAACTTTGTAGTCTTTAGATTGCCAGCAGTTAATTTCCTATATAGTTGTAATATAAGAAAAATACAATCTTCAATTTCAATCTCTCTTTCAACTTTATGAGTATTAGCATTTGTGATCATCATTTCTTTAGCCTTGGCAATATTATCCTTCAAAAGTTGTACTGTAATGTTTCTAGCAAGAAGTTCTTCAATTGGCTGAACTTTACCTGACTAAACTACATACGAGATGGGTGTCCTTAGGATGCTTCAGATAGCGTTGTTTGAACATGCACCTTCCACGATGTGTTTTAGGCTTATAGCAGGATTCAATAAGACTTAACCATTTGACCCATTGTTGAGGTATATGGTCACAAAACATCTCAAAAAACATTCTAATGCCTTGTTAGTGATTTCTGTTTTGCTTCCATTGTTTTTTATTATCATCGTATTGTAAAATAAATAATGTTTTGTTTTGTAGGAATGCAAAGTGAATGAGGTCCACTGCTTAGCGTAAAGAGAACATTTCATGAGACTAGTATGTGTCATAGCTTTATGATTTTGTATTGTACTACATTTTGGAAGAGACTAGTGTGATTTGAGTTGAACAATTTTTTTTTTACAGTTGCTATATTTTTGAATTTCAGATTCTTGTGTAGTACCTCCAGATTATAGGCTTTTATTTGATGTGGAGTTTGTTGGAAAGGCATACGTATTTTTGGATGAGCTGCATATTTATTTTAATAGCACTAGAGCTAGTTGGCAAGGCATTCCATTCATGATAGGAAACAAACTTTGAGCATTAGATGCAGATTTGTTCTAATGAATTAATGATACTGATTTTCTTGTTATAACATATGTAAATTAACGTGAGAGTTAAATAAGGTTAGAAAATATTGTATTGAAAAATGTGTTGAGAGAAGAAATATTATATACCAATTCCCATGTGTATAGATACCAATTCCCATGTGTAATTCTTCTTAATTGCCTTAATTTCTTCATCTATTGTAGTTCTCATTTTTGATCATAAGAAGCATTATCAAATCTCATAGGTTCAACTCCAATTTTAATTTTGCCATTAGCTATAAATACCAATCCCATGTGTCATTCTTGTTAATTGCCTTAATTTCTTCATCAATTGCAGTTTTCATTTTTGATCATAAGAAGCATTATCAAATCTCATAGGTTTAACTTCCATAAATAAGTAATGATATGTAAAATCATCTAAACTCGTTATTTCATCAGTGATTTCATATAATTCTCACATACTTCTAAATTTTCATGGTCTATTGCCAGAATCCTCATTTAAAACATCATGTGCAATTGTTGTTGAGGCCTTATTGGTGGAGGAACTGATGTGTTATGACTTCTTCTTCGTCAAAGAATAGACAATGTTGTTGGTATTCCTTTTCATTATTCCATTCCCATATGTCTTCTTTATCAAACTCAACATCTCGACTTGTAACTTTGTCCTTCTATTTGGATCATATAATATATATCCTTTAGAACTTTGATTATAGTCGATAAAGACGTACCTTGAACTTTTATCATCAACTTTAATCCTTCTCTCATAAGAAATATGAGCATAAGCTATGGATCCAAAAATAAGCAAATGCGAGACACCTTGCTTATAACCGCTCCAACCTTCTTGAGGTGTTTTTCCATGAAGACTTATAATGTAACATCCTTTCACCAAATAGACTGCAAATAAAGCAGATTCATCCGAATACTCTCTTGGAGTGTTTTTATTTTTCAACATGCTCGTTGCATGTTAAGAATTGTTCGATTTTTTTTCTTTCAGCTGCTCCGTTTTGTTGAGGGTAATATGGAGTTGTCATAGGACGATAAATACTGTTTTTCTCACAAAAAACTTTTAATTGATTAGATGTGAATCTCTACCTCTGTTAGACCTGAGAGCTTTAATTTGGTCATCAGTTTGCTTTTCCACTAGTGCCTTAAACTTCATAAAAACCTCAAACACCTATGATTTCTCTTTCACAAAATATATCCACGTTTTTCGAGTATATCATCTATAAAAAGAACAAAGTAGTTGTTTTCTCCAAGTGAAAATGGTTTGATTGGCCCACACACATCTGAATGGATTAATTCTCACGGGTATCAAGCCCTTTTTAAAGACTCCTTTGGAAAACTCTTACTTGCTTGTTTTCTAAGAAGGCATCCTTCACAAAATTGATTTGGGGTGGTCAATATAAGGCAATCCTCTTACCATTCTTTCTTTATTCATTGCCATAAGGTAATTAAAATTCAAGCATCACATCCTCATATGCCACAGCCATGAAGAATTTTTGAAACATTGATTTCAAGCACATAAATAACATTGGGTTGGAGATTCAGTCGGAACATTCTATTTTTTGTCATTGGAACTTTAGCTAGCAATCTTCTATTTTCATATTTCATAGTCAAACTTTTGTCTTTCAAGTTCATTTCCTATTTTTCTTTAAAAGTTGGCCCAAACTCAAGATATTGCTCTTCATGTCTGGGAAATAGAAGACGTTGGAGATACAATGATGGCTTCCATCTTTCAACCGAATCATAATCATACCTTTTCCCTTTACTTGAACTTTTGAAGAGTCACAAAATGTAATATCACCACTAACCAATTCATCTAGTTCCTTAAATAGTTTTCTTTATCCACTAATATGACTTCTTCCGCCAGAATCAATATACTGCTGAATGCTCTCCTTGTCTTCATGACCTTTGCACACAAGAAGTAAAGCGAGTTCGTCGTCTTTTTTAGCATTGTTAACCTCTGCCAAATTATTCATTTCATCTGCATTACTTTTGCACTGTTATGAATAATGACCAAAACGACGACAATTATAACATTCGATGTTTGATTTGTCATATCATGGTTGGTTTAGATGGTATCCTCTTCTTCTACCTTACCCACTTCCTCTTGCTTGATTAACATCTTTACTTGCTTCATTATTAAATAAATGTTTATCACTTCGTCCACCTTTTTCTTAGCCACGTGCTCGACCATCATGACTTCCTCTACGTCCTTGACCTCTTTGAATGTACCATGATTTGTCTCCTTCGTTGGCACAGATAGTTTTGCTTTGAAAGCGTGTTCAACCAATTCTTGAGGCGGTTTCTTCATTATTTCTTCATGAGCTTGCAACGATCCGGTAAGTTCATCAATAGAAGTGTCTAAATCTTTAGACTCTTCAATAGCAACAACAACATAATTGAATTTGGGATCTAAAGATCTAAAAGTTTTCTCGACAATTCGATCGTTTTGTATGTCATCTCCATATTTCTCCATTTGATTTGTAACAGCTGAAACTCTTGAAATACAATATGAAATAGACTCGGCACCCTTCATGTGTAAGAATTCAAGTTCACCTCTTAGTGTTTGAAGATGAACTTTCTTCACTCTATCGAATCCTTTAAAGTAGGACTAAAAAAAATCCCATGGTCGCTTAGAACTGGTTGCAATAAAAACTTTTTCAATCATATTATCATATAAACCTTGATAAATGAGTGTAAGTTCTTTTTGGTCTTTAGTCTTAGTGATTACATCATCCCCTTCATTACCCTTTTTAACACATTCTCATACTTCAAACAAAGCTTTCGTTCTTATGCACCACTTATCATAATTTTCTTTTTGCGAGATGAGGGCACAAATGTAGTTGCATTCGACATTTTTCTTCAAAATTTAATCTTCAAACACAAATGGATATGATACCACTTTGTTGGAAATGAGGAGGTGAGAAGAAGTAATATTGATTCATAAAATATAACTTGCAAAATTTGCTACTTAAGGAACAAAACAAATGACACATATATACAATAGTTTTAGACACCCTTTCGAATGGACACAACTTTTCATAAGCACTTTTCACTCTAAAAATCATAATTATTCACTCGAAAGATATAACTATTCATTAAAAGACACAAACTTTCATTTGACTTAATAGATACAACCTTTCATTTCATAGAAGCAAATTTTAATCAATTGGGTTTAATTTCAACATATTACAACTTTCACTTTAGTTTTTTTATATTTAAGTGGATTGCGATCTCATTTCTCACGAAATTTTAATTTGCAAAGAACAAAGAGGTTCTTTAAATAATACAAGAAAAATTCCTTTTTTTCATTTGGAGAAAAAGCCAACTAGCGCATTGATATTAATTGCTAGATTATTGATTTATTACTACACACATGCTCATATTTATTCCATAGCAATCTGATTTTTTTATTACCGGAATCACTTCGGTACCGATACCACAATTACATTTTTCGCTTAGTATACCACTGTTGATTACCTCATGGAATTTGTGATGCCTTAATCACTTTGTTGCTTACTATTTGGATTGGCTTTCTTGCATTGTCCTTGGTTGACGAGTATGCCATTGAAAGTTGAATGGACAAAGATTTATGATATTCTATGCAGCCTAAAGCCATGATACATGTAATAGAATTTGAATTTTACAATTCAACAAAAGTTAAGTTTCAGTGTAAATGCTTTAGTTTAGATTGACAATGTGTTATTATGACTTTAACATATATATTCAAATGAAAAGGATAATGTCGGGCATGGGATGTTGAACATAATTGGGTTATATATTGTAAAATTGTAAAGAGAACAATTATAAAGCATTTTTTTAGACATTATCTCCTAGAAGTTTATTCTTTATATGGACTCTGATTCTTAGGAGGATAAATAGTTAATACTACATAAATATTGAGGGTCAAAAGCATGATGATAGAACAACTGCATTTATTATATCAGACCTAAGTGAATTTTCTTTAGTTCTATGACTTAAGTGATTTGTGAATGTGCTAGAAAAATAAAATCTTCTTTTTGGTACTATTTTAATTTTTCATATGATTTATATACAAAAACTTAAGACTAGTGGTTTGTATATAATACATTCAAACTATCCATTTTAAAAATAGATGCTTAAATCTATTAAAATCTACAATACTCAAGTCTTCATCCTTTGCACACATATGCATAATTTTATTATTTTACAAGAAAGTGAATCAGGCCATTACCAGAAACTATATAACACCCAAAAGCCTATCTTTTATTACATCAATAATAAAAATCCAATATACCCCCAATTGATTGACCATTTCCGTAAATTATAAGGGACTTGGAGGACTTGTTTAAATTTGTTTTTGTGCAAATCCAAACCCTTTAGGCATAACAATCCAAATCTACATTAACGGAATATAAAAAATATAAAATTATATGATTTCCACTTATAGTGATAGAAAGAGAATAATAGTGAATTTAGTGTAGAAACTAACAAATCTGGATTAAGCCTTTCGAATCAACATACTCCAAATCCTCCTAATATATATATATATATATATATATATATATATATGAATCTCATATATACATATGCTATAATTAATTCCAGAATCTAGATAAGAATTTATATTTAGAAGAGATAGAATATGGGTTAAAAGAAGAGAAAAAACTAACATATTTCTGATATTAAGAAAAATGGTGGAGAAATAAAATGGAAGTGTAGAAGAGAGTGAAATGTAGGGTTTAAGGGAGAGGATGGGGGTCTTTTTATATTTGCTAGTGTGTACGTGAATCATAAGATTAGTTATACAAAATCTGGATGGTCTGTTTAAGCAAAACTATATAAAAACCCAAAAGGTCGTACTTTGTTAATTTGGGACGGTCGACCCCCTTCTATTCGGGGCGTAGGAGATTCTTTTGCTTATTTCTTTCCTTTTATTTAATTCATAATTAGTTTTGATTGATTATTTCCGTTATTATTTTTTCTTGTCACCTTCTTTTATATATATATATATATATATATACATACACAAAAAAAAAATCAAACCTTTAAGGAATATTACATTGTTCCAATCAATATATAATTTTATTCCAGATTTACATTCATTCAGTTTGACTTTTGAATCTTGTGTGTATACAGTATACATATAACAAGTTTTATTAATAACTTCTTCATACGGACTCAGTTATCAGTAAATAAAATATGAAAATGGACTAGAATATTACCACAACTATAATGGTAATACTTTCGTGGTCCAATTCTTAACTATCCAAAATTCTTATTTTCTACCTATTAATATGTTATAAATTTATTATTGTTTATTATTATTTAAATTTAAATTTAATTTCCTATGTCTATCTAGGATATATTTTACGGGGTGTTACATTCATCATCTATTGTAATCTCTTCAATTTGATATGTACCTTGTATATTTTCTTCAACAATGTCCTCCTATCAAGTGCCATACTCCTCACTTGCATCATTGTTGTTTTCACTATCATTGCTTCGGTCTTGTGCATCATACTCTTAAGTATGTTTCTTGATTCGGTCCAACTTTGATCTCTTGTGATTTGGGGATATAAATGGTAGAAGATGAAGTCGATGCTTTTTCGCTAAAACGAGAAAATAAGATAATAGTTTAACAATCTTGTATTTATTTATAGGTAAATTTCGATCTAATTTACACTGGTTTCATTTTGTTCTGCATATCTCAATAGTTTAACAATCTTTATTCAGTTTAACATTCATTATTTCTATTTAAATGAACACTATACTTGTACATGATGGTTTTATTTTTCAACTATTCCAACCATACAACAATTATTTACACTTCAAGGTATTTCATATTGATTAAAACATTTTATTCATTTTCAAAACATCACCTGAAAATACTAATTAATTTAATTTAATTTTTTAAATCAAAATCTTATATTAAATAGCATTTAATTAACTTAAATTTATTTTCAAAATAAAAATTATCAATTTTCAAGATCAAACAATTTTCTGTAAATCAAATTTATTTATTTATACATCATAGAAAATATTGTTGTTACATAAAAATAAAATTTTGTATTGTCGATTGCAAATATTTAAAGTTTAAAATATGCATTCTTGTAGTGTAGATTACAAAATTTTATTTTACAAAGATTTAGAGTTAGAACTGAAAACAAATACAAATCAAAATGCATGCTTTTGCTAGAAACATTGGTAAGGTGTTTTCCATGGAACATGTTTTGACAAGAAGTGAAAGTGAATTTTAAAATATTTAAAACATCCAAAAAGGTAGCTAATAGGGGTATTTAGTTTTAATAACACATTACAAAAGAAAATAGATCCATGAACAACTAAGTTTAATAATTAGATCAAAGGCAAAGACTAAATTTTATTATATCAACATGAAGTTCATTTTAATTTCTCATCATCACTAAATTAATTAAAAACAAAAAAATAGCCCTTAAAATTAACAAAAAAACTGATTTCAAAACTATTCTAATTGATTGATGTTATTATATTTATATAAAAATAATCAGCTCGAAAAACTAAATGCATATATAGCTTTATAACTTAAAAATATAGCTTTATATTTTATCACCTAAACATAAAACTAAATCATTTTAAAGTTAATATCATTTGCCCCAAAGAAAACAATATGTAAAAAAAAAAAGCTATACGCATTTAGCTTTCCATCCTGAGTTTTCTTATATTCATTTTTCTTCTTCATATTTACAAAATAAAAAAACATTTGCTAATTAATTTTTATTAATTTTTAATCTTATAATCATAGGAAAGCATTCTTATATTAATTTTTATTTATTGTGAAATGTTAATGTATGTTCTTAATTTAAAATATTTGGATTTTTTCCAATTAAAAAATGAAACTTATCCTTAATTAACTTAGCAAAAGTTGCTTGTTTTTAGATCTAATTTTTCATTACAAGGTGTCCTTGAAACAAGTATCCACTAAATAATTGTTATACGTCTAGTATACCAAAACAGACAATAGTCAAATTATAAACTCATCGCACAAGTTTATAACTCAGATTTCCACTACTCTGGAATTCTATATTAGCTAATAATAGCAATAAGAATGATGTAATCAATTTACAATGACAGCATTATACTATTTAAAGAAATAGCACAACATAGAGAATGGAGAGATTATAGAATAATGTATATAAATATGCAAATAAACTAGAAACCTAACCGGATGATATCTGAGGCTTGTCATAACAATTTCCTTAAGAATTTTATTTCAAAATTCTCCCAAGATGCAATGGACATATTCTGCATGAGATTGTAATTAGTATGTCACTCTGTGATTTAGCACAGAAACCAGTAGATAGAGAAGAGAGAAGGAAGATTTGGATTGGAATGATGAGAAACGTGATCATGTTTCCTCTTTATTTATAGTTGATCCACTTCTCTTCTGAATAGTTGTGCCCGTACCTCTTCATACAGTTGCGTCAGTACCCCTTCGTTCCCTGCTGTTATAACAGGTCGCACCCATTCATCGTGGTTGTTCAAAAACCCACGCCTGCTGTTGATTACAGGATCGCGCCTGTTCGTCTAACGGTCGCATCCGTTGGCCAAAAAAATGTTGTTTCATAACGAGCCTTACCCGTTAGTTGTGCACCCGCCTGCTTCCAAAAGTCGTGTTCCTTCAGTTCCGCACCCATTCAGCTTGAACTGGTCACATCCGCTCTATTTTGACAAAAACTGCATCCTCTCTTACGAGTCATGCCTCTTTAGTCAACCCACGCCCGAGCAGATCCGCATCTATTCACTTCCAGTCCGCCAGTTTTTGTGTGAATCCAAGCCTAGCCCAGTTCAACCCGAAAACTGGAACAGTTAAAAATTGCCCCAGAAAAGTTAATGTCATGTAAACCCGACCCGGTTCGGTCGGTCGGACGGAAAATGGAGGCAGCGCGCGCATATATGGTGGTGAATTATGACTTCCCTCCTTACAATAAAGCAAACATTTGGGTGCCCCAAGGCCCCAACCACCTCATGAGAAACCTATTTATATTCTTTGATGTAATTTTTTGTTTTGGCAATGTAGGACTTAGTATATTTCATTCAAAAACTTCTAATCCCCACATGAATGATAATATACTTTTCCCCCACACAAAGGGAAATATCATAGAGTACACGTGGAATTTTGCTTTATCGTGGATAAATAGATACTTCACCTTGAACTTTCCCTAATTAAATCTTATCGAATCTACTTGGCTTATCGGTGAGTTATTTCATCTTGAACCATCGACCGTTATTGTATATCCAGACAATAAGCTTTACGAAGCATTGATACCCTTCTCATCCAATCTCTTGGCTGTGTTCATTTTGGTCCCGAACACCATTTGGTTCTGCGAGTGTTATAGCCAATTAAAGCCTTTACTATTCTCATAAAGTCGACCCAGCCTACACCAACATAGGTAATCGCAACCATTAAGAGTATCCTACGTATACCCCCACTTGTTATTTTCAAGATATGGTCATCATTAAAAAACGTAGTTTTAACCTTGTAATACTTATGTAGGCATGCATTTATATTGTGCACCATAGGAATGGAGTAGGACTATGTCCAAACAAATGCATTACGTCTTGAGTTATTCATAACTAGTTTGTCAATTGATCATAGTCTGTGGGATCTACATTCGCTAGGATAGGTTTCCGTATAAGATAACTCTTGTTGGTTTAGGCTTTTAAACCCATTCCCCTCGATGTGCAGTCAATTTTCTCTCTTGATAAACCTTTAGTAAATGGATCTGCTAGGTTATCATTTGTTCTCACATAATCTATGGAAATAGTTCCATTTGAGAGTAACTGCCTAACTGTGTTATGGCATCTGCGAATATGTCGTGACTTTCCATAACACACAAAGTTCTACAATCTGCTTAGCACTCTTGGTTATCACAGTGTATGCATATGGCTGGTACAGGTTTAGGCCAAAAGGGAATAACTTCTAAAACGCGACAAAGCCAAAAAGGGAATTTTTTGTAGTGCTTCTGATGGATTAAAAGGTGTTTGTACACCTTTAATTATAAAATTTTGAAATCTTTCAATCACTTTGTCTGCATAATGTGACTGAGATAATTCAGTTCCATTAGGTGTTTTTATCATTTTGATTCCCAAAGTAATGTCTACACCACCTAAATCTTTCTTATCGAAACTATTGATTAGAATTTTCTTTATGGTCTCTATAATTTTAATGTTAGGACCAAAGATTAGATATCGTATACATATAAACAAACCACCACATATGATTGTCTAACTTGTTCATAATAAACACATTATCACATTCATTTATACGAAAACCATTCTTCATCATGTTGCTATCAAATTTTACGTGCCATTGTTTTGGAGCTTGTTTTAGTCCATATAATGATTTTACTAATTTACAGACTTTGTTTTCATTTCCTTTGGAAACAAAACCTTCAGGTTTCTCCGTGTTGATCTCCTCATTGAGAACTCCATTTAAAAATATTGTTTTTACATCCATTTGATGAATTTCTAAATTATAGATGGATGCAAGTACTATCAACATTTTTATAGAGGTCATTCGTGTTACCGACAAATATCATTGAAGAAGTCTATTCCTTCTTTTTGACGATACCTTTGGCTATTAATCTGGCTTTATACTTATCGATAAAGCCATCTGGTTTCATTTTCTTCTTGAAAATACATTTGTAGCCCATTGGTTTTATTCTAGGTGGAATATCAACAATTTCCCAAGTCTTTTTACTTAGAATTGAATCAATCTCACTTTGGATTGCTTCTTTCCAACATGCAGATTCAGAAGATGTCATTGCTTCCTTATATAATTGAGGTTCATGTTCTAACACATATGTTAAGAATTCCAAACCAAACGTCTTGGAAGTTCTATCCCTTATGCTTCGTCTGGGTTCAATTTCCTCAATCTCATGAGGAGTTACATTTTCATATGAATTACGCGATTCTTCTCTTGTCCTTTTAGGGATATTATTTCTTCCACTCGTTTTGTGTGGAAAAACATCTTCAAAGAATGAGGTATCTCTCGATTAGATGATTGTATTTACATTGATATCAGCTATATCAGACTTGAATACCAGAAATCTGTAGGCACTACTACATTGGGTTGTCCCAAGATAGTAACAATCTACAGTTTTTGGTCCAAGTTTGACTTTTTTGGGATGCAAAACTAAAACCTTTGCTAAGCACCCCCACAATATGTGGTATTTAAAGCTTGGTTTATGTACTTTCCATAACTCATATGGAATTGCTCATGTTTTATTGTGAGGAACCTTGTTTAAAATGTGGTTAGACATATTTAAGGCTTCCCCCCCACAAGTTCGTCAGTAAGCCAGAGGTCAGTAGCATCACATTAATCATATCTTTTAATGTCGTACTCTTTCTCTCGGCAATGCCATTTTGTTGTGGTGAATATGAGGCTATTATTTCATGAGTTTATCCATTTTTGGCACATAATTGTTTATATGACGATTCGTATTCTCCACCTCGATCAGATCTCAATATCTTGATCTTTTTATTTAACTGATTTCTACCTTAGCCTTGTGCTTTATAAACGATGTAATTGCTTCATCTGTACTGTTCAAAAGATATACATCACAATTTCACGTATAACAATAAAAGTAATAAAGTATTTTTTCTCACCTCTTGTAGGTAATAATTTAAAATCACATAAGTCAGTATGAACCAAACCTAGTGGTTTACTTCTATGAACAGTATGAAATGGTTTCATGACTATTTTGGCTTCTATACACGTCTCATATTTGTAATTTTTTATCTTCTTGGAATTTTGGAATCAATCCCAAGTTTGCCAACTTTTTCATTTTTCAGAAATTTATGTGTCATAATCTATCATGCTATAGTAAAATTTCATGCTCAAACAAATAAGAAACTTCAATTTTATTAATAGCACAATCAGAATACATATGTTTATTGTCGACTACGGCTACATTTGCCTTAAATAAGCCATCACATAAATATCTTCTTCCTATGTATATTCCAGCTTTGGACAGAACCATCTTGTCTGACTCGAAGACCATTTTGAATCCTTTCTTTGATAGCAATGTACCAGAGATGAGATTCTTGGGGATGTTTGGAATGTGGAGTACGTCATTCAACTTTACATTTTTTTCTAGAAGTAAACTTGAGGATTACTGCGGCACTGCTTTCGATCATGGAAACAACAAAATTACCCATGTACGGTTTTTTTTTTTTTTTGATCGAATTTCTGGATGTAGAGAACATGATTTTGTCGGAGAAAACATGATGAGTAGCGCCTGTGTCCACCCGCCATTGGTTAGGATTCGACACCAAATCACATTCAGATATAACTGTAGAAAAATTGGACTCGTCCACTTCCATGTTGTCCACTACATTCGCCTCTGAGTTGCCTTGCTTCTTGTGTCTGCCATCTCTAGCGGCTTGTCCTACTTTTCCAAAAACGAACACTCACCATTGAATTATTGGTTTGTTTGTTGTCTTTGGATTTGTTTTCACGCGCTTTTCTTTTCTGCGGGAATTTCTTCTTCTTGTTTCTATTGAAATGCCCTCTTTTCTTTGACTCTTCTGCAATGAGTGCCTTTTTGCTTTGTTTAGTCACTCTGCAATTATCTGCTTCAATTTTCAGTCTGACAATAAGTTCTTTTAAGGAAATATCCTTTTTCTTATGTTTCAGATAGTTGCGGTAGTCCTTCCACGATGGTGGTAATTTTCCTATTATTTCTTCAACAAGGAATGATTCTCCAACTTGATGTCCTTCTGCTTTAAGTTCATGAATTATGAGTTGGAGTTCTTGCACTTGACTAATTACGGATTTGGAGTCCACCATTTTGTAATCCATAAACTTATTTACAATGAACTTCTTTAAACTGACATTCTGCGTTTTGTATTAATAGGCAAGTGCAGTCCATAAGGATTTTGCTATCTGGTGCAGCTGATATACTTTATATAGTACTCTATTCAGATAATTTAGATTGTACTTTCGGCATAGGAAGTCTTGATGCTTCCATGAATCAATTTGAAGATGAAACAGTTGTGTCTTTTTCTCTAGTTTGTCCGTCTTTAGGCTTTGGTTCATCCTCCTCGATGTACTTTTGCAGCCCTAACGTGGTGAGATAAAACAACATTTGATTTTTCCACGTTATGAAATCATCACCATCACCTTTGAATGTATCAGACCTATTGTGGGTTGTAGCCTTGGTTGATAATTCAACTGTTGCCATCTCTATTTTAGATAGAAAACAGAAAATTCTTAAGATGTTATACATCAAGAATACCAAAACAGAGAATAATCAAATTATAAACTCGTTGCATAAGTTTATAACTCAGATTTCCACTACTCTGGAATTCTATATTAGCTAATAATATTAATTAAGTATGTTGTAATCAATTTACAACAACAACGTTATACTATTTAAAGAAATAGCACAACGTAGAGAATGAAAATATTATAGAATAATGTATATAAATATACAAATAAACTAGAAATCTGACCAGATGATGTCCAAGGCTTGTCGTAACAATTTACTTAAGAATTTTATTTCAAAATTCTCCCAAAATACAATAGATGTATTCTGCATGAGATTGTTAATAGTATGTCACTCTGTGATTTATTTATAATATAGACATCAGTAGATAGAGAAGAGAGAAGGAAGATTCGGATTGGAATGAATGAGAAAAGTGATCAGGTTTCCTCTTTATTTATAGTTGATCTACATCTCTTCAGAACAGTCGCTCCCATACATTTTCGTACAGTTGTTTCCGTACCCCTTCGTTCGCTGCTGCTATAACAGGTCGCACCTATTCAAAAACCCGCGTCTGCTGTTGATAACCGGTTCGCGCCGATTCGCCAAAAAACCGTTGTTTTATAATGGGCCTTACCCGCCCAATTCCAGAAGTCACGTTCACTCAAGTCCGCTTCCGAGCGAAACAAGACTGGAACCGTTAAAAATTAATGTCATGTAGACCCGAACCGGGTCGGTCGGACGGTGGCGGCGCGTGTGTGTGGTGGTGAAGCACGACTTCCCTCCTCACAATAAAACAAACATTTGGGTGTCTCAAGGCCTCAACCTCTTCATGAGGAACCTACGTATATCCTTTAATATAATTTTTTGTTTTGGCAATGTGGGAGTTAGTATATTTCATTCAAAAACTTCAATACTAATAACCGTTGATGATAAGAAAAAGTAAGAAGATGTGATTTAACAATTGAAAGACCGATGTTGTTATATGATTGACTGCCGAGAACTATTGACTACAATGAAGGTTGTAAAGCCTGGTAACACCTTGCCATATAAGACTATAAGTCCAGATATTCAAGGGGAAACTAGCTTTCTTTTGTTATTTTTGAGCTTAATACATTAAAGTCTTTCTCAAAAATAGAAGGGGTAAACGGGTCGGACCGAACTGGACGGAGGTGTGTCATAGACCTGTCCTATAAGAGATTCAGGTGGATACAGACTGAACACCATAGAGTCTTGGATCGAGCCGGACAACAGACTGTCATGTCCGATATAGTCTTGAATAATAATAAAATATCGAACATTTTGGATCGGGCTGAACACTGGTGTGTCCTAGTCCTGTCCTATAAGAGAACCGTACGGACACAGACCAGACACCATATAGGCTCGAACTGAGCAGGACAATGGACCATCATGTCCGATATACAACCCTACTCAAAAACATATTCTTACACATACATTTGAGGTTATTTTCGATAACCATTATTTCTGTTTTTCTTCAAAAGTCAAATATGCACTTAGTCACAGGTTGATGTTGCCAAAATTAATAGATTATGAACTTAACTTTGTACATGCAAATATTTGTGAATGTTCAGTACTGAAAATGAAATGATTTGTAGTTTGAGCTGAAATTATAAACAGGGAAACATACCAAAGAAAAAAGTTTAGGTGGTGTTTAGTTTGCGCTTTTTAGTTTTTAATTTTCGTCCATAGTAAAATACAAACGTTACATGTATAATGTCAAAAACGGTCGTTTTAGAAAACAAATTTGATACACAAAATAGAAAACAACTTTTATTTGTTTTCCTTATTTTGAGACTTAGCAAAAGAAAACGAGATAATATCATTTCGTCGTCTCTCACTCCTTTGCGTGGTCCCCTCCATCACCCTATCACTTCCTCCATTATCTCTTAACTTTTCTTATGTTTTGCTATCAATATTGAAAACACAAAACTCAAAATATATTTTAAACCAAACACTACCTTAGGTTTATCAAATTTTTTTCTTTTCTTTTTGTCCCCCTTTTTAATGAATGTTGATCAAAAATGTTAGGTTGAAAGCCAAAGCAATGCTTATATGCATATTGCATTTGCTGTAGAACTTCAGTAAACATAGTAGTGTATAATTTTTGATGTAAATGTAATTGTTGGAAATATTTTTTATAAACATTAGGTGAATTATTAAAAATGTTGGAATAAGTATATGAATGGCTCATATATATGAATAGTCCCACATCCTAGGACTATATGAAAGAAGCAAGTATTTATACTTATTTCTAAGAAGTCATGTTGGGGCCTTGGGGCTCCCAATACATGCATTGTTGTAAGGAGGGAGACCATGCATCATGACCGCCACACACGTGCGCGACCGACCGACTTAACTCGACTCGGCCGGACCCGGCTCGGTTTGGTTTGGGCTTGGGTCTTGGCTTTGTGGTGTAGACACTTATATTTTTGGACCAGAAAAACATTGCTTTTTTCAAACCATTTTTTAGTGGAAATTTTTATGTAACGGTAATGTTTATGCAACGGTAAACTTTTGTCCCGTAATTTCAGCAGATCCGATTTTTTCTCCCACTACTCAGTAAAACCATAATTTCCGTTCTATATATAGTCTTTATCTATAGACGAGAAAAAACACACCGAATTACATATTCTCTTCTTGCCTCTGCCATTAAAATTTTCGAGCAGTGCTTGTTTTCGAAAGTGCAAATCTGCACTGATTTGTTGTGTAAGCAAATCAGTTATTGTTTTTAGAGGCTGTTTTATCCTAGAGGCGGCGGCGAAAGTACGAATTGGTTTTCATCTCTGACCAGATCATCGAATCGTCTTCAAGAAAGCGACCTAGTCCGCGACTCAGCCATTGTTTCCCAACAATTTGAAGACGATCTGAAATAATGGCTTCAAACTCAACCGTAGACGATGCTGCTCCACCCTCTGATTTCCAGATCCCTCTCGTGACTGCTGCTCCATTCAGATTCGAAGGCTTGCATTTCAAGCGATGGTGTCAGAAGATGGAGTTCTTCCTGAGGATGAGAAATGTGGTGGCTGCGCTGACTATTGACAAACCGCAGCTACCAGACAGACCTGACGAGGCTGATGCTGCAAAGATGGCATCATGGACTGAACAGTCAAAGCAACTGCAGATATGGACTGAACAGGATTACCTATGCAAGAATTTTATTCTGAATGGACTGAGCGATGACCTATATGATTACTACAACTCAGATGAAAAGACAGCAAATGAGATTTAGGAAGCACTGAAGAAGAAATATGATTACTGAGATTCACCTTGTTGGTGGATCAAAGGGTTGGTGGTTAGAAACTGGTGCTTCTCGCCATGTCTGCTATGATCGTGACTTGTTCTCTACATACACGGCTGCTGAAAATCAGAAAGTATTGTTGGGAGATTCTCACACCACTAAAGTTGCAGGGATTGGCAATGTGGAAATCAAGTTTACCTCTAGAAAAACTGTTATTTTGAAAGATGTTATGCATACTCCAGAGATAAAAAAGAATTTGGTTTCTGGCTTTCTCCTTAATAAGGCTGATTTTACTCAAGTTATTGGGGCTGATTTGTATACCTTAACTTAAAAGGGAGCTTTTGTGGGAAAGGGTTATGCTTGTGAGGGTATGTTTAAATTGAATGTTGAAACTAATAAAGTGACTACTTCTGCTTATATGTTGTGTGATTTTAATATTTGGCACTCTAGATTATGTTATGTTAATAAACGAATAATTCATAACATGAGCACCCTAGATATGATTCCTAAAATGACATAATCTGAACCTGATAAATGTGAATTCTGTACACAAGCTAAAATCACAAAGAAACCTCATAAATCTGTTGGTAGAGTTTCCGAACCCTTAGACTTGATGCATTCTGATGTATGTGAGCTTGATGGCACTTTGACTAGACATGGACATCGTTATTTTATCACTTTTATTGATGACTGCTCTGATTTCACATATATTTACCTTATGAAAAATAAAAGTGATGCTTTTGACATGTTTAAAACATTCAAAACTGAGATTGAGAATCAAGCAAATAGGAAAATTAAGAGACTTCGTAGTGATAGAGGAACAGAATATGAATCTACTTCAATTCTGGATTTCTATAAACTACATGGTATAGTACATGAGAGAACTGCACCCTATTCTCCTGAAATGAAAGGTAAAGCTGAAAGAAAAAAATAAGACCTTTACCGAATTAGTAGTTGCCATCCTATTAAATTCTGGTGCAGCAAAACATTGGTGGGGGGAAATTTTTTTGACTGTATTCTATGTTCTGAATAGGATCCCCAAATCTTAGAATAAAATTTCACCTTATGAAATTTTAAAGAATCATAAACCCAATGTCTCATAATTTAGAACTTAGGGTTGTTTAGCACATGTTCGCATTCCAGACCCTAAGAGAATAAAATTGGCAAGTAGAGCATATGAATGTGTATTTATAGGCTATGCTATTAATAGCAAAGCATACAGATTTTATGACATAAATGCACATAATATAATTGAATCAAATGATGCCGATTTTTATGAAACAAAATTTCCTTTTAAATTAAGGAATAGTGGGGGCACTTCAAGTATGCATATTAGAACAGAACTTAATGAAAATTTTGAAGCGGAACCTAGAAGAAGTAAAAGAGCAATAACCATAAAAGACTTTGGTTCAGATTTTTGCGCTTTTACTACTGAGGAGGATCCCATGAACCTCCAAGAGGCCTTATCTTCTTTAGATGCCGGTTTTTGGAAGGAGGCTATCAATGATGAGATGGATTCTTTGGAATCCAATAAGACTTGGCATTTGGTAGATTTACCCCCTGCTTGTAAATCTATAGGCTGTAAATGTGTGCTTAAAAAGAAATTAAAACCTGATGGTACTATTGATAAATATAAAGCACGACTAGTAGCTAAAGGTTTTAAACAAAAAGAAAATATAGATTTCTTCAACACTTTTTCACCTGTTACTAGAATCACATCCATTCGAGTATTAATCTCACTTGCCTCTATTCATAATTTATTAATACACCAAATGGATGTGAAAACATCATTTTTGAACGGTGAATTAAACGAAGAAATTTATATGGACCAGCCTGAAGGATTTCTAGTACATGGTCAAGAACATAAAGTATGCAAATTATTATATGATTTAAAACAAGCACCTAAACAATGGCATGAAAAATTTGATAACTTAATCATTTCACATGGTTTTAAAGTTAATGAAAGTGACAAATGCATTTATTACAAATCTGAGAATGATATTTGCACTATTATATGCCTTTATGTAGATGACCTACTCATTTTTGGGTCAAATATTCATGCCATAAACTCAGCCAAATCCTTATTAAGTGCCAATTTTGATATGAAAGATCTAGGTGAGGCGAGTGTAACCTTGGTATTAAAATTACTACGTCAGAAAAGGGACTTTCTTTGGATCATTCTCATTACATTGAGAAGATACTAAAGAAATACTATTACTTGACTGTAAACCTGCAAGTAAACCATATGATCACAGTGTAAAGTTATTTAAGAACATTGGTGAAGGTGTAAGACAGTCTGATTATGCGAGCATCATTGGCAGCCTTTGGTATGCCACTGATTGTACAAGACCCGACATTGGCTATGTCGTGGGATTATTGTGCAGGTTTACCAGTAGACCTGGTATAGAGCACTGACATGCTATTGAAAGGGTCATGAGATACCTTAAACGAACTATGAATCTCGGATTACATTATGAAAGGTTTCTAGCTGTACTTGAAGGATATTCCAATGCAGACTGGAATACCTTATCTGATGATTCTAAAGCGACCAGTGACTATATATTTAGCATCGCTGGAGGAGCTGTTTCTTGGAAATCCAAGAAACAGACTATTTTGGCTCAGTCTACTATGCAGTCTGAGATGATAGCACTAGCTACAGCTAGTGAAGAGGCAGAGTATATGAGAAATCTGCTAGTTGAGATTCCCTTATGGGAAAAATCGATACCAGCTGTGTTGATCCATTGCGATAGTATCGCAGCTATTGCAAAAGTTTAGAACCGTTATTATAACGGTAAGAGACGATAAATACGTCATAAGCACAACATTGTTAGAGAATTACTTTCTACAGGTACCGTTAGAGTGGATTACGTACGTAGTGATGAAAATTTGGCAGATCCTTTGACGAAAGGATTGTCCAGAGAGAAAGTCCACAATTCTTCTAAAAGAATGGGACTATTGCCCTTAGATTGTTGAGTCACGCGTAATGGTAACCCGACCTAAATGACTGAAGATCCCAAGAACTAGGTTCAGTGGGTAGAAACAAGTTCTGTAGTGATATGAGTTGAACATGCTATTTAATAAACCAAGAAGCATGTATTCCTGAAGTGATTAGAGGTTGAGTTAATAGAAACTCTTAATGAGATCTATACTCTATTTGGAGTGGAGTACCACCTTCAGGAGTGCTCTTGATAGACTCACCTTTGTGAATGTGGAAATGTGGTCGTTTCCTATGAAGTTTTGGGCAAAACTTCTAGAGCGTTCACTAAACTAGGATAGACGTGCATGGTCATAAATGCACGGGCTTATTTGATTGCACTATAGAAAAGGTTGTGTGTGGTTTGATGTCAGGAATAGAGTTCAAGACTACGTGTCACTCTAGTAAAAACTGAATCTTATTCACTATACAAAGGTTCAAGTCGGATGACATCTTTATTTATGCACAATCTTATGTTTTTTAGAATTGCTCGAAAATATTTTTAAAAATTCAAATGGGGGATTGTTGGAAATGTTTTTTTATAAACATTAGGTGAATTATTAAAAATGTTGGAATAAGTGTATGAATGGCTCCTATATGTGAATAGTCCCACATCATGGGACTATATGAAAGAAGCGAGTATTTATACTTGTTTCTAAGAAGTCATATTGGGGACTTGGGGCTCTCAATACATGCATTGTTATGAGGAGGGAGACCATGCATCATGACAACCACACACGCGCGACCGACCGACCCGACCCGGCTCGGTTCGGTTTGCTTTGGGCTTGGGTCTTGGCTTTATGATGTAGACACTTATATTTTTGGACTAGAAAAACATTGCTTTTTTCGAACCGTTTTTTTATGGAAATTTTTATGTAACGGCAATGTTTATGCAACGGTTAACTTTTGTCCCGTAATTTCAGCAGATCCGATTTTTTCTCCTACTACTCAGTAAAACCCTAATTTCCGTTATATATAGTCTTTTATCTACAGACGAGAAAAAACACACCGAATTACATATTCTCTTCTTGCCCCCGCCATTAAAAAAAAAAATCAGAAATTTTCGAGTAGTGCTTGTTTTCGAAAGAGCAAATCTGCATTGATTTGTTATGCATGCAAATCAGTTATTGTTTTCAGAGGTTGATTTATTCTAGAGGCGGCGACAAAATTACGAACTGGTTTGCACCACTGACCAAGTCGTGGAATCGTCTTCAAGAAAGCTACATAATCCGCAACTCGGCCATTGTTTCCCAACAGTAATACTAACATAATTTAACATTCAGATAAATAATGCTATCAAAAGTTTCCTTCGATTTCAAGTCGTATTTGATTTACCCTTTATTTTTAGTTTCCATTCATACAGAAGTACAAAAGATGCTAAAACAATCATCTTAAAAAACAAATTTGACATACAAAACAAAAACAATTTTTATTTTTATTTTTCGTATTTCAAGAAATAACGAAAACAAAAGAAATAATTCATCATTCCATTGTCTCTTCCATCTTTCAATTCCCTCCTCATCCCCTCACTTTTCTATTTTTTGTATTTAATGTTGAAAACTCAAAATACAAAACATAAAATAAACCAAACACAACTTAAATCTTTTAACCAAGTAATTAACTGTTTTTCAAAATTTGAATATTAGAGAGGAAGGGCTAGATGTATTTTGAAACTTAAAATGTTCTACAATAATTATCTTTATTTAAAGCACACAGACGCAATTTTCCCAGCAAATGAAAATTTTGAACAGGGAAAGAATGCATGCTCCGACATGAACAGAGACTATCCCCGTTAACGAATAGCCATCCTCAAACAGCCCTACAGATGTTTTCAGACATGATACAAACAGCTTCAGAATGTTAATGACTCATGTTCAATATCTATTATTTAGTCAAATACATCTCAACTCTTATTCTAAAACAAATAAACAAACAAGCTGACTCGACAAACTATATACAATTCATCATTCGATTTTCTGAATGAATAATGAATATCCAACATCTATGTCCTGCTATTTGAATTGCCACGGAATCGAGGCAAATTGACACCTGCGGCACGAAGAGCTTGCTCCACTTCAGAGTTTAGTTGTATATCTGGAGCTGAATTGACTTCATTTGCACTTGCATTTGGTTCTGATGCGGAGGTAGGATGCTGATGTGTTGCATTAGCTCTGCTTGGGTTGGGATAAGGTCTGTTTTGGTTAGGATATGGTGACTGGTTTGTCCCATTAGGTCTGGTTAAGTTAGGATAAGGCGATTGATTTGTAGGGTTGTGCCTTATTTGGTCAGGGTAAGGTGATTGGTTTGCTGCATTTGGTCTAGTCAGGTTAGGGTAGGGTGATTGATGTGCTGGATCAGACCTAGTTTGGTCAGAGTAGGGTGATCGATGTGTTGGATCAGGCCTAGTTTGGTCAGGGTACGGCGATCGATGTGTTGGATCAGGCCGCACCGGATTCGTACTAGGGGGAGCAGATGGTTCAACTGGCCTAGGTGGCTGTATATAAAAAGGAGATAAGATTACATAATAATGATGCAAATGCAAGTAGATAATTCAATTAAAGGATTGTCACTTAAAAAGCTTCACGGCCCAGAGTAATAAATAGGTACAATAATTAGTTTCTATGATAAAATATCATTTTCTAGTTCAAAGAGAAAAAACAAAATAAATTATTATTTTTAATGATGGAAAAAATAGATAATTTCATTAATCATTTTCTATAAACTGATACTTTCTTTTATCTTTTATCCTATAAACTAATTATTCCAAATTGATGTCCTAGAAACTTGTTAGTGTGGATCTTTTAATGGAAATTGAACCAGGCCAAGTTTCCGTCAAATGATAGTACTAGGTACCGGTTCTTATTATATACATTGCACAGTCTAAAATTTATCGATATCTGGATCATATTGTCCCCCATCATGCCACTGAATTAGACCTTCACTTTAATTCAACAATAAGATGATCCTAGTATGCTGATAACTTGCAAAGAAATATGGAGTAGAGAAGAAAAATGGTTCAAATTCCATACTCCTTGTATATGGAAATCGATCACAAAATATGTAACTACAAACACAAACACAAACACAAAGACACAAGTGCACATACTTATTTGTGTATTTCTGCATATTTATCTAAGTACGATTTTATTCGTTTGCCAAGCTCCTCGTTGAAACATGAAGGTTGTACGTTCAATGCTAGCATACTGTTGCCGTGTTTTTACGGTGTATATACTGCTTAGTAGAACTTAAGATCCATTCCAGTACACTACTTATAGACTCAGCAGCAATCAAGGTCTTTGATTTTAGAACTTCTATCTCTGAACACAGGCACAAGCGCAGAGTGGACAAAACATCAAATGGTCACCCTAGGCTTTTAGTGGAAGTTGAACAAAGGCAAGTTTCCATTAAATCATACTACGTAACCACTCTTCTTATCTACACTTCTCTACAGTTTACCAATATCTAGATCGTATCATCATACCATTGAATTCCACTTAAAACTACAAAGAAAATTGCTCCCAACATTGATGAAGTGTAGAGAAATGTAGAGAACAGTAGAAGAATGGCTTAAATTCCAGACTTCCTGTGTAGAGACATCAAACAGCTAATCATATATCTGGACGCACCCATTCTGAGACACAAGAATACACATTTAAGACTTCTCGTTTCAGATAGAACCTCTCCTTCCTTATTCTATCTACAATCCGATTCAAACCGAATTAAATTCACAACTGAGAAAACCCATTCAATCCATACTGATATATTAAACATTGTATTTTCTAATCAAATCAAAATATAACAGTCAAGAAGATGAGTTTTAAGTTTAGATATAAAAGTTCTTTTAAGGTGCATGTAAACCTTAAAATATAGGTTTTTTGAATATATGACTTACGATTCAAATCCCATTCCAGTTTCACGTTTGGACTCTTCGATTTACAATTTAAAATTCATTTTGTAAACTTTAGTCATGTATATAGCATAAACATTATTATTTGTGTTTTTTAATATGTATACAAGTACAGTCTTATTAGTTTGCCAGGCTTAGTAACATTAAGGTCGAATATTCAATGGCAGCATATAGCTGCAGTTTTTACTGTTCATATATTATTGCTTAACAAAAGCTTTAGACCTTTTCAAATCTATTAAATAATAGTAAAGCAAAAGAATTTGCTGCTTTTCATTAATTCTAGGAATTTCCAACTCTCTCCTTAGTTCTCTCTAGACGTTTTATTTTTAGATCCATACAATTTTTTACTATTTTAATTGTTACAAAATTCAATTAACTTTTCCATTAGCATTTCACATTTAAATATATAGTTTATATGATTATTTACAAAATTATCATATATATTATGATATTATTTTACATTCAGGTTCATATATTTAAACTGATCAAGTGATCTAAAACTTACACTTCCAATATAAATTCAATTAACTATTACTTATTATCTGGTCAAAAAAGTCAAAAAGAGGACAATTCAAATTCATTGTATGTCATTCTTAAATTGACAAAGCATTTCGTTCATGTTCATATAACTTAAAGATTCATAGTTATATATAAAATTAAATTTAGTGCTCTTACGCTATTCTACATCCAACTTTACACATTGGTTTTTTCAATTTGTACTTCATCACAGTGGGAAAAAATCAAAAATACATCAATTTTCTTTCTATAGTTGGTATTTCGCTATAAAACATGTGCGTAATTTTTTCAATTTAAACAGATATATTATTACACATTTTTTTTTTCAATTCTAGACTTGGTGCAACAAGTAAATTATACATCAATAATAAAAAATCATTAAAAATGACACTAAATGATGACAAATGATTTAATATTGTAGTTTGGAATTTTGAAAAATACTGAAAAATTCGAGTTAATATGCTTTGTGAAAATGACAAATTTTAGACCATTTCTCGATCTGTGCGTGTCATCCTTGCGCAGGGGTCATGCTGATCTTCTCTGTATCGTTCCAATTTTATCGATTCGTGAAAATGACAAATTTTAATTATGCATACTCGTAATTACGTTAAAATAGATACAAATATACAATATTCTAATTAGAAATATTTTTCTTTTATCATTTGATTGTCCTTTTGAAGCTGATGTTAAATTAATTTAAAAAAAAAAAAAAAATCTAACAATGTTTCAAAAACCAATGTATAAATTTCTAAAAAAAATTAAAAATTATTAAATGATGTGATTTGTGATGCCTTTTCTAGTCGTTAAATAAGTATGTCATTTAGTTCTTTAGTAACGTAATAAACTTATTTCTGATGTTGATGTTAACTCTGAGAGCTTTAAATCATAAAGTATAATATTTGATTAACATTACACTTCCATTTTACGGTTTTCTTTCATTCTTTAAAGCAACGTTTAAGATTACGTTTATCTTTTATCTTTCAAACAAATGTACTAAAAACTAACTGTTAAAACTCAAAATCTATGCATATAAATATTTGTCTATTGAAATTTGTAAATATATTATTTTTAGAATTAGTTAGGAGTACCAGGTTTCACTTACTTCCTTAACAAATGCTAGATGCTATGGAATAGCAAATCATTATTTAACTCATTATAATCCATGAAAATGACCTTTTTTTTTACACATACAAACAAACATAAATCACAGAACAAAAGTTACATACATAAAACAATACATTTACTACATAACTCAATCATCTTAACGAAATCACAATATACTGCACAATAAATTCAAAATTTCAAATATGTTTGTAAAATTATTTTTATAAAACTTATTGTGTGCGACGCACAAGCGACGCACTAGTTTAAGTAATTACATAATTAGATGTAATCAAAAACACTGAATTTAAAAAGTCTTATCTTTGAATAAACAGGCACAAACAAACTAGACAAGAAATCAAATAGGTCCATACAATGTCCATAGCATTCTGCATGCACAGTCACAAACTAAGAAGTATCTCAGATTACATAATATATACACCCTTTTGGAATAACAAAACTTTCCATGCCTCAACCCACATCTTCGGTGCGTTCACATTTCACTGTTTCTTGAATCAATAAGATGTGAATATCTTAATTAGAAGAGCCTTCATGGCTTAACTTTCTACCTATATTGTGTGTTTTCACATGGAATGTCAGTTTTCATATCTGCATTTTGCACCTTACTTTTCCAGGTAGCATTTAATAACAAGATAAGGAACAAGTGAAGTTGCAATTGGAATTTGGTGATATAATATTTTCGAATATCAATTAGATTTTTTTGGAGATATTCGTGGTAATTCCGTTACATGTTTTGTGCAAGAAATGAATGAAAAGAAATGGAAGAAATATTAATGAATAGGGATATTGGAAATATTCGTTATTTAATTAGTTGTCATGTTTCATGAAGAAAAGAAACGGAAATAGATTAAAATTGAAAATGGGATTGATTCATGGAGAAAAAGGAAAATTATCAATCAATCATATGACAATTAATTAATGGAATATTAGATTTTTCCATAAATTGATTTATTTTACATAAATCAATTGTCTTGTCCCCAAGTAATCTTTTCTCTATTTAAAGAGAGACATAGAGGATGTTATTCCTATGAAATGTATGAGAACATTTGTATTCTTTATTTCTTTGGATCTACTTTTAAAAAACTCTGTAATCTCTTAAATATTAATAAAATATCTTCCTCACTGAAGTGAACGTACACTCTCGCAATAGTGGAACCACTATAAATTTGTGCGTTCTCTATTGCTTTTATTTTTTTTGTGATCTGAGATTTATATTCATTTCAAGTTGTTTACTCTATCACATCATTGCAAGATCCTATTGAGGTTTTTCCGCTGAAAGGGATTGATCATCCCTTACAACTAGTATCAAAGCTAGATTCGCAAAGAAGGTGTTTGGTAGAATGGCAGGAGAAGATGAAAACAGAACAAATAATACGTCAGTGCCAGTAGTTGCTACATACGTCAGAGGCTTCTATGTGGCGTCAGGATCACAGTTGACGATAGAGAAGTGGAATGGTGAAGGAGATTTTGAAAAGTGGCAGTGGATGATGAAAGCAGTTTTGAGAAGAAATCGCGTTCATCGAGTGGTGTTTGGTACATAGACATTGTCTGCTGATATTTCATCAGTGGAATTAGAAGAGATGGAAGAATGAGCCTTTACTACTCTTCAGCTTGCTATGGGAAAAAAATGTAATTTCTGAAAGCAGTCAGGAGACAACAGCTAGAGGCATTTGGAAGAAGTTGGAGGACCTCTACATGAAGAAATCCCTAATCAACCGTCTGATCCTATTGAAGACTTTCTTCACTTATAAGATGAAGGAAGGTTCTTCAATTAAAACACCCCTAAGTGTGTTTGATGACCTGTTGATGAAGATGAAGTCTGTTGAGTTGAAAATTGATGAAGAACAAAAAACAATGGTTTTGTTGTGTTCTCTTCCAGAGCGATACACTGGTTTCGCTAACAGCTGTATCTATGGTAGAGACACATTGAAATTAGATGATGTGAAGACGGGTTTACTCAGTGAAGAGTTGAGAGATCAGATGAAAGAGTTTGGTATTAGTGATAGTAGCGGAGGAATTATAGTTCAGGCTTATTTGTAGAGAGAGGAAGAGCAAAGAAGAAAGTGAAGAATAACGGGCGTTTCAATTCTAGGAAGCCTAATTCGCGAAGTAAATCTAAAGATGAAAAGTGCTATAATTGTAAGAAACCAGACCATTGAAGAAGAGACTGTCCAGATTTGAAGAAGAAGACTGATGATTCTTCATCTATTGCGATGGAGAATGGCGGTAGCGATTTGTTGACAGGGGTTGTATCAGATGTTGCACACCACTGGATTCTAGATTCTGAAGCATCATTTCATATGACTCCTAATAAGGATTATTATTCTTCCTTCGATGCCAAAGAATGAAGTTCTATCCTTATGGGGAACGATGCTACATGCAAGTCTATGGGAGTTGATTCAGTTCGCATTCGCATGTATGATGGGATTGTTCGCACACTTTCAAATATTCGCTATGTTCCAGGTCTTCGGAAGTCATTGATATCATTAGGCCAATTGGCATCATTGGGATGCAATATAACCATTGTCAAAGATGGTTTGAGAGTTTCTAGAGAGGCACTTGTATTGATGAAGGGTGTTATGGTGCGAAATCTGTATTTGCTAATGGGTACCACTGTCCATGGAGAATCATGTGTTGGAGTCGATAGTTCTAAAAGTTTGGATGCTACCAAGCTTTGGCATATGAGATTAGGTCATACTTCGGAGAAGAACTTAGAGTTGCTTCGTAAGAAGAAAAAGATCAAGAGAGAAATCTTCAACAAGTTGGATTTTTGCAAGGAGTGTGTATTGGCAAAGCAAACCAGAGTTTCTTTTGGTGAAGGCGTGCATACTTCTAAAAGAGTACTTGATTATGTGCATTCAAATGTTTGGGGGCCATACTCTACAGCTTCTATTGGTGGAGCATATTATTTTGTTTTCTTCATTGATGACTACTCGCGCAAGGTTTGGGTGTATGTAATGAAAGCTAAGTCGGAAGTATTTGAGAAGTTTAAGCTTTGGTTAGCTCTTGTTGAAAATCAAACAGGAAAGAAACTGAAGATTCTTAGATCTGACAATGGTGGCGAATATGTCTCCAAAGAGTTCCTCGACTACCGCAGATAGCGTGGTATTAGAAGACATTTTACTACACCTGGTGATCCGCAATCCGATGGGATTGTTGAGAGAATGAATAAGACTCTACTTGAAAAGACCCGTTGCTTGATATTGACTGCGGGTATGTCTAAGGGTTTTTGGGCTGAAGCTATTTCGACTGCAACACATATTATTAATCAGATTCCGTGCTCAGCCATTGATGAGAAGATTTCAGAGGAGGTATGGAGAGGTAAAAACACTTTATTAAGTTATTTTCGTATATTTGGATGTCCAGTTTATGTTCACAATACAGGACATGATAAGTTGGAGCCTAGGACCTCCAAATGTGTTTTTCATGGTTATACAGATGACATAAAAGGATATAGAATTTGGAATCCAATTGCGAAGAAAGTTATACATTCCAGACATGCGACTTTTGATGAGTCTACAATGTTCAAACCTTTGGAAGGTTTATCAGAGGGTTCAGACTCGATTGATGAGAAGCCTGAAAAGACCGAGAATCCCGGTTTTCAAACCCGAAGTAGAGTTATTACTATTGATAATAGTGACGAAGCAGTTGATGATACATCACATGATTGTCCACAGATTTCCTATAGTAGTGATGGTAATGGTCATGAAGCTAGAGATGATTCAGCTCAAGGTGGAGCTCAAGGTGGAGTTCAAGGTGGAGCTGAAGGAGAGTTAGGCGATATAGTCATTCGGGCTAGTCAAAGACCAAAAAGAGCTCCAATTAGATATGGAGATTGACAGTATGCAAATTTGAGCCTTGATGATCAGTTTGCGTATCCTTTACATGTAATTCATGATGAACCATTGAGCCTTGAAGAAGCCACGAAGTCGAGTGACAACTCGAAGTGGAATTGCACTATGGAAGAGGAGATACAGTCTTTGCAAAAGAACAAGACTTGGGATTTGGTACCACTACCTCAAGGAAGCCGAGTCATAGGTTGCAAGTGGGTGTTCAAGGTAAAAGATGAAGGTAGATACAAGGCAAGATTAGTAGCCAAAGGGTTTTCACAAAGAAAGGGGTTAGAGTATGATGAAATAATTGCCCTAGTTGTTAGACAAACTTCAATTCGAATACTACTTGCAATAGCTGCCGCTTACGATTTGGAGTTAGAACAACTTGATGTGAAGACCGCTTTTTTGCATGGTGACTTGGAGGAAACCATTTACATGAAGCAGCCAGAAGGATTTATTGTAGATGGAAAGTCAGATTGGGTATGCAAGTTGAAGAAATCTCTTTATGATCTAAAACAGTCGCCTAGACAATGGTACAAAAGATTTGATTCTTTTATGCTTTCACATGGTTTTAATCGTAATACTAAAGATGCATGTGTTTATTTTAAGCATTTAAAGAATAATAATTGGGTGTATTTACTTTTATATGTGGATGATATGTTGATTGCTTCCAAGGATAAAGCTGAAATTGATGCGTTGAAATTGAAATTAAAAGCAGAATTCGATAAGAAAGACCTTGGAGAAGCAAAGAAAATTTTGGGGATGCAAATCCAAAGAGATAGAAAGCTTGGACTTTTGAGACTTACTCAAAAGGAATATATTCAAAAGATGCTTGCTCGGTTTAGCATGGATGGTGCAAAGGCTATCAGTACACCCATACCTTTGCATATACAGCTTTCTAATCAGGGCTCTCCGATCTCAAAAAAGGACAAGGCCTATATGAAGAAGGTGCCTTACGTCAGTGCAGTAGGTAGCTTGATGTATGCTATAGTGTGCACTAGACCTGACATTGCTCAAGTTGTTGGATTAGTTAGTAGATACACGGCAAATCCGGGAAATCACATTAGGAGGCAGTGAAGTACATTTTTAGATATCTTAGAGGAACATCAGATTATGGACTTATTTTTTGCGGTAGAAATAAGGATTTCAACTTGGTTGGATTCTGTGATTCAGACTATGCCGGAGATAAAGATAGAAGGAAGTCAACCTCAGGCTATGTGTTCACACTTGGAGGAACAACTATTAGTTGGAGAACGAGGTTGCAAATTATAGTTGTTTTGTCTACTACAGAGGCAGAGTTGATAGCTGCAGTTGAGGCAGCTAAGGAGGCACTTTATTTGAAGAAGTTATTGTGTGATTTGAGCTTCATGTAAGATGCTTGTTTGGTGAATTGTGACAGTCAAAGTGCAATTCATTTAGCTGAAAATCTAGCTTTCAGTTCTAGAACAAAGCATATAGAGGTAAGAGTCTTTCCTTATCTCTATGAATGAGGAGAAGTTAGTTCGTCTTGAGAAGATTCACATAAATGAAAATGCAGCAGACATGTTTACGAAGGCATTACCTGCTACTAAGTTCGAGCATTGCTCGAACTTGATTCACTTGATGAAGTGCTAGGTGTCACATGGTGGCACAATGGAGAAGAGAGTGACTTGCTTGAAGTCAAGAGAAGATGTGGTATTCTTCTTGTATGAAGAGATAGGGGTTGGTTGCACAATGTCTACCTTGTTTTTTCTTTTTCTTTTTCTTTTTTTTTTCTTTTTTTTTTTTTTTTTGGAATGCTTTCAACACTTTGTTGGTGGTCGGTGGGCTTGCAGGAACTCATTGGGAAGCATTCACATTGGAGACTGTTGGTTGCAAGAGATATTGTATCAAGGTGGAGATTATTGGAATTTGATGATACAATATTTCCAAATATCAATTAGATTTTTTGGAGATATTCATGGTAATTCGTTACCTGTTTTGTGCAAGAAATGGAAGGAATATTAATGAATATGACATATTAGAAATATTCGTCATTTTATTAGTTGTCATATTTCATGAAGAAAAGAAATGAAAAGATTAAAATTGAAAAGGGATTGACTGATGGAGAAAAGAAAAAATTATCAATCAATCATATGACAATTAATTAATGGGATATTAGTTTTTCCATAAATTGATTTATTTTACATAAATCAATTGTCTCATCCCCAAGTAATCTTTTCTCTATTTAAAGAGAGGCATAGAGGATGTTATTCCTATGAAATGTATGAGAACATTTGTATTCTTCATTTCTTTTGCTCTACTTTAAAAAAACTCTGTAATCTCTTGAATAATAATAAAATCTCTTCCTCATTGAAGTGGACGTACACTATCTTGCAATAGTGGAACCACTATAAATTTGTGTGTTCTCTGTTGCTTTTATTTTTTTCTGTGATCAGAGATTTATATTCATTTCAAGTTGTTTGTTCTATCACATCATTGCAAGATCCTATTGAGGTTTTTCCGCTGAAAGAGATTGATCACCCCTTACAGTTGCTCACAAGACGAAATGAATAAATCAATTAAGACAACCATTTGTCAACATGTCATTTATTACCACTCGTATGGAAAAGGGGTAAAGCATCAACCCAAGTCTATCTATGATAAATAATTGAACAAATTGAATTTCAAATTAAAAGTGAGAATGTGATTTGGTGCACCTTAACCAGTACATAGAAGTCCATAAGTAGTAATAATAATAAAAGCTTACCATTTCAATAAGGCTATCATTATTAGTAATCCACCAAACATTGTTATCATACTTGTTTAGTAATTTCCAGCCCACTGATTGTAGGAAAAACAAAATATAAAACCTACGACATATAAATTATCTGGAACATTTAGAACCCATCTATCAACAAATTAAAGCCCTATCGTTACTATCAGCTAAATTACAAGACTTTAAAAAAATACCTCACCAGCCGATGATCTAGTTGATGGTGCTAATGGATTCGGCTGCTGCGCCACCAATTGAAGGAGCTCTAGAAACATTGATCTCCCCTGATCTGTGAAATTCCTAATATAGAACATCAGTAGTTCGCTGGATTTGGCCCTGAATCTTTTCAATTTATCTTCAATTTCAGACTCATGTTGAACAACTAGCGGCCTCAAAAATGCAGCGTATACCCAACTCGTTCCCTGGGTACCATTAATTAAATTAAAAATCAATGCAAATCAAATAATTCCATTAACATCTTTCAACTGATTACAAGTTAATGGTGTTTGAACATTGAAGATGCATATACCCCTAAGATCCCCTGTGCTATAATTCTAGGTCAGACATTTCCAATCAAAAGTTTTGTAACATAAAAGGTGCTTTACTACATGTCACAGCATCTACATGTCATTGTCTCATTGGAATGGTATTTTAATGCAAGTGTTGGCGGTACCAATAACTTCTTTAGATATCATCAACCATTAAAACGCAAAATAAATAGAAACAAAAGGTAGTTCAAATGTGACAAATAAGGAAAGAGACTACCATGCAACTAAGCAGTAGATAACATCAGTTTAAGAAGAAAATCTGTTCTAAACCTGAATTAGTTATACATCAATAGTAAATAATCCCAACCAAATTAAAAATAAAATATAAGATTACCACAGTAACTCATGTAATTTACCTGTGTTTTTGGATGCCACAAATAGATGAAAAAAGCCAGCTTGCTTTCAGCATACAAAGGTAACCTGGTAAATAGAGCAACATAAAAACAACAATATTGCAAATGACAAATTGACGTACGCAATAAACAAATATTCGATTACCATGAAACAAATATATCAAAAAATCTTTCAAATACGGTCACGATTGCAATTATCACCCTGCGATCAACCCAAATTATATTAAAAATAAATTTAATCAAAACCTAATTATTTTGCTGTAGCAAAAGAAAAGGATAAAATATTACCAATACTGACACCAAAATCGAAACTTTTCTATGTTAACTTGATGAATCTCCATCATTTTAAAGCACTCAAATGCTGGATAAGCGTATCCAAGTAGCATACTGCATCAAAATTATAACAAAAATTAACAGATAAACTGATTTCAATACAAAGATGAAGAATTGTACTTACGCGAGAATATTTGTGACGAATTCGTTCAACATCTTCAAATTCAAATCTGATTGTGAAACTAACGAGATTGATTGTCGAAAGAAAGAGACTTTTATACACAAGCGGTTGCTTCTGCTGAACGAGTCCCGCCTTGTTTAACACAGGATGAAAGACTTTCCTAATTATCGTTGACATGAGATATTTATAATGGGTAAATTCGGAAAAGAAAGCGCAAGTGTTTGGATTAACAGTGATAATGACGCTGCACACAAATCGCAAATTATTGTTCGCACTTAAAACAAGCCAAATTATTTATACCGTCATCCGCTTTTATTGCGTGTGCGCGGGGGTTGGTTTGGGGGAAGGCAAATTCTATTCTAATCCACGAAATTAAGTGCTAGTCCCTTCTAGTTGTTATACCTCTGGTTTTGGTGAATAGTCCCAGTAAAAGTTAAAAATGACAATAATACCCTCCCACATAGGGTTTCTACGTGATTTTTCAGGTAGCTCGTAGATACTTTACATGGTTCCTTAGAGTACCACGTAGTATCTCTATGTGGTTCCTTGAGGGAGCACGTAAAGCTACTGCGTGGTACACTAAGGAACCACATAGTGCATCTACGAGATACCTTGAAAACTGGAAAAAAAAAAAAAAGGCATTTTCGTTTTTTTAATGAAAATGGGAGTCTACTAATTAATTTTTTGGATTGGAATAGAATTAGCCGGGACGATGAAGGGGTTAAAAAAAGTGTTATGTGACCCGAAAAGTAAGGGTCACGAAAATCAGGATATGGACGAAATTTATAGGAGTTGTTGGATTGAAGAAGTGGCGGAAACAACAGCCATCAGATCTGTTTTCTAACATTTTGCCAAACTAATTTTTGGACCTCCTAGCATTTTTTTTTTTTAAAAAAGACCTATTTAATACCATTGCGGCGTTTAGAATTCTAAATAAGGGCTTAACACATTGTCCATATTTGCAAACAACAATTCTTGAACGCCTGAAAGTTAAAAGTCGAGAAGGTTGTGACTATTGGTACCCCGATTTCCACTTTCGGCCACCACAAAATTTCATTCGGCGGTGAACGACCAAACAACGTTCACGTTGTTCAGCAGTTAACGGCTGCCAAACAGTTCGTTTTTTCGCAAAACTCTGTTCGACAGTGAACGACCGAACACGGTGTAATGTCGTAAAATAACCGATGGTCTACATCTAAAGATGGATTCAAAGTCAATGCAGCTCCTGATTTTGACCTATTACCGTTGTTAATCAGCTTTCGATAAGGTCACTGCATTTTGGTTTCGAACGACTAGATAATCGGGATTCGAACACGGTTGGCCATGTGAACTTACATAGACTCGGATACGTTTGGACATAGCGTCGAATTAAAAACAACTTGGATTTTTGAAGTGACCGAACTCGAATTGTCATGCTTGTGGCCCGGACAGACTCAGATGGCTTCACCAAATGTCAGACGGGCAATGCCTTTAATACAACTCGTATCGACTATGTTGTTTACATTGGACCAGCTATTGCACAAGCCTCGGTTCAATGCTTGGACTTTGGAAGGATTCTTACTCAAGTTTGGATGTAATTCGAGTTACACTCAACCAAACATGGACACTCAAGGATTTAACTTAGGGTTTCGATCGTCCTAGTCAGATCGGAACCGATATGAACCTCTGATCGGTACCAATGTGAAGTTGGTGTGGTCAGCGATCAGACCCACATGATCCTGACTTGGTCTATTTCGGGATCTTGGTTTTTCTCCTAGTTTTAAACCCAATTTAATCCATTTTTCAGCTACAAATAAAGAACTTGATGGCTCATTTAGGGTATCTTTTTGGCTCTTCTATGTAGGGATTATGCCATTATCAAACTTCAACCCTTTATCTTCATTTCCTTGTACTTAAACAACCAATATATTGTAATCTAACAGTATAAATAATTGTCTATCTCACAACGGACATAGGAATATTGTCGAACCGTTATAAATCTATGTGTCAATTTACTTTTATTTGCACTTTGTGTAGATATGTGTTGTTAATTGTATTATATTACAAACACTAATTATTGTTTGTACTGTTAATCCTGCCTTGTTTAACACAGGATGAAAGACTTTCGTAACTATTGTTGACATGGGATATTTATAATGGATAGATTCGGAAAAGAAAGCGCAAGTGTTTGGATTAACAGCGATAATGACGCTGAACTCAAATCGCGAATTATTGTTTGTACTTAAAACAAGTCTGTTAAACCAAATTATTTATACCGTCATCCGCTTTTATTGCATGTGTGCGGGCCGAGCGCCAAATTCTGTTCCATCCTAGAAAATTAACTAGTAGCCCCTCCAGTTTCAAAAAACTAATAAATCCTTATTTTTGATGAATAATCCCAGTTAAGAAAAGATAATAATTCCTCCCAAGTAGGGTTTTTGCATGATTTTTCGGGATAACTCGTAGATGCCCTACGTGGTTTTCTAGATTACCACATAGTATCTCTAAGTGGTTCCTTGAGGTACCATTGTGGCGTTTAGAATACTAAATAAGGGCTTAATGTATGGTCCATAGTTGCAAACAACAATTCTTGAAGACCTGAAAGTTAAAAGTCGGGAAGGTTGCCATTATTGGTACCTCGATTTTCACTTTCGGCCACCACAAAATTCCATTCGGCGGTGAACGACCAAACAACGTTCACGTTGTTCAGCAATTAACGGCTGCCAAACAGTTCATTTTTTTGCAAAACTTCGTTCAGCGGTGAACGGCCGAACGGGGTGTAATGGCCGGAAATGGAAATCGGGGTGCAAATAGCAATACCCATCAGGAAAAATGCCGTAAAATAAATCAATGGTCTACATCTAAAGTTGGATTCAAAGTCAATGCAGCTCCCGATTTCGGCCTAATAACGTTGTTAATCCGCTTTTGATAAGCTCATCGCACTTTGGTTTCGAATGACTAGATATTCGAGATTCGAACATGGTTGGCCATATGGACTTACATAGACTCAGATACGTTTGGACATAGCGTCGAATTAAAAATAACTTGGAATTTTGAAGTGACTGAACTCGAATGGTCATGCTTGTGGCCTCGGACAGGATGACTTAACCAAATGTCGGATCGACAATGCCTATAATACAACTCGTATTGGCTATGTTGTTCACATTAGATCAGCTATTGCACAAGCCTCGGTTCGATGCTTGAACTTTGGAAGGATTCTTACTCAAGTTTGGATGTAATTCGAGTTACACTTAACCAAACATTGATATTCAAGGATTTAGCTTAGGGTTTTGATCGTCCCAGTCAGATCGGTATCGATCCGAACCTCAGATCGGTACCAATGTAAAGTTGGTGTGGTTGGCGATCAGACCCACATGATCCTGGCTTGGTCTATTTCGGGATTTTGGTTTTTCTCCTTGTTTTTAACCCAATTTAAGCCATCTTTCAGCTACAAATAAAGAACTTGCATTTAGGAGGTCTTTTTGGCTCTTCTATGTAGGGACCATGCCATTGTCAAACTTCAACCCTTTATCTTTAATTCCTTGTACTCAAACAACTACCATATTGTAATCTAACGGTAAAATAATTGACTATCTCACAGCGGACGTAGGAACATTGTCGAACAGTTATAAATATATATGTTAATTTACTTTTATTTGCACTTTGTGTAGATATGTGTTGTTATTTGTGGTTGTTATTCAGATTCATTCTTTTGGTGTGTTAGGCGAGATTGAACCAAAGTTACGTCTAACATTTTTGGCGCACTAAGAAGCGATACACTTTTAAATTGGATTCGAATTTCTCAAGGATTTGGATATGGTGAAAATAAAGAAGATGGAAATCGTATGGAGGCTAAAGGCACTGGGCTGGAAGGAAGTGAGGAGATTTCCTCCGTTGAAAACCCATCTGTCTATCTCACTCAGGAAGAGATAGATGAAGTGGTCAAGGAATTAGAATCTCGGTTGGAACGACAAGAGGAATTGCTCTAACAACAGGAGGGAATATTCTCCAATTTCCTCTAATAGATTGGACAACCGAGAAGACTAGGATATCGAGATACCAACACTAGAGTGGGACCTAGCAGCGTATAGGAACACAGGCTGGGCATAGGGGAAACCCCCCCCCCCCCCCCCCGACATTACCTTAGTTAGTTACTAATAAACTTTAGGCTAGTACCAAATCAGTTGGACCGGGGGCAACCCCTGAAGGCTATAGCCCGGCTCGATACACTTTGAAAATTTTGGATTTGCATGCTAAAATTATATTATAAGAAAAAAGCTCGTCAGTACGAGCCCAATGCAAAAATCCATGCATAAATTTTAACTCGTATGAAAATTTTAGGATTCAATAGCGTTTGAGACAATTTAAACAATTAAATAATGTGAAATTCCCCCAATTTAAATGTGGAATTTTCAACATCATCTAATGGTGAGTGGTTTATCCCATTCACGAAGCATCAAAACTCCTTGTTAGTTAAACCAAATTTAAAATTGATAATTGGATATTGATTACTAATTAGAAATTTTAAATTACTGAAATTGAATTGATTGATTTGAATTAAATTGACTTAAGTCAAAGTTGAAATTGATGGTTGAATTAACAGGTTAAAATTGATAGTTTGAATTAGATCGAAATCTGTTATTAAATTTGAATGGAAAAATGATAGTTAAAGTAATTAACGTTAAACATGGTAACTAAAGTTGATATTTATTTGATAGTCAAACTCGGATCAAAATTTGGATAGTTAAATTCATATTTGCATTGGCATTCAAATTTCCTATCAGGTTCGTTTAAATAAATCGTTAATTGTTGACTAATATGATGTGGATGAATTGAATGATTTGGACATTATGTGATATTGAGATGATTGATATTGTTGATTGTGTGTTATATGGTTTGTGGTTTTTACTTCTTGGTTACTCCTGTAATTGCCACTATTGATGTGATCGACCACGTTGAACATTCGATTTGATTTAGACCCTTAGACATTTAGTTGATATGCTATATTTGAACGTTGGCTGACAATTTGATAGATTTTGGTGGTGTTGATATCTTTGCTTGGAAAATTGAAATTTTGTAAATTAGACTTTTATCTAAAAGGGATTTTTAATGTATTTGGATATATATATATATATATATATATTAATAAATTTTGATTTTTGAAATTTAATTAAACGGTTTATTAAAAAGGATTTGTAATTCAACTTTTGAAACTTAAAATTTAGTAATATACATAAAAGATTAATAACAACTAAAAATATTAATAACTAGGAGGAAGGTTGTTGTAACAACCCGCATTCTACGCATCGGAGGATCGTAGGATATTTATTTCTTTCCCATATGAAGTTGTATGGTCATGTAACTTTGGGAAACAACCATTAGACTCATTTCCCATGTTCATGATTTTTCTCGATTTTTAAATGACCGTTTTGCCCCTAGCTGATCTTGTTTTGGCCATAACTTTTGATTGGAAAGGAATTTTGATTTGAAACCACTTCCATTAGACTCGTTTGATGGTTTACCTTTCCGTAGAGTGGCCATAATAGCCAAACGGACTTACCGTTTGGGAGATATGGCTTAAATAAGGTTTGGAAGATGAAAAACTGCTTAACCGGGCCAAATAGGGTGATTAGTGAATAGGCCCATAACCCATTTCGGGATTAGGGTTATGGGGAGGCTGAAATGAGTTAGAGAATCATTCCATTTCAGTTTTCTAGCCTCCACTTATCTCCAAGAAACCCTAAAAATGACCTTCAACCTCTAAATCACCCCCAAATCATCTTTTAATCAAGGATTAAGCTTAGCAACATCAAATCAAGGGAGATCTACACTAAATCAACATTGGAGCTGCTGTTTAGCATTGGGATTCGCATCAAATCAGAGATTTATTTCAGATCTTAGTTTATTTGTGGCTAAGGTGAGTGATTTGCATAGTTCCTCACTAATTATGGCTAATTAAGGGTAATTAGTGTTAATTAGAGAATTTAAACATGATAAAATTCTGGAAAAATATTTATAAAATCCGAAATGATGTTTTAGACCTCTGATATGAATTTGGGTTAATTTGGTTAAGTTTTGCTAATCACATCATTAGTTTCACCTAAACATGCTTAAGGGGAAATATAGGGTTTTGGGTATGTTTGATCCATATTAACCTATCATATTGATGTTTTGATGTTGTGGTTGATTCTCTATGTTTCTATGACTGTATGGTATGCTTTGTGACTGATTAGAAGTGTTAGATTGGTCGAAAACGCCGTCGAGAGGCGAAAATAGCTTGCTGAAATGGTGCAGGTTTGGGGTCGAGATAACCGACCCGGGGGGTTTTTGACCGACCCGAGTTCCTGGACCGACCAGAAATGGTGAAGGAGGACCGACCGACCCTGACATCGAATGACCGACCAGAAATAGTGAAGGAGGACCGACCGACCCTGACATCGAACGACCGACTAGGAATGATGGAGGAGGACCGACCGACCCTGGCAACGACCGACCAGGATTGGTAAAGTGTTCGACCGACCGGGGGGGCAATACCGACCGACCAGGGACGATGAAAACCGACCAGGGATGATGAAAACCGACCAGGACGAAAGGTGCTTGACCGACCAACCCGAACAGGAGAGAAGACCAATAACCCGAGATGCAAAGGTAGTCCAAGTTGGAAGTTATGACTCAGGATCCAGATGGGGACCAACGAGTTGACTTCATGAGTTGGACTTTGCTGCGGGACGTGTGCTAAGGAGTTGTTGACGTTCATAACTTCGATTCACCACTGAAAATGGATGATGGGCTACTTATCAGTGCAGTAGAGTCACTATGACTCGAGGGGCAAAGTGATGGTAGCAAGACTACGTTATCAGTGCAGTAGAGTCATTATGACTCGAGGGGCAAGGTGATGCGTAGTAAGACTATGAGCTAGTGCAGTGGGGTCATTGTGACTCCATGGGGCAGAGTGGACATAGTAAGGATTAGTAAGGCTATGAGCCAGTGCAGTGGGGTCCTTGTGACTCCATGGGGCAAAGTGGACATAGCGAAGGAATTGTGGCTACGTTATCAGTGCAGTGTAGCCATTTATGACTTCATAGGGCAAAGTGATCGTAGTAAGGTACGTTGGGTGATCGAAGTGGTGAATATCGTATGCTTTACGCACTGAGTGAGAGATGTGAGAATGGTTGCTATGTTTGATTGTTTGCCATCACTATGACATGCACACCCTCACCTCCGTATCTTTACACCGTTTGATATGGCACCTTAGAGTGTTGTACAGTATGTAGTGCTAACTCGTTGGCTGCAGGTTCAGGTATGTTTTAGTCTACCTGTTATTGTTCTGTTTAGATGCTTATCGCTCATACCAGGCTTTATGTCTGACCCAGAGTTTTATGTCTCCTCTTATTACTCTGGGTGCTCACACGAGCAGACTAGAGACAGGTTAGCTGGTGATGCGCGAGTAGCTGATTTGGAGGCGGGCAGGAGGCTTCCACGTATGATATATAGATATTCTCCATGTGTCGTTGGTGGTCGCTACTTGGGCATTAGTAGTGTACCTCCTTTATCTTGCTTTTGCTTTTGAGACCGTTTGAAAAGTTGTAATAATGTTTAACTTTGGATCATAAGCTGTACTTACATTTTCCGCTGCTATGTTAGTTGCTTCAGCTTATGCACTGTCTCACCTGTTTTATGTCAAGTATGTTATTATTATATTTTATTCTATGCGTTGTGAGACATTCTACAGGTTCTTTGTTAGTTCATTTCCTTCTTCTCTTTCCTTCTGACGATTCGTTCCGTGCTAATTGGACATGTGTACAGCGCACCTTTGGAGTAAATGTCAGTTGGTGCGGGACGGGCGTTCACAGTTGTAAAGAAGTCAAAAGTTGTAATTTAACTATAAATTGATTTCAATACCTTAATTATTTAAATGAAATCATCGAACTTTAGGAATTGAAAAGACTATGAAATCTCTTGAAAATTAGGTAAGTTATGGAAATAATTGATATAAGGAATATATATTATAACCAATGATTTGATAACTTGAATGTGGATTGAAGTTAAATTACTAGATCTTGAAATACTGAATCGAATTGTAAATTGATAACTTGTAAGAAAACCTTGAAATGAGTTTTGAAAAACGGTGAAAACTTTATACAAATTGGAATAAATTTGAAGTTATTCACACTTGCATTTTTCCTGGTGATTTGACTAATATGAAAGTTCCAGATTCGAGTGTTTTGTTTTCTCTTCATTGCGTTCGGGTCTGACCGAGTTGTTTTATAGTATATTGAAGACCTTGACAAGAGGACAAAGATGGTATATTACAATATAATTATTCCACTGCATCTTTCATTTAGATTTATAAAATGTATGACTCTGAAATGTTGTATATTGAAATTTCTATATGTATTATTAAACAGCTTTATGAACTGTTTATGTTGTCTTATATTTTATCCTTCCTCTACGAGATTCTGTATTTTGTTCTTTTGAATCTCATTTCACTAGAACAATCCCAATAATAATCTATATTTTTGAATAGTTTGAATTAGACATGTGTTGTTTACTGTCGACTTAAACAGTACAAAAAGGTGGGTAGCTACAGCGCGTACATGCATGATTTCTAGATTGAATCATGGAATGACAAACTCATTGTAACAACCTGCTTTTTCTAACCATTTAATTCGGCAGTAAAATTAACTCAAGTCGTTCAAAATATTGATTGATATTTCTATGAAGTTAAATATATAATCATCACAGAATTGCAAACAAAGAAAAATAGAATATCTCACAGCAAAATAAATAAAATACAATAGTAGTTCATGAAGCTACTAAGTACAAAATCTCAAAACCTATATGTTAATCGGCCTTTTGGTCCACTCCCCAAAAGTATGCAAGACACGCTCGACTCAACATATCGCGTAATATTACAGCCCAGGGGCGTTGCCAGTACCAGAAGACTCGGGTCTGACCACTAGCAGAATGCCGCATCCCTCGAACGCGACCTCCATTAGTATCCATCCGCAGTCGAGCCAAAGGCGAGCCGTGCTCCGAGCTGAAGGCAAGCCGTCAAGTAGGTCCGGGCATAGCACTTGTGGGGGGCTGGGGCCCCACAGTCCCGGCGGTGATCAAGTGTGTTGCCCAAAATTACCAGATCGACTCAAAGTCAAGATTCATCCAACAACTTCCGCGAACCTCGCCGCTCCTCCAAACATTGCCAAACCAAGACCCTGAATCCCTCGGAGTCGCTAGCCCGGACCTTGAGGCCCAAAACACCCATGCCCATGGCCTTCACGCCTCCCATAATGTGAACTTCGTACCCTTCGAGGTGTGAATTTCGCACCCCAGAAGGTACGAAATTCGTACCCCCGAAGGGTACGAGTTTCGCGCCCGACAGGGTGCAAAATTCGTATCCTATGAGTTATGAATTTTGCACCCCCCATGGGGTACGAATTTTGCACCCCGCGAGGTGCGAAATTCGCACCCCAAGGCAGGATGCGAAATTCTGGCATGCGCAGGTATCAAGTGCGAAATTCTAGGTGTGGTCCCCTATTTCTACCTACTCCTACCTAACCCCTCTCCGATAAATACCCTTTGGCCTCACACTTCAAAGGGGTTGGAATTTGTGAGCTCAAGACCTCTAGAGAGCTACTTTAATGGCATCTCCTATTTAAGGACGAAGAAGGGCAAAAGTGTCTTTTTCTAATATATTAAATATATGATAATTATGACATCATATAGCTTAGAGCTGAATGTAATGAGATGTCATGAGATGGTCTTGACCTTGTAACTTTATGTTATCAATAATATTCCAACAACTCTTCAAAGTGGACGTAGGCCCCTCTCGAGTCCGAACCACTATAAATCTCTCGTGTTATTTACCTTTTTCCGCTCTTGTCTACACGACCAAATTTATAATTCCTAGAAATTGGAATCTTGGGTGTTTATGACATTTTTTGCATCAACACTATACATAATATCGGAGTTATAAAAGCAAATATAGCATTAGTCTAAATATAATAGATTTCCAATACAAAAGGGAGTGTCAACATAAGTAGATAAGGTGATGTCTTCAACAAGTCTCCTACTACAAAAGGTGAAATCTCAATCCTGTAACACTCAGCCTGACTCGAGCATAAAGTAAAACAAAACACTTGAGTCGGGACTTAAATTCTTATACAAGTAAATCAACTCAAGTGAAATGTTCAAATGAAATGCACTAATAACATTAACGGTGTTTGGAATTCCTATCCTCTAAGGATCCTGGCACTAGATACATATAATATAATTGTTAGACCAAAAAATGGTTCTAACACCCAATAGACTAGAATCTGTAGAGATTAATGAAGAAATATAAAATGAAAATGAGAAACAAACAGCAAACATGCAAGATTTATAGTAGTTTGGCGTTGATGAGCCTACTTCCACTTTATAATTCTTTTATTCAACAAAGAATTACAGTTACATTGCTTGAAATTCTCTAACACTCAAGATACAATTACAATTCTCTCAATTTTGTGGAAAATCACTCAAAATCCTTCAAACTTGTTTCGGGTCGAGGTTTAAAGGCAGTCTCGATATAGGGGTTTCAAAATTTCTAGAGTCAAAAGGTCCTTTTTCTAGCCTTCAGATTGAGTATTTACAGGGTCGATTGGATTAAGGTTAACGAGCGGCAAAAGTTGTACATGCGTGGCATTCGGCCCGGGTTTTTATGGAGTTAGTGGGGACGGTTTCGGGTAGAAAGGTGGGTCATTTCGTGGGACATGTGGTAGTAGTTTCGCTCGATCCGGAGGAAGTGGTGAACGTGGTAGATATTGCTTTTCTGGGGTCGGATGTGGATTAAATCGAGTCATTCGATTGGATATTACTCGCCCTGGGTCAATTTGATTCGAATTTCTGCTTTTGCTCGATCTGTGGTGCAAGAAGCTATTTGAGTAGGTGCAAGTTCAATCCGACCCGAAATATACTTCTTGAGTGGGCATGATTCTTGACATCAAGGCTCGCAATCGTGATCATTCGAATCTTGGACAACCTTGCTATAAGGAAGGATAACATTTTTTCCTCCAAATACGTCTTATCATAGATGAGACGTGCTTTGAACTCGACAATCCACCCATTCCTAAATAAGAAACAATCAACAGTCGTGTCTTTTCGTGAAGTCGTGACTCTTGATTCCTTGTGTTATATATAAATATAAGATCACACCTATGCTTGTCTTTGTTGTAATTAGCAATTCAAGGCCTTCAATTGGAGTACTGACAGAGATATAGGTAAATCCTTCAAACCCGTGTCGAATAAAAAAGGTTGGAGTTACCTATTAAATTATTCTAATTTGTTGGTTCTCGTATATGTTTATACACATCCAAGTCATTCCAAATAATTCCTTTTGATTATTGAGATTTAATCGAGTCATACGAATATGTCATATCACTAATATCATGAAATAATAGTCGGAGATGTCTCTTATCTTGTTTTAGTTTTTCTTTGTTCTCAATTTTTCAGTTTGGATCGAAAAATTTATCATGATCCAGATCAAATGTTTTGATCCGGAGTATACTCGATCCGAGCTACTTCTCATGCCCTTTGGTTTTGCTCCGAAGAACATGCGTGTGCCATCTTCTCTGGGGGAGTCAAATGATTACTTAAGCGATATATATAAGCCAATCCATCATCTTCATATCCTTCATTTTACTTTTCTATCACCCAACCATTTCAAATTTATAGACCCTAGATTCCCAAAATATTTTGAATCCATCCCAATCTCGACTTCGATTTAAAGATAGGCTGCTAAGTTCCTTAATTCATGTCAATTCCGCTACCATCTAAGAATTTGCTTGAATTCGAAAAAATAGCTCCGATGTGTAAGGAGATTCGGATTTGATTCATGGCAAGGTCGTTGTCTCGTTCTTCAAAGCTCACTGTCGCTCTGCGGACCATCAGAATCGCCTTTCATGGCGACTCGATGCTTGGAGATGGGTTTAGAGAATGGTGATAGTGCGGTATGGTTCCAGTGAGGGAGATGGAAGAGAAAAGGAGTGTTCGGGTTCGACTTGAGTAAATTAGTGAAGCAGAAAATTAGGGTGTCTACTACATTCCAATGTTTTGTGGGTTTGGATCAAGTAAATCGATCTGAGGCTATTCGATCTGAGTGAGCTCAACCCGAGGCACTCAAACTAGAAATTTCGACCCAAACATAAACAATCAGCATGATTGACAAACATATGTATATGTATCTAAGTCGACAATCATGGAAATGCAATAACTCCAATTAATTATATATAGATTAATCGATACCAACATAATACACATTCTCGCTGACAGTTAGGATATAGCCTTCAAAAACCCGACTTAAGTAGCATATCATACTTACTTAGAAATTCTGGACATATATGCATAACTTTCTGTGACACATATCAATGTCTTCATCACTTCTTTCCTTTATGTAATTCATCATACCTACACCGCACACACTAGCACACACACACACGCGCGCAAAGGGGGGCACATGTTATTTTACTCTAATCTCCAACATTTCTTGGATAGTACAACAAGCATATCTAGAAGGCATCCTATAAGATATTCTAAGTCTGAGAAAGGCAAAGCTCCAGAGACATCAACAAATCCCAATATCCTTCCATCGGATTCTAACTCTGATGATACTGATCCAAAATTTGAAGTTGATATCCATAAGGAGGTAGATTCCTCCGAAGAAGGAATTTCTGTGGACGAAGAGGTAGGAGTAGTAGGAGATAATAGGCCTCCTGACACATTCAACGATGCGATCTTTCAGGAAAAGCCCAGTGACTCTTTGGTATCTATCACCAATGAGTCAATACTTCGACGAATATGTCTGAAACATAGGATATTTTGGGATGAGGTTCGAGTTGCCAACGTTTTAGATAGATCTCGCAATCCTCCAGAGGGATACATGGCGATAAGATGACAAATGTGCTTCGTCTGGAGCATTCCTCCGTTTTACCCTTTCATCGTCGATTTTTTTAGACGATTGAAAATAGCTCCTATGCAACTTCATTTGACAATGTGTTCATATTTGTACACCTAGTACATTGCATATATGGAAGTCTTAGGTGTAGAGCCCACATACGAAGATATAACCTTTTTCTGTAACTTCAAGCATCGGAAAGATGGGACTCCTTCCTTCTTTTATTTCAAATTTGCACCTAAAAGGAAAATTATTGTTGAGGTACTCAGTAATGTGGATGATGTAAGTCCCATTTAGTTTTACATTCGACATCAAGTCGGGTGCGCTAGGATATGGCTTCAGTCTGGTAAGCTACAAGTCCTATTTTTCTTATGTTAACTTCGCTTAAAGGATTTCTGACCTTTCGTTACAAGTTTAAGTTTCGAATTTGAAGAAACCGCAAGGCCAAGTATATCAAGACCATTTGATTGCTTTACTGAATGCCTAACCGGCTTTATTAAGTGTTAAAAGATGCTTAGTGGGTGAGTTTCTTCACCGGTATCATTTGCTTAGTCTGCAGTGAAGCATAGGAGTCGTTGGAGGTCGCACTCCTGCATATGTGCCCCCAGCTCAGATTCCTCCAGTGTAAGCGGGGACTGGAAGCGTGACTCTGGTCGAGGGACAGGTACCAGTGTCATCTAAGGCTGTGTAGGCCTCGAAGAGCAAAGAACTTGCAAGTTCTAGTCAGGATCCTTGGCGGGAGAGAGAGAAATCTTTGGATAAAGCTACCAGTGAAACACTCAAGAGCCTCTCTCTCCTATAAACATATTCACGGAAGAGCTTTTCGACAAGGTTATCAAGGAGGAACCTAGGGGTCTTTCTCTGAAAGATGCATCCACTATAGGGAAGCAACCTTCTTCCAAGGCTCCACCTCCTTTTAAACCATCAACCCACGATTCCTGCCAAGAGAAGTCAATGTCTCCATTTTGAGGCTTGGGAGATCTTCCTTTGCCAGACACTATATATTCTTCTCATGATATTGGCTCTGGTTCTTTCTTTACTACTTCCGAGGAGGAAGTCACACCCGCCAAAACAGGATGACGACGCCCACTATCCAAACTTCGGGCTTCAGTCCATCGGGGGGTCACTAAGGACACACACAACACTAGTACTGCACATCACAACACCAATCTTGTCGCGTATATCCCTAGTTCTAATACAGGTTTGCTTTAATTTGCAGGAATCACGTCCCATCGTGGATACGACCACAAGAAGCTTCGTGAGAGTTTACCAAAATCTTATTCATCACGATGGGGAAAGCAGAAGGCATCACCAGCCGAAGTACTATCCCTCCTCACGTTCTCGCTCCCTAGATCGCTCGACATCGACAAACGCAAGAGCTGCCATGATCATCATGAAGGGGATAGACAAGTTGATAAAACTCCTTATCCATGAAAAGAGTCACAAACTCAAACATGCCCCCCCCCCCCCTAAAAAAACATTCGGACCCCAGGGATAAACATAAGGAGTGAGACAGTTCGGTAGTAGTTTCATTCAAACACAAATTCACCGATATGTCTACCTCAAGGCCCATTATACATGATGCTTCTACTATGGAGCACTTGAAAAAATTAAAGGAATAGTTCCCTCATTATCACTTCGGGAATATGCACTTTGTCCCTAACCTTCAATCAGTTCCTTAAACTTGGGCTGACGACGTCAAGAAGCATATAGATTTCGTCGACGAGAAGTATAAAGAGACTTGTAAATTCATCTGAGAACTTTCTGAAGTTATCAAGAACCTCCAACTTGATCTGGATAATTAAAAGCAGATATTGGATTTCGAAAAGTCGAGAAAGGATGCTGCCAAGAAAGAGTGCGAGGAGGCTCAAGCCAAGTTAGCACTCATAGAGTGTGATGCTGAGATATACAGAAACTACATGACAAGCTAGAATAACATTTCCATAAATAAGTTGACATCTCAAGCAAAAAGTTAACTTCTCTAAAAGAGAAATTTCAAAGTGTCACTACCGAGAACACCGAATTAAAGTTATTTTTCACCCAGAATGAACATAAGAAGAGTGCTCTGGAAAAGGAAAATGTTAATCTAAGGGCCAAGCTGGCCGAGGCTGAGGAACAAGCAAGAAAGGTCAAAGAGAACGCAAATACTACCCTCGAATCTGCTTCTAACTCCAGGCACAATTCGAAGTCGATAAGGCTGTGTTGGAGTCACAACTTGTAAAGCCCCGCCTCCGCTAGGGTCACTCGCAAAAGGAATGCACTAGCTTTAGAGGGGCATTATTGGTAAACATGCACAGAAATATCACAAGACAGAACATATAAAATAGCGGAAGTAAAATCAAACTTTCATAACATGAATAAATAAGGTCTAAAGCCTTTTACATCAGAGTACATCAAAACCTGTCTTGCAATAGTAAAGAAGCATAAAGACATTTTCATAAATTATTCCCCAAGTAAAAACAGTAAAGTAGCCATTAGCCAAGAAAAGTCCAAGCCATCCATGATGACCTTCAAGCAGAAGAAGTCCGAACTAAACAACAGTATTTCCTCCCTGTAACCTGGGGGGAAACGGAAGAAAAGAGGCGAAACAAAACGGGTCAGTCAAAAAGACTGAGTAAGCCCTATCTACTATTAGCATAAAAACTAGTAAAGTTAACTGACATGAGAAACTGAGATGAACATAAGCATGATAACAAGATAGATAAGCTAAATCAAAATAACAGGATGAACTACAGATAAACTAAGGTGTCATGATAAATTACGATGTCAAGATAAAACAAGGTATCACATCGTCAGGTTTCTATCAAGTATAATATCCCCAAGATATCTGTCACGTATAACGCCCCGTGATATCTATCCTGTATTTTAGCTCTGCACCTACCGTACTAGTATCACCACCGTGTCATGTGTTAACCAAGAATGACCCTCACTCAAAAGTCGTGTAATGGTCCATGTCAACCTAATATATCACATATATAGGTTACTCAACTTGTATGTTTTATTCCATGTAAATGTTCAGTCCCTTGCCGTAGACCATACGAGCTTTCCCATGAGATTCTATATTACTTTAACATAGTTCCATGATCCTTAAGATCGGTTTGGACTGTTACCCTAAACCTAGCCAGGGTCTTCCAACATGAATTATCGTTTGTACAACTAGGACTTATGCTACCTAGGGCTACTAGGGATTATGCTTACCTATTGCACATTTTCGTATCTCGGTTTGGGTTCAACCACCTAGGGCCACTAGGGATTACACTAACCGCCAACCGCGCCCTTTTTCCCACGCATATATCGTGAATCGCTTTTCCATGACTGTATGCACATGTATCACATCGTGCCATCCGAGTCCTGTCACAGGGCAGACCAGGAAATACAGGACTCGGTCGGGAGCTTTCAATTTATCTGCCGATGCAGATGCTAAGGTCTGTTTTTTTCCTATACGTGGCTATGGTCCCACGAGACCACTCCCTCAACTAGTGAAAGACAAGACAGGATAAATCCTGTATGAGAACACAACACTGGCCAACCCACATCCAAGCCTTACCGCAACCATAATTAGATAGCAATTATGGTCTATTGGGTGTTCTCTGCCTTTCCGTACGTACACGCTTGACCAAAGATGGTAGGTAGCCTGACGAAATGCTATCTAGGGTACGACCGTGTATCGTCGACTATCCCCTATCCATCCCCGTCTTTAGGTCGCTCGTATAGCAACCAAGGCATACTCTTGGTTCTTCTAACGCAGACCTTAACCTCTCATGAGCCTAGTATAATCACCTGGCAGCTCATAGAGGGATACCAAGAATACCCTCACGTTCCCCGAAGCCGCTGCTTCGTTACCCAGTTCGCTGGAGCCTTTATCCAAATCAGATACTTGCTCCTACTCGTATACTTAAACGATGACCTACCGTATTAGGTTACTCATCTATCTATGAACTGGTCTAAACTTCCTTGACTAAGAATCATTACTTAGTTATTCTTCAACTAAGGTTTACCACTTAGCATTGTTCCCGTTATCCTTGTTAACTACGGTTATCCACCTAATCCTCAGAACTAGGGTTTACATAATGGATTAAGTGTCACTTAAGTTCATGACTTAACCCGTCTACAAATCCTGTCAAAATTGGCTAAGTATCCAAGTTCAAGGCTTAACCCTACAAACCATGTTCAAGTTGGTTAAGTATATTAAGCAATTCACGACTTAACCTCGTCCAATTATCATTCTAGATTGGTTAAGTATATATTAACTTGACCCTATCAATTTACTTAGTCAAATCGGTCAAGTGTATTCAAGCGATTCGTGACTTAGCCTTATCATGTTTTCACGTTATATTGGTTAAGTATTGGTTAACTTAACCACAATAAATTAACGAGTTAGATTGGATAAGTATAGGTCACTTAACCACATCAATTCATCACGTTTAGATTAGTTAAGTGTTTAACTTAACCCCATTAAACTACCAAGTGGGATTAATTAAGTCTAGGCTAACTTAACCCCATCCGATTTCCATGTTTAGACCAGTTGAGTCTAATCTTAACCCCATTCGTTAACCGTATTTTTCGGTTAAGCGTCATTAAGAAAACTTACTTAACCTTACCAAGTTATCGCGTTGGATTGATTAAGTGTTGGTTAACTTAACCCCATCCACTAGTCATATAAAAATGGTTAAGTGTCATTAGGCAAATCAAGTTACTTAACCTACCCAACCTTGTCATGTTTTGTTAAGTATCATTAGCCTAATCAAATTACTTAACCCATTTGTCCATGTCATATTTGGTTAAGAGTCATTAATCAAATTAACTTAACCCTATCATGTGGCATTAATTACTTAATGCACCTCAACCTCTCACATTAGACTTTGTTGTGGTTACTAGTTAAGCCGGTCGGTTCCGAGTAGCTTTACACCACAACTTGGTCTAACCTCGGGTTCAAGCATAACATGACCAACTTCTCACATTGGGTCCTATTGTTTGCAACTACTAGTTAGGCCGGTCGGTTCCGGGTAGTTTTACGTTGCAAACTCAACCCAACCTCGAGTTGGCCACACTTATATTATCTAAGTGTCATGTCCATCGTGTTTCCAAAACATGTTACAAGTTTTCAAGCATTTGGGTAGACCTAACTTAATAGGTAAATTCCCAAGCTTATGTTTTTATGCATACTTACATGTCAACTTCCATGTTATATTTCAAGTCATGTTTTCAAGTTGTATTTTCATGTCATTAGAAATTACCCATAACATAACCCAACGCTTTTAAACTCGCATATACGTTCGCGACAACGTAATGGATTAAAAGAAGAGACTTGGCAAAGGCATGACAAAAATGGATATTAAGCCACAAGTTAATCATGGTGGCAAATGAGGCACAAATGTGTTCATTAACTTGCATGTTACATTCTTAAGCCTCAAAACATGCATAAACCCAAACTTGGCACATAAGCGAATCGTAGTGACAAAAGATATGGAATGATGACTAGTAACTCGCATATATCATCATATAAGGGTTATGACTTCATATGCAAGTTGACATAAAGGTTATGAGGGTTCTCATGTTGCATAATGCAACATTTCAACATAAAGGTTGTAGCTTTTAGCCCACAAGATCAAGATAATGACTTCATAAACTTGCATGACATGATAGCATGTATCATACTCAACGATCAAACCCAAACTTGCAACATGAACATTTAACTTCATAGTTAATATCTAAGAGTAGGGAAAGGGCTTACATTGCTATGAAGGCACAAAAGATATGACAAAGCCCTTATGCAATCAAATAGACCCAAAATGCAAGCTCTAACATAAAAACCCTTGAGCCAAAATGATCAAAACTCTTTCTTTATGACGCAAATATAGAAACTTGGCTTAAATGCAAGCTAATGATACTCATACAAGTTTGAAAACACTTGTATGCATGGAAAATCACTTAGAAATTTATTTAGGAATTTTATGAAGAGAGTGGAGGCCATGAGAGGATTGATTTTGCCATAGTTTAGTTACTAGAATGAATAATGAGGGTTTTAGGAGAGGGTTAGGGGTCTTTTTATAGAAGACTAGGATAGTTTTAGCCATAGGATAAACCCTAGAACCAACCCTAGCCTTTAAAGCATGTCTTGGGGAAGAAGTCAAGTCTAAAAAATGGAGTGGTGTCTTAACCAGGCCTAAAAATGGAGTGGTGTCTTAATTGGGCTGAATTTCAAATCTGTTTTCGGATTTGAATTTTCGTGAAACTTTGCGAGGCCATATCTCGGTCATACGAACTCCGATTTACGAAATTTCGGACTCTATTTCGCGTATTTTTCTGAGACGAACGCAATGGCGCAACCCGTTTATCCTGATTCAGGTTTTATAATTAAATTCTGCCTTGATTCTTGTCTTAACGTGTTATCGAAATACGGGTTGTTACATTCTCCCCACCTTTTAGGATTTCGTCCCCGAAATCTCCAAGTTAGGAAGAACATATCCTACCATCCATCATTCATCTACTCAAAACATCATCCACAAGCAACCATTGTCCTTAGATGATTTCTAATGCTGTATGAATATATGCAAAACGTGTGTGTACATGTTCCTTAGCTAATGCTAATGATCGGGCCTGAATAATCTTTCTAATGCAAAATATGCATAGTGCCATGAATCCAACATGTATGCAAATAGTCCTAGTCATATAGATACTATATGCGTGCAAAATCATTCATTCATATGCAACAATCACATGATAACACATTCAATTTCATCCATAAACAAGTATAAATACTCGTGCATATGCAATATGAAATGTGACCGAGTCGAGCTAGTATCTAATGTGTATTCGCGCATCCACGAGCAACCATTTGCAACCACTTGCAACCATATCAATCATAACATGTTTCAAATACATGTTTACATCCATAGGGTTCTACCTAGAATTCCCTGAAACAGGGTCGAGAAGATAAACAGGACAAACTCATTACAGGGTTTGTAACGGAGAATAGGACCGAGAGGATGTCCACAAAAGATAGCCTACAAGTAAGCTCTACAGAAAATAGGGATCAAGGATATACTCCCAAAAAGAGATATCATGCGCGTATCTAGTCTTTGACCATCAAAGTTGTATTTCCTCGAGCTTAATTCCATTGTGCCTTGACCATCTTTTAACTTCGCGATTTCGTAGCTTCTTATTTCTTGTTTCCATAACATGAGCTGGAACTCATTTCTTCGTCGCCTCTCGTTCCACTTGCACTTATCCTTTTCCTAGAATACTTGACGCAAACATGACTGCGTACTCATGATCTCATGCAAGCTTTCCAAAATTCACTAGTGAATCTTGGATCTCGTTTATATACTATAAGGTATTCCATGTAGAAGAACTTTCTCTTGAAAGTAAACAGATGTTAACCAGGTTATCAAGCGCACTTACTAGGGTGATCTCTATAACCCATGCATAAATGAAGTAAACCATTCGTCTTATCGGCGCACACCACTCGATCGGGCTTCAAATTTCCAATAAAGGCATCAAGGGATTCTAAGTAACTAGTCATGACAGAACCTCAAAAAGGTTACCCGATACTTCGAGGGCATTACCAAGGCTAGTCAAAAGGTCTAACTACCCTCCTATCAAAACCGAGAGTGGCACCCCCTACTGGATAACCACTTCATCCCTAGAATCCATCCATAGCTTATAAACATAAGCATTATTTCCAAACTCAACACTTGGCATAGACATTCCCAAATCCAAACAAGTCATGTATAAATGGACTGATTCTCCAATAGGACTTTGAGACAAAAATGGGATTCTCTATTACGCTAGTACTTAAGGTGCAGAGACTCAACTATCGAAGCAGACTTAAATGATACGAACAACGAAGTCCTAACGGGATGATAGAGAAGAAAAGCTAAACCTTTAACAAGATCGTTACCCTCCTTCCGAGGTACTCTAGAAATGTGAGCATACTACTGCCCTCCCGATGATCTTGTCCTTGTCCCATAATACTTAACTATCCGCCCCGTTTTACCATGCCAAAGGTACTCTCTCGTCATGGGTTTCATTGTTCATCTTTCTCCCTCCTTTGAGGACTAAGCCATACCAACAAGTTGCTCATCCTTAAGCTCGTATCCTTTATCCTTCTTTCTCACGATCCTTTCTTATAACGCGGCCACTGGTCTCTCGAGAACCACCTCCATCGCATGGAAAGCACTTTCGTAGATAGAAAAGACTAGTCGCAGTTAAAACCACTGTGACTACAGATGGAGGAAAGAAAGGAGAAGAGATTCAATTAAGGAAACAAGGATAGTGCTAATGGCCTTTGGGGAATAGCCTTTTTCTTTTAAAAGAAAATTTTCTTAAAAAATGCTTCTTTGTAAACGGTTTTCAAATAGTTTTCAGAAGGTCTTTAAAAACTTTTGCCCAGTCTGGTAACCTTCTGCTCTGATACCAAATGTAACACCCCGCCTCCGCTAGGGTCACTCGCAAAAGGAATGCACTAGCTTTAGAGGGGCATTATTGGTAAACATGCACAGAAATATCACAAGACAGAACATATAAAATAGCGGAAGTAAAATCAAACTTTCATAACATGAATAAATAAGGTCTAAAGCCTTTTACATCAGAGTACATCAAAACCTGTCTTGCAATAGTAAAGAAGCATAAAGACATTTTCATAAATTATTCCCCAAGTAAAAACAGTAAAGTAGCCATTAGCCAAGAAAAGTCCAAGCCATCCATGATGACCTTCAAGCAGAAGAAGTCCGAACTAAACAACAGTACTTCCTCCCTGTAACCTGGGGGGGAAACGGAAGAAAAGAGGCGAAACAAAACGGGTCAGTCAAAAAGACTGAGTAAGCCCTATCTACTATTAGCATAAAAACTAGTAAAGTTAACTGACATGAGAAACTGAGATGAACATAAGCATGATAACAAGATAGATAAGCTAAATCAAAATAACAGGATGAACTACTGAACTCAGATAAACTAAGGTGTCATGATAAATTACGATGTCAAGATAAAACAAGGTATCACATCGTCAGGTTTCTATCAAGTATAATATCCCCAAGATATATGTCACGTATAACGCCCCGTGATATCTATCCTGTATTTTAGCTCTGCACCTACCGTACTAGTATCCCCACCGTGTCATGTGTTAACCAAGAATGACCCTCACTCAAAAGTCGTGTAATGGTCCATGTCAACCTAATATATCACATATATAGGTTACTCAACTTGTATGTTTTATTCCATGTAAATGTTCAGTCCCTTGCCGTAGACCATACGGGCTTTCCCATGAGATTCTATATTACTTTAACATAGTTCCATGATCCTTAAGATCGGTTTGGACTGTTACCCTAAACCTAGCCAGGGTCTTCCAACATGAATTATCGTTTGTACAACTAGGACTTATGCTACCTAGGGCTACTAGGGATTATGCTTACCTATTGCACGTTTTCGTATCTCGGTTTGGGTTCAACCACCTAGGGCCACTAGGGATTACGCTAACCGCCAACCGCGCCCTTTTTCCCACGCATATATCGTGAATCGCTTTTCCATGACTGTATGCACATGTATCACATCGTGCCATCCGAGTCCTGTCACAGGGCAGACCAGGAAATACAGGACTCGGTCGGGAGCTTTCAATTTATCTGCCGATGCAGATGCTAAGGTCTGTTTTTTTCCTATACGTGGCTATGGTCCCACGAGACCACTCCCTCAACTAGTGAAAGACAAGACAGGATAAATCCTGTATGAGAACACAACACTGGCCAACCCACATCCAAGCCTTACCGCAACCATAATTAGATAGCAATTATGGTCTATTGGGTGTTCTCTGCCTTTCCGTACGTACACGCTTGACCAAAGATGGTAGGTAGCCTGACGAAATGCTATCTAGGGTACGACCGTGTATCGTCGACTATCCCCTATCCATCCCCGTCTTTAGGTCGCTCGTATAGCAACCAAGGCATACTCTTGGTTCTTCTAACGCAGACCTTAACCTCTCATGAGCCTAGTATAATCACCTGGCAGCTCATAGAGGGATACCAAGAATACCCTCACGTTCCCCGAAGCCGCTGCTTCGTTACCCAGTTCGCTGGAGCCTTTATCCAAATCAGATACTTGCTCCTACTCGTATACTTAAACGATGACCTACCGTATTAGGTTACTCATCTATCTATGAACTGGTCTAAACTTCCTTGACTAAGAATCATTACTTAGTTATTCTTCAACTAAGGTTTACCACTTAGCATTGTTCCCGTTATCCTTGTTAACTACGGTTATCCACCTAATCCTCAGAACTAGGGTTTACATAATGGATTAAGTGTCACTTAAGTTCATGACTTAACCCGTCTACAAATCCTATCAAAATTGGCTAAGTATCCAAGTTCAAGGCTTAACCCTACAAACCATGCTCAAGTTGGTTAAGTATATTAAGCAATTCACGACTTAACCTCGTCCAATTATCATTCTAGATTGGTTAAGTATATATTAACTTGACCCTATCAATTTACTTAGTCAAATCGGTCAAGTGTATTCAAGCGATTCGTGACTTAGCCTTTTCATGTTTTCACGTTATATTGGTTAAGTATTGGTTAACTTAACCACAATAAATTAACGAGTTAGATTGGATAAGTATAGGTCACTTAACCACATCAATTCATCACGTTTAGATTAGTTAAGTGTTTAACTTAACCCCATTAAACTACCAAGTGGAATTAATTAAGTCTAGGCTAACTTAACCCAATCCGATTTCCATGTTTAGACTAGTTGAGTCTAATCTTAACCCCATTCGTTAACCGTATTTTTCGGTTAAGCGTCATTAAGAAAACTTACTTAACCTTACCAAGTTATCGCGTTGGATTGATTAAGTGTTGGTTAACTTAACCCCATCCACTAGTCATATAAAAATGGTTAAGTGTCATTAGGCAAATCAAGTTACTTAACCTACCCAACCTTGTCATGTTTTGTTAAGTATCATTAGCCTAATCAAATTACTTAACCCATTTGTCCATGTCATATTTGGTTAAGAGTCATTAATCAAATTAACTTAACCCTATCATGTGGCATTAATTACTTAATGCACCTCAACCTCTCACATTAGACTTTGTTGTGGTTACTAGTTAAGCCGGTCGGTTCCGAGTAGCTTTACACCACAACTTGGTCTAACCTCGGGTTCAAGCACAACGTGACCAACTTCTCACATTGGGTCCTATTGTTTGCAACTACTAGTTAGGCCGGTCGGTTCCGGGTAGTTTTACGTTGCAAACTCAACCCAACCTCGAGTTGGCCACACTTATATTATCTAAGTGTCATGTCCATCGTGTTTCCAAAACATGTTACAAGTTTTCAAGCATTTGGGTAGACCTAACTTAATAGGTAAATTCCCAAAGGGTAGACCTAACTTAATAGGTAAATTCCCAAGCTTATGTTTTTATGCATACTTACATGTCAACTTCCATATTATATTTCAAGTCATGTTTTCAAGTTGTATTTTCATGTCATTAGAAATTACCCATAACATAACCCAACGCTTTTAAACTCGCATATACGTTCGCGACAACGTAATGGATTAAAAGAAGAGACTTGGCAAAGGCATGACAAAAATGGATATTAAGCCACAAGTTAATCATGGTGGCAAATGAGGCACAAATGTGTTCATTAACTTGCATGTTACATTCTTAAGCCTCAAAACATGCATAAACCCAAACTTGGCACATAAGCGAATCATGGTGACAAAAGATATGGAATGATGACTAGTAACTCGCATATATCATCATATAAGGGTTATGACTTCATATGCAAGTTGACATAAAGGTTATGAGGGTTCTCATGTTGCATAATGCAACATTTCAACATAAAGGTTGTAGCTTTTAGCCCACAAGATCAAGATAATGACTTCATAAACTTGCATGACATGATAGCATGTATCATACTCAATGATCAAACCCAAACTTGCAACATGAACATTTAACTTCATAGTTAATATCTAAGAGTAGGGAAAGGGCTTACATTGCTATGAAGGCACAAAAGATATGACAAAGCCCTTATGCAATCAAATAGACCCAAAATGCAAGCTCTAACATAAAAACCCTTGAGTCAAAATGATCAAAACTCTTTCTTTATGACGCAAATATAGAAACTTGACTTGAATGCAAGCTAATGATGCTCATACAAGTTTGAAAACACTTGTATGCATGGAAAATCACTTAGAAATTTATTTAGTAATTTTATGAAGAGAGTGGAGGCCATGAGAGGATTGATTTTGCCATAGTTTAGTTACTAGAATGAATAATGAGGGTTTTAGGAGAGGGTTAGGGGTCTTTTTATAGAAGACTATGATAGTTTTAGCCATAGGATAAACCCTAGAACCAATCCTAGCCTTTAAAGCATGTCTTGGGGAAGAAGTCAAGTCTAAAAAATGGAGTGGTGTCTTAACTAGGCCTAAAAATGGAGTGGTGTCTTAATTGGGCTGAATTTCAAATCTGTTTTCGGATTTGAATTTTCGTGAAACTTTGCGAGGCCATATCTCGGTCATACGAACTCCGATTTACGAAATTTCGGACTCTATTTCGCGTATTTTTCCGAGACGAACGCAATGGCGCAACCCGTTTATCCTGATTCAGGTTTTATAATTAAATTCTGCCTTGATTCTTGTCTTAACGTGTTATCGAAATACGGGTTGTTACACAACTCGCTGATGCCCAAAAAGAAATCTATGATATGGGACCTCTTTTCCTTTCCTTCTTTGCGCAGGTTCTTTGACATCGCGATATATCATGGGTGCTTGATGCCCCACCACTTTAGCCGATAATATAAGAGGCGTGAATTGGGAGTTTAGGCCGTGGACGAGGAGAAGTTGATGAGAAAATACTTAAAGGGTGATGAACCTGAGCACTTGGTTAAAGTCAGGTAGTTGTAGAGAGAAGCGTAAGAGGTTGTGAAGCACCAGGAAAAGGCAAAGACATCATTAAAGGAAGTTCTGGCTCTTCCTCTACGACTTCCATATCTGGGGAGATAGAAGAATATGATCCTGAAGACCCAAGACATGACAAACAAAAGCCTCTCTCTGATCATTGAGGTCATAACTCCTGCTACACCCAAAGATTGCTCCATCTAAGGTATCTCCACATTCTCTCCTCGATTTGCAAAATTATTGATGGCGTATTGTCGTGCCATGGGGTTTCCAGTCAAGAGGCCCATCATTTCTCCGAAGCTAAAAATCATTGCTCTCCCTGCTTTAAGTACCAAACCTGCTGATGTCATTGCAGATTTGAAGGTTAAAACCCCTGACAATTCTACACCACCTATCGGCGACGATGCTATAAAGGAAGGTGATACGATTGCAACTTTAATGGATCTTGACGTCAAAGAGGGCGAGGGAGATGATGATGTTATGTACATGGTAAAACTAAGGAGTTGGCCCTTGCAGAGATGAAGGCAAGGAATGAGGGAAATCTCATGAAGGTCAAAGCTGAAGTCTTGGAGTCACCCATCTCTATTGAGACTACCCAAATGATTCCTCCTCTTAGCTCAAAGGTTTCCACCGAGCCTTCTGGATCAATCTTAACAGACATGACTTCCCAGTCCACTATTGATCTAGAAGATCCCCCGTCCGGGAAAGCTAAGAGGAAGAAATGCTTCCTCACAGGGACCAAGAAAGAGGAGTAGAAGAATCTCAAAGAGCTTAAGAAGTCTAAGACTACTCCTAAGTCCTAGTGGATCTTTGATTTGATTTTTAACTTTCCATCTATTGTGGTTGTTGCGAGTGCAGCCCTCGTTTTTTGTTTTGTTGTTCTGTATAAACCTACATCTTGAAGTAAAGTTTCTACAATATCATATATTTGCAAGTTTGTTTATCGTTTTCCATTCAATGTACTCACAATCTAAATATTATGAAGCTAAGCAATAAATGATGAATCACAAAACAAGTCAATGAATAACAAAATAAGTTACGTGCATCACAGTGCAAGTTGTTGCAGACCGGGGGTATGGTATGTGTTCCCCTAATTAATCTTGAACTAAGTGCCAAGTCAGTGGCTTATTCAAGATTAATTAATAAATTCATTCCTATGCCGTTAGCATTGGTGGGAATGTAAACAAGGTTCATGCTCCCGCCCCCAGCCTTTTGTGAGGCATAAGCCAAGTGTTTTGGACGTCCAATCCAAATGTCTTTATACTCTCCCATCGTAACTTCGTGTTAGAGTCACGGGTTATAGTGGTATTAAATCATGGTGCACCATTCATGCTTACCTCGATATTTTATACTTTCTCTCAAGTTATGAAATTTAAAGTTATGCGTGTGAACGGTCGTATCATTCGCTTCGGCATTAACTCTGCACTTTGGGTCTTAAAGTGAGCTCTGTCGATTCGAGTGTTGGTATCAAACTCAAATTTAGTCCATACTCCATTTCAAGCTCCAAGAAACGGAATTAGTCAGGCAAGCTGTCGAGTCGCGCTTGCCCAAACTTTGTCACTTTGCCCCTGTGTCTAGGGCAGATGTCTCCATTAGAGACGGTTGGATCATATCCTTATCATTTATAACCATAGCATGAATACCATGGGATTGGCTTGGTAAACATGTCCTTATCATTTATACTCACCCCATAGAAATGCGGGGAAGAGTTAATGCGATATCTTTGTGTCGTACTCTCACTTTGATATACAAAGTGGGTATCTCCACACCAAGCGCTAGAGTCTGGCTCGATTTTAATCAACCCAAGTCCGATTAGTCATAGTCTTGGGTTCGCTCATCGAAACGTGAGCGATCGAACATTGTCAAGGGGAGCATTGTTCCCTTCATTCATGCATGGCGCAAGTCGGTTGTATCACAACACTTAATCAAATCGACATAAAAAGTTATCGAGCACGGGAAAAGCTTTTATTTATAAATAATAATTTTAGGCAAATCGTGCATCATTACATAGTATGAAAACAAGTAAAAATAAAAGCTTAAGTCAAATACCGCCATAGGTGCTCGGCATTCCATGCTCTCAAAAGATGATCACCATCCACTGTCGTTATCCTGAAAGCTCTGTTATCAATCTTCCGATGGACGACATATGGTCCTTCCCATTTCAAGCCCATGTAAGCTAGGGCCAAGAATACTCGATTCAGAACTAGGTTGCCAGGTTCGAAGGTTCTAGTTCAGACTTTCCGGTTGCAATATCGGGTAACCTGATGTCTGTGCTCCAAAGTATTCAAATCCTCCTCTTCTCTCTTCTCGTCGATCATATCGAATGATTCGAGGAGAACACTACAGGAAAATATTATATTGATAGCAAGAGAGGATTGCATCAAAATCGTGTTTGCCATAATTAAGCAAGTCATGTTTATTAGGGTAAAATTAATAACACGGTAACATGCCATAATTAACTCTACCTCAAGGGATAGCATGCTTACGCGTCATAAGTACCTCTATAGCAAGTAATTTGGCGGTCCAATTTTTATATCCCTCCAAGTTATTTCTCGGCCGCGTATTTCACTTTTGTTTTCATCCCTTTTTCACTTTCCTCCACGCTCACAATTCCCCTTTTGACCTAAAACCTTCTCAACCCCCAATTCTCCAATGCATATCTCTAAGTGACCAAGCCAACTTTTCAAGGAAAGCTGAGTGTTTATCTTTAACGCAGCTCCGAATCAAAATGCTCTTGACAAACCATCTCGGAATCGCGCTCCTCCTAAAAGCTCGAAGTTTGACTGAAATCGGTTTTTGAGAAAGCATCTTCGATATGATTCCTCCAAAATATGAAACGATCGAAGCCGTTAAACACAAGAAGCCGTGAATTTGGTATATTCTCTCCCCTCTGTTTTTTTAACTAACTGTGAAACGTTAATGCTTGAAGTTGACGTAGGGTCAATATTTCATACTTTTGTTGTTTTGTGCGCCTTTAAAATCATAATTAACATATAGGCATTTTGTATCTTGATTTTCTTTTTCTTTTTTGTTCTAGAAGGAACTTCTTTGCAGTTTTGAGATGGTTGGGTTATGATAATTATTCCTGCTAATTTATGTTAACCAATGTTTCATGTATCTCAAAGTTCATGAGATACCCTATTGAAATTGCTCTAGTTTTCTTTTTCAACACCATTAGGAAAGCAACCAGAACTTGCATACAATGGAAAAAATTGTACATTGGTTGTAAGCTTTTGAAATTCCAAATAGTAAACGCCTCTTTTTAACGACGAATTGGGCTAACTCATTGAATTTTTTGATATTGGTTAATTTAAACCGGTATTTAACAATCATTTATATACAGAAATATTTTCTATATGTTGGAAAGTATATATTGCATGTTAAAAAAGATCCTCAAATGGTAGAATTTCAAAATAATTTAAATAATTCATGCACTCATTGTATTATGAGGATATTTGACTAGTTTTCCTACAGTTTATTGTGACCTTTTCAGGGTAGAGTGTGAAGAAAAATAAGATACCTACTTAGAACAATAATATTTGACAAGCATTAAACCAAAAATAGTCCAGAAAAATCCCATCAGTAGCCTTTCAGCTATTTTTTTTATAAGGGGTCTTTCAGCTACTTGTTATGATTGAGATAACACGTAATACATATAATCTATCAACATGCCATGATCTGGTATTATTTCCATAATAGCTTGTAAAATATCAATCTACTCAGCTACTTTTGAAATGTGCGTTGTTTTGACATTTTGAAAGCATGATTGCAATCAAATTGAATGTAAGTGGAAATTTAAAATTGTACAATGAGCGATAGTTATATTACTTTGTATTTTCTTGAGTAATGTGCATAAACATTCAAAAGTGCACAATACAATAGACTGGACTAGCTAATTTGGATGCGCTGAACTTTCTTAAGTACTTTTGAAAACTAGAAGTGGATTTCAATTTTAAAAGAGAAAAGGAGAGTAAATACACAAAACATTGTAATGCAAGAAATTTGGATGTTGCTGTTAATTATTAGAGACTACTGATTTGCTTCAATATATCTAACTTAAAACATAAGAGTGCATACTATGAAATAATAAATACCTGTAAAATCTTGTTAACATCGCTATCACCAAAAATATTACGGACACTCGCAAATATCTAAGGTTGATTAGCAGGAATGCAAGCCTTCTACTCCATTTGACACCACAACATCATCTTCCAAACCGTCTAGAACATATATTTTTAGTCTGACAGGCGCTGCTCTGATTATCCCAGCAATAATGTGTGTCACGTGTATTTTTAGTTAGCAAACAAGTATTATTCAACTATAGTTACTACTATTAAATTGGAAATAATGATCAAATAACTAAATGCAATATTCTTATCTTTTGTAAAAATCCATTATAGAGAATTGATATTGTAACAACCCGTATTTTTGAATAACATGTTATAACATAAATCAAGGCAGAATTAAACTGTAAAATCTGAATCAAGGGAAACGGGCTGTGCCATTGCGTTCGTCTCGGAAAAATACGCGAAATAGAGTCTGAGTTTTCGAAAATCGGAGTCCGTATGACCAAGATATGGCCTCGCGAAATTTCACGAAAAATTCAAATTCAAAACAGATTCAAAAATTTCAATTTTCAGAAGTGGCGAGAAAATTCCCGCCAGACCCAGGGGGTCGACCTGGGGGTCAACTAGGGAGTCGACCTCCCCCCCCCATGTCGACTGGGGAGTCGACCCCAGGGTCGACCTGGGGGTCGACCTGCCTGGTCGAACCCAGGCAACCTGGTGCACCATTCTGGCTGTTTTGACCTGTTTTGTTGGCTAGTGACGGGATTTGATGGCTCTGATTGAATCTAGGGTTAATCCTATGGCTAATACTATCCTAATCTTCTATAAAAAGACCCCTAAACCTAGCCTAAATCACCATTATTCAATCCTACAACTAAACTATGCCAAATTTGTTCCTCTCATGGCCTCCACTCTCATGCTAAAATTCCTAAGTTTATTTCTATGAGAGATTGTGAGTTCATACAAGTGCTTTCAAACTTGTATGAGTGTTCTTTGTTTGCATTCAAGTCAAGTTGCAACATTTCTATTTCAAAGCAAGGATTTTTATTGATTTGGCGCAAGGGTTTTTCAATTGGGGCTTTCATATTTTTGTGCTTGCATAAGGGCTTCGTCTCAATCTTTATAATAAATATTCATTTGTGTCTTCATAGCATTGTTAGCCCTTTTCTACTTTCTTTTTATTGAACTCTAAAGTTAAATGAATGATGCAAGTTTGGGGTTGATCATTATGATATGCAAGTTTGGTTGATCATTATGACATGCAAGTTTGGTTAATCATTATGATATGCAAGTTTGGTTGATCATTATGCTATGCAAGTTGGTTTAATCATTATGTATGACACATGTTGCTATGTTATGCAAGTTTGGGTTGATCATGTTATCATGTTATGCAAGTTAAACTTGATGTTGTGAGCATAAAGCTCCAAGCTTTATATTAAAGGTTGCATTTTGGCAACATGAAAGTTATCATATCCCTTATGATAACTTGCATGTGAGGCTAAATGCGAACCTGTAGCAACTTCTACATGTCATTTATCACCATATATCACTCATATGCTAAGTTGGGTTTTATGCTTGCTTTTGAAGCCTAATGATGCAATATGCAAGTGTATGAACATATGTACATTTCATATGCCACCATGATAAACTTGTGGCTTCAACACCTTTTTGTCATGATTATGCCAAGTTCCCTATTTTATCCTTTATGCGTTGATACGATTATGCAAACGATGGGATTACGTTGGGGTTGGGTAACATTATGACATAAACATGGTTTTTATAACATAACGTGATATGTTAACTTGTAATTATGTTTTGGAAACATAATGGACATGACACTTAGAAAATATGAGTGTGGCCAACTCGAGGTTGGGTTGAGTTTGTAGCATAAATCTACCCGGACCCGCCCGGCTTAACTAGTGGCTACAAACAATAGGACCCAATGTGAGAAGTTGGTCGTGTTGTGCTCGAACCCGAGGTTAGACCAAGTTGTGGTGTAAAGCTACCCGGACCCGCCCGGCTTAACTAGTAACCACAACAAGGTCTAATGTGAGAGGTTAATGCACATTAAGTTAATTAATGCCTCCTGATTAGGGTTAAGTCATGGTCCACTTAATACTTAATCAATTTGGGCTTGATGGGTTAATCGGGGTTAGGTCATGAACCTTGGATACACTTAACCAATTTAATCCACGTTTGGATCGGGTTAACCACATTTAACCCGTTAAGGAAATCCTAGTTGCGTGGTCCTTTTCAGCAGTAACCCTCTTGGTAGTATCATAAGACCCTAGGACTAGGCTAGGGTGGGGCACGATTACTGGGCTGACATGTAAGCGACCAAAACGACGGCTGAGTAGGTACGCCGGTGTAGGTCCAGGCGAACTATGGTCGTGCACATAGTCCGGAGTTGGAGAATCAGGCACGGGTACCAGTAGATCTAGACTGTGCATACTTGATTGGTGTCCGAGGTCTACACCCTAGGACTTGATACACCCTGGGGTGGACCTAGCGCAGTTAGCTACATTGCATGTTTGGGCCGTATGACACCGACACTTGACGAGTTAGGCTTATAGGGAGCCGATCGACTAGACCGTGTAGTTGGACCTTGATTTAGGTCATCTCATGATGTTGGCCAAGCTTGGGCCAAGGGATCAATCCTTGTTTTTACTTGACATGTTAGAATGCTAGTACACCCGTGGTGCAAAACTTGACCTTGATTATGCGATGACACCTTTATCTATCTTGTTAGTTAATCATTATGCCAGTATGTTGTTATCCTTATGTTCATCTCAGCTTCTCATGCCAGTTAACTTTACTAGTTCATGGACAGATAGTAGTAGGGCTTACCAGTCTTTTTGACTGACCTGTTTTCTTTCGCCTCTTTTCTTCCTTTCCCCCCCAGGTCCTCAGGGTGGGAACATTGGAGCTTAGCTTGGATCTTTACAGCTTGCTTACTGGATTTGCTCATGTACAGTTTTGGACATTGAGCTAGCTATGGTTTATCACTTCATTTGGGGATAGTACTTTATGTATTTCAGTTTTTCCAGTTTATGTTTCTTTCTAGACTTTGTTTGTTGGAAAATAATGACCAAGTACTTTGTTGTAACTTAACTATGGTTTTGAAATGCTAGTTTTATCCGCTGCTTTACTACTCTGTTTTACTTATATATTCTGTCTTGTGATATCTGCATGCATGTTTACCTTGTTTAACGCCCCTCCAAAGCTAATGTCCTTGCAAGAGTGGCATTGGCGGAGGTGGGGTGTTACATTTGGTATCAGAGCATAAGGTTTACAAGATTTGAGCAAAAGTGTTTTTGAAACTTACCTTTTGAGAAACTATTTTCAAAACCAATTAAGTATTTTCCAAGAAAAGTCTAGTTATTTTAAAAAAATGCTATTCCCCAAAAGCCATAGCACTATCCTTCGTTTCTTCGTTCTGAATCTATCTTTTTCCTTTTTCAGTATGGCTGATCTTAACCTTCCCGAGGGAGTGACCATTCCCGGATGGTTCCGGAGGTACTTGGAAGCTAGGGCCAACGATGTGGGCCCAGTAAATACCCCCAATATAACTGAGGTTCCTCCTCCTCCTCAGAATCCGCAAGCAGATTTCGCTAAGATTTGCAAAGACTTTAAGGCGATGGGTGGCAAGAACTTTATTGGAACGGAGACTTTTGTGGAGGCAAGAAATTTGTTGAAAGAAACTGAAGATCTCTTTGCCATCTTTGAGGTGCAAGATCATAGAAGGGTTTTATTGGCAGCATGGTTATTAAAAGAAGATGCTGCTTATTGGTGGGAGGTCACCAATGCTACGAGGCCTATAGAGACTTGGGCCGACTTTAGGACAAGATTTGGGCTTAAGTTTCTATCATCTGCTGAGGCGAATTTGCAATTGGAGAAGTTTATATCTTTGAAGCAAGGGGACATGACAGTGAGGGAGTACGTGAATGAGTTTAACAAGCTCGCCCGATTCGGTTTGGATATGATTAATACTCCCCAGAAGAAGGCTTTACGCTTTGCACGAGGGTTGAACGAGCCATTACAAGGTTTAGCCCTATCTCATATACCCATGGGCGCCACTTTTGAGGGACTTGTAGACATGGCATTGCTTCAAGGGGACGATAAGAATGGCAAGAAGGAAGTCAAGGTTAATGAGACCCAAGCCAAGAAGACAGACTCCAAGTGGGGAGGAAATCAGAGCAATCAGAACAACAAAAACAACAAGAACAACAAGGGAAACAAGGCCAAGGCAAAGGATCCAGGAAAATGCCACTACCGTGGGAATGTTGGGCACATAGCTAAAGACTGTAAGAAGAAGAAGAGGAAGTTGGGCGAGTGCTTTCATTGTGGAGAGACTGGACATTTTAGCAAGGATTGTCCCAAGAAGCAAGGACAAGGGCAAGGGCAGAATCAGCGTGCAAGATCTTCTGGAGGGCAAGTGCATGCTCTCAACGCCGCTCCAGTTCAGGATCGAGGTAGTATTTCTGTAGAAAGTCTTGTTTATATTTCTGATTTTCCTGTTCGCACCTTATTTGATTCTGGCGCATCGCATAGTTTTATCTCTTCTGACATTGTTGAAAGTTTGCACCTAAGTACTAGCCTAGTTGAGGATCCCGTTTGTGTTTCAAATCCAATTGGGGGTTCCGCCCATCTATCTATGATTTGTGTGGATTTGAAGATTTCTATCTTGACCGTAGAATTCATGTGTAATGCTTATGTTCTCGGGTTCACGGGATATGGGTTGATCTTGGGCATGGATTGGTTGTCCAGTTATGGAGCCATTCTTGACTGTGAGCATAGGGTCGTGAGGCTCATGACTCGCCTCGGTAATACCCTAGAAATTTCTTGTAACCCTAGAGGTCCCGTCATGTTATGTTATCTTGAATCTCTCGACTCATCCATCGATGATCTACAATCTGTAAGGGTGGCCCGAGACTATCCTGATGTCTTTGAAGAAGTTAGGGGGTTACCCCCTAAACGAGAGATAGATTTCCGCATTTATCTAGTCGATAATGCCAAGCCAGTGTCATTGCCCGTTAGGCACATGGCCCCACGTGAAAGAAGAGAGCTCAGTAAGCAAATCAAGGAGCTGCTTGAGAAGAATTTTATTAGGCGAAGCATTTCTGAATGGGGTGCTCCGGTGGTATTCGCTACTAAGGCGGATGGTTCGCTTCGTCTATGTGTTGATTATCGAGAGTTGAACAAGATGACAAAGAAGAATAGGCACCCGTTACCAAGGATTGATGATCTCTTTGATCAGCTGGTTGGTGCTTCTGTTTTCTCTCAGCTCGATCTAGCCACCGGATTCCATCAGCTTAGAGTAGCTGAGGATAGTATTGATAAAACTGCGTTAAGGACTCCGGATGGATTCTTTGAATGGCTTGTCATGCCATTCGGTTTGACTAATGCACCCGCCTACTTCATAGATTTGATGAGTAGGGTGTTCAGGGATTTCCTTAACAAGTTCGTTGTTGTCTTCGTGGATGATATTCTGATCTTCTCAAAGGATGAGGAAGAGCATGCTAGGCATCTCAAGGAAGTGATGGATACGGTTAGAGCGCATCAGTTGAAAGCCAAGTTCTCCAAATGTCATTTCTGGAGAAGGGAAGTTCGATTTCTTGGACATATAGTTTCCAAGCAAGGCATAGCGGTGGATCCCGCGAAAGTGGTTGTGGTTCAAGACTGGAAGACTCCTAGGAATGCAACCGAAGTAAGAAGCTTTCTCGGTCTGGCGGGCTACTATAGGAAGTTCATCAGGGACTTCGCTAAGATTTCGGCCCCTCTTACTAAGTTGACGAAGAAGAACTTAGTCTTTGCATGAGACTTGGAGTGTGAGCTTGCTTTTCAAAACCTCAAAAGAGCCCTTACCTCAGCTCCAGTTTTGGTATTACCCGATAGTGGTAAGATGTTTACCGTGTACACAGATGCATATGGCACGGGGTTAGGAGCTGTTCTGATGCAAGAGGGAAGAGTGATATGTTATGGGGGTAGGCAACTTAAAGTTCATGAGAAGAACTATCCCACTCATGGTTTGGAGTTAGCAGCGATCGTCTTTGCACTCAAATCCTGGCGCCACTATCTTCTAGGCGAAAGGTTTGAGTTGTATACTGATCACAAGTCGCTCAAGTACCTTTTCTCGCAAAAAGATCTGAATCTAAGGCAGCAAAGGTGGATGGAATTCTTGGCATCTTATGACTTCGAGATAGCTTATACCCCTGGCAAGGGTAATGTTGTGGCGGATGCACTAAGCAGAAGGAGATTGACTTTGAGCCCTTTGTTCATTGAGATGAAGAACTTGGAATTCTTGGCAACCTTTGATTTCACGACGGCTGTTGAGTCGATGACGGGTTCATTAGCGTCCCTTGAGCTTAGACCCACACTTCTTGATCAAGTTGGGGCTTCGCAGAAGGAAGATCCACAGATAGTCGAAGTTATGGACAAGTTGATTCGTGGTGAGACGTCTAGTCACCTTGCTAGATATACTATTGATGATAAAGGATGGCTAAGACGTGATGGGAGATTATGTATTCCTCGAGTGGGAGATTTAGTCCATAGAGTTCTTGAAGAAGCGCATCACTCGAAGATGACTATACATCCTGGAGGGGACAAGATGTATAGGGATATGAAGCGCATTTTCTTTTGGGATGGAATGAAGAGGGATGTAGCAGAGTATGTTTCAAAGTGCATGGTGTGCCAACAAGTGAAAGCCGAGTCAAAGAAACCAGGAGGGCTATTACATCCATTGGAGGTCCCGCAATGGAAGTGGGAGAGTATTTCTATGGATTTTGTGGATGGATTGCCTTGGTCAAGGAAAGGGAACACCAGCATATGGGTCATAGTTAACAGACTTACGAAGAGTGCTCACTTCATCCCAGTAAAGAGCAAGAGGACCGCATCATGGCTAGCATCTATTTATCTTCTAGAAATAGTGCGGTTGCATGGAGTTCCTTCTAGCATAGTTAGCGATCGTGACCCAATTTTCACTAGCCAGTTCTGGAACAGTTTGCAAGAAGCGATGGGTACGCGATTGAATCTGAGTACGGCCTATCACCCCCAGACGGATGGCCAAACCGAAAGGGTGAATAGAGTGCTAGAAGATCTTTTGAGGCTATGTGTTCTTGACTTTGGTGAAACTTGGGAAGACCACCTTCCTCTTGTAGAGTTTGCGTATAATAATAGCTATCAAGCCAGCATAGGGATGGCACCATTTGAAGCTTTGTATGGGAGGCCGTGTAGGTCACCTTCTTGTTGGTGGGAGACAACAGATAGACTTATACTTGGGCCCGACATGATACGGGATACATATGAGAAAGTTGAATTAGTGAGAAGAAGGATGAAAGCGGCCCAAGATAGACAGAAATCCTATGCTGACAAGCGAAGGGCAGATTTGGAATTCGAAGTGGGAGACATGGTTTTCGTGAAGGTTTCTCCTTTGCGTAATGTGGTACGTTTTGGAGCAGTTGGGAAGCTGGTACCAAGGTTCGTAGGACCCTTCCCTATCATAGAGAGAATTGGAAAGATGGCCTATAAGGTGGAATTGCCCGAAAAGCTAGCCGGAGTGCATAATGTCTTTCATGTCTCGCATCTCCGAAAGTGCCTTCATGAGTCCACCAAAGTGGTTGAACCAAGCATTCTTGAAGACATTGAGGTAGAGAAAGAAGCAACCTTGAGAAAAGCTCTGATTCGTATCTTGGGAACAGAGAACAAGAAGCTAAGGAATCGGGAAGTCAAGTTGGTGAAAGTTCAGTGGAGTAAAGCCGATGAAGACGCAACTTGGGAAACCGAGGAGAAGATGCGTGGGCTTTATCCATTCCTTTTTGAGGGTACATTCTCGACCTCTTTCCTAATTAGCATATTTTTTCTTTTATCCGTGTTTATCCTGTTATCTTATTATCTCGTTAAACTTGTCATGAAAACCTTAGGTAGAAACCCTTTGGATGAAACATGTATTTGGAACATGTTATGCTTGATGGTTGGAAGTGGTTGCAAGTGTTTGCACGTGGATACTCGTGGATGCATGATACACATTAGGCACTAAGATCGGTTCACACGCTTTCATGTTGCATATGCATGAGTGCTTGTACTTATTCATGGATGAAACTTGTTATGATATCACGTGGATGTTGCATATGGATGAATGTTATGTGCACTCATGTAGAGATTATGAATTATGTTAGGAATTTGCATACATATGGACTCATTTCACTAACATATTTTGCATTAAGGGGGTTTACTGAATCAGTAACCTCCTGATTTTCGCATTAGATAAGTACATATACACACACCTTTGCATATGATCATACAGCATTTAGAATCCCTTAAGGACAATGATTTCTCGTGGATGATGATGTGAGTAGATGGATGATGGATGGTAGGATACGTCCTTCCTAACTTGGAGATTTCGGGGACGAAATCCTTTAAGGAGGGGAGAATGTAACAACCCGTATTTTTGAATAACATGTTATAACATAAATCAAGGCATAATTAAACTGTAAAATATGAATCAAGGGAAACAGGCTTTGCCATTGCGTGCGTCTCGGAAAAATACGCGAAATAGAGTCCGAGTTTTCGAAAATCGGAGTCCGTATGACCAAGATATGGCCTCGCGAAGTTTCACGAAAAATTCAAATTCAAAACAGATTCAAAATTTTTTCAATTTTCAGAAGTGGTGGGAAAATTCCCGCCAGACCCAGGGGGTCGACCTGGGGGTCGACTGGGGAGTTGACCTCCCCCCCAAGGTCGACTGGGGAGTCGACCCCAGGGTCGACCTGGGGATCGACCTGCCTGGTCGGACCCAGGCAACCTGGTGCACCATTCTGGCTGTTTTGACCTGTTTTGTTGGCTAGTGACGGGATTTGATGGCTCTGATTGAATCTAGGGTTAATCCTATGGCTAATACTATCCTAATCTTCTATAAAAAGACCCCTAAACCTAGCCTAAATCACCATTATTCAATCCTACAACTAAACTATGTCAAATTTGTTCCTCTCATGGCCTCCACTCTCATGCTAAAATTCCTAAGTTTATTTCTATGAGAGATTGTGAGTTCATACAAGTGCTTTCAAACTTGTATGAGTGTTCTTAGTTTGCGTTCAAGTCAAGTTGCAACATTTCTATTTCAAAGCAAGGATTTTTATTGATTTGGCGCAAGGGTTTTTCAATTGGGGCTTTCATATTTTTGTGCTTGCATAAGGGCTTCGTCTCAATCTTTATAATAAATATTCATTTGTGTCTTCATAGCATTGTAAGCCCTTTTCTACTTTCTTTTTATTGAACTCTAAAGTTAAATGAATGATGCAAGTTTGGGGTTGATCATTATGATATGCAAGTTTGGTTGATCATTATGACATGCAAGTTTGGTTAATCATTATGATATGCAAGTTTGGTTGATCATTATGCTATGCAAGTTGGTTTAATCATTATGTATGACACATGTTGCTATGTTATGCAAGTTTGGGTTGATCATGTTATCATGTTATGCAAGTTAAACTTGATGTTGTGAGCATAAAGCTCCAAGCTTTATATTAAAGGTTGCATTTTGGCAACATGAAAGTTATCATATCCCTTATGATAACTTGCATGTGAGGCTAAATGCGAACCTCTAGCAACTTCTACATGTCATTTATCACCATATATCACTCATATGCTAAGTTGGGTTTTATGCTTGCTTTTGAAGCCTAATGATGCAATATGCAAGTGTATGAACATATGTACATTTCATATGCCACCATGATAAACTTGTGGCTTCAACACCTTTTTGTCATGATTATGCCAAGTTCCCTATTTTATCCTTTATGCGTTGATACGATTATGCAAACGATGGGATTACGTTGGGGTTGGGTAACATTATGACATAAACATGGTTTTTATAACATAACGTGATATGTTAACTTGTAATTATGTTTTGGAAACATAATGGACATGACACTTAGAAAATATGAGTGTGGCCAACTCGAGGTTGGGTTGAGTTTGTAGCATAAATCTACCCGGACCCGCCCGGCTTAACTAGTGGCTACAAACAATAGGACCCAATGTGAGAAGTTGGTCATGTTGTGCTCGAACCCGAGGTTAGACCAAGTTGTGGTGTAAAGCTACCCGGACCCGCCCGGCTTAACTAGTAACCACAACAAGGTCTAATGTGAGAGGTTAATGCACATTAAGTTAATTAATGCCTCCTGATTAGGGTTAAGTCATGGTCCACTTAATACTTAATCAATTTGGGCTTGATGGGTTAATCGGGGTTAGGTCATGAACCTTGGATACACTTAACCAATTTAATCCACGTTTGGATCGGGTTAACCACATTTAACCCATTAAGGAAATCCTAGTTGTGTGGTCCTTTTCAGCAGTAACCCTCTTGATAGTATCATAAGACCCTAGGACTAGGCTAGGGTGGGGCATGATTACTGGGCTGACATGTAAGCGACCAAAACGACGACTGAGTAGGTACGCCGGTGTAGGTCCAGGCGGACTATGGTCGTGCACATAGTCCGGAGTTGGAGAATCAGGCACGGGTACCAGTAGATCTAGACTGTGCATACTTGATTGGTGTCCGAGGTCTACACCCTAGGACTTGATACACCCTGGGGTGGACCTAGCGCTGTTAGCTACATTGCATGTTTGGGTCGTATGACACCGACACTTGACGAGTTAGGCTTATAGGGAGCCGATCGACTAGACCGTGTAGTTGGACCTTGATTTAGGTCATCTCATGATGTTGGGCCAAGCTTGGGCCAAGGGATCAATCCTTGTTTTTACTTGACATGTTAGAATGCTAGTACACCCGTGGTGCAAAACTTGACCTTGATTATGCGATGACACCTTTATCTATCTTGTTAGTTAATCATTATGCCAGTATGTTGTTATCCTTATGTTCATCTCAGCTTCTCATGTCAGTTAACTTTACTAGTTCATGGACAGATAGTAGTAGGGCTTACCAGTCTTTTTGAATGACCTGTTTTCTTTCGCCTCTTTTCTTCCGTTCCCCCCCAGGTCTTCAGGGTGAGAACATTGGAGCTTAGCTTGGATCTTTACAGCTTGCTTACTGGATTTGCTCATGTACAGTTTTGGACATTGAGCTAGCTATGGTTTATCACTTCATTTTGGGGATAGTACTTTATGTATTTCAGTTTTTCCAGTTTATGTTTCTTTCTAGACTTTGTTTGTTGGAAAATAATGACCAAGTACTTTGTTGTAACTTAACTATGGTTTTGAAATGCTAGTTTTATCCGCTGCTTTACTACTCTGTTTTACTTATATATTCTGTCTTGTGATATCTGCATGCATGTTTACCTTGTTTAACGCCCCTCCAAAGCTAATGTCCTTGCAAGAGTGGCATTGGCGGAGGTGGGGTGTTACAGATATGTTATGAGCATGGGGAATATAAACTGTAAGTTTGAAATATATGCATTATGAAAGGTTTGAGTCCTGGATTTCGATCATGTCTTCTATTGAGTTTTTCATGTGTCATGTTACGTACTAGATGAAATCTTAGAGTGATGTGTATATTAGGCGTGCTCAAGTTGACATTATGGATCTATAAGTATAATTTGAGATAATGTTCAATAATGTACAACAAACAATGACATTTAACAATTATTTTTAATGACAATGACATAAAACATACAAAACAAAATTGTAGCGCACTTGATTTGCATAAAAAGAGAGCCCTTCAATTAGAAAGAGCATATTGATTTTTTTTGGATATTGGCAATAAAGTTGTTTTTTGGTAGTGATTGCAAGAATTAACATTGAAAAAGTGATCTTCTGTTATGATCCATCCAAAATTAGCGTTTTAAGATATTTATGATCATGTGATACTTAAAAAAAAAGTTACATGATATATTTTCCTAATTTTTATCTTTCTTAAGTGTAAAAATGAGATCTCAAACAAGATCTCGAATGAAATTGATGAAATCTTATAACAGTGGGATCTCGAATGATATTGACGAGATCTCATAACGGCGAGGTCTCGAACAAGTCTAAGGAGATCTTATAACTTCACACGATTTTTTCCTACTGGGAATTTTGAAGTAGAAGTTATCTTATAAAGAAGCACTGTGTCTCATTGAGATTTGGTATAATTGGAACACCATTAGCTGACTGTAGTTGCATCATGTGTGACACTGTATGTTCTCATTATGAATGAAATGAAGTATTCTCACTGTATATTTGTAGACCATTAGATTTTCTACAACTGAGTCATTTGAATTCCAAAAATTTTCTTATCTTTCTCAAAATGGAATGATTCTTATTTATTTTTTGCACTATAGGGGAATTCCAAAGCCATGTTCTGAATAAACTCTTCACTGAGTTCACACACTATAGGGGAATTCCATTGTCCTGTTCTGAGTCATTTCGGATTGTTCGGTCAATGGACATATCACCTGTTGAGGCATCATTTATAGCCAAGTGCTCTATCCTTGAGAGGCTAATGCATTCAATAATAAGGTGGGAAAAACAAAGTATATACGAGGCACTTGACCTTTTCTTGGATTCTATAGAATCGGAAGAACGGGAAGTTGCATGAATGTTGTTGATTCCTACCCATTTTGAGGCTGGCATACTCGGAAGAAGGCTCATAGGTGCATCGGATGTTGAGCCTCTAGCGCTTTAACATGATGACAGATTAATATCCAGTGTCAGGATTCTTCGTTCTCTGTTGGCTTTATTCCAAAGTTTGATCCCCATCAGTAAGTTTTATGTTTTTAGTTCAATATATGCCAACATCCATGGATTTTTACTAGCACATAACACATTTTAGATTCGGTGTCTATGTTCACATGCTATAATGTGTGTGTGCGCGTACATTTTTGTGGTTTGGGGTGTGTGTGTGTGGGGGGGGGGGGGGGGTTGTTGTAGGCATAGCTATTTATTTTGGTTTTAAGCCATATATATAAATTTCGCTTGATATGCATGTCTAAGCCTACGAGCTTTGTTCGTTTGCTGACCATACTTAATTCTTGCGGGTTTGGGAAAAATATACTTGATTATGTTTGTGTGCCAAATCTAGCATTAGATGCATTCATATAGCTCATTATCAAAGTTTCATCTTATATGTGTTCCTTATGTATTTGCACCATCCTTTGGAAAAAAAGTTGTTATCAGCTTTGCTAGCACGTCTGATTTTAATGGTCCAGTACTGCCTATTGATTCTCATCATTTGATACAAGAGGTCAATACTACATCATCCCTTAAGCCCGTAGTAGAACTGCCCTATCAAATATTTGGTTCTTCTCCACCCATGCATAGCTTTGATCCTGCAAAAATGCTTACAATACTTAGTTTGTTCCATATCTTTTGACTTTATTTTAATAATATATACTTTGTGATAACTTGTTTATAGTATGCCCTCATGCAAAAGTTTTGTGGACAATATTAATTCATTGCTCTGTAGAAAAATTACATAGAAATCAGTGTGTTTTCCATTTTGGGTAAAATATGCTTTTGTAAGAGCATCCCAACTAGTGAGGATGAAGATTTGGCTTTTTAAATGAATCGACATGGCAAGCTTTGATCCCTCAAACTAATTCTGAACAAGTGGGTATGGAATAATAGTAGAAGACTTATCAGAGCTTTAGAAATATATCTTTAATTTTATTATTCCCCATTCTTAGTCGGTTTCATATATTTTGCCTAGAATTCAGTTGTGTCAATAAAAGCAGTTGTTTGAGGCACTTAGATTCCATAATCATGATGATGGCACAAAGTTGTTTCTTTTAAACAAAGTTAGCAAACACAATAATATGATCAACAATACTGTAGAAAAGCCATCCATCAAAATCCACAAAATAAATAAAAACCAAATACAAAACATTGGCAAACGCAATAATATGATCAGCAATAATTTTATGTAAAATACAAAAAATGCAAAAAATGAAAAAATAAACAAAAAACAAGCAAAAAGCAAAAAAAAAAACAAAAGGCATGCCATTTTGCGCCGCGTGCCTTTTGCGCCTTTTGTCGCGCCTTCTCATATGCGCCGCGCCGCAAGAAGAAATGACGCAGATGCCGCGCCGTAGCACGCCATTCATATCTATGTGTAATAACCCGGAGCTAATTTAGAATTTTTATTTTGGCAATTTTAGCGAATTTTGAATATTTAAAATGATTTATTTTAAATAATACTGACGAGAAATTTATTTTGAACAGAAATAGAACGTATATATTTATTTGAATCGTTGTTAGAATATAATTATTTATTTTAAATTATAAAAGGAATTGAAAATGGCGTGGTAGTTATAAATTTGATTTCAAATTTAAAATGAATGTACAGGATTCAAAATAAACCGGATTTTAGCGAAACCAAAAGTTTTAGAATCTATTTGAAAATATTTCCAACAAATCTGAAAAATTGAAATTTCATAGCGGGAAGAAAAAGTTACGCCCAGTTGAAAATTCAGAATAGTCGCTATGTAATTTTGGCCCTTAAAAATGGAAATTTTGCAAACGACCTTTGTTTTCGACGATACCACTTTTGTTGGATCCGTAATGTCAAGTTATGGCTAGATTCCAAAATTTATAATTTTCTGAATCAATATGTGAGCGTGGTGCACTTAAACGTGTTTTGACCATTTCAGTTGAATTTAATCGACTGGAAAATGGCCATTTTTCAAACGGTCTCAGAATTCGACGAAATCAGTTTTGTTAGGACCATATCGTCAATACGAAGTTAGAAAATATTTTTTGGTAATTTTTAGATTCCGTATGTGGCTCTGGTAAATTGAAATGTACGTTTAAATTAAATATATATTGATTTATAATTTAATTTAAAGCAAACTGATCATAACGGCCAAATTGGCTTACCGGACATATCCCATTGTGTTCGGAATGGGGGTATTTAGCTAGAGGTGACAGTCGTTGGGTTTGATTTAGGGTTCAGATGGATAAACTAGTACAAGTGGAATAAAATAATAATTTAATAAATTATTAGACCCTAGAAATTAGTCAAACCCTCACAAAAGTCTCCACCGAGGTCAACGCACCCTACAACAGCCGATACATGCGATTAAGGGGCGAAAACGCTCGAAATTTCAAACCCAAAATCCTCCACATCCACAATATGAAATTCGAAGTTTATTGAGTGAAATTAAAGAGCTTTGCACGCCCTTCAAATCAATACCAAGAAGACCGATTTTCATTAGGAATCCTATTCGAATTTGATTCTCAAACTACCGGACTTCGGGCGCGATTTCTGATCGAAGGAGGCCTCCGAGTTGGCCGCGCCACCTGGTGCTGGTGGAGCTCGTGATGATCTTTTACGTGACAATGACTGATCGACGGCTAGCGGCCTCTGGCTGGAGCAGCGATGGAAGAAGCAAGTCGAGGGTTGGGTTTTGGGTTCCAGGGGTCTTCAATAGTGAAGAAGATATGCAGTGTAAATTTTAAACCCTATGATTCATTAAATTACAAAGGAAAAAAAATATGATTTTTATTATATCTAAAATTGATTTAAAAGACTGATTTTTAGTATAAATAACATCGAGAAAATTGTGATTGTCAAAATAAATTACATCATGTTAAAAATATGATTTTTAGTGAAGTAAAAATACGATATATATATATATATAATAGTGGTATAAAAATGTTATTTTTATATACATAGCAACAATATAAAGATGCGATTTTTATATATGTAGTGGACACAGACGACGAAAGTGACAGAGGGCAAGCACGGAGAAGATCTCCTACATACGAAGAGTCACGGTGTTTGGTTTAGCTAATCGGTGAGAACTCCTCACTTTTATTTTAATTTCTAGTTGAAATATATACTAGGATGCAGACGGTGCTTAGCAGCATCCGACACCCGTCGTCCACAGACCATGAATGACTTGAATGTGTGATTGTTTGTGTTGTGAAATTTGACTGCTGATTGTGATGTGAAGTAAAATATAAATTCATGTGTTGAATAGAAGAAAATTCATGTGTTGAATAAAATATATATTCATGTGTTGAATAAAATATATATTCATGTGTTGAATAGAAGAAAATTCATGTGTTGAAATAAAATATATATTCATGTGTTGAATAGAAGAAAATTCATGTGTTGAATAAAATATATATTCATGTGTTGAAATAAAATATATATTCATGTGTTGAAATAAAATATATATTTATGTGTTGAACAGAAGAAAAATGCATGTGTTGAATAAAATATATATTCATGTGTTGAAATAAAATATATATTCATGTGTTGAAATAAAATATATATTCATGTGTTGAAGTAAAATATATATTCATGTGTTGAAGTAAAATATATATTCATGTGTTGAATAAAAGAAAATTCATGTGTTGAAATAAAAAATATATTTATGTGTTGAATAGAAGAAAATTCATGTGTTGAACAAAATATATATTCATGTGTTGAATAGAAGAAAATTCATGTGTTGAATAAAATATATATTCATATGTTGAATAGAAGAAAATTCATGTGTTGAATAAAATATATATTCATGTGTTGAATAGAAGAAAATTCATGTGTTGAATAAAATATATATTCATGTGTTGAATAGAAGAAAATTCATGTGTTGAATAAAATATATATTCATGTGTTAAATAGAAGAAAATTCTTGTGTTGAATAAAATATATATTCAAGTGTGGAATAAAAGCAAATTTCATGTGTTGAAGAAAATATTCATTTGTTGAATAGAATAACGAAGTTATTGGAATATATAAAGCTGTGTTGATTAGATTGACGCTATTTCGACGTGAATGATACTTGTATCGGTTTTATTCATTTTTATAGTGAATATAGAAAAGGAAGTGATTTCAAGATATAACATTTTGAAAATATTATCATTTATAGATTAATGATATGGAATATTCAATTTTGATTAGAAATTGAATATGAAGTTGAAATCGTTTTGAAAACGAATTTAAAACGATTTATAAAATACGTTTTGAAAGGAAATCGATGAAATGTATATAATATATATATTATATATATAATGGCCTGAATAGAACGTGCTGCGCCGCGGCAGATCGCGAATTTCAACCATTGATTTCGAATGGATATTACGGGAGATCCGACCGTCGGATTCTCCTAAAACCGGAACCGTTGGGTTCGTATCGAAAAGAGCTTTCTAACGAATATTAGAAATTTGAAATCTAATGGTTGGTTTTGGAATTATGTCCAAATCAAATTTGGAAAATGTCGTTGTAAGTGCAGTTCGATGGCCGTTGATGGAAATCGACTGTACGGGCCTTGATAAAATTATTAAAAATAGTAATAATTTGGGTAAAATCATAAGGAATGATTTGTGAAGAATTGAGATGAAAATTTCCAAATTCGAAAAAAATAGATTTTTATTGAAATGAACTAGTTTTGAACTAGAATAATAATTTATTTATTTTTAAATAAATAAATTGGATTTGAAAGGGTTTTAAAAGTAACCAGAAGTTTCAATAATTGAATTGGAATGGAATGTGATTTTGGGTTTATAGTGAACCATGTTTCAAATGACATTGGTTCTTTAACCCAGTTAAAGACAAGATATGATTTCCCAAGTTAAATAATAATTGATAGTGATTTTTGGGAAGATTAAAACCAAGTGGAGTTTTAATGAATCTTTAATTAGATTGAAATGATCGAGAATGGAGTATCACCAGTTTTCCTCCAGACGATAGTTAAATCTTTAATTAGATTTGAATGTGAAATGGTAATTGAATTTACCTATAACACCGTGGTGTTAGATATGAAGTATGACCAGTTTTACTTCACGGTATGAATAGGTTGGGAATGGGAAATAACATAAATGATTACTTCGGTGTGGTTCGCTAATCCCGACTAGTTTGAATTGATATTGAAAAGAAGATTAAAGAATAAATTTAAAGAATTTATCTTTGATAAAATTAATGGTAACCTTTCCCAAAGTATAAGAATATTTGAATAAAAGAATGTTCTGAATTGGAATGAGGTGTATGTTGTGTTTGTGTAACACTTGTTTATTATATACGCGAGTTATTCAGAAAGACCGGGTTTATCCCATTCTGAATAACTGATTCGACGTGGTGTCGAGGATGAAGACGGTGGTTGAAGACCGGAGGTCTTCACATCGTTTGGGTGATTACTGATGATCTTGATTGGGTTGTACACCCAAGAGGAGGGAATCAGTTGGTGATCGCCCAAACGTACTTGGAGATCGATGGATATGCGAGGTACAAGGTGCCTTCGGTTTCGTTCAGACCCAGAACGAACTTGTAAATGGACTGTGTGTCTGACATTGGATTTTATTCTGTGTGATTAATTTCTATTAAATATATATCTGTTTGGTGGCGGAGAATTTATTCTCTTGCTTAACACCCTTCTCTGAGACATACGAGCTCAGGGGTTATATATTGATGGATATCAATCGCATGGAGTGAATTGCCTGTGTGGCATGCCTAAGTGGCAAATGATCAAGGCTTTTATTGAAAAGCAAAGTCTTGTGGTTGATGATCAAAGCACGGCCTGTGTGGCATAGCTTTGTGTAGCGTTGATTCGCAAGCCTCACACCCTGGTTGTGAACCAGAAACGGGAGAGGACTGCAGGGAGGGCATGCGTTTCCTTCTAGCTAGGGTGGTGTCAGTGACCTACCAGCCCTGACATTTATACTATTTTCACCTATGTGGTTGTTGTTGTTGCGAAGCGCCTCAGATATATCGGTGACTGTGTGGAGACGATGGAGTCATTTGGCTCATTTACGCCCCAAAGGGCAGGGAAACGCAGTGTCCAGGGCTTAAGTTTAATCCACATCAGTGGACCGGCCCTGAAGATCCAAGGGTCACTCGAGCTCTGATCCTGAGACATGGGCTAGATTGTCTTGAATCAGTAGAGGACTATCTTTTTCCTCGGTTCACATATGGAAATCCAACTTCCAATACGTGACTTGTCTGTTTTATTTGTATAGCCTAGTATGTCGACATAGTGGGATGGGGCACTTATGCCGTCTATGATTGATACTTATGATTGAAATTGTTTTATACACTATGCACTTATAATAGTATCAAATGATTTGTTTTTAGCGTTTCAAGCATTCTTTGGCTATTATAAGGTAAAAACCCTATCCTCCGGCTTGCGTTGCATTGTGTGATGGGACATGGGTCTTATAATAACTTCATTGTTCTTTATTTAGCATCGCGCTGTTGTTTTATGCACTGGTATTCTTAGAAGGAAACCCATTCCGTGTTATACGGCGTGGTCCCTTGATTTACCTAACTTTAAAATAAAGATTAATAACTGTTTTAGTTCTTACGCCAGTCACATGACTGACCTGGAGTTTATTGTTTTAACCTAAACTCTGGGTGCCCTTATTTTGACACGGGCAGCTAGTAGTTTTGGTTTTGCAGATTTATATTCACAGGAACCTGGTTTTACAGCTGGAACGGTACTCGAAAAGCTCTGTATTCGTGTATTACTTTCAGTTGTGTTTTGTATTATTTTTTCCGCTGCTATGTAATGTATTGTAATCTCTGATATTTTTTGTGTAATATTTATTCATACTCTGTATATTCTTGTATTCTGATGGAATTGTTGTAATATAAAATGAAGTGTTCTTCTGTTTGTGTTCTGATTCGTCTTGTCCTCACGGTAATTCGTTCTTTCTCTTCTCTTCGGAGACCGGGGAAGTTCGGGTCGCTTCACTATGAGTTTCAGAGCTTTGGTTTACAAATCTCGAGAATAAAACACGTTAGAACCAAACGAAAGAATTCATCAGAAATTGGATTAGTAATATCCAATAAGAATGACTCGTTAGAGATGGGATCAGTAGTATCCTAGAACGAGTGTGAAGAGTATATAAATAAAATGAAAACAATTTTTGTTTTGAAAATTTAATTCTATTATTCGTATTTGAATATTTATTTGGACAATCCAGTATATAAAGATTTTGCGTATACGTCTGATCCGCGTGTAGTTGAAGTTTTAATATACTGGATAGATATGGAGTCACACTCTAGTCGCCCGGAGATGGTACTGATGATAGCACGTGCATCATCAGTATTTATATTCGAGTGCCGAAAGTGGGATATCTATATATTTCCAATTGACTAGTGTGAGAACCGAAATATAGTTAGAACGTATTGTTGTGACTTGGCATCAAAAACATGATTTTGTGTATGTATATCCAAATTATGAATTTGAAATGATAATCAACTAATTGAATGCTGATTGTGTTGTTTGATTATTGGTTGATTAATTAGAATTTTAACCTTTAGCCAAATTGTATCAAATAGGGCATTGTACTGAAAATTTGTCGCATTTGAATACATATACATGTACTTACATTGAACAGGTCATAGCAAGGAGGCTAGAGTAGAAGAATAAAATTGTTTGCCCGACAAATAGGTACATGTTTACAAATTTATTGGGTTTGGATGATTTTATGAGCCGCTTGGCTATTTCTTTTCCTTTTTGGATTGGTGAGGGCCATCGGAGGCTATATGAAATATCCCGAAGCTCCCGGTGCAGGGGAGGTTATGGCGAAATTTATCAAAAATTTAAGGTGTTAGCCAAATTTTTGAAAAATTTGAAAAGTTCTTAGAAACTGAAAAGTTGAAGAACTTAAGCCGTAAAGAAAACATTGGAAGTTGAGTTGGTTTGTTAAACAACTTTCGGCTTCGTTCCTTTTTAGTGACGAAAAGTTTTAAGTGGGGGAGATTGTAATAACCCGAAAATCCGAGCCAATTTAAAATTTTTATTTTGGCAATTTTAGCGAATTTTGAGTATTTAAAATGATTTATTTAAAATAATAATGACGAGAAATTTATTTTGAACAGAAATAAAATGTATATATTTATTTGAATCGTTGTTAGAATATAATTATTTATTTTAAATTATAAAAGGAATTGAAAATGGCGCGGTAGTTCGAAAATTTGATTTCAAATTTCAAATGAATGTACAGGATTCAAAATAAACCGGATTTTAGCGAAACCAAAAATATTAGAATCTATTTGAAAATATCTTTCCAACAAATCCGAAAAATTGAAATTTCATAGCAGAAACAAAAATTTATGCCCAGTTGAAAATTCAGAATAGCCATTATGGAATTCTGGCCCTTAAAAATGGAAATTTTGCAAGCGACCTTTGCTTTCAACGAAACCACTTTTGTTGGATCCGTGATGTCAAGTTATGGCTATATTCCAAAATTTATAATTTTCTAAATCAATATGTGAGCGTGGTGCACTTAAACGTGTTTTGACCATTTCAGTTGACTTTAATCGACTGGAAAATGGTCATTTTTCAAACGGTCTCAGAATTCGACGAAATCCGTTTTGTTAGGACCGTATCATCAATACGAAGTTAGAAAATATTTTTCGGGAATTTTTAGAGTCCGTATGTGGCCCCGATAAATTGAAATGTACATTTAAATTAAATATATATTGATTTATAATTTAATTTAAAGCAAAACTGATCGTAACAGCCAAATTGGCTTACCAGACATATTCCATTGTGTTCGGAATGGTGGTATTTAGCTAGGGGCGACAATCGTTGGGTTTGATTTAGGGTTCAGATGGATAAACTAGTACAAGTGGAATAAAATAACAATTAAATAAATTATTAAACCCTAGAAATTAGTCAAACCCTCAGAAAAGTCTCCACCGGGGTCAACGCTCCCCACAACAGCCGATCCACGCGATTAAGGGGCGAAAACGCTTGAAATTTCAAACCCAAAATCCTCCACATCCACACTATGAAATTCGAAGTTTATTGAGTGAAATTAAAGAGCTTTACACGCCCTTCAAAATCAATACCAAGAAGACCGATTTTCATTAGGAATCCTGTTCGAATTTGAGGCTCAAACTATCGGACTTCGGCGCGATTTCTAATCAGAGGAGGCCTCCGTGTTGGCCGCGCCACCTGGCGCTGGTGGAGCTCGTGATGGTCTTCGACGTGACAATGACTAATCGACGGCTAGCGGCCTCTGGCAGGAGCGACGATGGAAGAAGCAAGTCAAGGGTTGGGTTTTGGGTTCCAGGGGTCTTCAACATGAAGAAGATATGCAGTGTAAATTTTAAACCCTATGATTAATTAAATTACAAAGGAAAAAAATCTGATTTTTATTACATTTAAAATTGATTTAAAAGACTGATTTTTAGTATAAATAACATCGAGAAAATTGTGATTGTCAAAATAAATTACATCGTGTTAAAAATATGATTTTTAGTGAAGTAAAAATACGATATTTATATATATATATATATAATAGCGGTATAAAAATGTGATTTTTATATACATAGTAACAATATAAAGATGCGATTTTTATATATGTAGTGGATACGGACGACGAAAGTGACAAAGGGCGAGCACAGAGAAGATCTCCTACATACGAAGAGTCAAGGTGTTTGGTTTAGATAATCGGTGAGAACTCCTCACTTTTATTTTAATTTCTAGTTTGAAATATATACTAGGATGAAGACGGTGCTAAGCAGCACCCGACACCCATCGTCCACAGACCATGGATGACTTGAATGTGTGATTGTTTGTGTTGTGAAATTTGACTGCTGATTGTGATGTGAAGTAAAATATATATTCATGTGTTGAATAGAAGAAAATTCATGTGTTGAATTAAATATATATTCATTTGTTGAAATAAAATATATATTCATGTGTTGAATAGAAAAAAATTCATGTGTTGAGTAAAACATATATTCATGTGTTGAATAGAAGAAAATTCATATGTTGAAGTAAAATATATATTAATGTGTTGAATAGAAGAAAATTCATGTGTTGAATAAAATATATATTCATGTGTTGAAATAAAATATATATTCATGTGTTGAAATAAAATATATATTCATGTGTTGAATAGAAGAAAAATTCATGTGTTGAATAAAATATATATTCATGTGTTGAAATAAAATATATATTCATGTGTTGAACTAAAATATATATCCATGTGTTGAAGTAAAATATATATTCATGTGTTGAAGTAAAATATATATTCATGTGTTGAATAGAAGAAAATTCATGTGTTGAAATAAAATATATATTCATGTGTTGAATAAAAGAAAATTCATGTGTTGAATAAAATATATATTCATATGTTGAATAGAAGAAAATTCATGTGTTGAATAAAATATATATTCATGTGTTGAATAGAAGAAAATTCATGTGTTGAATAAAATATATATTCATGTGTTGAATAGAAAAAAATTCATGTGTTGAATAAAATATATATTCATGTGTTGAATTGAATAAAATTCATGTGTTGAATAAAATATATATTCATGTGTTGAATAGAAAAAAATTCATGTGTTGAATAAAATATATATTCATGTGTTGAATAAAAGCAAATTTCATGTGTTGAAGAAAATATTCATTTGTTGAATAGAATAACGAAGTTATTGAAATATATAAAGCCGTGTTGATTAGATTGATGCTATTTCGACGTGAACGATATTTGTATCAGTTTTATTCATTTTTATAATGAATATAGAAAAGGAAGTGATTTCAAAATATAACGTTTTGAAAATATTATCATTTATAGATTAATGATATGGAATATTCAATTTTGATTAAAAATTGAATATGAAGTTGAAATCGTTTCGAAAACAAATTTAAAACGATTTATAAAATACGTTTTGAAATGAAATCGACGAAATATATATAATATATATATTATATATATAGAATGGCCTGAATAGAACGCGCCGCGCCGCGGTACTTCGCGAATTTCGACCATTGACTTCGAATGGATATTACGGGAGATACGACCGTCGGATTCTCCTAAAACCAGAACCGTTGGGTTCCTATCGAAAAGATCTTTCTAACGAATATTAGAGATTTGAAATCTAATGGTTGGATTTGGAATTATGTCAAATCGAATTTGGAAAAGGTCGTTGTAAGTGCAGTTCGATGGCCGTTGATGGAAATCGACTGTATGGGCCTTGATGAAATTATTAAAAATAGTAATAATTTGTGTAAAATCATAAGAAATTATTTGTGAAGAATTGAAATGAAAAATTCCAAATTTGAAAAGATAAAAATAGATTTTTATTGAAATGAACTAGTTTTGAACTAGAATAATAATTTATTTATTTTTAAATAAATAAATTGAATTTGAAAGGGTTTTAAAAGTTACCAGAACTTTCAATAATTGAATTGGAATGGAATGTGATTTTGGGTTTATAGTGAACCGTGTTTTAAATGACATTGGTTCTTTAACCCAGTTAAAGACAAGATATGATTTCCCAAGTTGAATAATCATTGATAGTGATTTTTGGGAAGATTAAAACCAAGTGGAGTTTTAATGGATCTTTAATTAGATTGAAATGATCGAGAATGGAGTATCACCAGTTTTGCTCCAGGCGATAGTTAAATCTTTAATTAGATTTGAACGTGAAATGGTAATTGAATTTATCGATAACACTGTGGTGTTTGATATAAAGTATGACCAGTTTTATTTCATGGGATGAATAGGTTGGGATTGGGGAATAACATAAATGATTACTTTGGTGTGGTTCGCTAATCCCGCCTAGTTTGAATTGATATTCAAAAGAAGATTAAAGAATAAATTTAAAGAATTTATCTTTGATAAAATTAATGGGAACCTTTCCCAAAGTATAAGAATATTTGAATAAAAGAATATTCTGAATTGGAATGAGGCGTATGTTGTGTTTGTGTAGCACTTGTTTATTATATATGCGAGTTATTCAGAAAGACCGGGTTTATCCCATTCTGAATAACTGATTCGACGTGGTGTCGAGGATGAAGACGGTGGTCGAAGACCGGAGGTCTTCACATCATTTGGGTGATTACTGATGATTTTGATTTGGATGTACACCCAAGAGGAGGGAATCAGTTGGTGATCGTCCAGACTTACTTGGAGATCGATGGATATGCGAGGTACAAGATGCCTCCGGTTTCGTTCAGACCCAGAACGAACTTGTAAATGGACTGTGTGTCTGACATTGGATTTTATTCTGTGTGATTAATTTCTATTGTATATATATCTGTTTGGCGGCGGAGAATTTATTCTCTTGCTTAACGCCCTTCTCTGAGACGTACAAGCTCAGGGGTTATATATTGATGGATATCAATCGCACGGAGTGAATTGCCTGTGTGGCATGTCTAAGAGGCAAATGATCAAGGCTTTTGTTGAAAAGCAAAGTCTTGTGGTTGATGATCAAAGCACGGCCTGTGTGGCATAGCTTTGTGTAGCGTTGATTCGCGAGCCTCACATCCCGGTTGTGAACTAGAAATGGGAGAGGACTGCAGGGAGGGCATGCATTTCCTTCTAGCTAGGGTGGTGTCAGTGACCTACCAGCCCTGACATTTATATTATTTTCACCTATGTGGTTGTTGCGAGGCGCCTCGGATATATAGGTGACTGTGTGGAGCCGATGGAGTCATTTGGCTCATTTACGCCCCCAAAGGGCGGGGAACGCAGTGTCCAGGGTTTAAGTTTAATCCACATCGGTGGACCGACCCTGAAGATCCAAGGGTCACTCGAGCTCTGATCCTGAAACATGGGCTAGATTGTCTCAAATCGGTAGAGGACTATCTTTTGCCTCGGTTCACAGATGGAAATCCAACTTCCAATGCGTGACTTTGCGGTTTTATTTGTAGAGCCTAGTATGGCGACATAGTGGGATGGGGCACTTATGCCATCTATGATTGGTACTTATGATTGAAATTGTTTTATACACTATGCACTTATAATAGTATCAAATGATTTGTTTTTATCATATCAAGCATTCTTTGGCTATTATAAGGTAAAAACCCTATCCTCCGGCTTGCGTTGCATTGTGTGATGGGACCTGGGTCTTATAATAGCTTCATTGTTCTTTATTTAGCATCGCGCTGTTGTTTTATGCATTGGTATTCTTGGGAGGAAACCCGTTCCGTGTTATACGGCGTGGTCCCTTGATTTGCCTAACTTTAAAATAAAGATTAATAACTGTTTTAGTTCTCACACCAGTCACATGACTGACCTGGAGTTTATTGTTTTAACATAAACTCTGGGTGCCCTTATTTTGACACGGGCAGCTAGTAGTTTTGGTTTTGCAGATTTATATTCACAGGAACCTAGTTTACAGCTGGAACGATACTCGAAATGTTCTGTATCCGTGTATTACTTTCAGTTGTGTTTTGTATTATTTTTTCCGCTGATATGTAATGTATTGTAATCTCTGATATTTTATATGTAACATTTATTCATACTCTGTATATTCTTGTATTCTGATGGAATTGTTGTAATATAAAATGAAATGTTCTTCTATTTGTGTTCTGATTCATCTTGTCCTCACGGTAATTCGTTCTTTCTCTTCTCTTCAGAGACCGGGGAAGTTCAGGTCGCTTCACTATGGGTCTGAATTCGTACATTTTATTGTCCAGCTGACGCGTTCCTTTTACACCCCTAACTAAACGTCATTCTCAGTCTAAACGAAATGGAACAATTCTCAGGAAATGTTTAGACTGAGAATTTGGTCCATTTCATTTGTACTACAAGAAATGGAGCAATCTTAGTGTTGGCAAGATGTTTAAACTGAGAATTTGGTCCATTTCTTTTGTTCTACAGGAAATGGAACAATTCTCATGAAATGTTTAGACTGAGATGTAACTGTACTACAGGAAATGGTCCATTGCATTTGTGTTGGCAAGATTAGAAGTGGATTAGTTTTTATTTTTCCCGCTTCTTGACAGGTGTTGTATGATGCTTTTGAGGCTGATATATGATGTCGCACTTCTGAGGCTGATGTATGATGCCATAGAAACTTTTTGAGAAGCTCAGGAATCATGCCGGTCTAAACATTAACATGACAAAGACTAAAATAATTTTCAGTGAGTCTACTACTAATTCTGATCAAATACAGCATATTCTGGGTTTTGAATTTTCTTCTCTGCAAATCAAATACCTAGTGTTAAAATGCAATATTGTTTGTATTTATCACCAATATTTATGTTTTAATTCATGTATGAAATATTTTGGATATATATAATTTGTGATTTGGTTTATGATTTCATTTGTGTATTTAGATTAATGTTGCAATTTTTTTTTAATTTGTTATAATATATTATTAGAATAGGAAATTGTAAGCTTTGAAAGTTATGGTAGTGAAATGGTGCAATAGAATTATTTTATGGCGACCTAACTGTGCAATGAAAAGAAAAATTGTTATACCTTTGTTATATTATAGCATTATGCTAGTGCTCATACAATATTTTTCAAATCAATTTTTATAGCAATAAAATGATGCTGTAGTAAATAGTAATGAATTTTCTATAGCTTGTCGATGCATAATAAAAGCTTGATATGATAATTTCATAGCTTGTTTAGATGCTATAACAATATGGAACGTCAACATATTGTACCATATAAATGAAGTTTCCATAGCGTTTGGATGCGTCATAAAAACTTTTCATAGCATGCTTCACAATGCTATAGAAAAGCAGTTGTACCGATTTACCCTATTTAAGATTGCAACAAAACTGCATTTTCCATTGCTAGTAAGACACGCTATAGTATCTATTTGACTTTTCGCAACATGTTGATATATGGCGATTATAGAATCGCCATAGAAAGTTTTTACAGCATTTATTAAATGCTATAAAAAGTGTTTTTTTCTTGTAGTGGAAGAGCCTTATTAGTCAAAGGGTTGTAATATGTTGTCCTGTGAGAGGGGACTTCAAGCGCTACCTGGATGATTGCCTCCGAGCCAAAAGTGAGCGTGAAAGGGTTATGGCTAATCGCTGACTTGTAGGTTGTTCGGTATGCCCATAGGCCCAATGGTAATTCATCAATCCATTTGGCCTTCGCCTGCTCCAACATCCTTTTTCAGAATGGACTTTATGAACTCATTCACGACTTCTACTCGTCCATTTGGTTGCACAGGTGTGCAACAGTTGTGTATCTTTTCTCAATGTGATATTACCGACAAAAATCTTTGAACTCCATGCTGTCAAATTTGGTCTCATTATCATTTATGATAGTTCTAAGGATTCCAAACCAACATATAATGTTTCTGACGATAAAGTTGATCACCCGCTTTGTCATTATTGTGCTTAGCTGCTCAGCTTCAGCCCATTTTGTAAAGTAGTCCACAACCATGATTGCATATTTCACTCTGGCTTTGGAAATTGGAAGGCTCCCAATAATGTCCACTCCTCACATTGCAAATGGCCATGGACTCACCATCGAGGTGAGTTCGTTGGGCGGAGCTCTAGGAATCTTGGCAAACTTCTGGCACTTTACGCAGCTTCATGAATAATCAGTCGCGTCTCGATTTATGGTAGGCCAAAAATAGTCGTACCGCAATTTCTTTTTTGCCAAAGTCTTCCCTCTGTTGTGGTCGCCACAATCGCCTTCATGAACTTTCCTCAACACACGCTTAATGTCATCATGGGCAATGCACCGGAGTAAGGGAACTGAGAACCCCCTTCTACAAAGCACTCCGCGTTGCATAACATATCTTGATGCTTTACGAATAACGATGTGCTTTTCATTTTTACTCTCTGGGAAGGCTCCATGATGTAGGAAGTTCTTTATGAGGCTCATCCAGGACTCTCTCTCAGGTTTGGCTTCCAGCGGTTGATCAACTTCCATCCGATGAATGCTCAGAGCGTCAGGTGTTTCAATCAGAAATCATTTCCATCTCCTCCAGGTTATCAGTGCTCTCTAGTTTAGCTGGATTGTCGGCCTTATGGTTCTCTGCCCGCAGGATATGGGAAATGCTAAAATATTCCATGCCTTTTAATAGTCCCTCGACTCGTTCCAGGTGGCTGCAAGTCATGGTCACTTTGTCTGAAACTCTTTCCGAACCTGAAATACATCAATTTGAGAGTCATAGAAAATATCCAACACAACTACTCCCAATTATTTCGCGAGTCTCAGCCCAACAATAAGGGCCTTGTACTCAAAATCATTATTAGTAGTGGGAAAATTAAGCCTCAAGGCATAATAGGTCGATTGTCCCTCAGGAGTTACCATAATAACCCCAACGCCGGAACGTCGGTCATTGCGAGAACCATATGTAAATAACTTTCAAATGCTTGATTCTGACTTGGATTCTGGAGGGCTAGCTTCCTCATCCAACGTATCTTCCTCGGAAATTGTAAATTCGATTATGAAGTCAGCAAATTCTTGTCCTTGGATGGATTTCCTCGGAAGAAAAGTGAGATCAAACTGACTTACTTCAATATTCCACTTGAGCAATCTCCCAAATGCCTCAGGCCACTGAAGGACCTTTCCTAGCAGCTGGTCAGTGTATATCATGATTGGATAAGCCTGGAAGTAGTAGCGGAGTTTCATCGAAGCGATCAACAGGCTGTAAGCAAGCTTCTCGATCTTCGCGTAATTGCATTCCGTTGCTGTTAGCTTCTTACTCACATAATATACCGGTCTTTGGACCTTACCCTCCTCGCGGACGAGAGTTGAATTGATTACATGCAGTGATACTGCTAAGTATACGAACAAGTCTTCATGATCTACAGGCTTGGATAATATTGAGGGTTTCTCCAAATGACTTAGCAGATTCTGAAAAGCTTCAACATGATCTAGGGTCCATTCAAAGTTACGCTTCCCTCGCTTTATTAAGTCAAAGAAGGGAATGCACTTATCAGTATCCCTAGAAATTAATCTGCGTCAGTTCCCACCAAACTCTACACATCCTTGATCTTTTGAGGTTCCAGATATTCCTTATTATTGCAATCTGGTCCAGATTGATTTTAATCTTACACAAACTGACGATGAAACCTAAAACTTTCCTGAGGCAATGCCAAAAAACATTTCAAAGGGTTGAGCTTCATTTTGTAATGTCAGAGGATATTGAACATTTCTTCCAAGTCTGCAACAAGATCATCCGTTTGCTTGGACTTCACAAGCATGTCATCCACATACACTTCCATAGATTACCTAATCTGATTATGAACATACAGTTCACCAGGTGTTGGTACGTTGCCCCTACGTTCTTCAATCCAAAAGGCATTACTATGTAACAGTATAAGCCAAGATCTGTGATAAAGCATGTTCCTGCTTTGGTACATGCATCATAATTTGGTTGTACCCCGAATACGCATCCATAAATGAAAGAAGTCGATGTTCGACTGTTGAATCTACTAGCTGATCAATCTTTGGAAGTGGAAAGCTGTCTTTCGGGAAAGCCTTTTTCAGATCTGAGAAATCGATGCACGTTCTCCATTTCCCATTATCTTTCTTTACAAGGACTGTATTTAATACCCATTCAGGATACGCTGCATCTCAAATAAAGTTGTTGCCTTTCAGCTTTGCAAGTTCTTTCTTCAAAGTTATCGACCTCTCCAGGCCAAGCATACATCTTTTCTGCTTGACTGGGACGTACTTAGGGTCAATGTTAAATGAATGGCTCATGGTTGATGGAGATATACCCCACATGTCAGCATTGGTCCACACAAATACATCCAAATTGGCCGGCAAGAAGTCTGTCAATTACCTCGTCCAGAAGGGGTCTAGACGGGATTGATTTTCAAGATCTTAGTTAGGTCGTTGTTATCAATTGAAATATCCACCGTTGTCTCATTGGGTGTCGCCCTTCTACATCCCGTTTCCTTATCCTCTCTGGGATTAATGTCCTTGGGCTGATAATCAAGCGAACCCGGCCGGGATGTTTCCTTTACATGCTATGTTAATGCCTCCTTACTGAAAGAGGAGGCAGCTTTGGGCTCTTCACCAACTCCATCGTGGATCACTTTCTACTCCGCTAAATAACAAGCTCTTCCTATCACTTGGTATCCACGGACCATTCCCCTCCATCGTCAGTTGGGAATTTTAGAAGTAAAAACCAAGGTGCGATGCATGCTCTAAACTCTATCAGGGCCGGTCGGCCCAAGAAGGCATGTAGGGAGAATCTATATTCATCAAAAGGAATGGGAGGATTCACACTCCCTTGCAATCTCCCTCACCGAGCTCCAGTGTTAAATCGACCACTCCTACCGGCGTAGTTGTCGAACCATTGAAAACATGTATCCACCTAGTGCATGGTTTCAAATCTCTTGCTTCTAGTTTCATTTGATCAAAAGTTTTTTTGAATAATATATCAACAGAACTCTTGCAGTCAACAAGGATCTTCCGCATGGATGCTGGTCCAATTATGACTGATATCACCAACGGATCTATATTTGGAGTTTCCACTCCCACAAATTTCGGTCGTGGAAAACAATGTCGTCCATCATCGTTTTCTGCTGCTTGATTAGGGTAGCATCTTCAGGAATACTGAACTCCCCCACATCCGGATGTTTCACATCAATAACATACTACTCAATTTTTCTTGTTCTAAACCCTGCCAGATGCGGTTCTCCAGCAATGGTATTAATAACAATTCCTCTTCCTTTTTGTTGGACGGTGGCTTTAGAAGCCACCTGGCCTTGGTTCAGGGTTGAACCCTCTTTCCCCTGTCCCTCAGGGATGCCTTATATTCGTCAAGCTTCCCTTCACGTAACAACTTCTCTATTACATCTCTCAAATGTCGATATTCATTCGTCGAATGGCCATAGGTTTCACGAAACAAACAAAACTTTCCTGTCTCGCACTCTTTCTCCGTCGAGCCTCTCGGGGTTGGTTTCTTATACTTCATTACATTGCATGTATCTAAGTAAATGTTTTCCAAGATGTCATTCAATGGCGTATAACTTTCAAAGAACTAGAATCGGGGTCATTTCTTAGAATCACCCTTCCGATTCTTATTCCCTCTGTTGCCATTCTTACATTGGTGGCCATTCTTTTCATTTTGATTTCCTACATTAACTTGTACAACACTGGAACTATCGTTGGACTGTCCTATAGCGACGTTGCTTTGAATCTCCTTCTTCACAATTTCACTGGATCTCCTCTTTCGGTTTAGGTACACATCTTCTTGTCGCAGACACATATTTTCTTTCTCACAAAATAGCTCAATATTCATAGGAGGTTTTCCAACCAAATATCTTCTTAATTCTGCTTATTTGTCTACCCATCAATCATTGCAATCAGAACAGTCTCTAGATTGGGGTTGTTCACTTCAGTGACAACCATATTGAAGTGGTCTAGGTATCCCCTCAAAGTTTCTCCAGGGGCCTGTTTAATTACATAAAGCTCTATAACATTCTTAGACTTTAATGTGTGCAATCAGAATTGATTCAAAAACTTCTCGCTTAGATCTTTTAAGTTAGGAACTGATCGAGGAGGAAGTCTGCTAAGCACATCGTAGCGATCCCTTCGAGATATATTGGGAAAGCTTTACATATTCTGGCATCGGGAGCCGCCACTACATTCATATATCACAAGTAACACATCAAATGCTGTCATGGATCTGTTTTACCCCAAAAATGATTCATTGTAGGTAAGTTAAATCGCCTAGAGAACCGTGCTTCTAAGATGTCGTCTGTAAAAGGAGTGTGGCTACGCTCTATGCTATAATCCACGTTTGTGTACCCTCAACTATCATTCGCTGTCTGTCGCACCATTGTCACTACCTCTGCATTGGTCAACACATGTTCCGGTCAGCACTCTCAACTCTAGAGACCCCCTTGCCCCCGTTTCAGGCAATGTTGCCTCATCTTATGTCTGAGAAAAATTTCCTTACACACTGTGATCCCGATCAATTCCAGGACGAGTGGGTGGAAGCATGAGAGCATGAGTGGTTTGGGAAGTGCCATGTTCCTTAGGATGGACTCGGGATCCACGAATCGGCATGAGCATAGGTTCTGCTAGGCCAGGGTCATTAAGGTCGAGCGGAATCGCTGCATCTTCATGAGAAGGAAGTGTACCGAATTGGAGTTGTCGAAGATTCTTAGGCCTTTCATAAAGGTCTCCTTTGACGTGGTGACTGCCCATTCTCCTTAGATGAAGACGAACCCTCTACTACCTGGTGATGGGGAGGGGACGATGTTCTTTGTCTTCAGAATTCCTATCATTGCCCGACCATCGCATCCATGTCACATTGTATCATTATACCGTCTTTGAGCTTTCAGGGCTACATTGGTTTCTTCCAATTTGGTGAACACATGTACAAAGTCATCTCATGTAATGGGTGCTGAAGAAGGAGGCTGATCGGTGGTGGCAGCAGCAGTCCCAGAAATCAACTGCTCGGGTTGGATCGAATGCGAAGCGGGTATATTGGACCTGGAATCATTCGATCCATGGGCTTCTGTTGCCAGTTCGATATGTGAATTGATCTGTTGCCCTCTGTTAGCCGATGCTCCTTGGGAAGCTTGCTCGTTACTATCTCTCTTAGAAACTGTACTAATCGAAATTGTTGAAGTTGCTGAAAATGTTGGTAGTGATGGAAATGCTGACTATTCCTCTGGACTTGGTGATACGAACAGTAGACAAATAATCCCAAAAGCTGAAAATTCGAATTTCTCGATGAAAGCACCAAAATGTTAGACTAAAAGATGGTTCTAACACCCAATAGACTAGATTTTGTAAAGATTAATAAAGAAATATAAAATGAAAATGAGAAACAAACAACAAACACACAGGATTTATAGTGGTTCGACGTTAACAAACCTACGTCCACTTTATAATTCTTCTATTCAGCAAAGAATTATAATTACAATGCTTGAAATTATCTAACGCTAGATATACAATCACAATTCTCTCAATTTTGTGGAAAATCACTCAAAATCCTTCAAACTTGGTTCGGGTTGAAGTTTAATTGCGGTATGGATATGGGGTTTCAAACTTTCTTGAGTCAAAATGTCCTACTTTTGGCCTTCGGATCGAGTATTTATAGGGTCAGATTGTGGTTAATGAATGGGAACAGTTGTACATGCGTGGCATTCAACCCGGGTTCATAGGGAGTTAGTGGGAACGGTTTATGCAGAAAGATGGGTGTGTTCATAGGACACGTGGCAATGGTTCCGCTTGATTCGGAGGAAGTGGTGAACGTGGGAGATATTGCTTTCATGGGGTCGGATGTGGATCAGATCAAGTCCTTCAACTTGATATTACTCTACTTGGGGTTGATCCGATTTGAACTTCTTCTTCTTCTTGATATGTGGTGAAAGAAGCTGTCTGAGTAGTTGCAAGTTCGATCCGACCCGAAATGTACTTGTTGAGTGGGCATGGTTCTGAATCCAGGCTTGCAATCGTGATAATTCAGACCTTGGATGGCCTTGCTACAAGGCAGGCTAACAATAATATGCTATTATAGTAGTGTCTACTCAGGTCAATAGTTAATACGCTATTACCCTCATTCCATTTATATTGTTGTTGTACAATTTGCATATAACACACTAGTAAGCCGTCGATATATAAGGATTATGACGACCTTCCTTTTCGGCTACTTCAAGTCAATAATTAAACCAACTTAAACCATTCAAAATAGCATGTTAATTTCCATGGGGTTAAAATACACATCACCATAGAATCACAGACACAAAACACAAAATATCTCAAATTGGAAATAATTTGTATATAATAATACAATATCCTTTAAATTTATACAATAATACCAGAGTACATAAATAAATACAGATACAGTGAAACATTGAATATGGAATCTTACTAATACATGGATAACTGGTAAAATTGAGAATAACTGCATAGACAATGATATATGGATGACTGAATCTCCAATGAATATCAAGCTCTAATAGATAAATCTCCAAAGCTAAAATGCTCAGGCTAACCTGAGCATTATGAAAATATAACACTCTAGTATGGACTAGCATTCTCATATATGTGAATAAACTCAAGTGAGCCGATTAATGAAATGCAAATAACCTAAAGGATGTTTAGGATTCCATCCTTAAAGGATCCATGAAACTAATAAATATAATATAATTCGCTATTACGATAGTGTCTAGTAAATATATTAAAATAGCGTAAGAGGGATTATGTTTTTACCCTTACATAGTTTGCAATATCGTAATCTCTACAGATATTGTAAAATCCATCATAAACTAGTGGCTATCAGAGGGCTCTCCATAACTATGGTATAAATCAAAGTCATTGGGGCTTGATCAATATAATATGACAAGGCACAAAGGCTATACCCATGATAGGATTCTACTGGATTGTGGCCCCCGGGATGGTGGTAATGCATAGCTGCAACTACCTGCCACCTCGAACAACACTCCTATAATCAAAGGTGCGCCCAAATCAATCGCAAAGTAAGAGATGGTATCGAAGAAGTGTTTCCGATCGAAGGAGCGGCCTCACTTGTCCCGAGTGTGGCTCATGTCTTAGTAATTTTAATTATGACCCGAAGGTCAAGGCCATCCATCATCATTATCTTTCTTCAAATCCAGTAGTCACATCCAAAACATCATACTTCGTTTTGGATTCTCCACCACGTGCATAGTTGTTAACATGGTATTGGTATTGGCAGAGAGTATGAAAATATCAACTCCTATCACTTTAACAACTAACCTTTTACATTTTACATGCCATGATAATTAAATTTGAAATCATATTCCGGGTGTCGCAAATCGATTTATTTCAAGTACATATTTAAAATCGTTTACTCGAAATAATTCATGATTCGTTTACTTGGGATTTCAAATCTCATATTTACAAATATCCCTTATCAAAATACATTACAAAAAATACCCTACTACAACTAGTTACTTGCAACTGGAAACATATGATAGGTGCAGTAAATGGAATTTAGTAATTGGTATTTTTTAGTAGTTACAATAAGTAAGATTTAACAATTGGTGTTTTCAGCCATTTGCGTAAAACATGTTTTAGCAAATGCGCTTTCCTGCCTGTTGCAAAAAACATACTTTTAGCAACTACGCTACCACGTATGTTGCAAAAAACATATCTTTAGCAACATTTTTTTTTTCACTTGCGGAAAACATGCCTTTAACAATAGCTTTTTTCCGCCAATTACAACAAAATAAGTAGTAATAATTAATAAATATAAAGTAATATCTTAATAATTAATAAGTACAAAGTGATAATTTAATAATTATTAATTAAAAATCAATAATTAAATTTTGATAATTAATACTAAATACGTATCAACTAATAATTATTAATAATAATGAACAAAACTAACATAATCATTCTAATTGAGGATTAAATAATTTATAATTAATACAATAATCGATTCTTAATTTCTATATTTAATAATTATTGTAATTAATTATTAATAACTAGTAAATTACAGTTCACATTTATTACTAACATTTAATAATTAATAAACTAATGTTAAATGATTGATAGTTACTATCAAATAATTAATAATTAATGTTTGATATTGAATTAATACCTAATATTAATAATTACGAAGTAATATTTAATGATTAATAATTAATTTTTAATAATTATTACTAATAACCGCTATCAAATAATTAGTTATTAATAATTAAGACTGATATTTAATAATTAATAATAAAATTTAATAACTAAAAATTGATATTTCACATTTAATAATTGACTAAAAATGATTATTAATCAATGATGACTATTAAAAAAAATAGGACACATGTTTAATTACTAATAACTAATAGGAAATATTAACAATTAAGAAGTGACATTTAGTTTTTTATATTTTATAATTATGATTAAAAAAATATTTATTATTATTTTGAAATTAAAATTATGAAATTTTACAAAATAAAACAAAATTGCAAAATATAGTTAATAACAAAAATTATTATAATTAATAACTAAAATATAGTTCATAATTTTGAATAATAATGTATAAACAAAAATATATAAATAATAATATATACTTAATATTTAGTGATCTATGATAATGTCTATGACTTATTCTTTCACAAAATTTTAGTTTCATATCTTCTTTGTACTACTGTCGTTAGAGAAAATAAATTTCCATAGTAATAAAAGGTAACATTTCAGTGAACGCCAAAAGATTTTGTTTCCCTCCCAATCCCTTCGCTATGTACAATACCCTAAATTGCTACTCCTTACAACCGCCTCAAAGCTTAGAAGAAACATTATCATTTTTTGTCTAGATTGAGCAAAAAAACCTATTGCTATCTCATTTTCGTTCAAATCATTTTGATATCTGACCAGAGGCTACAATCTCCACTACCTTCATCCACTGCAATCTTTATCTCTTTCACCAAATTTACAATTGTAACTTGCGTGAGCATCTCAAACACTCTACGGCCTTCACCCAAATCTCAACTGCCTTCACTTAAATGCTCCCTGCAGACATTTCTACACCTGCCCTAGTCGACTCCAAACTTCTGCTTCAGAACTGGTCGCACGCTTCAAATCCAAACACAAGGCTCCAGATCCAGATCCGCACAAACATGGCAGACGCGAGGATTTCAAATTGTTAGGGTATATACTATTTTACTAAAATTTTGGTTGGATTTGCTTATTTTTAGATCCAAACAAAAATAGCAGACCGAGAGCTTCAGATCCACATGAACTATTGTGGGAGCAAGCCCAATGAATGTTGATGATGTAGTGATATATTCTTTTCCCAATTTTTTGTGTTTTGGAACTATAGATCCTCAATTTGGAGCTTTCATATATTTTATTACTAGACTATTTACAACTAAAATGCATAGTTTGTAGGTTATTTGCTTGTTTTGTTTTTATTGAGTAATCCAGAGTTGGAATTTGAAGGAATGTTGATTTTGTAATGTGTTTGCTAATTACTTATAGTATTTCGAATTCTTATAAAGTAATTTGTTTTTAGTATTCTTTTATAATTTCGATTCTTAATTTAATTGGTAAATGTGATTAGGTTGATACAGTTTTCTTATATGGATGAAACAGGAATACAAAATGAATAATCCTTTTGGATGCCATAAATAATCCATGCAGCTTGTAGACTGAGGTAATAGTTAATGGTCAGATGATCTTATCCACTTTAGAAAATTATTTCCCAGTGTATTTGTATTATGTGAAAAGTAAAACATCTCCTTGAACTAAAATGTGCGTATTTATTATTGTTGCAGATATATTTACTCATTTGGATGCAACTCCACCTAAATGGATCCACATGGCAAATGGATTGCTTCCTTTATCTATCAAGTTTTATCTTTTTCATGCTTCAATTTTGTATTTAGATAATCACCATTTCTTATTGGCTTCACTGTTGCATTTTGAACTTACTACATAAATAGGACTTTAATACTGTCACATGTCACCAAACACCATAACCTTTGCGGTGAATTGTATTAAATGTTATTTAGAATGATGAAACTTTTTCTGCATATGAAATTTAATTCTCAAGCTTAAATAAATTTGTTTCGAATCATTAGGAGCATTGAAATCGGTTACTTTGTTCCTTTTTTAATTTTTCATTCATGGGTATTTTACATATGTGTTGCCAACATTCAACTATATTCACCTCTTATGCTTTACATGAATTAACTTACATGTTCATTATTGGATATACAATAAATATACAAATAAACAAATTACTAACAAGGCTAATCTAACTCCTTAATTTTGGCAGTTAAAATATTCTTTTACAAGTGATATAGTTGGAATTGATTGGAGGTAACACTACCATTTAGAACAGTGCTGCACTGCAGCCATGTGCGGTTCAACAGAGCAAAAATGGCCTGTCATACAAAAAAAAAATCATGCTATTGTGTATCAATAAAAACAATTCTTTTGAGAGCAGCTTATCTTGTATGTAAAATATTTCAAGATAAACTAAGGAACCTCGGTATATCTCAACTTGCTAAAATTTGTAATTTAAGGATCAAATGCAACATGTTAAGCTTGTTGAAGGCTTTTTTTTTGTTGAAATTACAAGTGCAAACAAATAGCGCTTTTTCTTGAAAGTAAAAGTGCAAACAAATAGTGTGCTTATATTTATATGTTCAAAACATAATTATATTCTTCGTATACATGATGAGTCAAATACGCTTTTAGAGCGTAGTCATAGTTATTCTTTGCATGTGTCATGTATGGATCCCTCTTCTATTTATGTTAATTGCATATTAAGCTAACTAGCCAGATAATTATTTACATATACATATACATATACATATACATACATACATACATACATATATATATACATATACATACATACATATATATATAACAGGAAAGGAGGAAAATAATCAGTAATACAAACAACAAGCTCGATGATTTCATTCCTAAGTTGATGAGGTGAGACATGACTTTAGGCAATGAAATGCCTTTAAGTCTTTAATCCTATAGTTTGCAACTTGCTTTTGAATTTTTTTGGTAAACGGTTGATAAATTTTTAATCATCATGTGGCCTTGAAGTTTAAGTTTTGTAGGCCATCGCAAAACTTATGCTTTAATTAGAACTTGCTTTATTGTTTTATCCAAACATTTAGATCATTCCAACAAAATGTTCATATCATGTCCATTGTTCAAATGTAATGCAAAACTGAAGGCAAAGTAATTGAAATGTTCAAATCATTTCTATAAAATTGTATAAATGCTATTATTTTCTTGTATAAGGTTGCCCGTTGAGTTTGTTATGCATATTTTGTAGGAAACAAGTCAATCAAAAAACCTGAATTTTGCAGTGTTGCACATCAATGGGTTGCAAGACAGTAAAGAAGGTATTGTCAGTTCTTGCAGTATTTTTTTGTAGTGTTTGTATTATAAAATATTTTGAAATGGTCACTTAGATGTATATTATATCTATGTATTATGTGTTTTAATATGTTAGAAGTTCGAATGTAACTTTATCAAGCATTTTGAAATGTGTCAGAAATTTTGTTTATGTTATTTTATCTTGTTTAGCCTTTAGGAATGTGGTTTTGGTTGTTTTATAGTGATATTTGTTTTTAGTAGTGAATTATTGTATATGGGTAATGATAAATTATATTATAGCAATTGATTATGCTGTAGTCTATTGTGTTTTCTCATTTTGCAACAGTCAGTAACAATTGCAAAATGATCTATTGCAACTGCTTCTGAGACTTTAAAAATGTCTCCACAACAACACTTTCTTGCAACTGTCGAAAACACTTGTAAAATGTAACCTGCCTACTGCAATTTGGGATATCCAGACTGGAGTTTTCCAGTTGTAATAAATTCATTGCAACTGGCATCGCCAGTTGCAAAATGGTTATTTTGATGTAGTGATAATTCGACTTTATGATTCTGGTTTCTGTAAATATCGTTTCTACTTGAAATCTTCATTCATTTTTCCTTTTCCTTCGGATTCATTAGCTCGGATTAGACACGGATTTTATTTGAATTTACAAAATATACTTGAAATAGTTAAAGTTGAAAAATATGGTATATATATTAAATTTGAAAATAATGTGTGTATATATATACTTATGTAAAGTGTGCTGTTATTCACACCCCCATTTAGACTACTAGCCACCTTTAAAAAAATTAATAGATTGTATTATTTTTGACCTACTTCCTACCACCACTTTATTTCTTTCACTCAGTCAATAACAGTCGTACTGTCTCTTCTCTTCTCTCCTCAAACAACGTAAATTCTTAGATATCAAACCCTAAACCATAAAAAAAAAGGCTGAGTAGAGGATGGAAGATAAAGACAAAAAAAAGATTAGTTTTTGTATATTATGCTAGACAATCTATTCTGTTGTTATAGATTTTTTTTTTAGGGTTTTTTATAATTTTTTGTAGGAGCTTTCTTTCACCCTTCTCTCTAATTCGAGTTTGGAAGACATTAATTTCAATGACGTTGTAATAGAAAATGACATTGTAAGTTATTGAATTTTAGGGTTTTCTTCATACAACAAAATTTATATGTCAAAATTTACAAAAAAAATCATTTTAATTATTTTTATTTGGTTTTTGTAGGAAGATAACGTGAATGATGATAAACTTGATAACTATGTAGATGATAGCAATAGGCCGCAAGATTGGACGCTTGAAATTGCATTGGAATCTTCAAGCTTGTAGAGCGATGGAGAAAATTTCAGGAAGAAGACCTTTTTTTTTGGAACGATGAAGAATTAAAGACAGAGGTGGTAGCCAATTAGAAGTTGAATAATTTATGTGATGCAAAGGAGTAAAGAGGCATATAAAAGAGGTGATCTTCAGTATAGGAAACCAGTAGTCTAAATGGGGCTGTCAATAGCAGCACACTATATAAATGGTTATAAAATAGTATAAAAATATTTAATGGCCAAAATGGTTTAAGTTATTAATTATAAGTAGTTTTTGAAAACCAACTAATAAAGATGATTTGTTTTTAAGAAAATGTAGTTTGATTCGAGTAAAATGATCCAATCCGATCCAACTTTATATTCGAAAGTTAGATTTTTCATCCACCCAAATTTTACATTCAAATAAATTTCCCATTCATTGGTTCAAATTCAAATTCCTCTTATAACTAGAATTATTTCCAAACCATTATTTCAAGTCGGGTTTAACTTGAATTCCAAGTTCATTCGTTATATTAAATTCCAAAATAACTTCGACGTTTAGTTGTCAAGTTAACACTTAAACCACCATTTACTTAATTTTAATCCTTCACTTTTCTCCCATTTGGAATCTCTTGTTCTTATCCAGAACCAATTCTTTCCTACTTGAATTTGACCAAAAAATCACCTTAACATTTTTCATTAAATTAAATTTATAAAACTAAAAAAAATTAAATCTTTATATCAAAGTAAATTTTGTTAGCTTTTAAAGCAAATCCTTTTGTTAAGTAAACTTTATATTGATTCAAAACTGTTTTAATTAGCTAATCATATAAATTAATGTCATACTATTTTAAAATCATATGCTATTAAAAATATTGTTTAAAACAAACCTTAACTTGAAATATTTACCTAAACAACTACATTTTAAACATCTTTTAATAAAACAAGTTTTACTTAATTTTTGTTAAATTCAACAAAATTCTTTCAACATTTCTTTGTACAATCTTAGACTATATTTCAAAATCTAATTATAATATATATATACACACACACTTATAACATTTTAAAATAGTTTTTATTAATCTCGATGTTCGTAAATAATTTTCTATCGTATGGTCAAGTGATACAGATATGTACCATTTCAATCCGTTTTAAAAAAAAAACTCAAACTCGGGTATATATCATGTCAATCAGCATCGCAAATTGATTCAAATTTATTTCTCAAATCTATACAATTGTTCGGGTATGTATCATTCAAGACATGATTATTTTTCCTAAATCTACAGGGAACTTGCAAGGTGATAACAATACAAACATAGCATATCACACATTACATCCATATTGTGTCATATAAAGGGATAATGTGCATGTCACATGTGAACAATCACATAAAAAATAATTTTAAATTTTCTAGAGCAACCTAACATTTCATTCAACATTTGAAGTTTTTAATCCACTTAACAATCATTTAGTTGTGAGTGAGGGGAACTCACCCCTCGAGGCAAGAAGATGACCATGAGACTGAAACAGGACTGAAGCGAACTCGATATCCTATATTTCGAGTCCATATCTAAATCGATTTATGTAAATATATACATTTCATTCAACATTTGAAGTTTTCAATCCACTTAACAATCATTTAGTTGTGAGTGAGGGGAACTCACCTCTCGAGGCAAGAAGATGACCATGGAGACTGAAACAGGACCGAAGCGAACTCGATATCCTATATTTCGAGTCCATATCTAAATCGATTTATGTAAATATATACATATGTATATATATGTACATAAGTAACACTGGACATTTCCAACACGACTCCAAAGTTTTATTACCCATTCAAGTGTGTGTGTGTGTGTCTACACACACATACTATATATATATATATATTAAAAGGTGCCACAAACGAAGATAATAGTATGACTACTCCAGCGAGTGCGACACTGATTCAAACCACCAACTCGAATACTTGTGTCACGACATCCAACTGGCTAAAGTATTAGTCGTACCAACGGAACAACCGTCTTAAAGGCATTTTCTCAAGCTCCTAAGATGCACGTATCCTTGCATGCAACCTTGCATCCAATTGGAGAATTGCCAGAGCTGCTGGGTGGCACACAGGCCGAGGTGCCTGGAGGCTGGCCGCTGGTGAACTAATAGGAGGAGCACCACTAACTTCCGTTCTTGATTTCTCTTTTTTTTCCAATGATGTACATGGTTTTGGGCTGGACAAGTGGAAGTATGACCCAACTAATACGGAGGTGAAGGACAAGCCGAAGAGAGGTCGGAGCCAAGGCACCTTGGTGGTGGCCAACATGGTGGCTACTGCGGATTTGCAGCACCTTAGGCGTTTTCTTTTTGTTCGTTTAGGGCTTTCGGGTTGCCAACGCTCGAAGGGGAGAGGGAGAAGGGGTCAGCTGGAGATTCAGTGGGTGGCGACTTGGGTGCGGCGGCGAACAAGAAAAGCGTGGTGGTTCCTATGATTGTGAAGTTGAAGGCTACGAGTTTCTAAACATGGGATGCCGAGAACTTGGGAAATAAGTGTTTGCTATATATTGATTATACATATATTCTGGCATCTTGATTCTAGAGATGATTCTCAAATTTAAAGAATCTTGGTTTTAGAATACTGAGGTAAAAGAAGATATATAAGATACCGAAGAAGAAATCAACGTGAAAGGGTTTCTCAGAGACAAAAGGGCACTTGTTAATTTAAGGCCCAAATAAGAAACAATTGTTAATTTGGCTGTAATTTATTTATAAATGTTGGTACGGCTTGCTATGTTCAAACATGTGTTTTTTATTTCTGATTACATATTATGTTTATTCTAAGATTTGAGGTATTTTGTGTGTGTATATATACATCTATACATATAAGAGAAGTACAGATAGGATATAGATCGAGATACACAGACAAACATTATTAGTTTTGGTGCGTTTCTAAACCGAAACTAAAGATTCGAAGTAACAAATGTTCGAATTCTACGAAATGATAAATACTGTTATTCTTAGAGGTCGTCAAGTATTTTTAATTCAGATTCGCCAAAACTTCGACGCTGTTTAATTTTTAACGATTTATAAAATGTTAAATTAAATTGATGCGAAAGGAACAAATTTACGTATAATATCACAAAACTTATTCCTTGGCTATATCTAGTTGCATGTATCTAAAATATTAAATTTCATAAAATTAAATTCAAAATTTATAATTTAACATTAATTTCAATATATCGATTGTCGCTACCACAAATTGATCACATTAATCGATTTAAACGAAGTAAACGAACTTAGACGTTTTTGTTATATAATATTTAGATTACTACAAGTAATAAATTAAAAATTAAAAATTAGTGTTTTACAAATTATCAATTTCGCATTTGGTTTCAATTAAAGAAATTCTAGATTAACTTATCATGTTACATTTTATAATCCCAAACAACTTGCATGTTTTTAAGTTTATATTCAGAACTCGAATTCGTACTTTCAATTCATATTAAAATTCCAAGTTTTTACTTAAATTCTAGTTATAATATTCATTCAAACATGAATTTGTTAATTAATTTCGCATACTCAACGTTGAAACTATCGAGTCGTTACAAGGATGCACCGTGATATGATAACATCAAAATAAAAAGCGTAAAGGGCTCATTTAGGATAATATTACAAGGCACATGAGGTAGTACCCAAGGAAATATCCCACCAGTTGCACTCCTGGCTGGTGATAACACATAACTGCAAATGCCGCCTATCTCAAACAACAATCCCGTAATTAAATGTGTGCTCTAATCAAATCACAAAATAATTGTAACAACCCATAATTTTGACAATAAATGAATTAGTTATTTAATTAGATTTCGAAAATAGGAATTTCTACAAAAGATGAAATTTGACCATAAAACTTTAACTATTACGTTCGTCTCGAAATTCCGGTAAAGTTTCATGTTTGGAGTTTCACGAATGGAGTTCGTATGAAAAGTAACGGACGAAATACTATAAAACGGACGAAAATAAATAAATCAAAGTATATAAATACTGTATACCATATTTAACCACCTTCACTGGGCAATATACAACCCAGGCGGTCGACATCTTGGGCATTAGATTGCCCAGTGATGACTAGGTTAAAAGGTATAGTTTTTTTTATATATTTTATTATATACGGACGGATGTTTATTAAATTAAATCTATCGATCCTGGTTTTTTCTAACACCTATAAATAAAGGGTTAGGCCCTCATTCTTTTTCACTTATTCCTGAGAGCAACAACGAAGCTCTTCCATTTCCCTTCTTCTTCAAACAAATTCAAAAACAAAAATATGTTTATATATAATCAAAATCAAACATAAACAATACAATCATGAAAGGGTAATCAGATTCAAGTGGAAAAGGATATGGGTTGGCGTCTATGTTCTTCTTCATAAAATTTCTCTCCTCTTTTCTTATTTTCTTGCAGATCTACAAATCTAAAGTATCCCCTTTTCAGAATAACAGTATATCTGTAAAAAATTGATAATCATAGGCCTAAAAGATTATTAAGATTTCAAATTTGGATGCTTTCAGGTGAGTGAGAAATTTATATACAAGGTATACAATAACCTAATTAGTTCGTTTATATTAGATCTGTAACGTATGCCTAATGTTTAACAGATCTATTTATAATTTTGTTAAATCTAATATAATGCCTATCATATTTGTTTGTGAATATCGTTAAACCCGAAAGAATAAACATATGGGTTAAATAATACTTTTTTGTACGCTTACTTGATTGTTAATATTATTGCCTATAATTATGTTTAAAATATTGTGGTTATTGCAAACACCGTAGATCTGGGAATCAATCCCATAAATTACTGTTAAGATGTAGTTATATTCCAGATCAGTAGTTTCGGTGTTAAATGGAAATTCATTTAATTTTGGTTAAAAAGATATAAGCCTATTTGTATGCACTTTTGTTTGGGTTTTGACTTAGTTATTGTAAATATGTCTTTTTGCTCTTTTTCAATAAAAAGACATTATTTGAAATCAATAAGAAATATGTTCAAAACAAAAGGAAAAGGTTGTGTAAATTCACGTACAAATATAGGGGTGTGTATGTACGTGTGTGTGTGTGTGTGTGTGTATATATATATATAAACCATTCCAAAAACATACATATTATATATTTTATGTGATTTGAAATATGTTTATTCCTCTTTTTAGATATTCAGGCATAACTTACAATGATTATAGTTAATAGCTTGTTTGTAAGATTTAGAATCTTTGTAACGTCCTGTAGTTTATAGCGATTTAATAATTAATTTATTTAATTATTTATATATGAATTGGTTTGATAATTAAGAATGGTTTGAATTCAAATATTTGAATATTTAAATTAATATATATAATAAATGGGATAATATATCTAATTTCTGAAAATGTTCGGAAATGGTTAAAATGCAGTATTGTGTAATTTGGATGATATGCGATATTTATTTTTGTTTATATTAAAGATATAATAATGAATAAATTATTTATATGACAGTTGAACATATTAATTATAATATAAATTATAATCGAGCCCATAACGTCGCGGTAGTTCGTAACATTACGTTTGAACTTCAACTGAGTGTATCAGATCCGTTATAAGTCGTATTTCTTTGAAACAAGAAACATTTAAATATATTGAACTGTATTTTTTTAATGGAAGAGAAAAATCGAGATTTCTTCTTATAGATTGTAAGTTATGGCTAAATCAAATTCTCAAAAGTCGCTGTGTAATCATTTATAAGCCATAACGATTATTTAATGTTATTTAAACATTGATATCGAATTTGGACAAGATATTTGAGACGTAGGTATAATTTAATTTTTAGAATTTTACTGTAATTTTTAATTTGGAAAATAAGCAACTTTTTATTTGGAGTGTTTTACACCCTATATCAGCACATTTGAAATTTCATAGAATTAGCCAACTTATCTATTTTATTATATTTTTGGGATCGTGATGCGCTACTCTATTCAATGGCACTTTTACTTCTGTTGATAGCAATCAATATGTGAACGAAGTTTTATAAAGTGGGAATAACATATGCTATTGTCTAACTTGTTTTTATAATATGGGAATTGTTTAAAAATACCTCTGCGCAAAAGTTTCAATTGCCTTAGCAATGAAGTAAACATATATTAAATTATTTCTATACATTCTTTAACTTAGCATGTAAGAAATCTTAGTCCCCTTTACACGCTATATACCTAGTATGTACTTGAAGCGTAGCCCCGACATTGTATATTCAAATCAACATAGGAAAATACTTTGTATAGACAGAAGATCCTTAAAGCATTCTCAACCGTGGGTCGGTTGCCCAGCAACCGTGCCCAACGGTTGGGTTACAGGTCCCTTCAGTGTTGCTTTGGAAACACTGAAGGGTGCTGGAGCAACCGATTGGTTGCTCCAGCAACCTGGCCATGGACGGTGTGTGTAAAACCGGTTATGGCATAACAGGTTTTACACACACCGGTTTGGTGGGGACCCGTGTCCCCACCCTGGCCGGTTTGGGTAAAACCGACTGGGGGGGGGGGGGGGAGGGATTTTAAAAGTTCTCCCCCCGGCCGGGTTTACCCAAACCATATATGGCTATATTAGCCGTTGTTGCTTGTTTTTGACTGTTTTGTTTCGTCCGTTGCTTGTTTTTGACCGTTTTGTTGGTGGTTATATATATGGACATTGATTTTTACAGCATAACACACTCATCTCTTCCTTCTTCATTACCTTTTCAATATATTTGCAATGTCACAAAATGTTAAAGGTAAGAAAGCTGCTTCAAAATCTGCTCGAAATCAACACAGTTACCAGTCCGACCGCAATCAGTCTCCTATGCAATCCACGTACCCACAAAATCAAAATCCTCATTATGGTAACTTCCCAAATGTTCCAAACTGTTATGCTCAACAAAGCCCAAATTTCTATCTATCGCAGCAAAACTTCAATTATTATCAGAATACTCAAAGTTCTGGTTCTGGACATAACCCGTCTTTGCAGCAAAATTACACTGATCGCCACTACGCTTCTCCTAGTAGCCAGCAAAGGTTAGACTCGCATGAAATTTCTCCAAATATATCAAGAAATTTAAACAGTGTCTTTGGAGATAATAGCGACATGATTGAGGAAACAGAAGTTGACATTACTGAAATTCCTGATATGTACGCGAACACAATAGTGAGAAGACTAAACAAAATAGTGAAATGGTCTGTAGAAGAACAAGCAGAATTAGCTTTTTGTTGGGTCGAATGCTCTAGAGATAATGTTAAAGGTACTAGTCAGATGGAAAACTCTTTTTGGAGTTCTGTTAGAGATTATTCAATGGCAGGAGTCCACAAAACCCACCAAGAACCATAGACTCTTTGAAACAGTCGTGGAAGAGAATCAATGCTAACTGTCAGAGTTGGAAGGAGATTATGGCAGGACTAGAAAGTAGACGGAAAATCGGTGCCAACGATTTTGACTTGGTAATTATCACTTACATAGTTACTTATACAATTTTAGTTACTTATACATTTTTTTTACTGCATAATTGTAGCAACTTACACTACTTAAATCCACACAGCTAAGCAAAGCAAACGAAATGTACATGGCAGAGCACAAAAACTTACCATTCAACTTGCACAACTGTTACGCCATTCTGTCTAGGGAAGAAAAATGGAGCAACATACGCCAAGAACACTCAGCATCACGATTTATGCTGAGGAGGCCGATGGAGGAATCTAGCCCGAGAAGTCCAGATCCTCAAGAAAACACCCTTTTTCTACTAGTGCTGGTGGTAGGCCTCCTGGTAAATTCAAAGGGAAAAAAAAGCAGTCACAGATTATAGTTCGTATTACGAACAACTAAATTGTCAAATGGTAGCTTCTGATGAATGTAATCACCTTTTGGCGGAAGCCAAGGAAGCTAAGAGAACTGAGAGAGCTAAGGAAAAACAACGAAGACATGAAGAAGTACAAACATCAAGAGAGCGTGATTTGGACATTAGGGAGCGTGAATTGGCTCGACTCGAACGATTAGATGACAGGGCACTTATGACTGTCAACCTTGATACATTAAACCCAATGCAACTCTTATTACTGGAGCAGGAACTAGAAGCTTGCCGCAAAAGACGCATGGGATAGGACAGATTGATGTTTTCATCGTTTAATTGTAGTTGTTTGTTTGTTTATGCATTTTCTAATTATTAAGTACCGGTTATGTAGTAGCCATGGATGTAGTGTAAGTGTCCTTAATATTGTACTAGTTCCTTAATTAAATTTGGCTTTTATGTTGTTACAAGAGAACAATAACGGAATATTTCATAAAACTAGCATTCAACGATACATAAAAGCATAAAAGCATAAATATTACGAAGCGAACTTAAGTTATTAACTTGAATATGTAGATACGTTAATCCACTTCCTACTGGTTTCCCGAATGCTCCCATTAATGTTCCACCAATTCGTCCCTTAATTCTAGATGTGCTTGGGGATCTCTAACGTCCTGGATACATTGCAAGTATTCTGCAAAAGTATTCGGGTCCTTATACGGCTTTCTCGTAAACGCCACTGCTTTATCCGGATAGTGTTGAAGTTGCAGTTCAAATCCTCCCCTTTCTTCTTCAACTATCGTATTATGTAGTATAATACAACAATACAAAATATCTGATATAACTGCTTGTTCATGATAGCGCACTTCTTGTTGTAAAATTTGAAACCGTCCCTGTAGAACTCCAAATGCTCTTTCTATGTCTTTTTGCAAACTTTCTTGCTGTTTTGTAAACTTGGCCTCTTTGGCATTGTTCAGCTTTTTGAATGCCTGCACAAGTGTTTTCCATTTAGGGCAAATTCCGTCTACTAAATAATAACCAGTAGAATGGTCGTTATCGCCAATTTTGTAGTTGCACGGCGGCGACAGATCGTTGTACAAATCATTAAACAAGTATGATTGTCGTAAGACATTAATATCGTTGAGTGATCCAGGAACGCCAAAAAATGCATGCCATATGTACAAATCAAATGAAGCTACAGCTTCTAACACCAACATAGCTTTTTTAGAGTGTCCTTTGTATTGGCCTTGTAGTGCTACTGGACAATTTTTCCACGTTCAATGCATACAATCTAAGCTTCCCAACATACCCGGGAAACCACGTTGATCTCCCATTGCTAACAATCGTTCAATGTCGTGTTCGGTGGGTGATCATAGGTATTCTTCACCGAAGACACGAACAACTGTTTTGCAGAATTCTTTCAAACACAAAAGTGCCGTTGGTCTTCCAATCCGTAATTTGTCATCTAGTGAATCAGCTGAACTTCCATACGAAATCATACGAAGTGCCGCAGTTACTTTTTGTAGTGGTGAAACTCCAAGTTCGTTGATTCCATTTTTCCTGTGGGTAAAAAATATATTGGATTCGGAAACCTTCTTTAGAACTCGATCAAACACTGTCGTTGACATACGAAATCTACGACGGAAGTATACATCGCCATATACTGGGTTTCGCACAAAGTAATCCTTCATCAACTGATGGTGGCCCCCGCATAGTCACGTCCATAGCGTATATCTCTTCTTCCCATCGTACTACCTCCTTGGTTTGATTGTGAACTCTCTGCGATATCACGTTGCATCGCATTTAAAGTTTCTCGTTGATACATACGTTGCTTGTTGTGATGGTTTTGACCTTCGTCGGAAGAAGACGAAGACGATGATGAACTTGAGAAGCACCATAATCGCTTCAAAGCATTCATGGTGTATATTATTATTTTTCTGTGGAACAAAATTGAATGTGTTTGGTTCACACGACATAGTGTACTTATATATCTTTTATGAGTATATGTGTTTGCTTGTGAATGAAACTATTAGTTATATTAATTTTGTAGGCCACACCACCTTTGTAGGTGAGTTATTAATGCAAGCATCCAATGTTGGTTCACGGGTATACAAAAAGACATAAAAAGGATAATGAGTTTAGTTCACGGGTATACAAAAAGACATAAAATGAAAGGGGTCCACAAGATTGTCCACAAGATAATGAGTTTAGTTCACGGGTATACAAAAAGACATAAAATGACAGGTTAATGATTTTAGTTCACGGGTCCACAAGATTGTCCTGGTTATTTCAATGATGTCGTTTTAGTTCCTGTATGTGTTGTTTGGAATGTATAAACATTTGAAATTGATGTTGAACAAGATGGTTCTCTTCTCGTTTAGAAAGACAAAATTCTTAAATAGCACGCTGACATAACAAGGTTTATAGATAACTCCATATTCTATGTACAAACATCAAATTAAATAGACATTAAAACAACAATAAAATCATAATACTATAAGCCTAATCAGTTCCATAGCGGGTCAACCAACTGTAGCGGAGTTTATACGCTTCGTAGCCAACAAATTCCTCACCATACTCGAAAAGGTAACGAGAATCATATGTTGCTTGATTTGTTTTAAATATGTTTTTGCCTTCAACATCTTCTATAATCTTTGTGTACTGATCACAAGCATCTGCAAAATGACGATTAGCCATTTGGATTTCAACTGATGTTCGTCTACTCGGCCGGGAACGATGGTTGTTGTATAGCCTCGTGATCATTGCCCATCTTTCTTCATATGTTAAACCCCCTCCACTTTGCATTAGTAACTCATCTCTTTTTTCCACCTCAATTTTGGCTTTTACAAGGGCCAGCAAATCCTTGGAAGAAAATTCTCGAGTTGGAGAATTCGTTGTTTGCACACTATTACGAGGTCGTTGACTTACTGGAGAAGGACGCAGAGTTGTAACCGCTCGATGTTGAATCGCTACAGCCACTGCTCCAGTTTGTGTATCATGAACTAATTCAACTTCGTTGTCATTGCCTAGGCTCCGTTCATACTCATCAAAAATCCTTCCTATTTGTTCATCACTTATTTCAGAATCGTCCATGAAACCTATGCATCAGTAGAATAAGTAGAGTTACTAGAAGTAGAAGTCTGGAATGGTGCTGCTTGAAGATATAATGTTGATCAACTGCGCGCTTATGCTCTCTATACATAGTATCGCGAAGTCCAATATGCATACGATATAGTTCCTCGTAAGGAAGAACAGCGGGATCTGGAAACTGTGTAACAATAGGCCATGAAATATCTACATACGTATCCAGATCGGATGTGCCAGGAATGCCCACAGTCCAACAGTAACAGGTCGGCTGAGGAGGCTGAGGAGGCTGCCGAGTATGTTGTCGAGGAGGCTGATAACGAGGAGGCATCTGCAAAGTAAGCATACCCAGAGACAGGTCATGTAATGCAGCTGGATCACCAAACGTAGTGTAGGCAGATGGATAAACTAAATCAATTGCGGCGACATGAACAACCGTTGCCGTATTAGACGGCGTATAAAACGACCCCCAAAAAGAAATGTAATCTCTACCTGTAATGATAACTCTTTCAGCTGGCCACCACTCACCGGCATACTGCTGCAAATCAACACTGGAATAAACCCTTAGGTGACCTGTATCAGGGTGGGGATCATCGGGAACAACATCAACATTGAATAACTGTCGCCAACAACACTCCCCCAAGTACCAATAACATCCTAAAGTGAGTGGTGACGATACCAATGGAAATCGTCTATGTGACAAAAACTGAGCGTGCTGTTGGGCTGGGCCTGACAAGAAAGGGGAATCGGCAAACGGACGCCATAAAACTGACTCTGGTGTGATCTTCATCTCTATCTGATTATGAGCCACTGCAAATACACGATGGCAATCACCTCCTGGTATATACCACCGGTTTTCGAGGGACCAAGCTTTCACTCGAGGATAGAAATGTGATAGTGTAGGATCCAAGGTCGGAATGGTCATGTAATGAAAGTACTCAAAATAACAATACTGCAGAACCTCCCAAAAAACCTGTAATCGATGACCCACGATCCCTAATAGTGCACTACTGGTCCAAACCTTTGTACAAATGAGCTAGAATCGGCGTACCCCAGTCATATGTAGTAGGAGTACTGTCGAACGACACATTCGCAACAACAGCTACATATCCACATGGCAATATGTTCGATGAATTCGTAAAGAATAAATTACCCATCATATATAATAAGAATAATCTGAGAATCTTTAAGTGGTGAACTGCAGGCCGAGGTTCCACTAATTTCATGATGGCTTGCCTAATGAAAGAGGTTCTAATTTGATGATTGCTTGATAAGCCTCCCCCCTGTAAGTCCAAATGTGGGAATATACTATGCAATAGGTCATACCGCTGATATCGCTCATCATAAGGTAAAGTTGCACCCTTACCAATTGGTATGCCAGTAAGCATGGTAAAATCTAGTGACGTAAAACCCATCTCTCCGAAACTAAAGTGAAATGTGTGTGTTGTTTTCCACCAACACACGACTAATATACCACATAACTGAACATCATTATTGTATAGGTTTTAAATACCTAAATTTAAAATAATTAAATCGAGTTAATATATTATGTTATATAGCATATGTATTATGTAAGTGAGATCATCAAAATTACGTACTCAAGAAATCTCCAAGTCCCATATTTCTAAGATATTCCGCGATAATGTCATATGTGTCGTACGCACGAATCGTCTTAAACAAACGGACGATACTAACCCACGATCCTCGTGTACGATCAGTACGAGCCTATTAACATATAAAACAATTACTACTTTTTTTACGACTAACTTATTTTTTAACTACGAATTAATACAACAATCAGTTTAAGAAGTTATACCTCTAACGACGTCTTCAAGGAATCGGTAAGGTGTCTTTCGCCTTCGGGAATTTCCCGAAAATTAGTCAACGCTTTATCTCTATTCAAATTAACATCAATATGCGGAGCCAGCTTAGCATAAACACCGGGTCTAGCAAACCGCCTTCGCTTAACGTGTTTTGAACGAGGAGCTTTGATTGGACCGGTGTCTTCAACCGCTTCATTCTCCTCTTCTGCATTGATATTGGCGGCACTACTACTCCCAGAACCAAAAATAGCTTTACCTAACCTTCTCATTCTTTTTTCTTTGTGGAAATAGGGTGCGGCGGAAGGAGGAAGAAATGAAGTGGGCGGCGGCGGGAGGAGAGTGAAAATGGCAAGGAAAAAAGGGAGTTCGGGTCTTTTGACCCGTTTCGACCGGTTAAGTGTAAAACCGTTAACCAGTCATGGTGAAACCGGTGAATAATACACTGGTTTCACCATAACCGGCTATGGGTTTTGACCCATAACCGGTTGGGGGGCTGCTCGTGTCAACCTCCCTGAGTTGACAGCGAGCAACCCCTGGTTGGGACTACTCTTAGTGATTAAGTTTCCCTTGCTATAAATACAGTAGCTTTCTTCTTCTAGTTCGTTTGCTGAAACCAAACGTAGTAAACCGAAATGATTCCAAATATAAAAAAAATACACAGCGTTCTAAAAATATAAAACAAATCATATGCTGGTCCTCAAATCTTGAAACTTATATTTTTGGGCTCCTGAAGTGCTGCTCTCCAACCCAATCTGATTTTTGGTTGTTGGAATTGTTGAAGCAGTGAATGGCGAGCTGCAAGATGGGGACAAGAGAGTTAGTGACGAGATGATGGTGCATGGGAGGGTGTGAGGGGAGTGCATGGATGCAAGAAGAAGCAGAGTTTGTTTTTGGGTTTTGAAATAGTTGTATGGGATGTAAAAGGAACTGCTATGCTTGGTTTTGGGGTCGGTTACGTCGGTATATGTTTATTGGTACATGGCCGATACGTGCACGGGGAGTGGAGAGATCTGGGCGGAGAGATTAATGGTGGGGTAGTTTTAACTTTTAAGTGATGTGAAGTATAGGTATTACTGGAGCGGAGTGCATGCCTTGGGAATCGAAGGAATGAAGGTATGAGGAAATGGTAAGGATGCAAGGAGGTTTTAGGTACATTTTGTTTGGGAAAAATGTAGTGTACATGGCGTGAGTATTTCTCAAGGAAGAGGAGCAGGTTAGAGAAATCATTTATTGAAGTAAGAAGCCTTTAACAGGCACGGGTCTAAATATTCATTTGGGCTGAGAATAAAGACGGAAGCCCAACCAAGAAAGAAAAAAGAAAAAAAATAGAAAAAGAATATTTTTAAATAAACGTGAAGGATGGCCATGAAATGAAAGTGGAGCGAAGTGGAGCGGTATTGTCTTACAGGGTGGGGGGAAGAAAATTGTTGATAGCGGGTGTGAATAGTTATGGTGATGGGCCGACGGAGGGAAAATAAAATGGTAAAGGCCCATTGTAGAATTTAAATTAAGTTGTTTAATTTAAATTGAGTATAAACTTGTAATGCTAATATCTAACCCATACGTTATCAGATGGGAACACCGCTCGTCACGTTGGGATCGTACGGATGCTGTGACGATCCCAAAATCCGCGTGACAGTTTTAAGGATAATCATTGGAATATAACACATTAATCATCATTAGCAGAGTACAGATAATAGCAAAAACAATCAATAGAATAATTTGACATAGATATGACAGTGGAATCATAACATGGAACAATATCAGAATAGCACAACGTAGGATATAACTTAGTAAATAAAAGGGGAATGATCAGTCAACAACGCCATAGGCGAAATCTATACATACAGTGAGACATAATAAAGGTATCAGTCTACATCGCCTATGGCGGTACATATACATAAGATAATAAATACTGGAAGTAAAACAGTCTGCATCGTCATAGGCGGAATCATATACATAAGATAAGGATAGCGGAACAATAGCCAAAATACAAACCTAATCCTCGCCATCAAGCCAAAAGCGCACTCCGTACTGCAGTGCTAAGCCAAAACAACCTGTCATCTGTCAACTAAGCTGCCCATGTGAAAATAAGGGCACCCGAGTTTGCAAAGTGAAACAAACAACGAGTCAGTCGTGGGACTGGTATGAGAAATCTACTTAACTGGTTAAACAACAGTAATAAGGCAAATCATAGGACCACGCCACTTTCACGGAACGGGTTTACTCCAGTGATTGCCCGTGCATTTAAAACAAAGTAAATTCTTTGAAACAACGCAATGCTTTTAAAAAGAATGAAGCCGTTATAAGACTCAAGTCCCATCATACAATGCAACGCAAACCGGAGGATAGAGTTTAACATTATAATGGCCAAATATGCTTAATACGTGTAAAGCAAAATCATTTGATATTATTACTAGTGCATATATGTTTCAAAAACGAATATCATTATAAATATCAATCATAGGCGGCATAGCTACCATCTACTATGTCGCCATACTAGTTCTACAATCAAATCCATTATTTCGTATTGGAAATTGGATTTCCATCATGAGTCAAGGCAAGGGGCAAGCTCCTCACCGCTTCGAGACACTCTAGCAAATGCCTCAAGACTACACACTCTGGGTAACCCTTGGATGCTTCAAGGCCGGTCCTCCCTTACATTTGAGGATTAATTATTCCCGAGCACACGTTTCCCAGTCCTAACAGACCTAATATCGAGGCGCCTCATTCCAACATCCACATCGGTAAAAAGTAATATAAATGTCAGCGAGTTTAAGCACTAACACTACCGCTAGCTAGAAAGAAACGTCGTGCTCTCCCTGCAGTCCTTATCCCGTTTTTAACTCATACCGAGGTGTGAGGCTCGCGAATCCACGCTATACACAAAGCCAGGCCACGTAGGTCGTGCTTTGATCATCAACCACAAGACTTTGCTTTGCAACAAAAGCCTTGCTCACTGCATCTTGGCATGCCACACAGGCAATCCACTCCATACGATTGATTTCTATCGATATATAACTTCTGAGCTCCAACGTCTCAGAGAAGGGTGTTAAGAAAGAGAATAAATTCTCCGCCACCAAACAGATATATATTTAACAAAGATCAATCAGTACAGAACAAAATCCAATGTCAGACACAGTCCATTTACAAGTCCGTTCAGGGTCTGAACGAAACCGAATGCACCATATTCCTCGTATATCCGTACAATCAACACATACGTTCAGACGGCTACTACTTCCATTCCTTCAAGGTAGCTACTCCAATCGAGAACCTCAGCAGCGCCCATCCATCCGATACGAAGATCGTCGGTCTTGAACCGTCTTTGTATTTTCGACTTCGAATCGTTCGATCAATTATTTGAAATGAGGGTTAGCTTGGATTTTTCAAATAATTCACGTATAATTAGAATTCAAATCAATTCTTTCCATGGTTATATTATTCGACATTCACATTTCAGTTCTTTAGTATAATTTTTATGTCAAACACATACAACCATCAAATATTTAGCAAATAAAGCAAAATTGGTTTATTTCCAATCCATGTCGCTTGTAATATTTTATAACGATTTTTCGCCATTTTTATTTTTTTTTAAATGGCCATATTTAATTAAACGACGTTTCAGGTCGGGCCGTGGCACAGGCGTTGTTTTTCCCCAAATTTGTTTTACACATATCGGGAAATTTAACCATTGGATTTCTACAAAGTTTATATCACTGGGAAGATATTCCCAAAGCGAACCCAACGGTTCCAGTTTCGTGAAAATCTGACGGTCGGATCTTCCACACTAGTCGTTTGAAGTTAAAGTTTCAAAATACGAACTACAGCATCATTATTCGATTTAATTTAATTTTTATTTTTACTTATATATAAATATAATCGATTCTGGCGCTGTTTTTCTTCAGATTTGAATTAAACATTCCAGACAATCCAACCGTTGGATTTTTACAAAGTTGGTGCCATTGGAAAGATATTTCCAAGGCGAACCTAACGATTGCGGTTTTGGGAAAATCCGATGGTCGGATCTCTCATACTAATCGATTGAAGTTACGATTTCAAAACATGAACTGCACGGCCTCGATTCCTTTTAATTCTATTTATATATATAAATATAGTTCATTCTGCAATTTCAATATCGTTTTCACTTCAAATATTTCACTAACGCCTTTATATTTCAAAAAAATTCGCCATAACCTCCTTTGTACGAGAAGGGGTTTGGAAATTTATTGGGCCGTATTAGGTACCCAATAAATCCTATAAAGCATACCCATATTTATAGTGATATATTCTGGTGTTTACAGGGGAGTGTGTATAGATAATAACTCCAGAGAATAAATTCTCGTCACCCTGTCTAAGCCTGAGGGAGTGTGTATTTTTAATTACTCCAGAGGATAAATCCTCGTCACCTCGTCCCATGTGGGAAATAATTAATCCATGTGCCGTATCTAATAACTAGAGAGACGTGATTATTGTCAACTCCAGACCCGTGTGGGTTTTTTATTAATCTGGCAATTCATCGTTATATTTTATATAGCCCATATCAGTCATCGGTTCAACCTGTAATATATAATCATCGCCATACAAGCCTCTCGCTCGTATGGTAAATCTTCAACCTCATCACACAAGCTCCAAATGCTTATGTGGTATATGATGAAGTATGCCTATCGTCAAGAAGTATGCCATGTAGTGTAGTTCAAAATTTATTTGTTACTATCCTATGGCGATGTTTATTATTACACACAGAATAACCAGCACTCCGCATCCAATGACATTCACAGGAGTTGATATAAAATAAAATTGCGCATCCAACTCATCAAGGCTTACCTATTTGTCGGGCACACAAATAATTTCTTTACTCAGCAGCTAATCCATTTTCTCTGTTCAACACATGTATATATATATGCAGAACAAAGCTAATAATAATATTTCTAGCGAACAAATATTTATTTCAACACGTGTGTATTTTTAGCGAGGCGTATACATGATAAAAGTAATATTTTCCTATTCACAATAAAAATGTAATTTTTTATTGTTTAATCAATTTATTTAAAATACGAATAACATTCAACACATGAATTTCTATTCAACAAATGAATTTCTATTCAACACATGAATGTTCTTTTTAGTTTGTATATATATAAAAAAGGGATTTTTATTTTTAAAGCTATTTATTTAAAATACGAACGCCATTCAACACATGAATTTCTATTCAACGAATGAATTTCTATTCAACACATGAATATTCTTTATAGTTTGTATATATATAAAAATGGGATTTTTATTTTTAAAGCTATTTATTTAAAATACCAACACCATTCAACACATGAATTTCTATTCAACGAATGAATTTCTATTCAACACATGAATGCGGTTTCAACATATGAAAATAATTCCAACAACTGAAAATTATTCTAACACATGAATATTTCAGAAAATTTCAGCAGCATAACGGCAGGGTAGTTAAAACCGGGACCGTCCCTAGTACGGCTCCTCGCTCTACCTTAAAACCTCGCGGTTTTTGACAATGGGGATTCAAGCATCTAGTTCGCACGCAGGCGGCATGTTTTATTTTCATTTCCACAATTCCATTCTATTTTGTTTCAACCACAAGAGGGTATTTTTCAACCACAAAGGTATTTTTCAACCACAATATCAACCACAAACTATTATTTTCAACCATTCGTCATACTACATATTTTCACGCCAATCACAAGCAATAAATATTGTCCATGGTTTGTGGACGAGGGAAGTATAAATATATATATATATATATAATATTTCACTTTCAATTCAACATAATTCAAAGCATATATGTTTCATACAACGTATAATTTATACATCGCTCACATAACTTATACAACACATGTACATGAGGTATACAGTGCGTATATAATTTACACTTCGCTTATATAATTTATACAACACGATTTCATTCACAAAATTTAATTTAGATTTCTCACATTGGTTTTCGAGGTGCTAAAAATCGTAGATAGCTCAGAAAAATCCGCGGTCTCTCCTAGATGGTAGAGAGCCTCCTTGCGGTCCCGATGTTTCCTATTTCATCGAATTTCATCAACACATGATAAAGATATGATTTTTCAAAGTTTGCAACACTTAAAAGTGTTATTTTCAATTCAAAATAATTAAAGTCGTTCACCTCTGTAAACCTTCGTAACTAGGTTTTAAATTTTCGCTCGATCCGTGAAGTGTTGTCTCGATCAGGTGCTGCAGCGTCAAAGCGCTTCGAACAGGGTTTCCAGCGCCGGTGGTGGCACCCAACTCGGTGGTCCCTGTAGCTCACGGCGGAGCTCCAAAGTCGACGCCTTCCTCGAGGTAATTCGACGAAAATATTCCACTATACCAGGCGAAAGTTGTATGGATTTATAGAGGAGGGTGAGGCGAACAAAAAACTTAACTGGAGGTGGGGCTGAAAATGGACGTGGCGGCGGAGATTAGGTCGGGAAGATGGGAGCAACTTCCGTAATTCGTAGGGGGGGGGGGGGGGTTTAATCGTGTTTGACTGGTCAACGAGAAGTGAGAGAGAAAGAGGGGGATTGGCCCATTATATTTTTTTTATTTTAAATTCAAAAATATCCTTTTGACTGAACGAACACCAATTTCAACCCAGCAACTGTCGCCCCTAGCTAAATACCCCTTTCCCGGACACAATGGGATATGTTTCGTTGGCCAGTTCGACTGTTACAGTCAGTTATTTTTCAAATTAAAGTATAAAACATTTAATATTCAATTTGAACGTACATTTCAATTTTCTAGGGCCACAAACTGATTCTAAAAATTCCCGAAAAATAAATCTAGCTATGTTTTGACGATACGGTCCCAACAAAACTAGTTTCGTTGAATTCTGAGATCGTCTAAAAAATGGCCATTTTCTGGTCGACCCAATTTAACAGAAATTGACCAATCACATTTTCTTTTGCCACACTCACATACTAGCTTCAAAAATTATGAAATTTGAAACCTAGCAATAGTTTGACATCCCGGACCCAACAAAAGTAGTTTCGTCGAATTCCGAGGTCGTTTGCAAAATGTCTATTTTCAAGGGCTATATATTCTATATAGCGACCTTTCTAAAAATTCATTTGGCCATAACTTTTGATTCCCGCTATGAAACTTCGATTTTTCAGATTCGTTAGAAAGGTATTAATAAACATATTTAAATAATTTTGATTTCGCTAAAATATGTTATATTTTCCACCCGGTACAGTCAGTCAAAGTTTGAATTCAAATTTTCAAACTGCCTCACTATTTCAAATTAATTATTTTATTGAAATATTCTATTTCAATTGTTTAAATTCTTTGAAAATATCCAATTTTAAAATTTTAAATTGGTTCGCATTTTCTGGGTTGTTACAGATGCAGAGTATACGATAAAGCTAGTCCGGACCATTAATACGGTTGACTGGATTTACCTACCATTAATATTATAAACGTTATTTAACTTATGATTTTATAAACGTTATTAATATGGCTCTGTCCAGGTCTATAATTTTATAAATGTTATTAAATATTGTTAATTGTTAATTGATTGTTGTGTGATGGTCGTTTGGATGAATTGCTTATTAACTGTGTTAACCCCGTTATTAACGCGGTTCATTAATTAATACATCGACAGTCTAGTGAAACGATCGGTCGTGCACCATTCTGGTCGGTCGATCAGCTGTCATACCGATCGGTCAAAAGGTAGACACGACGATCGATCGAGCATAGCCTGACTGAACCGTGGCCATCATATAAGTTTATTCTTGGACACCAACATGGAAGAGAACACATGCTGACGCGATATAATAACAAAGCATTGTGCAACGTTGCATGGACGGCTTCAGCAAATGCCACATCAGCAAGCAACTCGGTCGAGTTGGTTCTGTTTACTCCAATATATGAAACATGAAGTATACAGTATAAAAGACACTGTATAATACATGAAAGGCATTGGACATGAGGACTGCATGGAATGTTCATGGTAGCAGAATGTGTTCTATACAAAATATAAGGGTCGCATTACAAAAGTGGGATGGCCGCACCAACGAACACCTTGTGGCATGATGTGCTTGCAATATTTAAGTCTGAAGCATCTTGAATGTATGGATCCATCCATTTGATAATACAAAGTAAGGGAGCGCATTAACATATATATTTTCACGTGTATGGTATACACACCAAGTGGATCAGTCCTATGTCTAGAAGGATGAGGCAGCTCATTATCTACATTGTATAACTATATATCTAGTAAGTCAGTGAACATGGAATCCATGATTACAAAGCGTGAAAGGGTAAATAACATGGTTCAATTATGAACAAGAGTCAGCATAAGATATAAAGCTAGCACCAACCAAGCACCGATCAGTATATAAAGTGTAATGTGATCAGTATCTAATCACATAATAGGCAAGCTGATCGGTATCGTAATATAAAACAATGGCAATACCGTAAATTATGTTCTCATATGTTTGTGAGTCGTGCGCTAAAAGCCAAAGGTGGCAAAGATGTAATACATGTGGCCCACATACGAGCTAAAAGAACCGATCGACATCAAGTGTGAAGTCCACGTGGTCGGCAAACCAGGAATAAAGGAAAGTAAACACTAAAATATAAAAGTGGCATGACTGTAATTCTTATTCCCGTATATATAAGTTTCACATGATATAAGGCCATGTGAATGGATGGTGAAACAAGTATGCACGTGGCGTTGCAATACTCAAAGGCGGAAATAGAATAATGAATGACGCGACATCTGTACAACGTGTCAACTGATCAGTTCTAAAGTTATATGTCGATCGGTGTTGCATATGAGGCCGATCAGCATCTTATTTATGACCGACCGGTGTCTTGGTTTATGACCGTCCGGTACCCTCCCGATCGATACCCTTTTCCAGCTGTTGCCAACTACAACCAGTGGCAATTTCGTAAATAATGGAATATACTAATCGGTACGGTACCCTGAACCTTATAATTACAACATTTCCACTCCCCTTAAGAACCAACTCTAAATATCCCTTCATTCCTTCATCAAGGGGACCGAATTTCATTCCTACAACGAAGTGCCGCCAAATTTGAAGCTCTCCTTCAACTTCATCAATGGCTTCCAAGGATCAAACAACTCTTTTCCAACATCAAATGGATGAAACCCATTCCAATCAATATTAGAAACCTCTCTAACACAATTCATGTGATCTCTAATCTTCTCTAGGGTTTAGATCTAACACTAATCCACTATGAAATCCATGAAGATCATCCAATTGCCAAAGTGATTGAAGATCCATACATTCACTATCACAAAGCAAGAGATCTCTCCGATTCTTTGGCCAATTCAAGTGTGACTTAGATCACAAAGAGAGAAAAAAGAGAGAAAAGCGAGAAACGAATGATTTGAGAGAATTCATGTGTATTGTAAAACAAAATGTCATAATGAGAATTCTAAGATCGAACCACTATAAAAAATCCTTGTCTTCATTTTTATGCTCTTTATTTTGTGATTACGTGACTCATATTTTAATCTAACCATTAGGTGAAGTGCTTATAAAACACCTTTGGTGTTGAAGTCGATTTTCGGTTTCAACATTGGGACCTACCATGGGGCCCCGTTCATACTCTACCAAGAAGAAAACTTTATGATGGAAAAGAGGATCTAGTTTTCTTATTGTAATTCGCAAGGTTCAAAGGCTAGATCCAAGAATGTTCACCATCTTCAATTTTTCAAAGCGTTAGAGACAATTTTAATCGACGACTTGTCTTAATCAATGACTCAAAGCCTAAGGTTGATCTCGCAACAATGGTTCATGATTATCAACCGGATTCGAACCTCATTATTCGAGTGATGAAATGCATAAGTGGAAATCTAAGACAGACAGCGACTTAAAGCTCAAAAACAGTTTAAAAAACATGCAAGTGCTCACATCATTTAATTGTGAGAATATTACAAATCAAACATGAATTTTAGAGTTGATGTATGAATCATCATGCAAAGTTTGCTGCAAAAAACTTCCTAATAGATTCTGAAATAAAAAATCGTAGCTTAGTAAATTAGTACAATAAGAATTGAACTGTCAAATTTCTATAAAACCACAAAACTCCAAGTCAGTTCCAACTATAGAGCAGATGATGATAGAGATCATCGATGATAGATTACCTCAGATTGCAGTTGCGTTTAATTTAAGGAGAATGTTGAGAGCACATTTGATTGAGCATCTCAGTTGCATCAACATGGGTCGCTGTTTTTAGCTTATGTTGGAACGTACTCAGTTTACAAGCATACAACACCTCCTCAATAACCACTCATCTCGACTATATCTAAGCGGGAACACTTTAACTTTCAAATCCGAACTGAGTGGACTCAAAGTTAAAAGAAAGCAACTCAGATCTGGTAATCGGACTCTGGCGAAAGGAGCTTGCAAATCAACATCGAAGTCATTGGATCTGAGGAGAAACCGCCGACAGTCACAATGAGTTAGCAGCAGCCATTGAAGTTGAACCTGTGTAAATCTGGAATCCACTCATGAGCTATCAACACTGAAGGTGATAAATCGAAGAATAGAAGATTGGCAAAGAGGCATGATTTCGAGCTGGATCTGGGAAGAAGTTCAGAGAAAGTCTTCAAACTAGATCCAATATATTCATTCAAATCTGAAGCTAGAACGATACTGTGATTTGTAGAGGAGATCCGACTTGACTGAAGAGGAAATCAGTGAGAAACGAGACTAAAAATTTCTTCAAGATCCACCTTCTCCAACAAACTCTTGCTGCCATTACCAAAGCTTTCGGCCGAGGGAATGGAAAATACGAACCTAAGAAAGAATATAAGGAAGAAGGAAAGGGTTATTCTATTTGTTGGGCCGCACCAACCAAGCCCATGAAAGAATAAAATAAAAGGGATGCAGTGTTGATAACATATAAAGTGGTGACAAGAAAGTTTTACCTGGTTTATTATGCAGGCCTTAGTAGTCCATCAAGAAAATGCATAAATGATACATGTTAAAGATTGTTCAACAATGATCCGTGGCATACGAGCGCTGACCTAACACACTAAAATTAGTCGCTATCTCCAACGTTGTCATTTCAGGAAAAAGCATTACCGTCAGTAACATCAAACTCCAAAGATAGTGTTACTTACACACTATGATAGGGTGTTCACAAGTGACATCAACAATAAAGTTCGTGGAATGACTACTATGAGTTGAATGGAGGTCTGGGCTCATCTAATTGGTCATCTGAAGACTATGCACTATCTTATGAAATAAACATCAAGCTAATGTCATAAGATTGAAGTCAACTGAGAAGATAGCACCAAGTTACATCTAGATAAGATCAACATAGGCTTACCTCGACATTAGTATGGATCAGCTTGCACACTTTTCAGCTTGCAAACTTTCAGCTTGGATTCCATCTGCAGCTTACGCATCATTATGCTTTCAGAAAGGCTATGGCAGCATCTCGAAGATGAAATGACAAAGCCAAATCACCATCACCTGACATGAAATGAAGAATACATTGCTCTACAATTCAATCCAATATCATTTATATCGTCAAGCGTAACCTGGAGCTAGGTCCTCATAGCATGGCATCATGGTTCAAGACTGGTTCAAAGTTGAATGGGATTCACCTTGACTAATCATTCTCTCTGTCCTGCATCATCATCGCTAGCAGCCTTCAATTGTGCATGGTAACGCGTCGCCACCTCCATGCACTAGCAGCTCGACACCGTCTAAAATCAATTTCATTCTCAATACACTTGCTAGCCATTCCCTACTATTCCGATATTTATGACTCTAAATTGAGGCAGTAATCAATGTGTATGAGTAAAAAGTTCTACCAGGAAGGAATTGCACTCGCATGGGAATCGGCTCTCAAATATTAATCAATTCAATATCAGATTTAGAAGAACATCAGTCACTTTAAACGCTGAACAAGAATGCAATACTTACTGCTATTGCACCACATTAATTCAGCTTGTTTAGGCTAGAGCCAAGTCTGTTTGGGAACCATGCTTCTACTACATCTTGGAGATCAGCCGAGATCATCAGATTTATACCAGATTTGGCTGCAACAAAACGAGCCGATCTCTCTTCAATGACGAGTGCAAGCGCATGACGGTTCAGAAAGTTCAAATGTTCAAAGTCATGAATAATGACCATTCACAATTCAAGGAATGTTTTCTTCCTTCTAGTTCAACGAATCTGAGTGATACTTACAACACGCCTCGATGATGATATTCCAAGTGTCGAGTGCAACAAGCATCATTCCGCATGTAAAGCGAAGATGTAATGCACCATCTTGAAAATCAAAAAAGGGAGTTACTTAAAGTCCCGTGACAAGGAAGGGAGAAACTAGTGCACTCAACAAGATCGCTAAAGCCAGGTTAACTCGGCCTGATTGCGACAAATGACGCCCGACAAGCGCTTGTTCCGCTGGAAATCGATAATACTTCATGACCCCAACAACACTAGTCCAAGTGCCAAATATAACCAAATATAAAGATAAAAAGCACTGCCTTGAAAAGTGGAAGGAAGGGGTCGCGAATGGTCAAACAATGAGCAAGTGGTGCGGTAAATGAACTAAAGGGTTGTAAGTTTCAGTGAAAGGGCATCTCTCTCCGAGAAAAGATTCCATGGCCAACATATTGCATTAGCAAAATGCTTACTGGGTCAAAGCTGAACTATCATAAGTTGGAGAAGTTAGCATATGGTCTGCTCATCCCCTCAAAGAAGCTAAGGCCATAATTCCAAGCCCAATCTATCAAAGTTCTTATCGATCAGCTACTAAAGCAAGTTCTCCTCCGCCCATAAGCTTCAGGAAGATTATTAAAGTAGAATATTGAGCTTATCCAATATGATATCTTACCATCCTCTAAGAACTATAAATAGGCAGGATTTCGCCAATTTCATTGCTGGGTTCACTGGTAAAGGGGAAAAGAAGATTGAACCCATTGAATAAAAGAACGTTAACGCATCCGTAACCTAGTAGAGCCTGGTGACCATTAAAGCGCATTCCAATTGGGATAGCCCAAGCGCCCATTGCTCAATACTCAAAACATCATTCGCAATAAATACGAGGGTGTGAAGAATAACCTGGGAAATAAGGGAAACTAGGAGCTGAACGGTCAAATGATGTAGCATTCAGATTACAAACAAAGTTGCAAGTTCCACCATAGGGGAACCTTCTTAATTGCAAGATCCAAGACTCTGGTTCTAACAAAGCATGGTAAAACCCGATAAATGGACTAGCGTCCGCCCCGTAAGACATTGCAACTTTAAACCAAAGACCTCCCTGAGGAGCACCCAGTTGATTGTCGAATCCATTAATACATGGCCAGATTGCGATAAAAACACTGGGCCTTTAAACCAAAGACCTCCCTAAGGGGCACCCAGTTGATCGTTGACGCCATTAACACATGGCCGAATTACGATAAAAATACCGGGCCTTTAGACCAAAGACCTTCCCGAGGGGTGCCTATTTGATCATCGACGCCATTAATACATGGACGGATTGCGATAAAAACACTAGTCTTTTAAACCAAAGACCTCCCCGAGGGGCCCCAGTTAATCGTCGGTGCCATTAATACATGGCCCGATTATGACAAATACTGGGCTTCAAACCAAAGGCCTCCCCGAGGGGCACCAAGCTAATAGTCAGTGCCATTTATACATGGCCTGATTACGACATACCCTGGGCTTCTGAGACCTCTTCGGGGGCAACCAGTCAGAAGCTAGGTCTTCCAAATTCGATTGGTGATGGATCAAAGACATCTTTGGAGGCATCCGAAAAATTCTACAAGTGGTTGAATTATTCAGTCACAACAAATAACGGATTTACAATGACCTTTTCGGAGGCACAAAAGCCAAGACCTCCCTGGGGGCATATATTCAAATCTGATCTTTGAAGGGGCTGGATACCAGATTAACGAGAAATACAATTGGATATATTAAAAATATAAGCCCTCTCAAGCAGAGCACAAAAAAAAATTCCTTCTCATTTAAAGTTTGAATTTGATCAACTAAGTTAAAGATCCTTGGAAAATGAGCAAGTTAGGAAATTCCAAATTTAATGGTAAAAGCAGTGGACTTTGCCACTACGGTAGGAATATCCAGTGTTTAATCATAATCAAGAGATACTAGATATGGTTAGTCACACCAAGCCTATAAAAGTTTGTGTCAAACTTTGGTATTTGGGCATCACCACCGCATTAAGATGGACTATTAATGCTCATAGTACATACCACAAGCTCTTCATGACTTCACACAAAAACTTGTAAAACATGAAGAAGATAAGTACATAGACAGAAAAATATGTCAAAGCTAAAAGTGAAAGCTAAAGCACAATGAGCAAGAGAAACAATGAGCAAGAGAAGGTTCATTACACCAAAAGCAAGTGTTAGCAAAGTTCATAGGCATAGTAGGATCCAAACACTTTTTCAACGCAAACTCTCCGGTGGAATTTTCCAATGCAACATCTCCGTCAAAGGCTGGGGCATCCGATGCTTTGGGCACACAATGGAAAGCAGAAAGAATTCCTCGAGAGAGAAAGGATCGAGTTAATGCAACACGGAGAAACCTTCTGTGTTAAGAAACTTATTAGTCTTATCTTTCTCATCGATAACCTTCAAAGCCTCAAGCACATAGTCAGCTACAAAACCCGGGTTTCCTAGATACATTGGCATGCTCAGGAGCTCTAAGTAAACCGATGAAAGCAAAATACTTTTGCCAACAAATTAGAAGCTCCTAGTGCGACAATCTGAATCATGGAAATTTGGCGAAACCGATCGCATTCATCTCACGCAATTCATGACAACCTATGATAAAAGAGTAGCATGACCATACTAAGAATTGGACAATGTACGGAAGATATATCACGGGCTCACCACGACATCACAATAAAAAAACCGTTTTGTACTTAACAAAAGACAAATATACTCAGAAATACATAAGCTAAAGTGTGCAAATGACCTGAGATCCATCCTCAGAAGCTCGTAAAAAAAATTCACCTTCAAAGAAGGGCATCTGAAAATTGTGACAAAATCAATATGACTTGGTACGTCAATAAAAAGCAACCTTAAAGGTTCAATTAGTTAAACATCAACCGGTCCCAAGGAGAAGAAAGGATAGGTACATCGGTCAAGATAGATCAAAAGCTATCTCTTGTAAGAATGAATTCCTTGGCTAAGAAAATCTAAAGTGCCACAACAAGAAAGCTTCCTTGACTACAAAGTTCTAGTCGTATATAACTCAAAGAACCCGATGATACTCTCCTTCAAAGCTGAAAATAAATGACGTTGAAAGGCGACCAGGCTAATATGGCATAATCGCATAAAGTGATATCATTTCTCTATGAATTGAAGCTAGTATCCATCAACGATATCAACTTGAGTTATAAGAAAGGTTGAGCAATAACCATGCGCTGGGACAAACAGTTGTTAAGCGAAATTTCAGAGTTTTGTCTAGCCCGGGATGGTCTATGATATCGAACAGGGTCGGAAGAGACAACAATACCGCGAGGTTGCAATGTACAACAAAGCATCTCTGAATGCAGGAATAATGCAAGAAGCAATTCATTAATGTACAACATTCAAATCCCGAAAACCTAGTTACAAGGCTCGAGATCCTCATGATGGATACTACAAAAGCATTGTATAAAATGCTAGCCTGGTACGACTTATTAAGTGATGCACATAAGCTACTTAGTTTACCAAAAATCCCACGGTCATGACCAGCCAAAACGATTGGCTAAAAACACGAGTAAAGCTGACTGGGGCATGGCTAATAATTGAACAAGGCAGGCCAAATTCGGAATTCCATCAGACAAATTGTCAGGTGCACGCTTTTCATAGATATTGAATCTAACACAATAATAATTTGAAAGATAATACTTAGAATTCGCAGACTAAAACCGGGACCGACGAATCTCGAGTGTTATCGATAAGAAAATTAAATGTGTTACCAATGTGAACTGTATCTGTCAAGTCATAATCTCCTAAATAAAACAGCTTCGCATTGATAACACATTCAAATCTTTGAATGTTTCTTATGATTTATCTCCTTTTACTGGACTAACCTGTTGTTGTCTTGAGAAACCGACAACGAGTTTGCCGCCAAGTGCGCACAGAAGCTCTTCATTATAGATTCTCTAAAAAGGGACCTATGCTAAGGAAAACCCTCCAATGAGACTGAGCCGATGTTGCACCATTGTTCATTGGAATAAGGCAAAGGACACAAATAAAAACTTCAGTGCTTGCAGAAGGGATCTCCTTTCCAGAACGATATTTGCTCATCTGATTGGTATTCATTTTGCACACAGAGTCTTGTCTTAAAAAAGCAATACATAGGTACACATTTCATAAGATATGAACCATTGTGTGGAATCATATAAGTAATTAAGACAATGATGCTTGAAATCCATAGTCGGCTTTAGTCGGTAAGTTGGTCTTGAGCGTTAACGCAAATTCGAATCAGAATATCGTGTGTGTGCAAATAATATTCGACGATAAACCATCCATGTGCAAAAATTTCATTCAATTCAAAATTGAGATTCACCATATGTCATTTTTAATGGTTGACTAATCCACCATCGATATGGATGGTCGATGGTGAAGTATAAGTCCAAAATCGTGCTAATGCTTGTTTAGATCACAGAACACGAAGTATATGAATTCAATGTGTGATCCTCCATAGCAAAACAAAAGCTGCATCTGGATCTCAATGCAGAATATATCAACAACAAAGTTCATTTCGAAGCCCGCATTTCTCGCAAGCAAAAAATACAGGCTTCGAGGGGCAATTGTTAACCCTGTTATTAACGCGGTTCATAAATTAATACATGGAGAGTCCAGTGAAATGATCGATCTTGCACCATTCTGGTCGGTCAATGAGCTGTCATACTGATTGGTCAAAAGGTAGACACGCAGATCGGTCGAGCATAGCCTGACTGAACCATGGCCATCATATAAGTTTATACCTGGACACCAACATGGAAGAGAACATATGCTGATGCGATACAATAGCAAAGCATTGTGCAACGTTGCACTGACGTCTTCATCAAGTCCCACGTCAGCAAGCAACTCGGTCATGTTGGTTCCGTTTACTCCAATATATGAAACGTGAAGTGTACAGTACAAAAGACACTATATAATACATCAAAGGCATTGAACATGAGGACTGCATGGAATGTTCATGGTAGCTATACAAAATATAAGGGTCACGTTACAAAAGTGGCATGGCCGCACCAAGGAACGCCGCGTGGCATGATGTGGTTGCAATATTTAAGTCTGAAGCATCTTGAATGTATGGATCCATTCATTTGAGAATACAAAGTAAGGGAGCGCATTAACATATATATGTTCATGTGTATGGTATACACACCAAATGTACCGGTCCTATGTCTAGAAGGATGGGGCAGCTCATCATCTATATTGTATAACTATATATCCAGTAAGTCAGCGAACGTGGAATCCATGATTACAAAGCGTGGAAGGGTAAATAGCGTGGTTCAGTTATGAACACGTGTCAGCATAAGATATAAAGCTAGCATCAACCAAGCACTGATCGGTATATAAAGTGTAATGTGATCAGTATCCAATCACATAATAGGCAAGTTGATCGGTATCGTAATATAAAACAATGGCAATACCGTAAATTATGTTCCCATATGTTTGTGAGTCATGCACTAAAAGCCAAAGGTGGCAAAGATGTAATAAAGGTAACTGGTATACAAGCTAAAAGAACTGATCAACATCAAGTGTGAAGTCCACTTGGTCGGCAAAGCAGGAATAAAGGAAAGGAAACACTAAAATATAAAAGTGGCATGACTGTAATTATTGTTCTAAATATAATTTTAGCATGATATAAGGCCATGTGAAAGGATAGTGAAACAAGTATGTACGTGGCGTTGCAATACGCAAAGGCGGAAACAGAATAATGAATGGCGCGACATCTGTACAATGTGTCAATTGATTAGTACTAAAGTGATATGCCGACCGGTATTGCATATGAGGCCGATCGGTATCTTAATTATGACCAACCGGTGTCTTGGTTTATGACCGACCGGTACCCTACCGATCGGTACCCCTTTCCCATTGTTGCCAACTACAACCAGTGGTAGTTTCATAAATAATGGAATATACCGATCAGTACCCTGCACCTTATAATTATAACATTGCCACTCCCCCTAAGCACCAGCTATAAATACCACCCTCATTCCTTCATCAAGGGGACCGAATTTCATTCCTACAACAAAGTGCCACCAAATTTGAAGCTCTCCTTTAGCTTTCCAAGGATCAAACAACTCTTTTCCAACATCAAATGGATCAAATCCATTCCAATCAACATTAGAAACCTCTCCAACACAATTCAAGTGATCTTTAATCTTCTCTAATGCAAGATCTAATGCTAATCCACTATGAAATCCATGAAGATCATCCAATTGCCAAAGTGATTGAAGATTCATAAATTCACTATCACAAAGCAAGAGATCTCTCCGATTCTTTAACCAATTCAAGTGTGATTTAGATTATAAAGAGAGAAAAAAGAGAGAAAAGCGAGAAATGAATGATTTAAGAGAATCCATATATGTTGTAAAGCAATATGTCATAATGAGAATTAATTCAAAAGTGGACGTAGATCGATTCTAAGATTGAACCACTATAAAAATTCCTTGCCTTCATTTTTATGCTCTTTATTTTGTGATTACGCGGCTCCATATTTTAATCTAACCACTAGGTAAAGTGCTTATAAAGCACCTTTGGTGTTGAAGTCGATTTTCGGTTTCAACAAACTGGTTGGAGGAATTCAACTGGATTCCTCAATAATTATATTGTTTTTTTTCTCATATATATTGCATTATATGATGTCAAAAATAATCAGTGATTGATTATTGTGTGTTTTGGGATGTTGAATAACATTGACCTAAAATAATTGGTATTTAAATACCGTAAAATATATTCGCATATATTGGAAAAGAAATTTGGATTTAAAAAAAGAATAATCTATTTATAGAAATTGAATTTCTGAGTAAACTGGAATATAATAACTTGTTTGAATTATATTAAAACAATTAGTTCGATTTATAAACAATATTTAAAAATAAGATGAAATAATTTGGAAATGCAAATTCAAGAATGTATATTAGAAAAGGAAATGGGAAATCTTTTCAAAAGGGAAAACGATGGAATTTATTTCGATTTTCGAAATATGGATAGGATAGAAATAAATCCATAAGGATTTATATTTTTACAACTATGTCGAATGTTAATAAAATAATTTAGATTTTAAACTATATAATTCAGGATTTGAAGATAGTTAATATTTGATTTAAAACCAATAATTCATAATCAAATATGTATTCGAGATTTAGTTATAAACAGAGTTTATAAACTAAAATATGAAGTACGAATTTATAAATAACAAGAAGAATGGAATTTCGAACTGTAATGGTATTTATTATTTAAATCAAGATTTGATTTAATAACATGAGTCCATATTTCTATAGAGGAATAATATTCACATTTTAAAGTGAATAATGATTTAAAAGCAAATGTTTTGCAGATTTAAATGGAGTTGAGAAAATTAGAAACCTACTGGAGACTAGTTAAGTTAAATGGCTTTCTATGTATTGATCTGATGTTGGTTTCGGCCTTCGGGGGTTAATACTTAGAGAGTTGTTCTCTTACAAATTTACGGTTAGGGACTGATGGACGTGGGAAGATAATGATGTGTGAATAAGATATGGAAATGTTTTCCGGTGTTAATAACGTATATTTTCGAACTAGGGGAAATAAAGAGTTGTGAATATATGGAGACGTTTTCCAAGAAAATCGTGAGAAGTAAAACGGGTTTTAAGAAATAAATGGGAAATTAGGAAATGAAATGATGATTGATCGGTAAGATTTCCATTGGGAATACGACCATTGTTTGTGCACATGTTTTCCTTTAATAGTTAAATCACCGACTATCAGAGTTTTTTACCATTTCCGTTGTCAATACAGGGAGACCGGGATTAGATTTATTATCTAAAAACCAGGCATTATCGTTTCGAATCAAATAGATCGAAGACAATTGAAAACGGAGTTTATACAAGGGTTATTCTGGCGATCCTAGGTAGAAATTGCCTTTGGGTTGTCCAGTCCCAGGACAACTTGAATGGACGAATGTCTGGTAGAGAATATTTGGTAGATCACGTAAATTGATCGTTTCAAACGTATTTACGTTGGTGGTGGAGGAATTCATTTCTCTTAGCTTATACCCATGGTATTTTTAGGGAAATCAATTTATGGTTTGACGGGTATGACGATTTGGCAATCAAAGTAAATAAAGGAGTGATCTATTAAAAGATACATTATGACCTCAAGTCTCATCAACTGGGAATTGACAGAAATTTGGCAGGCAACATGGCTATGTGGGTCACACCGAAGTATGGTATATTGTCACCATCTAGAGTGTATTCATATTTGTTACTTATTTTCATTTTTGTATCTCCCGGGAACGGTTGTGTTGGTATACCAACCGTACGGTGACAATATATTTGGAACATTCAAGCGAAATGACTGGTCGGTCATGTGTGGCCGAGTTATAAGATGTTCTTGTTGAACTCCAGTGTATCGCTTTTAGAGTGCACTGATCGGAAGATGGTCTCATACCTTGTCATAGTGAAAAATCCATTACCCAATAAATGCCCGTGGTTATTGATTGTATATTATATATGTAGAGCGTGAGATGAAAGCGTTTTGCTAGATTGCTATTTACTTATTTAGAAATTATTATAATATCCGAAAATATTGATCTTATGAAATATTTTGGGTTATCGCAAGGTAAAAACCATCTGTGTTTATGTGTGGATTGGTCTAATGATTATCATTTCTTTTAAAAAGGATTTTTTTTAAATTAAACCAAGTGATTAGGGTTTACTCACACCAGTCACATGACTGGCCCAGAGTTTATTTTGTTTTGTTTTTCCCTAAACTCTTGGGTGCCCAAATTTGTATGGGCAATCAAGTATTCGAAATTTTTCAGATATACTTGGAGGTGCTCGGAGCGGGAGGCTTCAGAGTTAGATATATTTAGAGTTTATTTCCACTGTGTTGTTCTGTGAGAATAATATGTAGATATAGTTACCAGTTTGTATTTCCAAAGCTGTTATATAATATATTTTTTTGTTCCGCTGTGAGATTCGTGTTACTTTGATTCTGTTCCTTGATGATCTTCTTCTTCTATTCTAATTTTATTTCTTTCTATTTCTCACCCTCTAACTTCTTTCTACTAATGATCTGGTATTTACGATGCTTGGATAGTCAACATGAGTTTTGTAATTATTTCAGGGTCGAAAATCCTAGTTCGTTACAATGGTATCAGAGCTGAAGGTTAAGTGATTACCTTGGCTCTGTAGCATAACTTAATAGAGACGGGATTAGTAATATCCTAGATTGAGTTTGAGTGTATATATACGAGAGAACATATTTGTAGATTTTATTAAAAATGGTTTTATATTGTGGAGATTTATTGGTTGAGTGATTTATGAATTCTGGTCGATGGTAGGGCACCATAATGTCGATAGGGGTTTCTAAACAGTTGAATACTATGAACCGACATAGTATGTTTTGAAAAGAAGGGTAAATGGAATAATTTTACCTAAATTATATATATGAAAAAGAGTATATATATTGGAATTATTATATTTGATGTGTTGGTTGTTATTATAATCGAATAAGATTATAATCTAGATGGTTATAAATAACCAATTAGAATTCATTCACGTATAATATATATAAATTCAGATGAACTAAATCTGGAACTAAAACAGAATTTAGAATTAAAATTTTGAAAACTGGGAAAAGTTTTTGTGATGAATTTGGGATTAATTATATGGAAATTTTAGGATCCTAGTTGAATTTGGAAATGTCTTCCAAGTATTGTAAAGAATATTTTGAAGTAATTTCAAAATAATAGTGACTAAAAATGGGTTTTTAATTGATATACTATTGAACCCACTTCGATTACTGGAAAATAACCCTGAGGATGTTGGCCACATCATCAGTGTGCATTTTCGAGTTTCTAAGCGGTAGGCTACTACCAAAATTTTTGTTTTTGAATTATTTTAAGAAAACAAGTTGTTTTGGAATTCCAGAAAAGGATATTTGATTTTGGAAAAGCTAAGCTATTTGAAACTCCCAGGTAAAGATTGTCTAAATTAAAAACAAATTAAATAGATATTTGTAAAAGCAATTTGGAATTTAGTCAAAACCAGTTAAGAGTAATTAAATTGGAATACAATGATGCCGAATAAAAATCAGATTTTTGAAGTTGAAGGAAACTGTTTAGAGAAGCTAATTTGGGGATAGAACTTAACAAGGTTAAGTATATTGGATTGGTAAGTTAAGAATTTGGAACTGAAATTTGAAATGGAATTTGGCTTGGTTATAACCGAATGGTTCGGTTCGAGATTGAATTAAGTGGAGATGGACTGGGAATATATTTATGTATGCTGAAGTGATAGCAAACAGAAGTGATTGATTTGAATTCCCAACAAAAAGGTACAAGTTTATATTTTACATGGGTATGAGATTTATGAGCCTATTTGGCAAGCCGCTTGGATGTTTGATTTTCTTTTGGGTTGGAGAAGGCCTAGAGAGGCGAGTTGCAGTTGTACCGATTGAGCCGTGCAAAGGAAACACTATCGAAATTTTCCTGAAATTTTAGGTATTAGAAAATTTTCAAGATTTTTGACAATTTTCATTGGTAAGGATAAATTAATATTTTAATTGATTGGTCTGAAGTTAAAGAGATAAAACAAATTATTTTAACCTAGATAATATGAGTTTGTAGCAAATTTTCTACCTTAGTAATTTCAGGGACGAAATTCTTTTAAAGGGAAAAGAATGTAACATCCCGTAATTTATGGAGATTTAATAATTAATTTATTTAATTATTTATATACATATTGGTTTGATAATTCAAAATGGTTTGAATTCAAATATTTGAATATTTAAATTAATATATATAATAAATGCGATAATAGATTTAATTTTCGAAAATGGTTAAAACGCAGTATTGTGTAATTTGGATGATATACGATATTTATTTTCGTTTATATTCAAGTTATAATAACGAATATATTATTTATATGACAGTTGACGTATTAATTATAATATAAATTATAATCGAGCCCATAACATCGTGGCAGCTTGTAATATTACGATTTAAACTTCAATTGAGTGTATCAGATCTGTTATAAGTCGGATTTCTTTGAAACAAGAAACATTTGAATCTATTGAACTGTATTTTTCTAATAGAAGAGAAAAATCGAGATTTCTTCTTATAGATTGTAAGTTATGTCTAAATCATATTCTCAGAAAGTCGTTGTGGAATCATTTATAAGCCATAACGATTATTTAATTTTATTAAAATACTGATTTTGAATTTGGACAATATATTTGAGACGTATGCATAATTTAATTTTTAGAATATTAGTGTAATTTTTAATTTGGAAAATAAGCAACTTTTTATTTGGAGTGTTTTACACCCTATATCAGAACATTCGAATGAATGCGATGCTCCAGTACCAAACAAAACTCAAACTGAAACACCATGAATAGAAGAGTACCTTGCATCACTACACCCTTTCCCTTCCTCTGTAGTAGTAGATTTCGAAGAAGACGGTATTGCCCCTAAAGCATAAGCCTTAACCACTTGCTTCCCTTAAGCAGATTCTGGACAATCTTTCTTCTCATGTCTTGACTTTCCACACTTGAAGCACTTCTTTTTAACTGTAGGATTCTTGCATTCACTAGCAAAATGGCCCTTCTGCCAACAATTGAAGCAAGTCATTTCTCCCTTCTGCTTCTTTTGGCCATCCTTCCCTTTCTGTTGTTGTTGCTTCCTCTTCTTGTTATTACCACCCTGTTGCGGCTTCTGCTCCTCTTTAGCTGTAGCAACGGACATCTTCTTAGGAAATAGACTTTCATGCCTCAAAGCCTTCTCGACGATCTTCTCAAAGTTATCATCGAGGTGATCCACAAGCTGATTCCCAAAATATTCATCCAATCCCAAGACAAACTTCTTGTTCTTTTGATAAGGAGTATCCACATATGAACGAGCATACTTCGACAAGTCCTCGAAGTCAGAGATATAATCAGATCGACCATTCTGTTTAAGCTCCACGAATCTGTTAAACAAAACGGACTTCTGCACGATGGAGATAGATTTTGCTTCAAACTTAGCTTGGTATTATTCCCATGAAATATCCTCTTCAGGAGTCTCAAGTGTGACAGAGTTCCACCAGTCCATCGCTCTGCTCACTAACTGCCTTGATGCAAGTTTCCTCTTTGTTGCATCATCAATGCCCAAGTCCTTGAAGATTCGAATACAAGTATCCAACCACCTTTGAACCACTTCAACTGGTTCAGTGCCCTTGAACTGTTTCCCTCCCAATGATGTAAAATATTTCCATAGCTTTGCAAATTCTACATCTCTCGGCACTTGGACTCCAACGTCAACCGTAACTGCCTCTGGAGCGGGGTTCCTTTGAAGACATGCTTGCATCATAGCTTCAAACATGGCCGAGTAATTAGGTGCCCCGCCATTACCCCCTCCAGGTACAGTTTCTTCCCTAGCAGAATGTCTCGTGTAACGTCGACTCATTCTAAATCTGCATATTAGAATGATTAGCCTCTTTCAAGAAAACTGCTAAAGGAATACGACCGCTACTACTATATATGCTAATATATATGGTAAGCAACCAACTGAAATATACAAGTACGAATCTCATACGTAATTATGTCATTGAACTTTAGCTAAAAATCGTTAACCAGAGCTCTGATACCAAATGTGACGAACTCCCACAACTCCTGCACTATACAAGAGGAATACTGCGCAGAAAGGTATGCACGGCAGCCATGGACGATCATCAAGGTATGATACATAAGCGGAACCCGTCATAAACTCACAGCACATGGATAAAATGTAATAGAACATAAAAAAAGGTAGTGATAGTGAAGTAGAAAACACTAAGCTTTCATGACAACTAGAAAGTATATCCCATACACGTGGATATCAACAACAGTGTTTGGACAATTTGCCTCACTACAGCACTCAAGGAAATAGCAAACAACGAAAACAAATACTAGATAGTAATAAAATTGATACATGAGCCTGCTGCTCGCCATCAATCAGCATCAACGTCCTCACTAAAGCATCACCTATCACCTGCTACTTAGACTGCTCATCCATAACCGGATGAATAGCCTAAGGTAATAAGAGGGAAACATAAAACCTTAAGTCAGACAACAGTCTTAGTGTGCGATAAAACAACTTACAAACTTCATCAATAAAGTATATGAGAATAGGTAAATAAACAACTAATCTACCCAGCTCCAGAGAAGAACTTACACCTGCCTTCCCCACACCTGACAGTGATAGCCTTTATGATCCATGCATTCAAAGGAATTGAAATTCGGCCATGGCAACCATAACAATCATTCACACATAGCAATAGCAACTCAGCCATTATTACGACAAGCATTCAAACATCCAAAATAGATTCTGGCTATCACCGCCTACCATGCATTGGAACCCTTGTTATCGTATGACTGGCTAACAACTTAACGTCGATTGTCAAGGAGCACACACGATGCCCCAGTTATGGCAAAACCCACAAGCTATACACAACACGTGTCTAGGCCATACACGACGCCCAGGGCACTCGACCTACAATTGGTCTTCAATTGTACCGCTGCTTTGATTTCTCTAGAACCTACAACAATGGAAATTCCTCGTCCTTCTTACCTCTAGTCATTATTAATTACAGCTATTAATTAGCTCATAGCACTTTAGAGCAATTAATTCACTCGAACTCAATACATCCTTGAGTCGTCCTCACATTCGTCACATCCAACGAACAAATTACTTCACTTCATCATTCTCTATTGAATTCACTTTGAAATCACCACATCGTTGAGCTGAATTACAACACTGCACTGCTGCTAGGGTTCGGGTGGTTGCCTCCAAAAAATATTTTTTCAACCCGTTTTATTCAAATCTGAGTAGTACCCCAAAAATAAAATTTTAAGAAATTGACCCTATGCGGCCGACCCTGTCTTGCTCGACTGACTGACCCAACATGGTGCTACCGACCCTCGTTTTCTCAACTCAACATGGTGCGACTGACCCTGCTGCTTGACCCAACATGGTGCAACCGACCCTGCTGCTCGACCCAACCATATGCATGACCGGCCAGCATCCCTGTGCGCGGCCGACCCCAACCTGCTTGCTTCTTAAAACACAGACTCCGACAACCCCCTGTGTGACCAACCCCATTCTTTAGAACATGATCGATCGACCAAGTAAGGAGCGACTAACCAACCCTATCTTGTTCTCCAAGACAACATCATGGTGCGACCGACCCCCCCCCCCCCATGAACGACCTAAAACCTGCAATTTCCAATGCAACTCCAATCTCGGCCAAACCTTCGCCAAACTATCGATTCGACGAAACCAACTCATCCAACTCACAAAATATGACCACAAGCATGATATTGATTCATTAACAACTTGAAAACAACAATTTTCACTAAAATTATGCAAATCACTTAAATGTCATTATGATTGATCATATGCATGAAATTATAGATCTAACTTACACATTCACATGAAATGTCATAAAAATTACCTATCTAAACTTGATAAATTAGATCATAAGTTGATTTAATATGAAGATGGACTTACCAATGCATAGATCTATGGAAAAACACTTGAATTTGATGAAAAACAAGAACAAATACTCATATACTTCATTGAACCCATATGAGAGATGCATATCACTCACCAATTCTCCCAAACAAATAAAAATCAATGAAATAGGAATCCGGACAGCAAGCACCTCGCACCAAACACGTGATCCGGTGAATCCTTGCTTCAATTGATGTATATCTAGCCTTTATTGGTGTAGATCTTCAATTTCCCTCCTTGGATTTTGATTTCTAATGGTGGAAAGGTGTTAAAGGAAGGAGGAGCACAAGGTCTCCAAATGAGAGAATGGAAAATTAAAACCATTTCCCATATCCCCTACCCCCTATTTATAGTTTCCACCAACCCACTAATGCCCCCCATATCACCCATTAGGCTCCCAAAACCTGAACAACCAACTGAAAAACCTAAAAACATCGATTTCTCCCAAATCGCTGAACCAAATTCTTAATGTAACCATTCTACGAAAAGGAAATTATCAATTCCTTTCCAATGAAACAGATCTCATTCTCTGGTTTGACCTAAGTCAAAAGTTATTCCCTGTGCAAGGCTGACAGGGGAAAAAATGGTCACAAACGAAATCGGTAAAAATTATGGACATGTCTCACATCCCCATAAGCAACATATCAAAAGATAAGCTAACCCTCAAGGAATAAAATAAAAATATTTTATGATCTTCAAATACGTAAAATGCAAGCTGTTACATTCTTCCTCCCTTAAGAATTTCACCCCGAAATTCCAAGTAAACAAAAGCAATCACAACAATTCTGCATGCCTATCATCCATGAAAAGCCAATTCTATCATCCAAACTAGCAACCATCAAGCCATACATCCATAGCCTTATCCAAGCAAGTGGAAATCTACCAAACAACCACAAGATACAATGATATAACGATGATACGATCAAAGGGTCCTACCGATGAAGAGTTCTGGATGAGTCGCCCTCATGTTCTCTTCTGTCTCCCACGTACAATCGTCGCCATCTTCACTCCATTATACCTTGATCAGCTTAACCATCTTCCTTCTAAGCTATTTTGTGTCATTCCCTACAACACAAAGTGGCTTACGAGGTTTCGCAATAGCAGTTTCTACTTCTAGTTCTTCGTACTGCTATGGAGATGCCACCACACTCGAATCATGCATGAACTTCAATAGAAACGATACATGGAAAACATTATGCACACTCGACATCTTCTCAGGTAACTCCAACCTATCTGCGAGCTTTCCAATTCGCTCGATAATCGGAAACGGTCCAACGAACCTTGGAGCAAACTTTCCTTTACTTCCAAATCGACCACATGCCCAACGGTGAGATCTTCACGAAAACCATATTGCCAACATTGATCCAGATCTGTAACGACCCGTATTTTTGGGTCAATTTATTTTAAAATATTTATTATCATTTTAAATATTGAGTTGATAATATAAATCTATTTTTATATTGAGTTGTTGATTTAATAATTGAAATACAATTTATCTCGAATATAAATAATTATTGTGATAAGAGGATCTGAAATAATCCAATTCGAAATTTAAAACGGAATCAAAATAGTTCAAATGGATAATAGAAATTCTATTTGAAAATAAATGATAATAATAATTTATTATCGAGTAATTAATTGTTTAGAATTTAATTTATATTGATTTAAATTAATAGCTTCTCCATACAATCAAATGGAGCTTCGAAACCTGTTCCAGTGAGTTTAGAATAGTGATAAAACCCTAGGAATGTTAGTTATTTTGCTCAAAAAGGAGTTCGAAATATCGTGATATTTTAAATCGTATCGGTTCAATTCAAAGTATAATAAATTAAATAAAAAATTTATCTATCTTAAATTTAATCAAATTAATTACCACTGCCTTAAACGTACGCCAAACATCACAAAAATACTACACGTGCCATCCTAAAAAGTTAATTTACTGACCTAAGGAAATGAAAACACAACAGACCTATGTTTGAAATTAACACTACTTATTCTATACCTAAATGAAAAGGACGCTCTCCAATTTTTCTTTATAAAATCGTGACATCTCTTCCAGTTTCCTTATAAGCTCAAAATCGAACCGCCCCTCTTTTCAATACCACAAAACGAAAAATATATACTCCAGGAAATCACGTTATAGTTGATTCATTGAATTCTCATAGCGGAGTACCTCGATTTGTGTAAAGATTAAAAGATGCGAACTCGTTTTATGGTGATCGATCGTGCATCAACTAGGGTTGGTTTTGATTCGATCGTAGAATCATCGTCAGGAGGAATGATGGCGACGGTAGAGAGCTCGATTCAGATCTGGTTTTGCAACCTGTAGGTTTCGATTAGAATGGTGAAGTCGCGATCAGTATTTGTGGCTGTTTCGATCTGATAACCGTCGAATGAAGGTTGGGAATCGTCGAATGAGGGATCAATCAACTCTGGGTTGAATGTCACATGGAGCTGGGTGACGCGATATAGAAAAGGTTTGATCTGGAGATCGTATTGGGGATGAGTTTTGGGGGTACATCTTATATGGAATTTTTAGTGTATTCGAAGTAGGTATAGATGTTGATGGCATCACCCATGTACGGTGGAAGACAAAGTTGCGATTTGGATTCTTTTCCTGAAAACAGGAGATGATGCGCATCAGTTTTTTTTAGGGTTTTCTGGTAATTACTAAAGTCGTGAATTCTTATAGATGGATTAAGGTATTTTTATTTACTTACTTAATTTAAAAGTTAAAAATGAAATTGTATTGGTAAGGAAAATGTCATTAACAGTTAATTTAGAATTTAGAAACTGAAAGTAAAATATTTAGTAAATCATTATATGGATCATAAATTAGATTGTTTTTTATTTTGATATTTAGATAAAATTGAAATGGTTTAATCATTAAATAAAATTAGTTATATCCTGTTTATATAAATAAATTAGTTAGATTTATTTAAAGGATTATATATATATATTCATGTTAACTTAAATACAATATTAAAACGTGATTAAATGAGATTAAGGTAAATAAAAAAAATAGTTAATATACATTAATTAATAATGTTTAATTATATATATTTTTACATTCAAACCGGTATGAGGAAAAATATGATATCATATCCATGCTAGGTTAAAAATCAAACATGATTGGTTTTGTTGATTCACATTATCGTTATCTAAGTATAGGAGTTGTACCAGATGGATATGGCACTTAGTGGAATTTCTGCTAATTGCAAATGTAGTTCAGAATCCAATAGAATAAAATAGTGCAAGATATGGAATTTAAATCCGATATTAGGCAAATAAAAACCATGGTGAGTAAACTCACTTTGTGGTTCGATTATAATTTATTATAATCGAATTTTCATTTAATCTGTTTGTTGGTTGATTGGTTGCATTGTTGTTTATTTATAAATTGTGGTTATAAATATATATTAGTTATTTAGGCTTGGTGTTTGTGGTTATTATATATATATTGGTAGTTGGATATTTCCCATAGTACCATTAGTGGATGCACGCAGTATCATTAGCGGATGACCCTACGCGCCCCACGCTATGATAGTGGATGACCTTCTATACCGAGATATCCTGCTTCAAAGCAGAATGGGTATAATTTATGTTGGCTAACGTCTGTAGATGCAGGGAAACAGGTTGGAGGGATTCAACTGGATTCCTCAAAATTTATTATTATTTGTTTTCTCATATATATATATGTATATATTATCATATATGATGTGTTATAAAACCCGTGATTTGATAATTGAGTGTTTTTGGATGTTTAAATATTAATGTGCCAAAATGTTAATTTATAAAACATGGTGAAAAGGAATTTTGTGATTTGAAAGGAATATTCTATTTTTCCAAAATAGAATTCGAAACTCGAATGGACTATCAATATTAACTTGTTTTGAATAATAAAAAACAAGTAAAGAAATTTATAAACAATGTTTATAAATTAAATAATATGGGTAATTGAAGTGAATTTATAAATGGTGTTTATAAATTAAAAGGCATAATTTTCGTTGGATAATGTAGGAAATTAAAATGAATTTATAAACGGTATTTATAAATAAAGGTGAAAAATTATCATTTGGATAATTTAAAATTCAAAAATGAATTTAAAATGAGAATTGGGATCGTGTTAAAAAGGGAAACGATGGTATTTATTCAAATATTCAGAATATAAATTAAACTAAAATAAATCCAAACGGATTTATGATATTATTCGATGATGTCTACTTTTATAAACTAAACGATTTTTTTCTAAAATAAGATATTGGAATTGTTTAGAAAGAACTAAATTTAAATATGGAAATAGATTCTAGATTCATATATATAGGATATAAAAACAAAATATTCCAAAAAGGACAGAATTTCAATTGAATTTGAAATGGAACTTATTTGAATATATAAAACAAGTGAATTTATAAATAATGTTTATAAATGTAGTGTATTAATTATCCAGAAATAAACTGAAATTTTAAATTCAAGTATGAATTTAAAAAAAGAATTTGAAATCATTTCGAAAAGAAAGCGGTTTTTATTCTGGAATTCGAAATATAAAATGAATTGGGCTTCAAATGGATTTGAAATAGAAACCGGTTTTAAATTATATAACCAGAAAGTTAAATTTATAAATGACATTTATAAATTAAGTGAGACAATTATCATAGGATAATTTGGGGTTTTAAATTAAAATATGAATTTAAAAATGAATTGGAAATCATTTCTAAAAGGGGATGACGAATTATATTCCAGAATTCGGAACGTAAACTGAATTGAGAAAAATTCAAAGGATTTATAATTAGAATTCGATTATATCAAATTTTATAAATAATTTATTTATAATGGGAATTGGAATTTAATATAGCAAACTGAATTATAAATAAATGTATAACAGAGTAATGAAAAATCGACAATTAGAGATAATCGAACATATTAAGTTGGATTTGAAAACTAGATTTTATATATATTAAACTATATATTAGAACGAAATTTAAATTTAAGTTAAATGAAGTTTAATGTATATTTTTAAATATAATTAAAATGAACTCGCCGCAAAGCGGTAATTCGTAAATTGGTGTTTCAAACTTCGATTGAGTATATAGAACTCAATTTAAGTCGGAATTATTTAAAACAAGAATTTCAGGACCGGTTTATAATAGTTTTCTAATGGAAGAGAAAAACTGGATTTCGTCGTATAGATTTTGAGTTATGTCAAAATCAAATTTCAGAAAAACAACGCTATAACCATTATAAAACCATAACGGTTTATTTAAATTAATAAAATGATTTTATACAAATAAAATCCAAATTTCCATTAGAAAAATCCAGATTTGAGTTATAAAATATATCTGAACTCATGTAGAGTAATGAATTGATTTTTGAAACAAAAATCAGATTTTTAATTATTGAATAGAATTAATTAATTTGAAGGGTAGTTAGTTAATGAAATTTTGAATCGAAATTGGACTTTGAATAAGAAAAAGGGTTTGTAATTCATATTTGAAATCAAATATATAACTTGTGTTGAAAAGGGAATTCGATTGGGTTATAAGTAATTAAAATATATTTGAACGTGATATGTTCAAATAAAAAGTGGAATAGGCAAAAGAGCTACTTAACGAATAAATTAGCAAATTGAGTTAAAATGACCAGATTAAGTTGGGATAAATTAGAAATGAAAGTATATGTGTTAAACAGGTATGGAATGAAGAGAATAAAGTTTATAAATTTAGTGCCCGACAAAAAGGTACATGTTTAAATTCCATATGAGGTTTTATGCGCCGAATCGGTAAGCCGCTTAGGTTTTTGATTTTCTTTTTGAATGGAAAGGGCCCAGAGAGGCATTTTGTAGTTGTACCGAGTGACCCGTACAAAGGAAGTTATGGCGAAATTTTCTGAAAATTTAAGGAGTTAGAATATTTTTAAGAAAATTGGATAACAAGAAAATCAATATATCAACGTATATTGAAATCGATAAGGAAACGAATCTAAAATAGAATATTATAAACAAAAAGGAAATCTATAATTAAATCTGATAAAAATAAAAAGAGAAACATGTACACATTTTAAAAATGAATAGTTGGATTTTACGGTGTTGATTATTCGAGGCAACTGGCCTTGTCTGTTTTGAAGTTAAGATGTTATTCAATTAAGGTCTTAGAGGTAATTATACCCCAACTTGATTGATTTCATTTTTAACCAATAAATAACAAGATTCAGTCTCGAAAATCAATGTTCGAATAAGATTTAGTTGAGTGCAGTGATTTGGGTTGTTGTAACGATGTTTTACACAACATTCGTTTTAACCCAAATTAGTGGAATTTTGGAAATATAATAATAAATATTTCCCGAGGATAGAAATGAATGGTCGTGAAAGGAAGGAGTAATTGGAAATGAATTCCAAATATAAATAGAAGGTATTTTCTAAGTATAGAAAATAAAATAAGACGATATATGAGAAATGCTTCCCCAATAGCGTAAGAGGGCAGGATGATTATTGAGAATATCATGTTAACAAATATCGATAAGGAAATGGAGAAGGATTTTAATTAATGAAATACTAATTAAGGGGCCCAGTAATTGGTTGATGTTATGGATTAATGTTTGTTTATTTTTCTTCGATAGTTAAATAACCGACTATCAAAGTATTGACCAATATCGTTGTCAATATGGAGAGACCTGTTGGATTTTTATCTGAGAACCACTCCGTATTGGCAGTAGCATTACGAATAAAATAATATAAAGACAATCGAAGGCGGAGTGAAGTGCAAGGGCTTTATCTGTTAGTCCTAGGTAGAAATTTCCTAAAATGGATTTTTGGAAATTGTGCCCTTGGTTTCGTTCAGCCCCAGAATGAATGGGTATGGACGAATGTCTGACAGAGTATTTCTAATGATCGCATATGTTGGTCTGTACAAATATACATCCGGTGGCGGAGAATTTATTCTCTTAGCATAATATCTTAAATATCTTTGTGCAAATCAATTAGTGATTAACGGATCTGACAATGTGGCATTCAAAGAGATGATGCTATCAAGTAATTGCAACCTCAAGCCTCACAACTGGGAAATGGTATAAAATCGGGTAGGTCGCATGGCTAAGTGGTTAGCTGCCAAGTAGGGTGTATTGTCACCTGATCTAGAGAAATTCCTTTTGCTTCTTAAATCTATCGATGTTGTTGCTTCAGAACGGTTGCTGATCCCAACCGTTGGTGACAATACATTCGGTACTCTCAAGCGAAGTGAGGGGTCGGTCATGTTTAGCCTGGGTTGCAGGATGTTCTTGTTGAACCCGGTGTATTCTCTCAAGAGATACACTGTCGGAAGGTGGTCCCATATCTTGCCAGTTGGAATCCATTATCCAATAAGAGCCTGCAGTTTTGATTGTATACTATATATGTATAGCGTAAGATGCAAGTGTTCTGCTAAATTATTATTTACTTGTTTTAGGCACTATTATAATATCTGAAGATTATTGGTTTCCAGAAACTGTTTTGGGTTATCATAAGGTAAGAATCCTCTGTATTTATGTGTGGATTTGGTCTTACGATTATCTTTTCTTTCAAAAAGTTTTTTTAAAAGGTTAAACCAACAGTTGGATTACTCACACCAGTCCCATGACTGACCCAGAGTTTATTTTGTTTTGTTTTACCCTAAACTCTTGGGTGTCCAAATTTGTACAGGTAGTCAAGTAGTTCAGATATTTTCAGATATCCTTGGAGGAGCTTGGAGCTTAGAGCAGGAGGCTTCAACGTTAGATATATACTGAGTTAATTCAGCTATGTAGTGTATGTGATGAACAAATGTTGTACTCTGATATTGTGATGTATATATAGTTAAATTTGTATTTCAAATGTTGTTATATATTATATTTTATTCGTTCCACTGTAAGGTTTATGTTTACTTTGATGTTATATTTATGTTCTTCTATTCTAATATTTCTTTCTTTCTATTTCTCATCCTCTAACTTCTTTCTATTAATGATCCGATAATTTTTGGTGTTTGGTTAGTCGATATGGTATTTATATCGATAATCATGATCTGGAAAATGTTTGTTCGTTAAACTAGTATCAGAGCTTAGGTTGAGCGAACACCTAGGCTTTGGTGGGGTTTACTTATTAGAGATAGGGTCAGTAGTACCCTAGAATGAGTTGAGTATATATGTATGTGAGCGCGTATTTGTTAGTCGATATAAAAACTGTTTTATATTTTGTTGATTGGTTTAGCAAGTGGTTTATGGATTCTGGTCGATACAGGAAGTACAACTGTATCGACTGGTGTTCTTAAACACTTGAGCAGACCAATTTGGCATAATATTGTTTTAAAAAAAAGGGTTAATGAAATAATTTTACCCAAAATTCTACTTTAATATATAAAGAATAATTTTCTGAAACTATTATAATATATGGATGAGTTGGTTGTTATTATTATAATCAAATAAGATTATAAAATTGAAATGTTTATGTATAACCAAATAAAATTTGCATATGAATGAATTATACAAATGATATGAATTTAAAGTTAAATTCAAACCAGAATTCAGAATTTAATCCTGGGAAGTTGGAAAATATTTTTTTCGAAGTATATTAAAATAATATAGCTTTATTTTAAAAGGATTTTAGATGGATTTGAGGTGATAAAGTATCGAACGCACTACAGTAGCTGAAAATAATTCTGATGATGACTGCAACATCATCAGTGTTCATTTTCGAGTTTCTAAGTGATGGATTGCTATCTTAGAAAAGTTTTGATGGTAATTTGTTTAAAAGAAAACAAGTTGATTTGAAAATTCAAATGTTTTTAATTTGAAATAGTTATAAGTATATGTTTATGTGATTTTGAAAGAATTTGAAATAAAAACCCAGGAATTTGAATTCTGGAATTTAAGTTTAACCTAAGCAAGATTAAATGGATAGAAGTGAATAAATTTAAATACTTCTGAATGGAAACTAAAGTTTTGGTGGAATTAAAGTGTACATATATGATATGTTGATTTTCAACATAAACGAGTCTTGAAAAAGTTAATGGTTTTGTAGCATTTTTCCTACCTTAGTAATTTCGGGGACGAAATTCTTTTAAGGGGGGAAGAATGTAACGACCCATATTTTTGGGTCAATTTATTTTAAAATATTTATTATCATTTTAAATATTAAGCTGATAATATAAATCTATTTTTATATTGAGTTATTGATTTAATAATCGAAATATGATTTAATTCGAATATAAATAATTATCGTGATACGAGGATTTGAAATAATCCAATTCGAAATTTAAAACGGAGTCAAAATAGTTCAAATGATTAATAGAAATTCTATTTTAAAATAAATGATAATAATAATTTATTATCAAGCAATTAATTGTTTGGAATTTAATTTATATCAATTTAAATTAATATCTTCTTCATATAATCAAATGGAGCTTCGAAACCTGTTCGAGTGAGTTTAGAATAGTGATAAAACCCTAGGAATGTTAGTTATTGTGCTCAAATAGGAGTTCGAAATATCGTGATATTTTAAATCGTATCGATTCAATTCAAAGTAAATTAAATAAAAAAAAAATTTATCTATCTTAGATTTAATCAAATTAATTACCACTTCCTTAAACGTACGCCAACCATCACAAAAATACTACGCGCGCCATCCTAGAAAGTTAATTTACTGACCTAAGGAAATGAAAACACATCAGACCTATGCTTGAAATTAACACTACCTATTCTGTACCTAAATGAAAAGGACGCACTCCCATTCTTCTTTATAAAATCGTGCCATCTCTTCCAGTTTCCTCAGAAGCTCAAAATCAAACCGACCCTCTTTTCAATTTCTCAAAACAAAAAATATATACTCCAGGAAATCATGTAATAGTTGATTCATTGAATTCTCTGAGCGGAGTACCTCGATTTTTGTAAAGATTAAAAGACGCGAACTCTTTTTATGATGATCGATCGTGGCATCAACTAGGGTTGGTTTTGATTAGATTGTAGAATCGTCGGCAGGAGGAATGATGGTGATGGTAGAGAGCTCAATTCAGATCTGGTTTCGCAACCTTTAGGTTTTGATTAGAATGGTGAAGTCGCGATTAGTATTTGGGGCTGTTTTGATCTGATAACCGTCGAATGAAGGTTGGGAATCGTCGAATGAGGGATCAATCAACTCTAGGGTTGACTGTCACATGGAGCTGAGTGACGCAATGTGGAAAAAGGTTCAATCTGGAGATCGTATTGGGGATGAGTTTTAGGCATACATCTTATATGGAATTTTTAGTGTATTCGAAGTAGGTATAGGTGTTGATGGCATTACCCATGTACAGTGGAAGACAAAGTCGCAATTTGGATTCTTTTGCTGAAACCAGGAGATGATGCACATCAGCTTTTTTAGGGGTTTCTGGCAATTACTAAAGTCATGAATTCTTATAGATGGATTAAGGTATTCTTATTTATTTATTTAGTTTATAAGTTAAAACTGAAATTGTACTGATAAGTAAAACTGTCATTAATAGTTAATTTAGAATTTAGAAACTTAAAGTAAAATATTTAGTAAATCATTATATGGATCATAAATTAGATGGTTGTTTATTTTGATAGTTAGATTAAATTTAAATAGTTTAATCATTAAAAAAAATTAGTTATATCATGTTTATATAAATAAATTAGTTAGATTTATTTAAAGGATTATATATATTCATGTTAACTTAAATACAATATTAAAATGTGATTAAATGAGATTAAGGTAAATAGAAAAAAATAGTTAATATACATTAATTACTAATGTTTAATTATATATATTTTTACATTCAAACAGGTATGAGGAAAAATATGATATCATATCCATGCTAGGTCAAAAATCAAACATGGTTGGTTTTGTTGATTCGCATTATCGTTATCTACGTAGGAGCTGTATCGGATGGATATGGCGCTTAGTGGAATTTCTGCTAATTGCAAATGCAGTTCAGAATCCAATGGAATAAAATAGCGCAAGACATGGAATTTAAATCAGATATTCGGCAAATAAAAACCCTGGTGAGTAAACTCACACTTTGATTCGATTATAATTTATTATAATCGAATTTTTATTTATTCTGTTTGTTGGTTGATTTGTTGCATTGCTGTTTATTTATAAATTGTGGTTATAAATATATATTAGTTATTTAGGCTTGGTGTTTGTGGTTATTATATATATATATATATATATATATTGGTAGTTGGATATTTCCCGCAGTACCATTAGCTGATGCCCGTGGTATCTTTAGCGGATGACCCTATGCGCCCTACGCTATGATAGTGGATGACCTTCTATACTGCGATATCCTGCTTCGAAGAAGAATGGGTATTATTTATGTTGGCTAACGTCTGTGGATGTAGGGAAACAGGTTGGAGGGATTTAACTGGATTCCTCAAAATTTATTATTGTTTGTTTTCATACATATATTATCATATATGATGTGTTATACAACCCGTGATTTGATAATTGAGTGTTTTTGGATGTTTAGATATCACTGGGCCAAAATGTTAATTTATAAAAACATGGTGAAAAGGAGTTTTGTGATTTGAAACGAATATTCTATTTTTCCAAAATAGAATTCGAAATTGAGTGGACTAGAAATATTAACTTGTTTTGAATAATAAAAAACAAGTAAAGTAATTTATAAACAATGTTTAAAAATTAAATAATGTGGGAAATTGAAATGAATTCATAAACGGTGTTTATAAATTAAAAGGAATAATTTTCATTGGATAATGTGGGAAATTAAAATGAATTTATAAACAATATTTATAAATAAAGGTGAAAATTTATTGTTTGAATAATTTAAAATTTAAAATTCATAAATGTAAAATGAGAATTGGGAACGTGTTAAAAGGGAAACAATGGTATTTATTCAAATATTCAGAATATAAATTAAACTGAAATAAATCCATACAAATTTATGATATTATTCGACGATGTCGACTTTTGTAAACTAAATGATTTTTTTCTAAAATAAGATATTGGAATTGTTTAGAAAGAACTAAATTTAAACATGGAAATAGATTCTAGATTCATATATATAAGTTATAAAAATAAAATAATCCAAAAAGGGCAGAATTTCAATTGAATTTGAAATGGAACTTGTTTGAATACATAAAACAACTAAATTTATAAATAATGTTTATAAATGTAGTGCATTAATTATCCAGAGATAAACTAGTATTTTAAATTCAGGTATGAATTTAAAAATAGAATTTGAAATCATTTCGAAAAGAAAGCGGTTTTTATTCTGTAATTCGAAATATAAAATGAACTGGGTTTCAAATGGATTTGAAATAGAAACTGGTTTTAAATTATAAAACCAGGAAGTTAAATATATAAATGACATTTATAAATTAAGTGAGATAATTATCATAGGATAATTTGGGGTTTTAAATTCAAATATGAATTTAAAATGAATTGGAAATTGTTTCTAAAAGGGGATGATGGATTATATTCCAGAATTCGGAATATGAACTGAATTGAGAAAAATTCAAAGGATTTATAACTAGAATTCGATTATATCGAATTTTATAAATAATTTATTTATAAAGGGAATTGGAATTTAATATAGCAAACTGAACTATAAATAAGAGTATAACAAAGTAATGAAAAATCGAAAATTAGAGATAATCGGAAATATTAAGTTGGATTTGAAAATTGGATTTTATATATATTAAAATATATATTAGAACGAAATTTGAATTTAAATTAAACGAAGTTTAACGTATATTTTTAAATATAAATAAAACGAACTCCCAGCAGCGCGATAGTTCGAAAAATGGTGTTTCGAACTTCAATTGAGTATATAGAACTCAATTTAAGTCGGAATGATTTGAATTGAGAATTTCAGGATCAATTTGATAATAGTTTTCTAATGGAAGAGAAAAATATGGATTTCGTCGTATAGATTTTGAGTTATGTCAAAATCAAATTTTTAGAAAAATAGTGTTATAACCATTATAAAACCATAACAGTTTATTTAAATTAATAAAAGAATTTTATACAAATAAAATCTGAATTTCCATTAGAAAAATCCATATTTGAGTTATAAATTATATCCGAATTCAAGTGAAGCAATGAATTGATTTTTGAAACAAAAATCATATTTTTAATTGTTGAATAGAATTAACTAATTTGAAGGATAATTAGTTAATGAAATTTTGAATCGAAATTGGACTTTGAATAAGAAAAAGGGTTTGTAATTTATATTTGAAATCAAATATATAACTTGAGTTGAAAAGGGAATTCGATTGGGTTATAAGTAATTAAAATATATTTGAACATGATATGTTCAAATAAAAAGTGGAATAGGCAAAAGAGCTACTTAACGAATAAATTAGCAAGTTGAGTTAAAATGACTAGATTAAGGTGGGATAAATTAGAAATGAAAGTATATGTGTTAAACAAGTATGGATTGAAGAGAGTGAAGTTTATAAATTTAGTGCCCGACAAAAAGGTACATGTTTAAATTCCATATGAGGTTTTATGCGCCAAATCGACAAGCCGCTTGGCTTTTTGATTTTCTTTTTGAATGGAAAGGCCCCAAAGAGGCATTTTGTAGTTGTACCGAGTGACCCGTACAAAGGAGGTTATGGCGAAATTTTCCATAAATTTAAGGAGTTAGAATATTTTTAAGAAAATTGGATAACTAGAAAAATCAATATATCAACGTATATTGAATTCAATAAGGAAACGAATTTAAAATAGAATATTATAAACAAAAGGAAATCTATAATTAAATCTGATAAGAATAAAAAGAGTAACATATACACATTTTAAAAATGAATAGTTGGATCTTACGGTGTTGATTATTCGAGGCAACTGGCCTTGTCTGTTTTGAAGTTAAGATGTTATTCAATCAACGTCTGAGAGGTAATTATACCCCAACTTGATTGATTTCATTTTTGACCGATAAATAACAAGATTCAATCTCGAAGATCAATGTTTGATTAAGATTTAGTTGAGTGTAGTGATTTGGGTTGTTGTAACGATGTTTTACACAACATTCGTTTAAACCCAAATTAGTGGAATTTTGGAAATATAATAATAAATATTTCCTGAGGATAGAAATGAATGGTCATGAAAGGAAGGAGTAATTGGAAATGAATTCCAAATATAAATAGAAGGTATTTTCTAAGTATAGAAAATAAAATAAGATGATATATAAGAAATGCTTTCCCAATAGCATAAGAGGGCGGGATGATTATTGAAAATATCGTGTTAACAAATATCGATAAGGAAATGGAGAAGGAATTTAGTTAATGAAATATTAATTAAGGGGCCCTATGATTGTTTGATGTTATGGATGAATGTTTGTTTATTTTTCTTCGATAGTAACCGACTATCGAAGTATTGACCAATATCGTTGTCAATATGGAGAGACCTGTTGGATTTTTATCCGAGAACCACTCCGTATTGGCAGTTGCGTTACGAATCAAATTTTATAAAGACAATTGAAGACGGAGTGAAGTGCAAGGGCTTTTTCTATTAGTCCTAGGTAGAAATTTCCTAAGATGGATTTATGGAAATTGTGCCTTCGGTTTCGTTCTATCCCAGAACGAACGGGTATGGACGAATGTCTGATAGAGTATTTCCAATGATCGCATATGTTGGTCTGTACAAATATACATCCGGTGGTGGAGAATTTATTCTCTTAGCATAATATCCTGAATATCTTTGTGCAAATCAATTAGTGATTAGCAAATCTGACAATGTGGCATTCAAAGAGATGATGCTATCAAGTAATCGCAAACTCAAGCCTCACAACCGGAAAATGGTATAAAATCGGGTATGTCGCATGGCTAAGTGGATAGCTGCCAAGTAGGGTGTATTGTCACCTGATCTAGAGAAATTCCTTTTGCTTATTAAATCTATTGATGTTGTTGCTTCAGAACGGTTGCTGATCCCAACCGTTGGTGACAATACATTCGGTACTCTCAAGCGAAGTGAGGGGTTGGTCATGTTTAGCCTGGGTTGCAAGATGTTCTTGTTGAACCCAGTGTATTCTCTCTAGAGATAAACTATCAGAAGGTGGTCCCATACCTTGCCAGTTGGTATCCATTATCCAATAAGAGCCCGCGGTTTTGATTGTATACTATATATGTAGAGAGTGAGATTTAAGCGTTCTGCTAAATTGTTATTTACTTGTTTTAGACACTATTATAATATTAGAAGAGTATTGATTTTCAAAATTTGTTTTGGGTTATCATAAGGTAAAAACCGTCCGTATTTATGTGTGGATTTGGTCTTACGATTATCTTTTCTTTCAAAAAGAATTTTTAAAGGTTAAACCAATGGTTGGAGTTTACTCACGCCAGTCCCAGGACTGACCCAGAGTTTATTTTTTTTTGTTTTACGCTAAACTCTTGGGTGTCCAAATTTGTACGGGCAGTCAAGTAGTTCAGGTATTTTCAGATATCCTTGGAGGAGCTTGGAGCAGGAGGCTTCAACATTAGATATATATAGAGTTTATTCCACTGTGTAGTGTATGTGATGAAAAAATGTTGTACTCTGATAATGTGATGTATATACAGTTAAATTTGTAATTCAAAAGTTGTTATATATTATATTTTATTTGTTCCACTGTAAGGTTTATGTTTCTTCCGATGTTATATTTATGTTCTTCTTCTGTTCTAATATTTCTTTCTTTCTATTTCTCATCCTTTAACTTCTTTCTATTAATGATCCCGTAATTTCTGGTGTTTGGTTAGTCGATATGGTATTTATATCGATAATCAGGATAGGGAAAATGTTGGTTCGTTATAAGATCCTTACGACGTTTATCGGCGTAACTCTTCTGACGATCTTGGGCTGGCTTCATTCGTTGCCGAACGATCTCGATGTAATCCGAGGTCTCTCTTATCATTTCTAGCCCAAGTACCAACTTATCTCTAGTTTCTAACCAACGTGTTGGAGAATTGCACGGTCTTCCATACAAGGCCTCGTATGTTGCCACCCAATGCTCGACTGGTAGCTGTTGTTATTAGCAAACTCAACCAGATGTAGATGTTCTTCCCATGATCCTCCGAAGTCTAGCACGCAAGCCCTTATGAGATCTTCTAAAACTCGATTGACTCTCTCAGTCTTACCATCAGTTTGGGGATGATAAGTTGTACTCAAGCACAACTCGGTTCCCAAAACTTCTTGTAAACTCTTACAAAATCCACTCGTAAATAATGGATCTCGGTCACTCACTATACTCTTTGGGACACCATGGAATCGAGCTATCCATTTCACATAAAGTTCAGCCAGTTTCGACGCCGTCCTAGTCGATTTGACAGGAATGAATCTCGCACTTTTGGTCAAGCGATTTATAATGACCCGAATTCTTTCATTTCCTGCCCTGGTTCTAGGTATTCCATCGATAAAATCCATTGATATCTGCTTCTATTTCCACATAGGAACCTCTAATGGCTGAACCAAACCACTCGGCTTTTTCTGTTCATCTTTCACCAACTGACAGTTCATACACTTGGAAATGAACTTTCCAATATCTTGCTTCATCCCCTCCTTGTAGTAGACTTGCTTCATGTCCTAATACATCTTATTACCACCGGGGTGAATCGTCAACTTCGAGTGATGACATTCTCTTAGAACCTCATCTCCCAATCTGTCAATATCAGGAACAACTAATCGCCCTTGCTTTTGAAGCCAACCTTCTTGATCGACCTCGAACTCTTTATCCTCTGGTTCCAATCCCTGGATAAACTCGACAAGCTCACATCTTGCCTTTGGCTCACGCCAATCCTTTCAATGAGAGTAGGTCTTATCGATAAGCTTGCCAACATTTCAGGTTCCAAGTCACACCTTGGACCGAAATAAAATCTTGCCAAATACTCAAGGCTCTTCCATTCCGAAAACATCGCTCCCAAACTTGCGTGTCTTTGACTCAATGCATCTGCAATTGTGTTACCTTTAGCAGGAGTATAGATTATACCAAAATCATACGATGCCAGAAAATCTAGTCATCTTTGCTGCCGAAGATTCAAATCCTTTTGGGAGAAAAGACACTTTAACGATTTGTGATCCGTAAACAACTCGAATCGAACTCCCAACAAGTAACGTCTCCACATCTTTAGAGCAAACACAATTGCCGCCAACTCTAAATCATGAGTCGGGTAATTTCTCTCATGTGGTTTCAGTTGTCGACTCGCGTAGGCCACTACCTTATCCTTCTGCATAAGAACTGCTCCAAGTCCAGTACCACATGCATTGGTATACACCACCATCTCTTCATTCCCGCTTGGAATGGTCAACACAGGTGCACTCGTCAATCTCTTTTTCAGGATTCCAAATGCTTGTTCACACTTCTCATCCTATGTGAACACTTGGTTCTTCTTCGTCAATCCAGTCAATGGTGCAGCTATCTTGAAGAAATCCTTGATAAACCGTCGGTAATAACCGGCTAACCCAAGGAAACTTCTCACATCTGTCGCATTCTTAGCTCTATCCCAGTCTTGGATTGCAGCCACTTTAGCGGGGTCAACCGCAATCCCACTACCTAAAATTACATGACCTAAGAATCTCGCTTCACTCTTCCAGAAGTGACACTTTGAAAACTTGGCTCTCAGCTGATGTTTTCTTAAGATTTCCAACACGATCCTCAAGTGCGTCTTGTGCTCTTTCCTCATTCGATGAGTAGACCAAAATGTCATCCACAAAACACAAGTATGAACTTATTCAACTGGTCTTTGAATACCATATTCATAAGATCCACAAAATACACTGGTGCGTTGGTCAACCCGAATGACATCATCAACCATTCGACGAACCCGGATGGTGTCCTAAAAGCAGTCTTTGGCAGACTATCCTTTGCCACCCTCAACTGATGAAATCCATTGCCAGATCCATCTGAGAAAACACTTTGGCTTCATGAAGCTGATCGAACAAGTCATCAATCCTTGGCAACGAATACTTGTTCTTCTTAGCCACCTTGTTCAGCTCACGATAGTCCGCACACAATCTTAACGAGCCATCTGCCTTGGTTGCAAACACGACTGGTGCACCCCATTTGGAAACACTTCTCCGAATGAATCCCTTCCTAACAAGGTCTCGAACTTGCACCTCCAACTCTTGTTGTTCCTTAGGTGCTGCCTAAGAGGCATGATGATTGGTCTAGCACCCTAGACCAAATCGATGCTAAACTCAATCTCGCGATGCGGCGTTAACCCTTTGACTTCGTCAAAGACATCCTCATACTCATTAGCAATCAGCACAGATGATAAATCTTCTTGTGGAATCATAAGCAAATATATATAGCTAATGAAGACACCCTCTTCGCGCTTACACTTTATCAACACCTTTCACCCTTCCATATCCCTGACTCTCACCTCTAGCTTCTCGCAATTCACCCTTACCGCATACTTCTTGAGCTAATCCATGCCCAAGATGATCCCAAACCCAGCGAAATTAAGAACAAAGCAACCATACACAAAAGAGCAACCATGACTCGACAACATTAGACCATGACACAACATGCACAAACTGGACGAACCCCCAACTGTACTAGTCATGATCAATGGTCTATCACAAATCTCGGGTTCCAAACCCAAGCGACACACAAGCTCATTGCAAATGAATGAATGCGACGCTCCAGTATCAAACAAAACTCGAACTGAAACACAATGAATAGAAAGAGTACCCTGCACCATGACACCCTTTCCTTTCTCCTCTGCAATATGAGCTTTCGAAGAAGATGGTACTGCTCCTAAAGCGTAAGCCTTAACCACTTGCTTCCCTTGAGCTGATTCTTGGCAATCATGCTTCTCATGTCCCGGCTTTCCACACTTGAAGCACTTCTTTTTAGCTTTAGGATTCTTGCATTCACTAGCAAAATGACCCTTCTAACAACAATTGAAGCAAGTCATTTCTCCCTTCTGCTTCTTTTGGCCATCCTTCCCTTTTTGTTGTTGTTGCTTCCTCTTCTTGTTATTACCACCCTGCTGTGGCTTCTGCTCCTATTTAGCTGCAACAACATACATCTTCTTAGGAAATAGACTTTCATGCCTCAAAGCCTTCTCAACGATATTCTCAAATTTATCATCGAGGTGATCCACAAGATGATTCCAAAGATATTCATCCACTTCCAAGACAAACTTCTCATTATTTTGATAAGGAGTATCCACATATGAACGAGAATACTTCGACAAGGCCTCGAAGTCAGAGATATAGTCAAGAACTGATCGACCATTCTGTTTAAGCTCCACGAATCTCTTAAATAGAACAGACTTCTGCATGATGGAGATAAATTTTGCTTCAAACTTAAATTAGAATTATTCCCATGAAATATCCTCTTCAGAACTCTCAAGTGTGATAGAGTTCCACCAATCCATCGCTCTTCCCACTAACTGCCTTGATGCAAGTTTCCTCTTTGTTGCATTATCAATGCCCAAGTCCTTGAAGATTCGAATACAAGTATCCAACCACCTTTAAACCTCTTCAACTGGTTCAGTGCCCTTGAACTATTTCCCTCCCAATGATGTAAAGTCTTTGCATGGCTTTGCAAATTCTGTAGCTCTCGGCACATGGACTACACGTCAACCGTAGCTGCCATTGGAGTGGGGTTCCTTCGAAGACATGCTTCCATCATAGCTTCAAACATGGCCGAGCAATCTGGTGTCTGCCATTATCCCCTCCAGGTATAGTTTCCTCCCTAGAAGAATGTCTCATATAACGTTAACTCATTTTAAATCTACAAATTAGAATGATTAGCCTCTTTCAAGAAAACTGCTAAAGGAATTCAACCGCTGCTACTATATATGCTAATATATATATATATATATATATATATATATATATATATAGAGTAAGCATCCAATTGAAATCTACAGGTATGACTCTCATACGTAATTACATGTTTGAACTTTGGCTAAAAATCGATAACCAGAGCTCTGATACCAAATGTGACGACCGCCCACAGCCCTTGAACTATACAAGAGGAATAATGTGCTGAAAGGTATGCACGGCAGCTAGGAATGATCATCAAGGTATGATACATAAGTGGAACCTGTCGTAAACTCACAGCATGAGGATAAAATATAATAGAACATATACAAAGGTAGTGATAGTGAAGTAGAAAACACTAAGCTTTCATGACAACTAGAAAGTATTTCCTACACATATGGATATCAACAACAGTGTTTGTATAATTTGCCTTACTATAGCACTCAAGGAAATAGTAAACAACGGAAACACATAGAAGATAGTAATAAAACTGGTACGTGAGCCTCTTGCCTGCCATCAATCAGCATCAACGTCCTCACTAAATCATCACCTGTCACCTGCTACCCAGTCTGCCCATCCACAACCAGATGACAGACCAAGGTAATTAGAGGAAAACATAAAACCTTGAGTTAGACAACAGTTTTAGTGAGCGATAAAACAGATAACAAACTTCATCAATAAAGTATATGAGAATGGGTAAATAAACAATAAATCTACCTAGCTCCAGAGAAGAACTTACACCTGCCTTCCCCACACCTGACAGTGATAGCCTTTATGATCCATATATCTAAAGGAATAACAATTCAGCAATAGCAACCAGAACAATCAGTCACACATAGCAATAACAACTCAGCCATTATTACGACAAGCATTCAAACATCCATAACTGACTCTGGTTATCACCACCAACCATGCTTTGGAACCCTCGTTATTGCATGACTGGCTAACAACTTGTCATCAATTATCAAGGACCACACACGATGCCACGGTTCTAGCAAAACCCACACGCTATACACAACACGTGTCTAGGCCATACACGACGCCCAGGGGACTCGACCTACAATTGGTCTTCAATTGTACCCCTGATTTGATTTCTCTATAACCTACGACAATGGAAATTCCTCAGCCGTCTTACCTCTAGTCATTATCAATTACGACTATTAGTTAGCTCATAACACTTTAGAGCAATTACTTCATACGAACTCAATACATCCTTGAGTCGTCCCCACATTCGTCACATCCAATGAACAAATCACTTCACTTCGTCATTCTCCATTGAATTCACTACGAAGTCATCACATCACATCACTGAATTACATCACTGCAGTACGGCTAGGGTTTGGGGGTTTGCCTCCAAAAAAATATTTTTCACCCCTTTTTATTCAAATTTGAGTCGTACCCAAAAAATAAATTTTTTAGAAATTGACCCTATGCGACCGACCCTATCTTGCTCAACCGACCGACCCAATATGGTGCGACCGACCCTCTTTTTCTCAACCTAACATGGTGCGATCAACCCTGCTGCTCAACCCAACATGGTGCAACTGACCCTCCTTTTCTCAACCCAAGATGGTGCGACCGAACCTGCTGCTCGACCTAACCATATGCACTACCGACCTGCATCCCTATGCGCGACCGACCCCAAGCCCCTTTCTCTAGAACATGACCGACGACCAGGTAAGTAGCGACCAACGAGCCCTGTCTTGTTCTCCAAGACAACATCATGGTGCGACCGACCCCTACGAACGACCCAAAACCCGCAATTTCCAATGCAACTCCAATCTCGACCAAACCTTCGCCAAACTATCGATTCGACGAAACCAACTCATCTATCTCACCAAATATGACCACAAACATGATATGAATTCATTAACAACATGAAAACAACGATTTTCATTAAAATTATGCAAATCACTCAAATGTCATGATAATTGATCATATGCACGAAATTATAGATCTTACACATTCACATGAAATGTCATAGAAATTACCTATCTAAACTTGCTAAATCAGATCATAGGGTGATTTAATATGAAAATGGACTTACCAATGCATAGATTTAAACACTTGAATTTGATGAAAAACATGAACAAATACTCATACACTTCATTGAGTCCATGTGAGAGATGCATATCACTCACCAATTCTCCCAAACAAGCAAAAATCAGTGAAATAGGAATCCGCACAGCAAGCACCTCACACCAAACACCTTGATCCGATGAATCCTTGCTTCAGCTGATGTAGATCTAGCCTCCAATGGTGTAGATCTTCAATTTCCCTCCTTGGATTTTGATTTCTAATGGTGGAAATGTGTTAGAGGAAGGAGGGGCACAAGGTCTCCAAATGAGAGAATGGAAAACTAAAACCATTTCCGATATTCCCTAACCCTATTTATAGTTTCCACCAACCCACTAATGTGCCTCCCCCAAATCAGCCCATTAGGCTCCCAAAACCTGAGTAGCCAACTGAAAAACTTTTAAACAACGATTTTGCCCAAACCGCTGAGCCAAATCCTTAATGTAACCACTCGACGAAAAGGCAATCTTCAATTCATTTCCAATGGCGTAGGTCTCATCCTCTGATTCAACCGGAGTCAAAAGTTATGCCCTGTCCAAGACTGACAGGGGGAAAATAGTCACAAATGAAATCGATAAAAATTATGGACATGTCTCACATCCCCATAAGCAACATATCAAAAAATGAGAATTATCCAACCCTCAGGGAATAAAATAAAAATATTTTACGATCTTCCAATACGTAAAATGCGGGATATTACATTACTGAAGCGGAGTGCATGCCTTGGGGATAGAAGGAATGAAGGTCAGAGGAAATGGTAAGGATACAAGGAGTTTTAAGGTACATTTTTTTTTGGGGAAAATGTAGTGTACAGTGCGTGAGTGTTTCTCAAGTAAGAGTAGCAGGTTAGATAAATCATTTATTTAGGGAAGAAGCCTTTAACGAGCGCGGGTCTAAATATTCATTTGGGTTGAGAATAAAGACAGAAGCCCGACCAAGGAAGAAAAAGAAAAGGAATATTTTTAAATAAACTTGAAGGATAGCCATGAAATAAAAGTGGAGCAGTATTGTCTTACAGGGTGAAGGGAAGAAAACTGTTGATAGCGGGCATGAATAATTATGGTAATGGGCCGACATAGGGAAAGAAAAGGGTAAAGGCCCAATGTAGAATTTAAATTTAAGTCATTTAATTTAAATAGAGTATAAACTTGTAATGTTAATATCTAACCCATACATTATCAGAACGGAACATCGCTCGTCATGTGGGATCGTACAAATGCAGAGTATACGATAAAGCTGGTCTGTCGCCTTTTGAAGTTTGTTTGAATTTAGGAAAATAAAATAAAACGGTTGACTGGATTTATCGACCATTAATCGTTATTTAACGATTAACAACTAAGGTGAGTAAACTCACTAACTCTGTCTAGTTCTATAGTTTTATAAATGTTATTTAATATTGATAAATGATAATTGATTGTCGTGTGATGATCGTTTGGATGAATTGCATATTAATTGGTTGAAATTTTAGATACAGTAATATATATAAACCGTTAGTTAAATATTGATCTCATCTATTATTATATTTCAAATTGATATGAAATTAGTGTTATTAGGTTGATTAACATCTGTGGATGCAGGGAAACAGGTTGGAAGAATCCAATTGGATTCCTTAACAATTATATTGTTGTTTTTTCCATATATATTGCATTATATGATGTGACAAATAATCAGTGATTGATTATTGTGTGTTTTGGGATGTTGAATAACATTAACCTGAAATAATTGGTATTTAAATACCGTAAAATATATCCGAATATATTGGAAGTGAAATTGTGATATATAAAAAGAATAATCTATTTATAGAAATTGAATTTTCGAGTAAACTGGAATATAATAACTTGTTTGAATTATATTAAAACATGTAGTTTGATATATAAATGATATTTAGAAATAAGATGAAATAATTGGGAAATGCAAATACAAGAATGAATATTAGAAAAGGAAATGGGAAATAGTTTCAAAAGGGAAAACGATGGAATTTATTTCGATATTCAAAATATGGATAGGATAGAAATAAATCCATAAGGATTTTTAATTTCTCGACTATGTCGAATGTTAATAAAATAATTTAGATTTTAAATTATATAATTCAGTATTTGATGAAATAGTTAATATTTGATTTAAAACCAATAATTCATAATCAAATATGTATTCGAGATTTAGTTATAACTTATAAACAAGGTTTATAAACTAAAATATGAAGTATGAATTAATAAATAACAAGACGAATGGAATTTCGAACTGTAATGGTATTTATTATTTAAATCAAGATTTGATTTAATAAAATGAGTCCATATTTCTATAGAGGAATAATATTCACATTTTAAAGTGAATAATGATTTAAAAGCAAAAGTTTTGCAGATTTAAATGGAGTTAAGAGAATTAGAAACTGATTGGAGACTGGTTAAGTTAAATGGCTTTCTGTGTATTGATTCTATGTTGGTTTCGGCCTTCGGGGTTAATACTAAGAGAGTTGTTCTCTTACTAATTTACGGTTAGGGACTGATGGACGTGGAAAGATAATGATGTGTGAATAAGATATGGAAATGTTTTCAAGTGTTAATAACGTATGTTTTCATAATAGGGGAAATAAAGAGTTGTGGATATATGGAGACGTTTTCCAAGAAAATCATGAGAAGTAAAATGGGTTTTAAGAAATAAATGGGAAATTGGGAAATGAAATGATGATTGATCGATAAGATTTCCATTTGGGAATACGACCATTGTTTGTACACATGTTTTCCTTTGATAGTAAAATCACTGGCTATCAATTTTTTTGACCATTTCCGTTGTCAATAAGGAGAGACCGGGATCAGATTTATTATCTATAAACCACTCCGAATGGGCATTATTGTTTAGATTGAAGACAATTGAAGATGGGGGTTATACAAGGGTTATCCTGGTGATCCTAAGTAGAAATTGCCTAAGATGGATTTACAGAATAATTCCTTTAGGTTGTCCAGTTCCAGGACAACTTGAATGGATGTATATCTGATAGAGTATATCTGGTAGATCGCGTAAGTTGATCGTTTCAAATGTATTTACGTTGATGGTGGAGCAATTCATTTCTCTTAGCTTATACTCTTGGTATTTTCGAGGAAATCAATTTGTGATTTGACGGGTATGACGATGTGGCAATCAAAGTAAATAAAGGAGTGATCTGTTAAAAGATACGTTATGACCTCAAGCCTCATCAACTGGGAAATGATTAAAATCGGGCAGGCAGCATGGCTAAGTGGGTCGCACCCAAGTAGGGTATATTGCACCATCTAGAGAATATTCATATTTGTTACTTCTTTTCATTTCTGTATCTCCCGGGAATGGTTATGTTGGTATACCAACCATAAGGTGACAATATATTCGGAGCATTCAAGCGAATTGAATGGTCAGTCATGTGTGGCTGAGTTACAAGATGTTCTTGTTGAACTCCAGTGTATCGCTTTTAGAGTTCACTGATTGGAAGGTGATCCCATACCTTGTCATCATTGGAAATCCATTTCCCAATAAAAGCCCACAGTTTTTGATTGTATATTATATATGTAGAGTGTGAGATGAAAGCGTTCTGCTAGATTGCTATTTACTTGATTATACATTATTATAATATCAGAAAATATTGATCTTAAGAAATATTTTGGGTTATCATAAGGTGAAAACCGTCCGTGTTTATGTGTGGATTGGTCTTATGATTATCATTTCTTTTAAAAAGGTTTTTTGAAAAAATTAAACCATATGATTAGAGTTTATTCACACCAATCACTTAACTGGCCCAGAGTTTATTTTGTTTTGTTTTTCCCTAAACTCTTGGGTGCCCAAATTTGTATGGGCAGTCAAGTAGTCGGGATTTTTCAGGTATACTTGGAGGAGCTCGGAGAAGGAGGCTTCAGAGTTAGATATATTTAGAGTTTATTCCGGCTGTGGTGTTATGTGAGAATAATATGTAAATATAGTTACCAGTTTGTATTTCCAAAGCTGTTATATAATATATATTTTTGCATTCCGTTGTGAGATTCGTGTTACTCTGATTCTGTTCTATGGTGATCTTCTTCTATTCTAATTTTCTCTCCTTCTATTTCTCACCTTCTAACTTCTTTCTATTAATGATCTGGTATTTATGATGTTTGGATAATCAATATGAGTTTTATGTTTATTTCAAGGTTGAAAATCCCAGTTCGTTACAATCTTATTCCAAAATTGAATGCAAAAAGGAATGTTTGGTTATTAGCTAGAACCAAAACTTTAAATTTAATAACGACAATAATCATAATAGAAGAATAATAACTTCGTTAATTGGGCGAATATATACACACACACACCACATTAGTCCAAATCTACGTAAACAACGAGATGTATATTATAATTAAGTTTGCGTGTTTGAGTGGTTTCCAATTTATGGAATTATACATGAAAATGTAATCCATACTCAATGGTAAAATATGTTATGACCGTTGTAGCAATTAATGTAATTGACTTGCTATAAACAAGGTCGTAAAGAAATAATAACTATTGTAACCATCATTGATTGGGGAAAACAAGTTACATTAGGTAAGTTAGGCCTAAATGTTTACAATTTGAAGACAATGACTAGGAATAAGAATTGTAACACTGATCAAGTGACTAAATATTTCTTATATCATATAATATATATATATGTATATATATATACATACACAAAAAAAATTAAAGAAAAATAGAAATGTTTAAGGAGTTACAATAATTAGATTTGAAATAAAGAGGGACTGGTATAATAAGGATATTTCATTGTTAATTAATGTCTACGAAAATTATGACCATTATGTTCATGAGTGACATTAATCATAATCAATGGAAATAAATGGTATTTAAAGGTTAAAATAATGCCTTAGGAAAATATGACCGTCATGGTCATAAATGGCAATAACCATATCGAATGGAAACGAATGAAATAAAAAGGGGATTAATGGGAACTGGTTTCTGTTTTAAATTCTAAGTCCAACAAGGAAGCAAGTAAATAAATATCCTAGGACATAAAGGATACAACTTTCCTTATTATATATTAGTTAACCTATAACTAGTAATTAAAATTTAGAATTGAACTTAGTAGGTTAATGATAGGAGACCAGCTGCCTTATTCGACAGAAGTCTGCACTTTCCAGTAGTTGAATATATGTTCAACTGATGTGAGATATCATTCACCATAGGAACCCGTGACGATAGTTAGTTTGCGTACGTGGAAATATTTCCTAAAGAGAAACTAAACGGGAATAACTCAATAACGTGGCCTTCTTTGGGATTAGGTTTTAAGTGGTTAGATCCACCTATAAAAAGGTATTAAGCAACCGCGTAGCCCACCTCCTACGAATGAAAGCATTAAAGTCTAACTATGTACGAGCTCGATAATCTTCACGAATAGTCCACTTCCTTGGGTCTTAAGTGGTTTGGGTCGAGGGCTCCACCTGGGAATAGGTCTTAAAATGTCCGGCATGGTAATTCCATAGGGATACCTATCCCATGGGAAGTATTTAGTGACTAGGATATTATCAATAAGGCCAACTAGATAGTAACGAGGGGGTCCACCATAGGAGGGTATTAAATGGCGTGCTACGCCTACCTAACTGAGTGGTCTTAAGAGGCTGCTATCTCTCGCCTAATGAGGGGCATGGGTCTACATGCATGAATGATGGAAGCCTTAATTAGTAGCACCTGTAACTAGTGTCCACTAATTTATATTGCAGTTTGAGTAAACGATCGAGAGGCATTAAGTGACCAATAGGTCTGCCTAAGGTCGTAAGCAATCAAAAGAATCCACCCTTAGCTATCATTTGATAGTGAGGTCTAAAGTGGCTCTATATATGCATAAATAACAAGCCTCCGGGTGATTAGCGAGTAGTTGAGATCCCCACCTTCTAGTTTTGGTGATTGGTTAAATGATAGTTTAAGGGATTCATAAAAATATGTGTAAATGTTCTATCTCAGTACCGTTATCGTTGAGAAGGCCACCTTGGGTATGGTAGTCAGAGTCGTGCGTCAATGTTTACAAAGATTAGTAACTATCCTTGGTAGGCATATGTCTTTGGTTGAACCAAACATGATACATCTTTATATTGTAAACCGTGTTATACTCTTCCTGTTCACCAGAACTTGTCATACTGACGCCCTCCTCATTACAATCTCCCAGGTTTTCTCAAGAGGGTCTGGTTCTCATAGGTGCTTAAGTTTGGTTTTAGGTTCTCGTTGTTGACACCAAAATTTACACTGGCCAAATATAAAGAAGCGGAAGCTTCGAAACAAGAAAAACAAAGGGCTTGAGGTGACAAAGTCGAAGCCAAGTAGGAAAGGTTTTGGGATAGCTAGATCGACACTTATATAAAAAGAGGTACACAACAAAGACAAATTCCAACACCTGGTATCATTGTAAACGACACCAAAAATATAAGGGGAAGAACGTGGAAGCGACACAAAAGCAAAGAACGAAAGCTACAACTCCGGTACCAAGGAATGTAAAGAAAGAGTCAACACCTATAACAAAAGCATAAAAAGGAGGCTACAAAACCTATACCGAAGTAAAAGGTTCAAAGTATAAGGGATTATAGAATGGATGGTTAAGGAAAAACAAACACTAGAGGGGGATGACGGTGAATAGTGTTTTTGAGAATTTAAACAAAATTTAAACTTATATGAACTATTATATGAATCAAACTCCACGGAAACAATAACAGACACATAATCAAAAACAAATGCAAAGATAAACAAAATAAAGTACAGAAAAGGAAAGAACACACCGGATTTTATACTAGTTCGGAATTGCTCCTACGTCCAGTCCTGCACAACGCTGGATTGTGTAGAGTTTTATTACTATATCAATATCCAGTTACAAACCTCTTTGATTTCAAGGCTATAAGGGATACCACCGATTCCACACACACTTGATCAAGTATACCTTCCTTGATTTCACGGCTACAAGGGATACCACCGATTACCTGTCCTTGATTTCACGACTACAAGGGATACCACCAATTACTTTACACAACCCAAACAATTACAAACAACCCTATAACTCTACAATAACACTTGATTCAGAGAGTAATGAGTAGAGAGTGTAGAGAGATGAAGATTAATGAAAACATAATTGAATTCGGTAGAGTATGGGTGTAGAAATCATAAAAATGATAAAGAATAATGATGTAATTATGGGAATGAAGATAGAGAATAAGAAGTGATTAAAAATTCGAAATCAGCCCCTTTTTATAATGCGTGAAAGGCTACAACGTCTCAGAACCGTCACAAATAGTGAAAAGACACTTCCTTTCAATTTTGAAAAAATAACAGTTATATGTCGACTTGTGTATATATGTATGTCAATATATATATATATATATATATATATATATATATATATATATATGTACAAAATTGGAATTTGAATATTTTTCAAGTGTTTTGATATATATATATCTATAATTCTGGAAATTCTTGAATTAAAATATAGTGTTATAAATGAATATTATAAAGTAGAAAATCATATGAAAACATAAATATAAACTAATAAACTTATTTATCAAATTATTGAGTTTAAAACTATAAAAATATAAAGTATATAAAATATAAATATATAAAACTTATAAAGTTCAAAACTATAAAAATTAAGTTTAAAATCAAATTAAAATAGAAAGTAAAATAGAGAAGAAAGAGATTGAAGATAGAATTTGAAAACAGAATTTGAAATTATTTTGAATTTGAACCTGGAGTGTTATTCAAAGTCTTACATAATCTAGACTCTATAACTATATTTATCTTGAAGTCTTGAAATCTTGAATACCCATGAGTCTTGAAATATCTCTAAATTCTGAATCTCTAACATCTTTAAACTGTACAGTCTTCGGTAATATTTCCTGTATATAAATCTTGCATATGTGTATATATATATTCTAGATAGAGGTGTTAGTATATATTTTATAATCAATTAATATTGAAATAACTTTGCTGTCAGCAAAACTCTATTTTCCAACAATCTCCCACTTTTTGATGATGACAACCTTAGTTTATAAAATATCATACCTGTATATACCTATTGATGATGTCCCTTCAAATACTCCCCCTGTCTATATGAATCCTATAAACTATGTCTATATTTTACAGTTTCTCCCCCTTTGGCAGAATCAAAAAGAAATTGTAAAACTACTCCCTCTTAATGATATAACTCTCTAAGTAAATCTATAAGTAACTAAGTAACTTATAATTCAAAGTAGAATACTCCCCTTTAATCTATATAAACCTATAATAGTAATTCCTAACATTATGATGATCAAATACAAACCAATCCAAGTATTATGCTTACATTTGTTTGATATCAATTATACAAACCAAATCAAATCAAAACACACCACACCACACCATATGTTTAATATATACAAGTTTCAAGCTATAAAATCCAAATCAAATTCATACAAATTAATCAGATCAACCATACCAATCAATTAAACGTTTCTTGAAACTTCAGTCCATTCATCTTGTCCAGTGATTGGGTTCTTCTTGATGTCCTTGCATTCTTCTTCATTATTACGTGAATCTTTGTTGTTTTAATCTCTGAAATGAGAAGAGATTGTCCAACGAATTACATCAAAATGTTTCTCTTGATATTCCACCATTCTCATCTGAATTAACTCTAGTTTGCGTTGATTACATAATACTATAGAGAGAATTTTCTTGAAATAATTCAAAGAATCATTAATATTTTCACTTATGTTATGGGTTAGATTTGCCATGGATTTTGATAAGAAATGAATAAGGAAGAAGGAGAAATAGATTAATAAAATTTTCTGGAAGAAATAGGCTTAAATAGGGTCTGGAATTCGTTGGATTTTAAATGGACATGAGTAGTTATTTAATTTTAAAATTTGAAACAATTTGACAATCTGGCAGTTATATGTCGACGTATACATAAATGTATGTCGACATATGCTATTGATAATTTTGAAAATTTTCAAATTTTGAACTTATTTTAAACTAAAAATAATTTTAAAAATTATAATAGTAACTTAAAAACAACTTTAAATAGAAATAAAACTCCATTCATTACTCCATAAAAAGCAAATACATCCAACTAATTAAGACACACTAAATACAAGATTCGAAAGCAAATACAAGGAAATATAAGTGAATACATAAAGATAAATAAAACTAAATAGGTTAGTTCCCAGTGGATGGTGATGAGGAAGATGAAATTCCAAGCTTTCTTCCTATCTTGACCATGAACTTGGACATTTTGGAAAGATTTTTTTCAAGATTCTTTTGATTGTTGACAGTATTGACTTGATTTTGAACAATCGTCCCTTTAGAAATGCATCTAGTGTTGGTTGGACACTCAACACTTTCTAAAGAAGTTTCCTCTTCTTCTTCGACTTCCATTGACGCTTGTTCTTGTTGCATTCGAGCTTGTTTGGCTTCGAATGTCTCATATGCTTGAAAATGAGAGGAATTTGCATTAGATGCATGTTTGATGAGTCAAACACTTTTCTAGGCACAAACTCTTCTCCATGAAGATCAACTCCAAAGTGTTTGAAAATACGAATGAGATAAACATCATAGTAGAGAGTGTTTTCTCTTGAGGACAACTCTATGGCCTTAATTTCATTTAAAATCATGTTGGCCTAATTGAAGGTATAGCCACCCATAATAGCAAAGAGAGCGTTTTTAACTTTGAGAGTTGGATTGTTGAAATTTCTGGAATGGGAAGTGATGGTATGTTGAAGGAGAAGGTTTACGATTCTTGTTTTGGATGATAAAAGCGGTTTTTAACTCCATTGGAGCATCATCTTCAAATATGTCATGGTAGGTCTCTACATCAGTTTCATCGGTTTTGAAATCCGAAAAATCCAATCCCGTGCTTCTATAATTTAGAATAGTGCCTAAGAGTTCGGCATCAAGAACAATTTGCGTTCCTTTCATGATACTCCAAATTTGATTTTCATTGCCTTCGTAAAATCCGCGATTAAGATTTGCATAAAACATCTTGATGATTTTGGGATAACATACTTCTTCGTTATCACGAGAGTCAATTAGACTCAAGACTTCATTGTGTTGAAAGAGAGAGGTAAGATTGTAGGAAGGAAAATCTCCAAATACGGCGAAAGCACCCATGTTAATTTAGCATTTGCTAAATAGTTAGCATAGGTTTTGATAGCCTCTTTGTCATTATGAAGATAAACTTTAATGGTTTTGGTTATTTTCAATTTTTGAGATGAACTTGAGGAAGCCATTGACTTGATAATTTTGAAGAGAATAGATATAAATAATATTGTTTTGAATTGTGAATGAAAGGTAGAGAGTGTGTGTGTGTGTGTATATATATATATATATGTATATATATATTGAATGGATATGAATTGAATAGGCACATCTTTTCAGACTTAAATGACACCTTTTCAGACCTTCGGAGTTGGTGAAAAGTTGGAGGGAAGTTCGAAAGTTTAAAACATTGAAATTCAAAATTTGAATTTCAAAATACTGGTCAGATATATCGACATATGTATGTCGGCATATGTTCCCATTATCACGGAAATTTGATTTTTGTGAAATGTGATTTATATTATCGATTTATATTTCAGGTTTAACGATATCCTGAAGTAATTATAATCCTATCAAACATACAAACAATTTATTTTATTTGTTATTTATTATTGTATTATTATTTCAAATTTCAAAATTCAAATTTTAGGTTTAAATTTTAAAATTTTAAAATTCAAAACAAAGCAGACAAACAAAGAAACTATTCAATCAAATAAAATCAAAAATTAGTTAAGGCGTACCCGGTTTTTGGATCCTTTTCTTCAAAAAAATTTGAATTTTGAATTGTTGTAAAGCATATATTCAAATTTCAGGTTTCTGGCTCTTCATCACTTGATGATGAATCTAAATTATCAAATGTTGTTGCGTATGCTTTCTTTCTCTTTCTCGACGAATTGTTGTCTATTTGTTGAGTCGATTTATCTGGATATGGACACATTTTCTTTATATAGCCTGGTTTGTTGCAGTTATAACATCGACCATCATTATTTTTTGAATTTACTTGATTATAATTTTTCCTTTTATATATCAGAAATTTTCTTAAATGATTTGTCATAAGAGCTGTTTCTTCATCATCTTCACTACTCGAGTCAGAATCATTTGATGTTGCTTTTAATGCAATAGATTTCTTCTCAGTTGAACTGTTTCTTTTCTCTTTTGTGTTTGGACTTCAGAAGACATCAGATTTCCGATTAACTCCTTAATCTTCATCCCATTGACATCATTGACTTCTTCAATTACCAAAGTTTTCTAATCCCATTCTGGAGTTAGTGGACTTAATATTTTTCTGACTTGATCTGCTTTAAAATAGGTTTTTCCAAGTGTTGTTAATGAATGCACTATCCACTACAAGAACAACCACTTTCAACCACAATCGAAGATATTTTTTTGGTGCAAATGCTATCAAATTTTGGTCCCCCTAAATCCACTACTCAATGAAATACTTCCATTGATTTCAACAGTGGTTGAAATGGTGATAAAACACGTGTGATAAAATATTTACCCCAAACAACACGCACGGCTAACATCCCGCCTCCACTTTCATTTCCCTCTGCCTAAAATTTTTACTTTCCCTCTTTCTCCAGTTTCATTTCCCTCTTTCAATTTCATTTCCCTCTTTCGATTTCAATTCCCGCATTCAATTTCTTCTTGCGGTAAAACCCAATTTTATCATTTCATCGTTCCTTATTTCCCTGCCCTAGTTCCTCTTGTTCAAGTACTTCGATCCATTTAGTTGTAATATGTCTATTGTATATTTAGTTCGATCGATTTAGTTTTCGATTGATTTAATTACTTAGTTCTTGTACATTTAGTTCGAACGATTTACAATAATTAGTGAAATCTATAGAATACGTCGGGCAACTTAAAGAAAATCAAGAATATATACCTCAATATGTTTTTTATGTGCTTTCTTTCACATATTTGAAGCAACAGCCTACTTGGTTGAAAATTGTTGTGTACATATATAGCTGGTTGAAAATTTCTGTGTCATACATACTTGCTTTTGTACATATATACCTGGTTATGTACATATGTATCTTGTTTAAAAATGTTGTGACATATATAGTTGATTGTGTACATATTTACGTACTTGTGTACATATATCGCTGGTTAAAAATTGCTTGTCCAGAGGAAAAGAGCAGCAAGAAGTAATGATTTGAGTATGTATGAACTGCAACTAGGGAGTTGTGCACATGAGCTGTGATTAAGCATTTGTTTATAACCTTTTTGCTATTTGTAATTCAGATACTTGATTTCATGCACATTTATATTGATCTTTCGATTTGACATACTCTGAATTCTGATAAGGTAACACTTATTTTCAATTTTATTTATAGAACAAGTAGAGAGTATGGCCTAGGTGTTCGAAAATTCGTGTTTGATGCCAAAAAAATTCAAGAGATGTGGAAAAGATTTTGTATCCTTGTATAGATTGTCATAATCTTAGTCGTCGCAACGGAGACACCGTTGTTGAGCACCTGATTATAAGGGGAATGGATCCTAAGTATGAAGGTGGTATGTGGTATAATCATGGCGAGCAAGTGACTGTTGAAAAAACGGTTAAAATGGGTGGCATGTATGACTTACTCAAAGCAATTCACTATGAAGATGAAGACTAAATCAATCATACTTTTTTAGATGATGACAAAGATAAGGACGGTGCACAAAAGCGGCATGATTATTTACTTAAAAATCTGGGAGACGCTGAAACCCCACTGTATCCAGTTGCACAGACCATACAAAGTTATCCACCATTACTACTATGTATAATTTTGAATGCGATACCGGATTATCTGATACTGGCTTTGTTAAACTTCTTAACGTCCAACATATGTTTTTAGTGAAAAATAACGTACCCCCCAAGACTTTATATGAAGTAAAAAAGTTTCTAAAACTATTAGATATTGGATTTGAAAAGATTCATGCTTGTGAAAATGATTGTTGTCTTTTTCGTAAAGAGGACAAAAATTTAAATAGCTGTCCGAAATATGGTTCTTCACGATGGAAGATCAATCGGGATATAGAGGAGATTATGCAAGGTATCCCGGTTAAGGTGTTGAGATATTTTCCAATAATTCCAAGATTGAGAAGAATGTTTAGATCTGAAAAAATGGCAGAAGAATTAAGATGACATTTCAAAAATAAAAGTAGTGATGCAAAGATGCGACATTCTGTAGATTCTGTAACATGGAGCATGATTGATGAAAATTGAAAAACATTTTCAGTCGATCCACGTAATATTAGACTTGTTTTTGCTACAGATGGCTTTAATCCATTTTCTATGTTAAGCTCCAAGTATAGTTGTTGTCCAGTAATGCTTGTGACTTATAATTTGTTGCCTATGTTGTGCATGAAGAAGGAAAAATATCATGTTAACACTTCTATTTCCAGGTCCAGAACAACTAGGAAATGATATTGATGTATATCTGGGGCCATTAGTAGAAGACTTGCATTACTTGTGGAGTAATGGAGTAGAGACATATGATGCACTAAGTAAGACACTTTTTAACTTGAAAGCTATTTTATTGTGGAGGATAAATGATTTTCCAGCTTATGGTAATCTTGCTGGATGTCGTGTAAAGGGTAAAAAAGTGTATCCATCATGTGGTGTCAACATTTATCATTGGTGGCTGAAACATAGTCAAAAGACTATTTATATGGGTCATTGAAGATTTTTATCCATTACAAATCCATTAAGAAAAGAAGGCATGGTTTGACAACACCGTGGAGGATGGGAAAAAGCCATGAATTCTAACCAACAAAGATATCTCTTTAATTTTGGAAGACTTTCCAAATGATTTTTGAAAAGGCACCGAAAGAGAAAAAGAAATAAAGGGAAAAGGTAAAAAAAGAAAGATTGACAACGACAGTGAAGATGATGAAGAAGATAATGATCCTATTAAAAAAGAGCTATTAAGGTGGAAAAAGAGATCAATCTTTTTTGACTTTCCATGTTGGGAAGTTAACATTTATATTCCGTTTTCTTTATTGGCCTATTACAAGAAAAATGTGGGAAAACTCTAAAACTTAACTTTTTCTTATTACAGGCACTTCCATTACGCTGTAATTTAGACATAATGCACGTTGAGAAAAATGTTTGTGAAAGCACACTTAGTTCAATGTTGCATGACAATAAATCAAAGGATGAGACTAATTGTAGACATGATCTATAGGATTGGGGAATTCAACATAGCTTTTATGCATAACCTCGTGGGACCAAAACATATCTTCCACCGACTCCGTATACATTATCAAAATTGGAAAAAAAAAAATTTTGCAAAACGCTTTATGATTTTAAAGGTCCTGATGTTTATTTCTCAAATTTTAGAAGATGCATATCATTGGTGGATTGTAAAATTAGTGGTTTGAAGTCTCATGATTATCATGTTTTGATGCAACAATTATTATCGGTTGCACTACAAGGTTTATTGCCCATAAAACCTAGAAAAGCAATTATTCGTCTATGTTCATTCTTCAATAAAATATGTCAATGTGTTCTTGATAAAGAAAGATTGTAGCAACTCAACAACGAGATCATTAAAATATTGTGTGAACTTGAAAGATATTTTCCACCTCCATATTTCGATATTATGATACACTTGACGATTCATCTTGGAGGGAAGCTCGGTTGTATGAAACTGTTTATTTTCTTTAGATGTATCCCTTTGAAAGGTACATGAAAATGCATAAAGATTACGTAAGGAATTATGCACGTCCAGAGGGATGCATTGCGGAATCCTATCTCGCAGAAGAATGCATGAGATTTTTTTATTGAATTTCGATGTAAATCGACAAACTTGAAAAAAAAAATCGAAATGAAGATTATGAAGATATTGCAATACTTGAAGGACGTCCAATTCCAATGTCTGAACAAGTTACATTGTCTGCCAAGGAAAAATAAATTGCTCACTTAGTGGTGTTAATGAATATGGCCGTAGTGGAACCACTTTTGGAGTAAGTTAATATCATGTTATGTTTCCATTAATTTTTTGTAGTTATGTTTGCGGTTACAACTTGACATCACTTTTATTATACTAGTTTACATTTGGAAGAGTTGCAAAATTCAAACAAGCTCTTAGAAAGAAATGTGACATTACTTCGGAAATATCATGGAGATAATTTTGCTAGTTAGATTATAAAAAAGTTTATTACAAAAAATTCAATGTTTTCCTATACGATTTACAAGTACCATTTTGAAATACTTGCTTTTTCTTTTTTTAGATTCCTATCGACTCAAAATATCATGATAAAACGTTAAAATGGATTGCTTATGGCCCTAAAAATACTGCGTTGTCCTGCAAAGGATTTATTCTTAAAGGACAACGATTCCATATAAAATATGTTGATAGAGAAACTCAGAATAATGGAGCGACCTATGATGCGACCACCATGTGTGGAGCAAGTGTAAAAGACAATTCTCAAGTGGTTGATGTGGTCATTTACTATGGAATATTGACTAATATATTTTTATTAGATTATAATATTTTTTTATATTCCTATTTTCAAGTGTCATTAGGCAAATATAGGAAAAATAACAAAAGTTAAAGATGGATTTACTCTTGTTAATTTGCATCAAAGTCAGGTTTCTTTTTCAAGAGACCCTTATATTCTGGCATCTCAGGCGAAACAATTTTTTTATTCAAGAGAAAATGATTCTTCGAATTGGTATGTTGTGATGAAAGCACTGCCAAGAGGTTTTCATGAATTAGAGATAGATGATTTTATTGAAGAAAACAACTATGTTGTAGGAGATTGTGAAGAAATTGAGGACTTGGCTGAGGATGCTAGTTATGTTAGGGAGGATTGTGAAGGCATAATTGAGTAGTTCTAATGTTATGTTTTATTTTGGGCAGGCAATTAGAAGTTTTGATGTTTTATGTAATGTTGAATTGTAAAACTAATGTAAGCCATTTAGGTTTAGCATGTTAGCATTTAAGCATTTGAACTTGGCAGTACCATAATTTTCTGTTTTGATACCTCGCATTTTGAGTATTTTCTTATCGATTTTATATTTATGTTATTGGCAAATAATTTAATTTGTTCACAAAGTATATTACCTAATTGTTCTCCTTTTGGCATTTATAAAGGTTACAGAGTCAAAGGTATTCGAATAAGTAATTAACTAGAGGAAGAAAAGGGGAAGAATGTGTTGTTGCTGCTTTTCTTCTTTTGCCACAATGTACAAGGTTTGCAATCTTTCACATATTCGTTTTATATCCAGCATTGCATATAGGGCGTCATTCTTGATTAGCTCTTGCTGCATGGTTATTTCAGTTCATAGATACATAATTATATTTCTCAGTAAAAATGATATACAACAATACGCCAAACTGATGATGGATGTCCTTTCAGTTCATAGATGCACAACCATGATTTATTTTCATTTTAATCGTGTTTCTAGCTTCATGTGGTATATGCTTATAGCACCAGAAAGAACTTGACATTAAAACTTACCATCGTAGGCAATTTCATGTATAAAATGAGATAATGCATAAGAATGGTGCAAACAATTGAAAATATAACAATATAAATAGAAGTGGTATATGCCCTCTTGTTATTGATGTCAGCTGCTTCATTTGTTCATGAAACGTCGGGTATGATTTAGTTTATGTTTAATATTAGTGGAGTTTGCTTACTTTTTGGTACACATAATATAGGAGATGCCAAGGACAGTTGTACTTTACTAATATAGGAGATGCCAAGGACAAGACGGTGGCATGGCCAGTGGATAGAGTTGTTATCGGCATAAGTAAGAAGTCCGGAAAAGTAAACGAGGTATGAAAAGAAAAAAAAGGGAAAGAAGAAGACACTCGAGAAGAGAATGGACGAAGAAGAAGAAAATAACCCTGAAACATCGGACTTGCCACAATCTTATAAGTTGCGTCTTGAGAATTATCGAGGGCAGATCGCGTTCTCTTTTCCATTCAGAAAAAAAGGCAATTAGGTATATTTTAATTTTTTTCGATTTTGTTTGATTATCTCCATTCTGTTCTGATTGTCTATATGAATACTAGATTGCGAATTTGTTTCCCTTTTTTTCCCTTTTTTACTTGATAAGTTTAATTATAGACATAATTCATGATTGTTCTAAATTAGAATGGATGAAATAAATTAGCGAATCAATAGGAACTTACCTATATTTTTTATTGATTTAAAATTTTTATGTTATTAATTGGAAATTCATACATAGTATAGGAAAAAAGACGAAGAAAGAAGACGATAAAAATTGTATTAGAGTTGGAAAAAATTGACAAAATTTGTTTTGTACTCAAGTTTATGTTACAAAACTCATGCATGTATGATCTGATTCCAAGCCCCTTCTCCTTTTTACTTTCAGATATAACTAATCCTATGAATTTTTCTTTATTATGTTTTTATTGTAATTGCAGCAAAGTGAAAGACAATCACATTATAGGAAAGTTACAACCTAAAAGCGTCTGGTACCTCATCGGTCTTGGCTCTTCGGCGACCGTTGCATTGCATGCATTTATCGTCTAAGCAATCAAGTTAGAATTTTTTTGTCATCTGGGGCAACCCAATGATCCGAGCCGGCTCTGTGTATAGGACTCGGGAAATACTGGAAAGAAACCTGACTTTTTTGATTCCTAGGGTAGGTTGTGTGTTTAGGGTAGGTTTTGATATTTATTTGTATGCCTACGTGTGTGTGTGTGTGTGTTCAGCAGTGTATCAACATGCATGTTAATTAATATATGTCATTTTGATATAGCATGAGTAGTAGCATGGAAGCAAATGTAAGTTGTACAATTGGGGTGTGGAGGCAAAGAATTAATTGCCGAAGGACGTGTGCATCCATCCCCGTGAGCAATTTTCCTAAATCTGTTACTGTAATACGTTTATATTACTAGTATCCTTTTTGAAAGAATTTTTGATTATGTATAAACAAATATTGGTTATATGATAGAGTACAAATTTCCCGATGAATGCCAAATACAAGCTTTATGGAGGCGAAACTCTTTCATGGAATGCTTATCAGATGCTTTTGGTTCGACGGTAGCATGGCCTGTTGCGAATGTCAGGCTAGATTCAACTTTTACGTAAGTTTCACAAGATCTTGTGTGTATACGAACCCGTCACTAACATTTAATATTCCAGTTTTTACATCGGTTTGTGTATTTCATTTACTTAGTCTGTTTGTGCGCTCAATAACTATTTGAAGTAATATAACCTTCATCACCTACTATTTGGATTTTGGATGCGTAAAAGCTGGAATCATATAAAATTAAATTCTTCACAGGAGTCAGTTCTTAATCAAGCAGAGAATTTTAACTTTGTTAATAAATTAACAAAATTTGGTCACTCAGGCTGGTTCTTGGTCATACCTACTACATTCGACTTAAGATACACAGATACTCAGGTTTGTTCAAAACATGCACTTGGGTTATAATTAATGCTACAGCAAAAAGTAAACACTCTCCATATTGTTTACTTGATTTCCTAGGCAAAGCAGTGCATGAACATTAGAGATCACCAGAATGAAGTGTTGAATCCAATGCAAAAAAAAAGACAATTGCGAGTTTTGTTAAATAAAAGAAAGGCATACAAACCAGTAATTTGGAAACATTTTTTAATCCTTGTGGTTTTTCACGTCGTCTCTGTTGTTTTGGCACTTTTTTTTGCATCCGAAAGAGAATCTTGTGGAAAGAGAATTTTTTATTTATTTAAAGAGAGCGAAAAGTCTAACATAAAAATTGAATGGACATACAATTTCCTTTTGTCTGAAAACTGGTTATTGATACCTGAGGTTTAGGTGGGTTTAATGCTTTTTTTGTTTGTTATGGTCGCTATTTTCTATTTGAAGGGATGTTTTGTGCTATGTAAATGCATGTGGTGATGCCCAAATGTTGACATGTGAGTCTTGTTCCTGTCTATGTAAGTGCAGTCATGAATTGGATTGCCATTGAAGTTTCTAGCCTTTTCAATGGCTAGCGACTACTTCGGCTTGCTGAATTGCTGAGCCAAGAGTGGATGGACCCTTGACTTGCTACTCCGAAACAGCAAGCGCAAGCTTGATGCTTCGAAATAGCAAGCTGTGGCTTGCTGTTTAGAAGCAGCAAGCTCAGGCTTGCTGTTCCAGCAAGCAGTGGCTTGCTGTTCCAGCAAGCAGTGGCTTGCTGTTTCCAAACAGCAACCCACGAATACATCCACTCTTGGCTCATGTTATTTTATTGTAATTTGTTGATTGCGGATATAATAAAAATAGATGTTGAGTTCATATTATTTTGTAGTAGGTATTATAAGTTAAATATGTTAATTTTAAATTTTTATTTGATCACTAACCGTTAAATTTCATCCTTATAGGTAGGTGAAGAATAATGTTGATGCAAGGAATGCACATGATGTTTTCTTGAAGTTTATTTTGGTATCCGTATAGTAAGTTTGTTTTGTAGTAGGAAAGACTTTTATTTTGGTAGTGGGTTTGTGTACTATAGTTTAAGTACCGTCTTTGTTTACAAACTTTGTTTATGGATTGAGTTTAATTTCACTAATGGAAGCGATTACTAGTCGTGTTTTTATATAATCATTTTTTATTTGATTTTATGGTGAAGCAGCTATACTATGATAATAGAGCAATGATATGTGTGCAAACATAATGATATAGATGCTGTAAATTTAACAACAGCAATTGCTGTGCAAATATTAGTGATGGCGTTTCATAAACACTAATAAAACCATGTTAACTTTTAATAGCGCGTGGCAAACGCTATTCATATTTCTACAACACAGATGACATGCTATGTAAATATTACTAACATCGTTTTATGACTGCTGATAAAATAAGGGGGAACTTTTTTACAGCTGTATAAAACACTGATAAATGTTAGTAACAACATTTAAAATTGGCTATTGAAAGTTTAAGTGTGAAGTTGTACATTTTTTGACAACATTTTCAAATGCTGTCTATTTTTTAAAACATCAACTAAAATAAGCTTTGTATGGCATATTAACAGCTAGTTCAAAACGCTGTAAAACGTGAAATCGTACAACAGCGTTTTTGCGACGCTGTTAAAAGCATTTTTTTTGGTGTGGTGATCTCTTGAAAACTGCAATACATATCTAAAATAGACTTATTCTTGTTCATTTTAAATAATTCAAACTAATTAACTAACATTGCTTTTTAGTTTGTTTAAGTTTACTAGTTCCTTCATGAGTAACTTGTAAAGTTCTCCAAATTTCATAAGCTGTTTTACATACTGACACTCTATTAAACTCATTCCTATCTAATGAACAAAATAACATATTCATGCCTTTAGAATCGCATTGTGCAACAGTCTTTTGTTCATTTGTCCATTCTGCAAAAGCAGTAGTGGGTTCAACAAATTCATTTTTTTTACTATTCCATGTGTCTAATCCTACTGACTGTAAATATATTTTCATTCTACATGCACAATATGAACAATTACTACCATTAAACGGTGGTGGTATGACAGTGGACTGGCTCTCTACAAAAGAATTATTATTGCTACCAGTGTTGTTTGTCATTATCACTATTTTAAAAAATCAATTTATGAACTTTTTGAAAGACTTTGCTCTGATACCAATTGTTAGGGATTGCTGAGTGGGTCGTTAAGGCAAAATAAACAATAGAGTTGGGGTGAATAGTTTTTTAAGAATTTAAACAAAATCTATACTTATATGAACTACTATATGAATCAAACATCACAGAAACAATCACAGACACAGAACAAACACAAATGCAAAGATAAAAAAATAAGGTATAGAAAAGGAAAGAACACATCAAATTTTATACTGGTTCGGAATTGCTTCTATGTCCAGTCCCGCACAACGCTGGATTGTGCAAAGTTTTATTACTATATCAATATCTAATTACAACCCTCCTTAATTTCATGGCTAGAAGGGATACCACTGATTCCACGCACACTTGATCAAGTGTACCTTCCTTGATTTCACAGCTACAAGGGATGACATCGATTACCCGTCCTTGATTTCACGGCTACAAGGGTTACCACTGATTACTTTACACAACCCAAACAATTACAAACAACCATATAACTCTTCAATAGCACTTGATTCAGAGAGTAATGAGTAGAGAGTGCAGAGAGAAGAAGAGGAATGAAAACAGGATTGAATTCGGCAGAGTATAGGTGTAGAAATCATAAAAATGATGAAGAATAATGGTGCAATGAAAGAGAATGAAGATAGAGAAGAAGTGATTAAAAATTTGAAATCAACCCCTTTTTATAATGTGTGAAAGGTTACAACATCTCGGAACTGTCACAAATAGTGAAAAGACAATTCCTTTCAAATTTGAAAAAAAATGACAGTTATATGTCGACATGTATATATATATATACATGTATGTATGTCAAAATATATATGTACAAAATTGAAATTTGATTATTTTTCAAGTGTTTTGATATGTATATAATTCTGGAAATTCTTGAATTAAAATATAGTGTTATAAATGAATATTATAAAGTAGAAAATCATATGTAAACATAAATATAAACTATATAAACATATTTATAAAATGATAGAGTTTGAAACTATATAAATATAAAGTATATAAATATATAAAACTTATAAAGTATAAACCTATAAAACTTAAGTTTAAAATTAGATAAAAATAGAAAGTAAAATAGAGAAGAAGGAGACTGAAGTTAAAATTTGAAAACATAATTTGAAAAACATAATTTAAAATTATTTTGAATTTGAGCCTGGAGTGCTATTCAGAGTATTACATAATCTATACTCTGTAACTATATTTATCTTGAACTCTTGAATACTCATGAGTCTTGAAATATCTCTGAATTCTGAATCTCTAACATCTTTAAACTGTACAGTCTTCAGTAATATTTCATATATATAAATCATGCATGTGTGTATATATATATATATTCTAGATAGAGGTGTTAGTGCATATTTTATAATCAATTAATATTGAAATAAGGTTGTTGTCATCAGAACTCCATTCTCCAACACAAAGGGAAGCCCACAGGGCTAGGGATAATATCCTAAAATATGAAGGAAAAGCCAGTAAGATCGGTACTAAAACAAAAGCCTGAGAAAAGACTAATCGATACCAAAGCACGAAGGTATCATGCCAACACTGATAACAAAGGGTTCGGGAGAAACAACAACAATATCAAAGCAACAAGAAAAGAAAACGATGAAGGTGTAGTGTCGACACCAACATAGAAAGAGTAATTAGCTTGGTGTCGACACTAGAATAAGAGAACAAGTATATAAAGCCGCACCAAGTGAGAAATAAGTTTAAAGCATGAGACCAACACTAAGGCAGTAAAATCACCAGATAAGCAGGACGTTACCAAAGTGATACGAAGTCGAAGCCTTAAAGGTGGAATCATGGATTTGATATTCAATAAGAGAAAGTAGCAAGGCCGAAGCCAAATTCTACAAATTGGTATCGTGGGAGATGATACCAAGCACAAAGAAAGGATAGTAGTTATATAAAAGACAAATACTTATGAGGAGAGTACGATACCAAAGCCGAACTCACAAAGAGAAAGGTTAGAAATAAGTGTGATGGAGTAAAGGAAAGCTATCTATCCAGTTTACTAGATACCGATACTAATATGCAAGGAAAACACCCATCAGTATAAGCACCAAAGGCAGAAATAAGTAACGGAAGCCAGTATTGTTGAAGACAGAGCCAAACATAGAGAAAAGGAGACAACTGAACTATCCTTAAAGCATGTATATGAAGCTAACATCGAAAGAACTTATAAAATTCGGCAGCAAAACCTCTATAACTTCAACACTTAAAGAAGTGGACATGAAAGCGTATCGATACCAATACCACGACATCGAAGCAGAGAAACACGGAAGCGGTCTAAAGCTAGTGGTTCCAAAACCAAAAGCTACCAGGCAAGCTGATATCAAAAGGTTGAGGCAGAACCAGGTTTCCTACCCGAATGTTTCAAAAAGGGCACCGATTGCCTATAATAAGACCCCAGGGGTATCATTTCGAGGATCTAATTTTCCTTCCTCATTCTAACATTTTGTATTCTATTCTAAGAGCCTAAACCCTAATATGGAAATCAAATTGTAGATTTCTTATGTAACTTCATAATAAAATCAGCAAAGCCGTTAAAGTGGACGTAGGTTCAATCCGAATCTGAACCACTATAAATTACTGTGTCCTTTACTTTTCCACATATTTTACTATCTATTTTGGTATTTGTGGATATCAACACTCTTCAACCCAATCTAAGATTCCAAGTAATTACCTAAATATCCTTAATGCATATTCTAGCTACTATTAGTAATGATTGTTGAAGCCCTATCCTGAAATGGCTGTTGATCATTAAGTCTCGTAAGCGGGAAACTCAGCTCTTGAAGCAAGAGTAACTAACCTCCGGGCTTAGGGTCTTGATATCCAAGGAACTGTGGATTAATTCATGATCAGAAGGACTAGATTACCCTAGTTCCACAACCATAAACCCTCATTTCGGTGTTGCCGATAAATATCGTTAACATTTTGGCTCTAGAATGAGGGATTGAACCTCCAACCCTATTTCTCACTCCATCCCTATTTCTCATTTCGTCCTTATTTCTCATCCTATAGTAGCAAAATAATCTAAGGATCGATTAAAGATGGTTAATACGAAAGAGGATTGTTAACAAGGTTCCAATACATCACCCACTATAGAAAAAGCACCAACTCAGCGAAATTGGAAACTAAGGGACCTTCAACCTTAACGAAAGAAGCAAGTAATGAATTGGAAGTATTACACTTCACAATGCAGATTAATGCCACTAGAAGATTCATTGAAGAGGACTTAGTCCAAATGACCTCTGAAGCAAAACCTTATGAAGACGAATCATGAACAATGACACCAATAAGGTTTGCTGTCCAAATCAAATCCAAGTCAAATCTATAGAATAGTTCAGTTTCGCGGAGAAACAATCCAACACTAAGAGAAGTGGTCAGTTCAGAAGAAAAAAGAAAGCCTAATGTTGACAGAAGATAGAAAGTTGTAGGTAATCCTCTTCTCCAAGGAAATAATGATGGTTGAAGTTCCATCTGATATGGAAGTACCACAACTCAGATATGATGGGATCACAGACCCCGAAGAGCATCTCGCCATCTTTGAGAATTACATGGATTCATATGATGCTTATGAAGCACTTAGATGCAAGATCTTCCTAACAAAACTTCAGAAAGAAATTACCAAATGGTGTATACACTATCTTGGCCCGGTCATCACAACCTAGAAACAATTATCTACCGCATTCAGCACAAAATTTCATATGCGAAAAGGCCTAGCATTCAACATTTTTGATCTAGCTAGAGTTAGACAGAGGCCAGAGGAGTCACTAAACTGTTATCTGAAGAGATTTCGTACCAAGTCACTCAAAGTACAAAGGGAAACGAATGGAGAAAAACTAATAGTTGTGCAGTCAAGATTATTAGCACCATCTCCCTTTCTGAAAGTGCTTATCTTAGGCGAATGTGAAAGCTTGGGTGATTTTTATTCTAGGGCCAAAAGATTCATTCATATGGAAGAAATGTTTAACACGAAGAAAATCTTAAAGCAAGGTTATAACAGCTCGCCTTTTACGTATTAGACGATTGTAAAATATTTTTATTTAATTCTTTGAGGCTTGGATCATTCTCCTATTTTAATATGTTGTTTATGGGGATGTGAGACATGTCCATAAATTTTACCAACTTTGTTTGTGACCATTTTGCCCCTATCAGTTTTGTACAGGGCCTACCTTTTGACTGGGATCGAATCTGGTGCTGAGATCGATTTCATTGGAAAAGAAATGGTGTTGCCAATTCCGTAGAATGGTCACATTAAAGATTTGGTTCAACGGTTTGGGTGAAATCGCTGTTTTAATATTGCACAATTTCTGTTTAGGTTTTGTAAGCCATTGATGGGCTGATTTGGTGTGGCCCATTAGTGGGCTGGTGTGAGGCTATATATAAGGGGTTAGAGGCATGGAGAGAGGGTTACTTTTCTTCAATCTTTCATTTGGTTGAACTGGTGATCCTCCTTGCTCAATCAAATACACCTTTCCACCATTAAAATTCTGGATCTACATGTGAGGATTGAAGATCTATAACAAACAAAGCTATATATACATCAAGTGAAGGGGGGTGACATCAAATTGAGGTGATTGAGGTTCATTCTTCGCTTTCCGGATTGAGATTTTAGTGATTCTAACTTAATTTGAAGATTTGGTGAGTGATAAGCATCTCTCACACGATTCGATTAAGCATATGGGTTGTTTGATCTTATTTTCATCATTTTAAGTTATTTTCACCAAGATCCATTGTTTTGTTTATGCATTTATTTATCTTGATTTGTTGAATTCTATATGGTTATTGATGAATAATTGTCATTTTAATGTTGTTGATGATTTCATAAAGTTTTGATGGTTTAATTGGATGAGTTATTTGAATTGAAGTTGTCGTTTGGTGTTGATTTGGTCCAAATTGGAGCTAGTTTGGTCAGATCTGGAGTCAGGTCGTTTTTCTTAGGTCGTTGGTGATGTGGCATAAAGCTTGAGTCGTCTGCCCTGTGCTCCAAGAAATGGAGTTGGATCGTCCGAATTCAGGCCATGGCGTTGAGTCGTTGATGTTGTGAAGTGCCATGTCGTTGGCCTAAGTAAGTCAGATTGCTAGGGGTATGTTAAAGTCAGGTCACGAAGGCATGTCGTGGGATGTCAGGTTGGCCAAATGATGAAAACAACAGGTCATTCAATGTAGAAATTAGGTCGTTAGGACTTCTATAAGTATCAGGTCGCTAGAGCTTCAACTGGTTGGGTCGTTGGAGCCTAAGAACGTCGGGTCATTAGGTCGTTATACGACCTAGGGAGTTGGGTCGTAGAGTTGATGGGGTGACTCATGAAGGAGTCGTGTCGTTGGTCATGGGTCGGTTGCAACCTGGGAAAGGACAACCCATTGAGTGTTGAACCAAGTATGTTATTTTGGTTCAGGATTGGATGTGACTTCGAAGTAAATTCAAGTAGAAATGTTCGAAGTGTTCTGATGTGTTCGTTGATTGTCGAAACATAATGAATATGATGAAAACTCAAGGTGATGAGTTTATGGATAATGGTTGCTCGAGAAGTGGATTGAGCTAATGAACAGTCATTGGGTTGGATGGCTAGAGATATCGAAGGCCGAGAAATTGTCACTGTCGTAGGTTATAGCGAACTCAAAGCAGGGTTACAACGAGAGAACCCAAAGACTAGAAGTGGTCGATCGAGTACCTTGGGCAGTCATGATAGGCCTAGAGATACGAGTCACGATGGCGTATGGAGTTTTGCTAGAACCGGGGTTTACCATTAGCCATTGACTGATGGTATGATATTGAGTCGGTCATACTATTAACGATGGTTTCAAAGCAGGATTAGCGGTGATAGCCAGAGTCATGAATAATGATTTTTTTTCTTGTATCGTCTTGTGTAGATTGTTCAACGTCGAAGGAAATATCTCTTGGGTGCTTGTCTGATATTGGTTCAAGCCTTTGGGGCTTTGCTTGGGAGATGTTATATCAATTAGCTAAATGCTTATTGTAAAGGCTATCACTGTCGGATGTGAGGAATACGGGTTGAGTTCTTCTCTGGTGTGTTGGTAGATTAGTTGGTTAACTACCTATTCTTATATACTTTATTGATGATGTTAGATAGCTGTTTTATCGCTTATTAAGATTGTTGTCTGACTTAAGGTTTCATGTTTCCCTCTTATTACCTTGGGCTGTTAGTCCATGTTTTGGATGGGCAGACTAAGTAGCAGGTGATAGGTGATAGATCTTGATGACGACGATACTGCTATGTGATGACGAGCAAGAGGATAGCGTATTATTTTCTACTATCTAGTATTAGTTGCTTTCTGCTACTTGATGTATTCTCTGAGTGTTGTGGTGGGCCCTTTTGTACAGAGTATGTTGATGTAATCCAACGATGTTATGGATATTCCTTGATGATATTAAAGTTTAAAATTCTGTGAAATTATGCTTCACTATTATTGCCTGTTGTACATGTTCTATTATATTTTATCCTTGTACTGTGGGTTATACGACAGGTTCCGTTTTTGTTATCCTACCTTGATTATCGTACATAGCTTCCTGGAGTACCTTTCAATGCATTATTCCTATTGTTTAGTGAAGGAGCTGTGGGTGGTCGTCACATTTGGCATCAGAGCTCTGGTTACCGATTTTAGCCAAAGTTCGAAGATGTAATTACATATGAGAGACATATTTGTAGATTTCTGATGGATGTATACCATATACTAGTGCATACTATAATAGCATTTCAACTCCTTTTGTAGTTTTTCTCGTACATGGACTAATCATTCTATGTTGTAGATTTAGATTGCGTCGTCAACCATCGAGACGTGCTATTAGGAAGGAGACTATTCTTGTAGAGGGTAAGGGTGGTATACCAGACTACCTAGCTATGTTCGAGGCCGTGATGGTAGCGATCGTGAGGAGGGTACCCGCTCAGGAGACAATTGTGGTAGATGTAGGAGTTCAAGTGCAGGTTTCTAGAGCCATGGACTTCGTAAAGCTGTGCAAAGACTTCATCACTCTAGTAGGAAAGCGGTTTAAAGGGACGTAACCAATTGAAGAGATTCAAGGGTGGCTTGATACTTGCATTAGGATCTTTAGAAGTTTGGGAATTGACGATGCGACTAGGATGAAACTTGCATCGAGACCGCTACAAGGCAGAGCTCTGGATTGGTGGAACTCTGTTACTCTCGATAATCCGGAAAATGAGATTTCATGGGAGTAATTCCAAGTCAAGTTTGAGACAAAATTTATCTCTACTGTCCAGAAGTCTATTCTGTTTAAGAGCTTTGTCGAGCTTAAGAAGAACGATCGACCAGTGCTTGAGCATGTTTCTAACTTTGAAGCTTTGCCGAAGTATGCTCGTTCATATGTCGATACTCCTTATCAGAAGAAAGAGAAGTTTGTCATGGGCTTGGACAAGTGTCTTGGGAATCAACTAGTTTATCATCTAGATGACACTTATAAGAAGATCGTCGAAAAAGCTCTAAGGCATGATAATTTTTTTCCCTGGGAAGAGACTGTTGTTGCAGCTAAGGAAGAACTGAAACTGCAGTAGGGTGGTAATAACAAAATGAGGAAGCAACAACCGCTGAAAGGAAAAGATGGCCAGAAGAAGCAGAAAGGCGAAGTGATTTTCTATAACTACCAGTAGAAGGTTTAATTTTCCAAGGATTGTAAGAATCCGAAAGTTGAAAGGAAGTGTCACAACTGTGGCTAGATTGGGCATCTCAAGAAGGACTGTCCAGAACCAACTAAGGGAAAGCAGATTGTGAAGGCTTACGCTTTGGAAGCTGTGCCATCGTTTTCAAGGGCTTCTACGACGAAGGAGAAAGGGAAAAGTGTTGTCATTCAAGGTATTCTTTCCGTTGGAGATGTTTCGTTTCGTGTGTTGTTCGATACTGGAGCATCGCATTCATTCATTTGTAATGAGCTTGTGTGCCGCTTAGGTTTGGAACCCGAGATTTGTGATAGACCTTTCATTGTGATTAATCCGGTTGGTGGTTCGTTCTATTTGTATATGTTTTGTCGTGGTCTAGTGTTGGAGTCACGGTTGCTCCTTTGTGTGTGATTGCTTTTTTTTTAACTTCGCTAGGTTTGGGATTATCTTGGGTATGGATTTGCACAAGAGGTATGCGGCAAAAGTGGATTGCGAGAAGCTGGAGGTGACAGTCGAGAATGTGGAAGGACGAATGGTTGCAATTCGATGTAAGCCCGACAATGATGTCTTCGTGACCTATCTATAATCGATTGTGATTCCACGAGAAGGCTTGTTATCGGTGCCAATCACAAGTGAGTTTGATAATATCGTTGAAGAGGTCAAAGGGTTGCCTCCGCATCGCGAGATTAAGTTCAGAATCAATTTGGTCGAAGGTGCTGGACCTATCATCATGCCTTTTAGGTGGATGGCGCCTAAGAAACAATGAGAGTTGGAGGTGCAAGTACGTAACCTTTTAGGAAAATGATTCATTCGGAGAAATGTGTCTGAATGGGGTGCACCAGTTTTGTTTGCAACCAAAGCAGATGAATCTTTGAGATTGTGTGTGGATTATCATGAGCTGAACAAGGTGATCAAGAAGAACAAGTATCCATTGCTAAGGATAGACGACTTGTTCGATCAGCTTCACAAGGCCAAGGTGTTTTCTCAGATAGATTTGGCAACATGATTCCACCGGTTGAAGGTGGCAAAGGATAATGTGTCGAGGACTGCTTTTAGGGCACCACCCGGTTTCTTCGAATGGTTGGTGATGCCATTTGGATTGACTAACTCTCCATCGTGTTTTGTGGAGCTTATGAATAGGGTTTTTAGAGATCAGTTGAGCAAGTTCGCGCTTGTGTTCATGCATGATATTCTGGTTTACTCCCAGAATGAGGAAGAGCGTAAGATGCATTTGAGAGTTATTTTGTGAATCTTGCCAAAACATCAGCAGAGGGCTAAGTTTTCGAAGTGTCACTTCTGGATAGTGAAGTTAGGTTTTTAAACCATGTTGTTTCTAGAAATGGGATAGCGGTTGACCCCGCTAAGGTGGCAGTAATCCAGGACTGGGATAGATCTAAGAATGCGACAAATGTTCGGAGTTTCATTGGATTAGTGGGATATTATCGTCGATTTATCAAGGATTTCTCTAAGGTAACAGCACCACCAACAAGATTAATGAAGAAGAACAAAGTTTTCACATAGGATGCGAAGTGTGAGCAAGTTTTTGAAATCCTGAAAGAGAGACTGACGAGTGCTCCTGTTTTGATGATTCCGAGTAGGAATGACGATATGGTGGTATACGCCGATGCATGCAGCACTGGACTTGGAGCAGTGTTGATGCAGAAGGATAGAGTTGCAGCCTACGAGAGTTGACAGCTAAAGCCGCATGAAAGAAATTATCCGACTCATGATTTGGAGTTGGAAGCGGTCGTGTTTTCTCTGAAGATGTGGAGACACTACTTGTAGGGATTTCGAATCGAGTTGTATATGGATCATAAGTCATTGAAGTATCTTTTCCCCTAAAAGGATTTAAATCTTCGATAGCAACGATGGTTATTGTAACACCCCGAATTTTCTATTAACACTAAAGTTGCTAAAATAATAATAAGTGTGTAGAAGAGGGGATGTATCTAATATGAATATAAAAATATTAATAAGTATGTAAGAGAGGGGATGTATCTAATATGAATATAAAAATATTAATAAGTGTGTAAGAGAGGGGATGTATCTAATATGTATATAAAAACAATAATAAGTGTGTAAAAGGGGGGGATGTATCTAATGTGTACATTGTAGAATATATATATATATATATATATATATATATGGGCAGTTAATGCAAACATGAATAGAAGTTTATTAATTTGCTGAGTGATTGCTGAGTCACTTCTGACTCATTGCTGAGTCAACGAGATAAACCCCATCTTGTCTGAACGGCTGCGGTTATTTCTAGGTTAAATCTAATGGCCTAAATGAATTCTAAAATCTATAAATAAGTGGGTAGACCCTAGACCTAAATCACTTGTAAAATTAGAGAAGCTACCGTCATGCTGCTGCCATGGAGTTCAGCATAGCCGTCACAAACTAAGAAGAGGAAGCCTAATCATCTACAACTAAATCTACACAAATCAAATCAAAAGATCTCTCTTTCTCTAATTCTTTTCTTTTGTTGGTGAGTATGATGATTCTCACAAGACTATTACAAACTAATTTGACTCAGTTATGAATGGATCACAAGAAAGTGATGTGATTTGTAATTGTAAATTCTATATATTGTGGATCTCTTATTATGTTATTATGTTGTCGTATGATGTAAATTATATATGCTATGTCATGCTATGTTGTAAATTCTCTTATGCTATGTCGTGCTATGTTGAGAATCATGTCAAGCTATGTTATACTATCATACTATGCCATGTTATAAATCATGCTATATTATGTTGAAAAATCATGTTGTTGGATCATGCTTAAAGTTATGTTTTTTTCTTCTTAATTTAAATGGATCTTGTTTATGGGAATTTGCCTATTAGGTTAGGTGTACCCATAAACTTGAAACTATAATTAAAATAAAACTTGATTATGGGAATTTGCCTATTGAGTTAGGTGTACCCATATAAAACCATGTTGTTAAAAAATTAGATGATGTTGATTCACACATGTTCATATGTAAGTTTATGAAAATTGATTGAGATTATATTAGGTGAATTTTGAACAAGTTGACACCTTTAGGTCCATGACATGTATAATCTATGCAAGTTGGACATATGCAAGTTTCACCCCTTATTATGATTCATTTGGTCACATATACATGTTGTTATTATGATAATCTCTTTTATGCTATGAGTTAGGCTATTCGAGTCTAACATATATTTTGCGAATAAACGTTCAAACGTGGGGTAGGGGTAATATTAGGAATTAATAAATTGGGTGCAATTTTGTAAGATTTTGCATACCATGAATGGATGTCCATAATTGAGTCAATTATGGACATTGTTAAAAATTGGAAGTAATTAATAATTCAAGTAAGGAATTATTAAAATTGGGGGAAAGTGGATTATTATTAATAATCAATGCTTAGGACACGAGGTTGGACCCGTTTGTGATGTAAACCTTCCCGGACCCGCCCGGCAAATCCAGTAGTCACAAATGTCGGCCCAATGTGAGAGGTCCTAGGCCCAAACTAAAGCATAACAGTTGTAAAGACACGAGGTTAGACTCTTTTATGGTGTAAGACTGCCCGGACCCACCCGGCAAATCCAGCTGCCATAAATGCCAGTCTAATGTGAGAGGTCTTTATGAGGTTATGGCCTTAATGAACTAAGAAATACTTAACCAGATAATCATGTAAGGTGGGACATGGGGGTTAAGTAGGTGCCTTGGGTGGCATGAGGAATCTGGTGGTTGCCTTTAGAGGCATTTGAAATACGATTAGACTTAACCAAGCACACATGTAAATGAACATGACTAAGTGGGTTAAGTGGGATGGACTAATGGGGACAAGCTTAGGTGGAATGCTTGTGGTAAATAGTGGGGGCCCATTTCAACCAGTATCCCAAAACGTATCTTTGTGGGCTCGACCCAAGTCGAGGACGGGACACGCATACTGGGTTTGACTATAAGAGGCCAAAACAGGGAGCGGTGGCAACGCAAGTCCAACGGGTTTCATATGCGTGTGTGGACCCGGGCTGGTAGGTAAGACGTTGTTGCATCGTGTAGGTATAAGCCGTGCATGTCCGTTGTATCAGGTTGCCACTTTAGGGGAGTGATACACCCCACTGTGAGGCCAGCACGGGTATCTACGAGTTAGGGAGCCGATCGAATAATGGGAAGTAGGGTACACCTAGTGGAGATAGGGGCAGGCGGCACCTATGTAGTCAACTAGGGGTACGTAAAGCCATTGGGAAAGTTTCTAAGTGAAGCTAAGTGGGATGAATCTTTAGGGTGACTGGTGTGGTGCAGTATAGTGTTTATCCGTTAGTATTTAGGAGCGCCTATAACGTTGCCTTTAGCGATTGTCTATGTCCTTAATCTGCTCTTCATAGACATTTTCTTGTCTTCCAGCTTATGTCTTAGTCCAGTTATTTTGGTAATAGTATTGTAGAATTATCATATTTACCAGACTTTATGTCTGACCCCCTCTTTTCCATCCTTTTTCTCCCTTCAGGTCCGCAGGTTGGGCCAAGTTCTAGTGGAGTCTAGTTGGATCGCTTATCTTCTGGAAAGCTTGGACTGCTGAAGTAAAGTCCAGCTTGTTATCTTTTTTTTTAATGGCTATTCATGTAATGGGATTATGTACTTGTTTTAACAAGATAGATATTGTACTTGACATTGAATGTGGTGTTATGATGTAATCAAACATGTTTTGACTTCTGCTACAATGAAATAAAGTTTTTGAATTTCCAAGTACTATTTTATATCTGTCTTGTTGTAATTTTACTGTTCTATATTCACTTAAAACCTCCATGGAAGTTAATGCATTCCCTTTGTGAGTGACATTAATGGACGTGGGGTGTTACAGTTATAGTTTCTGGCATCATATGATTTTGTAGCCTATACTCCTAGTAAAGGTAACGCAGTGGCAGATGCGTTAAGTTGAAGACATGCAAGTTTGGGAGTGATGTTTTCGAAATGGAAACACCTCGAATACTTGGCAGAATTTGATTTCACGCCATGGTGTGAGTTAGAACCTGAAATGTTGGCAAGCTTGTCGATAAGACCTACTCTCATCGAAATGGTTGGTGAGAGCCAAAAGCGTGATGCAAAGCTTGCCGAGATTAACCAAAAGTTGGAACCAAAGGAAAAAGAATTCGAGGTCAATGGAGTGGGTAGGCTTCGAAAGAAAGGATGATCGGTTATTCCTAATATCGACGGATTGAGAGATGAGATTCTGAGGGAATGTCATCATTCGAAGTTAATGATTCATCCTAGTGGTAATAAGATGTATTAGGACATGAAGCGGGCTTACTACGGGGAAGGGATGAAAAGGGATATTGGAAAGTTCATTTCCAAATGCATGAACTGTCAGTTGGTGAAAGCTAAACAGAAGAAGCCGAGTGGTTTGCTTCAGCCGCTGGAAGTTCCTACGTGGAAGTGGGAGCAAATATCGATGGACTACCTAGAACAGGGTAGGAAACAAAGGAATTTGGGTCATCATGGATCATTTGACCAAAAATACAAAGTTTATTCCTGCAAATAGACTTGGACAACATAAAAGTTGGATGAGCTTTATATTAAATGGATAGTTTAATTCCACGGTATCCCAAACAGCATAGTAAGTGATCGAGATCCCTTATTCATGAGTGGATTTTGGAAGAGTTTGCAAGGAGCTTTGGGAAACGAATTGTGTTTGAGTACCGCTTATCATCCCCAAACCGATGATCAAACCGAGAGAGTTAACCGAGTTTTGGAAGATCTGCTAAGAGCTTGTGTATTGGACTTCAGGGATCATGGGAATACCATCTACATTAGTTGAGTTTGCGTACAACAACAGCTACCAGTCGAGCACTGGGATGATACCATACGAGGCATTATGTGGTAGACCGTGCAATATCCTATTTGTTTGTTAGAAACTGGAGATAAGTTGATAGATGATAAGAGAGACCTCAGACTATATCAAGATCGTTCGGCAATGCATGAAGGCAGCCCAAGATCGTCAGAAGAGTTATGCTGATAAACGTAGAAAAGATTTGAAATTCGACGTTGGTGATATGGTTTTTGTTAACCCCGTTATAAACGCGGTTCAAAGAGTTAACGTCGAGGGATTATGAACTGGTTACGGTCCAAGCAGTAAATGGATTGCGCAAAGAGCAGGATCACCATGTCGCTGAATCCATGTTGTTCCCATTCAAGTCATTCCAAACCATATCTTGCTATCCATATCGCACAAACCATGTCATGCCGACAAGTTTACTCAAGTCGTACAAACGACGTTAGACAAGCCAAGCGGCTCATCTCATGCCGCAAGCCGTTCAAGTCGCAAGCCATATACGATATAGTAAACAGTACGTTCATAAGTGCCGCATAAATTATCTGCACCAGTTGTAAATGCCAGCTAAATCATTGTATCCACATATCACCAAGTTGTTCACATTATGGGCACTAAGTCATTCATAACGACCTACAAAATGATTGAGAATTATTCCAAGTCAAAAGTGTTACAAGCGACACGCCAATTTAATTGAACATGTAAACCATGTCATTATAACCATGAAAGTCATGTCGTTGAAACTAATGCAAAACCATGTCGTTATGGGAAGCGGGTCGTGACTCATTTAACATGTAGAAAACCATATCAGTCCAAGTTGAAAAATAGTTCCACATGGACACACAGGAGTTAGTGAAATTTGTGGTAATGTACTGTAAGGTCCAAGTTGAAAACCAAAGCGTTAGCACCACAAGATGTACAGTACTCTAAGGTAACACTAACAAAAAGTGTAAAATGGAAGTGTGCATGTCATGGTAATAGCAAACATAAAACATACCAATCATCCTCACATCTCTCACTCAATGCGTTACGCATACGATATCCACCACTTTGATCACCAAATTCTTTGCTATGACCACCTGCCCTTGGGAGTCTTAATGAACCCATTGCGCTGGTCCATAGGCACTGATCCTTATAATGACCCCGTTGCGCGATCCATAGCCACTAATTAATTTGTCTCTCAGTGGTGAACAAAAGCTATAGATATCGATAACCCCTTTGCACATGTCCTGCAGCAAATCCCAACTCTTGAAGTTACTCCTCGGTTCCCATCTGGATCCCAAGTAATAACTTCTCATTTGGACTTCCTTTGCATCTCGGGTTTTCAGTTTTCTCTGGTTCGGTTCGTGATCACCAGTTCGGTTCGGGTCGTGCTCTTCCATCAGTTCAGTTTCAGTGAGGCATCTTTTCATGGTTCATGAGAAGCTCCTAGGTTCGGTTCGTGGTACATACTCCAGGTCGGGTCAAGCTCCTTTACCTGTTTGGGTCGCGATCTCCTGCTCGTGGCATCGGCTCGTGGGTGCTGCGTGATTCGGGTCGTGATGCCTCATTAGATCGGATCAGGATCAAGCCTCTTGGATCAAGCAATTGGCTCGTGACTCTTACTTGCAAGCGGGTCGAGGTGCTCGAGTGCGACCGGTTCGTGGTACGTGGAGCACGAGCGGGTCGGGGTCGTGAGGTGCTCCACGAGTGGGTTCGGGGGACCCGATCCCATTTCTTGCACTTTTCAAGCAAACTTGTTTTCAACCATTCGAACTTTGCTAAACAATCAAAAAATATACCAAACAGTAGCAGCAACATGTGTGATCAATCAAAAGCATTAAAACATCAATCATATGAGTTATCTAGATCAATCACACCCAAAAAGCATGATTTTCCCCTTAATTCCCTTAAACATGTTTTAACAATAGGATTAGCAAACTTAATCCAAACTAACCCAAATTTATATCAAAGGCATAAAATAATATTCTAGAATTTTTACATATTTTTCCATGTCATAATTTCATTATTTATCACTAATCACCCCTAGTTAGTCGTAATTAGTGAATAAACATGCTAATCACTCGACTTAGCTACAAATAAATTTTAGATCTGAAAATGTCTGTGATTTGATTCCAATCCCAATGCAACACAGCAGCTCTACCTCCAATTTGATGTTAATTTTCCTTGATTTAATGTTGATTAGCTTAATATTGGATTAGAAAGTGATTAGGAGGTAGTTTAAAAGGTGGAGGCCATTACTAGGTTTGAAGAAATGAAAGTGGCGACTGAGAAAATGAAATGATCGAGATGGTTTCCTAACTCGTTTCAGCCTCCCCATAATCCTAATCCCGAAATGGGTTATGGTTTCGTCCACTATTACCCTATTAAGCCTGCTTAAGCATTTTTTTTCACCTTCCAAACCTTGTTTCATTCATATCTCCCAAACGGTAAGTCTGTTTGATTAACATGACCACTTTACGGAAAGGTAAACCATCATCTGAATTCAATGGAAGTAGTTTCAAGTCAAAACTCCTTACCAATCAAAAGTTATAGGAGAAACAATACTTTCCATGGGAATAACGATCATTTAAAATTCGGTAAAAATCGTGAACATGGGAAATGACCCCAATAGTTGTTCCCCAAAGTTACACCACCATATGACTTCGTATGTGAATGAAATAAATATCCTACCATCCTCTGATGCATAGAATGCGGGTTGTTACACTGTCCCCCCCCCCCCAAGAAATTTCGCCCCCGAAATTCCTTAACCAAAACATACTGTGGTGGCCCGCATGCCTATCAGCCATTTACAAACAATCAAACATACATAATAACACAACAAATCTATCCTAACATGCATTTTACTAACAAGGGAATAACTATATCGCAATTAAAATCTTACTAGGCAAAGAGTTCTGGATATGACTTCCTTATGTTCTCCTTTATTTCCCAAGTAAGTCATTCTCATTATCGCCCCACTGGACCTTGACTAGTTCCGCCGTCTTCCTTTGAAGTTGCTTCGTATCATGTCCGACAATACGAACCGTCTTGCGGCTCCCAACTGCCTCGGATTCTACCTCGATATCATCCATCTGGTCTGCTGAAATAGTCATATCAGAATCGTGCACGAAATTCCTTAACTGGGAAACATGAAATACGTCGTGAACTCCTGCCATCTTGTCAGGCAATCCAACTTTATATGCTAAATTCCCAACTTGCTCGTCAACTGGAAACGGACCAACAAACCTTGGTGCTAATTTACCTCTTCTACCATACTGAATCACACTTTTTAACGGGGAAATCTTGACGAATACTAATTCGCCAATGGAGAATTTTAATTCTCTTCATCTTTTATCAGCATAACTGTTCTGCCTATCTTGGGCAGCTTTCATTCACTGTTGGATAACCTTAATTTTATCTGAAGTTTCTCCTATTACATCTGGCCCAAGCAAAAAAATCATTGGTTTCCAACCAACATGATGGTGAGTTGCACGGTCTTCCGTACAAAGCTTCAAATGGAGCTATACCAATACTGGACCGATAACTATTATTATATGCGAACTCAACCAGATGCAAATGTCATCCCATGATCCACCAAAATCCAATATTCAAGCTCTCAAGAGATCCCCTAATACACGATTCACCCTATCTATTTGACCATCAGTTTGAGGATGGCATGCTGTACTGAAATGTAATTTTGACCTTAAAGCCTCTTGTAAGCTCTTCAAAAACCCACTAGTAAATAATGGATCTCGGTCACTCACAATAACTTTAGGTACTCCATGAAATATCACTACCCACTTTCTATACAGTTCTGCTAACTTAGCTGCCGTCCTATTCGACTTGACCGGTATAAACCTTGCACTTTTGGTCAATCGATCCACAATCACCCAAATACTATCGTGACCTGATCTAGTCCTTGGAAAACTGTCAACGAAATTTATTGAGACTTGTTCCCATTTCCATTTGGGAATTTCCAATAGTAGTAACAAGCCAGTAGGCTTCTTTTGCTCGGCTTTAACTAGCTGACAGTTCATGCACTTGGATATAAACTTCCCAATGTCACTCTTCATCCCTTCCCAGTAGTAGGTCTGCTTTATGTCTCGATATATTTTGTTACCACCGGGATGTATAGTCAGTTTCGAGTGATGACACTCTCTAAGCACTTCATCTCTGAATCCATTAACATTGGGTACAACTAGTCTCCCATTATTTCGAAGACATCCTTCTCGATCAAGACCATGCTTGTTCATTCTTTCGCCGTTGATACCATCTCCACCTTGGAGATGATTTCCAATAGATTAGGATCGTCCCTTTGACTAGAACCAATCCGCTCAATCAAAGTCGATCTGATCGTTAAACTTGCTAACATCTTTGAATCCAATTCACACTTAGGTCTGAAATCATATCCTGTGATATATTCTAGTTGCTTCCATTCCAGAAACATAGCCCCCAAATTGGCATGTCTGCTACTCAATGCATTAGCTACCGCATTGCCTTTCCCAGGTGTATATGCGATATTGAAATCATAAGACGCCAAGAACTCTAACCATCTCTACTGACGAAGATTTAAATCCTTTTGAGAGAAAAGGTACTTTAATGACTTATGATCGGTAAATAACTTGAATCTTTCTCCCAAGAGAAAATGTCTCCACATTTTTAAAGCAAACACGATCGCTGCCAATTATATATCATGTGTAGGATACCTTTTCTCATGTGGTTTCAGTTTTCGACTAGCATAAGCTACAACACTAATTCCTTGCATTAGTACAACACCTAATTCGGTGCCATAGGCATCCGTGTATACCGTCATCTCTTCATTCCCCTTATGAATAATAGCACTGGTTCGTACGTTAACTTCTCCTTTAGGCTCTTAAATGCATTCTCACACCATTCGTCCCAAATGAAAGTTTGATTCTTCTTGGTCAACTGAGTTAACGGTGCCGCTATTTTGGAGAAGTCTTGGATAAACTTACGATAATATCCAATTAACCCCAAGAAACTCCTCATGCCTGTTGCATTCTTGGGCGTAGACCAATCTTGCACCGTAGCCACCTTCGCAAGATCCACTGCAATACCATTTTCTGAAAGAACATGGCCTAAGAATCTCACTTCCCTCCTCCAGAAGTGACACTTAGAAAATTTTGCTTTCAATTGGTGTTTCCTCAACACCTCCATCATTGTCCTTAAATGTTCCTTGTGTTCTTCCTCCGTCCTCGAATAAACGAAGATATCGTCCACGAACACAAGAACAAACTTATTCAGTTGATCCGTGAATACCCTACTCATAAGATCCACCAAATATGCTTGTGCATTGGTCAACCCAAATGGCATGAACAACCACTCCTAAAATCCAGACGGCGTCCGAAATGTCGTTTAGGTATATTCTCAGCTGCTACTCGGAGCTAATGAAAACCTATCGCGAGATCTAACTGGGAGAACACTCTCGCTCCATTCAACTGAACAAACAAATCGTCTATCCGTGGAAGAGGATTATTCTTCCTCGTCACGTTATTCAACTCGCGGTAGTCCACACATAAGCGAAGGGAACCATTTGCCTTAGTGGCAAATACAACTTGTGCTCCCCACTCTGAAACACTTCTTCAGATAAATCCCTTCTTCAAAAGGTCTCCAACTTGCACCTCAAGCTCTCGCTACTCTCTTGGCGCCATACAACGAAGAGGCATCACTATAGGCCTGACATCTTTCACTAAATCAATACGGAACTCGATCTCTTGGTGTGGTGGAAGTCCGGTCACTTCCCCAAAGATGTCCGGATACTCGCCAATAATAGACACATCTGACAACTCATCATGCAGGATGTCGAGGGAATTTAGAAAACTAGCCATCACCCCATCACTAGGTAGGAAATCAAACTGTACCCTCCGCTCTAATGGTCACCGAAGACCCCTTATAGTCTACCACCACCCCATAACTTTGGAGCCAATCAACTCCCAAAATAATGCCAAACCTAGTAAAGCCCAAGACAAAGCTATCACAAGTAGACATACATCCATGACTCGATAAGAACAAATTACAACAAATCATGCAAAGGCTAGTCAAACCACTGATTGGGTTTGTCACAACTAAAGGTCTATCGACAATCTCGGGTTCCAGTCCCAACTTGTCTACAAAGTCACTAGATATGAAGGAATGGGAAGCCCTGGTATCAAACAATACTCAAACAGGAACATCATAAATAGAAAGCATACCTTGGATAACGACACCCTTTCCTTTCTCTATCGCAGTTGGTGCATTCGACAAAGAAGGAATAATGTTGATAGCATATGCTTTCACAATCTGCTTCTCTTTAGGGGGTTGCGGACATTTATTCTTGAGATGTCCCACTTGGCCACAGTTGAAGCATTTCTTGTCCGATGGCTTTCCTCGACAATCTCTAAAATAATGCCCCTTCTTGCCACAGCTATAGCACTCGACATCTTTTTTGTCTTTCTTTTTCTGAACAACCTTGGTTTGATCATGTTTTCTCTTATTCTGCGAATTCTTCTTGCCTCCATCGCTTACCTGCAGTTTTGACTCTCCTGCAGATGCAATAACAACCACGGCCTTCGACTTAGTTGAAAAAAAGTACAAATCTGAAAAAATTTCAGTACAACAAAAATGTTTCAAAATCCTATATTTTGAATGATAAACTAATTAAGAACAGATTTTTTTAATCGAAATCGTTTATGGAATTCTCCATTAATAATCCGCTGTAATTTGTAAACTTTTTTGATCCTCATAAGAATTTGGTATCGGAGCCATGGAGGTGGATAAGATATATGAAGATCTTAAAAGTAAAGTATCAGTCTTCTTGATAGCTAAATCCATAGTTGAGAATGAAGAAAAGTTATTCATTATTAAAACTGGACTCTAGAATATAATCTGTTTGCTAATATTCTCACATATAATCAGCTGAGATTAGCTTTCTTACAAGCTCCTAGTGATTATGTTACGATAGTAGAAATAAATAATAAGCATGATAGAATGATGAAAAGATTAGGCATATGGGAAGAAATGTTACCTAAAAGTATAAAATCCCCATCTACAGGAGGATTTACTATTAACCCTAAAACCCCGATAGAGAATAATAAAATGAATAACATTGTTGAGCCTCATACTTAGTATGATGACAAAACAATGGAAGAACTGGAAGCGCTTTGGGAAACAGCTGATGGTTCCCAACTAGGTGGCATAGATGTAGCCATGTCTACACTATCGGTGTTACAACAACATGCTAAAAAATCCATAGAACATGTAAAAATGGAGGCCACTAGTGGTAGTATAGTAACTGTAAATAATCCTCAGCGCACAGATAATCAGACAGACAACCGCACGGATAATCTAGAATAAATAAAACAATATGAAGGAGAAGAAATATATAATGAACATGTATTTCCAAAAAAGGAAAAACCATACAAAACATACTCTGAATTATATAAACCAAAAACAAAAAAATTACAAGAACATTCAAGATCAGTCTTAGATCTTGATTGCGCTAAGAATGTTATTCAACTAGTGGACGCATGGGCTGGAGATTTACAAACTTTAAGAATTACAAAAGCTATACAATCATCAATATACATGTTAGGAATCATAGAAAATACATTTGTTGGTAATGTGAGAAATTGGTATAAACACCTAAGTAAAGAAGCCAAATCATTAATTATCACAGGAGCAAGAGATTATGTCAATCTATTAGATCCTTTAAATTTAATTGAATCATTTAGAAAAGTATTAAAAGAAGAATTTGGAGGATTACCATTTGATGAAAAAAAATTAGATGAAGAAGAAAAGAAAAAGGCAAGAATAAAGCTTGTTAGTCTTGCGATATGTGATTTAAAATACATAGATGAATATAATTGTGAGTTTGCTAAATATTATTATGCATCTGCACCAGATGAAGGTACTATGGACAGTGTACTATCTTTATATTTCTTAAAATTACCTTTACCTTGGGCTAACATATTGCCAAAAGATTATGAAAATTATCTTAAAGAAAATCCAGATATATTTCCATCATTAGGAATACAAATGAAGTTTACTAAAGATAGAATTGATTACTATTGCATGAAACAATCCATAATGGGTAGTGCTAGACAATATTCTAGACATAAGGACTTGCCTTGTGGAACCTCTGATGTACCAACCCAATGAGGACGTAATCCAATTGGTAAAAGATATAAAAAGAAATTTAAAGATATTTTAGGCTAGCCAAATTTAAGAAAAATAAACCACCCAACTTTAGAAAGAAAAGATATTTTAAAAGAAAAAAATTTAACAATAAAAAAGATGCAATTAAAAAGACATGTAGATGTTGGGCTTGTAATAAAGAAGGACATTATGCTAATGAATGTCCAGAAAAGGAAAAATATAAGAAAACAACATCAAAAGAATTTCGCTTATTTTCAGAACAAGTGATGCCTATAGAATCAGAAACTGAATATGACTCTGATGAAGAAATATATGAGTTAATTTCAGACTCTGAATCAGATACTGATACAGAATCTGAAGAGGAATAAAATCATAAGCCACACAGACTAAGCGTGGTGAATATTAAAATGTTAAGAACAAGTTCTCAGAACTTTGTACAACAATATAATAAAAAATTTGAAAATCTAGTAAAGAAACTTGTACCATATGATATTTTACAATTTAAGGAATCACTGGAAAAGAAAAACATGAAACAAAGACCTAAACATAAAAAAGTCATTCCTCGTGAACACATTTTTGATCATAAAATATAATCTAGACAAAACGTAATAGTAAGTAAGAAAAATAATGAAAAAATACAGATCTTTGACAGAGAAAAGTATAGTGTCCAAACATATATGGATGCATTAAGAAAGATAACCATAGTAAAAGAAAGAGAACCAAAATAAATTATTTCTAAAATATCATCTACAGATAGTGAAAGCATTATGTCTGACAACTTAGAAGAAATTGAGAAAGAATTTCAAGAGTTAATGAATGAAGAATCTAATATAGAACAATAACCTTTTATGGAAACAAATCTAATTTCAACATTAGAATCTTCAAAAATCTTAGAGACCAAAGATGATGAAACTGGATATGAATAAACCATACAAATGTCAGAAGAAAAATATAATCAAATAGAAAAAAATAAAACATACACTTTCAAGAGAAGAATGTTATGAAATGCCATTAATAAGATACAAGTCTAAAGAAAAATATGTTATTAAAACCTTTGAACAACCAATAGATGTTTTTATCATGGAAGGAGAAATTCCTTTAAAATTACTTACACAAAAGGCAATAAAAGATGATAGGAAAAACTTTTCAAAAGAATTTAATAAACAAGTAAAATGGTTACACTTAGGAGGAATAGAACTTATAATAAAATGCGCATGCAGAAGAGGGATGAATGTTCCCTGTACATTTTGGATATCTGATTATAGGATACTTCATGATGCAAAGGACGCCTTGTTAGGAGTAATTAGAGGAAATTTTGCATATCAAACAATAAAAATGAGAATATTTCCTGATTTTGCAATTTCATTATCAGACCAAAATATAGAACTTGGACTTACAATGTACCATAAACTTGAAAGACTTAAGATGCCTCAGGAAGTAAAGTGTGTAGTATTATAGCATGTATGGTATATGCTTACTCAACTAGACATCATATCACTACAAAGAAATTCAAAGAAGAAAACATCAATATAGCTAAACCATTTTCTGATTTATGCGAAGTCATACCTCCCAGAGAATTAAAAAATGAAGAGTTAGATTTTCCACAAGAATTAATTCTTCAACGGAAAAACAGATATAGAACTCAACCAACTGTAAAACCACATAGCAAAAATTCTTTTAGAATAAGCTATGACAACGAAGCATCTACTTCTGATCAATTAAGAGATATAAATATATCTTCCCAAAGAAAAGATTTAAAATTAAAACCAATAAAAAATTAAATCTAATAGATTCAAACAAACAATTATATATACAAGGATTTTTAGATAATAAAGAAGTAAATGTGCTCTTAGATACAAGAGTAGCATCCTCTCATATTAATTCCTTTCTGGTCCAAAGATACACATACAACAATATACAAAATCCTTATAGATACATTGACTGTTTTGGACAAATACATGTATTAAATTAAAGTGTAGAAGCTAGACTATCACTCATAGATAAAAGTGGGAAGGTCCTGCAAATACAAATGGAAATGTTAATAGACGATAAATTAGCAAAAAAATGAAATATTATTAGGAATGAATTTCATTACAAAATATACTTTTACCTTAAAGGATTCAGTTATACAGTTAGATCAATATGAATTTCCAAGAATTGATAAACAACAAATGAAAAAGGTAGTAGTTACTTCGCCATATTCCACATATATTGAAGGAACTATAGAAATACCTTATTACTAACCAATAAAACTAAATGCATATGTTGATACGGGTTCAAGAATATCTTTGTGTAAAAAATATATTTTACCACAGAAATTGTGGATTCAAGATGGTTCTTTTATAATTGCTTTAGATATACAAGAAAAAAAAATTAGTTATAAAGATTATGCAGTTAATGTTCCCTTGACCATAGGAAATATTAAAATTAAAATACCAAAATTATGGGCCAGTAATGTCCAAGGCCCAGGCATATTATTTGGAAATAATTTTTGTCTACAATATCAACCCATGACCCAGTTAACAGACCATGTTATATTTACTACACCATGCGAAACACCCATTTTAGCACCCAGTCTTAAACAAGCATATTCTATTAATCCAAATTATCAACCTATACCAGCACAATGTGGTGATATTCCTAAAATTGAGAAAATACCATTATTAAAACAGGAAAGCGTAGATACTCTTGAAAATATTAAGGAAAGATTTAAAGAAACATATAATGAAAATCCTTTAGCAGCTTGGGATAAAGATAAAACATTAGCAACAATAAAATTAAAAGACCCCAATAAAATAATAAGATTAAGACCTATGAATTATTCTTTAGAAGATCTAGAAGAATTTAAGGTACAAATTAAGGAACTTTAAGAATTAAAAGTAATCAGACCGTCTAACAGCCTACATAGCTCTCCTGCATATATAGTTAGAAAACATAGTGAAATTGTTAGAGGTAAAACTAGAATAGTTTTTAACTATAATGCTTTAAATGATGCTACAGTCATTGATGGATATTATTTACCAAATAAAGAAGTATTAATAAACAAAATGAAAAATAAGAAATGGTTTACAAAGATGGATTGTAAAAGTTGATTTTGGAAAACAAAATTAACAGAAGAGTCTATACCATATACTGCATTCACTTGCCCACAAGGACAATGTGAATGGTTAGTTATGCCCTTTGGATTAAAAAATGCTCCACAAATATTTCAAAGAAGAATGGATGAAGTATTAAAACAACATGACGATCATTGTATTGTTTAAATCGATGATATTTTGATATTTTCTGATAATTTAGAAGACCATATTAAACATTGTAATTTGGTTATAGACACATGTAAAAAGAGGAATAACTCTTTTTGCTAAAAAAGCAATTATTGGTGTACAAAAAATAGATTTTTAGGCATAACCATAGATAATGGAGACATAGAATTACAACAGCATATACTTACAAAAATTAAAGAATTCCCTGATCAAATAGAAGATATGAAACAATTACAAAGATTTCTAGGATGTCTTAATTATGCTGATATATTTATTAACAAATTAGAAAAATTAAGAGCCCCTTTACAGCAAAAACTTAAAAAGAATTATAAATGGCAATGGACGGAAGATGACACGAGATACATTCAGCATATTAAAAAAGTATGTGAATATATGCCCAAATTATCTTTACCATTAGAAACAGATGAATTAAATATATATACTGATGCTTCGGATTCATATTGGGAGCAGCTTTAGTAGCAAATAGAAATTACCAAGAAAAATTATGTAGATATAAATCTAGAACATTTAAGTAGAGCGAATCAAATTATCACCCCAATGATAAAGAAATTTTAGCTATTAAAAACAGTATTAAAGCCTTTTATTTATATTTAAACGAGCCCTTTAAAATTCGTACTAACTCCATTACTGCAAAATCCAGAATAAAAAACAAAATCCCTGACATAGGACCTAATAAAAGACTAATAAGATGGCAGTCATGGTTTTCTGAATTTGATTTTGAAATTGAACATATTTCTGGAAAAACTAATTTTCTTGCAGATACATTAAGCAGAGAATTTCATGATGGCACAAAGTAATGAAGATACATATGATTATCTTAGCATCTTCGATGAAATATACAGAGAAGTATTAATAGCACAAGAAGCCTTTGAGCAATTCTTAATCAAAGCAGATGATGATAAAAAGGAGGAAATAAGATCCTTCTTTAATCACATGGTATCTTATTTAGAGCACATGTTTAGAGAAATACAAAGAGATATGCTTGGAAAAAAGAAGATATCTCAAAAAATAGAAATCACTGAGAAATCAGTTAACATGCCCACTGAGGTAAAACAGCAAAGCAAAGAATTTATCACATGGTTTAGTAAAATGATAAAACCAATATTACTGGAAATAAACACTTATAAAGGGATATATTCAGGATATGGGTATGATTTAAACAAAGTATATATTCACCCTGAAGAAGATCCATTAATGGTGAAAGATTTATACAAGGCAGGATTAATCTACTGTATTTATACAGATAGTGCTCTTCATAATCTGAAAGGGCTGCCCAAATTAAGAAATGCAGTTTATACTTTCTCGAAAGCAATTAAGCACGGTAATATCTACTTAGTATGTAATCAAGTTATTCCAAAAGAAGGTAAAAAATGTCTGTCCATGGTGGAAATGAAGATGGGACCAAAAAGGTTGCCACAAAATTCTTTCAAAATATGTTCTTAGTTGAAGAAGATGTAATATCAGCAACAAGAGCAAAGCAGTTAGCAAGTCTAATATCAAGAACTCTTGAAGCTCTATCAGATAACATATGGAAGTATGAATCTGAACATAGTGAGCTAATTTTGACAGTAAGCAAAGTTTCAAAGGCTGGGGCAAAAGAGAATATAATTCAATTTACAGAAAGTATTTTAGAATGGAACGCACATAAAAACGCATACAAGCATTTCCTCAAAAATTTAACAGAAGAGCTGATAAAGAAGTTAACATTACATGGAATAAAATGGTAGACACAATAGTATGGATACAATAATCAAGATCAAGACATGGTGGGGCCCTCAAAGAAAAGAGATTCGCAAGAAAATGACAAGGTTGAGAATTCTGGAGGAGACTAGGATTTTGCCGAATAATGAAGATTTGTCCAGACAAGATAAAAAAGGCATCCTAAAAAGAAGAACCCATTAAATAAAGCAAAAAAGCATCGAGTAATGTGCCATTCTGAAAAAGACTAAGGCGGTGGAAAGCAAATATAAAAGCACCGGAAGGCATTCAGAGAGGGCATCCGAAGTTAGACAAAAGCAAATATATTCATGGTTTGTAAATTAGTGTGAGATTTTGAGAGTTGTACTAAGTTTGTATTTTCCTCAATCATAAATAAAAAAGTTTGTTCTAAGTGAAATTAGCTATTTAAAAATTTCTGAGTTCCGAAAATCATAAACAAAACCTTCTATGTTTGTTTACTGCTTGGAACATTCAATCATTTCCTGGAGTCCTGATTAGTATCCAATGTTCATTGGCGTTTGGCAGAGTGTGCCGTGAAGCCATAGAAGAACAGGAGAATCGTAAGGATTGGAAGCGTGCTGGGCCCAAGCAGGTAACAACTAGAGATTGCAGGTTTTTGATTTCTCATTATTTAGAAACTTTTTACAGTAATTTAACTTAGTTTTAACCTTTTGCATTAGTTAAAAAAAAGTACAAATCCTAAAAAATTCAGTATAACAAAAATTGTTTCAAAATCCTATATTTTGAATAATAAACTAATTAAGAACAATTTTTTTTAATCGAAATCGTTTATAGAATTCTCCATTAATAATCCGCTGGTAATTTGTAAACTTTTTTGATCCTCATAAGAATTTGGTATCAGAACCATGGAGGTGGATAAGATATATGAAGATCTTAAAAGTAAACTATCAGTCCTCTTAATGGCTAAATCCATAATTGAGACTAAAGAAAAGTTATTCTTTATTAAAACTGGTACTCCAGAATATAAACTATTTGCTAATAATCTTACATATAATCAGTTGAGATTAGCTTTCTTACAAGCTCCTAGTGATTATGTTACGATAGTAGAAATAAATAATAAGCTTGATAGAATGATGAAAAGATTAGGCATATCGGAAGAAATGTTACCTACAAGTATAAAATCCCCATCTACGGGAGGATTTACTATTAGCCCTAAAACCCCGATAGAGAATAATAAAATGAATAACATTTTTGAGCCTCATACTCAGAATGATGACAAAACAGTGGAAGAACTAGAAGTTCTTTTGGGAAACAGCTGATGGTTCCCAACTTGGTGACATAGCTGTAGCCATGTCTAGACTATCGGTGTTACAGCAACATGCTAAAAAATCCATAGAACTTGTAAAAATGGAGGCCACTAGTGGTAGTATAGTAACTGTAAATAATCCTTAGCACACAGATAATCAGACAGACAACCGCTCGGATAATCTAGAATCAGTAAAACAATATGAAGAAGAAGAAATACATAATGAATATGTATTTCCAAAAAAGGAAACACCATACAAAACATACTCTGAATTATATAAACCAAAAATAAAAAAAATACAAGAACATTCAAGATTAGTCTTAGATCTTGATTGCGCTAAGAATGTTATTCAACTAGTTGACGCATGGGCTGGAGATTTACAAACTTTAAGAATTACAAAAGGTATACAATCATCAATAGACATGCTAGGAATCATAGAAATTACATTTGTTGGTAATGTGAGAAATTGATATAAAAATCTAACTAAAGAAGCCAAATCATTAATTATCACAGGAGCAAGAGATTTTGTCAATCTATTAGATCCTTTAAATTTAATTGAATCATTTAGAAAAGTATTAAAAACAGAATTTGGAGGATTACCATTTGATGACAAAAAATTAGATGAAGAAGAAAAGAAAAAGCAAGAATAAAGCTTGCTAATCTTGCGATATGTGATTTAAAATACATAGATGGATATAATTGTGAGTTTGCTAAATATTATTATGCATCTGCACCAGATGAAGATACTATGGAGAGTATACTATCTTTATATTTCTTAAAATAATCTTTACCTTGGGTTAACATATTGCCAAAAGATTATGAAAATTATCTTAAAGAAAATCCAGATATATTTCCATCATTAGGAATACAAATGAAGTTTGCTAAAGATAGAATTGATTACTATTGCATGAAACAATCCATAATGGGCAGTGCTGACAATATTCTAGACATAAGGATTTGCCTTGTGGAACCTCTGATGTACCAACCCAATGGGGATGTAATCCAATTGGTAAAAAAATATAAAAAGAAATTTAAAAAATATCTTATGGCAGCCAAATTTAAGAAAAATAAACCACCCAACTTTAGAAAGAAAAGACATTTTAAAAGAAAAAATTTTGAAAGTAAAAAAGATGCGACTAAAAAGACATGTAGATGTTGGGCATGCAATAAAGAAGGACTTTATGCTAATGAATGTCCAGAAAAAGGAAAATATAAGAAAACAGCAGTAAAAGCATTTCGCTTATTTCCTGAACAAGTGATGCCTATAGAATCAGAAACTGAATATGACTCTGATGAAGAAAATATGAGTTAATTTTAGACTTTAAATCTGATACTGATATAGAATCTGAAGAGGAATACAATCATAAACCACACAGACTAAACATGGTGAATATTAAAATGTTAAGAACAAGTTCTCAGAATTTTGTACAACAATATAATGAAAATTTTGAAAAACTAGTCAAGAAACCTGTACCATATGATATTTTAGAATTTAAGGAGCCACTAGAAAAGAAAAATATAAAACAAAGACCTAAACATAAAAAAGTCATTCCATGTGAACACATTTTTGATCATAAAATATAAAGTGCTATAAAAACTAGACAAAATGTAATAGTAAGTAAGAAAAATAATGAAAAAATACAGATCTTTGACCGAGAAAAGTATAGTGTCATATATGAATGCATTAAGAAAGATAACCATAGTAAAAGAAAGAGAACCAAAAGAAATTATTTCTGAAATCTCATCTACAGATAGTGAAAGCATTATGTCTGACAACTCAGAAGAAATTGAGAAAGAATTTCAGGAGTTAATGAATGAAGAATCTAATATAGAACAACAACCTTTTATGGAAACAAATCTAATTTCAACATCAGAATCTTCGGAAATCTTTGAGACCAAAGATGATGAAACTGGATATGAACAAACCATACAAATGTCAGAAGAAAAATATAATCAAATAGAAAAAATAAAACATACACTTTCAAGAGAAGAATGCCATGAAATGCCATTAATAAGATACATGTCTAAAGAAAAATATGTTATTAAAACCTTTGAACAACCAATAGATGTTTTTACCATGGAAGGAGAAATTCCTTTAAAATTACTTACACAAAAGGCAATAAAAGATGGTAGGAAAAACTTTTCAAAAGAATTTAATGAACAAGTAAAATGGTTACACTTAGGAGGAATAGAACTTATAATAAAATGCGCATGTAGAGGAGGGATGAATGTTCCCTGTACATTTTGGATATCTGATGATAGTATACTTCATGATGCAAAGGACGCCTTGTTAGGAGTAATTTGAGGAAATTTTGCTATCAAACAATAAAAATGAGAATATTTCCTGATTTTGCAATTTCATTATCAGACCAAAATATAGAACTTGGACTTACAATGTATCATAAAATTGAAAGACTTAAGATGCCTCTAGGAAGTAAAGTGTGTAGTATTACAGCCTGTGTGGTATATGCTTACTCAACTAGACATTATATCACTACAAAGAAACTCAAAGAAGAAAACATCAATATAGCTAAACCATTTTCTGATATATGTGAAGTCATACCTCCCAGAGAATTAAAACATGAAGAGTTAGATTTTCCACAAGAATTAATTCTTCAAAGGAAAAACAGATATAGATCTCAACCAACTGTAAAACCACAAAGCAAAATTCTTTTAGAACAAGCTATGACAACGAAGCATCTACTTCTGATCAATTAAGAGACATAAATATATCTTCCTAGAGAAAATATTTAGAATTGAAACCAATAGAAAAATTAAATCTAATAGATTCAACAAACAATTATATATACAAGGATTTTTAGATAATAAAGAAGTAAATGTGCTCTTAGATACAGGAGCAACATCCTCTCATATTAATTCCTTTCTTTTCCAAACATACACATACAATAATATACAAAATCCTTATAGATACATTGACTATTTTGGACAAATACATGTATTAAATAAAAGTGTGGAAGCTAGTCTATCACTCATAGACAGAAGTGGGAAGGTCCTGCAAATACAAATGGAAATGTTAATAGATGATAAATTAGCAAAAAATGAAATATTATTAGGAATTAATTTCATTACAAAATATACTTTTACCTTAAAGGATTCGTTTATACAGTTAGATCAATATGAATTTCCAAGAATTGATAAACAACATATGAAAAAGGCAGTAGTTACTTCGCCGTATATCAAGGAACTTTAGAAATACCTTATCACCAACCAATAAAACTAAATGCATATGTTGATACGGGCTCAGGAATATCTTTGTGTAAAAAATATATTTTACCAAAAAATGGTGGATTCAAGATGGATCTTCTATAATTGCTTTAGATGCACAAGAAAAAGAAATTAGTTATATGTAGTTAATGTTCCCTTCACCATAGAAAATATTAAAGTTAAAATACCAAAATTAGGGGCCAGTAATGTCTAAGGCCCAGACATATTATTAGGAAATGATTTTTGTCTACAATATCAACCCATGACCCAGTTAACAGACCATGTTATATTTACTACACCATGTAGAACACCCATTTTAGCACCCAGGCTTAAACAAGCATACGCTATTGATCCAAGTTATCAACCTATACCAGCACAGCATGGTGATATTCCTAAAATTGAGAAAATACCACTATTAAAACATGAAAGAATAGATACTCTTGAAAATATTAAGGAAAGATTTAAAGAAACATATAATGAAAATCCTTTAGCAGCTTGGGATAAAGATAAAACATTAGCAACAATAAAATTAAAAGACCCCAATAAAATAATAAGATTAAGACCTATGAATTATTCTTTAGAAGATTTAGAAGAATTTAAGGTACAAATTAAGGAACTTTAAGAATTAAAAGTAATCAGACCGTCTAACAGCCCACATAGCTCTCCTGCATTTATAGTTAGAAAACATAGTGAAATTGTTAGAGGTAAAGCTAGAATAGTTTTTAACTATAAAGCTTTAAAAGATGCTATAGTCATTGATGGATATTATTTACCAAATAAAGAAGTATTAATAAACAAAATACAAAATAAGAAATGATTTACAAAGATGGTATGTAAAAGTGGATTTTGACAAATAAAATTAACAGAAGAATCTATACCATGTACTGCATTCAGTTGCCCACAAGGACAATATGAATGTTTAGTTATGCCCTTTGGATTAAAATATGCTCCACAAATATTTCAAAGAAGAATGAATAAAGTATTAAAACAACATGACGATCATTGTATTGTATATGTTGATGATATTTTGATATTTTCTGATAATTTAGAAGACCATATTAAACATTGTAATTTAGTTATAGACACACGTATAGAAAGAGGAATAACTCTTTCTGCTAAAAAAGCAATTATTGTTGCACAAAAAATAGATTTTTAAGGCATAACCGTAGATAATGGAGACATAGAATTATAACCGCATATACTTACAAAAATTAAAGAATTTCCTGATCAAATAGAAGATATGAAACAATTACAAAGATTTCTAGGATGTCTTAATTATGCTGATATATTTATCAACAAATTAGCAAAATTAAGAGCCCCATTACAGCAAAAACTTAAAAAGAAATATAAATGGCAATGGACGGAAGATGACACGACATACATTCAGCATATTAAAAAAAGTATGTGAATATATGCCCAAATTATCTTTACCATTAGAAACAGATGAATTAATTATACATACTGATGCTTCAGATTCATATGGGGGAGCAGCTTTAGTAGCAAATAGAAATAACTAACAAAAATTTTGTAGATATAAATTTGGAATATTTAAGTAGAGTGAATCAAATTATCATTCAAATGATAAAGAACTTTTAGCTATTAAAAATAGTATTAAAGCCTTTTATTTATATTTAAACAAACCCTTTAAAGTTCGTACTGACTCCATTACTGCAAAATCCAGAATAAAAAACAAAATCCCTGACATAGGACCTAATAAAAGACTAATAAGATGGCAGTCATGGTTTTCTGAATTTGATTTTGAAATTGAACATATTTCTGGAAAAACTAACTTTCTTGCAGATACTTTAAGCAGAGACTTTCATGATGGCACAAAGTAATGAACATACAATTGGTTATCTTAGCATCTTCGATGAAATATATAGAGAAGTATTAATAGCCCAAGAAGCCTTTAAGCAATTCTTAATCAAAGTAGATGATGATAAAAAGGAGGATATAAGATCCTTCTTTAATCACATGGTATCTTATTCAGAGAACATGTTTAGAGATATACAAAGAGATATGCTTGGAAAAAAGAAGATATCTCAAAAAATAGAAATCACTGAGAAATCAGTTAACATGCCCGCTGAGGTAAAACAGCAAAGCAAAGAATTTATCTCATGGTTTAGTAAAATGATAAAACCAATATTACTGGAAATAAACCCTTATAAAGGGATATATTCAGGATATGGGTATGACTTAAACAAAGTATATATTCACCATGAAGCTGATCCATTAATGGTGAAAGATTTATATAAGGCAGAATTAATCTACTGTATTTATACAGATAGTACTCTTCATAATCTGAAGGGGCTACCCAAATTAAGAAATGTAGTTTATACTGTCTCGAAAGCAATTAAGCACAGTAATATCTACTTAGTATGTAATCAAGTTATTCCAGAAGAAGGTAAAAAATGTCTATCCATAGTGGAAATAAAGATGGGTTCAAAAAGGTTGACCCCAAAATTCTTTCAAGATATATTCTTGGTTGAAGAAGATGTAATATCAGCAACAAGAGCAAAGCAGTTTGCAAGTTTAATCTCAAGAACTCTTGAAGCTCTATCAAATAACATATCGACGTATAAATTTGAACCTAGCGAGCTAATTTTGACAGTAAGCAAAGTTTCAATGGCTGGGGTAAAAGAGAATATAATTCAGTTTATAGAAAGTAGTTTAAAATGGAACGCACATAAAAGTGCATACAAGCATTTCCTCAAAAATTTAACAGAAGAGCTGGTAAAGAAGTTAATGTTACATGGAATAAAATGGGAGACACAACAGTATGGATACAATAGTCAAGATCAAGACTTGGTGGGGCCCTCAAAGAAAAGAGATTCGCAAGAAAATGACAAAGTTGAAGAGAATTCTGGAGGAGACTCGGATTTTGCTGAATAATGAAGACTTGTCCAGACAAGATAAAAAAAGCATCCTAAAAAGAAGAACCCGTTAAATAAAGCAAAAAAGCATCGAGTAATGTGCCATTCTGAAAATGACTAAGGTGGTGGAAAGCAAATATAAAAGCACCGGAAGGCATTCAGAGAGGCATTCGAAGTTAGACAAAAGCAAATATATTCATTGTTTGTAAATTAGTGTGAGGTTGTGAGCATTGTACTAAGTTTGAATTTTCCTCAATCATAAATAAAAAAGTTTATTCTGAGTGAAACTAGCTGTTCAAAAATTTCTAAGTTCTGAAAATCATAAACAAAAGCTTCTAAGTTTGTTTACTGCTTGGCATCATTCAGCCATTTCCTGCAGTCCTGATTAGTATCCAGTGTTCATTGGCGTTTGGCAGAGTGTGCCGTGAAGCCGTAGAAGAACAGGAGAATCGTAAGGATTGGAAGCGTGCTGGGCCCAAACAGGTAACAACTAGAGATTGTCGGTTGTTGATTTCTCATTATTTAGAATTTTTTTACAGTAATTTAACTTAGTTTTAAACTTTTGCATTAGTAAAAAAAAATACAAATCCAAAAAAATTTCAGTATAGCAAAAATTGTTTCAAAATCCTATATTTTGAATAATAAACTAATTAAGAACAAATTTTTTTTAATCGAAATCGTTTATAGATTTCTCCATTAATAATCCGCTGGTAATTCTCCATTAATAATCGTTTATAGAATTCTTATGAGGATCAGAAAAGTTTACAATTTATCAGCGGATTATTAATAGAGAATTCTTAAAATGATTTCGGTATAAAAAAAATTGTTCTTAATTAGTTTGTTATTCAAAATGTAGGATTTTGATACAATTTTTGTTATACTGAATTTTTTTTCTTCGGGATTTGTACTCTTTTTTTATAACTAATGCAAAAGTTTAAAACTAAGTTAAACTACTGTAAAAAGTTTCTAAATTATGAGAAATCAAAACCCGCATCTCTAGTTGTTACCTGTTTGGGCCCAGCACGCTTCCAATCCTTACGATTCTCCTATTCTTCTACGGCTTCACGGCACACTCTGCCAAACGCCAATGAACACTGGATACTAATCAGGACTCCAGGAAATGGCTGAATGATTCCAAGCAGTAAACAAACTTAGAAGCTTTTGTTTATGATTTTCAGAACTCAGAAATTTTTAAACAGCTAATTTCACTCAAAACAAACTTTTTATTTATGACTGAGGAGAATACAAACTTAGTACAACGCTCACAACCTCACACTAATTTGCAAGCTATGAATATATTTGCTTTTGTCTAACTTCGGATGCATTCTCTGAATGCCTTCAGGTGCTTTTATATTTGCTTTTCACCGCCTTAGTCATTTTCAGAATGGCACATTACTCGATGCTTCTTTGCTTTATTTAATGGGTTCTTCTTTTTATGATGCCTTTTCTATCTTGTCTGGACAATTCTTCATTATTCAGCAAAATCCGAGTCTCCTCCAGAATTCTCTTCAACCTTGTCATTTTCTTGTGAATCTCTTTTCTTTGAAGGCCCCACCATGTCTTGATCTTGATTATTATATCCATATTGTTGTGTCTCCCATTTTATTCCATGTAATACTAATTTCTTTTTTATCTCTCCTGTTAAATTTTTGAGGAAATACTTGTATGCAGTTTTATGTGCGTTCCATTTTAAAATATTTTCTATAAACTGAATTATATTCTCTTTTGCCCCAACCTATGAAACTTTGCTTACTGTCAAAATTAGCTCATTAGGTTCAGATTCATACGTCCATATGTTATTTGATAGAGCTTCAATAGTTCTTGATATTAGACTTGCTAACTGCTTTGCTCTTGTTGCTGATATTACATCTTCTTCAACCAAGAACATATTTTGAAAGAATTTTGGGGTCAACCTTTTTGATCCCATCTTCATTTCCACCATGGATAAACATTTTTTACCTTCTTCTGGAATAACTTGATTACATACTAAGTAGATATTACTGCGCTTAATTGCTTTCGAAAAAGTATAAACTGCATTTCTTAATTTGGGCAGCCCCTTCAGATTATGAAGAATACAATCTGTATAAATACACTAGATTAATCATGCCTTGTATAAATCTTTCACCATTAATGGATCAACTTCTGGGTGAATATACACTTTGTTTAAATCATACCCATATCTTGAATATATCCCTTTATAAGGGCTTATTTCCAGTAATATTGGTTTTATCATTTTACTAAACCATATGATAAATTTTTTGCTTTGCTGTTTTACCTCAAAGGGCATGTTAACTGATTTCTCACTGACTTCTATTTTTTGAGATATCACCTTTTTCCAAGCATATCTCTTTGCATTTCTCTAAACATGTGCTCTGAATAAGATACCATGTGATTAAAGAAGGATCTTATTTCCTCCTTTTTATCATCATCTCCTTTGATTAAGAATTCCTCAAAGGCTTCTTGCGCTATTAATTATTCTCTGTATATTTCATCGAATATGTTAAGATAATCAGTTGTATCTTCATTAGTTTCTTCCATCATGCAATTCTCTGCTTAAAGTATCTGCAAGGAAGTTAGTTTTTCCAGAAATATGTTCAATTTCAAAATCAAATTCAGAAAACCATGACTGCCATCTTATTAGTCTTTTATTAGGCCCTACCTCAGGAATTTCGTTTTTATTCTAGATTTTGCAGTAATGGAGTCAGTACGAATTTTAAAGGGTTTGTTTAAATATGAATAAAAGGCTTTAATACTGTTTTTAATAGCTAAAAGTTCTTTATCATTGGAGTGATAATTTGATTCACTCTGCTTAAATGTTACAGATTTATATCTACATAATTTTTCCTGGTTATTTCTTTTTGCTACTAAAGCTGATCCCCAATATGAATCTGATGCATCAGTATATATAATTAATTCTTCTGTTTCTAATGGTAAAGATAATTTGGGCATATATTCACATATTTTTTTAATATGCTGAATGTATCTCGTGTCATCTTCCGTCCATTGCCATTTATATTTCTTTTTAAGTTTTTGCTGTAAATGGCTCTTAATTTTGCTAATTTGTTAATAAATATATCAGCATAATTAAGAAATCCTAAAAATCTTTGTAATTGTTTCATATCTTCTATTTGATCAGGGAATTCTTTAATTTTTGTAAGTATATGTGGTTGTAATTCTATGTCTCCGTTATCTATGGTTATGCCTAAAAAATCTATTTTTTGTACACCAATAATTTCTTTTTTAGCAGAAAGAGTTATTCCTCTTTTTATACATGTGTCTATAACTAAATTACAATGTTTAATATGGTCTTCTAAATTATCAGAAAATATCAAAATATCATCAACATATACAATACAATGATCGTCACGTTGTTTTAGTACTTCATCCATTCTTCTTTGAAATATTTGTGGAGCATTTTTTAATCCAAAGGGCATAACTAACCATTCATATTGTCCTTGTGGGCAACTGAATGCAGTATATGGTATAGACTCTTCTGTTAATTTTATTTGCCAAAATCCACTTTTACAATCCGTCTTTGTAAACCACTTCTTATTTTGTTTTTTGTTTATTAATACTTCTTTATTTGGTAAATAATATCCATCAAAGACTGTAGCATCATTTAAAGCTTTATAATTAAAAACTATTCTAGCTTTACCTCTAATAATTTCACTATGTTTTCTAACTATAAATGCAGGAGAACTATGTGGGTTGTTAGATGGTCTGATTACTTTTAATTCTAAAAGTTCCTTAATTAGTACCTTAAATTCTTCTAAATCTTCTAAAGAATATTTCGTTTGTCTTACTCTTATTATTTTATTGGGGTCTTTTAATTTTGTTGTTGCTAATGTTTTATCTTTATCCCAAGCTGCTAAAGGATTTTCATTATATATTTCTTTAAATCTTTCCTTAATATTTTCAAGAGTATCTATGCTTTCATGTTTTAATAATGGTATTTTCTCAATTTTAGGAATATCACCACGCTGTGCTGGTATAGGTTGATAACTTGGATCAATAGCATATGCTTGTTTAAGCCTGGGTGTTAAAATGGGTGTTCCGCATGGTGTAGTAAATTTAACATGGTCTGTTAACTAGGTCATGGGTTGATATTATAGACAGAAATCATTTCCTAATAATATGTCTAGGTGTAACAACCCGAAAATCTGAGCCAGTTTAAAATTTTTATTTTGGCAATTTTAGCGAAGTTTGAACATTTAAAATGAATTATTTCAAATAATATCGACGAGAAATTTATTTTGAATTCGATCGTATATATTATATACGTCGTCGTTAGAATATAAATAATTATATATAATTATAAATAGAATTGAAAAGGCGCGGTAGTTCGATAATTCGATTTCAAACTTCAATTGAATGTACCGGGTGCAGAATAATCCGGATTTTAGTGAAACCAAAAATAATAGGATTTAATTGTGAATATCTTCCCAACGAATCCGAGAAATCGAAATTTCATAGCGGGAATCGAAAGATATGTCCAGTTGAAAATTCTGAATAGTCGCTATGGAATTCAGGCCCTTAAAAATGGGAATTTTGCAAACGACCTCGGATTTCAACGAAACCACTTTTGTTGGGTCCGTGTTGTCAAATTATTGCTAGATTCCAAATTTCATAATTTTTCGAATCAATATGTGAGCGTGGCAAAGGAAAACGCGTTTGACCAGTTTCAGTTGATTTTAATCGACTGGAAAATGGTCATTTTTCCAACGGTCTCAGAATTCGACGAAACTAGTTTTGTTAGGACCGTATCGTCAATACGAAGTTAGAAAATATTTTTCGGGAATTTTTAGAGATTGTATGTGGCCCCGGTAAATTGAAATGTGCGTTCAAATTGAATATATACTGATTTATGTTTTAAAACCAACGGAAACTGATTGTAACAGTCGAATCAGCTTATGGTACATATCCCATTGTGTTCGGAATGGGGGTGAAACGCTATGGACGACAGGCGGTGGGCCTCGTTTAAAGGTCGTATGTAAAAGTCAACTTTTAGAAATTAAATAATATAAAATAATCAACTTCCTCTCTCTCCTCTCCCCTTATACTCTGGCCCACCCATTCGATTCATTTCAGAAATCAAAAGAAGAAAAAAAAACCTACGGCTAGGATCGCGACCCCCTTTCTTCGACCAGTTCGCCGCCTCCCCAGGCACCGCGCGACGTGAAGACCCCCCCCCCCCCCCCCCCGCCTCTCCGCGACACGCGGTACACCCCCCTTCCTCCCGCTGCAGACCGCGACCACCCCCCTTCCCCTGCGCTAGACCGAAGACCCCCCTGGTGCCTCTCCGCGCCATGACCCCCCCCCCCCCCCCCCCGACGAGATACTCCCCCCCAGTATCCACTGTAAGTTTTTTTATTTCCTTTATTTGTTTATTTTTGTTTTGCTTTAATTTATTTTAAAGATTTAGCTTAATTTAATCAGTTTAAAATCTGATTTCAATTTATATAAAACATGGTTTAAATTCAGTTTTAATTTAATAAGAAAGGTATGATCTTTGTTTTCATAAAAATATAATTTTTATCATAGTAGGAGATTAAAAATATAATTTTGATTATAGTAGAAGGTTAAAAATATAATTTTTATACATTGAATAGCGAAGTAAAAATTTGATTTTTATATATTGAATAGCGAAGTAAAAATATGATTTTTATATATTGAATAACGAAGTAAAAATTCGATTTTTATATATTGAATAGCGAAGTAAAAATTAGATTTTTATATATTGAATAGCGAAGTAAAAATTCGATTTTTATATATGTAGTGGCTACGGGCAACGAAAGTGACAAAAGACGAGAACGATGAAGGTTCCTGCAAAAGAAGAGTCGTGGTATTGGATAGCTATGGGTGAGAATTTCTCACTCTTCAATTTAATTTTCTAGTTATATATATATATATATATATATACTAGGATGCAGACGGTGTTTAGTAGCACCCGACACCCGTCGTCCACAGACCATGGACGGCTTGTATGCTTGTTTGTTTGATTTTGCTGTGTAGTTGATTGTGTGATGTGAAATGAAATAAAATATTTTATAGTGGAAAATATTTTATAGTTAAAAATAGAATTTTTAACATGTATATAAAATGAAATATTTATAAACAAATCGGCCGATTTGTTTATACACACATTTGACTGATATTGATTGGGACGATAAATTTTACACATCGCCCAACTGCACAAATAAAATCTGTGTTTGAATGTTTGAAACCCCACATGGGTATTGGGATGATATTTGAAGTACACTAATCCCGATTGTTTAGTTGTATGTCGATCGATTGATTGACAGACTGTTATAAGCGTTGAATATTTATATTTGATGCTTATACAGTGTAGAATGCACTTTGGATGATGGTTGATTATTCATCGTTGTTGATATATACATGTGTTGTAGAAAATCCATATAATTAACATTATACGGTAATTGATTGGGCCTCATTCCAGTTTCAAAAAAGAAATATTTGAAATAGAAATATTTGAATAGAAATATTTGAAACGAAATATTTGAAATAAAAATATTTGAAATAGAAATATTTGAAATAAAAATATTTGAATAGAAATATTTGAGATAGAAATATTTGAAGAGAAATATTTGAAATAGAAATATTTGAAATAGAATATTTGAAAATAGAAACATATGAAGCCGTGTTGATTAGATTGGCGCCATTTTGACGTGAACGATATTTATATCGATTTCATTCATTTTATAACGAATATCGAAAGTGATTTCAAAAATCTGATATTTTGAAAAGAATGGAAATTCAAATTAAATTAAATAGAAATGAATTTGAATTGAAAGTAAATAGAAATGAATTCGAATTGAAAGTAAATAATTCGAATTGAAAGTAAATAGAAATGAATTCGAATTGAAATTAAATAGAAATGAATTCGAATTGAAAGTAAATAGAAATGAATTCGAATTGAAATTAAATAGAAATGAATTCGAATTGAAATTAAATAGAAATGAATTCGATTTGAAAGTAAATAGAAATGAATTCGAATTGAAAGTAAATAGAAATGAATTCGAATTGAAAGTGAATAGAAATGAATTCGAATTGAAAGTGCATAGAAATGAATTCGAATTGAAATTGAATATAAATGAATTCGAATTTAAATTGAACAGAAAACGAACTGAAATTGAATTAGAAATCAATTTGAATTGAAATCGATTTGAAATGAATTTAAAACGAATTCATATTAGAATATTCAATTTTAATTTGAAATTGAATATGAAGTTGAAACCGTTTTGAAAATGAATTTATAAACGATTTATAAAGCATGTTTTGAATTGAAATCGATGAAGTATATATATATATATATTATATTATATATATAATATAATGGCCTGAATAGAACGCGCCGAGCCGCGGTAGTTCGCGAATTTCGACCATTGACTTCGAACGGATATTGCGGGAGATCCGACCGTCGGATTCTCCTAAAACTGGAACCATTGGGTTCGTATCGAAAAGAGCTTTCTAACGAATATTAGAAATTAGAAATCTAACGGTTGGATTTGGAATTATGTCCAAATCAAATTTGAAAAAGGTCGCTGTAAGTGCAGTTCGATGGCCGTTGATGGAAATCGACTGTACAGGCCTTGATAAAATTATTAAAAATAGTAATAATTTGTGTAAAATCATAAGAAATGGTTTGTGAAGATTTGGGATGAAAAACTCCATATTTGAAAAGATAAAGATAGATTTTTATCGAATTGAACTAGTTTTGAACTAGAATTATAATTCTATTTATTTTTAAAATAAATAAATTGGATTAGAAATGGTTTTGAAAATAACCAGAATTTCCAATAATTATATTGGAATGGATTTGAATCGAAATTATCCTTGGAATATTTCGATGTTGGATTTCGTGATGATACGGGTATTGTGATGGGAATTTGAAAGATATATTTATATCGTTATTTCCAATACGATGTTTGTTTGTCATGGAATTTGATATTGAATATAAGCCGGTATATTTTCTATTCAGAGCCTTGTATTTAATATCAAATGTGATTTGGCTTTGTCGTGAATGGTGTCTTCATTAACACTGTTCTTGAACCCAGTTGAGAAAAGATTAAATCTTTTTATTTAGATTTAATGGAGTGTACCAATTAAATAATATTTAATTGGAGTCGAATTCGAATTAATTTTTGGGTTTATCGTGAGCAGTGTTTTAAATAACACTTGTTCTTTAACCCAATAATTAATGGAATGTGATCTTGGGGTTTATCGTGAATAGTGTTTTTAAATGACACTGATTCTTTAACCCTGTTAAAGATTAAAACTAAGTGGAGTTTTGATGAATCTCTAATTAGATTGAAATGATCGAGAATGGAGTATCACCGGTTTTACTCCAGGCGATAGTTAAATCTTTAATTAGATTTGAACGAGAAATGGTAATTGAATTTACCGATAACACTGTGGTGTTAGATATGAAGTATTACCAGTTTTACTTCATGGGATGAATAGGTTGGGATTGGGAAATTAAAACAAATGATTACTTCGGTAAGGTTTGTTAATCCCGACTAGTTGAATCGAAATTCAAAAGTAGATTAAAGAATAAATTTGAAGGATTTATCTTTGATAAGATTAATGGGAACCTTTCCCTATGAATGTGGAATTTAGAAACTAACTGTCGGTTAGCTAAGCAGAATGGTTTTCTGGATATTGATCTGATGTTGGTTTCGGCTTTCGGGGTTAATATTTGGGGAATTATTCTCTTGATTAATTTACGGTTAGTGACTGATGAATTGGAATGAGGCGTATGTTGTGTTTGTGTAACACTTATTTAAGATATACGCGAGTTATTTGGAAAGACTGGGTTTATCCCATTCTGAATAACTGATACGACGATAAGTCGAAGATGAAGACGATGGTCGAAGACCGGAGGTCTTCACATCGTTTGGGTGATTACTGATGATCTTGATTGGGCTGTACACCCAAGAAGATGGAAACAGTTGGTGATCGTCCAGACGTACTTGGAGATCGATGGATATGCGGGGTACTAGGTGCCTCCGGTTTCGTTCAGACCCAGAACGAACTTGTAAATGGACTGTGTGTCTGACATTGGATTTCATTCTATGTGACTGATATCGGTTGCATAGAGTGGTTTGCCTGTGTGGCATGCTAAGATGCAATTGATCGAGGCTTCTGTTGAAAAGCAAAGTCTTGTGGTGATGATCAAAGCAAAGCCTGTGTGGCACAACTTTGTGTAACGTGAATTCGCGAGCCTCACACCCCGGTTGTGAACCAAAAATGGGAGACGGACCTCGGGGAGGGCATGCGTTTCTTTCTAGCTAGGGCGGTGTCAGTGACCTACCAGCCCTGACATTTATATACTTTTCACCTGTGTGGTTGTTGCTGTTGCGAGGTGCCTCGGTTAGATCGGACGATCCGGGTCCGATGGAGCCATTCGTTGGCTCATTTACGCCCCAAAGGGCGGGAAAACGTAGTGTTCAGGCATTTTAATCCACATCGGTGGACCGGCCCTGTCGCTCCAAGGCTTGACTGAGTACTTGCCTGAGGCTCGGGCTAGAGAGTCTCGAATCGGTTGAGGACTATCTTTTGCCTCGGTTCATAGATGGAAACCCAATTTCCAAATACGTGACATTTGCGGTTTTATTTGTAAACCTATATATGGCGACATAGTGGCATGGGACGCTCATGTCGCCTACGATTGATACTTATGATTTGAAGTTGTTTTATACACTATGCACTTATAATAGTATCAAATGATTTGTTTTTCAACGTATCAAGAATTCTTGGCTATTATAAGGTAAAAACCCTATCCTCCGGCTTGCGTTACATTATGTGATGGGAACTGGGTCTTATAATAGCTTCATTTTTCTTTATTTAGCATTGCGCTGTTTGTTTTATGCACTGGTATTCTTGGGAGGAAACCCGTTCCGTGTTATACGGCGTGGTCCCTTGATTTACCTAACTTTAAAATAAAGATTAATAACTGTTTTTGTTCTCACACCAGTCACATGACTGACCTGGAGTTTATTGTTTTAACCTAAACTCTGGGTGCCCTTATTTTGACACGGGCAGCTAGTTGTTTTGGTTTTGCAGATTTATATTCACAGGATCCGGGTTTACAGCTGGAACGATATCCGGAAAGCTTTGTATCCGTATATCTCTTTCAGTTGTGTATTGTATTATTTTCTGCTGCTATGTATTTAAATGTAATTTAAATCTCTGATATTTCTGTGTAATATTCATTTATACTCTGTATATTCTTGTATTCTGATGCATTGTTGTAATATACAATGAAATGTTCTTTCGTCTGCGTTCTATTTTGTGGCTTGTTCTCGACTCAATCCGCTCTTTCTCTTCTCTTCGGAGACCGGGGGAGTTCGGGTCGTTTCAGCGTGGTATCAGAGCTTTGGTTTACAAAGCTTAGAGAACAAGACACATTAGAACCATATGAAAGAATTCATCAGAAATTGGATTAGTAAAATCCAATGAGAATGACTCGTTAGAGATGGGATCAGTAGTATCCTAGAACGAGTGTGAAGAGTATATTTTTAAGATGAACACCAATTTTGTTTTGAAAATTTAAATCAATTATTCGTATTTGATTATTTATTTGTATTGATTTGGACAGTCCAGTATATAAAGATTTTGCATATACGCCTTGCAAACGTGTATTTGAAGTTTTAATATACTGGATAGATATAGAATTACACTCTAATCGCTCGGAGATGATTTTGATGATGGAGCTCCATCATTAGAATTTATGTTTGTGCGACGAAAGTGGGATTTCTATATATTTCCAATTGACTGGTGTGAGAACCGAAACTAGATAGGGCCTGTTGTTGTGATTTGGCGTCAAAAATTTGATTTTTGACTATGTATCAAAGTTATGAATTTTAAAAGCTAATCACTAATTGATTGCTGATTGTGTTGTTTGATTATTGGTTGATTAATTAGAATTTAAACCATTTAGTCAAATTGTACCAAAAAGTGAGTTGTATTGAAAATTTATCGCATTTGCTTGCATATACTTGTACTTACATTGAACAGGTCATAGCAAGGAGGCTAGAGCAGAGAATAAAATTTGTTTGCCCGACAAATAGGTACATGTTTATCATAATTTACTGTTTTGTTTGGGTGATGATGATTTTATGAGCCGATTGGCTTTTTCTTTTTCTTTTTGAGACCAGAAGGCCTATATGGCAATTTCGGGATTTTCCCGTGGCTCCCGGTGCAGGGGAGGTTATGGTGAAATTTTTCGAAAATTTAAGGTGTTAGCCAAATTTTTGATGAATTTGAAAATTCTCAGAAACTGAAAGGTTGGAGAATGGAAGCCAGATCGAACGTAGAGTTGATTAATCAAACCACTTTCGACTTTGTTCCTTTTCGGGGACGAAAAGTTTTAAGTGGGGGAGATTGTAACAACCAAAAAATCTGGGCCAGTTTAAAATTTTTATTTTGGCAATTTTAGCGAAGTTTGAACATTTAAAATGAATTATTTCAAATAATATCGACGAGAAATTTATTTTGAATAGAATTCGATCGTATATATTATATACGTCGTCGTTAGAATATAAATAATTATATATAATTATAAATAGAACTGAAAAGGCACGGTAGTTCGATAATTCGATTTCAAACTTCAATTGAATGTACCGGGTGCAAAATAATCCGGATTTTAGTGAAACCAAAAATAATAGGATCTAATTGTGAATATCTTCCCAACGAATCCGAGAAATCGAAATTTCATAGCGGGAATCGAAAGATATGTCCAGTTGAAAATTCTGAATAGTCGCTATGGAATTCAGGCCCTTAAAAATGGGAATTTTGCAAACGACCTCGGATTTCGACGAAACCACTTTTGTTGGGTCCGTGATGTCAAATTATTGCTAGATTCCAAATTTCATAATTTTTCGAATCAATATGTGAGCGTGGCAAAGGAAAACGCGTTTGACAAGTTTCAGTTGATTTTAATCGACTGGAAAATGGTCATTTTCCAACGGTCTCAGAATTCGACGAAACTAGTTTTGTTAGGACCGTATCGTCAATACGAAGTTAGAAAATATTTTTCGGGAATTTTTAGAGATTGTATGTGGCCCCGGTAAATTGAAATGTGCGTTCAAATTGAATATATACTGATTTATGTTTTAAAATCAACGGAAACTGATTGTAATAGTCGAATCAGCTTATGGTACATATCCCATTGTGTTCGGAATGGGGGTGAAACGCTATGGACGATAGGCGGTGGGCCTCGTTTAAAGGTCGTATGTAAAAGTCAACTTTTAGAAATTAAATAATATAAAATAATCAACTTCCTCTCTCTCCTCTCCCCTTATACTCTGGCCCCCCATTCGATTCATTTCAGAAATCAAAAGAAGAAAAAAACCCTACGGCTAGGATCGCGACCCCCCTTTCTTCGACCAGTTCGCCGCCCCCCCAGGCGCCGCGCGACGCGAAGACCCCCCCTTCCTCCCGCTGCAGACCGCGACACCCCCCTTCCCCTGCGCTAGACCGAAGACCCCCCCGGCTGCCTCTCCGCGCCACGAAACCCCCCTGCTGCCTCTCCGCGCCACGACCCCCCCCCCCCCCCCCCGACGAGATACCCCCCCAATATCCACTGTAAGTTTTTTTATTTCCTTTATTTGTTTATTTTTGTTTTGCTTTAATTTATTTTAAAGGTTTAGCTTAATTTAATCATTTTAAAATCTTATTTCAATTTATATAAAACATGGTTTAAATTCAGTTTTAATTTAATAAGAAAGGTATGATCTTTGTTTTCATAAAAATATAATTTTTATCATAGTAGGAGATTAAAAATATAATTTTGATTATAGTAGAAGGTTAAAAATATAATTTTTATATATTGAATAGTGAAGTAAAAATTTGATTTTTATATATTGAATAGCGAAGTAAAAATATGATTTTTATATATTGAATAGCGAAGTAAAAATTCGATTTTTATATATGTAGTGGCTACGGGCAACGAAAGTGACAAAAGACGAGAACGATGAAGGTTCCTGCAAAAGAAGAGTCGTGGTATTGGATAGCTATGGGTGAGAATTTCTCACTCTTTAATTTAATTTTCTAGTTATATATATATACTAGGATGCAGACGGTGTTTAGTAGCACCCGACACCCGTTGTCCACAAACCATGGACGGCTTGTATGCTTGTTTGTTTGATTTTGCTGTGTAGTTGATTGTGTGATGTGATGTGAAATGAAATATTTTATAATGGAAAATATTTTATAGTTAAAAATAGAATTTTTAACGTGTATATAAAATGAAATATTTATAAACAAATCGGCCGATTTGTTTATACACACATTTGACTGATATTGATTGGGACGATAAATTTTACACATCGCCCAACTGCACAAATAAAATATGTGTTTAATTGTTTGAAACCCCACACGGGTATTGGGATGATATTTGAAGTACACTAATCCCAATTGTTTAGTTGTATGTCGATCGATTGATTGACAGACTGTTATAAGCGTTGAATATTTATATTTGATGCTTATACAGTGTAGAATGCACTTTGGATGATGGTTGATTATTCATCGTTGTTGATATATACATGTGTTGTAGAAAATCCATATAATATACATTATATGGTAATTGATTGGGCCTCATTCCAGTTTCGAAAAAGAAATATTTGAAATAGAAATATTTAAAAAGAAATTTTTGAAATAAAAATATTTGAAATAGAAATATTTGAAATAGAAATATTTGAATAGAAATATTTGAAATAGAAATATTTGAAGAGAAATATTTGAAATAGAAATATTTGAAATAGAATATTTGAAAATAGAAACATACGAAGCCGTGTTGATTAGATTGGCGCCATTTTGACGTGAACGATATTTATATCGATTTCATTCATTTTATAATGAATATCGAAAGTGATTTCAAAAATCTGATATTTTGAAAAGAATGGAAATTCAAATTAAATTAAATAGAAATGAATTCAAATTGAAAGTAAATAGAAATGAATTTGAATTGAAAGTAAATAGAAATGAATTCGAATTGAAAGTAAATAGAAATGAATTCGAATTGAAAGTAAATAGAAATGAATTCGAATTGAAAGTAAATAGAAATGAATTCGAATTGAAAGTAAATAGAATTGAATTCGAATTGAAAGTAAATAGAAATGAATTCGAATTGAAAGTAAATAGAAATGAATTCGAATTGAAAGTGAATAGAAATGAATTCGAATTGAAAGTGCATAGAAATGAATTCGAATTGAAATTGAATATAAATGAATTTGAATTTAAATTGAACAGAAAACGAACTGAAATTGAATTAGAAATCAATTTGAAAACGATTTGAAATGAATTTACAACGAATTCATATTAGAATATTCAATTTTAATTTGAAATTGAATATGAAGTTGAAACCGTTTTGAAAATGAATTTAAAAACGATTTATAAAGCACGTTTTGAATTGAAATCGATGAAGTATATATTATATATATATATATAATATAATGGCCTGAATAGAACGCGCCGCGCCGCGGTAGTTCGCGAATTTCGACCATTGACTTCGAACGGATATTGCGGGAGATCCGACCGTCGGATTCTCCTAAAACCGGAACCGTTGGGTTCGTATCGAAAAGAGCTTTCTAACGAATATTAGAAATTAGAAATCTAACGGTTGGATTTGGAATTATGTCCAAATCAAATTTGAAAAAGGTCGCTGTAAGTGCAGTTCGATGGCCGTTGATGGAAATCGACTGTACAGGCCTTGATAAAATTATTAAAAATAGTAATAATTTGTGTAAAATCATAAGAAATGATTTTTGAAGATTTGGGATGAAAAACTCCATATTTGAAAAGATAAAGATAGATTTTTATCGAATTGAACTAGTTTTGAACTAGAATTATAATTCTATTTATTTTTAAAATAAATAAATTGGATTAGAAATGGTTTTGAAAATAACCAGAATTTCCAATAATTATATTGGAATGGATTTGAATCGAAATTATCCTTGGAATATTTCGATGTTGGATTTCGTGATGATACGGGTATTGTGATGGGAATTTGAAAGATATATTTATATCGTTATTTCCAATACGATGTTTGTTTGTCGTGGAATTTGATATTGAATATAAGCCGGTATATTTTCTATTCAGAGCCTTGTATTTAATATCAAATGTGATTTGGGTTTGTCGTGAATGGTGTCTTCATTAACACTGTTCTTGAACCCAGTTGAGAAAAGATTAAATCTTTTTATTTAGATTTAATGGAGCGTACCAATTAAATAATATTTAATTGGAGTCGAATTCGAATTAATTTTTGGGTTTATCGTGAGCAGTGTTTTAAATAACACTTGTTCTTTAACCCAATAATTAATGGAATGTGATCTTGGGGTTTATCGTGAACAGTGTTTTTAAATGACACTGATTCTTTAACCCCGTTAAAGATTAAAACTAAGTGGAGTTTTTATGAATCTCTAATTATATTGAAATGATCAAGAATGGAGTATCACCAGTTTTACTCCAGGCGATAGTTAAATCTTTAATTAGATTTGAATGAGATATGGTAATTGAATTTACCGATAACACCATGGTGTTAGATATGAAGTATTACCAGTTTTACTTCATGGGATGAATAGGTTGGGATTGGGAAATTAAAACAAATGATTACTTCGGTAAGGTTCGTTAATCCCGACTAGTTGAATCGAAATTCAAAAGTAGATTAAAGAATAAATTTGAAGGATTTATCTTTGATAAGATTAATGGGAACCTTTCCCTATGAATGTGGAATTTAGAAACTAACTGTCGGTTAGCTAAGCAGAATAGTTTTCTGGATATTGATCTGATGTTGGTTTCGGCCTTCGGGGTTAATATTTGGGGAATTATTCTCTTGATTAATTTACGGTTAGTGACTGATGAATTGGAATGAGGCGTATGTTGTGTTTGTGTAACACTTATTTAAGATATACGCGAGTTATTCGGAAAGACCGGGTTTATCCCATTCTGAATAACTGATACGACGATAAGTCGAAGATGAAGACGATGGTCGAAGACCGGAGGTCTTCACATCGTTTGGGTGATTACTGATGATCTTGATTGGGCTGTACACCCAAGAAGATGGAAACAGTTGGTGATCGTCCAGACGTACTTGGAGATCGATGGATATGCGGGGTACTAGGTGCCTCCGGTTTCGTTCAGACCCAAAACGGACTTGTAAATGGACTGTGTGTCTGACATTGGATTTCATTCTATGTGACTGATATCGGTTGCATAGAGTGGTTTGCCTGTGTGGCATGCTAAGATGCAATTGATCGAGGCTTCTGTTGAAAAGCAAAGTCTTGTGGTGATGATCAAAGCAAAGCCTGTGTGGCACAGCTTTATGTAACGTGAATTCGCGAGCCTCACACCTCGGTTGTGAACCAAAAACGGGAGATGGACCTCAGGGAGGGCATGCGTTTCTTTCTAGCTAGGGTGGTGTCAGTGACCTACCAGCCCTGACATTTATATACTTTTCACCTGTGTGGTTGTTGCTGTTACGAGGCGCCTCGGTTAGATCAGATGATCCGGGTCCGATGGAGCCATTCGTTGGCTCATTTACGCCCCAAAGGGCGGGGAAACGTAGTGTTCAGGCATTTTAATCCACATCGGTGGACCGGCCCTGTCGCTCCAAGGCTTGACTGAGTACTTGCCTGAGGCTCGGGCTAGAGAGTCTCGAATCGGTTGAGGACTATCTTTTGCCTCGGTTCATAGATGGAAACCCAATTTCCAAATACGTGACATTTGCGGTTTTATTTGTAAACCTATATATGGCGACATAGTGGCATGGGACGCTCATGTCGCCTACGATTGATACTTATGATTTGAAGTTGTTTTATACACTATGCACTTATAATAGTATCAAATGATTTGTGTTTCAACCTATCAAGCATTCTTGGCTATTATAAGGTAAAAACCATATCCTCCGGCTTGCGTTGCATTGTGTGATGGGAACTGGGTCTTATAATAGCTTCATTTTTCTTTATTTAGCATTGCGATGTTTGTTTTATGCACTGGTATTCTTGGGAGGAAACCCGTTCCGTGTTATACGGCGTGGTCCCTTGATTTACCTAACTTTAAAATAAAGATTAATAACTGTTTTAGTTCTCACACCAGTCACATGACTGACCTGGAGTTTATCGTTTTAACCTAAACTCTGGGTGCCCTTATTTTGACACGGGCAGCTAGTAGTTTTGGTTTTGCAGATTTATATTCACAGGATCCGGGTTTACAGCTGGAACGATATCCGAAAAGCTTTGTATCCGTATATCTCTTCTAGTTGTGTATTGTATTATTTTCCGCTGCTATGTATTTAAATGTAATTTAAATCTCTGATATTTCTGTGTAATATTCATTTATACTCTGTATATTCTTGTATTCTGGTGAATTGTTGTAATATACAATGAAATGTTCTTCCGTCTGCGTTCTATTTTGTGGCTTGTTCTCGACTCTATCCGCTCTTTCTCTTCTCTTCGGAGACCGGGGGAGTTCGGGTCGTTTCACTAGGCCTTGGACATTACTGGCCCATAATTTTGGTATTTTAATTTTAATATTTCCTGTGGTATAGGGAACATTAACTGCATAATCTTTATAACTAATTTCTTTTCCTTGTATATCTAAAGCAATTATAGAAGATCCATCTTGAATCCACCATTTCTATGGTAATTTTTTTTTACACAAAGATATTCCTGAACCCGTTTCAACATATGCATTTAGTTTTATTGGTTGGTAATAAGGTATTTCTATATTTCCTTCAATATATGTGGAATATGGCGAAATAACTACTGCCTTTTTCATATGTTGCATATCAATTCTTGGAAATTCATATTGACCTAACTGTACAAATGGATCCTTTAAGGTAAAAGTATATTTTGTAATGAAATTCATTCCTAATAATATTTCATTTTTTGCTAATTTATCATTCGTTAACATTTCCACTTGTATTTGCAGGACTTTCCCACTTCTATCTATGAGTGATAGCCTAGCTTCTACACTTTTATTTAATACATGTATTTGTCCAAAATAGTCAATGTATCTATAAGGATTTTGTATATTATTTTATGTGTATGTTTGGATAAGAAAGGAATTAATATGAGAGGATGCTGCTCCTGTATCTAAGAGCACATTTACTTCTTTATTATCTAAAAATCCTTGTATATATAATTGTTTGTTTGAATCTATTAGATTTAATTTTTTTCTATTGGTTTTAATTCTAAATCTTTTCTCTGGGAAGATATATTTATATCTCTTCATTGATCAGAAGTAGATGCTTCAGTGTCATAGCTTATTCTAAAAGTATTTCTGCTATGTGGTTTTACAGTTGGTTGAATTCTATATATGTTTTTCGTTTGAAGAATTAATTCTTGTGGAAAATCTAACTCTTTATGTTTTGATTCCCTGGGAGGTATGACTTCACATATATCAGAAAATGGTTTAGCTATATTGATGTTTTCTTCTTTGAATTTCTTTGTAGTGATATGATGTCTAGTTGAGTAAGCATATACCATACAGGCTGTAATACTACACACTTTACTTCCTGGAGGCATCTTAAGTCATTCAATTTTATGATACATTGTAAGTCTCTATATTTTGATCTGATAATGAAATTGTGAAATTAGGAAATATTCTCATTTTTATTGTTTGATATGCAAAATTTCCTCTAATTACTCCTAACAAGGCGTCCTTTGCATCATGAAGTATCCTTTCATCATATATCCAAAATGTACAGGGAACATTCATCCCTCTTCTGCATGCGCATTTTATTATAAGTTCTATTCCTCCTAAGTGTAACCATTTTACTTGTTTATTAAATTCTTTTGAAAAGTTTTTCCTATCATCTTTTATTGCCTTCTGTGTAAGTAATTTTAAAGGAATTTCTCCTTCCATGGTAAAAACATCTATTGGTTGTTCAAAGGTTTTAATAACATATTTTTCTTTAGACATGTATCTTATTAATGGCATTTCATGGCATTCTTCGCTTGAAAGTGTATGTTTTATTTTTTCTATTTGATTATATTTTTCTTTTGACATTTGTATAGTTTGTTCATATCTAGTTTCGTCATCTTTGGTCTCAAAGATTTCTGAAGATTCTGATGTTGAAATTAGACTTGTTTCCATTAAAGGTTGTTGTTCTATATTAGATTCTACATTCATTAACTCTTGAAATTCTTTCTCAATTTCTTTTGAGTTGTCAGACATAATGCTTTCACTATCTGTAGATGAGATTTCAGAAATAATTTCTTTTGGCTCTCTTTCTTTTACTATGGTTATCTTTCTTAATGCATCCATATATGTTTGGACACTATACTTTTCTCTGTCAAAGATCTGTATTTTTCCATTTTTTTTACTTACTATTACATTTTGTCTAGTTTTTATAACATTGTATATTTTATGATCAAAAATGTGTTCACATGGAATGACTTTTTTATGTTTAGGTCTTTGTTTTATATTTTTCTTTTCCAGTGGTTCCTTAAATTCTAAAATATCATATGGTGCAGGTTTCTTGACTAGTCTTTCAAATTTTTCATTATATTGTTGTACAAAGTTCTGAGGACTTGTTCTTAACATTTTAATATTCCTAAAATTGAGAAAATACCATTATTAAAACATGAAAGCATAGATACTCTTGAAAATATTAAGGAAAGATTTAAAGAAACATATAATGAAAATCCTTTAGTAGCTTGGGATAAAGATAAAACATTAACAACAAAAAAATTAGAACACCCCAATGAAATAATAAGAGTAAGATCTATGAAATATTCTTTAGAAGATTTAGAAGAATTTAAGATACAATTTAAGGAACTTTTAGAATTAAAAGTAATCAGACCTTCTAACAGCCCACATAGTTCTCCTGCATTTATAGTTAGAAAACATTGTGAAATTATTAGAGGTAAAGCAAGAATAGTTTTTAATTATAAAGCTTTAAATGATGCTACAGTCTTTGATGGATATTATTTACCAAATAAAGATGTATTAATAAACAAAATACAAAATAAGAAATGGTTTACAAAGATGGATTGTAAAAATGGATTTTGGCAAATAAAATTAACAGAATAGTCTATACCATATACTGCATTCAGTTGCACACAAGGACAATATGAATGGTTAGTTATGCCCTTTGGATTAAAAAATGCTCCACAAATATTTCAAAGAAGAATGGATAAAGTATTAAAACAACATGACGAACTGTATTTTATATGTTGATGATATTTTGATATTTTCTGATAATTCAGAAAACCAAATTAAACATTGTAATTTAGTTATAGACACATGTATAGAAAGAGGAATAACTCTTTTTGCTAAAAAAGCAATTATTGGTGTACAAAAAATAGATTTTTTAGGCATAACCATATATAATGGAGACATAGAATTACAACTGCATATACTTATAAAAATTAAAGAATTCCCTGATCAAATATAAGATATGAAACAATTACAAAGATTTCTAGGATGTCTTAATTATGCTGATATATTTATTAACAAATTAGCAAAAGTAAGAGCCCCTTTATAGCAAAAACTTAAAAAGAAATATAAATGGCAATGGACGGAAGATGACACGAGACACATTCAGCATATTAAAAAAGTATGTGAATATATGCCCAAATTATATTTACCATTAGAAACAGATGAATTAATTATATATACTAATGCTTCAGATTCATATTGGGGAGCAGCTTTAGTAGCAAATAGAAATAACCAAGAAAATTTATGTAGATACAAATTTGGAACATTTAAGTAGAGTGAATAAAATTATCTCTCCAATGATAAAGAACTTTTAGCTATTAAAACCAGTATTAAAGCCTTTTATTTATACTTAAACAAACCCTTTAAAATTCGTACTGACTCCATTACTGCAAAATCCAGAATAAAAAACAAAATCCCTGACATAGATAGGACCTAATAAAAGACTAATAAGGTGGCAGTCATGGTTTTCTGAATTTGATTTTGAAATTAAACATATTTCTGGAAAAACTAACTTTCTTGTAGATACTTTAAGCAGAGAATTTCATGATGGCACAAAGTAATAAAGATACAATTGATTATCTTAGCATCTTCGATGAAATATACAGAGAAGTATTAATAGCACAAGAAGCCTTTGAGCAATTCTTAATCAAAGCAGATGATGATAAAAAGGAGGAAATAAGATCTTTCTTTAATCACATGGTATCTTATTCAGAGCTCATGTTTAGATATATGCTTGGAAAAAAGAAGATATCTCAAAAAATAGAAATCACGGAGAAATCAGTTAACATGCCCGCTGAGGTAAAACAGCAAAACAAAGAATTTATCACATGGTTTAGTAAAATGATAAAACCAATATTACTGGAAATAAACCCTTATAAAGGGATATATTCAGGATATGGGTATGAGTTAAACAAAGTATATATTCACCCTGAAGTTGATCCATTAATGGTCAAAGATTTATACAGGCAGGATTAATCTACTGTATTTATACAGATAGTACTCTTCATAATCTGAAGGGGCTGCCCAAATTAAGAAATGCAGTTTATACTTTCTCGAAAGCAACTAAGCACAGTAATATCTACTTAGTATGTAATCAAGTTATTCCAGAAGAAGGTAAAAAATGTCTATCCATGGTGGAAATGAAGATGGGATCAAAAAGGTTGACCCCAAAATTCTTTCAAAATATGTTCTTGGTTGAAGAAGATGTAATATTAGCAACAAGAGCAAAGCAGTTAGCAAGTCTAATATCAAGAATTCTTGAAAATCTATCAAATAACAAATTGACATATGAATTTGAATGTAATGAGCTAATTTTGACAGTAAGCAAAGTTTCAAAAGCTGGGGCCAAAGAGAATATAATTCAGTTTATAGAAAGTATTTTAAAATGGAACGCATATAAAAGTGCATACAAGCATTTCCTCAAAAATTTAACAGAAGAGCTGATAAATAAGTTAATATTACATGGAATAAAATGGGAGACACAACAGTATGGATACAATAATCAAGATCAAGACATGGTGGGGCCCTTAAAGAAAAGAGATTCGCAAGAAAATGACAAGGTTGAAGAAAATTATGGAGGAGACTCGGATTTTGCTGAATAATGAAGACTTGTCCAGACAAGATAAAAAAGGCATCCTAAAAAGAAGAACCCATTAAATAAAGAAAAAAAGCATCAAGTAATGTGCCATTTTGAAAACGACTAAGGCGGTGGAAAGAAAATATAAAAGCACCGAAAGGCATTCAGAGAGGGCATCCGAAGTTAGACAAAAGCAAATATATTCATAGTTTGTAAATTAGTGTGAGGTTGTGAGCGTTGTACTAAGTTTGTATTTTCCTCAATCATAGATAAAAAAGTTTGTTCCAAGTGAAATTAGATGTTTAAAAATTTCTAAGTTATGAAAATCATAAATAAAAGCTTCTTAGTTTGTTTACTGCTTGGAATCATTCAGCCATTTCCTGGAGTCCTGATTAGTATCCAGTGTTCATTGGCGTTTGGTAGAGTGTGTCGTGAAGCCATAGAAGAACAGGAGAATCGTAAAGATTGGAAGCGTGCTGGGCCCAAACAAGTAACAACTAGAGATTGCCGGTTTTTGATATCTCATTATTAAGAAACTTTTTACAGTAATTTAACTTAATTTTAAACTTTTGCATTAGTTAAAAAAAGTACAAATCTTAAAAAATTTCAGTATAACAAAAATTGTTTCAAAATCCTATGTTTTGAATAATAAACTTATTAAGAACAAATTTTTTAATGGAAATTGTTTATAAAATTCTCCATTAATAATCCGCTAGTAATTTGTAAACTTTTTTGATCCTCATAAGAATTTGGTATCAGAGCCATGGAGGTGGATAAGATATATGAAGATCTTAAAAGTAAACTATCTGTCTTCTTGATGGCTAAATCCATAGTTGAGACTGAAGAAAAGTTATTCATTATTAAAACTAGTACTCTAGAATATAATCTGTTTGCTAATATTCTTACATATAATCAGCTGAGATTAGCTTTCTTACAAGCTCCTAGTGATTATGTTACGACAGTAAAAATAAATAATAAGCTTGATAGAATGATGAAAAGGTTAGGCATATCGGAAGAAATGTTACCTACAAGTATAAAATCCCCATCTACGAGATGATTTACTATTAACCCTAAATCCCTAATAGAGAATAATGAAATGAAGAACATTGTTGAGCCTCATACTTAGTATGATAACAAAACAATGAAGGAACTAGAAGCGCTTTGGAAAACAACTGATGGTCCCCAACTAGGTGACATAGCTGTAGCCATGTCTAGACTATCAGTGTTACAGCAACATGCTAAAAATCCATAGACCATGTAAAAATGGAGGCCACTAGTGATAGTATAGTAACTGTAAATAATCCTTAGCGCATAGATAATCAGACAAACAACCGCACGGATAATCTAGAATCAATAAAACAATATGAAGGAGAAGAAATATATAATGAATATGTTTTTCGAAAAAAGGAGAAACCATACAAACATACTCTGAATTATATAAACCAAAAATAAAAAAAATTACAAGAACAATCTTAGATCTTGATTGCGCTAAGAATGTTATTCAACTAGCCGACGCATGGGCTGGAGATTTACAAACTTTAAGAATTACAAAAGGTATACAATCATCAATAGACATGTTAGGAATCATAGAAAATACATTTGTTGGTAATGTGAGAAATTGGTATAAAAACCTAACTAAAGAAGCCAAATCATTAATTATTACAGGAGCAAGAGATTCTATCAATCTATTAGATCCTTTAAATTTAATTGAATCATTTAGAAAAGCATTAAAAACAGAATTTGGAGGATTACCATTTGATGACAAAAAATTAGATGAAGAAGAAAAAAAAGGCAAGAATAAGGCTTGCTAATCTTGCGATATGTGATTTAAAATACATAGATGAATATAATTGTGAGTTTGCTAAATATTATTACGCATCTGCACCAGATGAAGGTATTATGGAGAGTGTACTATCTTTATATTTATTAAAATTACCTCTGCCTTGGGCTAACATATTGCCAAAAGATTATGAAAATTATCTTAGAGAAAATCCAGATATATTTCCATCATTAGGAATACAAATGAAGTTTATTAAAGATAGAATTGATTACTATTGCATGAAACAATCCATAATGGGCAGTGCTAGACAATATTCTAGACATAAGGATTTGCCTTGTGGAACCTATGATGTACCAACCCAATGGGGATGTAATCCAATCGGTAAAAAATATAAAAAGAAATTTAAAAAATATTTTAGGCCAGCCAAATTTAAGAAAAATAAACCACCCAACTTTAGAAAGAAAAGATATTTTAAAAGAAAAAATTTTAAAAATAAAAAAGATGCAACTAAAAAGACATGTAGATGTTGGGCATGCAATAAAGAAGGACATTATGCTAATGAATGTCCATAAAAAGGAAAATATAAGAAAATAACAGTAAAAGCATTTCGCTTATTTTCTGAACAAGCGATGCATATAGAATCACAAACTGAATATGACTCTGATGAAGAAATATATGAGTTAATTTCAGACTCTGAATCAGATACTGATACTTAGGGTAAAGGGTCTCAGATCTCAATGCCTTTCCCACAATAGACTTGCATGTCTCATCTATATGATTTATCAGTCTTTCCCCCAAGTACTCATCTAAGCCAATTATGAACTTCTCGTTCTTCTTCTCGGCAGTATCAATAAGAGATAATCCATACTTTGATAAGGTATCGAATTCTGCAATATGTTCTGAGACTCCCCTACCATTCTGCTTGAGTTCCGAGAATTTCCTAAATATTCTAATTTCTACGTAGCTGGGGAAAACTTATCACTGAAGCGAGTCTAAAACTGATTCCAAGTAACTTGATCCTCAGGAGTAGCTGCTTTAATAACATTCCACCAATATTCATAGCATGTCCTTGAAGTTTACACGATGCTAGCATTCTTTTTATTGCATCATTGATTCCAAAATCCTCAAATATGAGCCCACAACTATCAAGCCAATTTTGAACCACCGTCGCCGATTCCGTTCCATGGAACAGCTTCCCACCAAGGCTAGTATAATCCATGTTAAGCTTGGCGAAATCATCTCTAGGCGCCTACACTACTGCACCACCACCGTCTGCAGCATTAGGAACTGCTCCTTGAGCATCCCTAAGCATCTCTCACATGAAGGCAGTAAACATCGTCCCCATATCAAGGACATTCCCATTGTTGGCTCCTGAACCCATACTCCTCATATATCAGCTCATAATTCAATCTGTAAAGAGAAAACAATTAACCATCTCCGTAGTGGTGCTAGTGCAGTGCGACCTCATCCTTAGATATACTAATATTGTATATATATAGTTTTTGAAAACTAAAATATCACAAATACGCGCTCTCATATGTGTATACTATCTCTCTTTGATGTCTTCCCCTAGGTTAAACTACACAACCTAGGCTCTTATACCAAGTGTGATAGCCCGCCCCGTACCAGCCAACATTTCCCTGAAATGCGCTGTTCCAATGTCCAACTAGCACAGCATGGTCATCAAAAGAAAGTTTTTGAAACTATGAATCATCAAGAACATGTATTATATCTCACAGCGCATGGAATAAAATATAATAATAACATAACTTGACATAAAACAGGCGAGATAGTGCACAAGCTAAAAACTAAACCATCATAGCAGCAGAATCCAAAATACAGCTTATGATCCAAACCATCATTATTACAACTTCAAAATACTGTTTCTAAAGAAAAATGAAAGAGGTACACTATTAATGCCCAAAGCAGCAGCCAGCAACAACACAGGGAGAATATATGTAAATAGTATGTGGAAGCCTCCTGCTCGTCTCCGAACAACTACTCGTACATAACCACCTAACCTACTCTAGTTTGCTCGTTTAAGGAGCATCCAGAGTAATAAGAAGAGACATAAAACTCTGGGTCTGACAAAAGTCTGGTATGAGCGATAGTAGCAAAATAAAACAATAACAGGTATAAATGATCATACCTGAACCTGGACCTGCAACCAAAGCGTTAGCACCACAAGATGTATAGTACTCTAAGGTAACACTAATATAAAGTGTAAAATGGAAGTGTGCATGTCATGGTGATAGCAAACATCAAACATAGCAATCATCCTCACATCTCTCACTCAGTGCGTAAAGCATACGATATCCACTACTTTGGTCACCAAATCCTTTGCTGTGACCACTTGCTCTAGGGAGTCTTAATGATCCCATTGCACTGGTCCATAGCAACTAATCCTTTGCTATGATCACTTTGCTCTTGGGAGTCCTAATGGTCCCGTTGCACTGATCCATAGCCATGCTACAATCACTTTGCCTTTGAAAGTCTTAATGACCTCATTGCGCTGATCCATAGCACTAACCCGTCTCATAGTGGCGAACCAAAGCAATAAATATCGATAACCCCTTTGCACACATCCTGCAACAAAGCCCAACTCTTGAAGTTACTCGATGGTTCCCATCTGGATCCTGAGTAATAACTTCTCATTTGGACTTCCTTTGCATCTTGGGTTTTCAGTCTTCTCTGGTTCGGTTCGTGATAACCAGTTCGGTTCGGGTCGTGCTCTTCCATCGGTTCGGTTCGAGCGAAGCATCTATTCATGGTTTGTGCCAAGCTCATGGGTTCCATTCGTGGTACGTACTCCGGGTTGGATCAAGCTCCTTCACCGGTTCGGGTCATGATCTCCTGCACGTGGCATCGGCTCGTGGTTGTTGCGCGGTTCGGGTCATGATGCCTCATCAGAGCGGATCGGGATCGAGCCTCTTGGCTTGAGCAGGCGGCTCGTGGCTCTTTCTTGCAAGCTGGTCAAGGTGCTCGAGTGTGAGTGGTTCATGGTACATGGAGCATGAGCGGGTCGGGGTCGTGAGGTGCTCCACGAGTGGGTTTGGGGGACCCGATCCGATCCCATTTCCTGCACTTTTCCAGCAAGCTTGTTTCGTCCATTCACGCCATACGACGGATTTTCAACCATTCTAACTTTACTAAACAATCACAAAACATACCAAACAGTAGTAGCAACATGTGTGATCAATCAAATGCATTAAAACATCAATCATATGAGTTATCTAGATCAAACACACCCAAAAAGCATGATTTTCCCCTTAATTCCCTTAACCATGTTTTAAAATTAGGATTAGCAAACTTAATCCAAATTAACCCAAGTTTATATTAGAGGCATAAAATAATATTCTAGAATTTTTACATATTTTTCTGAGTCATAATTTCGCTAATTATCACTAATTACCCCTAGTTAACCGTAATTAGTGAATAAACATGCTAATCACTCACCTTAGCCACAAATAAATTTCAGATCTGAAAATGACTTTGATTTGGTTCAAATCCCATTGCAACACAACAAATCTACCTCCAATTTGATGTTAATTTGCCTTGATTTGATGTTGATTAGCTTGATATTGGATTATAAAGTGATTAGGAGGTAGTTTAGATGGCGGAGACCATTACTAGTTTAAAGAAATGAAAGTGGGGGCTAAGAAAATGAAATAAGATGGTTTCCTAACTCATTTCAGCCTCCGCATAACCCTAATCCTGAAATGGGTTATGGGCCCATCCACTAATTACCTATTATGCCCACTAAAGCAGTTTTTTTCACCTCCCAAACCTAGTTTCAGCCATATCTTCCAAACGGTAAGTCCATTTGATTAATGTGACCACCCTACGGAAAAGTAAACCATCATACAAATACAATGGAAGTGGTTTCAGGTCAAAACTGCTTACCAATCGAAACAATATTCGCTAGGGGTAAAACGGTCATTTGAAATTCGGCAAAAATAGTGAACATGGGAAATGATCCCAATAGTCATTCCCCAAAGTTACACGACCATGCGACTTCGTAAGTGAATGAAATAAATATCCTACGATCCTCCGATGCGTAGAATGCGGGTCGTTACAGACACGGTGAAAGCAGTCATGCGGCATGGTAATATAATGCAAAATAATAAGGCATTTGCATGTAATGAATGACAAAGCAATGTGAAATGGGTTGATTGCATTCATATCTTGTGAATAATGAACGAGATAAAACTGAAATCATATCGTTGGACAACATTAAGATCTGGTCATTACTTATTTAAAAGAGGCCGTGCATACTAACCAAGTCGTTATACGTGACTCAAGTCATGACTCTAAACATGCGCCAACCATACGCCAACCGTGCACCGACTATACACCCTTATTTACCACTTTGCCACTACCCCTAAACACCATCTATAAATACCCCATACTCTACACATGGGAAGGGACGGAAAATTCTATACCGAAGGGCCACCAAATTATTTATCCAACACTCTGAGCTTCATTCCAAGATCTCTACTAACTTCATTAATGGCTTCCAAGGATCAATCAGTATCTCTCCAACAACAAAAGGATCAAATCTTCTCCAAACACCATTAGAGATTTTCCAAAGCTCAACTTAAGTTCTCCGATCTCCATTCGTTCTCTCTCAATGCTAATTTCAACACAAATTCATCAGGGAACCAAGGAAGATCATACAAATTTCCAAGTGATTGAAGATCTACATTTCAACCATTATCAAACAAAAGATCTCATCCATTCCTCCACAAATTTAAGTGTAATCTAGATCATAAAAAGGGAGAACTGAACAATATGAGTGAAGCAATGTACTATGTAAGCTCAAATATGATAATGAGAAACGATTTCATAGTGGACATAAGTCTAAATTGACTGAACCACTCTAAAAATTCCTCGTTCTTCATTTTTTGCTCTTTATTTTGTGATTGTGGTCTCATAATTTCAAGTCGTACCATTTGGTGAAGAGCTCTAAGAGCACCTTTGGTGTTTTGGCCATTTTTTTGGGTTCAATAATTGGCGCCCACCGTGGGACCACGTTAACACTCATCTCAAATTTAAGAGCCTCCGTTAAGGTTCTAAGCTTACTTCTACTATAGATTCTTCAAATCTAAGATTGAGTCCAATCGATGAGTCTCTTCCAAATTCAAAGGCTTGTATGAAATAGTGGCTAAATTTAAGAAGACTACAAGTAAAACCGATGGATAAACTGACAACATTGCTAACAATGAGGCTACACCACTAGCTACCCACTTTGAAGTTGGTGAAAACTCAGTAGGTGGAGCCGATGTCACTAGAAATGAATTGGACGCCGCTATCGCTAATTTAAACAACCAATGGATAGTTCTACTAAGGCTTTGATGGATAAGTTAGATGCGGTTCTCAATGCTCGACCAAATCCAGCCCCTCAAAATGTCCATGTTGATGTTGACGATAATGCCGATTCGTCTGCTTTTGATCCAAACCGCAATGACAACATGGAAGATGATAATGACTGGCTGAGCGACAAGGACGAAGCTACCATCAAGGACTTGAAGCCAAAAGCTAAAAATCACTCAGAAAGAAAAATTTAAAGGTTACAAATCCCTCCAAGGGGGAACCTCCTCGCCGGGAAGGTAAAGTACCTAAGTTCTCTAATCAAGAACGCTTGCCTAGACGAACATTTGGTAAAGAGCTCAGCTTCACGGAGTGGCATGACACTGAAGAATACATCTCGGATATGATAGAGAAAATCATGAAGAAGAATCAAGCTGGCGATGGCGATGAAAGAGAATGGGACTTCTCTCCTGATAGGACTCTGTTCATCGAAAGAATCCTTGAAGTAGAGTGTCCAAATAAGTTCAATCCTCTTACTTTGCCTCCTTATAATGGCCTTGTTATCCTATCTACTTCTTGTTCAGATATGAATGGAATATGAATGCAACAAAGGTGATAGACGAGATGAGATGCATATACTTTCCTCTCTACTTCGAAGGTGCTGCATCATTACGGTTCACAAAGCTGCCACCTAAGTCCATAGACCAGTTCTCTGACCTGACCAAAAGTTCAAGAAGTAGTCCCGCTTGTATGCTACTAAAGCCAAGGATGCTATAACACTCTCATCAATGAAGCCGAATCCAGGGGAACCCGTTAAATCTTTTCTCGGTCGATTCAATGTTGCTTTGTCCGAAGTGAGGAACCTAGAACCTCGCATAGTCCTCATGTCACTAATCGGCACCACAGACAAGAGATGCGAGTTTGGTAGATGCATAAAGATGAAAGACCAAGTACGCTTGACAAGTTCTATAAGAAAGCGGAAGAGTACATGAGAGTGGACAACGACCCTCTTCCTATTGACACAAGCAGCATCGCTAAGAATAAGAAAAGTGTTGATGCTCAAGTGAATCAACGGAGAACTCAGGGGTAGGAACGAGTCAATGACAGGAACATCAACAAAGCTAGCAAGAAGTTTCGCCTTCATGACTTGCCAGAATTAACTCCTTTGAATGACACTCCTGAAAACATCTACCTTGCCACAAAGGATGCAGAAGATTACTCAAAGCCTCGACCAATGAAGATGAGCGACCATCTAACCAAATCTGGGAGGTTATGCCGGTTTCATAATCAACCGGGCCATAATACCAATAAATGTAGGCATCTGAAATCATTGATCGAAGAGCTGATTAGGAAGAATTGCCTACAATAGTATGTGAAGAATCCTCAAGATCCAAATCCTTTTGTAACTCCCTCGAGGAAAGGGGCATCAAATGACCTGTCTGGTCCAAGCAACAGAGCTCCTGCTCAAACTAATCCAAGGCCGATAGTCAACTAATGACCATTGAGGATGCTCTAATATCTATGGCTCAGAATAAGTGATCTCCTTCGCCTTTACTTTACTTTTTTCTATGTTTGAATCTCTTGCAAAAATCTGTAATGTTTTACATGCATTATCCCGAACAATAGCTTCATGAATGAAATCTTGCCTACCTGTATAAATCTCTTACTTGCAAAATATACAAAATTTGCTAAAGACAATTTTCTCATTACAGGCTGTTCCATAGCTGTTTGCTTCCTTAAAAGTCCAACCAAGTGAGACAATCCCGATAAAACCAAGTCAAGGGTAAATTAAAAAATTACAAATGAATCAAAAGGTGAAGGAAACAGCAAGAAGTCATGGATCCGAAACCCCAAAGGTTGTGGGAATTCATTGTGTGAAACGAAGCGTGGGAGTTCACTATACGTGAAACGATGCGCGGGAGTTCATTACGCGAAGTGATGCAACCCTCCAAGGTCGCGGGAATGCATTATGCAAAATGAAGCGCGGTAGTTCCAGGAGTTCAATATATGTAAAAAGATGCGTGGGAGTTCATTAAGCGAAGCGATGCAACCCTCCAAGATCATGGGAAATCATTGTGTGAAACGAAGCACGAGAGTTCACTATACATGAAACGATGCGCAGGAGTTCGTTATGCGAAGCAATGCAACCCTCCAAGGTCGCAATAATTCGTTGTGCGAAATTAAGCACGGGAGTTCACTATATGTGAAACGATGTGCGAGAGTTCGTTACGCAAAGCGATGCAACCCTCAAGGTCGCGGGAATTCGTTGTGCCAAACGAAGCATGGGACTGCATTATGTGAAGCGATGCAACCCTCCAAGGTCGCGGGAATTCATTATGCGAAACAAAGCGTGCGAGTTTACTATATGTGAAAAGATGCGCGGGAGTCTGTTACGCGAAGCGATGCAACCCTCCAAGGTCACAGCAATTTGTTGTGCGAAATGAAGCGCGGGAGTTCACAATACGTGAAACGATGCGCAGGAGTTCATTATGCGAAGCGATGCAACCCTCCAAGGTCGCGGGAATTCGTTGTGCGAAACGAAGCGTGGGAGTTCACTTTACGTGAAACGATGCATGGGAGTTCGTTACATGAAGCGACGCAACCCTCCAAGGTTGCGGGAATTCATTGTGCGAAACAAAGCGAGGGAGTTCACTATAATGCGCGGGAGTTCATTACGCGAAGCGATGCAACCCTCCAAGGTCGCGGGAATTCGCTGTACGAAACGAAGCGCGAGCATTCATTATATGTGAAATGATGCATGGAATTTCATTATGTGAACCGATGCAACCCTTCAAGGTCGCGATAATTCGTTGTGCCAAACGAAGCACAGGAGTTCACTTTACATGAAACGATGCATGGGAGTTCGTTACGTGAAGCGATGCAACCCTCCAAGGTCGTGGGAATTTGTTGTGCGAAATGAAGCATGGGAGTTCACTTTACGTGAAACGATGCACGGGAGTTCGTTACGTGAAGCGATGCAGCCCTCCAAGGTCGCGGGAATTCATTGCGCAAAACGTAATGCTGGAGTTCACTATAAGTGAAACGATGTGTAGGAGTTCGTTACGCGAAGAAATGCAACCTCAACTAAACCATGCAGGAGTTCGCTCTGCGAAACAATGCAACAATCAAAAATCCTTTCCATAGAGAAAGTAATCTCTCCACAGCAGAGATCAACAATACCCAGTGAAGTCTATAATGTTGATTCGGTCAACATGAAAAGACAAGCATTGGGTTATGAACGACCTCTCAATAGTAGGGGCAGCCATTGAAGTTTTCAATGTTAGAACTGACCGACAAAACAGATAAACGTTGAGCAAAAAAAAAATCCTCCCACAGTAGAGGAAAATTTTAAATTCTCCCCTAGTGGGGGCACTAAATTCAAAGACCCTACTTAGCGGGTATACAAAGATATAAAACTTCTCCATGTAGAAGTACTAAACCAGCCAGCAAAGTCAGAATTCATATTGTGTTAACAAAACTCAAAATCTTCATACATGTTGGCAAGCTCGAATAGCTCTGACTGAGAAAGTTAAAGCTTCTAGCATGTCAACTACGATTATGGAAACTCGACAAACTGATCACATCGAGCTTTTGCGACTTGTGGCGACCAATGGTATAAAGGCAACACAACCACATAAGAGTTGAATAATTCCCAGAAAAATGCCATGGATCTATCATGACATTGCAACAAGCCAACAAATCAAGTTATTGTCATCAGAGAAAGTTAATACATTTGGCTTGAACTTGCCTTCAAAGATGGGCATTTGAGAAGTTCGAAAAAGTTGGCTTAAAAATAGACCATCAACAAATTCCTCTCTCTCCGGCAATCTTGCAACAAATTTGGGAATGCCAAAGTAAGTGCACACTTGATTAAAGACATAACAAGTTATCCCAAAATGGCATCTTTATGATAAATTGTCAAAAGTAATAACTATAGACTAGTTCGTTTACAATTCAAAAGCTGCAGTTGCTCTACTCGGAAGCTAAATTGAAGTCCCAATCTGAACAGGTACATGTTTCGTAAAATACGAACCATCGTACAAGATTATATAAATCATTAAAAGAGAGAGAGACTTAAAATTTGTATTCGATGTACATATCGATTATCAAAACTCAGGTATCGATGTGAATTTAGATAAGAGTACCATATTTATGCAGATAATATTTGACGAATTACAAATAATTAAATAGAATAGTTCTGTATAGATACGTTATTTAGTTTTAGTAACAAAACTCGCTATAATTCATTTTTAATGATTAACTAACATGTTATTGATGTGGACGATCAATAACAAAGCATAAGTCCAGAATCATGCAAGTGCTTGTTTTAATTACAGAAGATGTGGCATGAAGCATATAAATTCAACTAACAAGCTATGACTGAATCTCAACGCAAATTGTATTGACATTGTCCGGTACGAAGCCTGCATTTCTCGCAAGCAAGAAAATACAAGCTTCGAGGGGAAAATGCTAACCCCGTTATTAATGCAGTTCAAAGAGTTAACGTCGAGGGATTATGCACTGGTTAAGGTCCAAGCAGTAAATGGATTGCGCAAAGAGCAGGATCAAACATGTTGCTGAATATATGCCATTCCTATTCAAGTCGTTCCAAACCATATCGTGCTGATCCATATCGCACAAATCATGTCATGCTGACAAGTTTACTCAAGTCGTATGAATGACATTAGACAAGCCAAGAAGTTCATTTCATGCTACAAGTCGTTCAAGTCGCAAGTCATGTATGATATAGTAAACGGTGCGTTCATAAGTGCTGCATAAATTATCCGCACCAGTTGTAAATGCTAGCTAAATCATTGGAGCCGCGTATCACCAAGTTGTTCACACTATGGGCACTAAGTCATTCATAACGACCTACGGAATGATTGAATTATTCCTGTCGTGAGTGTTACATGCGGCATGCCAATTTAATTGAACATGTAAACCATGTCGTTATAACCATGAAAGTCATGCCATTGAAACTCATGCAAAACCATGTCGTTATGGGAAGTGGGTCATAACTCTTTAACATGTAGAAAACCATATCAGTCCACGTTGAAAAATAGTGCCACGTGGACACATATGAGTTAGTGAAATTTGTGATAATGTTTGGGGAAGAGGCCCTTCGTATGATCCACATGAAAAGTAATGATGTGGCATATTCAGCAATGAATCACTTCGTTATTTTGTCAACACAAATATTGGGATGGGTAAGATAATTAAAGAAAGGACACATGACACCTGATAACATGCAAAAACAACCAGCTTATATCGAGTCGTTCACGTTGAAGGTCAGCTCATTCAGCAAGTTCAGGTCGTTTGTGTATTAATGATTTAAACATGGAACGACACGGCAACTGGAACGACATGGCAACTAGAGCGACATGGTGAAAGCAGTTCTTTGGCATGACAATATAATGTGGAATAATAATGCGTTTGCATGGAATGAATGGCACAACAATGTAAAACGGGTTGACTACATTCATATCTTGTGAATAACGAACGTGATAAAAGCTAAATCATATCATTGGACAACACTAAGATCTGGTCATTACTTATTTAAAAGAGGTCGTGCATACTAACCAAGTCGTTATACATGACTCAAGTCATGACTTCAACCATGCGCCAACCATGCACCAACTATACACCCTTATTTACCACTTTGCCACTACCCCTAAACACCATCGTAAATACCCCATACTCTACACTTGGGAGGGGACCGAAAATTCTACCCCAAAGGGCTGCCAAATTATTTCTCCAACACTCTAAGCTCCATTCCAAGCTCTCTACTAACTTCATTAATGGCTTCTAAGGATCAATCAACATCTCTCCAACAACAAATGGATCTAATATTCTCCATTCTCCATTAGAGACATTCCAAAGCTTAACTCAAGTTCTTCGATATCCATTCGTTCTCTCTCATGGCTAGATCCATCACAAATTCATCATGGAACCAAGGAAGATTATACAAATGTCCAAGTGATTGAAGATCTACATTTCAACCATCATCAAACAAAAGATCTCATCCGTTCCTCCATGAATTCAAGTGTAGTCTAGATCATAAAACGAGATAAAAGAGAGAAATGAACAATATGAGTGAAGCAACGTACTTTGTATGCTCAAATATGATAATGAAAAAAAGATTTCATAGTGGACGTAGGTATAAATTAACTGAACCACTCTAAAAATTCATTGTTCTTCATTTTTTTGCTCTTTATTTTGTGATTATGGTCTCGTAATTTCAAGTTGTACCATTTGGTGAAGTGATCCAAGAGCACCTTTTGTGTTGTGGCCATTTATTTGGTTTCAATAGTTTTCGTGAATATTTCGCCATTGAAGAGTTTATCCATTTGGAATTAAAGGAAAGTTAGCTCCTAGGTTTGTTGGACCATTTCCGATAATCGAGCGAATTGGAAAGCTCTCATACAGATTGGAGTTACCCAAGAAGATGTCAAGTGTGCATAATTTTTTCCATGTTTCATTTCTACGGAAGTGTGTGCATGATTCAAATGTGGTGGTATCTCTACAACAGTACAAAGACCTGGAACTCAAAACCGTAGTGACGAGACATCGTAGGCTGTTTCATGTGGTGGGAATGACCCGAAATAGCTTAGGAGGAAGTCGATTAAGCTAGTCAAGCTGCAATGGAATGAGGATGATGACGATTGTATGTGGGAGATGGAAGAGAGTATGAAGACGACCCATCTAGAACTCTTCGTCGGTATGACTCATTAATGTCGTGTCATCTTACATCATTATAACTTGAGTTATCGATGTTAGAATTATGCGTGCTAGGTTAAGACTATGTATGCATGGCTCGATGGATGCTAGTATGGACGATAAATTGATTGCTCATAGATGATAGTCATGCATTGTTTTGGTTGCTTGTTTTTACTTGGCTAATGTAACAACCCACATTTAACGTATTAGAGGATCGTAAAATATTTTTATTTAGTTCTCTGAGGTTGAATCATTCTCATATTTTAATATGTTGTTTATTGTAACACCTCGTATTTCTGTTAAACACTATAATAACAAATTAAAGAATAACTAATCTCAGATTTGAGAATTAAGGGAAACAGGTTGCGCCATTGTGTTCGTCTCGGAATTCCAGTTGAGATAGAGTCCGAGTTTGCGTGAATTGGACTTCGTATGAAGAAGTTATGGCCATCGGAAGTTTCAGAAAATTCAAAACAAATTTTGAAAATTCAAATTTCAGAGTTAGATGGGCTAGGTGGGAAAACTCCTGCCAGGGCCAGGTCGACCATAGGGTCAACCTTATGGTCGACCTACCCTGACCAGGTCGACCAAAGGGTCGACCTGCCCCCCCCCCCCCCCCGGGCAGATTTGATTAGTGACCTGTTAATGACTGTGTGCTGACTCATTAGAGTTTCTGATCTGCTCTGATTGGCTGGGATTAATACTGGGTTGATAGGACGGCCTAAACTAATCCTAAACTCTATAAAAAGACATGTAGACTCAAACTCTAAAATCAAAATAAAATTAGTTTCATGGCCTCCATCCCGTCACCTAGCAACTCAGAATAGCCGCCACCAATTAGAGAGGAAGAAAGCAAATCAAATTCAATTCTTTTCAACTCTAACAACAATTCTACTTCAAAGGAAAGCTAATACAACATAAGAACTCAAAATTCAGAACTCAAGACCTTCTTTGAGTTGTGAGTTCGATTTCTTTAATAAAATAATTAGCAATTTTAATTGGATTGAGTTATAATGTGGATTATTTGGATATGATGTGAATTATTGACCGCATGTTATAATTATGTTGTAAAATTGTGATGTTATCATACATGTTGTAAATTCTATGACGTTATGTTGTGATGTTATCATCTATGTCGTAAAGTTATCATCTATGTTATAATTCTATGATTGGCTTATGTATAATCAAATCATCATGTTGCTCATATGCTTTTTTGGTTATGTTGATTCATATGATAAATCATATGTATGTATGCAAGTTTAGATTTTGATTTAGACATGAATCATATGCAAGTTGGGGAAAATTATATGTAACCTTACATGTTTCATGACATCTAGTTTATGTGAAAATTTGATCTAAAGTTAGGCTATGACATGTGTGAGTTATATGCTAAATTCTACATGTTAGTTTACATGTTAGATGTAAGTTTACACCATCGTTATGTTGCATAAATCACATATGCAAGTTTATATAAACATATGTATTTGGAGTATGAATCATGTTATGCAAGTTTGTGGTTATTGCCTATACAAGTTTACACCCTTAGATGTAGATCTATGACATACATGATTTATGCAAGTTTGTGACCATTATCTAAACAAGTTTACACCTTTAGATTTGGATCTATGACATATGTAGTTTTATGCAAGTTGTAACTTTGGCCTATGCAAGTTTTAGATGTAGAACATATTCACACATGCAAGTTCACCCCTTATGATTAGATCTAGTTTTATCTATATGTATGTTGTGATGTTTTCTCTTTATTCTATGAGTTAGACTATTCGAGTCTAACGTATATTTTACGTTAAACAAACGAACGTACAACGTGGGGTAAAGGGGATAATATTAAAAGATTTAATATTGAGAATTGGCATAAATGCCTTAAATGGCATAAAACTAATTTGTGATGAAAATTGGTATGATTTTGCATACCATTAATAGGTGGACATAATTGAGTCAATTATGGCCATAGTTAAATTTGGAATTGATTGATAATTTGAATAGGGAAATTAATTCAAATGGGGGAATGATTAATTAGGAGTAATTAATCGTCTAAGACACGAGGTTAGGCTCTTTTGTGGTGTAAGACTGCCCGGACCCGCCCGGCAAATCCAGCGGCCACAAATGCCAGTCTAATACGGGAGGTCTTAGGCATAAACTAAATGCGTAACAGTTGTAAAGACATGAGTTTAGGCTCTTTTGTGGTGTAAGACTGCCCGGACCCGCCCGACAAATCCAGCTTCCACAAATGTCAGTCTAATGTAGGAGGTCTTTATGAGGTTACGGTCTTAATGAATTTAGAAACACTTAACCAGATAAACATGTAGTGAGACATGAGGGGGTTAAGTGGGTGCCTTGGGTGGCATGTGGAATTTAGTGGGTGTCTTGGGTGGCATTGGAAATACGATTAGAAACACTTAACCAAAATTGAAACATGTAAGTGAACATGAATAAGAAGAGGGTTAAGTGGGATGTACTAGAGGGGACCAAGCTTAGGTGGATAACTTGTGTCAAGTAATGGGGGGACTGTTTCAACCAGTAACCCATACGTATCTTTGTGGGCTCGACCCAGGTCGAGGACGGGACACGCATACTAGGCTTGACTGTAAGAGGCCAAACCGGGTTAGCGGTGGCAATGCAAGTCCAACGGGTTCATATGCGTGTGTGGACCTGTGCTGGTAGGTTAGACGTTGCATCGTGTAGGTATAAGCCGTGCATCATTGGTGGTATCGGGTTGCCACTTTGGGGAGTGATACACCCCACTGTGGGGCCAACACGGGTATCTACGAGTTAGGGAGCCGATCACTTGGGGTTAGTGGGTACACCTAGTGGAGATAGGGGCAGGCGGCACCTATGAAGGCAGCTAGGGATGCACGAAACTACCATTATCATTGTTAAAGTCTTGTAGGCGGGATTAACCTTAGGGTGACTAGTGGTGGTGTAGTATAATAGTGGTGGTGCAGTATAATAATTATCTTATAGTGGTTTAGGTGCGCTTTAACGTTATCTTTGATCATCTTATTTCCTTGTTTACTCTGTCTTACTCAATTGTTCACGGTCATTTCCTTATTTTCCAACTTATGCCTTGGCCTAGTTATTTTGGTAATTATATTGTTAAAGTTATCGCACTAGCCAGACTTTATGTCTGATGCCCTTTGTTTCCTCCTCTTTTCTTCCTTCCCCCCAGGTGCTCAGGTTGGAACTAGCACCAGTGGAGCTTGATTTTGGACAGCTATATTTCTTGCTTTTAGAAGATTGCTTGGATCGCTGAAGTAAATTTCAGCCTCTCTTATTTATGGCTATTTTGTATTGGGGATTATGTCTTTCAATTTATGTACTTTGAGTTGGTCAAGATGGATATTATGTACTTTGACTCTGGTTTTGATGATGTAATCAAACTTATGTATTTTCCTCTACAATGAAATAAAGTTTTAAAGTTTTAGTACTGTTTATATCTGTCTTGTTGTTAAGTTTCTGTTCTATACACACATAAAATGCTCCATGAAAGTTAATGCATTCCCTTTGTGAGTGACATTAATGGACGTGCGGTGTTACACGTGGTATCAGAGCTGAATGTTACCAGAACAGAAATGAATTTTGAAAAGTGTTTTTGAAAAACAACTTTTATAAAGAAGTACCTTCAAATTATGTTTTAAGGAAAGTATTTTCAAGAGAAAAGCTTATTTTAGAAAGCATAACCCCAAGAACAATATATCTTTCCTTTGGTTCTTTTGTGTTGAATCTTTCCATTTTCGTTTCGGCATGTCTGGAATTCCCGAGATACCAGAGGGAATAACGATATCAGGATGGTTTATGAGGTATTTGGAGACTAGGGCCACCACTGCAGGTCCAGCAAATGCTCCTCCTCCTCCTCCTCATTGTTTCGATACTTTTGCTAAGATATGCAAGGACTTTTGACCAATGGGTGGAAAACCTTTTCACGGGACGGAGACATTTGTTGAAGCTCGTAATTGGATAAAGGAGGTAGAAGAATTGTTTGGGATCTTTGAAAAGGAAGATGGAAGAAAGGTCCAATTAGCTACCTGGCTAATGAAGGATGAGGCCTCGTTTTGGTGGGAGGTCACTAATGGGGAGCGTCCAGTTGATACATGACCAGACTTCAGGCGGAGGTTTGAGGCGAAGTTTCTCTTAGGGGCTGAAGAGAATCTATACATGGAAAGATTTTTGGCGTTGAAGCAAGGGAATCTATCGGTGAAAGAATACGTTAACAAATTCAATTAGTTGGCGAGATTTGGCTAGAACTTGGTGAATACTCCAGAAAAGAAGGCCCTGAGATTTGTTAAGGGTTTGAACGAGCCGCTTCATGGGTTAGCTATGACCCACATCCCCATGGAGGCTACTTTTAAGAGACTAGTTGACATGGCACTTATGCATGAAGAGGAGAAGGGCGCCAATGCTAATAAGGCACCCGGGAAGAAAGGGGATCAAAAGAAACAGCAACAGCAACAACAAAACAAGAAAGGTGGTAAAGGCAACAATGCTAAGGGAAAGAAAAGTTGCTTTAACTGTGGTCCACCCGGCCATCTAAGCAAAGATTGTAGGAAGAAAAAGAAGACTGGTTGTTTCCACTTTGGCGAAGCGGGACATCTGATTAAGGACTGCCCAAGGAAAGGGCAGAGGGCAGGGTCTACCTCGGGAGGGCAGGTGCAGGCTCTTATGGCACCAGGGCAGGCAAGGGGACAAGTTCAGGCTCTCATGGTCCCACCGCTGCAAGAACGAGGTAGAGCAATTTCCGTTGAAAGTTTAGTTTTTCTGTTTGATCATCCTATCCGTACTTTATTCGATTCTGGCGCATCACATTCGTTTATCTCTACATCATTAGTTGAAACACTGCACCTAGATACTAGTCTTGTTGCGGATCCCTTAGTAGTCTCAAATCCTATTGGTGGTTCGGCTCATCTTTCTATGATTTGTCGGGATTTGAGAGTGTTTATCTTGGGTGTTGAGTTTGAATGCAACGCCTTTGTTCTTGGCTTCATGGGCTACGGTTTGATTCTAGGTATGGATTGGCTAACTAGATATGGGGCCATCCTAGATTGTGAAAGAAGGGTAGTTAGATTGATGACTTGTTGTTGAAAGACCCTTGATATTTCTTGTGACCTTAAAGGTCCAGTAATGCTTAGCTACATAGAATCCCTTGACGCATCGGATGATGATTTACATTCTGTTCGTATAGTCCGTGAATATGTTGATTGTTAGACCAAAAAATGGTCCTAACACCCAATTGATAATGTTTTGTAGAGAATAATGAGGAATCATGAACAAAAAGCAAGAAAAATCAATCAACACACGGAATTTATAGTGGTTCGGCGTTAACAAGCCTACATCCACTTCATAGCTTCTCAATTCATTCAGAAATTACAAATACAATGAGTATTAACGCTCAAGCACTCAATTACAATGAATAATACTCTCCGAATTCATTGATTTTATTAAAGAGGATGAAGGTTCTTCGTTGGTAGCCATGGCCGAAATAGATAGAGCTTCCTTGAGGCCAAAAAGTCCCCTTAAATGATGTGTTGTATGTGTATTTATAGGTAGAAATTCGGTTAGGGTTGAGTGGTCACGTGGCAGCTTCAGAGTAAATCTCGGAAGTAGTGGAGAACATGGGGAAATGGTCTTTAACTGCCCAGAATTCGGTTAGGGGTAGAGACCCGATCCGGTTGGCCCGATCCGGATAACCCGATCCGGATGACCCGATCCGGTTTACCCGATCCAGATGACCCGATCCGGTTTACCCGATCCGGTTTGGTTGGTCAGAAATATTCGCTTTAGCTTGATCCGAAATGATGGAATCCAATCCGAAGCTTATGTGCACAGAAATACGAGTTTTCCCATCCTTCGTTACTTCGTCCAAGCAGATGTCGATCTCTGGCAGTTCATACTCAAGCCCTGAGTGGCCTTCCTGATAGAGTTCTTCGGCTTTGGATAGTCTGATCACAAAGCAGGCTAACATTGATGTCTTCGATGAGGTGAGGGGTTTACCCCCAAAACGTGAGATAGACTTTCAAATATATCTAGTAGACAATGCAAAGCCAGTTGCATTGCCAGTGCGCCACATGGCTCCAAGAGAGAAAAGAGAACTCAGTAAGCAAGTGAAAGAATTGCTTGAGAAGGGGTTCATCAGGCGTAGTATATCGGAGTGGGGTGCTCCAGTAGTATTTGCCACGAAGGCAGATGGGTCCCTTAGACTTTGTGTGGACTATAGAGAACTTAATAAACTTACTAAGAAGAATAGGCACCCACTGCCGAGGATTGACGATCTCTTCGATCAGTTAGTTGGCGCCTCAGTGTTTTCGCAGTTGGACTTAGCCACGGGTTTCCATCAGTTTAGAGTGGCTGAGGATAGCATAGACAAGACTGCCTTTAGGACTCCAGACGGCTTCTTCAAGTGGCTTGTGATGCCCTTCGGTTTGACAAACGCCCCCGCATACTTTGTTGACTTGATGAGTAGGGTGTTTAGGGAGTACCTTAATAAATTCGTGGTAGTCTTTGTGGACAACATCTTGATCTTTTCTAAGAGCGAGGAAGAGCATGCCCTACGTCTTAGGGAAGTGTTGGAGGCTCTTCGAGCGCATAGCCTTAAAGCTAAATTTTCTAAATGTCACTTTTGGAGGAAGGAAGTGCGATTCTTAGGGCATGTGGTTTCCAAAGAAGGGATAACTGTGGATCCCGCGAAGGTAGTGGCCATCCAAGATTGGAAGGTCCCTAAAAATGCTATCGAGGTGAGGAATTTCTTAGGGTTGGCTGGCTACTATAGGAAGTTTATCAAAGACTTCGCAAAAATATCAGCCCCATTAACACGCTTGACGAAGAAGAACCTAGTTTTCACATGGGATGTAGATTGTGGTGATGCGTTCCAACGTTTAAAGAGAGCTTTGACCATAGCCCCAGTCTTAGTGTTGCCAGATGGGAGTAAGCCATTTACCGTTTATACTGATGCTTGTGGAACATGACTAGTCGTAGTCTTAATGCAAGAGGGAAGGATAATAGCTTATGGTGGAAGGCAGTTGAGAGTGCATGAGAGAAATTACCCTACACATGATCTAGAGTTGGCCGCTATTGTTTTCGCGCTTAAGTCTTGGCACCATTATCTTCTTGGCGAAAAATTCGAATTGTTCACTGACCACAAATCGCTAAAATACTTGTTCTCCCAGAAGGACTTGAACTTAAGGCAGCAAAGGTGGATGGAATTCTTAGCGTCCTACGATTTCGAGATAGCATATACCCCTGGCAAGGGTAACGTGGTGGCAGACGCCTTAAGTAGGAAAAGGTTATCCTTGAGTCCGCTGTTTGTTGAGCGGCAAAGCTCAGAGTTCATCTCTACGTTTGACTTTAGACCTTCCGTTGATTTTGTACCCGGTTTGCTAGCATCCTTAGAGGTCAGACCTATGCTTTTAGGACGGATCAGTGAGGCACAGCGAGATGACCCACAGTTGGTTGAGTTAGCAGAGAAGCTCAAAAGAGGGGAGTCATCGAGCCATCTATGTAGGTATACCCTAGATGATAAGGGTTGGTTACGTAAGACAGTTGACTTTGTGTACCACGAGACGAGAATTTGAGGAAGACCATTCTTGATGATGCACATCGTTCGAAGATGACCATCCATCCCGGCAGGGACAAGATGTACATGGACATGAGATGAGTTTACCTTTGGGCCGACATGAAGCGGGATGTGGCTGAGTTTGTCGCTAGATGCTTGGTGTGCCAACAAGTAAAAGCAGAGCAAAAGAAGCCCGGTGGATTGTTCACCCATTGGAGGTCCCACAATGGAAGTGGGAAAGTGTCTCGATGGACTTTGTTAATGGGTTACCGAGATCGAGGAAGGGTAATACGGGGATTTGGGTCGTGGTAGACAGACTTACTAAGAGCGCCCATTTCATTCCCATGAAGAGTAAGAGGACTGCTCCATGGTTAGCCTCCGTATACATTCGAGAGATAGTTTGTTTGCACGGTGTTCCTTCTAGCATAGTGAGCGACCGCGATCCTATCTTTACTAGCGAATTTTGGAAAAGCTTGCAAGAGGCGGTAGGGACTCAGTTATGTTTGAGCACCGCATATCATCCTCAGACGGACGGCCAGACCGAGAGGGTGAATCGTATTCTAGAGGACCTTTTGAGGCTATGTGTCTTAGACTTCGGAGGTACATGGGAGGAACATCTTCCGTTGGTAGAGTTCGCATATAATAATAGCTTTCAGTCTAGCATTGGCATGGCACCTTTCGAGACTCTTTATGGACAGCCGTGTCGTTCGCCTACATGTTGGTGGGAGTCCACACATATGATCTTGCTTGGGCCCGATATGATTTGAGAGACTTCGGAAAAGATCGATCTGATTCGAAGGAGGATGAAGACGGCGCAAGATAGGCAGAAATCTTATGCGGACAAGAGGAGGACAGATCTTAAGTTTGATATTGGGGACATGGTCTTTGTCAAGGTGTCTCCATTACGGAATGTAGTTCGCTTTTGGGTCCATTGGAAAGTTAGCACCAAGGTTCGTAGGGTTGTTTCCTATTAAGGAGAAGATTGGACAGATGGCGTATAGAGTGGAGTTGCCCGAGAGACTTAGTGGTGTATACGATGTATTCCATGTATCACATTTGAGGAAGTGCTTCCATGAGACCGCGGAAGTGGTGGAGCCGAGATTGCTTAGAGAGGTGGAGATCGAGTGTGATGCAACGATTCGACGAGCTCCTACGTGCATTCTTGGGTCAGAGATTAAGAAGTTGAGGAATCGAGAGGTCAGGCTAGTCAAAGTGCAATGGGGAGATGATGAGAGCAACGCTACTTGGGAGACGGAAGAGAATATGCGTTCATTATACCCTTTTCTTTTCGAGGGTATGTCTTTTAATTTCTCCTTTATCACTTTGCTTGTACTTATCTTAACTTTAGTATGTCCTCTCGCTAGTATCTTTGACCTTTAGATAGGGTAGCCCTATGGTTGAAACATGTGTTTGAGACATGTTATGTATGATGGATGCATGTGGATGCAAGTGTTTGCTAGTGGTTGCTCGTGGATGCATATACACACACTCTAGGCACTAGATCGGCTCAGTCACTTCATATTTCATATAAATGTGTGTGCATATTCAAGTTAATGGATGTATAATAGTTGTGTTATCATATGGATGTTGCATTTTGGTGAATGGTTGTATACACATGTAGAAATAATATGTATCAATAGGATTCTTTCGCATACATAATGGACGCATGCAACTATCATGGTTTGCATTAAGGAGGTCAACTGAATCAGTAGACCACCTGATTTTGCATTAGATAGAGAACATATACACACACTTCCTGCATATGTTCATACAGTATTAGGAATTCTATAAGGACAATGGATGACTGTGTTTTATGGTTGAGTAGATGGTTGTTAGGATATGCATTCTCCTTAACTTGGAGATTTCAAGGGCGAAATCCTTTAAGGAGGGGAGAATGTAACACCCCGTATTTCTATTAAACACTATAGTAACAAATTAAAGAATAACTAATCTCAAATGTAAAAATTAAGGGAAACGGGTTGTGCCATTGTGTTCGTTTCAGAATTCTGGTTGAGATAGAGTCTGAGTTTGCGTGAATTGGACTTCGTATGAAGAAGTTATAGCCATCGGAAGTTTCAGAAAATTCAAATTTCGGAGTCAGATGGGCTAGGCGGGAAAATTCCCGCCAGGGCCAGGTTGACCATAGGGTCGACCTGGTGGTCGACCTACCCTGACCAGGACGACCATAGGGTCGACCTGGGGGTCGACCTACCCCTCCCCCCCCCCCCCCGGGGGGGGGGGAAGATTTGATTAGTGACCTGTTAATGACTATGTGCTGACTCATTAGGGTTTCTAATCTGCTCTGATTGGTTGGGATTAATTCTGGGTTGATCGGACGGCCTAAACTAATCCTAAACTCTATAAAAAGACATGTAGACTCAAACCCTAAAATCAAAATAAAATTAGATTCATGGCTCCTTGCCATCACCTAGCAACTCAGAATAGCCGCCACCAATTAGAGAGGAAGAAAGCAAATCAAATTCAATTCTTTTCAACTCTAACAACGAATCTACTTCAAAGGAAAGCTAATACAACTTCAGAACTCAGAATTCAGAACTCAAGACCTTCTTTGAGTTGTGAGTTTGATTTCTTTAATAAAATAATTAGCAATTTAATTGGATTGAGTTATGATGTGGATTATTTGGATATGATGTGAATTATTGACCGCATGTTATAATTATGTTGTAAAATTGTGATGTTATCATACATGTTGTAAATTCTATGATGTTATGTTGTGATGTTATCATCTATGTTGTAAAGTTATCATCTATGTTGTAATTCTATGATTGGCTTATGTATAATCAAATCATCATGTTGTTCATATGCTAGTTTGGTTATGTTGATTCATATGATAAATCATATGTATGTATGCAAGTTTAGATTTTGATTTAGACATGAATCATATGCAAGTTGGGGAAAATTTTATGTAACCTTACATGTTTCATGACATCTAGTTTATGTGAAAATTTGATCTAAAGTTAGGCTATGACATGTGTGAGTTATATGCTAAATTCTACATGTTAGTTTACATGTTAGACGTAAGTTTACACCATCGTTATGTTACATAAATCACATATGCAAGCTTTTATAAACATATGTATTTGGGGTATGAATCATGTTATGCAAGTTTGTGGTTATTGCCTATAGAAGTTTACACCTTTAGATGTAGATCTATGACATACATGATTTATGCAAGTTTGTGACCATTATCTAAACAAGTTTACACCTTTAGATTTGGATCTATGACATATGTAGTTTTATGCAAGTTGTAACTTTGGTCTATGCAAGTTTTAGATGTAGAACATCATTCACACATGCAAGTTCACCCCTTATGATTAGATCTAGTTTTATCTATATGTATGTTGTGTTGTTTTCTCTTTATTCTATGAGTTAGACTATTCGAATCTAACGTATATTTTACGTTAAACGAACGAACGTACAACGTGGGGGTAAAGGGGATAATATTAAAAGATTTAATACTGAGAATTGGCATAAATGCCTTAAATGGCATAAAACTAATTTGTGATGAAAATTGGTATGATTTTGCATACCATAAATAGGTGGACATAATTGAGTCAATTATGGCCATAGTTAAATTTGGAATTGATTAATAATTTGAATAAGGAAATTAATTCAAATGGGGGAATGATTAATTAGGAGTAATTAATCGTCTAAGACACGAGGTTAGGCTCTTTTGTGGTGTAAGACTGCCCGGACCCGCCCGGCAAATCCTGCTGCCACAAATGCCAGTCTAATGTGGGAGGTCTTAGGCATAAACTAAATGCGTAACAGTTGTAAAGACATGAGGTTAGGCTCTTTTGCGGTGTAAGACTGCCCGGACCCGCCCGGCAAATCCAGCTGCCACAAATGTCAGTCTAATGTGGGAGGTCTTTATGAGGTTACGGTCTTAACGAATTAAGAAACACTTAACCAGATAAACATGTAGTGGGACATGAGGGGGTTAAGTGGGTGCCTTGGGTGGCATATGGAATTTAGTGGGTGTCTTGGGTGGCATTGGAAATACGATTAGAAACACTTAACCAAAATTGAAACATGTAAGTGAACATGAATAAGAAGAGGGTTAAGTGAGATGTACTAGAGGGACCAAGCTTAGGTGGATAGCTTGTGTCAAGTAATGGGGGGCCCGTTTCAACCAGTAACCCATACGTATCTTTGTGGGCTTGACCCAAGTCGAGGACGGGACACGCATACTGGGCTTGACTGTAAGAGGCCAAACCAGGTTAGCGGTGGCAACGCAAGTCCAACGGGTTCATATGTGTGTGTGAACCCGGGTTGGTAGGTTAGACGTTGTTGCATCGTGTAGGTATAAGTCGTGCATCATTGGTGGTATCGGGTTGCCACTTTGGGGAGTGCTACACCCCACTGTGGGGCCAGCACGGGTATCTATGAGTTAGGGAGCCGATCGGTTGGGGGTAGTGGGTACACCTAGTGGAGATAGGGGCAGGCGACACCTATGATGGCGGCTAGGGGGGCACGAAACTGCCATTATCATTGTTAAAGTCTTGTAGGCGGGATCAACCTTAGGGTGACTAGTGGTGGTGCAGTATAGTAGTGGTGGTGTAGTATAGTAATTATCTTATACTGGTTTAGGTGCGCTTTAATGTTATCTTTGTTCATCTTATTTCCTTGTTTACTCTGTCTTACTCAATTGTTCACGGTCATTTCCTTATTTTCCAACTTATGCCTTGGCCTAGTTATTTTGGTAATTATATTGTTAAAGTTACCGCACTTGCAAAACTTTATGTCTGACCCCCTTTGTTTCCTCCTCTTTTCTTCCTTCCCCCCTCCCCCTCCAGGTGCTCGGGTTGGAATTGGCACCAGTGGAGCTTGATTTTGGACAGCTGTATTTCTTGCTTTTAGAAGATTGCTTGGATCGCTGAAGTAAAGTTCAGTCTCTCTTATTTATGGCTATTTTGTATTGGAGATTATGTCTTTCAATTTATGTACTTTGAGTTGGTCAAGATGGATATTAAGTACTTTGACTCTGGTTTTGACGATGTAATCAAACTTATGTATTTTCCGCTGCAATGAAATAAAGTTTTAAAGTTTTAGTACTGTTTATATCTGTCTTGTTGTTAAGTTTCTGCTCTATACACACTTAAAAATGCTCCATGAAGTTAATGCGTTCCCTTTGTGAGTGACATTAATGGACGTGGGGTGTTACATTTATGGAGATGCAAGACATTTCCATAATTTTTTACCAATTTTGATTATGGCCATTTTGCCCCTGTTAGTTTTGTACAAGGAATAACTTTTGACTGGGATCAAATCGGGCGTTGAGATAGATTTAATTCGAAAGGAAATGTTGTTTCCAATTCTGTAGAGTGGTCATATCAAAGATTTGGTTCAGCATTTTGGGAAGAATCGTTGTTTTTGTGCTATACAATTTCCGTTTAGGTTTTATAAGCCATTGATGGGATGATTTGGTGTGGCTCATTAGTGGGCTGGTTGAGGATATAAATAAAGGGTTAGGGGCATGGAGAGAGGGTTACTTTTCTTTATTCTCTCGTTTAGTTGAGCTCGTGACCCTCCTTGCTCAATCAAATACACCTTTCCACCATTAAAATTCTAAATCCACATGTAAAGATTGAAGATCTACATCAAACAAAGCTAGATATGCATCAAGTGTAGAGGGATCACATCAAATTAAGGAGATCAAGGTTCATTCTTTGCTGTCCGAACTGAGATTTTAGTGATTTCAAATTAATTCGAAGATTTGGTGAGTGATAAGCATCTCTCACATGGATTCAATCAAGTTTGTGGGTTGTTTGATCTTATTTTCATCATTTAAGTTGTTTTCACCAAGATCTACATCATGGTAAGTATATTTTCATTTGAATCACCATAGGATCTAATCTAGCAATTAAATTGGTAAATTCTTATGCTAATTCATTTATTTATGCAAGTTTAGTTCCTTTGTTTTGTTTATGCATTTAATTATCATGATTTGGTGAATTTTATATGGTTATTGATGAATAATTGTCATTTTAATGTTGTTGATGATTTCATAAAGTGTTGATGGTTGAACTGAATGATTTGGATGAGTTGCTGGAATCGATGTTGTGGTTTGTGATGATTTGATCAAGATTGGAGCTACTTTGTTTAGAACTGGAGTGGGTCATTTTTCTTAGGACGTTAGTGATGTGCATGGAGCTTAGGTTATCTGGCTTGTGCTCCAATAAATGGAGATGGGTCATTCGAGTTAAGGCCGTGGCATTGAGTCGTTGATGCTGTGAAGCGCCAGATCGTTGTCTTGAGTGAGTCAGGTCGCTAGGGGTATGTTGAAATCTGGTCGCGAAGGCAGGTCGTGGGATGTTAGGTCAGCCGTATGGTGAAAACGACAGGTCGTTCAATGTAGAAATATGGTCGTTGGGGATTCTAAAAGCATCAGGTCATTGGAGCTTCAACTGGTTAGGTCATTGGAGCCTGGGAATGTCAGGTCGTTAAGTCATTATATGACCTAGGGAGTTGGGTCGTGGAACTGATGGGGTGACTCAAGGGGAGTCGGGTCGTTGGTCAAGGGTCGGTTGCGACCTGGGAAAGGACGACACATTGAGTGTTGAACCAAGTGTGTTATTTTAATTCAGGATTGAATGTGACTTTGAAGTAAATTCAAGTAGGAATGTTCGAAGTGTTGTGATGTGTTTGTTAATTGTTGAAATGCAACGAATATGAAGACGACTCAAGGTGGTGAGTTCGTGGATAATGGTTGCTCGAGAAGTAGCTTAAGATTATGAACAGTCATCAGGTTGGATGGCTAGAGATAATGGAGGCCGAGGAATTATTGTTGTCGTAGGTTCTAGCGGACTCAAAGCATTGGTTCAACGGGGGCACCCAAAGACTGGAAGTGGCTGGTCGAGTACTCTAGGCAGTCACGATGGTCCTAGAGATACGTGTCACGACGGCGTATGGAGTTTTGCTAGAACCGGGATTTACCATTAATCCTTGACGGATGACATGATGTTGAGCCTATCATATGATTAATGATGGTTTCAAAGCAGGATTGACAGTGATAGCCAAATTCATGGATGATAATTGTTTTGCTTGTATCGTCTTGTGTAGATTGTTCGACATTGAAGGAAATATCTCTTGGATGCTTGTCTGATGTTGGTTTAGGCCTTCGAGGCTTGTGCTTGGGAGATGTTGATGTCGATTAGGATTATCTATACTGGATAACTGATTGCTATGGATGTACTATTATTTCTGAATGCTTATTGTAAAGGATTTCACTGCCCGATGTGAGGAAGACGGGTTGAGTTCTTCTTTGGTGTGTTGGTAGATTAGTTGGTTAAACTACCTGTTCTCATATACTTTATTGATGACATTAGATAGTTGTTTTATCACTCATTAAGACTGTTGTCTGGCTTAAGGTTTTATGTTTACCTCTTATTACCTTGTTCTGTTCATCTGTGGGTTGGGTGGATAGACTGAGTAGCAGGTAACAGGTGGTAGATCTTGATGAGGACGATGTTGTTGTGCGATGATGAGATGGAGGCCGGAATATTATTTTCTACTATCTAGTATTATGCTGTTTTCCACTGTTTAATGTATTCTCTGAGTGTTGTAGTAAGGCCTTTTGTACAAAGTTTGTTGATGTAATCCAACAATGTTATGGATATTCCTTAATGATATCAAAGTTTAAAATTCTATATAATTATGCTTCGCTATTATTGTCTATTGTATATGTTCTATTATATTTTATCATTGCGTTGTGAGTTATACGACTTGTTATGATTATGTTATTCTACCCCGATGATCGTCCATAGCTGCCTGGCACACCTTTCAGCTAGGCCTGGCAATCGTGTCGTTTCATGTACTTTCGTTTCGTGTACTTTCGTGTTTTCGTGTACTCAGAGCTAAAACCGAAAACGACCCGAAATCATTCCGTGTACCTGTTTACCCGATCCGAACACGAAACGAAATAATTCGTGTAAACATGAAACGACACGAAAAGTACACGAAATTAATTTTGTGTACTCTCGTGTACTTCCAGTTCGTGTACTTTCGTGTACTTTTGTGTACTTTCGTGTACTTCCTGTTCGTTTACTTTCAGATACTTTCGTGTACTTTCGTGTACTTTTGTGTACACGAAAAATACACGAAATTAATATATTATATGATATATAAAAAATAAAAATTATGTATAAAATATTTCGTGTACTTTCGTATATTTTCGTGTATTGAAAGTGAAAACCCATATCCGACACGAAAAATATCGTGTAATTTCGTGTTCGTGTACTTTCGTGTTTCGTATACCAAAAATCAAAACCCATAACCGTTTATTTCGTGTCGTTTCGTTTTGTGTTAGCGTGTCACGTGTCAAATTGCCAGGCCTACTTTCAGCGCATTATTCCTCTTGTTTAGTGCAGCAGCTGTGGGCAGTCGTCACAAAGGTCGGAAGATGAAAGGCTTGTTTCCAATCCCCTTGCAGAAGGCTCTTCAAAATCAAGCAAAGGGAAAAATTATAGTTCTTATCATAAGACAAAAGGACATAAGACATGTCAATGTTAAGAATTGGTAAAAAGAAACCAAACCAAAAAGAAAAGAAAGCTCATTTGAGAAGTTTAAAGTAAGACCAATGGGAAAGATGGTTAGAGGCAACACAACCTAGGAATGAGAATTTAAGAATAAGTCTCCTACATTAAATGACTAGTTTTATTAGTCATTTAACTTTGTCTTTTTGCTTATGATCAAACAAATATTAATATAAATTCAAGTGCTGTTACAGGTAAAAACCAAACCATATTTAAGTTTGTGCATAAAACGGATGCACTTAAAGCGCACCCAACTTATGCTTATATCTCGTCCCACAGGAGGGTAAAATGCTCAAGATGGAGCACTCAAAGAACACCCTACATGAATAAATGCATGGTAGAATTATCAATCAATAACAAGCCTCGATAGAAGCCATCCGAAGAAACACACAGCAAAGAAATGATTAAGTGCCAGCTGTTGCTTGGATTAAATAGGACTCATTAAAATCTTATCTACTCTATTAAAAAAATTCATGGACTATCTTCATCAAACATGTTATATTGACATATATAAATACTTCTATGGAAGGTGTGAAACATATCCTTGATAAAAAGATGTCCAATAAAGCCTTCAGAAGGAAGGGCGAATAAGTACAGACTTCAGAAGGAAGGGCGAATCAATAAAGCCTTTGAAGAAAAGGCAAATCAATTAAGCCTTAAGAAGGAAGAATCAATAAATCCTTTAGGAGAATAGGTGAATCAATAAAATCTTTAGAAGAAATGGTGATCAAATAAAGCTTCCAAGAAGAGAAGCAACATCAAACAAAGCTTCCGAGAAGTTAAGCAACATCAAACAAGGCTTCCGAGAAGAGAAGTAACATCAAACAAAGCTTCCAAGGAGAGAGGCAACATCAAACAAAGTTTCCGAGAAGAGAAGCCACAACAAACAAAGCTTCCAAGAAGAAAAGCAACGTCAGACAAAGCTTCCGAGAAGAGAAACAACAAACAAAGCTTCCAAGAAGAGAAGCAAATCCAAACAAAACTTCCAAGAAGAGAAGCAACATCAAACAAAGCTTCCAAGAAGAGAAGCAACATCAAACAAATCTTTAGATAAGAGAAGCCACAACAAATAAAGCTTCCAAGAAGAGAAGCAACATCAAACAAAGCTTTCTAGAAAAGAAGCTACAAAATCACATCTCCTACAATGGAGTTGCCTTGGGATAGGCTACAATACTCGCATCTCCAACAACGGAGTTGCCCCCTAAGTAGGTCTAAATACTTACATCTCCATCTAGTGGAGTTGTCCCCCTAAGAGGGGCTAGTCAATATATATGCATCTTCTCATAAAGGGATCAGCGTCACTCTCTTAAAGAGTAATCATTCATCTGCATATTCTATGGGTTAGGAAAAAGACTAGACGTTAGATACCCAATGGCTAGAAAATCGAACAGATCTTCCGTCGAACGACTACAGCTTAGGATAGGGTTAATTTTTCCCCAAAGAAGTCCTCTATATATATGCATCCGAAAAGTTATTTCTCGGGACATGCAAGACTCTTTCGCCCACGTGTTTTCTTTGAACGAACTTCCAAGAAACCCACAAATACTTCATGGTTGCTTGATCACTTTGAACATTTGGATGGCTTGACAGTGTTCACAAAGATGGCCTTTGAATAATTCTTGATGCTTATATTGGATGATTTTTGAAAAGTATTTGATGATTCTTCTATACCTTTATTAAGGCATTTTATTTAGCTATGACATTTCATGGTGACTTCCAATTAAGATATGATTCTTAACGAACTTCTGGTTTCTATTTTACCCGAGCATGAGTCTCTGGGTTTCTACTATTTTTAGGCAGGGATTTCTGATTTCCTATTTACTCGAGCATGAGTCTTGGGATTTCTACTAATTTCAGATATAAATTTCTGATTTCCTATTAGCCGAGAGTGAGTCTCCAGGTTTCTACTAATTTCAAATGGGGATTTCTGATTTCCTATTTACCCGAGAATGAGTCTCGAGATTTCTATTATGTTCAGATATGAAATTCTGAATTATATTTACCCGGATGTGAGTCTCGGAGTTTCTATTGATCTCAAGTGTGAATTTCTGATTCCCTATTTACTCGAGTGTGAGTCTTGGGGTTTCCTGTTAATTTCAAATGTAATTTCTGATCTTTATTTACCCAAGCATGGGTCTCGGGGTTTCTACTAATTTAAGTTTGCAAAGTTCTGGTCTTCTATCATAAATACCTAGATGTAGATATTGGACTTCTATTATTGATAAAAGGAATTTTGTTACACCGACTCAAATCAAAGCTTTGGACCTTCCCTTCATTATTCTAGATGAACATTCTGGATTTATAGTACTTTCAGAAATGAATCCTTATGTATGCGCTATCCTAATGCTTGAATCTGGTTATGGATTTTCTATTCTCATTTTTAGGTAAGAGGTCCGGGGCTTCTGTCACCGTGCCCGAGTATTGAATTTCAGCCAACTACCTTATTTACGAAAAGAGATTTTTTTTTTCTATAGAAAAACCAAGTACTCGGGTTGGTGCCTCAAGTCTTTTATTTAAAATCTCAAAACAAAGGTTATAGTTTCTTGGCTCCTCACACATGGAGGTTTTCTAAACTTATATTACCTTTAACCCTGACCTCATTACTATGTTTTTTTGGATAAAAACAATGCTTGACACATTATAAGTGAAATATTAAATGTTATGCAAATCATATTACTTTTATTGACACATTATATTTCCTAGAAAATGGAACTCTAGTCCTCTAATTATAAATGACCAAGTCTAGGCTTTGAGATCTATATTATGGACCTCTGAATTTCTATTACAGATATCTAAGTTTGGATTGAACTTGCTATTCCACATTTTCAAAAGATGAATTCTTTATAACTAAATACCCAAATAAGAATTTCGAACTTCCCATTTCTATTAGAAGTGTGTGTTGTTGTTTTGTTTTAAATAATGGCAGAGCCCTAAATCGCTTTGGCGATTTCCCTCTTTTGTTCGATTTTTAGTTATGTTCTCTAGCTCATCGCGCCTCTTCTCCATGGTTCATTTGAAGGATGGAAAGAATCTCAATGGTGTTAAAGCTCTTCTAGCTTCTGCAACTCAATATGGCCGACCTTTTTCAACCTCCGCTCCAAATATGTCTACATCATCGGCTAATCCTATAGATCCAAATCGAGCTACTCTGCAGTACGAGGTTTCGGGTGTTGCTCCCTTGCTTCGGTCCTCTTAGGGTCCTGTTGCCCTATCAGATCTAGTCTCTAATATTGGTAGAGTGCCTGCAACTTCCTTGCTACTTTTTGTTGCTTGTAAGTCAGTTTTAACTTCCCTTTTGGCAGTCGCTGATGATGATAACCGCTGGTCTCAGGCCACCTCTCTTTTTCCTGGTTCATCGTGTAGTGATGAGCTTGTCCTAGGTAGTAAATCCTTGGGTATTGGTTTGTCTAACCCTTTTGTTGTAGTGATGGAAAAGGGTGGTACGAACTCCTTGAATGGTTCTCATGTTTCTGCTAACCATGTTGCAATGGCCGAGCAGGGTGCTCGTGTGTCCAATGCTAGTGTTAAAGCCGTTGTTAAGGGGAAAACTGGTATTGATATGGTTTTTTCTTCATCAAGTAGACCTAGTGGAGGTTCTGAACCACTATTTGTCTTACTATTCAATAAAAATCCAAAAAATGTTGGAGATTACGTGCCATTAAACTTTGAGGTGGTTGGTAAAGATGGTATCATGGAGCCTCCGGTTGAAGTCTATGTCGCTGGGGATGATTTCTGAAAGAATTATCTAGTTGGTTTCTTTTTGAATTCAAATTCGCCGTATTCTGCTATTAACGAAAAATATATCAGTGCTTGGCAACTTCGTGGTGGACTGTCTATTCATTTAGATAAGTCCCTATTCTAATTCTAATTCACTAGCCCTGATGAACGTTTGTGGATTATTAGTTTGAATCCGATCTTTATCTATGAGAAGCCATTTATTACTACCCCTTGGAGCCCATCTGTTTATCGAGCCAGAGATCATGTTCTATCAATCCCCGTATGGACTTATATTTCATCGGTTTTGCAGTCTTTGATAGGGTTGAATTGGTTAGCGAATAATATTGGGAAATTGAAATGCTTTGAACTTACCACTATTGCACGCGAGAAGCTCTTCTATGCTAAGGCGCTTATTGAAATCTCCCCTGATAAGCCTCTTCCAGATAAGATCAAAGTAAAAATTGCGGTTGGTTATGTTGCAGAAGTGGTAGTCAAATATGGGTTGACTCCAGATATTTGTTCCACTTGTCAGACTTTGGGTCACAAGGTGGCGGCTTGTCTTGTTACTACTGGTTCTCCCTCTTTAGCTCCATTACCTTTAGGAGTTAGGAGGCCACCAGTGACCATAGATCGAACCTATCCAATTTTTACAGTGCGATAGTTAGCTATTCACGGACTAGCTGTACCTACCTTTTTTTAGGATCAATATCAACAATGCAATTCATCCAATGATAAACCAAATTTGAATTATAGAGCTATGACACAACCAAACCCGAATGAACAAAATGTTGAGCTGCTCGATCTTCCCTTCCAAAGCCTCCTTCTGTTACTGGGTGCGAAAATCAGTTCCTCCAGCGATTATACCATGGTCTGCACTTACTTTAGTTGTGATTGTTCCTGCATCGGTTCTCGATGTTTCAATCATGAAGAAATGGCCCTACGAATTTTGGTGCCAATTTACCTACAGATCCAAAGCGAACCACATTCCTCAAAGGTGACACCTTAATGAAAACCATGTCTCCTACCTTAAACTTAATGTTAGTTCTTCTCTTGTCTGCGTAGGATTTCTGCCTGTGTTGCGCGGTTTTCATTCGCTATCTAATAAGATCAATCTTCTTGGACGTTTCTCTAAGCATATCTGGTCCAAGTAGTGGTCTTTTTGTAGATTCCCACCAACAAGTTAGTGATCTACAGGGTTGTCCGTATAATGCTTCGAAGGGTGCCATGCCAATACTAGCTTGATAACTATTGTTGTAAGCGAACTCTAATAAAGGAAGATGCTCTTCCCAAGTCCCTCTGAAGTCAAGGATACAAAGTCTTAAAAGATCCTCAAGAACTCTGTTCACCCTTTCTATCTATCCATCGGTCTAAAGGTAATAAGCAGTGCTCAAACACAACTGTGTACCTAATGCTTTTTGCAAGCTCTTCCAATATTCACTGGTGAAAATGGGTTCACAATCACTTACGATACTAGAAGGTACTCCATGAAGACGGACTATTTCTGGAACATAGGCTGCAGCCAACCATGATGTCGTCCTCTTACTCTTAACCGGAATGAAATGAGCACCCTTAGTAATTCCGTCTAATACAACCCAAATACTGGTGTTGCCTTTCGTCGATCTAAGCAAAACATCTATGAAGTCCATAGAGATACTCTCCCACTTCCACTGCGGAACCTCCAAAGGATGTACTGAACCACCGGGCTTCTTTTGCTCAGCTTTAACTTGCTGACAAATCAAACATTAAGAATCAAACTCCGCAACATCTTTCTTCATCCCAGCCCAAAAGAAAACCCTCTTCATATCCCTATACATCTTATCGCCACCTGGATGAATAGTCATCTTAGAATGATGAGCTTCCTCTAGGACTGTCTTTAACAAACTCCCAGTTTGAGGAACACAAAGCCTCCCTTCTCGCCGCAATCACCCTTTACCGTCTGTGGAAAATCTACTGAGGTGACTAGAAGTCTCCTATAACAACTCGAATTTTTAGCGATCTAATAATTAATTAATTTAATTACTTCAATAGTGGTTTAGTAATTTAAATATCTTGAATTCATTATTTTTGGATACTTAATTAACATTAATAGTGGAATAATAAATATAATTCTGAAATAATCAAAAATAAGTTGAATTTGCAATGTTGGGTGAATTGAATAATTTAAGACATATAATCGAGTTTAAATTTGAATTATACTAACGAATTTATTAATTAGAATGAAGTTTGAACGTATAATTTATAATATAATTAAAATCGAGCTCATAAAGTCGCGGTAGTTCGCGTTAAATAATATGGAATTGCTTTTAGAAAATCTTTACCAAATTATAACCGATCGTTTCAAAATCTCACTCAAATCTTTAACATGTCTTCGAATGAAATCTCGACAGAAGGACATTTTCTTATTTAAAGATCGCAGTTTAACTAGGAATATATATATATATATATATAAAGAAAACTTTGTATTCACTGACTTGAAATTTTACAAGATCATTTCAATATATATATAAAGGCTTCACGACAGTTGGCATAACTAGGCCGACTTGATATCTGTCAGATGGAAATAAATTAAAGTTCCTAGTAATGCACCAACAACAATTTTCGGAGTTTCCACCTAACGTGAAGAGGATCATTCCATAGATGAAAACATTACAAACTGGTATATGCAGGAAAAAAATCTTAGTCCATGTACTTTTATGCCTGCTATATGTCTAAAACTGACCCAACAGACATTTAATTCCCAGCAGACCCATACACCACCCTAAACTCGAAAACGTGGAGATAAAGTAATCTGCAGTAGCCAACCCACCCTATACCTCTACTGCATGCGGCTCATGTAAACTTACTCTATTTAATCAAGCTGTTGTTTCACCCCTTTTCTTTTTTTTAAGACCAAACCAAGCTCCTTCTTTCTTTTAAATACCGATATCTTCGTTCCTTTTCTCTGTACAAAATACAAAACGGATTAAATTGATCCTTGTTTCAATTCACTCCCCCTCCTCAAAAGCCTTTTACTGGTTTCTTTCTCTGGTTTCGATTACAAGGGGTTCGCACCTTATCTTAATCGGCGTCGGCCATGGATTATTGTGGAGTTGGTGGCAAACGGTGAAGCGGAATAAGTGATCGTGAGTGGTTCTGGTGGCGGGCCGCATCACTTTCCAAAGTCTGGTAGAGTTTGGTTCGAAATTTGTTTGCACTAATTGTTGTGGTGCTGACATCGCGTCAATGTCGCGATGATGACTTGGAAGCAGAGATTTTGGTGGGAAGTTATGCGGTGTAACGATTGTTGGGTTCACAAATGGTAAAGGGGAAAAAAAGATCGGTTGTCACGGTGATGGAAGAGAAGTTTGGGGATTGAAAACGTGTTGTATGTATGCGAGAGAGGAGATGCGATTTACAGTAATCTAGCGAATAATAGGAGTTATGGAAAGGAAACAATGGTGCATATTTCTTACTGGAAGGAGATGAAGTGTTTTTAAGGAGGAGACTGAAGCGTACGTTGGTTGAATGCGTGAAAGATGAATGAACGGCTTGGGTGAAATGAACAGATATAGGTACAGCTATAGAGGAAGGCAACGGTGATACTCGTTTTGATGATAGTGCGATGTGGAGGGAGATATTGGTAGAGGAGATCGCGGTAATTGTGGGTGTTGTGTTCGCATATGATGCAGGTGGGAAGAAATGATATCTGTAGCTATCGTAGGAAAGAAAAAAGAAAAAAATCGATGATAATGTATTGCGATGAATTCTTTTCTGCTGAACGCAACAAGTAGGTGATAATCGGATTGAAGTTGATATCGATGGTAGGTATTTTGGGGAAGAAGGGGATTGTTTTTAACCGTGATGGCGTATGGGAGTTTGGGCGAACTAGGATTGCAAGGTGGGGGTACTGGCAATCGGTAATGTGATGAGGCAAGGTAGTGTTGGCCAGTTCAAACAAGATACAAGAAAAACAAGAGCAAGGTAGAGGATGCTTAGTGGTGCGAGATGAATTCTATGAACAAGGAAGAAAATACTTAGCAGGGCTAAAACGCGGTTAGCAAAAGGGTAATCAGATTAATTGTATTAATTAATGAAATTTATAAAATGTTTAATTACTGTAGCCTTGTAAAGACTGTAACTATCTCATACGTTAACAAAAATCAGAAAATCCTGTGCTGTCGGAACCATAACGATAAGTCGGAGCTACTGGAATCCCGTAGGAAATTCAAATGCTCGTTTGATTTTAAAACGAAACTAAAGAAGAACAGTCAATTGGAAAACAAGGTGAGTAAATTCACTAACTCTCACTCGTTTATATTTTTATATAAACGAGTTTTAAACTATTTATAGAAATTTTATAACTCGTGTGATGGTTGTTTGGATTAATGGTTGATAAAATTGGTTGAATGGTTGATATAGTTATATAATTGATCGATTATTAGTTTGATATTTCATACTGATGTGAAATAATATCATTGATGTGATTAACATCTGTGGATGCAGGGAAACAGGTTGGAGGAATCCAACTGGATTCCTCAACATTTTTATTACTTTTTTTATTTGATTGTGATATATGATATGTTATGTAATCCATGATTGGATATGTTGTGGTTGATTTACCCTAGCCCTAGAAACTTGGTATTTTAGATACCGTAAAACATTTTCAAATGTGGAAAAGGGAAATGGGATTTAAAAATGGAATTTATTTCCAAAATAGAAATTAAATTTCGAATAGAGTTGAAAATAGAAACATGTTTAAGTGGATAAATCAAGATGTTGTTTAATAAGAATATAAATTAAATGAATTATTTATCATTGGATAAATTGAAATAAAAATTCAAATTTGAATTTTTATGGAAAAGTGGAAATCGGTTTGAAACCAATATTTGAAATGAGATTTGAACATTGTAAATCATAAAGGAAATTTGAAGCGAGATTTAAAATGATTTGAAATAAAAAATGAGATTTGTATGGAAAATTCTGAATAGAGGTTATAAATAGAATTTGGTTTAAGATATTAATTATAAGTACGAGATCAAACGGATTTGATTACATATAAAAGAAATAGTCACGATTAAAGGAAAAATTGTTTAAAGCAAATATTTTGCAAATGAAATATCTAGAAGGGAAATTTAGATTTGAAATATGAACCTAAATTGGAAATTGAATGAAAAGGGAAATGGGTAATAATTTTAAAAAAAAATGATGAGTTTTATTCAAAATTTGGAATATAAAATAAAGTGTGGACTGTAATGGTTATAAAGGAATTTGATAACAATTTGGGAAAAGATAAATTCAAAAGCGAATTTGGAATTTGAATTAACCTGAAATGGTAGATAAATTCCGAAGTTTAGAATATAATCGAATATAGATTATTAGAGAAAGATCTGTTTATTAGAATTCAATTATATCGAATTTAGGGAAGTAATTATTTTTACTTTCCATTTTGAATCAAATCTAATTATATATTTATTTACTTAGTAATGGAATTAATAGGTACAAGTTATATTTTTATATACCAATTATTTGGGAACAACGATTATAACACTATCGTTATAAATCTAAACAACGTTTTTAGCGCTGTTGTGATCATTATAATAATTGTTTATAAATCTAAACAGCGAATTTAGCGCTGTCACTATCATTATAATAAATGTTTATAAATCTAAACAGTGATTTTAGCGTAGTCGTGATCATTATAATAAATGTTTATAAATCTAAACAACGATTTTAGTGCTGTCGTGATCATTATAATAAATGTTTTATAAATCTAAACATCAATTTTAATGCTGCCGTTATAATAAATGTCTTATAGATCAAATATTTGAAAACAGCGATTATAACGCTACCGTTATAATCAATGTTTTTCTGTAAAGGAAGTGGATTCCTAGGTTGAATCCGGGAGTCGCGTAAGCGATGTTTTGTTTGAAGCTATGAGCTTTGAATATTTCAAAGTTAAGAGTGTTGTTCAGTTAAGGTCCGAGAGGTAATTATACCCCAACATGACTGACTGCATGATTTACGGAGAAATGGTTAAGGTTCGGTAGCAAAGATTGGTTAGTGATATCGTTAGTTAACGAATGATTTATGGTTTGAGTTATAATAACGATGTTTTATAACATCAGTTTAATTTAAAAGACTTCGAAATGTTTTGCCCGAATAAAATAAGAGATGTTTTCTATGCATAGAAAATGAAATAATTTGGTCAACGAGAAAATAAGAAATGGTAGATGGAAATATTTTCCAATATTAATAAGGTATATTCTCTGAATATAGAAAATAAGGATTCGTGAATATTCAGAAATGTTTTCTAACTAGAATACGGGATATGTTTCTCGAATAAAGAAAATTGAGATGTTTTCCAATAATCAAGAAAGACAATTGAATTTGAAAGAGTCCAGAAGATGGGGAAATGGAAATTTGAAATGATAATATAATAAGAAATTAATTTAAAAAGGGGCTTGTGTTGTTTGATGGTTGATCGGTAGAAATTCCAATTGGGAAATAGGACCGTTGATTGTATGGATGTTTCTTTGATAGTTAAATCACCGACTATCAAAGTTTTGATTTACTTCTCTGTTGTCAATATGGAGAGACCGGGATCAGATTTAATATCTGAAAACCACTCCGTATTGGCATAAGCGTTACGAATCAACTTATGCTACAGATGATTGAAGACGGAGTAAAATGCAAGGGCTGTTCAGTTAATCTTAGGTAGAAATTTCCCAAGATGGATTGATGGAATAGTGTCGTCGGTTTGTCCAGTCCTAGGACAACATATATGGGTGGATCTGACAATGTGGAATTCAAAGTAAATGGTGGCAAGATGTTTAAAAGTAATCGTGAACTCAAGCCTCATCACCTGGGAAATGACAGAAATCGGGCAGGCAACATGGCCATGTGGGTCATTCCCATTAGGGGTATTATCACCTAATCTAGAGAAAATTCATTTTCTTCTTATTCTATTTGCTGCTGTATGCTTTCGGTAATGGTTGCTGATCACAACCGTTGGTGATAATATGCTCGATACACTCAAGTTAAATGAGTGGTCAGCAATGTGTGGGCCAGGTTGCAAGACGTTCTTGTTGAACCCAGTGTATTCCCCTCTAGAGATACACTATCGGAAGGTGGTTCCATACCTTGTCATGTTGGGAATCCAATCTCCAATAAGCACCCTGCGGTTTTCAATTTTATATTATATATGGAGCGTGAGATGCAAGCGTTCCGCTAGATTCTATTTATTTGATGTAGGCACTATTATAATATCACTGGATTTGATATCAAGAATATTTGTGGTTATCGTAAGGTAAAAACCATCCATGTTTATGTGTGGATCTGTCTTACGATTATAATTTCTTTCAAAGGGATTTTGGAAGTTAAACAAATGGTTGGAGTCTACTCACACCAGTCCCATGAATGACCCAGAGTTTATTTTGTTTATTTTCCCTAAACTCTTGTGTGCCCAAATTTGAACGGGCAGTCAAGTAATCGGGGTTTTTCAGATTCACTTGGAAGAGCTGGAAGCAGAAGGCTTCACCAATTAGCTATAGACTGTCATATATTTCACTGTGCACCATGTTTGTATCTGGAAACATGTGTTTATAGCTATTCCAGAAATAGCTTATGTGATCTGATAATGGTATGTATATAAACTAACTGAATTGTGTTTCAAAGTTTATGTTACCTAATATATTTTATTCGTTCCGTTGTGAGATTTGTGTTCTTCGTTTTCTTCTATTCTAACTTTTCTTTCTTTCTATTTCTCATCCTCTAACTTCTTTCTAATAATGATTCGTATTTCTGTGAAATTTGGGTTGGATGTGTGGTTTTATTAGTCGACTCTAAGAGTACGGAAATTAGGATCGTTATAGTTGGTATCAGAGCTGAAGGTTGAGTAGTAACCTTGGCTCTGTGGCGAGACTCAGTAGAGACGGGGTTTGTAGTACCCTAGATTGAGTTGGAGAGTATATATATTAGCACGTATTTGTAGATTTGATATGAAACTGTTTTATATTGTGTTAGTTGGCTTGTTGAGTGGTTTATAAGTTATGGTCGATACAGGAGTTGAAGTGACCCGAACTTCCCCGGTCTCCGAAGAGATGAGAAAGAACGAATTACTGTGAGGACAAGATAAATCAGAACGCAGACGGAAGAACATTTCATTGTATATTACAACAATTCCATCAGATACAAGAATATACAGAGTATAAATGAATAAATTTACATTCGATAAATATCAGAGATTACAATAAATTACATAGCAGCGGAAAATAATACAAAGCACAACTGAAGGTGATATACGGATACTGAGCTTTCCGGATATCATTCCAGCTGTAAACCAGGATCCTGTGAATATAAATCCGCAAAACCAAAACTACTAGCTGCCCGTGCGGAAAATAGGGGCACCCAGAGTTTAGGTTAAAACAATAAACTCCAGGTCAGTCATGTGACTGGTGTGAGAACTAAAACAGTTATTAATATTAGTTTTAAAGTTAGGTAAATCAAGGGACCACGCCGTACAACACGGAACGGGCTTCCTCCCAAGAATACCAGTGCATAGAATAAACAGCGCAATGCTTTTTCTAAAAATGAAGCTATTATAAGACCCAGGTCACATCACACAATGCAACGCAAGCCGGAGGATAGGGTTTTCCCTTATAATAGCCAAACATGCTTGGTACGTTTAAAACAAATCATTTGATACTATAATAAGTGTATAGTGTCAAAACAATTTCAATCATAAATATCAATCATTGGCGGCATAGCTACCATCTACTATGTCGCCATACTAGTTTTACAATTAAAACCGAAATACACGTATTGGAAATTGGATTTCCATCATGAGTCGAGGCAAGGGGCAAGCTCCTCTCCGCGTTCGAGACACTCTAGCAAATGTCCCAGGGCTACGCACTCTGGGCAACCCTTGGATGCTTCAGGGCCGGTCCTCACTTACGTTAGAGGATTGCCAATTCCTGAACACACGTTTCCCGGTCCTTACAGACCTAAAATCGAGGCGCCTCATCCAACAACCACATAGGTGAAAAGTATATAAATGTCAGGGCTGGTAAGTCACTGACACCACCAAAGCTAGAAAGAAACGTCGTGCTCTCCCTGCAGTCCGTATCCCGTTTTTAACTCATACCGAGGTGTGAGGCTCGCGAATTCACATTATACACAAAGCTGCCACGTGGGTCGTGCTTTGATCACCAACCACAAGACTTTGCTTTTCAACAGAAGCCTTGATCCATGCAACTCAGTGTGCCACACAGGCAATTCATGCCATGCGATTGATATCTATCGATATATAACCTCTAAGCTCGTACGTCTCAGAGAAGGGCGTTAAGCACGAGAATAAATTCTCCGCTGCCAAACAGATATATATTTAACAGAAATCAATCAACACAGAATAAAATCTAATGTCAGACACACAATCCATTTACAAGTTCGTTCTGGGTCTGAACGAAACCGGAGGCACTTTCCTCGCATATCCATCCATCTCCAAGTACGTCTGGACGACCACCAACTGTTTCCATCCTCTTGGGTGTACAGCCCAATCAGGATCGTCAGTAATTATCCCAACGATGTGAAGATTTCTGGTCTTCAACCACCGTCTTCATCTTCGACTTATCGTCGAATCGGTTATTCAGAATGGGTGTAAACCCGGCCTTTCCGAACAACCCGCGTATATTAAAACAAATATTACACAAACACAACATACGCCTCATTCCAATGCAGAATATCCTTTTTATTCACAAAATCACATTCTTAGGGAAAGGTTCCCATTAATTTTATCCAAGATAAATTCTTTAAAATTTATCCTTTAATCTTCCTTTGGATGTCCTTTCAAACCAAATTATGGTTTTCTAAACTAGTCGAGATTAGCGAACCACACCGAAGTAATTATTTATTTTGTTTCCCAATCCCAACCTATTCATCCCATGAAGCAAAACTGGTGATACTCCATATCTAACACCATGGTGTTATCGGTAAAATCAATTACCATTTCACGTTCAAATCAAATTAAAGATTAAACTATCGCTTTGGAGCAAAACTGGTGATACTCCATTCTCGCTCATTTTCTAAATTTGATAATTTAGATTATCTATTCACATTTCAACCTAATTGCAGATTCGTTAAAACTCCTTTTACTGGGTTAAAGAACTAGGTGTTATTTAAAACACAGTTCACGACAAACCCAAATCACATTCTATTTGTTATCGGGTTAAAGAACTAGTGTTATTTAAAACACCGTTCACGATAAACCCATTTCAAATCCAATCAAATATATTAGAAATTTTGATTATTTAAAACCCCTTTTTAAATCTAATTTATTTATTTAAAAAAAAATCGGGTTTTAAATTTAGTTCAATCTAGTTCATTTCGATAAAAATCTATTTTTATCTTTTCAAAATATGGAGTTTTTCACCCCAATTTTTCCCAAATCATTTCTTATGATTTTACACAAATTATTGATATTTTTAATAATTTTATCAAGGCCCGTACAGTCGATTTCCATCAACGGCCATCGAACTGCACTTACATCGACCTTTTTCAAATTTGATTTGGACGTACCTCCAAATCCAACCGTTAGATTTCAAATTTCTAATATTCGTTAGAAAGCTCTTTTTGATACGAACCCAACGGTTCCGGTTTTAGGAGAATCCGACGGTCGGATCTCCCGTAATGTCCGTTTGAAATAAATGGTCGAAATTCGCGAACTGCCGCGGCGCGGCGCGTTCTATTCAGGCCATTATATTATATATATAGTATGTATAATATATATTTCATTGATTTCTATTTAAAACGAATTATATAAAAATCGTTTTTAATTGGTTTCAAAAACAATTTCAACCTTTATTTCAAATCAAATCAAAATTGAATTTTCTATGATAAATTCATTTTAAAATTCATTTCTATTCATTCAAATTTCAATTCATTATGAATTCACTTCAATTCGTTTTAAATTCAATTCGAATTCGTTTTCTATTTGATTCAATTCATATTGGTTTTCTATTCGATTCATTTCGAAATCGTTTTATATTCAATTCATTTCGAAATCGTTTTATATTCCATTCATTTCCGTTTTCTATTTGAATCAAATTCATTATATATTCAATTGAAATCAAATTCGTTTTATATTCAATTCGAATTCAATTCCTTATATATTCAATTCGAATTCATTTTCTATTCAATTTGATTCAAATTTCATTTCAAAATATTCGATTTCGAAATCACTTTTCAATATTCATTTTAAAATGAATAAAATCGATATAAATATCGTTCACGTCAAAATGGCGTCAATCTAATCAACACGGCTTCATATATTTCTATTTTCAAATATTATATTTCAAATATTTCTATCTCAAATATTTCTATTTCAAAATATTTCTATTTCAATACACGACTCTATATCTTTGTCAACACACGACTAATCTCAACGAATGAGTACCGTCCACGTGTGACTATTTTGTTATTTAATATATTTTATGAAAATTAAGGTATCTATCGTTTGATATTAAATCAGACTCCAACTGTAAATTAGTAAGAGAACGATTCCCTGAATATTAACCTCGAAGGCCGAAACCAACATCAGATTAATATCCAGGAGACCACTCATCTTATCTATTTTCTAGTCAGTTTCTAATTTTATATATGATAAAGATGTAGATTTTATTGTTAAAATATTTCGTTCAACACATGACTAATCTCAACGGATGAGTACAGTCAACACATGAACCTTTACTTTATAATGATAAAGAAGTAAATTTTATTATTAAAATATTTCGTTCAACACATGACTAATCTCAACGGATGAGTACAGTCAACACATGAACCTTTATTTCATATTATTCTTTATTTTCCCGATTGGAATGAGGCCCAATCAATTACCATATAAGGTTAATTATATGGATTCCATACAACACATGCATATAATAGCCACGATAAATAATCAACCATCATACAAAGTGCACTACACTGTATAGGCATCAAATATAGATATCTAACGCTTATAACAGCCTGTCGATCCGTCGACCGACATATTTAATCAATCAGGATGAGTGAACTTCAAATTTCATCCCAACACCCGTGTAGGGTTTCAAACAATCAAACATAGATTTTATTCGTGCAGTTGGGCGATGTGTAAAATTTATCGACCCAATCAATATCCTTCAAATAGGTGTACATAAACAAACCGTCCGGTTTGTAAATGAATATTTATTTATTCACATTCACGTTAAAAATTATATTTTTAATGATAAAAACATTTTATTTCAACATATGAATTTCTATTCAGTTCATTTATTAAATAAAATGCTATATTTATTTTTCTAACTTATTTTATAAAATTTCGGCGGCATAACGGCACGATACTAGAAACGGGACAAGGCCTAGCCTTATCCCCGGTCTAGTGAAGGCCCACGCCATTCACATATCAATCAAATTTACCAAACAACCAAATTCAAATCAAATCATCTAATTAATTTATGCAACCAAACAAACAAGTCCATGGTCTGTGGACGATTGTGTCGGGTGCTACTAAACACCGTCTGCATCCTAGTATATATTTATATAACTAGAAAATGAAATTGAAAGGTGAGAAATTCTCACCAATAGCTATCCAACTTCACGGCACTTCTAATGCAGGAAATCTTGTCATTCTCGCCTTTTGTCACTTTCGCTGCTCGTAGTCACTACATATATAAAAATCACATTTTTATTTGCTGATGTCTTTAAAATAAAAATCACATTTTTATTTGTTCACTTTCAATTTAAAAATCATATTTTTATAATCACTTCATATATGTAAAAAACGAATTTTGACATTGCTATTCAATATATAAAAATCGAATTTTTACTTCGCTATTCAATATATAAAAATCGAATTTTTACTTCGCTATTCAATATATAAAAATCGAATTTTTACTACGATGTCATATAGATAAAAATTCCATTTCTATCCCGCTATTCTTCATATAAAGATTTCGCCTTTTCAAAAATATAGATTTCATCTTTTCAAATATATCATTATAAAAATCACATTTTTATTTTTCTACACATATAAAGATGCTATTTTTAATATTCTCACCATGTAAAAATTATATTTTTCTGACACTACTAAAATAGAAAAGATTATATTTTTCCACCGCTATGAAATTTTGATTTTTCGGATTCGTTGGAAAGATATTCTCAATTAGATCCTAATGTTTTTGGTTTCACTAAAATCCGGATTGTTTTGCACCCGGTACATTCAATTGAAGTTTGAAATCGAATTATCGAACTACCGCGCCATTTCCAATTCTATTTATAATTATATATAAATATTTATATTCTAACGATGACGTATATAATATATACGTTCTAAATATATTCAAAATAAATTTTTCGTCGATATTATTTAAAATAATCTATTTTAAATATTCTAAATTCGTCAAAATTGCTAAAATACAAAATTTAAACTGGCTCGCATTTCCGGGTTATTACAATCTCCCCCACTTAAAACTTTTCGTCCCCGAAAAGGAACAAAGTCGAAAGTGGTTTGATTAATCAACTCTACGTTCGATCTGGCTTCCATTCTCCAACTTTTCAATTTCTGAGAATTTTCAAATTTTCAAAAATTTGGCTAACACCCTAAATTTTCGAAAAATTTCGCCATAACCTCCCCTGCACCGGGAGCCACGGGAAAATCCCGAAATTTCCATACAGGTCTTCTGATCTCAAAAAGAAAAAGAAAAAGCCAAGCGGCTAGCCAATAGGCTCATAAAATCATCATCACCCAAACAAAACAGTAAATTATATAGGAAACATGTACCTATTTGTCGGGCAAACAAATTTTATTCTTCGGCTCTAGCCTCCTTGCTATGACCTGTTCAATGTAAGTATATGTATATGCAAGCAAATGCGACCAATTTTCAATACAATTCAATATTTGGTTCAATTAGGCATAAATGGCTCAAAATTATCAAACAAATAAACAAACAACACAAACATCAATCGATTAGTGAATTAGAGTTTCAAATTCATAATTTTGATACATATATACAGAAAATCATGTTTTTGATGCCAATTCACAACAATGTGTTCTAGCTATATAAGTTTTGGTTCTCACACCAGTCTAATGGAAATATATAGATATCACACCTTCGTCACTCAAAATAGATGCTGATGATGTTTCGAACCACCATCAGAACATTGTCGGGCTACTAGAGTGTGGTTCTATATCTACCCGGTATATTAAAACTTCGAATATACGTTCATGACGCGTATATGCAAAACCTTTATATATCGGATTGTCCATATTTAAAATAAATAAATATTCAAATACGATTAAAATGGTTTAAATTTTCAAAACAAAATTGTTTTCATTTGAAAAATATACTCTTCACACTCGTTCTAGGATACTACTGATCTTATCTCTAACGAGTCATTCTAATTGGATATTACTAATCCAATATTTGATGAATTCTTTCGTATGGTTCTAATGTGTCTTGTTCTCGAGCTCTGTAAACCAAAGCTCTGATACCAAATGAAGCGACCCGAACTTCCTCGGTCTCCGAAGAGATGAGAAAGAACGAATTACTGTGAGGACAAGATAAATCAGAACGCAGACGGAAGAACATTTCATTGTATATTACAACAATTCCATCAGATACAAGAATATACAGAGTATAAATGAATAAATTTACATTCGATAAATATCAGAGATTACAATAAATTACATAGCAGCGGAAAATAATACAAAGCACAACTGAAGGTGATATACGGATACAGAGCTTTCCGGATAACATTCCAGCTGTAAACCAGGATCCTGTGAATATAAATCTGCAAAACCAAAACTACTAGCTGCCCGTGCGGAAAATAGGGGCACCCAGAGTTTAGGTTAAAACAATAAACTCCAGGTCAGTCATGTGACTGGTGTGAGAACTAAAACAGTTATTAATATTAGTTTTAAAGTTAGGTAAATCAAGGGACCACGCCGTACAACACGGAACGGGCTTCCTCCCAAGAATACCAGTGCATAGAATAAACAGCGCAATGCTTTTTCTAAAAATGAAGCTATTATAAGACCCAGGTCACATCACACAATGCAACGCAAGCCGTAGGATAGGGTTTTCCCTTATAATAGCCAAACATGCTTGGTACGTTTAAAACAAGTCATTTGATACTATAATAAGTGTATAGTGTCAAAACAATTTCAATCATAAATATCAATCATAGGCGGCATAGCTACCATCTACTATGTCTCCATACTAGTTCTACAATTAAAACCGAAATACACGTATTGGAAATTGGATTTCCGTCATGAGTCGAGGCAAGGGGCAAGCTCCTCTCCGCGTTCGAGACACTCTAGCAAATGTCCCAGGGCTACGCACTCTGGGCAACCCTTGGATGCTTCAGGGCCGGTCCTCACTTACGTTAGAGGATTGGCAATTCCTGAACACACGTTTCCCGGTCCTTACAGACCTAAAATCGAGGCGCCTCATCCAACAACCACATAGGTGAAAAGTATATAAATGTCAGGGCTGGTAAGTCACTGACACCACCAAAGCTAGAAAGAAACGTCGTGCTCTCCCTGTAGTCTGTATCCCGTTTTTAACTCATACCGAGGTGTGAGGCTCGCGAATTCACGTTATACACAAAGCTTCCACATAGGCCGTGCTTTGATCATCAACCACAAGACTTTGTTTTTCAACAGAAGCCTTGATCCATGCAACTCAGCGTGCCACACAGGCAATTCATGCCATGCGATTGATATCTATCGATATATAACCTCTAAGCTCGTACGTCTCAGAGAAGGGCGTTAAGCAAGAGAATAAATTCTCAGCCGCCAAACAGATATATATTTAACAGAAATCAATCAACACAGAATAAAATCCAATGTCAAACACACAATCCATTTACAAGTTCGTTCTGGGTCTGAATGAAACCGGAGGCACTTTCCTCGCATATCCATCCATCTCCAAGTACGTCTGGACGACCACCAACTGTTTCCATCCTCTTGGGTGTACAGCCCAATCAGGATCGTCAGTAATTATCCCAACGATGTGAAGATTTCCGGTCTTCAACCACCGTCTTCATCTTCGACTTATCGTCGAATCTGTTATTCAGAATGGGTGTAAACTCGGCCTTTCCGAACAACCCGCGTATATTAAAACAAATATTACACAAACACAACATACGCCTCATTCCAATGCAGAATATCCTTTTTATTCACGAAATCACATTCTTAGGGAAAGGTTCCCCTTAATTTTATCCAAGATAAATTCTTTAAAATTTATCCTTTAATCTTCCTTTGGATGTCCTTTCAAACCTAATTATGGTTTTCTAAACTAGTCGAGATTAGCGAACCACACCGAAGTAATTATTTATTTTATTTCCCAATCCCAACCTATTCATCCCATGAAGCAAAACTGGTGATACTCCATATCTAACACCATGGTGTTATCGGTAAAATCAATTACCATTTCACGTTCAAATCAAATTAAAGATTTAACTATCGCTTTGGAGCAAAACTGGTGATACTCCATTCTCGCTCATTTTCTAAATTTGATAATTTAGATTATCTATTCACATTTCAACCTAATTGAAGATTCATTAAAACTCCTTTTACTGGGTTAAAGAACTAGGTGTTATTTAAAACACAGTTCACGACAAACCCAAATCACATTCTATTTGTTATCGGGTTAAAGAACTAGTGTTATTTAAAACACCGTTCACGATAAACCCATTTCAAATCCAATCAAATATATTAGAAATTCCGATTATTTAAAACCCCTTTTTAAATCTAATTTATTTATTTAAAAAAAAACGGGTTTTAAATTTAGTTCAATCTAGTTCATTTCGATAAAAATCTATTTTTATCTTTTCAAAATATGGAGTTTTTCACCCCAATTTTTCCCAAATCATTTCTTATGATTTTACACAAATTAATGATATTTTTAATAATTTTATCAAGGCCTGTATAGTTGATTTCCATCAACGGCCATTGAACTGCACTTACAGCGACCTTTTTCAAATTTGATTTGGACGTATCTCCAAATCCAACCGTTAGATTTCAAATTTCTAATATTCGTTAGAAAGCTCTTTTCGATACGAACCCAACGGTTCCAGTTTTAGGAGAATCCGACGGTCGGATCTCCCGTAATGTCCGTTTGAAATAAATGGTCGAAATTCGCGAACTGCCGCGGCGCGGCGCGTTCTATTCAGGGCATTATATTATATATATATAGTAAATATAATATATATTTCGCCGATTTCTATTTAAAACGAATTATATAAAAATCGTTTTTAATTGGTTTCAAAAACAATTTCAACCTTTATTTCAAATCAAATCAAAATTGAATTTTCTATGATAAATTCGTTTTAAAATTCATTTCTATTCATTCGAATTTCAATTCATTATGAATTCACTTCAATTCGTTTTAAATTCAATTCGAATTCGTTTTCAATTCGATTCAATTCAAATTGGTTTTCTATTCGATTCATTTCGAAATCGTTTTATATTCAATTTATTTCGAAATCGTTTTATATTCCATTCATTTCCGTTTTCTATTTGAATCAAATTCATTATATATTCAATTGAAATCAAACTCGTTTTATATTCAATTCGAATTCAATTCCTTATATATTCAATTGGAATTCGTTTTCTATTCAATTTGATTCAAATTTCATTTCAAAATATTCGATTTCGAAATCACTTTTCAATATTCATTTTAAAATGAATAAAATCGATATAAATATCGTTCACGTCAAAATGGCGTCAATCTAATCAACACGGCTTCATATATTTCTATTTTCAAATATTCTATTTCAAATATTTCTATCTCAAATATTTCTATTTCAAAATATTTCTATTTCAATACACGACTCTATATCTTTGTCAACACACGACTAATCTCAACGAATAAGTACCGTCCACGTGTGACTATTTTGTTATTTAATATATTTTATGAAAATTAAGGTATCTATCGTTTGATATTAAATCAGACTCCAACCGTAAATTAGTAAGAGAACGATTCCCTGAATATTAACCTCGAAGGCCGAAACCAACATCAGATTAATATCCAGGAGACCACTCATCTTATCTATTTTCCAGTCAGTTTCTAATTTTATATATGATAAAGATGTAGATTTTATTGTTAAAATATTTTGTTCAACACATGACTAATCTCAACGGATGAGTACAGTCAACACATGAACCTTTACTTTATAATGATAAAGAAGTAAATTTTATTATTAAAATATTTCGTTCAACACATGACTAATCTCAACGGATGAGTACAGTCAACACATGAACCTTTATTTCATATTATTCTTTATTTTCCCGATTGGAATGAGGCCCAATCAATTACCATATAAGGTTAATTATATGGATTCCATACAACACATGCATATAATAGCCACGATAAATAATTAACCATCATACAAAGTGCACTACACTGTATAGGCATCAAATATAGATATCTAACGCTTATAACAGCCTGTCGATCCATCGACCGACATATTTAATCAATCAGGATGAGTGAACTTCAAATTTCATCCCAACACCCGTGTAGGGTTTCAAACAATCAAACACAGATTTTATTCGTGCAGTTGGGCGATGTGTAAAATTTATCGACCCAATCAATATCCTTCAAATAGGTGTACATAAACAAACCGTCTGGTTTGTAAATGAATATTTATTTATTCACATTCACGTTAAAAATTATATTTTTAACGATAAAAACATTTTATTTCAACATATGAATTTCTATTCAGTTCATTTATTAAATAAAATGCTATATTTATTTTTCTAACTTATTTTAGAAAATTTCGGCGGCATAACGGCACGATACTAGAAACGGGACAAGGCCTAGCCTTATCCCCGGTCTAGTGAAGGCCCACGCCATTCACATATCAATCAAATTTACCAAACAACCAAATTCAAATCAAATCATCTAATTAATTTATGCAACCAAACAAACAAGTCCATGGTCTGTGGACGATTGTGTCGGGTGCTACTAAACACCGTCTGCATCCTAGTATATATTTATATAACTAGAAAATGAAATTGAAAGGTGAGAAATTCTCACCAATAGCTATCCAACTTCACGGCACTTCTAATGCAGGAAATCTTGTCGTTCTCGCCTTTTGTCACTTTCGCTGCTCGTAGTCACTACATATATAAAAATCACATTTTTATTTGCTGATGTCTTTAAAATAAAAATCACATTTTTATTTGTTCACTTTCAATTTAAAAATCATATTTTTATAATCACTTCATATATATAAAAAACGAATTTTGACATCGCTATTCAATATATAAAAATCGAATTTTTACTTCGCTATTCAATATATAAAAATCGAATTTTTACTTCGCTATTCAATATATAAAAATCGAATTTTTACTACGATGTCATATAGATAAAAATTCCATTTCTATCCCGCTATTCTTCATATAAAGATTTCGCCTTTTCAAAAATATAGATTTCATCTTTTCAAATATATCATTATAAAAATCACATTTTTATTTTTCTACACATATAAAGATGCTATTTTTAATATTCTCACCATGTAAAAATTATATTTTTCCGACGCTATTAAAATAGAAAAGATTATATTTTTCCACCGCTATGAAATTTTGATTTTTCGGATTCGTTGGAAAGATATTCTCAATTAGATCCTAATGTTTTTGGTTTCACTAAAATCTGGATTGTTTTGCACCCGGTACATTCAATTGAAGTTTGAAATCAAATTATCGAACTACCGCGCCATTTCCAATTCTATTTATAATTATATATAAATATTTATATTCTAACGATGACGTATATAATATATACGTTCTAAATATATTCAAAATAAATTTTTCGTCGATATTATTTAAAATAATCTATTTTAAATATTCTAAATTCGTCAAAATTGCTAAAATAAAAATTTTAAACTGGCTCGCATTTCCGGGTTATTACAGGAGTCAGACATTCGTCCATACACGTTGTCCTGAGACTGGAAAAACCGAAGGCACTATCCTGTAAATCCATCTTAGGCAACTTCTACCTAGGATCGCCACAACTGCCCTTGCACAACTTCGTCTTCAATTATCTTTATCATATTTGATTTGCAACGCTAATGCCTATAAGGAGTGGTTTCAGATAATAAATCTGATCCCGGTCTCTCTGTATTGACAACGGAAAAAGGGTCAAACACTTTGATAGTCGGTTATTTAACTATCAAAGAAAACATGTACACAAACAACGATCTTATTTCCAAATGGGAATTATATCGATCAACTATCAATCAACACTGAGCCACTTTAAATAGATTTATCAAATAATCATTTCATTTCTCAATTTCCCTTAAATATCTTTATCCAAATAATTCCCACCTCGCTTAGTCTCTCACGATTCCTTAGAAAATGTTTCCATATATTCGCAACTCCTCATTTCTCATGTTTCAAAAATACGTTATTAACATTGGAAAAACATTTCCATACTTTATCCCTGCATCACTATTCTTGAACATCCATTATCCCCTAACCGTAAACTAGTCAGAGAACAATTCTCCAAGCATCAACCCCGAAGGTCGAAACCAACATCATATCGATATTTAGACAGCTATTCAACTTAACCAATTTCCAGTCAGTTTCTAATTTCCTTGACTCTATTTCTTAATTCTTACTTACAAAAATATTTACACAACTCTCTTAATCAGTTTACGAATCCACTTTTTTTACAGAAATCTTTGATTATAAAGATGACATTATAATTTATGCCTTTGAAATATTTAATTTCCAAAATATATTTTTATTTAAATAAATAAACAAATAATTAATTAATTAGATAAATAAATAAACCTTGATTATAACCGAAGAGTAAATGGTACTTTCCTGAATTCGATAAAATCGAATTCTAACTTACAACTCATTCTTGAATACTCTTTATTCAATTAACGTTCTGAACGTCAGAATAAACTCACCGTTTCAGGTTAACTTGATTTCTAAATTCATGTTTGAATTTATCATTTTAAATATACATCAATTTCCTTTTATAACCTGTTTAATCTACGAATGTTTTCTCTTAAATCATTATTCACTTTAAAAAGTGAACATTAACTTTCAACTCATTTTATCAAAATCAAATCTTGATTTGTATTCATTAACACTATTACAAGTTCACATACTATTTATCGAGTTATTTTATAAACTCATACACGTATTCTATTCCATTTACTAAGTCAATTTCGTGTAAATTTTATATCAAGTTTACAATTAAATATTGATTACATATTCGATTTGAAATTATTGGTTTAAACCAAATATTTATTTTCTCATCAAATTCTAAATTATAATATATAATTTCTTAAAATAAATTATTTAAATAATATTGATATAGTTGAATTTTGATTATAAATCTTTACGGATTTATATCAATTCCACTCATCCCGAACATCGGACCAAATTCCATTATTTCCCTTTTTACCCAATTTCTTATATTTACATTTTTAAATTATTTAATAATCATTCAACTTCATTTATAAATCAACTACTTGGTTTAATATAATTAAAACAAGTTATTTTACTTTAGTCCATTCGAAATTCAATTCTATTTAAAATTAGATTCCCCTTTTAAACTCGAATTCTATTCCATATATTTTACGGTATTTAAATACCAATTATTCCAGGTCAATGTTATTCAAACATCCCAATAACACAATAATCAATCACAGATTATTTATTACATCATATTATACAATATATGAGAAATAACAATAATTGTTGAGGAATCCAGTCGAATTCCTCCAACCTGTTTCCCTGCATCCACAAATGTTAACCAACATAATTACACCGATTTCATATCAATTTGAAATATTATAATAAATGGAATCAATATTTAACTAATGGTTTATATATATAACTGTATATATTATTTCGACCAATTAATTAGCAAATCATCCAAACAACCATCACATACAGAATTCAATTATTTTTATCAATATTAAATAACGTTTATAAAATTATAAACTTGAAAGAGTCGGTGAGTTTACTCACCTTGTTCGTTAATCGTTGACGGTTTGAATCAGGCGTTTAATTCCGCCATTAACTGAAACAATCTCCAAATTTCTCCAGACTCATTCCATTGTGAAGCCTATGTCCATACGATTCTAACGGTATCAAATTTGTGAAATTATGATAATGAACGAATCAGTTATAAGAATTATTGATTAGTGCACTATTTAAATTAGAATAAAAATTCAAATTTGATTTATTCAGACTTATTGGAATATCTCGGCCCAAAACTTCAGACGAATCCGCCTCACCTCTTCTTGCCACTGTTTCTTCTTCCCAACTCCAAGGAACCCGCTACTCTCCCTTTCGCCTCTGCATCATTTTCCTTTTGTTCCATTCTTTATTTCTTTTTCCTTTTTGTTTTTAGGCTTCACTTTAAAAAACATGGGCCCAAATCAGATTTAAAACCCATACACGTTCACATCATACCCGCTCCCTGTTATTACTTCTTCTTCCCAAAAATATGCCCCTCTCCAGTATTGGTTCACGCAAAAGACACAAGACCATTTTCATACTCAACTACATGCGCGTATCCATCTTCTATGTTCACACTTTTTCTTTTCTTCTTATAAAATGGAACTGCCTACTCTCCCACCAAGTCACTGCCGTTCCTTCTCATACCAGAATAACCCGAGTTCCTGCTGACATCCTCCTCATCTCCAGTAAAACACGCAAGCACCGTCCTCCCCTTTTCCCCCATGTACTCATTCCAGCATCATCCTTCACCTGCGTCTTCTACTCCTACTCCATTCTTATCTTTACCATTTCCGTCATCTCATCGTAAACTCCACCAATTAACTCTCGAATATGTCAGCTTTCCATCGATGCTACTCTCGAACGCTGCATCTTCTTCTTTTATTTATTTTCAACTTACTTTTAAAAACTATGATCTATTTTTCCCGTTTATCTTTTCTGGAAAGGGGACGAGCTTTTGTATGCTCGCGTATTTATAGACTCATGTTGCTTTGCATCCACTTATTATGCCATACGGGGTAGCTGTAAAAAGAATAGGGTAGGAAATTTCCTTCATCGTGAAGTCTATAGTAATAGCTGTGTTTGGAAGTGATGGGTACAAATCTTAGCAATGAAGTAATAAGCGTAGAGTAGTCTGCGTTATGTTATCTTAGGGTAGGTAGCCATTTGATGGCATGAATTGTTTCACATCATTTGAAAGGAACATGTACGATACTTAGGTGCGAAGAAAATGAAAAACATATATATAGTTTTTATATTATTATATTATATTATGAGTGTCTGTTGATGTTGCCCTTTATTTTAATACTGTACTCCAAAAATGGACAAACAGAAGTGCACACAGTTGTATAACAATATCGGATTTATTCAAATGTTGATATAAAAAAAGATTCAAATAATTAAATACCAGTTAAAAATATCGTACCAGATTTTAGTGGAAATATTAAAAGTCGGAAAATAATGCGTACGTTTAAAACGTTGATGGTACCATGCATGTATTGAAGGTTAGGACACACGTTATAGACCCTGCACGTTATTTGGTATCATCACGTTACCATGGCATTGTGGGTTTTAATGGGTAAATATGCATTGCTAGGATGATAACGTGACATCCTGGAAATTTGCAGAAAAACTAAGAAAAGAAAACAGCGTCTTTGTCCCAAATGGAAAGTTATTATTATTATTATTTAGTTCAGCGTACCCATTCCATAAACTCTATCTATTTATGGATCTCTATCGACAAAACTAAAAATGTAGTTGTGATGAGAAATGTGCCACGACCCCAAAAATATAATAATATAGACAAGTTAGCTTATTTTCTGAAATCCCAAAATGCCAATTTAGGGTGTAAAATACTTCAAAATAAAAAGTTGCTTATTTTCCAAATTAAAAATTACAAAAAAAAATTATAAATTAAAATAAGAATATGTCTCAAAAATCTTGTCTAAATTCAAAATAATTAATTTATTATATTAAATAATCATTATGGTTTATAAACGATTCCATAACGACTTTTTGAAAATTTGATTTGGACATAACTCGTAATATATAAAACGAAATCTCAAATTTTCACTTCCATAAGAAAAATATAGCTTAACAGATTCCAACGTTTCTTATTTCGAAGAAATCCGACTTAAAACAAATCCTGTATATTCATTTGAAGTTCAAAACTCAATATTACGAACTACCGCGATGTTTCGAGCTCGTTTTAAATTATATTATAATTAATACGTTCAACTGTTGTTTTAAAATATATTAGTTGTTATAACTCAAATATAAACCCGATTAAATATCTTAAATTATCCAAATTACACAACATTGCAATCGACCATTTCCGACTATTTCTAAATATAATATATTATCCCATTAAATTTTATATTAATCAAATATTTAAATTCAAACCATTTAAATTCTCAAATCATTATATTAAAATAATTAAATTAATTAATTATTACATCGCTAAAAATTCAGGATGTTACATATGGGGTTACAAACATTATTTAAATAATTAATATAATTAATTTAATAATTAACTAAATTATTTCCTTTATCTCCCTTACCCCTTCGTTTAACATTTATTGGAACCCATCGCTACCTCCCTCAACTTCAGATCGTCGGCCACCAGAACGCCTCCGCCACCGATCAGACCTCGCTACGACGAAGAGCTACGCCGCCTGAACCACCGCCGACAGCAGTGCCAAACTCGGCCTCCCCCACGCGATGAAAAACAGACCCGAAGTCGCCCCCTTTGATTCTTCGATTTGGCCACTACAAGACACCAACGATGATCAAATTAGTATGGATAGGAATATCTCGATTTGCTCTTTAATTTACATTCTATGGGTTTCTGGAATTTATCGGTGGATTTGGCGAAAATTTGGGATGAAAATCGTGGCTTCCTAGCCATTCATTTCAAAGAACGACGGCGGCCGATTTTAATGAATTAGACTTTCCTCTTTTGGCCTTTACAGATAATATTTTTAATAATATTTAATTACAAAAATACATGTTTATAGCTATGAACTCCAAATCAAACCCAACGACTGTCATTCCTAACCAAATACCCCCATTTCGGACACAATGGAATATATTTCGTAAGACAATTCGACTGTTACGATCAGTTTTTATCGAAATTAAAATATAAATTAATATAACGGTCAATATTGAATTTGAACGTACATTTTAATTTACCGGGGCCACATAACGACACCAAAAATTATGAAAATTGAAATCTAGCTATGTTTTGGTGATACGGTCCTAACAAAACTAATTTCTTTGAAATTGGTGGTCGTTTGAAAAATGGTCTTTTCTAGTCGATTAAATTTAAACTGAAATGACAAAGTACGTTTAAATTTACCACACTCACATATTAGTTTCAAAAATTATGAAATTTGAAACCTGACAATAATTTGACATTTTGGATCCAACAAAAGTGGTTTCGTCAAAAACGGAGGTCATTTGCAAAACGGCTATTTTAAGGGCTATATATTATTTAAAATATATATAAATTCCATAGCGAGTATTATAAATTTTAAACTGGACATAACTTACAATTTATATTATGAAATCTCAGTTTTTCACATTCGTTAGAAACAAATAATTAAACAGACTCCAACATTTCTAATTTTACCGAAATCCGATTTATATTGAATTATGTACGTTCATTTGAAGTTAAAAATCGAATTTTCAAACTACCGCTTCATTTCAAACTCTATTTATAATCAAAATAAATTTATACATTCTAACTTCGATTTAAATAAATTTTTAGTCGTTGTTATTTATAATAAATCATTTTAAGTATTTAAAATCCATTAAAATAGCTAAAATAAAAATTTAAATTGGTTTAGAAATTCTGAGTTGCCACAATCTCCCCCAGTTAAAATCTTTTCGTTCTCGAAAAGGAACGAAGCTGAAAGTTGTTTAACTAATCAACTCAACTTTCATTCTGGCTTTCATTCTTCAACTTTTTAGTTTCTAAGAATTTTCTAATTTCTCAAAAAATTGACTAACATCCTAATTTTTCAAAAAATTTCGCCATGACCTCCTTTGTACGGGAAGGGTTTGAAAATTTTATTGGGCCGTATTAGGCACCCAATAAATCAAGAAAAAGCATACACATGTTTTGTGACCTATTTGTGTGCAAGAGAGAACGTGTAAAAGTCGAAATCTTAGACCTTGCCCCAGTGTTGGAAATAAAATAATCCATGTGCCATATCTAAAATCAAGAGAGACGTGAATTTTGTCATCTCCAGACCCGTGTGGGGTTTTTATTAAATCCTGCCCCGAGCACCGTTACATGTATTCCTTAATTATGTCTATAATCTGTCTTCTGTTCAACCTGTAATTCAGTCTTCGCCATACGAGCATCTCGCTCGTATGGTAATCCCAACCTCGTCATATGAGCGCCGAATGCTTATATGGAATATGATATGATATGTTGTCTTCATGTAGTATGCCATGCGGTGTAGTTCATAATTTATTTGTTGCTATCCTATGGCGTGGTTTATAATCTCACACAGGACAACCATCACAACGCATCCAATTTCATTCACAAGAGTTTGTATAAATAAAATTGCGCAACTAGTGTACCTTTTTGATGGGCACGCAAATTAATTCTCTACTCAACAGTAGATCCATAACCTGTTCAACAAATATATATACATGCATATGTATGCAATTCCAATCAATTTTCAATTTAATTCAATATTTGATTCGATTTGGCTTTACTTATCGTTCATTCTCATATTGGTTAAATTAATTATCATTCCACTATTTTTTATTAATTAAACTAATAATCACATAACCAACAATCAATTAATTGGTTAAATTTTCAAATATAAATTTTTTATATATAGCTCAAAAATCATATTTTTAGTGTCAAATCACAACAACTCTAACTAAGGTTTGGTTCTTACACCAGTCAATTGGAAATATATAGATATCCCACTTTTGAAATTCGAACATAAATACTGATGATGAGATCTCAATCATCAGAATCATCTCCAGGCGACCAGAGTGTGATTCTATATCTACCCAGTATATTTGTGACTTCAAGTACATGTGGATCAAACATGTATTAAAAAATCTCCTTATACCCGATAGTCTAAAATCAACTTAAAATAAAATACTCAAATACGTATAATAAGATTAAAATTTCAAAACTAAATTTGTTTTTATAAGTAACACTCTTCTAACTCATTCTAGGGTATTGCTAACCCTACTCTAACGAGTCATTCTTATAGGATATTACTAATCCTATCTCTGATGAATTCTTTCGTTTGGTTCTAATATGTCTTGTTCTCAAGATTTGTAAACCAAAGCTCTGATACCAATTGAGACGACCCAAATTTCCCCGATCCCCGCAGAGACGGAGGAGTCTGGATTGCTTTGAGAACACGACACATCAGAACACAAACATAAGAACATTTCATTGCTATTATAGCAATATTACATCAGAGTACATGATATCAGAGTATGAATTAATATTACATAGCGGAAATAAAATAATATCAAAGATTAAAATACAAAGAAGCGAAAATTTAAATGTACAAATACAATGTATAGCGGAAATACATCACTAGCACAACTGAATGAAATACACGGATACAAAGCTTTCCGAATATAGCTCCAGCTATAATCCAGGATCCTGTGAAAAGAAATATCTGCGAAAACCAAAACTACTAGCTACCTGTATGGAAAATATGGGTACCCAGAGTTTAGGTAGAAACAATAAACTCTGAGTCAGTCGTGGGACTGGTGTGAGAACTAAAACAGTTATTAAATCTTTACTTTAAAAGTTGGGAAATCATGGGACCACGCCGTATAACACGGAACGGGTTTACTCCACATGAATAGTACAAACATTATTTACATTATTAATATAATAAATAACTAAATTATTTTCTTTATCTCCTTTACCCCATCGTTTAACATTTACAGGAACCCATCGCTGCCTCCCTCAACTTCAGATCGTCGGCCACCAGAACGCCTCCGCCACCGATCAGACCTCGCTACGACAAAGAGCTCCGCCGCATGAACCACTGCCGATAGCAGCGTTGAACTTAGCCTCCCCCACGCGATGAAAAACGGATCCGAAGTCGCCCCCTTTGAGGCTTCGATTTGGCCACTACTAGACACCAATGATGATCAAATTAGTATGGATAGGAAGATCTCGATCTGCTCTTCAATTTACGTTCTATGGGTTTCTAGAATAATCGGTGGACTTGGCGAATATTTGGGATGAAAATCGCGGCTTCTTGGCCATTCATTTCAAAGAATGACAGCGGTTGATTTTAATGAATTAGGGTTTCCCCTTTTGGCCTTTATAGATAATATTTTTAATAATATTTAATTACAAAATACTTGTTTATAGCTACGAACTCCAAATCAAACCCAACGACCGTCATTCCTAACCAAATACCCCCATTCCGAACACAATTGAATATGTTTTGTAAGCCAATTCGACTTATACGATTAGCTTTTATCGAAATTAAAATATAAATTAATATAACGGTCAATATTGAATTTGAACGTACATTTTAATTTACTGGGGCCACATACTAACTCCAAAAATTATGAAAATTGACAAATAACATCATAAGGACTAAGATTTGAGATATTTGGATGGTTGTTCGATCATGTTTTTGTGTCTAGCAAGAAACAAATTTTCTGGGGATTTTGGGATTGTTCTTTATGACGTGGATTTGAAGGCTATGATCAAAGAACTAATTATCCTAAGGCCTAGAATTTCCTATCACATCTGTAAATAAACTATATTTCTCCCTCATTCCGTACAGTTCTTACTCCTCACTTCTTGGCCTCCACCGTACCTTTCTTCTCCAAAATAAAAATAAATCGTTCGCACTCAAATTAGAGTATTGTTTATTCATAAATTTTGGGAATTTCCTACCGGTGCTATTGGATTTGCAAAATTAGGTGAGATTTATGTGGTTTCTATTAAGCTAAAGTTAAATCTATAAAATAGAGTTGTAGTTGTTTCGAATCTAGATTATTCACATTCATATTTTTTACAGTTGATTTCAAATTTGATTGTCTCCATTTTTCTTTCTGAATTTCTTACGTCTATTTCTTTGATTTTATTCGGATTTCTATACACAATTGTATTAGATCAATTCTTCCCTTTTTCTATTTTTCTTAAATTTTGCAGTATGTCAAACTATACCCAAAAGGCGTATAAATTCGATGAAAATGTACGCGTATATATTTGCATTGGATTATTTTTCTTTTTCGTTTATACTACGTTCGATTGGGGAATAAAAACTAATTGAAAAGGAATCAAAATTGAGGCTTAATATGTTGAAACTGCAAATAAGAAGGAAATAACTTAATTAAGGAAAATCAAAAAAATGCCTATTTGATAGATTTTGATAGAAATGGATGCTAAATTTATATAATTATGATAATTGGAATTCATAATATAATATGAATAGTTTATTTGCAATATGATTTGGAATATCTGAGAGGGACAACAAAGCTTTATATGTGCAAATTAATTTATAGTGTCTAGATAATTTACGAGCCTAGTACTCCTCATTGTCGAGCTTTAATGTAAACATATTAGTTTACAGTGTGTGGGTAAATTATAAGCTTAAACTTGACTACCATGGTTAGGCCTTATATGTACATGTTGATTGAAAATGTATGGGTATATTAGGAGCCTAGTGCTCCTCATTGTCAGGATTTAATATTAACATATTAATTTACAGTGCGTAGATAAATTAGGGGCCTAATATATTGAATTTGTTTGTGGGGGTTCAAATTAAGGGTTGGGGATTTGGCCAAGTTATTATTTGTTGGGATCCATTTCATGTTGCGTACACTTTTATCATTTTCAGTCTCAATATGAGGCAAGGGCACGTAGCATGTTATATTATGGATGTGACTCGGTCCAATTGGAGGGTGTGTGTGCGTTTTGGCGGGTTAGCATGTGTGCACTAGTCCGTTTTGGAAACATAATCCACTTGGACACCTATGGATAAGGTTACGTCTTTTGGATGATGGGCTAGTGCCTGATAAACTCGAACCCATAATGGGAATAGGTTATCCGTGATTCGCTGTAACCGATCGATTGGGTAGTAATAGGTACTTCTTCCTAATTATTGTTTCGTTTTGAATTTGTAGAAATGCAAAACAGTCATCCTTATTGAACTTCGTGAATGATAACATTTACATCTTTTTGTTATCACTGTCCTATTTGTCACTTCCAAGTGCGCACAGACGTCACTTACACATTTATGACACTAGAACTACTATTTTATCTATTTTCTTTTGCTTATCAGTCGTGCTAGAAATCGTATAGCTCACTATATTTTTGCCTGTCCTATTTCTGCTTTTTCTTTCCTTTCTAGGCTCTCAAGGAGGAAGAGCTTATCTTTGACTGCTTAATTGATTTTATCTTGCAAGATTTTTGCAAATCTGTATTGTTTTGTTTCTTTCCGCAGTTTGCTTTTACCTTTTTGGCTATTTAGGGATACTATTTTATTGTACTTAGATATTTTCATTATGACTGAAATATGAGACATGGTATTTTAAGACAATTTAGTTTAGCTAAAATAATAAAGATGTTTTTGTTATTTTTTATTGTAAATTTTCTTCTTCTGCTGCTATGAATTTAATTAGTTTCTTGTGAAATTTTAGTCTCTGTGATGTTATTTGTTTATATACCTATAACTCTCCATATTTCTTTACGTGATTCTTTGTTAGGATAACGTTAAGGGGTATGGGGTGTTACATGCAATAATTTCTAATGTTTTGGATCCATTTTGTGGATTTGGTGAATGTGTTGATTGTGATGTTTTGGATCCATTTTTGGGGATAAATTATGATAAATTTCCATCACAACTAATTTGATGATTTAAGATTTGTGATCACTTTTGTGAAAATACATCTTATGAGTCTATTATGCGGTATTTGAGCATTTTAATGGTAATTTGATGTTTGGGTTTTGAAGTTCTTTTTGATTTAAAAATGATAGGTGTTTATCTCAAAGGTAACACTTATTAATTGTAGTGAACTCCCTTATATCATTATCATGTTGCATATGGTCCAATATTTTATGTGGTATCTTTTACCTTCTCTTCTCATAATAAGAAGAGTATCCCCTTATATAACCTTATATCATTATCACCTAATCATCATTCCAACTAGACTGACCCGTATATTTATTGCTCGGACAAGACCAAGTTATCTCATGTGATAATTGAGGTTGATTCACGGTTAGTTGATACATATTGGACTATCCCTTTGGAGCTATAATCTTATTTGTGTAGTAGTGTATTTGCATCTTATGTTCATTCTTTGAAGACATGATATATAAGTATATAATTCATATGTAATCTTTCGAGTTTGTAGCACATGTATATGTTGTATTATTGTAACGACCCGGGTTTTCGCGATCCTGGTTATCGGCATAAACTCAATGTCAACTATCCAAGCATCGGAAATACCGGATAGTTAATGAAAGAAAATAGAGGGTGAGAATAGATAAGATAGAAAATTAGAATAGAAGAAGGAGAAGAACATCACAACATCAGAGTAAACATGATTCTCACAGCGGAATGAATAAATATATTTCATAACATAACTTTGAAATAAAACAGTATCTGTATACAATACCATTATTAGAGTATAACACTTACAACACAGTGGAAATAACAATAGCTATATAATCCTGAAGCCTCCTGCTCCAGCTCTTCAAGTATCTGAAAAATCCCGACTACTTGACTGCCCGTATAAAATTGGGCACCCAAGAGTTTAGGGAAAACAAAACAAAATAAACTCTGGATCAGTCATGTGACTAGTGTGAGTAAACTCCAATCATTTGTTTAACTTTTAAAATCATTTTTAAAAGAAAGAATAATCGTAAGACCGATCCACACATAAACACGGATGGTTTTTACTTTACGATAACCCAAAACAATCTTTTAAAATCCATACTCTTCTGATATTATAATAATGTCTAAATCAGATAAATAGCAATCTAGTGGAAACGCTTTCATCTCACGTTCCACATATATTATATACAATCAAACACCGCGGGCGCTTATTAGGTAATGGATTTCCAACAATGACAAGGTATGGAACCACCATCCAATCAGTGTACTCTTGAAGTGGTACACTAGAGTTCAACAAGAACATTTTGCAAGTCGGCCACACATGACCGACCATTCATTTCGCTTGAATGTTCTGAATATATTATCACCTTACGGTCGGTTCATCGTATTCGAGTGTTTTTAAATCCCTACCGATATAGTGGATCAAACTGATCGACCAGAACTCATAAACAACTCAACCGATAAATCACCACAATATAAAACAATATTTATAAAATCTACACATACGCTCTCTCGTATATATGCACTCAACTCAATCTAAGGCATTACTAACCCCATCTTTACTGAGTTACGCCACAGAGCAAAGGTAATTACTTAACCTTCAGCTCTGATACCAACTATAACGACCTGGGTTTTCGCGATCCTGGTTATCGACTTAAACTCAATGTCGACTATCCAAGCATCGGAAATACCGGATAGTTAATGAAAGAAAATAGAGGGTGAGAATAGATAAAATAGAAAATTAGAATAGAAGAAGGAGAAGAACATCACAACATCAGAGTAAACACGAATCTCACAATGGAACGAATAAATATACTTCATAACATAACTTTGAAATAAAACAGTATCTGTATACAACACCGTTATTAGAGTATAACACTTACAACACAGCAGAAATAACAATAGCCATATAATCCTGAAGCCTCCTTCTCCAGCCCTTCAAGTATCTGAAAAATACCGACTACTTGACTACCCATAAAAAATTAGGCACCCAAGAGTTTAGGGAAAACAAAACAAAATAAACTCTGGGTCAGTCATGTGACTAGTGTGAGTAAACTCCAATCATTTGTTTAACTTTTAAAATCCTTTATAAAAGAAAGAATAATCGTAAGACCGATCCACACATAAACACGAATGCTTTTTACTTTACGATAACCCAAAACAATCTTTTAAAATCCATACTCTTCTGATATTATAATAATGTCTAAATCAGATAAATAACAATCTAGTGGAAATGCTTTCATCTCACGTTCCACATATATTATATACAATCAAATGCCGCGGGCACTTATTGGGTAATGGATTTCCAACTATGACAAGGTATGGAACCACCTTCCGATCAGTGCACTCTAGAAACGATACACTAGAGTTCAACAAGAACATCTTGCAACTCGGCCGCACATGACCGACCATTCATTTCGCTTGAATGTTCTGAATATATTGTCACCTTACAGTTGGTATTCCAACATAACCGTTCCCGGGAGATACAGAATTGAAAGAAGCAACAAATATGAATATTCTCTAGATGGTGACAATATACCCTACTTGGCTGCGACCCACTTAGCTATGCTGCCTGCCCAATTTCTGTCATTTCCCAGTTGATGAGGCTTGAGGTCATAACGTATCTTTTAACATATCACTCCTTCATTTACTTTGAATGCCACATCGTCATACCCGTCAAATCACAAATTAGTTTCCCTAAAAATACCACGGGTATAAGCTAAGAGAAACGAGTTCCTCCGCCACCAACGTAAATACGTTTGAAATGATCAACTTACGTGATCTACCAGGTATATTCATCAGACATTAGTCCATTCAAGTTGTCCTGGGACTGGACAACCCGAAGGCAGTATTCTGTAAATCCATCATAGGCAATTTCTACCTAGGATTTACTGAACAGCCCTTGCATAACTCCGTCTTCAAATATCTTCATCATATTTGATTCGTAATGCTAATGCCATACAGAGTGGTTTTCAGATAATATATCTGATCCCGGTCTCTCCGTATTTGACAATGGAAATGGTCAAAATCTTTGATAGTCGGTGATTTAACTATCAAAGGAAAACATGTGTACAAACAAGGGTCGTATTCCCAAATGATCAAAACCTTCCTAATGTAAAATTCTCTTTTTTATATAACTCTATTCATTTTCCAAATGTTTCCCTTTTATATATCTATTTACTTTCTAAATCAATATTCCTTTTATGATTCTATTTATTTTATAAATATTTCCTTTTATAAAAATTCTATTTATTCTATATAAATCCTTTTATATAATTCTATTTATTTAAAAAATAAATATTTCCTTTTCAATTCTATTTATTCTATATAAATCCTTTTATATAATTCTATTTATTTAACAAATAAATATTTCCTTTTCAATTCTATTTATTTAACAAATAAATATTTCCTTTTATAAAATCCTTTGATTTTATAATTATTTTCTTTTCAATATACACTTTGAAAATTCCCAATTATACATTCCAGTATTTCTTATGGTATTTAAAAGTACCAAATAACCATGATCATTATCATCCAAACACACATAATCAACAACAGATTATATATCACACCATATATCACAATATATGAAAACAACAGTATTATAAATATTGAGGAATCCAGTTGGATCCCTCCGACCTGTTTCCCTGAATCCACAGATGTTAAATAATATAATTAACATCGATTTCATTTCATTTCAATATGAAATATTCTGATAAACAGAATCAATGTTTGATTAATGATATATATATATATATATATATATCGATATCTATAATTTCAACCAATACATAAGCAATTCAACCAGACAATCATTACACAGTAGTCAATCAGCATTTATCATTACTAGATTATCTTTATAAAAATATAAACTGATAGAGTTAGTGAGTTTTACTCACTTTGGCAGTTCATCGTTAAATAACGATAAACTGTTGTTGATTCAGATCAAACAATTTATTTCGCTATAAATTGTTGCGAGCTCCAATTCACTTCTGGTCAGTTCCATTCTGTAGTTGCCATCCATACAATCCCAACGGATCTTGTTTTGCTGAATTCCGATAATGTATGCTCAAGTTATGATGATTACAAGTTTGTAAACAATTTAAATTTAAACAAAAACTAAATTCCCTTTTTATAATTTGAATTGGGCCTCACCTTTATAATTCCTTAGCCCATTTAGAAATATACTGGCCCGCCCAAACCATCCCTTCTTCCCCGATCTGATTTTCGCATTCCAGTATTTCCCAAACCATCTTCGATCCCTCCCATTTCCATAAATCCCACTAAATTCCTTCACGAAATCTAAACTCGAGACCACCAATCCCTTTCCCATCTAAACCTCCATCTCCCTGTGTCTTCAAACTCAAGCTCGTACCCACTTTGAAAAATGCGACACTTGTAGTGCTTCGAGCAAGCACAGTAACCATCGATAAGGTTTTCACCGAACACCCCAAAACTGTGTGCCCGAACTCCTCTTTGCATCCTCTACCCAATGGCCTCCCTTACACAAAGCTCGCAGCAGCCTTTTGACTGCGTCGGAGCAGTACTCCTCCTTCATGCTGCAGTGACATAGCGTCACTTTTAATTATCATTTCTCCCAAAAAACTCCGACCAAGAAACTTACCTCACAGTGAACTCAAATACAAGGTCTAAAACATGAATCAACCCTTATATTCCACGAACGTCTCAACCCTAGCTCACTATTCATATTTTTAGTGCGACAAAAATGAAACCGAGATGGATTAAAACTATATGTATTTGAAGAGTAACTCAAGAGGATCTCCTATATGAAGTGTTTCTAATTTATAGGAATTTATTTGAATTCTTTTAGATTTTAGGATCTCGCGTTTTAGTATTCCAGAAGAAAACATACGGCGAATTATCTGTTGACTTCCAGATGAAGAAAAGTTAGGGTTAGGATGTAAGGATATTTATAGTGAAGTTTTAGTATATTTTTATTGATTATTATTCTCAGTTTAAATCAACCGCTATATGTATTTACTGTTTAAAAATTCGTACGACCACATAAAATACCCAATTTTGATGAAAATGGTCACGCAGCTATATCTTGACATTATGGACCCAACGAAACTTGTTTCATCGAATTCTGACTTCATTTGCTCACACAGCGTATTTTTAAAGTCAAATTATCGACTGTATTTTACATTAAAATCCCGTACGGCCACATACTGACTCTAAAAATCACGGAAATTGAAATCTAGCAATAATTTAATATTGCGGATCCAACAAAATTTGTTTCATCGAAAACAGAGGTCGTTTGCAAAACTGGCTATTTTTAAAGCTCTAAATAAACCCTTTTAAATATTAATATATTTAAAAATATTTAAATTTAATATTTATGTATAAATATTATCGTATATATTCACAATAGAATATCATACAGCTCCAACTGGATTTATAACTCGATATTCAAATCCCGGTTGAATCGATATTCAATTTATATTGAAAATTTCATTTAAAATATAAATAAATCGCTATAAATTATAAAGGAATTCCATAGCGACTTTTCAAAAATTTATTTGGACATAAATCTAAATCTACATGACGAAATCCCGATTTTTCTCTTCCACTAGAAAAATATACTTCACCAGTTCCGAATGTTTCTTGTTTCACAGAAATCCGGCTTAAAACGGATTCTGTATACTAGTTTAAAGTTCGAATCGCCAAATTATGAACTGCAGCGCCATTTCAAGCTCGATTATAATTATATTATAATTATACGTTCTAATCGTCATTTAAATAATGCATTCGTTATTCAAATTCAATTCTAAACTGTATTCTACCTTATATATGATACAATTCACACTGTATTGTGAATTCGGCTATTTCCGATTATTTTGGAATTATAATATATTTTTTATATTATAAATATTAATTAAATATTCCATATTATTTTATTAAGTAACCATTTAAATATATAAATCACTTTTTAAATAAATTAATTATTATACTGTAAAAATACGGGACGTTACAATTATGTGGTTATATATATGTATATATATATATATATATGTATTTTGTTTTGTGATATTTTATCTATGATAAAAGTGCAATTTTTTCTGAATACGATCCCTAAGCATCATAGTTTTATATTAGATTAATCAAGTACATCAATCTTCTTAAGGTAAGGAAAAAATATACATCTAATCTGACAAATTCTATACTTGTATAATAAAAGATCACAAATGACCGCTCCTAACCATTCCAGCTCTCTGCTCTAATAAACAGTATTACTCAGTAATACTCTTTATTAGGAATAGTCTCGGGTGAGGCATTACAAATTATTCTACTGTTTCTTGGTTTGTCGGACAACATTCTCTTTAATCTATGCAGATAAAAAGAAATTTCAATTCCTTGAGCTTGAAAAACTGAGAAGAGTATATATAGGAATCTGATTTCCTTTAACTACGTCATTCCATGCATGTGAGATAGAAGAATATATACTTTATGCACATGTTGTTGCCAAAGACTTTATTTCATGGAAGCACAACAGACAAAAGATGAGAGGGAGCTAAAACCTTCAGGATAGAGGGTCGATTGCTTAAAAGATGAATCACAAGTTTAGAGGAAGCTGGCTAAGAGGCAATCCTAGAGAACATAGGACAAGATTTTGAAGGGTTGAAATAAGTTTGCCTTTTCTACTTCTTATTGGAAACTGATGTAAAAACCATCTTCATCATAAAGTTTACATGATATGAATCAATCAGATCCAGTGGAGGGAGGGAGGCAGATCTGGTAGAGGAGAGGGGAGGCGATTTGAGAAATATATAGGAATGTTGGGAAAGCACATAAGACAGTTTTTTTTCCTTACACTTCGCTTATTTTTTCCACAGCTCAATTTATACTGAAAATACCATCATTTTTTCATAGACCTTGATCAAATATGATGTCTTGGTTCATGAATCTTGCTCGGTTAAATTAAGTTAGTATACAAATACTGCTAGATCCTAACTAAATTAATATACAAATCTAATTTGTCTGAAAAAGATTAATACACAACCATTACTTGAATCAAGCTTAACTTTTACAAAAATCTAGCTCTATTAAAATTTGTTTTTATGACCATTTTTTTAAATGTGATTGTTGTAATATGAAAATAGTCGAAATTTTGAAATATCAAAGATTTAATAGAGTAGACAACCAAACGCGGTTCTTGTCAGCGTTAGATGATCCGATGAATTAGGTCGTGAATCAACTAATAAGCCAAACCTCATGCTTATGCTCCTATGGAACTTCTCGAGCGTTCAATTTTCGCTGAAGGCATCGAAGTATACTCTTTATATTAAGCATTTATATTTACACTCCAAAAATTATCTAGAGGGATTAGCTTTTATTTTCACTCCACTGTAAATCAAATTGCTAAGGGGAGCACACTTATATTATAAAACAAAATGTAGATTGACAATTCTAACCCTTTAACCCTACTCTAATTTTTATCGTGCCTCTTCACGCTCCTTGTTCTTTCAAATCAACCTCTCCTTCTCAAACGAAATTCGATTAAAATAGTTCAAACAAAATATTGCGCTTGTTCATGAAAACTAGACTCAAAATTGGTGGAGAAGGACATGGCAAGTTGAGTTTGTTTATTTTTTAGTATTACTGGTATTGAGGTTGATCGTGATTTAGGGATTTGGTGTGGAAGATGGAGATTAAAAACATGGGGTTTTGGTAGTCATATAGTTCGACGCCTCAAAATCAGAAAATTTAGTTAACTTCGACCTGGTTATGTCATTTTAATATAGTTCGATGATATGTAGTCGAAATTATCAATTTAATAATATATTGATTGTTGAATTACAGTGAATTTGTTGTGGTCAGAAGTCCGGTAGTAGTTTGCGAGAAAATATTTCAGGTAGTATATTTGATCCAATTTACATGCTACTATTCATTCGTATGCAAACTGATTTATTTTCGTTCATAACTATTAATAGACAGACAAACTTTCAATGCTTATTGAATTTTTAGCCATTATATTATATACACACACGACAATAAGTCAATAATTCTAATTGTAAACAAAACACATTTGACACTGATTAGCGTTCGACATTTATACAAAAGCAGCCTTTGCGCACATACTAATATATTCAAAGTTGATATTATCTTACAAGCAATATCTCGTACAGACATAGCCAATCCAGTTCCCATCGACTTAAATGCACCTTTTCCTCTATTTTTCAAGAAATGTATGCAAAGTGATTTATTTTCATTCATAACTATTGATAAGCAAACAAACTTTTAATGCTTATTGAATTTTTAGCCATTATGTTATGTATGTGAAAGACAATAAGTTCATCATTCTAACTGTAAATAAAACATGTGTTATTATTTTCAGTAAACAAGAATCCTAGATCCATCACATCCCTAAACATGTGCTTACAACACTTCAACAAGATAACTTGCATAAAAATAAGAAAATAACAAGTCAAGCATTTTTGAATGGTACTGCATTTATCTCAATTCAATGAAATGGACATCATGTCCTCTTGCTTAGGAATATAATTAATAATATGTAGTATAATACTTGCTATTTGTTGTTGAAATCATCGCAGGTTTAAGAATAAGTCTAGGTAGTTTTGACTTTAAAATATAGTCAACGCTTATGTTTATTGGCTGCTAAAAGAATTTTTTGTTGTGATAGCAAAAGTTCTTTTACCTCGTATATAACCACTCACAATCTACAAGCAACTTCAAATCAAAGGAGACAAGAGTTAGAGCAAATGATTTTTTTATAAATGAGGCTATTGTAGACGACAAAAGAACTGGTGATAAAAATGAAACTTCGAGAGAGAAGGAAGGAAGTCAGGAAGAACACAATGTTGAAGGAAGAACACAATGTTGAAGGAAAGAAAATGGGACAGGACCAAGTATAAGAGGTTTCGAAGGAGGTTGATCCATCTATTGACACCGAAGAGTATACTAAAATGGAGATACAACCATTGGAAAGGGAAAAAAGGAAAATAGTTGATGGAATAACCAAATGAATTGACGAAAGTGAAGCACAATCAAAATTATTGTTTACATTTGAAGATCATATAACTTCTACTGTAGGAACTCTATGGTATACCTATGTATATCATATATTTTGGATAATATAACTACATGTATATCTTATTGGGGATTTTGAAGTTTAAGACGGTCTAGAGGAAGATATTGTTGTACATCAGCCTTCAAGGATCTATGTAATAGATTCTTTCAGACAATAGTTCAACCTACCAGATATAAACGGGTTATCTAACTATCGACTTTTAGGATTCAGTGAAGCCTTAGAATAATGTGATCGAATTCAAAGTTTGTATGACCTTGATCCATTCAAGAATACTCTAGAAATTGATCTCTAATGATCCAAGTAAAGAAGAGAATAAAGAAGAGGAAGAAGAATAACTCTGCAACAGCGTACAAGCGTTGCAAATTCGAGAATTTGGAACACCTTTGTAGTGTTGGAATTGGCAGCGTTGCAGAAACAAGGAAGAAGAAAAGTGCATGGAAAAAAACTATTTTGAGAAATTCTGGGCATGGCTATGTATAGCAGTGAGAAGAAGTGTCCACTCATGGAAGGTTGTGACCATTTGAAATGGTTTGCAATAAATTCAAACAAAGCGTCCCTCTATTTTACAATGCCAAAATAATGCTGCAAACTGGTGCGTTTGTTCATTTGCAATGGTTTAAAAATGTAGTTATTTCCTGCCTTTATTCAAGTTTAATTTTGGGTCCATAACGGGCTGAAATTCGATCCATTATTGTTTTTGTGTTCAATCCAAAATTATTGCAATCGAATCCGGACCTGAGACCCGCAACCCGTACCCGACCCGAGCCTTCCTGGTTCGGTTTGGTCGGATGGATGGCAATACCGTGTGTGTGTGGTGGAGATGCATGATCTCCCTCCTCACAACAAAGCAAACATGTAGGATCCCCGAGGTCTCAACACACTTGTGAGAAGGCCCTTAAAGTACAAGAATACTTTTGGCCACTTTCACAATGTGGGACTAATGTTATTTCTCTTCTTTCTTCTTTCTTCCTTTTTCAAAAAACAAACCCAAACCCAAAATTCATTTGAAAATTTAAACCAATCTCCCTCGATTTTCAAAAATAATGAGATCAATAAAGTGGACGGTTGGATCACTAGAGTGACTTCCTACATACCCAAGAGAGATTAAGCCAATGTAGTTCTAAGACCAAGTTTTTCATCATCGTGGAATCAACACAAAAATAAAAGGTGTCTTTTGGATTTGAACCTTTTCTTAGTGTAAAACATTCAAAGTTCTATCGATATTCTATGGTGAACGAATCATCAATTAAGGATACTTAATGATAAAACTGGAATAATCATACATGTTGATTTCCTTAGTTAGAATGTTCTGAATTTCTCAGCACGTTAGTGGCCATATGCTATTAGTCTGTGATGATCCCGAACCCACGTTCCACGGTGGCAAGGGTAATCTTTGGAATAAAACACATAAAAAAATGACAGCAGAATAGAAATATATAATTATACCAGATAATGTACATCAAATTACACTGGAAATAATAATCATTAGAGTTACATAATATAATAGGATCATACTTAGTACAAAATACAGTTTCAGCTTTATATAAAATGTCTACAGCGGAATCAAACATAATATACATAACAAGAGCTAAACAACATAATAGAAATGATAGAATCCATCTTCAGCTCCATAGCTATCCAGAGAGACCCTGCTAAAACCTGAAAATAAGGTTGCCCGTGTAGAAAATAGGGCACCAGAGTTTGCAAGTGAAACAAACTGCGAGTCAGTCATGAGACTAGTATGAGAAATCTACTTAACTTATTTTACAATAAGGCCAATTACAGGACCACGCCGCTAACGCGGGACGGGTTTACTCCATTGGATTGTCAGTGCTTAAAACAAGTAAATCATTAAAACATCGCAATGTTTTTTATAAAAATGAAGCCTAAGACTCAGGCCCCATCACACAATGCAACGCAAACCAGAGGATAGAGTTTTTACCTTATAATGGCCAAAATATGCTTGATACGTATAAAACAAAAGCATTTGATATTATTACTAGTGTTTATATGTTTCAAAAACAATTTCAATCGTAAGTATCAATCATAGATGGCATAGTACCCCATACTACTATGTCGCCATACTAGTTCTACAATCAAAACCGCACGATGTCGTATTTGGAAATTGGATTTTCGTCATGAACCAAGGCAAGGGATCCTCCCTACCGCTTCGAGACAATCCAGCCCATGTCTCAGGCAAGTACTCTGTCAAGCCTTGGATCGTTAGGGCTGGTCCACATGGAGTGGATTAAAATGCCTGAACACTACGTTTCCCCGCCCTATGGGGCATAAGCTGGTCATATCCCGACCAAACCATCGGCTCCGAAGAGACCGAAATAACCGAGGCGCCTAGCTATCCATCATCCACATAAGTAAAATGTCCGGGCGTGTAAAACCCAGACACCACTCCTAGCTAGAAGGAAACGCATGTCCTCCCTGAAGTCCTCTCCCGTTTCTGGTTCATACCGGGGTGTGAGGCTCGCGAATTAACGCTATACACAAAGCTATGCAATTTAAAGTTGTGCTTTGATCATCAACCACAAGGCTCTTCTTTTCAACAAAAGCCTTGATCACTACATCTCAGCATGCCACGTTGTCAAGCTACAACGTCAGACACACATCCATTTATAAGTCCATTCTAGGTCTGAACGAAACCGGAGGCACCTTATTCCTCGTCCCATATGTCCAATACAGGAGAGAGGCCCTCGCTCATTCGAACGATCAACAAGTACGTCCAGACAACCACCACTGTAACCCTGTAATAACCCGCAAATTCTGAGCCAGTTTAAAATTTTTATTTTGGCAATTTTAGCGAATTTTGAATATTTAAAATGAATTATTTTAAATAATATCAAAAAGAAATTTATTTTGAATATAATTCGAACGTATATATTATATACGTCGTCGTTAGGATATAAATAATTATATATAATTATAAAAGGAATTGAAAATGGCGCGGTAATTCGATAATTCGATTTCAAACTTCAATTGAATGTACCGGGTGCAAAACAATCCGGATTTTAGTGAAACCAAAAACATTAGGAACTAATTGGTAATATCTTTCCAACGAATCCAAAAAATCGAAATTTCATAACAGGAATCAAAAGATATGTCCAGTTGAAAATTCTGAATAGTCGCTATGGAATTCAGGCCCTTAAAAATGGAAATTTTGCAAACGACCTCGGATTTCGATGAAATGACTTTTGTTGGGTCCGTGATGTCAAATTATTGCTAGGTTTCAAATTTCATAATTTTTCGATTCAATATGTGAGCGTGGCAAAGGAAAACACGTTTGACCAGTTTCAGTTGATTTTAATCGACTGGAAAATGGCCATTTTTCTAACGGTCTCAGAATTCGACGAAACTAGTTTTGTTAGGGCCGTATCGTCGATATGAAGCTAGAAATAATTTTTCTGGAATTTTTCGAGTTAGTGTGTGGCCCCGGTAATTTGAAATGCGCGTTCAAATTCAATATAATGATTTAAATGTAAATTCAACGGAAACTGATCGTAACGGTCAAATCAGCTTGCGATACTTATCCCATTGTGTTCGGAATGGGGGTAATTAGCTATGGACGACAGGCGGTGGGCCTCGTTTAGAGGTCGTATGTAAAAGTCAACTTTTTTCGAATAAAATAATTAAATAAAAAATAAAAAAATATAATCCTTCTCCTTTCATCAGCCGACCCCCCCCCTTTCAAAATCATATCTGAAAGAAAATTAAAAAAAAAAGAATCGAACCCGTCGCCGCCTAGGGCGCCGCGCCACCCACCTCGTAGCCGTCGTCCTCCGTTCTCCTTCCCCTCCTCCTCCTCTACCTCCGCTCCCCGCCTCTCTTCTTCTCCCTCAGCCAATCGACCGCACCCCCAAAACCCCGCTAACCACCTCGCGAGACCCCGAGCCGCCAATTCTCCCCCCCCCAACCCGATTCGAAACCCTCCCCTCCGACCACTCCAGCCCCAAGCCGCACCCCTCCCCCTGACGTCAGCTGCGACCCCGCAAAGGACCCCCCCCTTCCTCGAAGAAATCGCGATGAAAACACCCCCCCTGAAGCGAACTCCACCATCGACCGCTACTCCCTCCCCCTTCCACCGCGACGTTGCTGAGACCACCCCCTCTCCTCGAAAAGTAAGTTCTTTCCTTTATATTTAATTTAAATCAGTTTTTATATTTAATTTAAATCAGTTTTTGTGTGTATTTACATAGTAGGAAAATCAGTTTTATTTAGGTAAAGCCATGATTTTTATTTAGTTAAAAATATGATTTTTATATTTTTAAAGTATTAAAAATATGATTTTTATATTTTTAAAGTATTAAAAATATAATCTTTACAATATAGACGATGTAAAAATGTGATTTTTGTTTATGTAGAGAATTAAAAATATAATTTTTACATGATAGGAATATTGGAAATATCATCTTTATATGTGTAGAAAAATAAAAATGTGATTTTTATAAGGATATATTTGAAAAGGGGAAATCTTTATTTTTGAAAAGGCGAAATATTTTTTTTTGAAAAGGCGAAATCTTTATATGAAGAATAGCGTGATAAAAATATAATCTTTACTATATGAGCATCGATGAAAAAAAATATAATTTTTATCTATATAGTAGCAGTATAAAAATTCGATTTTTATACATTGAATAGTATAGTTTTTATCATAGAATAGTATAATTTTTATCTATAACGGGCTGAAATTCGATCCATTATTGTTTTTGTGTTCAATCCAAAAATATTGCAATCGAATCCGGACCTGAGACCCGCAACCCGTACCCGACCCGAGCCTTCCTGGTTCGGTTTGGTCGGATGGATGGCGATACCGTGTGTGTGTGGTGGAGATGCATGATCTCCCTCCTCACAACAAAGCAAACATGTAGGATCCCCGAGGTCTCAACACACTTGTGAGAAGGCCCTTAAAGTACAAGAATACTTTTGGCCACTTTCACAATGTGGGACTAATGTTATTTCTCTTCTTTCTTCTTTCTTCCTTTTTCAAAAAACAAACCCAAACCCAAAATTCATTTGAAAATTTAAACCAATCTCCCTCGATTTTCAAAAATAATGAGATCAATAAAGTGGACGGTTGGATCACTAGAGTGACTTCCTACATACCCAAGAGAGATTAAGCCAATGTAGTTCTAAGACCAAGTTTTTCATCATCGTGGAATCAACACAAAAATAAAAGGTGTCTTTTGGATTTGAACCTTTTCTTAGTGTAAAACATTCAAAGTTCTATCGATATTCTATGGTGAACGAATCATCAATTAAGGATACTTAATGATAAAACTGGAATAATCATACATGTTGATTTCCTTAGTTAGAATGTTCTGAATTTCTCAGCACGTTAGTGGCCATGTGCTATTAGTCTGTGATGATCCCAAACCCACGTTCCACGGTGGCAAGGGTAATCTTTGGAATAAAACACATAAAAAAATGATAGCAGAATAGAAATATATAATTATACCAGATAATGTACATCAAATTACACCGGAAATAATAATCATTAGAGTTACATAATATAATAGGATCATACTTAGTACAAAATACAGTTTCAGCTTTATATAAAATGTCTACAACGGAATCAAACATAATATACATAACAAGAGCTAAACAACATAATAGAAATGATAGAATCCATCTTCAGCTCCATAGCTATCCAGAGAGACCCTGCTAAAACCTGAAAATAAGGCTGCCCGTGTAGAAAATAGGGTACCAGAGTTTGCAAGTGAAACAAACTGCGAGTCAGTCATGAGACTAGTATGAGAAATCTACTTAACTTATTTTACAATAAGGCCAATTACAGGACCATGCCGCTAACGCGGGACGGGTTTACTCCATTGGATTGTCAGTGCTTAAAACAAGTAAATCATTAAAACATCGCAATGTTTTTTATAAAAATGAAGCCTAAGACTCAGGCCCCATCACACAATGCAACGCAAACCGGAGGATAGAGTTTTTACCTTATAATGGCCAAAATATGCTTGATACGTATAAAACAAAAGCATTTGATATTATTACTAGTGTTTATATGTTTCAAAAACAATTTCAATCGTAAGTATCAATCATAGATGGCATAGTACCCCATACTACTATGTCGCCATACTAGTTCTACAATCAAAACCGCACGATGTCGTATTTGGAAATTGGATTTTCGTCATGAACCAAGGCAAGGGATCCTCCCTACCGCTTCGAGACAATCCAGCCCATGTCTCAGGCAAGTACTCTGTCAAGCCTTGGATCGTTAGGGCTGGTCCACATGGAGTGGATTAAAATGCCTGAACACTGCGTTTCCCCGCCCTATGGGGCATAAGCTGGTCATATCCCGACCAAACCATCGGCTCCGAAGAGACCGAAATAACCGAGGCGCCTAGCTATCCATCATCCACATAAGTAAAATGTCCGAGCGTGTAAAACCCAGACACCACTCCTAGCTAGAAGGAAATGCATGTCCTCCCTGAAGTCCTCTCCCGTTTCTGGTTCATACCGGGGTGTGAGGCTCGCGAATTAACGCTATACACAAAGCTATGCAATTTAAAGTTGTGCTTTGATCATCAACCACAAGGCTCTTCTTTTCAACAAAAGCCTTGATCACTACATCTCAGCATGCCACGTTGTCAAGCTACAACGTCAGACACACATCCATTTATAAGTCCATTCTAGGTCTGAACGAAACCGGAGGCACCTTATTCCTCGTCCCATATGTCCAATACAGGAGAGAGGCCCTCGCACATTCGAACGATCAACATGTACGTCCAGACAACCACCACTGTAACCCTGTAATAACCCGCAAATTCTGAGCCAGTTTAAAATTTTTATTTTGGCAATTTTAGCGAATTTTGAATATTTAAAATGAATTATTTTAAATAATATCAACAAGAAATTTATTTTGAATATAATTTGAACGTATATATTATATACGTCGTCGTTAGGATATAAATAATTATATATAATTATAAAAGGAATTGAAAATGGCACGGTAATTCGATAATTCGATTTCAAACTTCAATTGAATGTACCGGGTGCAAAACAATCCGGATTTTAGTGAAACCAAAAACATTAGGAACTAATTGGTAATATCTTTCCAACGAATCCAAAAAATCGAAATTTCATAACAGGAATCAAAAGATATGTCCAGTTGAAAATTCTGAATAGTCGCTATGGAATTCAGGCCCTTAAAAATGGAAATTTTGCAAACGACCTCGGATTTCGATGAAATGACTTTTGTTGGGTCCGTGATGTCAAATTATTACTAGGTTTCAAATTTCATAATTTTTCGATTCAATATGTGAGCGTGGCAAAGGAAAACCCGTTTGACCAGTTTCAGTTGATTTTAATCGACTGGAAAATGGCCATTTTTCTAACGGTCTCAGAATTCGACGAAACTAGTTTTGTTAGGGCCGTATCGTCGATATGAAGCTAGAAATAATTTTTCTGGAATTTTTCGAGTTAGTGTGTGGCCCCGGTAATTTGAAATGCACGTTCAAATTCAATATAATGATTTAAATGTAAATTCAACGGAAACTGATCGTAACGGTCAAATCAGCTTGTGATACATATCCCATTGTGTTCGGAATGGGGGTAATTAGCTATGGACGACAGACGGTGGGCCTCGTTTAGAGGTCGTATGTAAAAGTCAACTTTTTTCGAATAAAATAATTAAATAAAAAATAAAAAATATAATCCTTCTCCTTTTATCAGCCGACCCCCCCCCCCTTTCAAAATCATATCTGAAAGAAAATTAAAAAAAAAAAGAATCGAACCCGTCGCCGCCTAGGGCGCCGCGCCACCCACCTCGTAGCCGTCGTCCTCCGTTCTCCTTCTCCTCCTCCTCCTCTACCTCCGCTCCCCGCCTCTCTTCTTCTCCCTCAGCCAATCGACCGCACCCCCAAAACCCCGCTAGCCACCTCGCGAGACCCCGAGCCGCCAGTTCTCCCCCCCAACCCGATTCGAACCCCTCCCCTCCGACCACTCCAGCCCCAAGCCGCACCCCTCCCCCTGACGTCAGCTGCGACCCCGCAAAGGACCCCCCCCCCCTCCTCGAAGAAATCGCGACGAAAACACCCCCCCTGAAGCGAACTCCACCATCGACCGCTACTCCCTCCCCCTTCCACCGCGACGTTGCTGAGACCACCCCCTCTCCTCGAAAAGTAAGTTCTTTCCTTTATATTTAATTTAAATCAGTTTTTATATTTAATTTAAATCAGTTTTTATATTTAATTTAAATCAGTTTTTGTGTGTATTTACATAGTAGGAAAATCAGTTTTATTTAGGTAAAGCCATGATTTTTATTTAGTTAAAAATATGATTTTTATATTTTTAAAGTATTAAAAATATGATTTTTATATTTTTAAAGTATTAAAAATATAATCTTTACAATATAGACGATGTAAAAATGTGATTTTTGTTTATGTAGAGAATTAAAAATATAATTTTTACATGATAGGAATATTGGAAATATCATCTTTATATGTGTAGAAAAATAAAAATGTGATTTTTATAAGGATATATTTGAAAAGGCGAAATCTTTATTTTTGAAAAGGCGAAATATTTATTTTTGAAAAGGCGAAATATTTATATGAAGAATAGCGTGATAAAAATATAATCTTTACTATATGAGCATCGATGAAAAAAAATATAATTTTTATCTATATAGTAGCAGTATAAAAATTCGATTTTTATACATTGAATAGTATAGTAAAAATTCGATTTTTATATATTGGATAACGAAGTAAAAATTTGATTTTTATATATTGAATAGCATAGTAAAAATTTGATTTTTATATAATGAATAGCATAGTAAAAATTTGATTTTTATATAATGAATAGCATAGTAAAAATTTGATTTTTATATATTGAATAGCATAGTAAAAATTCGATTTTTATATATATATAGTGACTACGGGCGACGAAAGTGACGAAAGGCGAGAATGATGAAGATTTCTATCAAAGAAAAGTCAAGATGATGGGATAGCTATTGGTGAGAATTTCTCACCTTTCAATTTCATTTTCTAGTTATATATATATATACTAGGATGCAGACGGTGTTTAGTAGCACCCGACACAATCGTCCACAGACCATGGACTTGTTTGTTTGGTTGCATAAATTAATTAGATGATTTGATTTGAATTTGGTTGTTTGGTAAATTTGATTGATATGTGAATGGCGTGGGCCTTCACTAGACCGTGGATAAGACTAGGCCTCGTCCCGTTTCTAGTATCGTGCCGTTATGCCGTCGAAATTTTCTAAAATAAGTTAGAAAAATAAAAATATCATTTTATTTAAAGAATGAACTGAATAGAAATTCATATGTTAGAATAAAATGTTTTATCGTTAAAAATATAATTTTTAACGTGAATATGAATATAGTGAATGTGAATAAATAAATACTCATTTACAAACCGGACGGTTTGTTTATGTACACTGATTTGAATGACATTGATTGGGTCGATAAATTTTACACATTGCCCATCTGCACAAATAAAATCTGTGTTTGATTGTTTGAAACCCCACACGGGTGTTGGGATGAAATTTGAAGTTCACTCATCCTGATTGATTAAATATGTCGATCGATTGATTGATAGGCTGTTATAAGCGTTAGATATCTATGTTTGATGCTTATACAGTGTAGTGCACTTTGGTTGATGGTTGATTATTTTTCAATGCTATTATATACGTGTGATGTATGAAAATCCATATAATTAACATTATATGGTGATTGATTGGGCCTCATTCCAATTTAGAAAATAAAGAATAATATTGTAATAATAAAATTTACATCTTTATCACTATAAAATAAAGGTTCATGTGTTGACTGTACTCATCCGTTGAGATTAGTCATGTGTTGAACGAAATAATTTATCAAAAATAGTCACACGTGGACAGTACTCATTCGTTGAGATTAGTCGTGTGTTGACAAAAATAAATATTCATTTGTTGAATAGAATGAAGGAATATATGAAGCCGTGTTGATTAGATTGACGCCATTTTGACGTGAACGATATTTATATCGATTTTATTCATTTTGAAATGAATATTGAAAGCGATTTCGAAATGAATTGAATATAAAACGATTTCGAAATGAATTGAATCGAATAGAAAACCAATTTGAGTTGAATCGAATAGAAAACCAATTTGAATTGAATCGAATAGAAAATGAATTTGAATTGAATCGAATAGAAAACGAATTTGATTTCAATTGAATATATAACGAATTTGATTTGAATAGAAAACGAATTTGATTTCAATTGAATATATAACGAATTT